>CM065052.1:298214610-299714610 GCA_032883995.1 Coronaproctus castanopsis
AATGATATGAAAAAAGGAATGTTACCTGCTATGCAGAAATCTGATTTTATAAAGTTGTAATTACTAAATCGATTGATCTATATATCCAATCTGTATATCCAGTTGTATAATTAAATATTGGAAAAGAATTTTTCTGGTTTATTAATAAAATGCAGAAGAATTACAATAATTCCGTTAAATTAAATGAAAAACATCACTTCATATAAATAAATAATCAACCAGTCACTTCTGTAATGTTAACTGCACGATGACTTCCAACAGACTAATGAACCACTTCAAAATGTTAACCCTACAGGACTACTGAGATTGCGCAACACTTAATATCAGCAGATGAAATGATCAACCAATCAGAGGAACCGCATGATTCAAATAACCTTGACATTCACTCTGGCCACACCCTTATGTATTTATGAAGTTAACGACTGCGCATTCTATCTTTATATGGTTGAACTATAAGTTTCTATTTTTCCCAAGAGATGCCTCATTCAGCTTCTTTCAAATTGATGATATTTCCTTAATTCCGGTAACAAGAAAAACTGTTACAAAGAAAAGAATCATTGTATAATCAAATTTTACCTTCCATTCCTTTTTGATATTCTATGTCTTTCACTCGGGCCACCCTGTTGGGAATTTACAAACTTTCCATCTTGCTGTCGACACAAATAACCGTTACAGAGAATTGCAGCGCTCTCTATCGTTATATTATTGAACTAGAATTTTCTAGTTATTCTGTGTTCTGTTCCTTGTATATATTTGTAACTTCCATCAATGAATGTAACAAGAAAACCCATTATGAAGAAAATAATCATTTTATAATTAAACTTTTCTTTATCCATTTTTTTATTAATAATACTTTCCATTAATTTTTGACATTCACTCTAGGCACTCCCTTGCAAATTTTCAAAATTTCCATCATGCACAGCTACTCGAAAAACTGTTATGAAGAAAATAATCATTTTTTCTATTGTTTTCCTATTTGACCTCTCTCTCTCTCGCTCTCGCTCTCTCTCCCTCTCTCTCTCTCTCTCTCTCTCTCTATATATATATATATATATTATATGTATATATGTATATTATATGTATATGTATATATATATATATATTGTGTTTCCTGAAGGTCAGAGAGTAGGTCAATGTGTTCTCAAGATGAACACCTTTACTACTGGGATTTTTTCACTACATGTGTAATAAAACTGTTGGTAAACTAAATACATTAAGCGTAAATTACCTATTCACGATAGAAAGTTGGTATTATTATACAATTAAAAATTGCGAAATGACGATTGCGGTTTGTGTTTTAGGCAATGTAAGAATCTATATGCTACCACAAATAGTGAAAGAAGTACATCAGGAAAAGGAAATCTGGTTCTAAGATAAACATTATTTTATATATATGGGTAATGAAGTAAGTTATGACAGAGAATACGAATACCCCTTATTTACGTTTTGTAACAAAAATGGTGTTGAATGAAATATAAGTAAAGAAAAAATTTAAAAATTATAAATAGAGGTATAGTTTAAAAAATATAAGTACCTAAATCCCTCTCTGATTAAAGTTGTAAAAGATATAATTTGTTACATACTCGTAGTACAGTATGAGCGACATAATAGATAGTTTCGAATATTTCAATTAGAGACCGTCTATAACGGAAAACATAAACGAGTAGGTGACGAAGTTTTCTATAAACGTATACAACGAAGAGATTGTAACTGAACCGTTTAAAAAGTTTGATCTCAACGTTAACTGGAAAAATAACTTTAAAAGACGAAATAGATGTGGAAATAACGGGGGTCAACAAAAAAGTGAATGTAATCAATGACGGAATGTTATATTTATTCGATCGCATAGATTATTATTTAGGTGATAACAAAGTCGATAGTACAAGAACATCAGCTGTGGAATGGATTGGTATCGTTTGAAAATGTTTTAAAATATAGTAACACCGGTTGGTGTATTGTAAATTCTTCAACGAGTATTCTAAATGGAAAAGGACATTTTTCAGTATGTATACCCATGAGTATGATAATGGTATTTTTTTTCGACGATTATAAGAATTTTCTATATCATATTCTTCAAAAATTGATGTTCTACAGATCAACAATAAACATAGACATATTAGAAAATATTTCAATGACCGATAAAGAAATATATTCGATGACATTAAAATACATAACATGGAGGATGTCTCAAATAAATTTATCGATCGAGTAAGAAACGCGAGTTAGAAAAGAAATTTTAAATAATACGAACTATGAACTACTATATAGAAGTTGACTATATCAAGGTACAATGATTTCCACGGGGACTGAATTTACTTGAGGTATTCCGGTATCGGTATTCGAAAACCAAGTGTGTACTAATAGGTTTCCTGAAAGAAAAAAATATTTCGACTTACGATTTATTAAATTTAGAAAACTTTCAAATTTTATTGAATAATAACGTTTATTATCCGAGAGAAAGATTGAATTTGAAATATAGCGAAAATAAATGCGCTAATCTGTATCTAATGTTTAATTATTACGACAATCACGAATACGAGATGAATCCTATATTCGACTTATTACACGATACTTTCGCAAACGCATACATAGTATACATCAAAGGAACAGATAGAGTAAACTATATAAGAGAGTTGTTGGGGAAATAAAATTGTTGTTTTCGACTTGGATCCATTAGGATGTCCAAAGACTAAAGATTGGGTAGGTTACTCTGTAAATCGCTGTAACCGTTTTTTTTATAAAACTGGATCAAGCCATTGATAGGGGTATATATTGTACGTTGACGTATAAAGACAGGTAAATAATTTTTTTTTAAATGAGTTTTCAAATATTGTTAAATCATGCGACATCTCGTCGCGAATATCAACAAGAGATAAAATTAGATTGTCCGTACGAAGTTGCTTTAAAAGGTTTTGTAACGTACAACAGCATTCCAAATATTTCAGAAAATTGTAAAAATAGCAATTTAGTAGTAATTGAACCGAAAACTAACGAACATCATAACATTACTGTACCTACGGATACGTACGAATTGAACGATATAATAGAATTTATTCAACAAAACGAAGAACTTAGGAACGCAGAAATAGTCATTAAGTTAAATCAGAATACATTAAAAATGAAATTATATTCGGAATGAACTATAGATTTCACAACTGCGAACTCGAAAGGACGTGTACTTGGTTTTAGTAAACGTAAACTCATAACGGGACAAACACATTATTCGAACGACCATATAGATATCTTTTCTATAAATGACATTTTAAAAAAATTCTATGTAATTTAATAAAATGTAATATAACTGATGTAAATTTAAACGATAACATGTTGTACGAATTTCCGCTAAACGTTCAAGTTGGTGAAAAAATTATAGAAAGACCTAATTATTTATCATTTTACCGTGTAAATACGTTTGAAATAAGTTACATATTCGTTACGGCAGTTGATCAAAATGAAAAATAAGTATAATACTACTATTTGAGCCCGTCCATGATTTAAAACGAGATATTTTTGAAACTCGAAGTTAAAGTATCGATAATCGAATCTCGAATAAAAATACAAAAACTACAGCATACATTTATAACGAGTAATAAAAACGACATTGATATTATTAACTGATATCATCGAATACCAACTAATAATGGTGTAAATTGACTTCAGTAGGTGTAAAAATAAATGTTTAAAATGGACGATTACGTAAACGTTGGAAAAATGTTGAAAGAAAAATGCTAACAACTCCGTACAGGAGAAATCATGAAACAAATAAAACTCGAGGAGGAGTACAAGAACATTGTTAAACCTCTAAGAGCGATACATACTCAATTAGCCAATACATTACCATCCATACAAACCCGAGATAAATCTATCGCTGCTTTAGCTGTTGGTTTGGTTGAAAAATGTATAGAACCTCTTATGAAATTCCAAAAATAGACGGAACAGCCGCGTCAGCTATAAAGCCCTCTATCGAAATATCACAGGAATTTGTACAAACAGTAGGTCAAGGTATCTTATTTTATATTTGCAATTTTAGAAGAAATATATAATTTCAGTTTAAGAAATATTACAATCGACTTTTGTTGGATTCCGGGTCACGTTGACATTCTTGGTAATGCTGTTTGTGATGAAGCCGCAAAATCAGCCGCCTCCATCGGCATTTTGTGTCCATGTTTTTCATATACAGATCTCCGCATTGTAGTGAAAGCCCAGTTGGAATCAGATTGGACTGTTTTCCATATCAATAAAGTCAGCAGTTTTTATAAAATCGTTAAACCAGTTCCTTCCAAAGAAGCGTGATATTTTCCCAAAAAGTTTAGCGGACCAATTTCTCGTCACATGATTACAACATTAACTCGGCTTTGCCTACCTGTTCATTTGCACAGAATTGGAATGGCCGAAACCAGCACCTGCTCTCACCCGAATGATACCGATATGATTCTGGATTCAAATCATTTGTTTTTCAACTGTTCCTCCTATTCGGCAGAACAATTGCGTTTATTTTCTAAGCTTATATCTTTAGGCCATCGGCCTCCGTATATCTTAAGTTCATTACTTTCCTCACATGATGCTTGTATATATTATTCTTTATTTCAATTTATTTTAGAATGTAAAGTTACTTTATAATGTTAAGTTTTTTATTTGTTATGTTTTATGTTTTTCATGGACAGATTGGTTAATTCCAGAGTCCAATTTATAGTAAATAATAATAATAATAATAATACTATCAAGTTACCACTGTTGATACAAAATGTCCACTCTGTTTGCAGTTCGTCTCGGCTACACCAACTATCGTTATTTCTTTAGTAATATTCTCTACTATACCAAGTTTGCCTTGATGGTTAAGTCCTCTTATATTTCATGTTGCTGTTTTTGTTATTATGATTTTACATTTATTCTTCAATTTTCATAGAGATCACGGTTCTTAAATTCCCTATGGCCGGCCGTCCATTTCATACATACGGTCCCGGTACTGTAGCGCCGATGCCAACCGGCTCGCTATCGCAAAACACTTACTACTACAACAAAATCGTATATTATCACTTTGTTTATTATTAGGAGCCATTTTCCCGATCAATAATCGTTATTTATACCGTAAATAGTCGTTTAAAAACGCCCGAAACAAATTGAGTCGTTTTAAATCACCCGAATAAAATTAAGTAGTTTAAAATAGTCCTTTAAAAACGGCCGAAAAATTGATTGTTACGCAAAAGTAATTACTGTAATATCGATAAAGCGTTTAATTCTTCTATCGCTCGACCTATATATACTATTCCTTAATGTTACTTGTATCGTATAAACATTTTAAACGTAGATGACCGCATATAACTTGATCCATATTTTGATTTACTTCGTAATTGTAAAATACCGCTCAATTAGAACCCCAATACCTTTCGTAAATCGTACAGTGGCATTAGCCTGAAAGAATCGTAATAATTTACAACATTTCCTATTTTTCTATAACATACCCAATGAGTTCCCGGACCATCGTTGTTATCTAAATTAGTTATAACCGTCTCTATGTCTAACGGGTTTTTCGGTAATTTATCTCTCATAAAAGTACCTCTAAAGTGAGGAATATGTTGGGCATATTTCGTCAATTCTACATTACTCAACGGTTTAATCTGGATGTTTTTTTTTTATATACCCTTAGTAAAGTCCGTTACCTTCTTTAGGTTTTTTATTTATGTATATTCCTTTACCGTCTTTAGGTTTGTTTTTTTGACGTATAGTCTTTCATCTTCCATCGCTTTATTATGACATATTCAGTTGTTTAACCGATAATTTTATCGGTAAATCTTTTTTAATCCTTTTAATTTGATATTCGGTTAACGGTAAATACGTTTCATTCATTACGGAATCTTTACTTCTCGTTTTATTTATTTTTAAAGTCACGGGTTTATTGGTTTTCGTAATAAGTTTCCCTTGTTCCGTGCTTATGTTAACCGGATGTTTGATGTAACCAGCACTGATAGCTCATTTGGCTTTCATAGCGTTTATTTCAAGCTACGCATTAGCTTTTTAGGCTAAATTGGAATCTTTAGCGAGTACACGTTTCTACACTTCATTTTCCAGTTGTAAACCCGCTTTATGTCTGTCGTCCAAATTATTAGACCTGGAATACGCTATAATACATGACCGTTTCGTCTAATTTATTTTTGGGTTTGACTTTTTTTTCTAATTTCAAATCAAGATTAGTACCAGGACCGGCGTATTGATAACCGTCCGGTAAATGAGCCTCGAAAGGTAATAACAATTCGTCGATATTGTTCCAGTATACGTATTCTACAGGGTTATTTATATAAATTTTTTGTAATTCTGTACCAGGTTTTTCGACGTTTTTCAGAATATTATGTTTAATTAATATCAGCTTAATTACGACGTTATATTTATTTCTTGTACTATTTTTCAAGTGCGGATTATTCGGGTCATTTTTTTGTTTATACGAACTAGTTTTTAACAAAAGTTCTTCGTATACTTTCAAGTCTTTTTCGTTGTAATTTTTAGATTTTTCTAATGTTAATAACTCCCAAAATCCTCGCGAACCTTCGTACTAGTAATCGGTATTTAGTAACTTTATATTATCGTTCTCTATAATTATCGGTGAATTATCCATGTACATAGTCTCATCCTCGATACGTATACCAAAAGTAGAATCTGTCTTTACATATTTCGAAAAATAGTTTTTCATGTATTTAGAGGCTACCGGACCTAATGTTTGTACAAATTCCTGCGGTATTTCGATAGAGGGTTCTATAGCTGACGCTGCTATTGCGTATATTTTTGGTATTTCACGAGGTTCTATACTTTTTTCGAATGAACCAACAGCTAATGGAGCGATCGATTTATCTCGGGTTTGTATGGATGATAATGTATTGGCTAATTGAGTATGTATCGCTCTTAGAGGTTTAACAATGTTCTTGTACTCCTCCTCGAGTTTTATTTGTTTCATGATTTCTCCTGTACGGAGTTGTTAGCATTTTTCTTTCAACATTTTTCCAACGTTTACGTAATCGTCCATTTTAAACATTTATTTTTACACCTACTGAAGTCAATTTACACCATTATTAGTTGGTATTCGATGATATCAGTTAATAATATCAATGTCGTTTTTATTACTCGTTATAAATGTATGCTGTAGTTTTTGTATTTTTATTCGAGATTCGATTATCGATACTTTAACTTCGAGTTTCAAAAATATCTCGTTTTAAATCATGGACGGGCTCAAATTGTAGTATTATACTTATTTTTCATTTTGATCAACTGCCGTAACGAATATGTAACTTATTTCAAACGTATTTACACGGTAAAATGATAAATAATTAGGTCTTTCTATAATTTTTTCACCAACTTGAACGTTTAGCGGAAATTCGTACAACATGTTATCGTTTAAATTTACATCAGTTATATTACATTTTATTAAATTACATAGAATTTTTTAAAAATGTTATTTATAGAAAAGATATCTATATGGTCGTTCGAATAATGTGTTTGTCCCGTTATGAGTTTACGTTTACTAAAACCAAGTACACGTCCTTTCGAGTTCGCAGTTGTGAAATCTATAGTTCATTCCGAATATAATTTCATTTTTAATGTATTCTGATTTAACTTAATGACTATTTCTGCGTTCCTAAGTTCTTCGTTTTGTTGAATAAATTCTATTATATCGTTCAATTCGTACGTATCCGTAGGTACAGTAATGTTATGATGTTCGTTAGTTTTCGGTTCAATTACTACTAAATTGCTATTTTTACAATTTTCTGAAATATTTGGAATGCTGTTGTACGTTACAAAACCTTTTAAAGCAACTTCGTACGGACAATCTAATTTTATCTCTTGTTGATATTCGCGACGAGATGTCGCATGATTTAACAATATTTGAAAACTCATTTAAAAAAAAATTATTTACCTGTCTTTATACGTCAACGTACAATATATACCCCTATCAATGGCTTGATCCAGTTTTATAAAAAAAACGGTTACAGCGATTTACAGAGTAACTTACCCAATCTTTAGTCTTTGGACATCCTAATGGATCCAAGTCGAAAACAACAATTTTATTTCCCCAACAACATCTGTTCCTTTGATGTATACTATGTATGCGTTTGCGAAAGTATCGTGTAATAAGTCGAATATAGGATTCATCTCGTATTCGTGATTGTCGTAATAATTAAACATTTGATACAGATTAGCGCATTTATTTTCGCTATATTTCAAATTCAATCTTTCTCTCGGATAATAAACGTTATTATTCAATAAAATTTGAAAGTTTTCTAAATTTAATAAATCGTAAGTCGAAATATTTTTTCTTTCAGGAAACTTATTAGTACATACTTGGTTTTCGAATACCGATACCGGAATACCTCAAGTAAATTCAGTCCCCGTGGAAATCATTGTACCTTGATATAGTCAACTTCTATATAGTAGTTCATAGTTCGTATTATTTAAAATTTCTTTTCTAACTCGCGTTTCTTACTCGATCGATAAATTTATTTAAGACATCCTCCATGTTATGTATGTTAATGTCATCGAATATATTTCTTTATCGGTCATTGAAATATTTTCTAATTTGTCTATGTTTATTGTTGATCTGTAGAACGTCAGTTTTTGAAGAATTTCTTATAATCGTCGAAAAAAATACCATTATCATACTCATGGGTATACATACTGAAAAATGTCCTTTTCCATTTAGAATACTCGTTGAAGAATTTACAATACACCAACCGGTGTTACTATATTTTAAAACATTTTCAAACGATACCAATCCATTCCACAGCCGATGTTCTTGTACTATCGGCTTTGTTATCACCTAAATAATAATCTACGCGATCGAATAAATGTAACATTCCGTCATTGATTACATTCACTTTTTTGTTGACACCCGTTATTTCAACATCTTTTTCGTCTTTTAACGTTATTTTCCAACTTATTACGATTAAACTTTTAAACGGTTGAGTTAAGATCTCTTCATTGTATATGTTTATAGAAAACTCTGTCCCCCGACTCGTTTATGTTTTCCTTTATAGTAAAACTATGTAACAAATTCTATGTTTTATAACTTGAACCCAAAATAGTTTTAAGTACTTCCTTTTTTAAAACTATACCTCTATTCATACTTTTTTTTTAAAAATTGTCTTTACTTATATCGTCATTTATTCATTACAATTTTTGCTACAAAACATAAATACGGTGTATTTGTATTCTCCGTTATAACTTAATATATAAAATAATGTTTCTCTTCAAACCATATTTCTCTTTTCTGATTTACTTCTTTCATTATTCGTGGTGGCATATAGATTCTTACATCATCTAATACACAAACCACAACACTATTTTTACTTTTATAATAATACCACTTTTCTATCATATATAATTTATTCACACTTAATATATTTATTTTAACAAAAGGTTCATTACAAACACGGTTTATATCCTGGACGCACGAAAATACAGGTTCTCTCATACATTCTTTCTCATTCCGATTAACAGTTTCCATTATTACTTATACGTACAATTACACTTAATTTCTTGTATATTTGTATCTCTAAGTTGCCTCTAAATAAAAAAGAACGCGAGATACGCGTGTATACTATGCCACGTCTAAATATTTACTAACTACAAACATGTTTAACACTTATATTTATACTTTTTCACGCACAGTCCTCAAAAACACTAATTTTCCTTGTCATCCGACCCATATAACGTGTCTAAAAAGTAACTTTCCATAACAAAAAATACTAAAATCATTTACTTGGAAACTATAACGTTCAAACATATCACATAAATTCGAAATATGCTCAAGTAACGTCCTGAAGGAAAATTTCGTTTAATAAAATTTAAAAAAAAATAAAAAATCGCAATTTCATAGGCTAAAACTGAAAAAAACAGAAAAAAATATAAATGTAGTGAAAAAAATCCTAGTAGTACGGGTGATCATTTTGAGAACACTTTGGCTTACACAGACCTTCAACCAACACTGCAAGGTCAAAGTGTGCTCATGTGACGCCCTTAAAATATATATATATATATATAATGTTAGGTTGTAAGGATTTATTTGTATTAAAAGAATAAATATTATGATAAAAAGGAGTATATGTTAAAGACGAATGTTATGAAAAAAGGAATGTTACCTGCTATACGGAAATCTGATTCTATAAAATTGTAATTACCAAAACGATCGAACTATATAATAAACGGTGTCTCCACATAATAAAACATTGGAAAATAATTTTCCTGGTTTATTAATGAAATGCAGAAGAATTTCGATAATTACCTTAAATTAAACGAAAAACACCACTTCACATAAATAAATAATCAACCAGTCACTTCTGTAATGTTACCACACCATCCAACAGACTGGTGAACTACTTCAAAATGTTAACCCTAAAGGACTGAGATTTCGCAACAATTAATGTTTATCAGCAAATGAAATGATAACCAATCAGAGGAACCGCATGATTCCAATAACCTTCACATTAACTCTGGCCATGCCCTTGTGTATTTATGAAATTTCAGTCATGCCAATGAATCGAAAAATCATTACAAAGAATGACTGCGCATTCTATCGTTATATGGTTGAACTATAAGTTTCTATTTTTCCCGAGAGATGTCTCGTTCAGGCCCCTCTCGAATTTATGATATTTCCTTCATTCTGGTGACAAGAAAAATCGTTACAAAAAAAGAATCATTTTATAATTAAATTTTACTTTCCATTCCTTTTTGATATTCCCGAGGTTGACATGTCCACAGTGTATATGGAATATAATAATGGACCTAGCAAACTGCCTTGCGATATCAAGGATAATATGTCCAACTTCACTCTTGACATTTGATAATTCTGAAATTCCACAAGTAGATTCCGTTCACTATCCCGGGAATTCTTATGGATAAACGTTTAACGTGGCATGATCATGTGGAAATTATGATAAGATGTTTAATGGTTAGGGGTAGACAGCTATGACCATTGTTAGGAAGAAAATCATTTCTAAACCGTGCTGTAAAGTGTAATGTCCATTTATCTGTTATCGCTCCAGTATGGCGATATGGGTTAGAATTATATCGAACAACGAGTTGAAGTAACCCTCGTACAATACAACAACAGCAGTCAATAATTCTACATATAATGGAATATTCGCCTTATTATATATCGAACGACACATTGCATGCGGAGTTGAACGTTCATTATGTAAAGGATGTCTATATGGAACAATACCGAAGGTTCTATAAGAAACTTCAGTTGAACCGAAATCCACTGGTACACCGATTGTTTACTATCGATTTCCCAGACAGATCTAGTAGACGATTGAAAAGGAAGAATTGGTGCCGCTATGCACTTCCAATTAATCGAGTGGGCTGAGCTATTAAAAAAAATAAAAGATAAATGAACAGTTTTCTTCTTGAAGACCCGAATTAGGCAAAATTCGTTTGAATTGTCTGATATTCCACTGCAATCATCTCTGCTCTTTCCCTCATTCTTTATTTTTTATGATCGATATTGTTTACGACAAGGAGTTGTCAGTAAAATAAAAATAATAATAAAAAAAAAGAATTCAGAGGTGATGACAGACTGAAATATACATTCTGACCACATATGAATAAAAATAAATCTTCAAAAAAACGGAAATCATACCAAATACAGTTAAGTAATTATATCTCATTATAATGCGTGAAAATCAACTTTTTCATATTCATTCAACTTTTTCATCGCTTTCGTTTAGTTGTCCGCACCGGAATTTCGCAATAATGACTTTTGAATACATACGTGTATTAGTAAGATCTCATCAAATCTACGTAACGCTGACAAGATGATCCTCGTCAACCGAAAATTAACGGCAAATCACCTAATCGAACACAAAATACGAGTTCCTTACTCGGCGAGTAAATTGGTACTTATTTACCACCAGATCAATTTGAATGAACGAGTAATCTTGTAACGTTTTTAACATGAAAAATTCTCCTCGTATCCGATGGGTTTATTCAAAATAACTAAAAAGTTGACGCTACACCACATATATATATGTATCAGCGGCGGCTCATGGTTAAAAATCGAGCGCTTGCAATTATACCTTCCCCTTCAACCAACAGAAAAACACAAAAAAAATTTTGTTTTACACCACATAACATAGTGTAGTAACTAGGCATTTCAATGCATGTTTTTAAAGATTTTTTACTTTTTATAATATTTCTATGAAAAATATATATATTTTTTTTTAATATTATGTAAATCTTCATATGCCGTTTGTAACTACCAGGGTTATTACAGCATAAGGAGACGTGTGTCTAGTTTATATGTATGCTAGGAGTCCGCTTTCTCTTACAAAAGCCAAAATGCTAACTATTGATTGAAGGTTGTTTGAAAGTATTTTGTGTATTGGGCCCTGTATTTTGTGTTTTAACCTATGTGGTGTGAGTGTTTGGCAGTTGTAGATTAAGTGTGTGACTGTTGGTTCTGTTAAATGTCGGTATAAGGAGCAGTTTGTTGGTGGAGGGCTTTTGGTATAAAGGTAATTGTGTGATATTGCTGTATGACCCACTCGTAGACGGTTTAGGGTATCATATTCTTTTCTACTTGTGCCATTTGGAGGCCACCAAGGTTCTATAGTTGATTTTATGCTCCTAAAGAAGGTTGTTTGTGAGGTCCAGTCGGTCGTCCATTCCTGCTTGCTGTTGTTTATGAGTATGGTGCTAATGTTGATGGAGGTGGTGAGTATTCTGGTGTTGATGAAAGTACCATAGACCGAGCTTCAAGGTCTACTTTATCACTACCGTGCATCCCAATGTGATTTGGGATCCACAGAAAGCGTATTTCCCATCCTTCCTTATGTAGTGTGTTTAGATTGTGTTGAATTTCTAATATTAAGGTATTTTTATTATCTTGACGGCATATTAGTTGTAGAGAGGAGAGGGAGTCTGTTATGACCAATGTTTTGCGATGTGGAAGTACAGCTGATTCGATGTACTCGATGCAGTACATAATTCCATACAACTCTGCATCCAGAGAAGTGCAGCCATCGCTTAGTCGGATAGAGTGTAGTATATTATCAATTTGGTAGGAGCAAGCTGCTGGTGAATTCTCGCCGCCTGCTGTGGATTTTGCTCCGTCTGCGTATGCGTGTGTGTAGTCATTGTATTTTTGAAGAGTGCTTAATACTATTTCTTTTATATTTGTAGGGTGTGTAGATTTATTGTACTGTGTGAGAGATAAATCTGTTTTTGTCTCGGAAGGGTCCCAAGGAGGTATCATTATATTGTAATTCAATGTTGATTTTGGGATGGAGCTTATGTGATAAGTTGATAGTATTCTAAGGAGCTTTGGTATAGGGTCATTTGGAAAAAGGGGGTTAGGGGATGTACATCTTTTGTTCTATGCAAATGTTTTATTGTAGCTAAGCAGACGGCTTAAGTAGAGATAAGTGTGGTATTTTCTGTAGTATGTAAGTGGAAAGGATCCTGCTAATGCACACAAACTCTTTGATGGTGATGAGGGATGTACTGCAAGAATGGATCGAAGTCCAGCATGGTGTATTGTATCTAATGTTCTTAATATAGATTTACTGGCTGTTGAATATGCCTGACATCTATAGTTGATTCGTGATAAGATTATTTAAAATTCACTTATTTTGTTTAATCTCCATAAAATAATTAGTACTTTTAACTATTTTTTTACATCATCAATTATTGTGCTGTTCTGAATATTTCTGGTGGTTGTGCAACCGTGTAAATTTTATGTATCAGCCGCCACTGATATATATACATATATATATATATATATATATATACATATATATATATATATATATATATATATATATATAATCATCATAATTTCTCCTCAACCGCTAAATTGGTTGGCAACAGAATAAATAATTTCTTGACAAGAGCAGTTTCTTTTATCTTCACATAATTCTGTTCTTTTATTATGGCGTCCATAAATCGGGTTCTTGATCTTCCCCTTATTAATTTTCCATTTGCTTTTCCTTCTATTAAGTTTTTTATCCATTTACAATGTCTGATTTAATGACCGATCATACTATTTCTTCCCTTTTCAATCCTGTTTATTATCTCTGGTTGTTCTTCTATTCTTTTGAATACCTCCTTCTTTGTGATTTTATCCATCCATGATATTCTCAGCATTCTTCGATAGCACCAAACTTCAAAAGCTTGAAGTTTTAATCTTTCTTTTTTTCGTAAAGTCCATATTTCACAGCAGTACAGTGCAACGCTCCAGACAAAAGTTTTAACGAACAGCTGAGATATTTCTCGACGTAATAAGCATTCTTTTTTTAATAAAAGCGTTTTTAGTCTGCGTTATTCTTTTTCTTACTTATTTTTCTATTCACCCGTTGGACGTTATTAAACTTCCAAGATAAGAAAATTAAGAAAATATATACATATATATTCTCTTTTATATATATATATTTTTTTTTTATTATTGTAACTCACTCGTTTCCGAGTATGAGTGTCTTTTCTAATGATATCTGTTTCTGTTAAATAATTCAATGTCTGAATCTTATGTGTGATATTAATCCAATTTTATAATTAGATTTATAACTGCAGTGTGCATATTCATACTGATCTGCTATGTTTCTTCTTCCTCCTTTTGTGCGATTTTTGGCGGTGTGAACACCTGCTAATCTTGCTGTGTCATCGATGAATATTCTGCATTCTGTTCTATTCAACTCCCATTCTTCCCAAGTCTTATTTTTCTTTGAATTAATACCGTTCTTTTTGATGGAATTTGATAGCACATCTTTAAATCTTAATTTTTGTCTTCCACAACATCGTTCACCAGTGTGTAATATACCATATAATAATCGCTTCGGTATGCGATTGTTATCCATTCTGATAACATGACCAACCCATCTTAGCCGAGCTTTGGTTAAATATAGTATTGTTTTATTACAATTTGTCATTTTCAAAATTCTTTCATTTGACATCTAACCTTTCCATGTTATTCTTAAGATTTGTCTGAGCAATCTCACCTGACAAATTTCAAGTTTTTTAATTTGATTGTTTCTGATTGGCCATGTCTCACAACTATACAACAAAGTTAGTAATACCACTGCTCTATAAACATTTAGTTTCGTATTAGTATGTAAATTTTTATTCCTAAATACACGTTGTGCCAGCTTGTTGTAGGCGATCATAGTATTGTTTATTCTATATTTGATCTCTTCATCTACTTCATTATTATCGCTAATTATACTTCCAAGGTATTTGAAGCTTTTGACAATTTTTAACTTCGACCCGTTTATATGAAAATTTTCTTCCGTGCCATTCAATATAATTATTTCTGTTTTATTTGTGTTTATACTTAGAAAAATTGTTAAACTTTTATCTTCATATTTACTTCATACACTGATATTGTGCGATATGTCGGACATGATATAATTTGAGAACGGTGATACATTACAAAATTCTGTAAAGTGCAAATTGTTTAGGATGAACTCATTATCTCGTATACAAAAATTCAGAATTTTACATCAAAAATTGAAAAAGATTCACTGAAAGGGTTAAATTCGAATACGTTAAAAATAAAATTATATTCCGAATGGATTATGGATTTCACAACTGCGAACTCGATAGGACGTGTAATTGGTTTTAGTAAACATAAACTCATACTGGGACAAACACATTATTCAAACGACCGCATAGATATCTTTACTATAAATAACATTAAAATTAGATGTAATTTAATAATATAACTGACGTAAATTTAAACGATAACACGTACGAATTCGCTAAACGTTGAAGTTGGTGAAAAAATTATCGAAAGACCTAATTATTTATCATTTTACCGCGTAAATACGGATGAAATAAATTACATATCCATTAAGATAGTTGATCAAAATGAAAACGTGGTCGATTTTAGAGATGAGAGCATAAGTATATTACTACTATTTAAGCCTGTATAACCGTGTTTTCCAACGAGGGATTTTTAAAACTCGAAAATAAAGTATCATCGAATCTCGAATAAAAATACAAAAACTATAGTAAACATTTATAACGAGTAATAAAAACGAATTTGATAACCGCTATTATCGAATACGAGCTAATACTGATATAAATTGACTCCGTGTAAACATAAATTATTAAAATGGACGATTATGTAACCGTTGGAAAAAAGTTTCTAAGAGCGATACATACTCAACTAGCCAATACATTACCATCCATAATAACCCGAGATAAATCTATCGCTCCATTAGCTGTTGGTTCATTCGAAAAAAGTATAGAACCTCGTGAAATACCAAAAATATACGCAACAGTAGCGTCAGCTATAGAACCCTCTATCGAAATACCGCAGGAATTTGTACAAACATTAGGTCCGGTAGCCTCTAAATACATGAAAAACTATTTTTCGAAAAATGTAAAGACAGATTCTACTTTTGGTGTACGTATCGAGGATGAGACTATGTACATGGGTAATTCACCGATAATTATAGAGAACGATAATATAAAGTTACTAAATACCGATTACTGGTACGAAGGTTCGCGAGGATTTTGGGAGTTATTAACATTGGAAAAATCTAAAAATTACAACAAAAAAGACTTGAAAGTATACGAAGAACTTTTGTTAAAAACTAGTTCGTATAAACAAAAAAATGACCCGAATAATCCGCACTTGAAAAGTAGTATAGGACATAAATCTAACGTCGTAATTAAGCCGATTTTAATTAAAGATAATATTTTTAAAGAACGTCGAAAAAAACTAGTGCAGGATTACAAAGAATACATATATACTGGAACAATATCGACGAATTGTTAGACAGATTGTGTATATTATATGGTGAAGTAAAAGCCGGTAATAATAACCCTTTAATAATTAAGGAAATTATAAACATTTTACAAGAATTTAAAGAAGAGGATGGATTACAAACAAAAAAGACTAGAAAAAATCGTGCAAATGCTACCCGTATAAAAAAAGGTAGCGAACTGATTAACGATATAATCGACAAATTACCTTTCGAGGCTCATTTACCGGACGGTTATCAATACGCCGGTCCTGGTACTAATCTTGATTTGAAATTAGAAAAAAAGTCAAACCTAAAAATAAATTAGACGAAGCGGTCATGTATCACGATATAGTGTATTCCAAGTCTAAAAATTTGGACGACAGACGTAAAGCGGATTTACAACTGGAAAATGAAGCGTTTAAACGTGTACTCGCTAAAGATTCTAATTTAGCCGAAAAAGCTAATGTGTGGCTTGTAACAAACGCTATGAAAGCCAAAAGAGTTGTCGGTGCTGGTTATATCAAACATCCGGTTAATATAATCACGGAACAAGGGAAACTTATTGCGAAAACCAATAAACCCGTGACTTTAAAAATAAATAAAACGAGAAATAAAGATTCTGTAATGAACGAAACGTATTTACCGTTAACCGAATATCAAATTAAAAGGATTAAGAAAGATTTACCGATAAAATTATCGGTTAAACAACTTGAACATATAAAAGTAGGTGGTTTCTTACCGGCTTTGCTCACCACTGCACCGGCTGTAGCTGCTGTAGGATCGTTAATAACCAACGCTATAAACACGTATAATAATAAGAAAGCAAACGATAAATTAATAGAAGAACGAATACGTCATAATAAAGCGATGGAAGGTGAAGGACTATACGTCAATAAAAAACCTAAAGAAGGTAATGGACTGTACTAAGAGTATATAAAAAAAAACATCCCGATTAAATCGTTGAGTAATGTAGAATTGACAAAATACGCCCAACATATTGGTACTTTTATAAATTACCGAAAAACCCGGCCATAATTAATTTAGATAACTACGATGGTCCTGGAACTCACTGAGTATTTTATAGAAAAATAGGAAATGTTGTAAATTATTACGATTCTTTCAGGCTAATGCCACCGTACGAATTACTAAGGTATTGGGGCCCTACTTGCGCGGGATTTTTCAATTACGAAATAAATCAAAATATGGATCAAGTTATATGCGGTTATCTATGTTTAAAATGTTTATACGATACAAGTAACATTAAGGAATAGTATATATAGGTCGAGCGATAGAAGAATTAAACGCTTTATCGATATTACGGTAATTACTTTTGCATAATCATCAATTTTTCGGCCGTTTTTAAACGAGTATTTTAAACGACTTAATTTTATTCGGGAAACGATTATTTTAAACGACTTAACTTGTTTCGGGCGTTTTTAAACGTCTATTTACGGTATAAATAACGATTATTGATCGAGAAAATTGCTCCTAATAATAAACAAAGTGATCATATACGATTTTGTTGTAGCAGTAAGTGTTTTGATAACTTGGCGATCGGCGCTACAGATGGGCGGCTGGCCATAGGGAATTTAAGAACCGTGTTCTCTATGAAAATTGAAGGATAAATGTAAAATCATAATAACAAAAATAGCAACATGAAATATAAGAGGACTTAATCATCAAGGCAAACTTGGTATAGTAGAGAATATTACTAAAGAAATAGCGATAGTTGGCGTAGCCGAGACGTACTGGAAACAGAGTGGACATTTTGTATCAACCAGCGGTAACTTGATAGTGTGTTCAAGCAATGAAAACGAATTCAGTAAACGGAGTAGCGATAATAATAAATTCAGCAATGTCATCGGGATTACTAGGATATGAAATAATAAGTGATCGTATTATATCAGTGAAAATAAAAGGAAAGCCAGTAAATATAAATATTATTCAAATATACGCACCAACAACTCAAGCGTCAGATGAAGAAGTGGAAGAGTTTTATGATGAGCTACGCACGGCGGTTTAAAAAGTTCCTAACAGAGAAATATTACTAGTAATAGGCGACTTTAACGCAAAAATAGGAACCACCAAAAACGATAATCACCTAAGATCTAGTGTTGGAAAATATGGCTTAGGAGATAGGAACAAAAGGAGGAAATGCTAATCGATTTTTGTTCAGAAAACAACCTATTTGTAATGAATTCAAATTTCAACCATCACAAGCGACGACTTTACACATGGATTTCACCAAATGGACAAACCAGAAACCAAATAGATTATGTACTTATGCGAAAAAGGTGGAGATCTTCGATAAAAGATGTGAAGACATACCCGGGATAAGATTGTGGCAGTGACCACAAGGCTTTAGTAATTGAGATATGTCTCAGGCTTCAATAAAATAAAAAACAGCCGGCAATTAAAGGCTAAACTAAACGAAACTCCTGGCATGTACGAAAATAATAATATAACGACCGATGAATTACGGAGAGAATATCAGTGAGTCATGAAACTGTGAAGAAAATTCACAGTGAAGTACAAACAAAAAAGAAGCCGTGGATCTCTGAGGCAACATTCAAACTAATTAATGAGAGGAATCAAATAAAAAACGGGAAAACTAATAACATAACAGATTCAAATGATTATGAGGATCTTAATAAACTAATAAATAAAGAAATACAAAGTGATAGGAACAATTACATAATAGGAATTTGTGAAGAAATAGAACAACACTCACAAAAAAATTAACCTTGTGATCTATATAAGAAAATTAAATGGTTAAGTAATACTTTCAAAACAAGAACATAGACAATAAAAGATCAAAATGGAACGAAATTAACTGTAAAGTCAGAAATAGCAGAAAGATGGCGCCAGTATTGTCAAAACCTTATGTACAACAATGAAATATCAGTGTTAATGCAGGACTTTGAGCTTGAACCGCTAATTAGGAAAGCTGAAATAGAAGTTGCATTAAAGAAACTAAAAGATCGAAAGGCAGTAGGAGTAGATGGTAGAGCTGAAGAAATGCTAAAAGCAACAGAAGAATCAGGAATAAAGGTATTGCATATGATTTGTCAAAAAATATGGGAAACTGGCAGCTGCCCAGAAGAGTGGACAAAATTAGTATACGTACCACTACACAAAAAGGGCCCTACAGAAGATTGTGGAAACTACCGCACAATATCATTGATTATTCATACCAGTAAAATACTACTATATGTATTACAAAACCAGCTTAAATACTATCTCCTACCACAAATTTCGCAAGAACAAGCTGAGTTTGTAACAGGTCGAGGCACACATGAACAGCTATTAAAAATAAGAAAAATAATAGAAAAATGCAAACGAATATAACATTCCGGGACTGCTTTGTTTTTTATATAACCAGAAAGCTTTTGACAATATCAAGTGGACGAAAATGTGGCAAATATTACTAGAAATGGGAACACCGAAGCATCTAATTTATTTAACTCAATAATTGTACTTAAATAATAAAGGTTTTAGTAAACTGGATAACGAAAAATCGAAAAAGTTTTCAACAAGAAAGGGAGAGTACAACAAGATTGCTGTATTTCACCGATTCTATTCAACATCTATGGGGAACGGATTGTAAGAAAAACGATGGATGGATAGCAAGGAGGGATATCCATCGGAGAGAAAAAATTACAGATATTAGATTTACAGATGACACTGTATTACTGGCCAGCACAAAGCAAGAAATGTTTGAATTACTAACAAGAATAGATGTTAATAATAAACCGAACAAAATATAACACAATCACTAAAAGTTTTTAATCGTGAAGCTTTTCGACAGTTAGAAAAAAGATGTAATAATTTTGGTGCGTGCTTGAAATGATGTAACTGTCGAAAAGCTTCACGATTAAAAACTTTTAGTGATTGTGTTATATTTTGTTCGGTTTATTATTAATTAATAAAATCACTACTCTCCAATATATTCAACATTTAAGAATAGATGTGGTCAGTAAACAGGCAGGCTTAATACTGAGTAAATATAAATGTTCAATGCTTATCATTAACAAAGAAAACAGAATACAACAAACACTGACTCTGCTGTGAGATATTGAAATTAAAGATAAATTAATTTATTTGGATGCATGCATATCCAAAAATGGTGGATCAGAAGAAGAAATAAGGAGACGGTTAGCTCTTGCAAATGTCGGGAATGGTAAACTCAATTGTATATGGAAAAATAATAAGACCTCTAAAACAACAAAACTGTTACTCCTTAAAGTGTTAATTTTCTCCATAGTGACATATGGCTTAGAAACCTGGACGATTAAAAAATCGATGAGGAAGAAGCTGGAAGCTTTTGAAATGAAGTGATACAGAAAAATTTTAAGGATCTCATGGATGGTGCACAGAAAAAAATAATTCTGATTTAAAAGAACTGAAAATTGAACCCACTGTACAATTAGATCCATTGAAAGACACATGCTAGGCTTTTTTGGCCATGTAATACAAGCAAATGGGCTGGAGAAAACAATTCTGCAAGGAAAAGTTAATGGAGAAAGGAGACAAGATAGACCGATGAGCCTTTACATTGATCAGATCACAAGGTTATGTAGATCAGATATACAGTAAATCATGAATCTAGTGCAGAATCGATATAAATGGTGGCGTCTTGTAACTTGCATCAAATAAGGTCATGACATTTGGATCAGATAATGAAACGAGAAGATATATATATATATATATATATATATGGTGATTATGATGGTGATTATGACTGTGAAATATTATTCTGTATAAAAGAAGTTTTACTAAAAGTGACGATTAATGAACGCAGAGCATTATAATTTTTTTTTAAACACAAAGGAGTCTAGAAAACTTATTTATATTTTTGAACTTTACAATTTAAACATTTTTTCAAAATTAAATTTTTTTAGGAGAATCCATTCAATTTCTAATACTCCTGAGAATTCAATTAAAATGATTTATTCATGGCGAAATTTTTATGGAAGTGAATAAAATTGAATAGTCTCAATGAGTGATATGTGAATATATAGTTGTATTATGAACATGCACACACATATACACTTATAATATATATACAGTAGGTACAAATTGTTCATTTCTAACGCCTTCAAATTTCACCTTCTGAAACCTGCACATCACTAGAGTAATCTGAAGTAAGTATAAATTTGCAGGCTTTTATTTTAACTCATCTCCGAATGCCTGCAAATAATCCATTCCAACACCTGTACTTCTTCCAAAGTAATATTCAAAAAATGTATACTTAATATTATTCTAATGTAACGCCTGCAAACTTTAACATCCGACACCTTCACATCACTAAAGTAATCCCAAGTAATTTTATAATTTGCAGGTTTTTATTTTAACACATCTAATGCCTGCAAACAACCTCTTCCGACACCTGCATATCTTCCAAAGTAATGTTCAAATAACATGTACATATGTAACGCCTGCAAATTTCACCTTCCGACACCTGTACATCACTAAAGTAATCCAAAGTATGATTATAATTTGCAGGAGTTTATTTTAACAATTCAAATAACGTGTACATATATAACGCCTGCAAATTTCACCTTCCGACACCTGTACATCACTAAAGTAATCCAAAGTGTGATTATAATTTGCAGGCGTTTATTTTAACAATTTAAATAATGTGTACATATATAACGCCTGCAAATTTCACCTTCAGACACCTGCACATCACTAAAGTAATCCCAAGTATGTTTATAATTTGCGGGTTTTATTTTAACATGTATAAAGCCTGCAAATAACCCATTCCGACACCTGCACATCTTCCAAAGTAATATCGAGTATTTCCAAAATTTGCAGGCATTTAAAAATGAATATTTTTAACATTTGAAGGTTGAACTGATTCCATCCGTTATAATATTATACTGAGAAGTGTATATTACCCACCAACATCTTGCAGACCTCTGACTATATATAACTAGCATGATTCCGACTATATGATTACTACTGTGTAATATGAATAGTCACTTATGATGAAAAGTCGCTTTTACATGGTGCAGCTTAGCTTTCAATGTTAAAATATTAAATCGCTCTTTATAGCATGAAGAACAATTAATATATTGTAAAAACAGCAGAAAAATAAGAAACAACCTTCTATACCACGTGTCCATATACAAGGTGATTTTACCATACAATGAACAATTCAGTCATCTCCAATCGTCAGTTCCTTTATTATAAATGTATTTTTAATACTTTTAAAACCTTGGAAATCGATAACGTACGAAAAGTCCTTAGAAGGACTATTTATAAATCTTTCGTTAGCCATTGTATCATAAACACACGTGTATACTGTACAAAAATATATGTGAGTCTAAATTTTTTGACAACTACACCTACTTATATAATATTTCTTACATACGATCACTACAATTAAATACTACTTTAATATTAATCAGCGATTCTTTTATAACGTTCCATTGATACGAGCAATCTATAGCAGTAACCGGATACTTTGATACATACATACTATAGTCGACTATAGGATTCATCTTGTATTTGTGTTTGTCGTAATAAGAAGCTTTAAAGTTTTTAAATATTTGATACAGATTAGCGCATTTATTTTTGCTATATATCAAATTCAATCTTTCTCTCGGATAGTAAACGTTATTATTCAATAAAATTTGAACGTTTTCTAAATTTAATAAATCATAAGTCGAAATATTTTTTTATTTCTGGAAACCTATTAGTATGTACTTCGTTTTCGAATAATGTCTCAAGTAAATTCAGTCGCGGATGAAATCATTGTACCTTGATATAGCCAACTTCTGTATAGTAGTTCATAGTCCGCATTATTTAAAATTTCTTTTCTAACTCGCGTTTCTTGCTCAATCGATAACTTTATTTCAGGCATTCTCCATGTTATGTCTCTTATTGTAATGGAATACTTGTCTTTATACCCTAGTATGTCTACGTTTATGATCAATCTATAGAACGTCAATTTTTGAGAAATACAATATAGAAAATTCATGTAATCTTCGAAAAATCCCATTATTGTACTCACGGGTATACATAATGAAAAATATCCCTTTTCATTTAGAATAATTGTCGAAGAATTTGTAATACGCCAACTGATATTACTACCCGTTATTTCAACATCTTTTTCGTCTTTTAACGTTATATTCCCAGTTATTACGATCAAACTTTTAAACGGTTGAGTTATGATCTCTTCGTTGTATATGTTTATAGAAAACTCCGTCCCAAACTCGTTTACATTTTCCGTTATAGATGGTCTATAATCGAAATATTCGAAACTCTCTATTATAACGCTCATATTATACTACAAGTATGTAACAAATTCTATGATTTACAACTATAACCTGAAACAGATTTAAGTACTTGATTTTATAAAAACTATACCTCTATTTATACTTTTTTTTTTAAATTGTATTTACTTATATTGTCATTCATTCGTTACCATTTTTGCTACAAAACATAAATACGGGGTATTCGTATTCTCCATTATAACTTACTTCATTACCAATATATATAAAATAATGTTTGTCTTTAGAACCATATTTATTTTTTCTTATTTACTTCTTTCACTATTCATGGTAGCATGTAGATTCTTATAAGATCAATATACATTGATATAATCTAAATTTGCCTACAAATTTAATAAAATTATTCTATGAAATTGCTACTATAAAGCTTAAACCATTTAACTGGGGTTAATATAATAAACTATATATTTATTCTCTTAAGATAGATATTTGCAACCCAATTATAAAATATCATTAAAAAAGTATATATATATATATATATTTATATTTAGTTTGTAAGGATCTATCTGCATTAAAATAATAAATTACGATAAAAAAGAGTATATGTTAAAAACAAATGATATGAAAAAAGGGTACGTACCTGCTATACAGAAATCGACCCAATTAAATTTCATACAATGAAAAAAAACCATTCGCCTCTGTAACATTAACTGCGAGAGATCTTTTGAACAGACTGAGAACAACTTGACTTTGAGATTGTACAATAGTTTTAATTATCAGGGAATGAAATGAGCGACAGATCTGTGAAGCTAAAGGGAGGAACATCTTTGAACTTTGTTGTTCTATACACTGTCATGCATAGTCGCGCCATACTAATTACTTAATTGAAAACACTAAAGACGTTTCTACAAAATTGTAATTACTAAAACGATCGAACTATATAATGAAAGGTTCGTTATCTACTAATATAATCAAATATCAGAAAAGCTTTATTAGGATATTTTAATGAAATGCACATGAATTTAAAAAATCACGTTAAATTAACCAAAAATAGAAGCCAATAAACAATGAAAAATCACAGGTCGCATCAGTAACATTACATTCAAGATGATTTCCAACAGACTGACTGAATCACTTGAAAATGTTAACTACACAAGCCTAGGATTGTATAACAATTAATGATTCTATATTATCAGGTGATGAAATGAACGACCAATCAGAGGAGCCATATGATTCGATGATCCTTATCATTCTTCTGGCCACGCCCTTGTGTATTTATGAAATTTCCATCCTATCAATGACTCAAACGCATTCTATCGTATTATAGTTGAATTAGAAGTTTCTAGTTTTCCCAAGAGGTGCCTTGTTCAGTCCCCTTTCGAATTTATGAAATTTCCTTCATTCCTAGTGAAAAGAAAAACCATTATAAAAATGAAAACCGCCACAAAGGAAATAATCATTTTTTTAAATAAACTCTACTTGATCATTCCATGCATTTCACTCGAAGCCGTATCCTGCAAATTTACAAAATTTCTGTCATGCCGAGCAACATAAAAAAACCTTTACAAAGAAAATAAACAATTTTTTCTCGTTTCTCGTTCACTTTTACTAGAAAAAAAAATATATCATCATAATCATTAATTGCCGTCTCCATGTAAAAGGTAAGCGACTACTTACCCATCCATTTTAAAGACCTTGCGGTGGCTTGCCCAAAGGCACCAATCCAACTGTGAATGCGAATCAAAACAATGGAATGTCTTATAGTCTGGCGACTTTGCATAACAGTTAAAAACCCATTTTTCATTATTAATTTCAATGCACGTGATAAATAATCCACATTGGCATACCGATTTTTTTTTTGTTTCTGCACGCGATCTGTCTGATTTAAAAACAATAAGCGGCAATGTTAATAAATTACTCGACAGAAAAATTAATGGAATGCTTCCCAATGGTCGTCATTCCTCGTTGTTGATTATGATATTAAGTAATTATATTTGACCGATTTAGCCGTTTGAATCTGGTACCGTCTTCGATCAGGCTGTGTGCCAGCTCGTTACAATGGTTTTGTAGCCGTTCTACATATCGTACATTGGCTGCTTCGATTTCTTCTTTAACCGTCGGTATTTCTAGATCTTTATGAATTTCGTCATTGCGCATGTACCATGGCGCATCGACTATCGATCGCAATATTTTTATTGTGTTCTTTGAATAATCGCTATATTTGACTTTCTTGCAATTCCCCACAATGGGATTCCATACGAATACATAGGTTTCAATATTGATTTGTATAGCAGTATTTTATTTTCCATGGTCAATACCGAATTTTTTCCTAGTAACCAATACATTTTGCGGAATTTCATATTTATCTGTTTTCACTTAGCCTCTATATGCTTTCTCCAAGTTAACCTTTCGTCCAGGTGCAGGCCAAGATATTTCACGCTATCCGAAGTAGGGATCGTTTTTTCATTTAATTTTATTACTGGACATCTGTCCACTCTCTTCATCGTAAATACAATTTGTGTGCACTTTTGTTCATTTATTGTAATTTTCCAAGATTTATACCATTTTTCCAAGTCGTTTAAATGATTTTATAACTGTTTCGATGCCGATGCCACATCGCAGTGGGTGTATAGTATCGCGGTATATTTGTTCTATAGTACTGAATTGGTAGTTCGGTACGATTTTATTTTCAGCTAACGAAATTTTTAATCGGTTTAATAATAATTTTTCAAACAACTTCGATAAGACTGGAAGTAGACTTATTGGCCTGTACGAAGCTACATCTTCAGGAGGTTTTCCAGGTTTCTGAATAAGTATGATAATGATGAATTTCCATTGTATCGGAAAGTATCCAGTTCTAATAATTGCGTTGTATATAAACGTTAGCAGTATTATAGCTCTTTTCAGTAATTTCTTTATTACTTTTGGTGTAATTAAATCGTATCCCGGAGCTTTTTTTGGGTGTAAATGTTTAAGTATATGTGTCTTTACTTCCGCAGGAGACACTGGTTTTATCGGGAGCGTCATTTGTGGAGTCTGTAGGTAATTTTCTATTTCTGCATCTGAGGTTCTATCAGTGCTGGTTCCATTTGGACGGAAAACCTCTGAAAGGTGGTCGGCGAAAGCTTCAGCCTTTTCCTCGTCACTTCTTGCCCACTGGTTGTTTCTCTTTAAGGGTGGTCGATGTAGTTGACTATCTTTTTTTACGTGTTTCACAGCCTTCCATAAAAAATAATCAGTAGCCTCAGTTGATGTTAATGTAGAAACATAGTTCTTGAAGGAGACATTTTTCATTTCAATAATCTTATTTTTCAGTTTTTTGTTTATTCTATTAAATTCCGTTTTGTCAACCGGATTTCGTGTATTCTGCCATATGCGTCTTTACCGTCTTTTTTCCTGGATCATATCCTTTATGATTTTCGGGTGATTTTGGATGTTAGACCTCACGCTACAATTATCTGTTGGTGTCAATAAATGGGCAGCTTCTTGTATATATTTGGTGAGATTCTCTATACCGATTTCTATATCCTCCGCAGTTTTCAATGGAATGTTCAAGGTTATTTTATTATCAATTAAGTGTTGAAAAGTTTCCCAGTTGGTTTTACCGTTATATAATGTTGGTTTCTTTTCTGAGTGTAGGATTGCACTACTGATATTCAGAATTACTGGCGAGTGATCAGAAGTACCATCCATTGATGTTTCAACAGATATTTGATAATTATTGATTCCATTGCTGATAAAAAAGTCTGTTAAATCAGGTATTTTCCCTGTATCGGTTGGCCAATATGTCGGTTCTCCAGTGGATATACTGTTATAGCGGTTTCTTTCAATGCAGTTGTATAACTGGTTTCCACGCGGAGTTATTAGTCGCGAACCCCACGAGGTGTGCTTTGCGTTGAAGTCCCCACCTGAAATAAATTTTTTGCCAAGCGTTTTAAAATATTTGTGAAGATGTTCTTGTTTGATGATGTGTTTGGGGAGCACTATACGGATGAGATTGTTATCAAACCGAGTGAGGTGCTTATTTTGACAGTAAAACTAGTAAATTGATTTTATAAAATCGTGATTATTAAACTAAAGTGATCGATATAATATATGGTTCATTATCGGCTAATATGATAATAATAAATATCTGGGGAACATAATATTTTATAATGAGGTTAAAATGAAAAAATATTTCCTTAATGTCACGTATACTGAAAGTACTAAAAATTATATTAAACAAAAATCGACTAACAATGAAAAATAACCGGTCGCTCCTGTAACACCTGCGATAAGAGTTTGAACAGGCTGAATAACATCTTAAGGAAGAAATCCCAAAGCTGCATCGGAATATGTAGTTGAATTGTAGAGAAACATTTGATTAATGAAGTTGGCTGTGAAATAAAAGGCTACAACTGAAATTGTCCAGGATCAATATACATCGATATCATCTAAATTTGCTTACAAATTTAATAAAATTATTCTATGAAATTGCTACTATTAAGCTAAAACCATCTAACTGGGGTTAATATGATAAACTATAATATATTTATTCTCTTAAGGTAGATCTTTGCAACCTAATTATAAAATATCATTAAAAAAGTATATATATATATACATATATATATATTGCGGGAATGTTCGTATAAAATATTATTAATATTATTATTTAATAAAAAAATAAAATAAAGTATTTATAAAGAAAAATTTTATTTTATATTTAAAAAAAAAAAAAGACTAATATATATTTATTAATGAAAAAAATAATAATTTAGTTAAAGACTAACCTGACCGGATTTGTAATTGTTTCAACCAATCATTCTTCTACATTTAATTCGAACCATCTTGATTAAGAAACTGACGACTGAACTTCAACTCTCTTGAAAATGAACAACCATCTCTTTTTATAAATTTTCTTAAGCCTTGTTAAAAAAAAATTACTGGATTTTCTTCATTATTTACTGGCTGTAATTGACTTTTACTGGCTGTATTAACTAAAATTATTTGGTCAAACTAATTTACTGTTTTTTTTCCATTGACTAACTAAAATTAATTTTAACTATTGTATAATAATAGTTTACCTACTACAAATCCGGTTTGGTTATATTATAATAATTTTAATATATTTTACTTTAATTAAATAAATAATTATATATATATTTTGTTTTATTATATTAATTAAATTAAATATTAGTTTTCCACCTTCAATATAATAAATTTAGATTTATTATAACGTGAACATACAACGATCGTCGTAATATATATACACACATATATATATATATAAAATATTTTATATTTAGTTTGTAAGGATCTATCTGCATTAAAAGAATAAATTACGATAAAAAAGAGTATATGTTAAAAACAAATGATATGAAAAAAGGGTACATACCTGCTATACAGAAATCGACCCAATTAAATTTCATACAATGAAAAAAAAACCATTCGCCTCTGTAACATTAACTGCGAGAGATCTTTT
This sequence comes from Coronaproctus castanopsis, assembly GCA_032883995.1. NCBI lineage: Eukaryota > Metazoa > Arthropoda > Insecta > Hemiptera > Monophlebidae > Coronaproctus > Coronaproctus castanopsis. Next base: position 298,244,037 of record CM065052.1, read on the forward strand.
GAACAGACTGAGAACAACTTGACTTTGAGATTGTACAATAGTTTTAATTATCAGGGAATGAAATGAGCGACAGATCTGTGAAGCTAAAGACGCTAAAAGGAGGAACATCTTTGAACATTGCTGTTCTATACACTGTCGTACATAGTTGCGCCATACTTATTACTAATTGAAAACACTAAAGACCTTTCTGTAAAATTCGAACTATATAATGAAAGGTTCGTTATGTACTTATATAATTAAATATCAGAAAAGCTTTATTAGGATATTTTTAATGAAACGCACATGAATTTAAAAATTTACGTTAAATTAATCGAAAACCGATCACTTCGCATAAATTAATAAACAATGAAAAATCACAGGTCAAATCAGTAACGTTACCTGCAAGATGATTTCTAATAGACTGACTGAACCACTTGAAAATGTTAACTACACAAGGCTAGGATTGCGCAATAATTAATGATTTCATATTATCAGGATTTACTTGGGATATTCCGGTATCGAATTCGAACACCAAGTACATAATAATAGGTTTCCAGAAATAAAAAAATATTTTGACCTACGATTTATTAAATTTGAAAACGTTCAAATTTTATTGAATAATAACGTTTATTATCCGAGAGAAAAAGATTGAATTTGAAAAAAGCGAAAATAAATGTGCTAATCTGTTTTAAATTGTTAAAAATTTTTAAAACTTCTTATTACGATTTACACGAAAATCCTATGGTCGACTAAACTACGTATGTATCAAAGTATCCGGTTATTGCTATAGATTGTTCGTATCAACTGAACGTTATAAAAGAATCGTTGATTAATATTAAAGTATTATTTAATTGGCAAGATAACGTACCGTCGAACGTGACGATTCATTGCGTGTTAATAATGGACGATAATTCCGTATACAATCCTCTGAATAACAGAGTAATTTATATATATATATACGTAATTTATTAAGAGAAGAATATTTTACGACTGGGAAGGCGGAATTTCGAAAGGAGTAACAGTAATTAATAATCCAAGATACAGTGGACGATACTATTACTTTAATCGTTAAATATTCTTCTCTTAATAAATTACGTATATATATATTAAACAATAAAGGAGAGCGTGTGTAGCCCTGTCTTACTCTGCTTTCCACTTTCAATCCATCGGGTACTATTACTTTCGTTCGAATCGTGGCTGAGCTCCCCTTGTATAATTGTGGGATATATTAGATGTTTAGAAGTTCCTATAATCGAAAGCATTGTAGAAGTCAACAAAAGCACATGTACATCTTTACATCAAATTCCCGTGGTTTTTCAATCAATTGTCATGCATTAATTATCTGCTCCCTAACACCTTCCCCTAGAATAAATTCTCTATGCTCTTGTGAAATTTCTTTTAATAAATGTGGTTTTAGTCTTTCATTAATTATTGTCAACATAATTTTGCTTGCGTGCGACGTTAAGGTTATTAGTCTGTAATTGCTGCAATCGATTGTCAGTCCTTTTTATGTAAAGGTATGCTGATGAAATGGCAGGCACCATTCCACTGATCAAACGCCTGTCCTCCATATTTTATAATATAGTGTATATATAATATCTATGATCGGTTGCTCCCATTGAATTGATATTTCAAATGTATGAAAAATCGTTGGTATTTCCAGCACCTGAGTTACATATAAACTTTTAACCCTACTTTATATTAATATAAGAGTATATTTTAAGGTCTAAAAAATGTGTACTCCAACCTGAAATGACAAATATAATCGTGACAAATTGCCTACAATTCTCAATTTGAAATTAATCTTTGCGTAGCTAATTTCATTAATTTTTTCGGTGTAAACATGGTTTACAGACAAAAAAATCATAGACGTATCCATGAAAGTTTAAAAGTGTATTCATTAATGCACTTTTTTTTTATCAATAGTGCACTTATGCAGCATACAAGAAACATTTGAAACTTATAAAGACCAAGGATTCTTTATCAAATTACCATCATAACATGTTATATGACAGTTTTCCGACCATAGAAATATTCGCCGAAGGTACATTTAAATATAAGTCAAAATATTTTCACCAATTGTATATTATTCATGGCTGTAAAATCATTTATATATGTACACTCCAATGTGGACGTCCCTGTCCTAAATTGAATTGTCGATGAATATAAATTTAAACATTTGAATGCGAGGAATTATTATGTTCAATTCTGAATTCACAAATATGATTCGAGTTTTGTGATAATGTTGTATGTCGTTCGTCCATGTTATAAACAGGGTAGGGTTAAGCAGACGGCTGGTTGCATACATTTATAATATATCGTATTACGCTTATACATTTGTTTTGTTTTACACAAGCGATTGATTATTATTAATAATAATATTGTATTGTATTGCGCTCATACTACTTATTTCGTTTTACACAGACATTCGTTCAATCTGACCAATACCGGCTGAGTAATAGAGGTGGAAGTTTAGAAATCGACAACTTTGACGGGGTGTTGCAGAGGTTGTATGAACTTTTAAACGGTTCGGTCTTCTAATATACATGTAACTATATAAAACCTATCGTATGAAGTAAGAGAAACAATTCCTAAACCCGTCCTAAGGTTTTAATCGTAATATGACTTTAGCAAAATCGGTTTTCCCGCTATAGTTTGGTTAAGCTTAGAGATACGAAAAAAATTATTATTACCTGATTCGATCTTCATAGGAAAAACTATTAAATACAGTCGTAATCGGAATTCAATGTTGGAGCACTTTTGGGAGTGACCTTCTTGAATTTCCAGTTTAAAAAAAGTTTTATAAAACCGATATACGAGATATTAAAATGACGAGTTTGAAATAGAAAACCGTTTTTCACTACGATCAATAGGTCTCGAGCTACGAATTTTTAAAGATTGCCGACATGCTCCTTTGGCAGGGCATAGAGTGCGACGTATTCATTTTTAAACAATTCCGACTCCTGAAATAGTTATTTTTATATAAGATCTATCGTAAAATATAAAAAACCTATCTGCTTTAAAAGAATAAATATTACGATAACAAATATTATATGTTAATAACGAACCATATGAAAAAGGGGACATACCTGCTTTACAGAAATCGACGCAATTAAATTTTATACAACGAAAAAAACCTGTTCGCTTCTGAAACATTAAATGCCAGAAATCTTCAAGCGGACTGAGAAATATTTAACTTAAGAGATTTAATTAGAAAAAGGTATAAGTAAGTAAAGTGTGAAACAAAAGAATTGTGTAGATAGTTATTGTTTTTACCTGTGTGACAGTTCTCTACTACATTTTTGTGATGAATTATGTCCATCAGTTGTGGATACAAAGAAATCTTTCAATTCCCTACTGTTTTTCTAGAACTGATATTAATCTGGATCGGATTACACAACGAATTTTATTGACAAACATTAGAAAACAGTAAAGTAATTGTGTAGATGTTTATGAAATATGATCGGAATTATTGTTTCTACCTGTTGTGATTAACGTTCATTTGATCATTTGTACCCCCAGCTGAATTACATATTTGTTGTCAGATTTATATCATTCAGTGAGAAAAAGGTGAGTAGAAATGCCCAACTTAACTTTGAATATAAGCAGATTTCACAAATGAAACGATTACATAATCGAAAGTTATGAAGCAGCGCTATCTATGAGTAACATAGTAAACTTATATAGTTTATCAAGATGTGCAAAGAGTGCGCTCATATATGTTAAATTTTTTGACACTACACATAGAAATGAATTATGTAAATGTTTATGAAAAAAGATCAGAATTACTACCTGTATGTGATGGTTCATTCATTCTCTGTACCACCAGCTGAATTATGTCGTGTGTCGGATTTATACCATCCTGTACTCAATTTGTATGAAATCCATTTCCTTAAGCTCTTGTTTTTTCCTGAGCAAGTTTCACTACAATTTATATAATTTTTTTTTGACAGATATCTAATTATTACATATATTATGTATCAGTCTATTTGTGTTTTAAAATTTATGTACTGCACTATGACACTTGCGCCCACACACACACACATATACAGTATTACTTTGAATTTAAGATGCTCTTGAATTTAAGACGCACCCTGGTTTTTGGTTTTCAACGTGAAGAAAAAAATTTCATCGAATTTAAGACGCATTAAAATTACAAGGTTTTAGGAAAGGAAGTTTTGGAAGAAATAGAAATAATTAAGATACTAATAGTCAATACCCGTATACTTCTTCAATATAATACGAAATATTATAAACTTATAGGTACATAGGCTTACTTAGCGCAATTTCATTTGCAATAAAAAAAAAAAAAAACAGGAAAAAACAGTAATTTTTATGACTAAATTACCTATTTATTGCTTTTTCTAATTATGTTTTTAATTGCTATCGTCGGTTGTTGAATCGTCGTCATTGCCGGACGTTGAAGTAGAATCGTTTGCATCATCTTCGTCACTATGATTCCATGCACAATCATCTTCAGAGCCATCCAATGCATTCGATATACAGCACTTCAAAAAGGATTTGATGATTATACAGGGCGGTAAATCTTTCCAAGCTTTTGAAATCCATCCTACAATTGTACCTGCTGAGGCTCGTTTGATTTTGCCATTTGGTGTGAGAGGATGATTATTTTCAGTCAACCATTGATTGTATTGCGCACGAATACGATCTTTAAAGGCTTTATTAACACCGACATCAAGAGGTTGTAACTGACTTGTCATACCCCCAGGAATGACTACTAAATCGCATTTTCCATTTGCCAATCTGGTTTTAATGTCGTCAGATAAATGACCGCGAAACGCATCCATCACTAACATACTGTCTCGTTTGAGAAGTCCACCTGGTCTTCGCTCCCATACGCACTCCAACCAATCTTGCATAAGTTTACTTGTCATCCAGGCATTTTGTTGGGTTCGAACAATAACCCCATCCGAGAATTCCTTTGGCACAGTTTTTCTGTTCAGGATTACATACGGCGATAACTTATTGCCATCCGCAGTAGCACTGAGCATAACAGTTACTCTTAATTTTTCGTAGCCGGTTGTTTTCACTGTTACTTGTTTTTGCTCCTTCTCACTGACCGTGTAATTTCTTGGCATGTCAAAGAAAACAGCAGTTTCATCAGCATTACCTTTGACTAAGATGGTATTGTTTCTTTAACCTTAGTTGTATTACATGACGTTGATATTGCACCAAATAATCAGATGGTAGTTTCTGGCAAATTGTGGTTCTACGACGTAATGATAGACATTGTTTTTTCATGAATTTTTCACACCATCCACGACTAGCTTTAAATTGAAGAGTTTTATCGCTGGCAATTTCTCTGGCTTTTAACATTAATGCTTCTCGCGTTACTGGAAGACCTTTCGTGCGAAGTTCTTTAAAATAAGTTAAAATGGCAGCATCGATTTCCGGATATCTTCCATGTTTTGGTCCCGAAAATGATTTTTTTGTTCGTTTACACGCGAATAACTTATTTTTCATTTCACGCCAACGGCGAACATTCACTTCGTTAATCGAGAACTGTTTACTGGCGGCACGATTTCCGATATTTTCTGCGCATAAAATAACTTTACGCTTAAATTCCGCTTCGTATGTAAAACGCTTTTCCATAATAAAAAGAAAAAATACCGTATTAACAAAACAACGATGGGTTAGTAACTGCAATGTTTGGGAGAGCGACACTGACTGACGAGCAACGGCTGTGACCGGAAATGGGAATAGGTTTACAAGTCACTTTTATAAACATCATTAATCAACTCCTACAGCTAATGAAATATATCGATAGCATTAATGTAGCAAATACAATAGGACTACTACCACTATTCCACGTATAATAGGAGATTTTAGTACGTATAATAAGTAGTTTTACTCTTACACATGTGGTCAATTTAGAAAGTACCTCGAATTTAAGATGATTTTAGACCTTGAATTGTGAAAAAAAAAGTGCGTCTTAAATTCGAAGTAATACGGTATATTAAAATAACACTTTTAACTTAGCCTTAATTATCACCGCGATGGCAGTGGCACCCCACTCCATATAACATCGTGTACACGCGCACCTGCGTCGCCTATAAATAGTGTATTTATATGTAAATATACACATACAACAGCCAACGTTTGCCAAGGGACAATACGATGATATATATATAAATTTGTTGTGTGTGCTGTGTAATATATATATATATATCTCACATATGTATATATATCTCACATATATATATATATATATATATATATATATATATATATATATATACATATACAATAGTGTTAATTAGGAAAATTAAAAAAAATATAATAACATTGAACACTTACATGATGGAAATTTCCAATTTCAGTTAGTATTCTTTATCCAGCCTAGTGGAACAATAGTTATGTACAGCAAACTAGAACGTGAAAATAATGCTGGTATTCTGAATTCGATTTTAAACAGAAAGAAGTACCGCGCACAGAACAGTCATTTTTTTCAACAATCACAATTTAGTGGAATACACAACAATTATATTAAGAAACACAAAAACTTCTATATATGTATTAATAAATTAATGAATAATAAAAAACAAACGGTTTCTCCCTAAACACATCTTAATAGTAAGAAGACTTGAAACAGACTGACTGAATAACTTGAAAGTGATAACTGTAAAAGACTATGATTGCGCAATAATTATCTGTATTATCGGGGCGAGGCTTTTCATTCCTGATAATATACATCAACCAATCAGAGAAGGCTTTGAGGAAATGTTTCTGATTTGATAATGTTGTGGCCGACCTTTGAAAACTGTTGCGTTGTTGTGTTCATTTTCACGCACAGTTGCGTCATATTTCTCTCTCTCTCTCTCTCTTTCTCTCTCTCTCTCTCTCTCTCTCTCTCTCTCTATATATATATATATATATATATATATATATATATATATATATATATATATATATATATAATAATACATTTATATATATAAAAAAACATAAAGTAGCCTTTGGCTACCTGTAGTGTCTATCAATATATATGTTTAATCTTTCCTTAGGCTTAAGAGGCAATCGATAGTATACAATTTTCTCAGATAGTTATATTTACTACATTTGTTTATAATTCCATTATGTTCTCGGTTAATTTCAAAAATAAGCGATCGTTTTTTAATATGAAGATCAATAGGTAATACTCGTACGATAGTTTTAATGGCAATATTTTAAGCGGTTATATATGAGAATGTTAAATCAGTCAAAAATTTTCGGCAATTCGAATTTACTTTATGAATTAGGAACGAAGACGAATACAAACGTCTGAATAAATTGGTTAAAAAAATGATTACAGAAGCTAAGAACAAGTGGATGGAAGAGCAGTCCGAAGAAATAATGAACCTAGCTGAAAAACATGACTCCTTTAGAATGCATAAAAAAATAAAATCTGTTACTAGAAAAGGTGTGAGAAATTCATCAATGTGTCCGTTACATGAATATGGCATACCCATTGTTGATCAAGAGGAAAAGAAAAACGTATGGAAAACTTATATGCAAAAATTATTCTGTGAATATCACTCAAAAAATCTTACTGTTCCTAATAACTTAGAAGAGAGTCCACAAATTTTAGAAGCGGAAGTAAGACATGCAATTAAATTAATCCCCGGTAGGAAAGCCACAGGTCCTGACCGAATTCTTGCAGATGTAATCAAGCTGTTTGATGACCAAAATAAAAAAAATTGACGGAATTATTTGATAGAATTTACATGTGCGGTGAAATACCATCTGAATGGCTGAAATTCTCTTTTGTGCTTATACCGAAAAAGCAATATTCTAGTGAATGTGGCGATTACCGCACAATTAATCTCATGAGTCACCTCTTGAAAATTTTCCTGAGAATTATTTATCATAGAATTCGAGATAAGCGTGAATATAATTCAAGTGATATTTAATTTGGTTTTCGTAAAGGTTTTGGAACCAGAGAAACTCTACTGGCAATTAACATCCTGCTTCAAAAACACAGGGAGATGAACAAAGACGTATTCATTTGCTTTCTTGATTACGAGAAGGCATTTGATAGTGTTCAGCAAAATAAATTAATCGACATTCTGCTAGCTGTCGGTATTGATGACTACGATCTTAGGATAATTAAGAACCTGTATTTGAATCAAACAGCTGAGCTCATTCTAGAAAAGGGTGAAATTCTTTCACCTCTGTTATTTAATCTGTATGCCGATCATATATTCAAATCAGCTATCGGTGACATGCTAATAGGAGTGCAGATAAATGGGAGAATTATTAATAAACTGCGATATGCAGACGATGTGGCGATTCTTACAAATAATGGAAAAGCCCTTCAACACCTTCTTAATAAACTGAACACAGTCGGTAGCTCATATAATTTGAAGATAAATGTAAAAAAAAAAAAAATGGAAGATAATAAGCAAAGAGAATAGCCTTAACACAGTTTCCATTAAAATTAATAACAGGAAAATTGAAAGAGTGCAGAAATTCAAATATTTGGGCTGTTACATTACAGAGAATCTAGACCTAGATATAGAAATAAAAATGCGATCTAACTACACCCGAAGTTCCTTTGCCAGTATACGGATCTGCTTTGTAATAGATCCTTACGTTTAAATATACGTCAAAAAATGATGCAGTGCTACATATATCCAATTTTATTATATGGAATCGAGGCATCAACATTAAACAAAAGGCAAATAAATAGATTAGAGTCTGTAGAGATGGGGCTACATATAAATATGTTGAAAATACCATGGATAGACAAGATATCAAATCGAAAAGTCCTAGAGATGGCCAAAACTGAGAGAAGGTTAATGAAATCAGTTATTCGAAGGAAAATAAAGTACTTCGGTCATGTAATTAGAGGAGATAAATATAAACTACTACAATTAATTATCCAAGAACAAATGGATGGGAACAGAAGTCGAGGAAGACGGAAAACATGCTGGTTGGATAACATCAAGGAATGAACGAACAACAAAAACTAATGCAAGAAGCCAGAGAAAAGAAGTTTTGATTGCTAACGTACATGATCGCCAACGCTCTTCGTAGAATAGGGCACCTGAAGAAGAAGAAGAAGAACATATTATTAAAGATTATTGCATCAAAGAAAATGATCATCTAGGAAAAGGGAATAAAAGAAAATTAGATACTTGGGCGTCATGATTACAAGTTTTTAAATTAATTATTAATTATTGTGCACGTGTTTAATTTAATATAAAAAAAATATGATGTGCATATGTGTTGTTGTGCGCGCGTGTGTATTATATAACAAATGTTTCATGTTTTAAAACAAATTATTTTGTAAACCTAATTATAATCAGTTTTAATTGATTATAATTTTAATAAACCTATTCACATTATTATTATTATCGTATCAATTACGCGCTTATTTAGAGATATCCTGCATTATAAATTCACGTTCGACAGCCAGTCTTCTGCGCCTTCTTCTAGTGAATGTAGCCCAATCAGTCCTTTATTAAAGCTATTTACTTTACACGAATTTATAAAGTGTGACATCGTTTGGATCTCGCCACAGCTGCACAGCTCCGTTTCCGACAGTTTCCATTTGTTCATTAAATATTTGCAACGACCCTGGTTGGTTCTGACGCGATTTAGATTGCACCATGTTTTTCTGTCGAGACCAAATCCTGGCACCTGCTAGCCGGATTTGATATTAATTGTCCGTTTGTTGGAGTCTGCTTAACCCATATTTCCTTCCATTTCGTAGTTGCGTCGACACCGCTCTGTAGCTCGTTAGCCGTCAGCCATGCTGGTTTCCTGCTGCTGAGACGTGTAGGTGGGGGATCTTTGATAAATTTTTCTACGCGAGAGTGCATACTGTTGTATTTAGCCCATTCTCGTTTGAATGTTTCTTCTCTGCGAATGTGCGGTGGAAATATATTTGCCAGCACGGGAAGCCACATAGTAGGAGTAGATTTTAGCGTACCGGTTACTAAGCGTAGTGCTGCGTTCAGTTGTGTATCGATCTTCTTAGCATGCGAGCTGGCCATCCAAACGAGGCAGCAATATTCTGCAGCTGAAAACACTAGTGCCAGTGTAGCAGTCCTGATGAGTTTAATGTAAGCGATCATTATGCTGCAATATGCCCTTCTTTTTTTATACGATATTTGTGAAATATATAATGTCGGGTTTCAATTGATCCTTTTTAATTTAAAATGAGATAAATCGAGAGCTGAAGTTGTATACATGAAACACGAACTGTTCTGTGAAACAATGTTCTATGTACAAAGGATTAAAAAAAAATAATTGTGTTATTTTTCTAAAAGACAGAATATAAATATTTTATAGAATTTAAAAATTATGTCATTAAGCCCACTGATTACCTCAGATACCGGTGTTTCTGTTTTAATGAATTTTTAGCTATTTTTGTCTGTCATAACAAACTGGTTTATAGAGTTCTTCACCTTCTTTGGACGACGTCACATTTAAGGCGTCAGCCCTTCTATATCTCGGTAGTAACGGTACAACCCTCGTAGAATTTTTTAGAATTTTCGATTTTTTTTTTCATGTTTTTTTTTTTCTTTATACTTATTTAAATATACATTGAAAATTTCAGCTCGATCGTATTAACCGTTCGAATATAAACTTAGAAATTTGCTTTTTATCACGTATGTTTTGGTAAGTATAGTTAAAATTTTATATTTCGAGCACAGTTTTGATTTAAAGTATCGAATCTTCCGGAAATATTTTTTAATCTATAAAAAGATAAGTTTCAGAAAAAAAATTCCAAAATTCATTTTAAAAAACATCTGATATTTGTTAAAAACGACACTCTTTGTTATAACGCTGGAATTTTATCGAATAAAATTCTACGCGGTTAAAGTAGGTTTACTTATGTATGTAATGGTTTTTAATGGCATGTAATTCGTATCTAAATATATTTTCCAAAAAACGGCATCATCATTTTGTTGTATCTACTTTCAGGATGTGTCGCATCAAGAACCATTAGCCATATCATATCTTCCTGTGTCTACTTGAATTTACTACTTCATAAGTTCTACCAATCCCTGTGTTCGTTGTTATGTATTCGATCCTTTTTCTTCTACTTGTTGCCTTTCCAAGTATCTTTCATTTGATATATTTTCGCTTTTTTCCTTTTACATCTTCGACGATTGTCAATTTATCGACGTTGCATCGATGTAGCACATTCTTATTCTAAACGAAATCGATCCACGGTATCTTAAACAACCGTCTAAACGCTCACATTTCGAATGTATTTATTATCGCGCATATATATCCCTGTCTATACGTGTGCATTTCGTGTTCATCTTTTCTATAGTTATTATCATATATCTCTCGTTTATTAATTTTTCCTAAATTTATATGAATACTGCTTATTTAGTTTAGATCTAAGATTGCATAAATAAAGCGGCTATCTTTTTCAGGAGCTGTATTAAAACTACAAATCGTAAAGCCACTTATTGAGCGTTATTTATATATTTGTTTTGTGTTACTTTATTACATGTGCGTGCCTGCGTCAGTATGAGAAGCAAGGGCTGTCTCCTGAGAATTTCATTATCTTTGTTTTTTCCATCTTTATTTCCATTCCATATTTTTTTCCTTCACTGTTAATGATATCCAACATCCTTTGCAGTTGTTCTTCTGTTTCTGCAATTACTACCCTATCGTGCGCGTAACTAATATTGTTGATCACTTTCCCATTTATTTTGCAACTGATTTTCTTTAATTCGTCATTTTTTATTATTTCATCGGCATGTGCATTGAACAATCACATCCTTAATGCGTAGTTAGTTCGGCTTTTAAATTTATATAACTTACTGCTCCTTTATGTTTTATTATCTGTTGGATGTGTACGCTTTCATCGGTCTTCCTGTGCAGCTTTTGCCTTCAGTTATTTGAATCTGCGCTTAATTATGACGGAATAAATGTTCTATCCATTTAATTTTTCTTCTCTTTCGTGTATCTCGATTCGTGTATTTCTTGTAATACTTTTTTTTTTTTGTTATTTTCTCCATCCAAGTAATTTTATGCATCCTACACCAGCACCACATTTCGAACGCTTCAATTGGATTATACATTTGTTTGTTTATCGTCCATGTTTCTGACTCGTACAGTAGAATACTCCATATATGTATGTTTTCACGAATTGCTTCTTAGTTTCCAATTTTATACTTTTTGATGATAGTAACGATTTTTTTTTATTAAACGCAGTTTCCGTCTTGGGTTATTCAAGATATCTGTGATGATTAACGTGTTTTAACGTTTTTCCATTAATTCTTATGTTTGGTGTTCCCGGTTTCTTATCGCATTTCATCACCACCGTTTTTTCTTCGTTTATTGTCGTATTATATTTCTTGATTACTTCTAAACATTGTATCGATTCTTCCGATTCTTTTTCATTGTTTCCCACGATTGCTATGTCCGACGTTCTTACGTTTCCCACTTTGATCTCCCATTCTCCTTTCTGTTTAACTTTCTGAATTATGTTTTCCATGTACACATTAAAAAGACCTGGCGACAGCAGCATCCTTGCCTTACTCCTTTTTCTATTTTAACTTTACTTCGTTTTCGTTACTTTTTATTATCGCTATTTGTTTTTCATGTAATATTTTTATTATTCTATCATTGAAGTCTATTCCTATTTCTTCTAGACTGTGTTCCACAGAAGCTTCCGGTTGACTCTATCGTAGGGCTTTTCCATGTCGATAAATGCCGCGTATGTTGGTTCGTTTATTCGCTTCCCTTGTTCCTCGATTTTTACGAAATCGATACTTTTATTTTCTTGTTAGTTCTGTTAAGTACAATTTTTGTTATTATTTTCGATGCTTGAATGAGTAAACTGATCGTTCTATGTTCTTTGCATTTAACTATACCGTTCTTTTTCGGTATCATAACCATAATACTAGTTCTGAAATCATCTGGAATCTGTCCCTTTTCATAGATTTTCATTATTAAGGTTATTGATTGTGGAATGTAGTGATTTTTATTTATACTTGATTACTAAAAATAGTTAAAATCACTAAATTTATTTTTAATTATGCGAAGCTTTTCGGAATTTACGCCATTGTCAAGCTATATACCGTTAAAATTAATTAATATAAAATCATAACATATTAATTTAAAACTAAGTTTACAATTTTTCTTTTCTTTTAGACAATTTATTAATTCTATATTATTTTTTATACTAAATTTTTCTTCAAATTCATAATTTTCTTTTAAAAAATTTGCTATATTTCTTGAAATTTTATAAGCTGGTGTATTTATACAGTTTACTAATGGTCTAATTGGTTTATTTTCTTTGTGTAACTTTATTAGGCCTGTTAAAATTGGTGCTTCTGGATTCATTTCAGTTAGATTTTTGTGGAATAATTGCATACTTGCATTATTATTATGATCATTTGTTTGGTTAATATTAGATTCTAATTGATTGATGGATTTTAATTCTTTTTTGATAATTTCATTAAATCTAATTGTTGGATTTTTTATTTTCTTTAAATTATTATTATTTATGAAGTTATACATTTTTTCCAAATATTCATCTTTATTTATGATTATAACTGTGTTACCTTTGTCAGCTTTGCATATCATTAAATTATTATTTTTTAATTTTTGTTTTAATTCTATTATATCTTTTTTATTTTTGTTCTTATTATTTGTTTCTTTTTTAGTATTTGTTTGTTTTAATTTTATTAAGGCATTACTTATTTCTACTCTCAAATTATTTTTTACTACTTGATCAGTGTTTTGGATTATATTCTCACAATTTATAGCTAATTTCTCAATACTTTTTTGGTTTAAATGATTATTGTTATTTATATATTTTAATCCTTTGTTAAGTAACTTTTTATTATTTTCTGTTAAACTTACACTTGATAAATTAACTACTCTATCTGCAAAATTGTGATAATTATTTTTGATTCTAGGATTTTGGTGTTCTAATAATTTATTTAGTTTTTTATTTATAGAATAATGATGTTTTTGTACTTCTTGTTTTATTGTAAACTTAGTTTTAAATTAATATGTTATGATTTTATATTAATTAATTTTAACGGTATATAGCTTGACAATGGCGTAAATGCCGAAAAGCTTCGCATAATTAAAAATAAATTTAGTGATTTTAACTATTTTTAGTAATCAAGTATTTCATTATTAAGCTGTGTAGATAACTTTTCGCTTCTTCGTTTAAATTTAATAACAACTGGCTCGGGATATTGTCATATCCTGGTGCTTTTTTGCTTTTTAATTGTTTAAGGGCATAATCTATCTCTTGCTTTATTATAGGTGGACCAGAATTGTCCCCTGCTGGTGAAACTTTGGATTTCATTTCCTTTGATGCACTACTATTTCCGAATAATTCTTCCGTGTATCTTTTCCATCTTAGTAATATGTCTTTTCCTGTTATTAGTATTTTCCCATTTTCATCTTCTATTCCATTTGATTTACTCCTAAATTCTTTAAAATATTTTCTTATATTATTATATCCGATTTCTATATTCCCTTTTTTGATATTTTCTTCTATTCGTGCGCATTCCGCTTCTATAAATTCTTCCTTCGCCCTTCTAGCTTCTCTGTCTAGTAGAATTCTGTATTTGTATTACTGCCTTCTTCTGTCGTCCATGTTTTCTATTTTCGTCTCATTTCCATTAGTTCTATCAATTCTCTTGTTACCCATAGTTTTTTTTTTTATTCTATATTTCTTGTTCCCAGCGTTTCCTTTGCTGCTTTAGTTACGGCTTCTTTGATCGTATTCCATTTGTCATTAATGTTTACATTTACTTTCTCAAACTTTTCGAGACTTTATTCTGATACAAGTTTTTTTATATCCTTTATATCCTTTATTTTTAGCTTTTCTATGCATCATCATGGCCGTTTCAGTAATATGTACTCCACGCCCACAAATATCTGTTAACAGCTGTTCGTGAACTTCCCGTTCTCCACCTGTACACAGTACTGATAGTGCTCATAACACTACTAGGGGATCACATTCTGATAAACAGCCGTTCCTGATCAGGGAGCCGTCCAATTTGGAACAGACGCTTCTGGATTTGGTTTTACTATTGAGGAGGTAGCATTGGTAAGGTTTTCACAGCGACCAAACCTCGCTGAGGGTGAGACAGTCTTAGGATTATGCAGACTTTTGAAAGGTAGTATACGTATATATATTTTATATATATATAGGGCGTGTGAAGGATTTATATGAATATTAAAAAAATAAATAAATACAATATGCGATATTGAAATTAATCATTTATTGAAACCGTTAAAGAAGCAGATAATATATACTTAATTTAGCAGTTTTAGCAAAATTCTTTTCTTAAGCATTAAAACGATGTACTATATAGTAATAAGAAAATAATAATTATCGTAATAATGTGATAGTAATAATAAATACGCCGCTTTTAGTTGAAAATGAATGACATTTTCGAAATGTAAAATTAAAAAATAATTCGCGCGATTTCTTTTTGCGTATTAAACGACACATGACGATGATGACGATGACGATTATTATGATTATTATTATAAATTGATTTAAATGTATACGTACGTGTTCGATGTGTGCGTGTGTGGTTTTTTTTTTAATTATTATTATATTATAATAAATAAATAAAACGTATATAGAGAGTAAAAGCGTTTCAAATGCTAATACACGAATCATTTAGAAATCCCCATCGTGAAGATCGAACCGAGGTGGGAAAGCTAAACCGTCAAACTGAGGCTTTACTGGTGGGCGATGTACCTGCGAAAATATCGAGAGAAAAATATTATTCGATAACCGACCGTATAAATTATCGGATACGATCATAATCTAAAGATATAATCTAATACGAGGTAAGTATATAGGATGCGGTATGTTACTTCATTGTAAACCAATTGACGAAACACTACAATCTACACTAAAAATCGAGGTTTTTTTTGTGTACATACATATAAAAAAAAAAAATAAACAAAAAATGTCAATATAAGTCATATAATATCCTTGTATTGCGCTGAAACAATAATAATTCGACCGTATAAATTATTTGATACGACGTCGAAGAAACAGATGTTTTATAATATAAAGATATAATCTTATACGAGTTAAATATATAGGATGCGTTACTTCATTTTAAACCAATTGGTGAAACAATACAATCTAAACTAAAAAATCCAGGGTTTTGCGTACATACATATAAAATAAATAATAATAATAGTAAAAAAAAAAACAATATAAAAGTCATACAATATTCTTGTATTGCGCTAAAGCAATAATAATCGTAATAATCGTTCGTATGCACGGTAGTGATATAGTAGACCTTGAAGCGCGGTCTATGATATTTTCACCAATACCATAATCCTCACCACCCAACGAACATTATCACACATACTCATGAATAACAGTAAACAGGAATAGACTACCGATTGGACCACACAAACAACCTTTCTGAAGAGCATAAAATCAATCAGAGAACCTTGGTGGCCTCCAGATGGTACAAGCAGAAAAAAATATGGTACAACCGTCTACGTGTTGGACATACAGCCATATCACACAATTAACTATATACCAACAGAACCAACAGTCATACACTTAATCTACAACTGCCAAACACTTACACGACGCAGGTTAAAACACAACATACACAGCCCGATACACAAAATCATCTCGAACAACCCTCAATAAATAGTTAGAATCCTGGCTTTTGTCACAGAAAGCGGACTCCTTAACGTACATATAAATTAGACGCATGTCTCCTTATGCTGTAATAATCCTGATAGTTACAAACGGAATATGGAGATTTACATAATTTAGGTTTTTTTTAAAAAAAAAAAACAATAACGATCGTTATACATAATCATAATTTATGTTGGGAAATTTGTAACGGAGGTCAAATTAATAATACGTGTAGGTTAGGCGATACGATGACGTTATAAGTAAGGTCGTTCGAAAAAGGTAAAGGGGGACTTACAAACTCGAACACGATGTTTTATATTATATTACTTACAGAATATTGTGTTTTTAAGATTCTGAAGAAATTTTTCTGGGTTTCGAAGGCTGTAATTAAATTTCAAATTTGGAATATTATTATAACACGATATTATTAATCATTATTCGTTTCGAAATATTTAATTACGACATTTTGATTTTACGTGTTGTCATCGAGCTAAGAGAACATGTTTTATATTAATCAATCGAAATTTTGTATTATTTATTTTCGTTAAAACTATATTATTGTTATTATCATTATTGTATTATATACATCCAGACGTATATATATATATATATATATATATATATATATATAGTAAGACTTTTTACAGCGGCGGTCAAAACTAGCCAAGGATGAGAAAGTCGTAGGACGTTGTAGACTTTTGATGGTCCTCAAACTATTTGTCATTATCTTGTCATTACTAGATTCGCCTGCCTGAGGCTTTCCATCAGTAGCCGCTTATTTGACTTTGTCTTATTCGCAGCTAACCTATATATCTACATTACACTCCACTAACCGCCGTCCGAGGGACACGCCTTATTTCGGTTAGAGTTTCAGTCTGAAAAGTACATATAAACTTGTCATAACCTCATTATTTGTGTTGCACCAGTCGTTTAGTGCTTAGCTTAGAAAACTAATATATGCAATTATTGCGAAAAGTTCAAGACCGCTTTTTCCAACAAGGTATGAACAAATCAATTTACATTGCCATCAGATGAAAGCGCAATATTTTAAAGTTACCATATATGTACAGGATTATATCACATACAGGAGTTTTTAGATTCTACAATTTTGTTAATTTTGATCTCACCGCCTTAAAGACTGTCTAATAATAGAAAAAATATATAAACACGTAGTACTTCGCCTATAAATTTGTACAAAACTCGTTTATACGTAAAAAATAATTTTATTTATCGTAGTTCATTTATAATATATTTTTATTATTATTTATTAATTTTCATCTCAAAAAATGTCTTTATTTTTGATAATTTAATAATAAATGTAGCGTAATAAACGTTACGGTTTTAATTTTTCTAATTTTAATATATTGTTTTTTTTTCTCTGTTTAAATTATCTGTAAATTCAACGATGCAGTAATCATATTCAACGTTATTACGTAGCAGTATTAATAACTTACCAATGGACTACCTCCCCTAGCAGCAGAACCGGATCTTCCCTTAGTTCTGAATTTGGCAATGGCCTGTTCAGCTAAGTCTGCTCTTTCCTCGGCTTCTTCCAATTCTTGTTGAGCTTTTCTAAACTTAGCCAAATTCAAAGCAGCTATTTCTTCCTAAATATAGATAATCATAATAATAATAATAATAATAATAATAATATACGTACACAATATAGAATTCCTTAAATAATTCGTACGTCCGCGTGCGCGCGCGCACACACACACACACACACGGTATTATAAAATGTACGGGAGACAATAAAAGATACGTGCTAAAATTTATATATTTAAATTCTATACAGAACTAAATCGACAGCTCAATACTACCGATAATAAAAATAACGATTTTTATAGTAGAAATACTTAAAATACACCTTTTAAAAAATAATAAATTTCTTACAATATTCGTATAAAGAAATATGAAGTCATGTTTTTTTATTATTATTATGATTATTCCTCGTGAAAAACATACACACACACACACACACATATATATATATATATATATATATATATATATATAAAAAGAAAGTAATTAATTTAAACTTAAAATATATTTAATTTTTATGAATTTATTTATTAACTTGTCTTTCTTGCAAATATTTAAGGTAAGATAAAAATAGTAAGTTCAAATCGATTCATTTTACCTATATAAGTGTTTTTTTAAAAATTGTAATTTTACTAAATAGAACCCCAAAAGTAAGATATTTACATTTAATTCAATAATGTTAAAACCGTCGTGTGATGTTAAATCATTATTAAAAAATATTTTCCCGATATCTTCATTTGCGTTTGTAACGCCGATTTTGGAATTTTGTGGTCGATCTTAAATAGTTTTAGAAAACTTTCGAAAGATAAATTTATCAATTTCTGTGTATCAACAATTGTATAAAAACATATTGCATACTTATATGGCGCATATATGACAAACTATAATCTGTGTGGAATGCTATTTACCGAAAAATGTTGCGAAGTTGTGATTCCTCGTTAAATTATCAGTTTATTAAAACATTTTTATATTCATATACTATATTGGTACACAAAGTTTATCGAAAAAATGATAATAAAATTTTACATTGTTTTACACCATCTCATTGGTGAGTAATTTATTTTACGATGCTTTTAATATATATATAATATCATTTGTGAGTTTTTCTAAATTTGACCAATTCCAAAACAGTTATTTCTTCCTAAATGTAGATAATGATAACAACATACGTACTACACAATATAGAATTCGTTAACACACACACGCGCACGTTATTATTTTATAAAATATATACGAAATAATGAAAGATACATATGAAAATATATATGTATGTATATATATAAAAGAGAAATGGAAAAGAGGAATTTTAATTCATAAAATCATGGACGAAGATAAAAATATTTAAAATAATATTAAAAGTAATAATAAAAATGCTATAATTATAGAATAGAAACACACCGCTTCTTCGATCTGTCTCTTGTAAGTTTTGATTTTCTGTTGTAATTTGTCTACCAAGTCTTGTATACGTTCGTGATTCTTTCTATCTTCCTCAGCTTGGAACGTCAGTTCTTTAATTCTGCGTTCGGATTTCCTTAAATTCTTTTGAGCGTCCGCGTGTCTACGTTGCTCGCCGTCCAATTCGTTTTCTAAGTCGCGAACACGTTGTTCCAATTTTTGTATAGCTTTTTTACCGCCTTTCAAAGCGTTATTTTCAGCTTCGTCCAAACGAACCTGTTTCAAAAGCCAAAAAATAAAAAATAAACAACGATGTTTCAATTTCTCTTTCTTAACAAGCGTATTATAACCGCGAATCATCGGAACAATAGATCGACCGACAATCTTAGGTCCTCTATAAGGTACGTAAACGTTTAATATAAAGTTTAATTATAAGGGACATTTGGTTGATATAAAATGTTTCAATTCTCTATAAATATTTATGTACTAAAAATTATTTTTCTCTCTCCCTCTCTCTTTGAATCGCGCGTGTCCCTAGAAGGGACATCGTAACAAGAAAGTTATTTATTAAGGAATTTGCTCCATCCGTTTCTATTGTACGACTCATGAGCACATTCACTAAAGCTTTTCTTAATAAATTCTCGAATATTCAATCCGACCAGCTTAGAGGTTTTTCCTCGATGTAGAACGTCTTCAGTCCAGGCCAATTTTGATCGTTACTTCCATCAACAGAAGTTTCAATTAGACAAACTCAATTAATATACAGTCGTTGGTTTTGTTCATGGGACACTCTCGTCATCAACGCCATAGCTCGAGAGATTCAACGTAACCGCGTTCAATCCGGTGCATCGTCCAGGTTTCCGCCCCGTTTAAAACATCGAGAATATTTAACTAGTCTAATTTTCACTTTCCTGTTTATTGTTTGGTCACGCTAAATTTTTACTAACTGACTTATAGATTTTTTAGTTACTTGCACGCGATGTCGTATTTCTCCTTTACAACTTATTCTAGACAATCGATCTTAAGCATTAAAACTTACTAACCACGTCTATGCCGTCCATTTATTTTGTTTCTAATCATTGAAACTATACACGTTTATATTTTCACCTACTCGTCATTTTCTAAAATTATTTCCAAAAACCAAAATGTACAAATTGAGATAATGCGCGACTGAAAATGTTACGTTGAAAACAGGAATATTTGCAAATTAAACATACTATATACCTGTAATTCTTTAATTTGGGTTTCCAAAGCTTTCCTTAATTTTTCTTGAGTCTGAGCGTGATCTTGTTCAGCACGCAATTCATCGGCTAGCCTAGCGGCGTCTACCATAGCTTTCTTAGCCTTTTCTTCGGAATTTTTCGCTTCGTTCAATAATTCGTCCAAATCGGACTATATTTTTTAAAAAAATACCGTTTTAATAAATTAATTGGAATTTAAATTATATAAAATGATATTTATTTATTATTGAATTGAAAAAAAAAAATGTCTTTGTATCAATTTTGAAACAGGAGTCTAAAACTTCGTCATAAATGACTTTCAAAAATATACGGAATAGATATTCGATATAAAGAACTGCAGTTCCGTTAATATGTTTGTCTTCGAATTAGAAAATAATTATAAAAGTGCGGTCAAACCATAATCGTATAAAAACCAAATAAAAACGATGTTGGTATCTCATTTAGAAGCGAATGACAAATGTGAATATGAGAGAGAAGTATGTAAGTTGCAAGTCAATTATGTTCCGCCTGAAGAAGAAAGTAGCAATTTGAATGGGAAAAACGGATTTACAGTTTTCGAAAAGTCATTTCTATAAGAAAAAGTAAATAAATTTAAAACTGTTTCACACCGGAATGATTAAAATCGGCGAAAAGTAAAAAAAAAAGTATTATACAAAAAATCGGATTCGGTAAGTTGCAAGACGATACTAACAAAATAAACGGAAAATCGAAAAATTAAAAATTTTATTTATATATATATATATATATTTTTAAATAATAAAAAATATGTCTTTCGGTCTCTCGTTTTAGTTTAAAGGCGGCTCATTTTTGATAGTTCGTACATAAGTTACGTGAGCTTGAGAAACTTGTAGCTAATGATCAAGTGCTGTGTATAGATATTCCTATCACGTGGAACCTTACACGCAAACGTTTAAGTATCGTTCAGTAGCTAATACATGTCGCATGTCCGTGTATCTTGTTTAGTCGACAACAGCGTATTCATATTTTTGATTTTTTTTTATAGGGGTGTTTGAAACCCCAGTTTGCGGTATGAACTATTTGAGGGAAAAGATATCCCTTCAAATTCAGCAAATACCACGATGTTCGCTTCGGAATCTCGTAAAATGGAACCCAAACTGTGTGTCGAAATGAGCAGACGGTAATTTTCAGCATTTGTTGTATTTTTTATCTTTTTAATACATTTTTTTGGGTTCTTTTTTCTAATAGTAATTCTTTTCTATTTACAATCGCGAAAATTGGATTCAAACTTTCACTTGCGTTATAAATGGACCAACCCCTGTATGAGCCGAAACGAATTATTACGTTACTTTACGATATTAACAATCATAATGTGGATGAATTTTTTTTTTTAAAAAGAAAAATAAATATTGTCAACGTCTATGATTTTTTCGGTGTAAACCATGTTCGTATTTTTTCACGTAACATTTTGAAAACACTTGCAGTTTTCATTATCAACGATAAAGGTTTAAAAGTGTATTTAAGTATCGTAAAATTAATGACAATCGAGATATTCAATAAAATATAATCTTACGTGTAAAGTTTGTAATTCTCCTTCTAATTTTCGTTTGGCGGCCGAAATTGAAGTCGCTTGAGCGGAAAGTTCGTTCAATTGTTCGTGAGCGTCGCCGAGTTCCTGTTCGGCTTGTCTTCGTCCGCGATCGGCTTGTTCCAATAACGTTCTAGATTCTTCTAATTCGTTTTGTAAAGCATTCGCACGTCTTTCCGATATTCCTAATTGTTCGCGAGCATCTTCTCTAGCTCTCTGTTCTTCTTCTAAAGCGGTTTGTACATCTTTCAATTGTTGCTGATATCGTTTAATGTTCTTTTGAGCTTCAGCATTGGCCTATATAAAACATTGTTATGATTATTATTTGCACTATATATTCAAAATTTATTTTCGTCAGAATTTGCTGATTCCAGTCGAATATTTTTCTATTTCCCATTCGTCATATTTAGTTATTTCAAAATTTGAAGCCTTATTCCAATAGTACGATCTTGTTGTTTGTAACGGAACAACATACGATATTAGAAGATTCATATTATGATACATAACAGAAAGATAAACATTCAAATTCAAATTTATTTCAAATTAAAATATAAGATTACAAAGAAAATATATATAACGTGTAAATCACGACTATGCGCATATTGCGCGAACGCCGGATTATACAAATAAATAAAGATAAATTTAACTTCCGTTTCATCGCACTAAAAAAACGCAACGTTATATAATTCAATGAAATAATACACTTTCTTAAAACATTCTTTAAAAAAACAAACGAAATCGATTTAGACATAAGTAAACACACACAAACACCCAGACACCGCCAATCAAATAAACTAAGTATTAAACTATAATTACAAATCAGTACGAATATTACATATATTATCGTATAATAAATAAAAATTACAATCACGATTAATGCAAATTATTAGAATTAATCATGTAATACAGGTGGACAGAATTTCAGTAATGCAAAAATAAGACACAATCGTGAAGGCTGAATAATTGTTAACAATTTCCTACGATTAAATCGATTTTTAATTAATTCCTCTAGGTAGGCAATTATATTCGATCGGCCAGCATACAAAACCTGTCTTCCCTATTTGCGATTTATTTATACACGGAATTTTTGCTCTAACCGTACCTCTTGAAATTGTGTTCTACTGCTATCGAATGAAATTTTAAATTTACTACAGTAGTACGTAAGTAATCTGTACAACTGAAGAACAGTAAGTGGCATTTGCTTTTGGACAAATATTCTCAGTATCGCACGTTTAAGAACTTGTACGGATTTAATACGGTATTTAGCTGTACCACCACAATGGAGTATCCCATATGACAGCATCAATAATAATAATAGAAAAACACGCGGGGCTGCATTGTGTCGTGACAACAAAGCGATTACAATCAGTTTTCCCGGGTGTGTGTTTTTACTACGCTACCGCCATATTATGATTGCCCTGTACGCTATTTACAGCTTACAACAAAATATGTATAAGTGAGTAGTCGCCTATCTCCGATACGCACTTTAAAAAATAATAATAATTAATAATAAAAAGAGTAGTAATTGCTAGAATAATAAAATACGATACCTTGTTAGCGTGGTCCAAAGCGATTTCCAATTCGTTGATATCAGCTTCTAATTTCTTTTTCATGCGTAAAGCTTCAGCTTTTCCTTTAGCTTCCGCTTCCAAACTCGCTTGCATAGAATCCAAAGCTCTTTGATGGTTCTTTCTGTATATTCCCCCAAAAATAAATTCGTCGTTATTTGTACAATTCGAAAATTATAAATATTATTTTCAACAAATATATATATATATATATATATATATATATATATATATATATATATATATATATATATATATATATATATATAGAGAGAGAGAGAGAGAGAGAGAGACAAAGATGGACGGGTTTGGTATTTTTTCAATAACTCAAAAACTACTCGACCATAATTCTCGAATGAAATTTTATTTAAAAATAGGAAAACGAGAACTTAGCTTACAATCATTTGTGGAACACAATATCGTTCAGATGGCCGTCATTTACAACAATGCATTCATTCAGTTTTTTTTTTACAAAATTTTTGTAGACTTTTTCGAGCATAGGTCGCCGAATTATGGAAATTATCTTCTAGATCTCGTGGAGTTGTTTCATAAACGCGGTTCTTAAAATGTCCCCCAGAAAAAAAAATCGCGTAACTTTGAATTCTTTTTGAAACTCTTTGCACTGTCGTGATCGATTCACGCCGAAAATAACGTACCATGCAAAACGCGCGTTCCTCGTTTTAGTTATAGGATACCGTGATAACTGAAACTGGACAAAAACATGAGTCACCCTATAATTTAAAAATACATTCCGTTTTAATTGGTTGTCGACGGGAAATTGTTAAAATTTGTTCATCACATTTCGCGTTAATAAATGTATATAAGTTCTTCGACGATCGACCAATTAATTTCCGGCCGAATCGTTTATTCACGTGACCGAAAAAAAAAATGAAAAAATTAAAAACGATTATATTTTTTGAAAATATATAAATAGTAGAATCGGTTATCGGGGAAACCTTTAAACGAAATGACACACTTGCCACGTTCATTTCAAATTATGTACCCTAATTTTCTTTTTTCGTCTATTAGATAATATCTTTGGAAAGTATCATGGAACTCGGTCGATCCGGTGATCGCAATAGGCAGATGAAATACTTTAGCTTTATCAGATTATTCGCAATTTCGCAGATTACTCGTTCATTCTTCGAATGTTAAAGTTTTAACCGGTTTCGGTATTGATCGATGCATTCCTTCAAAATAAAGATGTAAGTAAAACCGTCCGTCTTCTCTGGGTCATCCTATATATAAAATAATTTACTCGGTTACTTACCGAGTATTTTCGAATTCTTCTTCTTTTTCTTGTATACGTCTGTCGATTTCTTGTCTAACTTGCGACAATTCTAGTTGGGCGCGGAGCACTTTGTTCTCTTCTTGTTCTAAAGCGGCTTCAGCTTCTTCTAAAGCGGCCTGTAATTCGTCTTTTTCAACTTCTAAACGTTTTCTCGCTTTTTCGATTTCGTGGATGTTCCGACCGCCTTCGCCGATTTGATCGAGCAAGTCTTTAACTTCGTCTGAAATTAGTTAATTTATAATAGATTTTTTTTTTCGTTTTAAATTTAACTCGATCAAATTCTAAAATTGGTTTCGACAGAGTCGTTTGAAATTTAGAAAAATAGAAAAGAACAATAAAGACATCGGCTTATAATAATGATGATATATATTCAAGCAAATCCAAATTGCCCAAAACAGGAATCGTTGAAAGAGTTTCTAGGACATTCGACACGCTTAAATTTACTAACTATAAGCAACTCGCTCGTGACGCTATCTAAAAGTCGGATTAATATCAATCTAGAACTAATAGATAACTATTCAGCGCTTATGAACCACATCCTTCTGCTAATACAGCGGAAGATAACAAGAAACCACCAATGTATAAACATCTCGTAGAGTATTTTATATACATAAAGAAGAAATTTCTTCAGTAATGGAATTAAAATAGAATTAAGAAAGAAATTATATAAATCATGCGTTTAGAATATATTATTATATGGTTCGGAAACGTGGGTGTTAACAGAAAATCTAAAAAAAGTTTGGACGCCTTGATCTCACGAAGGTAAAGAGAAATTCAGATGTTTCGAAAATGTGGAAATTTGTGGAAACGAAATAACGAAAGCGAGAACGGCTTCTAAGACACATAGTGCGCCATTATAACAGTCATAATTGAGGGGGAAAATGGAAGATTGAAGAAAAAGTGGAAGACCTAGACAAAAGATGGATGGATAAAATAAAAAGAAGAGCGCAGATGACGTATAAAAATATTAAGAACGCTTTTAATAAAAAGCGAATAGTTTAATTTGAAAAAAATTTCTTAAACGTATTTGTTGTGTTTTTTTTTTTGTCTTTACGATAGTTTCAAAACGACTTAGTTTAACGCGTCAATTATTTTTTAAACCGACTTCGATTCGTTAAAAAAAAATTATATATCACGTAGAACGAACGATACGTTTAACGAGACGATTGTAAGCGAACGCGACAAAATTAACGAACAACGACCAACAGTTTTAGCTTACCGGCCAAGTTTTTATTTTCTCTACGTATGCCTTCCAGTTGTTCTTGAGCTTCTTCGTAAGCTCCTTTAAGTCTGAATAATTCGGTCGAATAGTTTCTGCATTCTTTCTGGCTGGCGTCTAATTCGGCCGCTAAATCGTCGACCTTTAATTTCCATTCTCCGATAATCTTATCGATAGCTTTAGCTTTCTTTTCGGCGGCATTCGCGATAGCGGTAGCGCGATCTACTTCCAATTGTAAATCTTCCACTTCGGTAGCTAAACGTTGTTTAGTCTTTTCTAAAGCGATTACCTTTTGATTCAACGATTCGATGGTCTCTTCCGCTTCGGCTAGACGAGCTTGTAATTTACGTCTAAAAACCGAGTAAGTATATAATTTATTAAAGTAGAAGAACAAAATAAAATAAATAAAATCGGTCTATTAATGGAAATTAATTCTAAAAAGAAATAAGTTAAATATGTAAGTAGTCTCGTCGTTAATGATGACAGAGATAACCCCCATAAAAATACGAAGCCCGACTAAAGAACCATTTTGAATAACTCGATCGAAATCCGCAGACAAAACAAAACGAAAGAACTCAGTACAAATGACGCGTATTAATACGTATAATTAAGTTTAAACGCTTACCACTGGGCACACCTCATGTCACATTATGCAGAAATAGTTACAAAACTTACCAAACAGCATAAATTAAGTGTATAAATTAGCAAATATAATAATAATAATAATAGAGTTGATTAAAACTTGGAATCTAATCCCACTATAGTTGATAAAAGATAAATCTTATAACAATAAACATATGGGAATAGATACAACAAAATTATTTAGGGTCAATAAATTATGTGTAATAAAGTCGTACATATAAAATAATAAAAATATTTAACAAATATAACATTAATTTAGCAATAAAAAATAAAAAATTATTAAAATATATTAGCAACGACGAAATAGAAGATAGAAATATATATTAAAAAATTTAGGGGTATATAAATTAAATTATTATCAGTGTGAAAAAGAGTACATAGGAGAGAAACAGGCAGACAATTCACAGTAACACTTAAAGACAATTTAAATTCGTATGTAAACAATGACGAAAAATGATTATTTGGAAAACATTGTAAAGAATTCAAACACAAAATAAATAATATTAACCAAAATTATAAAATTTTACATATCATTTTAAAAAAAGAAAACTACTAGAAAAAATGGAAATAATAGGAGAAAGAGATATTTTTTTAAAAAATAAATTCAATGATAAATTTTGACGAAGAATTAGTTCGAAGAAGTATATCGTAAATTTCATTTTTATATACGACAACTATTTATTGATTATTTTTTATTATTTTTATTTTACTTGCTTTGCGCTATTATTTACGTATAAATTTTATATTGCTGATTGTTGATTGTGTTGTCTACCTTATTCACTATCAGATTATTTAAAAATACTGTTTTATCACTTTGATAATTTTTATAAAATGTTTATCTAAGTAATATTTTTGCATTTTATATATTTATAATTTATTTTTTAGCTTTGTTATTTTTTATTTTAAAAACTTTTCAAATTAGAAAATAATGCGTTGATTGTTTAATCGATACTACGATTTACGTTACGATTCATAAAAATAAATGCATAGAGTTAAAAAAAAGACATAATTTCATTCAGTTCAAAATTCTGTAGATAGATTTCAATAAAATTATTCTAATCGACGAAGTGATACCATTAATACATGAGGGATAAGGAGAGGAACGTACACGGTGAACGCGATAAGAAAAACAAAATATTCACCTTGGATGTACAGAGGATCTTTTTAAAGATCCTAGAAATCGGATCATGAATTATTCTATATCTTGTATAAGAATTACGACTTAAACAACTACGAAAATGTACGCATGTGTGAGTTCACCACGTAAAATTAACTAACCGCTACAATTGTACAGCGAGACGTATAAAATACTTACTTAGCTTCCTCTAGCTCTTCGATACGAGCGACACCTTCCGATTCGTATTTAGTACGCCATAATTGTACTTCGGCATTAGCTTTGCTTAATTGCCTCTGAATATCAGCTTTACTTTCAGCTTCCTCTTCCAAGTGTTCTCGGATATTATCGATTTCGTGCTCTAAATTACGGAATTTACCCAATAACGTAGCTCGTTCCTATTTTTAAAAAATAATAATAATAACAAATATAGAAATAAATAAGTAAATAAAAAATAAAACTAAAACATAAACCGTTTTAATTTTTAGCGTATTTATTACGAGGACGATTTAAAAAAATCTTTAATATTATCCCGACATTTTTAAACAGTTATAAAGTTGATTAAATAAAAACTCATTTTTTTTTTTTAATTTTATGATATTCTTTCTAGACAATTCACCATCTTCACTTATCGAAATTATATAATAAATTTAAACTACAATTTTCTTCTCATTTTCTTCCTTTAATCTAATTATCCTGCCATGTCTTTTGGCCTCAACAGCAGACATGGGTTAAAATGCAATTTGAAGAGAAAAATAATAAAAATTACAAATCAGCTGGAAAAAATTCGACTTTTGTTGATTTTCCAAAGAATATTCTTATGCAGCTGTAAAAGCGATTTCGTCCTAATTTCATAAATGTAATTACTATAAGAAGATAGATAAAATTTAAACAAAACATCCATTAATCCTCTTCCTTTATATATATATATATATATATATATATATATATATATATATATATATATATATATATATATATATATTCTACTCTATTCTACGTCCTAAATACCGCGAAGGTATATTTCATAACACTGCGAGACATCAACATGAAATCGTATGGACCATATTTTTTCACTCTTCCTGACACGCTGTTTTTCTCGTAGATGTAACCAGTGCTAATCCAATTTATATATATATTCTATTCTACGTCCTCAATCCTTAATACCACGAAGGTATATTTGATAACACCGTGAGACATCAACATGAAATCGTGTGGACTACTAATCGTCTTTTCCATATGCAACTTAGAGAAAGTCCTTTCTGTCCTCAATTTTGAACAGACAATTTGTAATCCTAATCATGTTGTTTTTTTTTTTTTAAATGCTTTGCTGGGCCACCTCTACGTTCTGAGTTTTAATTATCTTACTACGTTCTCCATATATATGGCACCTCCATATAACGTATCGTTCCTTCACCATGTGAATAATCTACAATTATTCTCTCACATAGCAACATTTCTAGAGAAATTAGCATCGTTTATTAAAATATAAATGGTGTTCCACAGTATATCAATCACGTGTTGGGTAAGTAGCAGACATCATTTAGAACAAGTAGCAGACTACAAAAAGTATCCAAAAAACATAGTCGAAAATAATCGATACAAGTAAGCACGATTAAGTTTCGAATATACCGACACCTTGTAGCTGCCATAACATGTGGACGTCTTTATTGAACACGTATCGGACTTATTTTCATATTTTCTGTATCTTTTCATGCAGATGATTACATTCGGTCACGAATGTTGATATTATTATCATCATAAATTTAATATATCGATTGGTGTAGAAAAGACTAGATCGGCGAGAGTACCTCAGGCGGTGAAATGCCTCAATAAAACTCACACGAGATCGCAGGCTATTTACCCAGGAGCTGTAGTATTCAATAATTTACACAGAGAACTAAACTTCTTAACTATAAACGACGGCGCGAAAACTGTCAAAAGCATTCATTTCGGGCAAATCAAATAATAAACAATCGTACACAGTAAAACTGGGTTAGCTTAAAAGCGCAGTTAAGTACTAGCATATGAGTATTTTAATGTATTTCTTATATCTGGTATTTGATACTTAGTGCGTGTGATATAGTATATATGTAAGATAGTTTAACGTTACATAACTTATCGTACATTTCAGGTTCGGTAGCGTATATCGATAGGCATTCTATACGTGTATGCGTGTGATACCATTGTGTGGATGTGGGAGTATATGTAGTATATAAGTGCATATCATGTAATTAAATTGACACTCGCGCAATTATGCACACAATCAATGTTAATAAACTTAATTTTATATGTAACTGTTATTCAAGAAGAAAAAATGATTTCATTTATTATTATTGTCCATATTACTATTATTATTCACATTATTATTATTATCCATATTACTATTAATTATTATTATTATCATTCAAGAAGAAATAAAATAATTTGAATTGATGATTATTATTTTCTCAGTGATTATTTATCCATTTTTTGTTTTTATTTATTTATGTATTTATTTATTTTTTGACTTGTAATAATTTTTTTTCGTCATTTTTTGTAATGTATTGAAATTGAAATAAATTTGATTTGATTATTATAATATATATATATATATATATATATATATATATATATATATATATATATATGTGTGTGTATGTGTTGTAATTTATCGGTTTGTGAAAAACTATAAATACTCACGCGTGATTCTTCGTCGGCTAAACGTTTGGTATCTTCCAATTGAGTACTTAAAGAGATTTTCAATTTGCTCAATTGAGAAACTTGAGATTCGGCTTCTTCCAATTGACGCAACAAATCCGAGTTTTCGATGCTTAATTTCTTCTTCTGTTGATCGAAATCGTTCAAACTGCGATTCGTTTCGTCCAATTTGCCTTGTACCTCGTTCAATTGGTGTTGAACTTGTTTCAGTATTTTCTCGGTAGCCGCCTGTACGTTGAATATCGCGATAAATGTTGTGATATATATAATAATAAGAGCTCATTTCTTTACATAAAAAAACCCTCACGTTCATTTATTAGAAAAAAAAATAAAATGAATTTTCGAAATCGGATTATTTCAAACGAAACGTATTAAAATAAAGTTAATAAAAATCGGATTTTAGAATATTTTACTTTAAATATAAATCTTCATTCGTAAATTAACGCTGTCAAGATCTGTATACATACATATAAGTGTTTATTAGTATAAATATTTATATCAATTTCGTATCCGGCATTTAAAAATCTACGCAAAATATGTGTTAATTATCGCGTTAAGTAATAAATGCGAGGGGGGAAAGGTAAATTAGGTACATTTTTAATAATACGAAATAAAATTGTAAATAAAAAAGCAAATTTGACGTTTAGAAAAGTTAAACGATAAGCATAAATTAAATACACGTTAAAAAGACCAACAATAATTCGACAACGTATATAATTAATAAGGAAAACTATGGTAGTATAATTTTAGTTTAAAATGTCTCAAAAGATGTTAAACACGAATAAATCGAACAAAATCGTTATCCGAAAAATATTTTAAAGGATTAAAACACAAAATCGATAATATTAATAAAATTTTATGGACGGGAAAACATTATACAAAAATAAAAAAAGAAATCTACCAGAAAAAATGGAAACAATAAAAGAATGAGATAAATATAATTTATTACATTGGATGATAAATTTCGAGGAATAATTAATTTTAAAAAGTATACAATAAATTTAATCAATTTTCACATTAGACAGAAAGTTTTTATCTTCTGGCTACTGTTAATATATAAATTTTATCTATATCGCTGATTTGCTAGAGATAAAAATAATTTATTACATTGGATCATAAATTTCGATGAAGAATTAATTTTAAGAAGTATACGATAAATTTAATCAATTTTCATATTAGACAGAACGTTCGTTTTTATCTTCTGGCTACTGTAAATGTATAAATTTTATGTATATCGCTGATTTGCTGATTATGTTGTTCAATACATTCGCCATCAGATTACGCTTTACTATTTTTTGTAATTTTTCATTACCAAATTAAATATTAACTTACATTTTATTTTATTTTTCGTTTTTCTTTATTTATATGTTACTTTTTTTCACGACCACTTGATAATGAGTTAGTCGAAAAGTTTTGTAGTCTATTTATATATAGAAATTTAATAATTCTAATTACTTTTTCATATTGATAATGTCGTCAATAAAATTACACGCGCAACGAATATGTTAAATAAGCTAAAAAAAAAGTTAATTTTATCGTTACGAAATTCCATTATTCAAGTTCAATTCTAAAAATATTTATATAGGCTCGAAATTATTTAAAGTTA
Organism: Coronaproctus castanopsis; assembly: GCA_032883995.1. Taxonomy (NCBI): domain Eukaryota; kingdom Metazoa; phylum Arthropoda; class Insecta; order Hemiptera; family Monophlebidae; genus Coronaproctus; species Coronaproctus castanopsis. The sequence continues at coordinate 298,276,498 of CM065052.1, forward strand.
TCTATAAATAAAGCGAAATATTACTTTATATTTTCACGTCCTCGAGTAATGTTTTTTAAAATTAGTATTCCGCATGTCGAAATGAATAATTTTGTGTAGAAAAAAATATATATATATATATCGACAATGTACGACTGAAAAGGATTTATCAATAATAATACTTAGCCGGGAATAATTATACAATGTCGATAAGGTTATAATTTACGAAACGTATTAATAATCATTTGAACAGTGTATAAATAAACAACAAAAAATGTAGATAAAGGTCATAAAGCTTTTTCGGCTATTAAACCATTATCAGGTGGACATAAAAAAATATATATACACAAAGAAAAACAAATAAAATAATGCTTAATTTAGATGTACAATATTACAAAAAATACCGATGTGAAAAAACAAGACTCTATCAGATTAGTTTCTAATTAAATCTGTTCTTTCATTTTGCTATTTTTTGTAGTACTGTGCGGCTAAATTAAGTATTTTATTTTTATTTTTCCCTTTTATGTTTTTTTTAGAAATTGTATATATATATTTTAATATTTAATTTTTTTTCAATATCCACTCGATATAATGTCTTAATAGTTGAAAAAGGTTTGCAATTTTTTTATACGAAAATATAATGATTTTTAACTACTGTTTTTTCTTTTTTGTTTATTTATGTAATAGCCGATAAAAAAATTACACGCGCGACAAATATGTTAAATAAGCCACAAAAATAAAAAGAAATTTTGTCTTCGCGAAATTCCGTTATTCCTAATAGTCGAAATAAAGTGTTATACAACAACTACACAAAGCCTTAACGATCAGTTACGTACGAACGAACCTTTTCATTTGTAATATGATCGAGACTAGCGCGCAAATCGTTAACTTCGCATAAGTATTGGCATTTCTCTTTTTCCGCTCTAAATAAAAATATTTTATTATTTAAAATTATTACGAGTTAACGTATTCGTAGCGAGTAAATAAACGATCAATTCGCTGTCGGAGGTTTTTAAATTGTCCGTCACGTACAGAATAGGAAACGTGTTGGTCTAAATAATGCATTTTAAAATACGCAACGAATTATATTAGAACGGTAGGTAGGTCGGGAATAACGGAGGACCCGGAAAATAAGGACAAGAAAAAAAAAGTGGGTATATCAATCAATCAATCAATTAATCGGTCGATATGTAATACCTTTTCTCTGGTAACTTGATCAACAGCTGATCTCGTGTTGTTCAATTCGTGCGATAAGTAAGTCGCGTGATGTTCCGCCCTAATTTATAATCATTTTTATCGACATTAAATCATATCGTTCTCTTCATTCATATTTTTCTTTAATCAAAACTCGTAGTTATGATTAATAATTCGTTTAAATTGTTCCGTTAGGTAAAAATGAACAAATGTATACGGACGAAATAACGCAAATGGCGGTATTGTAAAAAGAACGTTATTATTATTATAATCATCGAAAATATTAATCGTCTCATTAACAGGTTAATACTGAAATAAAAATTATTACGAATTTTATCAATATAACTTTCTAAATTATATTAACGAACTTTTTACCTTACTGTCACTTGCGTATTACTTAAATTTGTATTTTCATAAGTTTAATATTAAAATTATAACGAAAAAACATTGAGTGCTTAGTATCAGAATTTTGATTCGATTTATAAAACGAATATACGAATAAATGCATTTCGTCAGAAATTGCCAATCTATACATACATACATACATACATATATATATATATATATGAAAATACATGAAATAAACGTACTTAGTTTTTAATTTGTTCAATTGATCAATTTGTTCACCCATTTCGGCAACAGCGTCGTTATGTTTCTTTCTGAGGTTGGCCAAAGTAGCTTCGTGTTGAATGTTAGCCTCTTCGAGGTCGCGTCTTAATTTGCTCATTTCAGCTTCGCGTTTCTTATTCAATTCGATTTGAGCGGAAGTTGCACCACCAGCTTCTTCCAATCGGTCACCAAGTTCTTCTAATTCTCTAGCCAAATCGGCTCTTTGTTTTTCAGCCTATGAGGATACAAGTAACGAAGAAAATTAAAAATATATTTTATTATTATTATTAAAAATAAATCAGCAGAAAATGGGACAACGTAATGCGACACGGTACCTTAGCACGGGCTTGTCTTTCAGCTTCTACTTCTTCTTCCAGCTCTTCAATTCTAGCCTGTAATAAAAATGTCGTGCAAATTATTAAAACGGTTATTATGTTGTAACTATTCTATATTTAAGTATATAAAAACGTAGTGTCATATGCGGTATTAAACGGGGTCTAACATTTCAGCAATCAATCATCTACATAGCACTTTTCAGAATAATTTCGGTTGTTGATATCTCGTACAAGTCTGATAAATTTTGTATTCATGTTGTCTTTTTTCTCCCTAGTGATTTTCCTGCCTCGCTTCTAAAGTTTGATGAGCGCTATATTGTTTTGAAGTAACGCATTACAATAATTTAGTTTACTATGTTTAACTCTTTCAATTATTTCTTTAGTCTTGTTTGGTTAATTTAGTACTTCCAAATTTTTTATTTTTTGTCGGTCCATTTTATTCTAGATTTTTTACGTCATAGGTTTATTTCAAACTTTTTTTGCACTGTCTTTATTAATGTGTTTATATATATATATATATATATATATATATATATATAACATCATCAATATTTCTTAACAAGTTTCAAGAGAACTAATGTCGGTGCGTTAACTTCAAGTGTGTGTTTTTTTAATTACAGAATATACGAACGATTTTTTTTTTTATAACAGGTTATTGGGCAAAATAATGATAAAATTCCGTCTAAAATTTAAAAATAACGAACAATACATTTACAATAACGGGGCCTATCATCGCAGATCTAAATGTGTACTGGACATATTTTCAATTCATTTTAATATACTAATTAAAAAATGACCGGGCATTTGAGATTATTTTATAAGCTCTTACGTCGAATTTTGCTTAAATTTCACATCAGCGACAATTTTTTTCTTGAACTCGATTCACGATTTTCAGTTTGACTTTTAATTCGTGCCAGATAATAATAATTTTAAGTTTCAGGCATTCGTAAAATTCTCGTTAGCGCTCGAGTTTTTAGTTAAAACTTTTGTTTCTCCAAATGTATCCGTTTCGATGAAAAATAATTAAATAATTTTTTACAATTCGCGTAAGATAAATTACACTAACTGGCATATTACGATTACGCGAACAATAAAATTTAAATACCTGCAATTCTTTAATTTGTTTTTGTTGTTTGCTAACTAACACTTGTTCGTCTTCTAATTTGGCGGTTAAAGACGCTACTTCTTTATCTTTACGAACGATCGTCTGTTCTAATTCTTTCTTATTCCGTTCTAAATCGGTAACGGTTTCTTGGGTAAGCTTTAGATCACCTTCAATTTTTCTTTTTGATTTTTCAACATCACCTCTAAAAGAACAAGAATGATAAAAGTTGAAAAAATGAAAAAAAATAACTAAATTCTATAAAATATTAACATTAATCGGTTATTTTATTTGCCATATTAGAAACAGAAATATCCGATTTTAATTACCTCAATTTTTTCTCACGTTCTAATGAATCTTCCAATTCGTCCAACGTTTGTTCCAATTTAGTCTTAACTTTGTTCAAATGATTAATCTTATCCTCGGCAGCCTAAAAAAAAATACAAGTCACTTTATTTATTTGTTCCAATTAGATGAATACACTTGGTTGTACGGGATATAAGACTAAAATCGGGAATAATAAATTAAAGAACGAAAATATATAAGTTATAATAAAAAAAAAATAAAAAATGAAATAGACGAAGAAATAGAATATGACAGAAATAAACATTAACTCCGCAAACTAAAAAAGATATATCGATGAGAAGAAAAATATAAACCAAACAAAATCATAACATAGTTTAAATGTAACTTGAAAATGACGTAACTGTCGAAAAGCATTGCAATAAAAAACTTTTAGTGACTAAACTGTGTTATGATTTTCTTTGGTTTATAATTTATAAAATCACTACTCTCCAATATATTCAACATTTAAGAAAAATATATATACATAAAAAGAAAAATATAAAACAAAAATAATATTTAAAATAAAAACAAATAATATAGCTGTATTTCGAATATAATTAATACGTTACTTGTAATTCTTCGGAAGTTTTCTGCACAGTTTCGCTTTGGATTTTCTTTTCTTTGTTAAGTCGATTAATGATTTCATCTTGATGAGCAATTTCATCGTTCAAATTACGTATCTGGTGATCTTTAGTAGCTTTATCTTGGTCGGCCTAAATTGTGAGAGAAAAAAAAAGAATCGAAATTCAATTAATTCATTAAATTGATATATTTCCTTTTTCAAATAAAAGTTAAAAATATTTTAAGGGTTAGTATTATTTTACTAGTTATAAGAAAAACTAAAAGCACATTTTAAAAAATTATTCGATAACGAACCTCCGTATGTAATTCAGAAAATATACTAATTTTTTTTAAAAAAAAAAAAAAAAAAAAAACTTGAATTTTACCTTCTGTATAGCCAACTCTAAATCTTCAACATCTTTCTTCAAACCAGACGTTTCCTGTTCTAATTTCTTCTTCTGTTGGAACAGTTGGTTTCTGGCATCTTCTTCTTGAGCTAATCTTTCTTGAGTATCCTATGAGAGTAAATAATAAACAAATAAAATAATTACTTTTGCGAAATAATAAATGAAAATCAAAACGTAATACATGCGATAATTCTATGATAGAATGTTATACGTAAGAATATAGAAGGTAAAGTTTGAATTTGAATAATTACTGTATACAATATATATATATATATATATATATATATATATATATATGTTTGTGTGTGTGTATACTCGTGACGTTTTAAACAAGATATAATATTTTTGTTTACAAATTATTAAAGATTTTCGCGAGCAAAATTAAATAACGTTATAGCTATTATTTTATCATTTGAATTGTTATTTTTGTAATTTGTCGTTAGTGAAAGCTTTAAAAGTTGTTCTAAGTGTAAGGCCGATTTTAATTCCTCCTGCTTCTCAAAATTCACCGAGAGAGCCTGCTAGTAGAAGTCAAGACTGAAAACCAGTAATTCAGCGTATATAAATAAATAATCCATTTACGAACGAAGCATAGTAATTTATATGAATATTTTGGAATTGCTATATTATAATTAATTTACATAATTATTTCGAGAGTTACGTAATCATAAAATTGAATTCTAGTATTTCAATTTGTATTTTATTTTAGCGCACTTGTTGAGAAAATGTCGTCAATTAACGAAAACCGCGATTAAACAGACTATTTCCAGTTTTCTTTTTTCCATTTTTTCAGGTAAGTATTTCTAAACACATTACAAAAATTTAACGTGGAAACCTTTATTTTTATATATATATATATATATACATACACAATAATAAGATTACTCCTTGGAACAACTATTATTTACCACACTATTAATGATATTACAGAACGTAATTTATTTTCGTTTACACGCTGTTTTGTTTAATTGAAATCATTATTCTATTAATAAAAACAAGGCAAGACGAAATAATGAAATCATTACGAAATAATTATTATTTATTGTAGATGAAAGCAACTTCGTTAATTGAACAGTGATTGCAGATAAGCGTCGAGTTAGACAAATTATCGCCGGAGTTCTATTAGAAGAAAAATGTACGTAGGTGTAGTATTAATCACTTAAGAAAAGAAATAATTAGAAATAATTGGCACTCTCATTCTTCTGAATGATTTATATCAACATGAATTCGTATTAAGAGAGAAAAATTCAGATATGAAGTAAGAACGTAGGAAATAGGTGCCCATTCGCGGGAAGACGAAAGGTTAGTAGAAATAAGAGGAATAATGCCAAATTTCATTAAACCGTATTATTATTATTATTATTATTATTATTATTACTGTCTTCATTAACATCAACAATAATATAGTATTATGTACGCGGTTGTATTATTGGAAACAGTTCAAAGTTATATAAAGAAAAATCGTTAATTTTACTGTTTTTCTCCAAAAACACTGAAAACTATATACATTGGCGTCACGCGACAGTAACACGTGCGTATTAGCGAAGTGAGAAGAGGTTAAAACTATTTTTCTACAACACACACACATATATATGCATATACAGCATATAAGTAAAACGCTTTCTTCCACAAATAATAAACTGCTTCTTTTGCGGGTGATTCATTTCATTTATTACTCCGGGCGACTAGTTGTTTATTTTTAAAAATGACAACGTGTAACTAAAAAATATCGTGTCGTTCACATTTAGCTCTACAGGACACACACACACACACATATACATTAACACATAGCACATAAATTGAACGCTATAGAAACAGGAAGCACCTGTAATTGTCATTACATTAAAAGGAGGTCGATTTAAATTGTATAACGAGAAATTAATCGTAATAAAAAAATTACTTAAAAATAAGCGAAATCCGATATTTTTTACTAAGTAATATTAATATTATTTTTCAAAAATACTGCTCGTGTTATAAAGAAGTTTCAGTTTCTGAATAAACTGTAACGATTTCATAAAAAACTTTGGGACCATTCAGAAAATTAGCATTACAAAATATGAAAAAAAAAAAAACGTCTTATATAACAATAATTTAATTCAACTTCATCGTAATATAAAAATAATAAAATAAAATTATTTCAAACAACTTTGAACCATCCGGAGGAGAGCGCGAAACTGATGTTCCTTTTTCGCATTATTATATACGATAATTGAACGTGCACGAATAGACTATATAATAATTCGACAAAAGAGTAATATAGTGATTTTTTAAAAATAAACGAGAGAAATGAGTTAAATTCACTAAAAGTTTATAAAAATCACAAAGCTTATCGGCTATTAAGCGATTATAAAGTGAACGTAAAATAAAATTTAAAAAACATATAAATATATACAATATAAGAAACAAACTGTAATAATACTAATTTAGAATGTACTATTCGTGAAATTAACTAAATGAAAAATAGTCCGATAGTGAATGTGATAACACAATCTACCTATCAGAAGTATAAAATATAGAAATACTAATTTAGATTTACAATTTATAAAAATTACCAAATTGGAAAACAGTATTTACAGAATAAAGTTAGATTGTGTTGCTTAACAGATTCACTATCAGATTATTTTATAAAAGCTGTTAGTTTATTATTTAGTTAATTTTTATAAATTGTAAATCTAAATTAGTATTTCTACATTTTTTATTTCTGAATTGTGTTGTTAATCACATTCACTATCGGACTATTTTTCACGTTGTTAATTTTATAAATTATATATTCTAAATTAGTATTTTTGCGGTTTATATTTTTTATATATTGTATATATTTATGTTTTTCATATTTTATTTTATGTTCACTTGATAATGGCTTAATAGTCAAAAAGCTTTGCAATTCCTATAAACATTTAGCGATTTTAACTCATTTCTCTCGTTTATTTTTTCTCTATATAATATCTTAATTTATCATTATTTAGTTGAAAATACAATGAAATAAATATATATGTATACCTAATATATTAACGAAGAAATAAAGAAATTAAAAATAATCGCATTCCGATTTACCTAAATGAAATACTTTACCTTGTAAAATGCATTATTAAGTAAGTTAGAAAAACTTCCGCTTGGCTAACTGCCAACATATACTTGTAGCACGTTCATAAAAATGGCACGCCATGCACGAGTATATCATCATCCCTATTATCGTGATGTAACTCTCGCGGTAATATTTATTATGCGAAACAGTTCTTTCACCTGTACGGTGGCAGTTTTAGGTCGTTACCGATTCTTACGAGTCGTTTAATTAGTTGTTTTTTTTTTATCTTTGAAAGACCGCATTCGAAAGGAAACCGAAAAATATTTACAGAAGAAGAAGAAAGATATTTATTTCGATATAAAATTCTTTAAATCACCAATAATTTATATGTACATAAACATATGCCAAATAAATTACCCTAACGACTTTACAATAAAATAACAAGAGGAAAAATTAAAAAACCTATTGACTCAAAAATATTTACAGACTGAACTTTATTTTATTTATTTTGCTGCGCGTTCAAATTAAATACGTATATACCAAGTGCTGGGACGTCTGTGAAAGCATCGAACTATTAGCAATAATTAAACAACGAAATATTAATTATTCGAATCATATTACTATAAAGGACATAAATACAAAATACTACGTTTAATATTACAGGGGAAAATAAACAGATTAAATGCGGCAGACCGAGAATATCTTGAATAGATAATATAAAAAGTTGAACGGACATCAACAATATAAGGGAACTAATAACGAATTCAGCACACGTATTAAATACTAATGGCGAAAGAAGAAATATATATATATATATATATATATATATATATATATATATATATAAAACAAAAAATATAAGAAAAAACCCAATTTAAATGATATAGAAACAAAAAAGGTCTACATGAATTCTAACCGAATACACTTCGACAGCGAAAACCTCGTACAAAACGAACTCAAAGACCGCGTAATTCGATTTCCACAGACGAGAAAATTTAAAAATTTAAGAAAAAAAATGAAAACAATTACTGGCAACGACTAATTTACTGGAAGACAAGACCATTCAGCTAAAATTACAACGAATTCTTAGCATGAATTCCAAGATCCAAACGATTTAAAAAATACGTATAAGTTACGTTAGACAGCGGATTAACTTTTAATAAATGCGTTACTTTCTCAATTAATAATAAAAAACTCCTCAATCGTCTCCCTCATTCGAAAGAATATACAGATCTTAGTTATGTCGACAAAAAATTTAATTTATACGATTTAACAGTACGTTCAGAAAACCACGCAGAATTTGATTAAATACCAGACTCTAAAATTTCAAAAAGTTAAAGAAAAAAAATTATTGAAATAAATAAATTAAATTAACATTAAAGCACCGCTAATTTTTATAAATATTATTAACCCTTTCAGTGGTACATTATAAAATGTTGACATAAAATTATGAATTTTATACAGGTGTCTATTATACAATTTCCTAAGTGAACTGTAGACAATTTGCATTGTACTTTTATAAATAGTTTAAAAATTGAGATATTTCATGTCAACTAGAAAATAAAAAATTTCGCGTGCCATATAGTGGACATCTTAACTGAAATATATTTTGTTCATTATTTGTTTTGAAGTTTCTAATTTTATTTTAGTCTTCTGTAGGTTTTTATAATTTTTATTTTACAGTAATTTCATAATTCAGAAAGTATTTCTGTAGTAGTACTCTTCCGGTGACATCTATTTTTAATGTAATAATTAAATAAAGTAAAAATACTCCCATATCGTATCGCAATACATATATAATATATATATAAAAATACAAAAAAAAAAAAAAAAAAAAAAAATAGTGTCCACTAACTTCACACAGCATCATCAGGGTTTAATAAAAAACGAAGTTTTTATCGTTTTCCATTCGATACTCAGTGAAACTAGTAGCCTGTTTTGATAAAATATATATATTGTTATACGGTATAAAAGTATTTTTATTTTATTTAATTTTTAAATTAATTTCCTAATCGTACGTTTTAAACGGGTAGATTTATATTAATTGCTAAAATTATTACCTTTGGTAATTTTAGTTTAGACATTTTATTTAATAAACGTTTTCGTCTGATCGTGTGTTGTGAAAAGCTCAAATAGATCTCGAAAAATAATTGAAATTATAAAGAAACTTGTGTTATACCCGATTTGAAAACATTATCGAAGTCATGTTGAATATACGAAATCGAAAAATTTTATTCAAAAAAAGTGTAAAATCATTAGAAAATCACGATAAACGATAAAAGTATATCAAATATAAAAAACACCCATTTTTAACTTGAAAAGAAATTGTTTACTCTCGCCATTATAGGTAGGGCAAATATAATCGACTGAATATTAAAAGAAGTCAAAGCTGTGTGTAATGTAAAGTAGTCCTGTACAAGTGTACTTAATGTAAGGATATTGACGAGATGTAAACACAGAGTGTCCTTTCAACCATCAAATAGGCTAAGTAATAAAGTCTAATTTAATTATAAACATTAATTCAATTCGTAATAATAAATTAGAAATATTTATTAATTAAACTATTACGCTCGGCATTATAATGTACTAGAGTAAATAATAGAGATCACGATATTCTGATTGCACGACCTATCTAATAATTTATAATAAACCGAACAAAATATAACACAATCACTAAAAGTTTTTTAATCGTGAAGCTTTTCGACAGTTATGTCATTTTCAAGCACGCGCCAAAATTATTACATCTTTTTTAGATATAAAAAAAGATGTAATAATTTTGGTGCGTGCTTAAAAATGACGTAACTGTCGAAAAGCTTCGCGATTAAAAAAATTTTAGTGATTGTGTTATATTTTGTTCGGTTTATTATTAATTAATAAAATCACTACTCTCCAATATATTCAACCTTTATCTAATAATTGGTCGATAAATGAATTAGCAGTTTGTTGGAAAGTAAATGGGAAAAATGGTCATCATCCCGTATCGAGTTGCTTATCATTCGTGTCGGTCCTTTCATTGTTCAGTTGACGAAAATTGCTTAGGCGACATCCGTCTATAAACTTTAGAATTAATGGGACTTATGTTTGTTTTTCTTTTTTATTAACATCTGATTCTTGGAAACGTTTTAAGCTTACAAGTTGATAAATAGATTTATATTCTTAATGTCATTTAAAAACAAACGGATTTTTTTTTTTAAATGGGGTGCCTTTACAGGCTACCCAACATGATACCGTAGGGGATTTTTACATTTCAATCAGGGATGCCGACTTCTCTAGAGATGTCGCTATATGATCGAATAATTGCAGATTATCCAGATGGAGAAGGACGATACATTATGCGGAGGTGTAATTAACGGAGAACGTAGCAAGACAAGGTAAAGCTCAGAACGCAACGACGCCACAGCAGAGCATTTAAAAAAAAAAAAAAAAAACATGATCAGGACTGCAAACTGCCTGGTCCAGGATGGAGGGACAAAAGGGACTTTCTTTAAGCTGCATAGGAAAAAGACGGCCAGGCAGCAAATTATGTCTAAATCGCAACCTATTGATGAGTACGATTCCCTTGCGACTAACTACGGGAGTTTGGGGAGAAACGGTTGAAGTCGATAGTAATAAGTGAGAGGAAAACTGACTTAATTATATTACTAATAAATTAAGCATAATACTTATTCGCGTAGTAGTCATTAAATTTAGAAAATATAATACGTTCAAGTAGATAAATAGTTTTATATTTGTAAGTTAATTTGAATTTTATAACAACAACACGATAGTCATATTCGGAAATCGTGCGGTTAAAAGCGATCAATATATAGGGTTTGTAAATAATTTAAGACAGGCTGTTCTTTTTGCAAAACCAACGTAGACTACGACTAGACAAGACGATTGGATTAGTATATTAGTCAATATTTAAAGTCGTGTGTAAAGAAGATACTAAAAAAATAAAAAAATAAAAAAAAATATTAATCAACTGTAAGTCGTCAATGAAATCACCGATTTATATTTTACATCACAGACGCGAATAGAATCTATTACATCAAGAAGAATTCTACTTAGAGACTTAGTAAAACAAACTACGAACGTAATATAGTAATTTATATATATTAAAAATATTCCACAAACAGGCGTAGTCAGATGACACAACGATAAAATAGTATAAGGGACGTAAATAGAAATAAGTAGAAAGTGTTTCCACAGCGTGACATAGGAAGTAGGAGGAATTCTAAAATCTGTTAACAGATTTACAGCTTAACGGTTCATATTTCCTCCACGTTCGCTGGACACGACGACCATTTTTATTTAAATTATTCAGTTTAAATATAAAAAAGAAAAAACTTAGTTATTTTTAGTTTGTACGCTATTTAATTCACGCGCGCCATTATTCTACTGGAAACTCCTTTCTATTTCACTCCGCTTTTCTATGCGATTAAAAGTGAAGTCTATTTTTTTTCTTATTTATTTCATTTTTCGTTTTAATTTCGAACGAATTTTTCTTCGGTCGATTCGTGTTCTACACGACTCATTACTCACATACACACTGACACGTCTCTTCCAAATTAATGGAGACAGAGTTACGCGGGCATTAGTAAAAAAAAAAAACCCCGAGCATAGCTATAACGGTAATTTATCTTACCGTCTGTCGCGTGCCAACTATATATAGATATAGACACGGGACACCAACACTCGTGTATTACATATTTTTATTATAAATTTAAAAAGTAAAGAAAATCTCTTTGTACATATACGTCCTCCTGGTACGAATAACGCCTACGGAAATTTCGGTATTTTAGAATCCTAAATATAGGTTTAACCGAAAAAAACGAGAAAAAAATATAATAATAATAATCATTCACATACGTATCATTGACAATTTTTTCCATGCCGCGTTACACGGTATACGAGAAAATATAAAAAGAAAATTTCAAATCGAAAAATTTAATCAAACAAATCGGTAATTTGATACATTTTATTAAGTGAAACAAGAAGCTTTTCGGTTATGAAGTTGTTTAATTAAAAAATAAACTAAAAAAAGAACGACTTCTTAGGTTGCTTTTTAAAATAATAATTTTTCGCGCGTGTGTATATATGGCTTTTAATTTATTTTTAATTAACTTAAAGAAAAAACTTATTCGCCGATTTTCAGATGTAAAATTAATGAGATCTTGTTATAAAAATATATCTCGTTAATTTTATTATTATACGGGACTAATAAGAGAAAATTTTAAAATTTCATCATTTTATAAATTTCAACCGAATTATTCTTGATTTTTTGTTTTAATATTAAGTTTGAACGATTAAAATATTTACGAATTTAAATTACGATATTTTTATAACGACTTTTCAAACAACGGTGAATCTAAATTTAGAAGCGGTCACATATGTATTACGATTAACGAAAATAATATGAAATCGAAGTAAGAGAAATATTTCGTATATTATAAAATTTTTACAGGAAATTAGAAATTTTATACACGGGTGTTAATTTATTCAATACCATTTCTCCAGTGAACTGTAGATAATTTTCAGTGTATTTATACAAATATTTTAAAAATTGAAAAATATTACGCGTCAACCGGAGAATAAAAAATTTCGTTAGCATGAAAATTTCATTTACCATATAGTGGACATCGTGACTTCAGAGAAATTGAAAAAAAAGAACGCGATTTAGAATTATAGAAAACCGTTTAAAAATACGACGAATTTTTGTACAAAAATAGTTTATACCAGAATCTGACCAAATTGTCAGTTATACTAAATTACAAGAAAAAAAAATTCATTACACGACATTTCGAAATCATTCGCATAAAACGTAATTTTAACGAAATTATTTTATTTTTTCAAACACCGGCACTGTGAAAGTCGCCTTAACGAAGATGAATATTTTATAATGGCTGTCATTCTCTTTTAAACACGTTTCCCTTCACGGATCGTATATTTCGATAACGGAATATATTTGTTTAATAATTTACTTCGCGAAAATATTTTCCGATATTTGATTAAAATATTGAGATGATACACCGTAATTTTTTTTATTTTTTATTTTTTTTTTAATTTAATATTCGTTAAATGTTCGACGTGTACGCGATGTTAAGTAGTTCATATAAGTTAGATTTTTAATCGTTCCAAGATTTGCATTATGTGATGGATGTGTTTAATGTTTCTTCGTTGATGTACACTCGGCATGTAAGTAAAAATTTATATCGTATTTATTAATCTGTCGAAGAATATGCTTGCGTATATTTGGAGTAGGATCATGTAAATAGAATATAAAAATAACGCGTTTTAATGTGTGCGAAATTTGTGAATACGTGTAGTCTGTATGTTTTTTTTTCGTTCTGTGTAATTTTTAAATTATTCATCCTACTATTTAGTAATTATAAATTGACTTTTTAGTTGTGCGCGGGCTTCGAAAATTCGGATTAATAAAAATCTAATTTGTCTTTTCTTTTATTTTGTTCTAATAATTACTCCGAACTATAGAGACAGTCTATGCCATGTTAAACGTACAAATAATTGTAAGTAGCATCTTTATTAAAAAATTCTTTCTAAAAAAAATTTCAGAAATCATTTTCGCAATATACATTTTTTTTTTTATTATATTTACATTATTCGTTTCTATATGATAATTTCGTCGGGTTTAAATAATTAAAATCAGGGCCTCGTTGCAATACGCATTTAAAATCGAATTTTTAAAATTCAACGCGTTCCTTTTTGTTCTAAATTTGTTTAAAAAGTATTCGTGTTTAAAAAAATTTCGCAAAATTTTTAAGATAATACTATTAATAAATAAAAATAAATCGCAGTTTAAAATTATTATCGGAATACGGCGTATAATAAAAAATAAAAAAAATTATATTTAAAATACATCGAACGTATTCGTTAAATGTTTTCGATATTACCGAAACGACGAGGAACTGAAGATAAATTAAAATGAAATTAAAAAAATATTGCGCTCTGCAAAAATGTAATAAATATAATCGAGTTTATTGAACAGACTACTTCATTGCAGTGTGTGTGTGTGAACTTGTGCTGTATGCTTGTACATAATCGGATAATATATAAAAAAAATAAGAACAATATTAATAATAACAATAAATGAAACGGAATTAAAAATAAAAAGTTCACTTACCGAAAGCTGTAATTCTAAATCGCTCTTTTGCGCTTGTAATTTAGCGGCCCTTTCTTGTAAACCGGCTAATTCGCCTTTCTCGCCTTCTAAATTAGACAACAAGCTGGTCTTTTCTTGAAGTAATTTGCTGTTCAAAGCTTCCAATTCTTTTCTAAGTTTTTCCTCCTTCGCTAAAGCTTCTTTAGTAGTAAAGACTTCGTCTTCCAGTCGCTGTTTCAAATCAATCATAGCATCATAATTTCGAACCATGTTGAAAACGCGAACTTAAAAACTAAAAACTGTTAATTAATTCAGAAAATCTCAGACTGTTTCAAGATTCGAAATGCACCGAACTAGTAACGAGAGTGGCCAGCGTCGTCGTCGTCGACGAGACGCGATACGTGGGAGGAGGAAAGAAATTTTTATTCGTGAGTCACTTAATCGGGGGAGGTAGGACTTATTTAGGAAACAGTAGTCGCGCTTCGAGCTTGAAATATATGGACGTGTACCATCTCCTAGTCGGTACTTTAAGTGTATGTACATATATATATATAATATATATATATATATTATACACACTGAGTAACCGTGACGAAGAGGTATGGTATGCGCATAAAAGAAAATGGATAGTTTTAAGCGAACCCACGGAAATATATCTGAAACGTGGCGAGTTATAAAAATAGCTATATATGAAAACGGTGACACGCTGTTAACAACCTTACATATGACACAGAAATTATATTAACGTCCATCATATACGTATATATATATATATATAAATACATACATCGTCGCACTTGTAAAAAAATGGAAAATTATTTAATTTGATGTAACGTTAATAATTCTTGTCAAGTTGCGTGAGTTACTTCTAAATATTTGTGCACTTTAAAGACAGATTTATATCCCCAGTAAAGAGCGAAAAAAATATAGATATTTATAATACTATTAAAAAAAAAAAAAAAAAAAAAACGCGACATATACGTTCTGTACAACAAAGGCTTTGAAAATGTATTTTTCTAAAGATCTTTAAACAAGAGAATATTAAATAATAATACGCGAAGAAATTAATAGTTCGTTTACATTATATAAATATAAATTCTTAATTTTTAAGTGCAAAAATTTTATCTTTGAAAAAAATTAATTCATTTAAATTAGCGCATTTTGAATAACCTAAGAAATATATTTTTTTATTGAAAAATTTTAATCCCGGTGAGAAATTTGGCGATCGATACGTCGAAAATGTTTAAAATTTTACATTCTTCGAACTTTAGAAAAATAATTAAACTTGTCTATTTTTTTATTATGGTTAAATTGTCAATCTCACTTCAATAACTCTTGTCATATTGTGCGAGTTACGCCTAAATATTCATGCATTATAAAGCCAGATATATATATATATATATATATATATATATATATATATATATATATATATATATATATATATATATATGTGTGTGTGTGTGTGTTTGTGAATAATATAAAAAAACAAAAACATATGTGTTCTCCCTAGAAAAATGCTTTTTAAAAGTGCATTTTTCTAAGCATCATTGAACGAGAAAATATTTACAAATGGGAGAAGAACTAATTTTATATAAAAAATCACGCACATTTTTAACAATATAAGAAAATTTTTTGAGTGTTTTAATTCCAAAATTTAAATATAAATACGACGAAAATTATGTTTAAAACTTCAAATCTGTCAAAGCGTAGATAATATTATTGATCTCATTGTTAAAATGTCGTTCATT
Organism: Coronaproctus castanopsis; assembly: GCA_032883995.1. Lineage (NCBI taxonomy): Eukaryota > Metazoa > Arthropoda > Insecta > Hemiptera > Monophlebidae > Coronaproctus > Coronaproctus castanopsis. Next base: position 298,292,908 of record CM065052.1, read on the forward strand.
CCAGTTTTATTTTATGTAGTTAATGAAAATTACAAAGTTACGTCCTAATTTTAAATTTTTCATTATTATTTCCCTATCATCCAGTTTTTTTTTGTTCTTTTTTTTTATTTATTTTTTTTTAAATCGATATTATGCATTTAACGAAACGAAATATTCTGTCCAAATGTATATATATATACACATGTTGACGAAATATCATTGTTATTTAATTAATGGAATAAAATTTTTCAATCGTCGTCGAATTTTATGAAAAAGATGATAATCATTTAAAAATTTCGCATAAAATATTGATATTCTGATTTTTCGCGTCCAAAATAATAATAACAGTAATGCAAAATTATAATAAATACCCTTAATTCGTCTTCAATATTAGCAACGGTAAGCAATGGTTTGACTCTGGTCCACATTTTCCACCATGGCCACGTTCTCAATTTCAAGTAATTTCTCAAATTACGTTGTACAACGATCAATGCCAATCTGAAAATTAATATTTTTTACAAGGTTTTTAATTTCAATCTTTCGCATGATACATATTCAAATCGTCTATAATATTATTAAATTGAAAAACGCAGTATTTTCGAACGCATTTTTTCATTAATAAAACTGCTTCTTTAAATAATATGACACGAACAGATGTATATAATTTGAAATATGCTAGAAAATTAACGCATAATACATACCGATATAAAATTATAAACAACAAGGAATGAGTTCAAATCACTAAACCTTTTCGTCTATTATGCCATTATCAAACGAACATAAAATAATATATATATATATATATATACAATTAATAAGAAATATAAAATGTAAAAATACTAATTTAAATATATGGCAATTTATAAAATTTAACAAATTGAGTCAATCGTGAATGCAATAAACTAGACAATCGTAAATGGATATCAGAATTTTATGAAAAGTAAATAAAAGTCGAGAAGCCATATTGATAAAATTTGGTTCTTCAATTTTTTATCAGTTTAAGCGACATCGTCTAAAAACTTTTCAGCTGATGAGCTCCTTTATATATACTCTAAACTGGGTACAATTACATCAATTTTAGGAGTAAAAAATTTGCTTAAAATAACTATGAGAAAATATTTGTTATTGTTTTAAAGTTACATCGTCAACTAGGAACGCTATTTTTTCGGAGAACATATTTCTATTTTAAATTTGATTTTTTACAAAATACGTGACTATCGTCTTTGATTGTTCTTCTACAAGTATTAACGTCTGAAAACTGAAATTATTAATTATGTCATCATCATTCGTTAAAACGTTAAAACAAATTTAAATAATATTTACACGGAGAACTCTTAGAACAATTTTAAACGATTGGAAGAGCCATGATAATTATATAACGGTACATGTCCCTTCATAGAAACAGTGATGAGATTCGTCCAAACTCCGTAAAAATTTAACTACTACTAATCGAATGCAAATTGATAATAATTAAAAATTGACTTCATTACTTTGTTATATGCATATATAAAATACTTGTTTAGCTAAAAAAAGAATTTAAGAGAAAATTATTTATGATTAAAAACAAATTTATCGAAAAAGTTATAAAGTAGCTACCGTTAAAATTTATACAGATTAATAAAGTAAATTAATTAAATTCGTCCGTCGTAATATTTTATTGCGTATCTATTTATATTATTTTCAAACTAATCTTTAGACGTTTACGTTGATGAAATTATTATGTTGAGAGAAAAAAATTAGTCGGTATTTTTAGATTCAGAAGTTGTATTTGTTTCCAATTTAGTTTATTTTTACATATCTGAAGATGACTAACAGCCGAAAAACTAAGTTCTATATAAATCTAGTGGTTTAAATTATATATATATATGTATATAACAACTTTGTTGCATATTGTTCTTCGAACGTTTATATCGTATACAATAACTTATTATTTTACTCTGTTTACTATTTTTACACATTCCACTGATTACACCGTTTATATATTCTCTTCGACATAGCAATGAAGCCTTTGGACGTAATTTCCTTTTTTGCTTATTCCTTTAGTTGCAAACGAAATTTCCTAATTTGATTTCGCTAATTACTCTGATTTAATGTTCAAACGTTCGGGAAATATGATATTTTAATAAACCTTTGTAGAAATATATCGATATTCTTATTTTAGTAAATGTTCACAATTCGTTAAGCATTTTAATACGATGCGTCATCCGTTAAAATCAGAGGGCAATAAATTAATGTTGCGCAACGAGAAGCGGTTTAATGATTTAAAATTCTTTCAGTCCTATCGTTTTTCACTAGAAATTATTATTTACATTTACGTCCATTTCGTAAAACGGATATTTTTCAGACAAAATTTAACTTTGATCGATACCAATAAGAGTGATAGGAATAGGAAAAAAAAATAGCGATTACGAATGCACTAATAACGACAACAACTACGCGCGTGATAATGATGATTGTCAAATTGCGCGGAATTTATTTAAATTGGGCTCACTGCCAGATTCTTAGCGCCTTATTATTTCTGTTTATTTCTCATACTAAACCACTTTACACAAACACACACCTACATATTTATATGTATTCGTTAATGATTAATATAACGCATATGTCTACGGGTCTTGCCGAAAACATAGTATGCCGAATCTTACGGATAATGTAAAGTATAAATTTACACGCAATTTTTTTATATTTTTTTTTGGCGACCAGTAAAAAAAAACGAAAAATTACTACTAAAAAAATCATTATGATGATTCTTCTGAACTTTCGAATTAATAATTAAAAAAACAGTTCTCCTAACGTTGAAATTTAAATTGGGAATATATTAAAATATAATTCGGAATATTCGTCCAATAAAATGATATTTTTACGAATAAAATTATTTATGCTCATCTGCCTATCGCTGCACTTATCATAATTATGTATGTATATATATATATAGTGAGATTAAAATATGTTTAGTTCATTTTTCTGAATTGAATTTTTATGTACGAGATATATATATATATATATAATTTTTTAAACAATAAAAACGAACGAAATATTACGATTTTCACAAGTATAAATTTATTTTCAGCGAAAACCCCCGTCTTGTTTAGTATATATAATCTTAGCGTTTTTAATGAATTTACGTAATCTAGATAAATTAGCAACCGGATACTTAAGAATTGGTTAATCAGAGTGCGGGGAATGTATCAGGTAACGATAGAACCCATTACTGACGTGAGAAGTTGAGAATATAAAGATGTCTATAAAAGGGGACGTAACAAAAGATTTTATGATTTAGTTCAAATTCTGACGAGCGGTGTAATTTCGTTGTAAACGTTACGATTATATAATAAAACGAGGTGTGCTTTTTCGCTGAAAGTAAGTTTGTACGTAAGGAAAAAAATCGCGAATATTTTAAAAAATATATTACGATTTTCTCCTAAAAATTAATTTAAATTGTTGAAAACTAAATCGGTGTTTTTAGGAATTTCTAAAATACCAGAACTTAACGTAGAATGTTCGTTCGATGTGATTTTCAGATAAGCGACACGATTCAGAAAAAGAAAAGAGAGTAATCAGAAAAATACATAAAAATTTTTTTCGAAACGTCAAAAAATTGACACGGTTTACAAATGAAAACAAATTGAACACAAATTTACTTAGTTAATTATTTAAATTAATATTATCATACTACATCGATTTAAATTTCCTAATCCTGTTAACTGAAATCACACGGGAAGAACAAGAAATATAGGAATCGAAGTATATAGAAATCGGTCTTAAAAAGTAATAGAAATTAAAAAAAAATATGCGCATAAAATAATCGTATCAAAAAAAACAAAACACGTTCATTCCATTCATTGTGCGTTATCGAACGTTGGCTCTACCTATATCCTACGTCGGTCTGAAAACTACTCAGAAAAAACTTATCGTAGGTAGTAAATTGTACCAATCCGACAAATTTTGTAATGGGGGTTGTACTTTTTCTTCCTCGTGGTATATATTCTTCCTGTAATTTTTCCCTGCATTAACCCACGGAGCAAGTTATATCGTGTTCTACATGTCACGTTAATGAATATTACAGTTTACGATGATATTTTTTTTACAACTTCCACGCATTGATTCATACGTTGCAGTACTTCTGTGTTGCGTACTTCAACCGTCTACTTTACGCGAAGAATTCTACGGTATAACCACATTTCGACGGGATTCAGTTTTTGCTCCGTCGCTTTTACGATTATCCAGCTTTTAGAACCGTACAACAATAGCGAGGAATATTTAAAATTTTATTCATCTTATTTTCAAATCTAATTTTATTATATTTCAACTACGTAATATTAACTTAAGTTTGAGGAACACTTGCTTCTATCTTTTCAAATTCGAATTTTTATCTCTTCTCTCGTGTCCCATTACAGTTATGTTAAAACCTAGATAACCGGTACTCTTAATTTTCTTCACTTGTTTAATTACAGTATATTTTGTTTTAAAAAAAAACCTTAAACAATATTATTCTACGAACGGAATTCACTTATAAATATACATATATATATATTTTAACATATATATATATATATATATATATATATATATATAAATTACTAACCTTTGTTCTTGTAGTTTCTTATATTGTTTTCGGCTGAGATAACCTCGAATGTAACCTTGCATCCATCCAATGATTTTACTGAGACGTTCATCACGAATTTCTTCCATCTGACCCAAGACACCAGCTCGGAAGAATACCTATAGTTTTGCCCATATTTAAAGTTACATTAAACGAAACATTTTAAAAAGTTAATGAGAGCGTATTAAATGCACTTTATAAATATGTCTTCTTTTTTTTTAATGCCGCACACATGCATACATACTTATATATGTACGTATTATATAAAATAATTTAATTTAAAAATTGACTTTTTTCAATACTGTATCGCAATATATATAATATATATATATTTAATTGAAACAGTCGGCTAGTTTCACACAGATTACATCATCAGGATTGAATGAAAAACGATAAAATCTAGTAACTGAACCTGTGGTTAACAAAAGAACCGATTCAGATTCCGGAATTTATTTCTTAATCGCCTATAGGAAGAAATTTGAAAAGGCTTCGTTTTCTTAATCGATTTTAATAGTTCTGATGACGCTGTAACAAGTGAAACTAATAAACTTTTCATATTGTGATAAGATATAAAAAATGAAAGTATTTTAATTTTTAATTAATTTCTATATTAAACTAAAAATACCTATCACCGAGTAACCACTACAAAAGTATTTACCGAAAAATTTTCTTATTGAGATTATATTCCAATTTCTTCAAAGAATACACCAGTCGTCAGCGTACAAATTTTCATTCCAATTCGTCTAGGAACGTAATCTTTTGTACACTGTTTTCCATACATTAATCAATTTTAACTTAATTAGGACACACACACACATATATATACATAGTTACACATATCACTGTAACAACTCACGATGGTCTAAAGTTAAGACAAAATTTTAAAAGTTACTACTTTTTGATTTTTACTCTACAACAATTAATCGACTTAGTTCTTACACTCGCGTTACGTACACAGTTTGAATTATCAGTTGCTACAATTTTCATTCCTCAATAATCTACCACGCTGTATGTTATAACGCACAACTTAAAAAATTTCTGCACACTCTAGTACGCAGTTAATTTTATATATATATATATATATATACAATTCGTTATACACGCTTTTATCCTGTTAATTCATTTCTAGATATATCCGTTTTCTTTTTAAAGGTACATATCATAATCCATTTCAATTTTAATATTCTAATTGTAAGAATATTCATAATTTATAATCGGTTTTCCAGAACCTTTATCCGACATATTCTTCTCGGTAAAATCTCTAATCTGTATTGTTCTTTTATTATTTTCGATTGTTAAATTCAAACTTACAATTTCTTCTATTGTACATTATTTAAAAAGAAACATTGCGCTACATTTTTTTTCTTACAAATTTAAGCGAGTTTGAAATCGAGGATGGTAATATTTGAAATTTCACTGATGTTAATTTTAAAATAACTTTTTATTTATACGTTATTATATAAAAAGTTAACACGGTAAACGGAAAAAACCAGAAACGATATTTGAAGAATGTAGTATTATCAATTTTTAATTTCAAGAACATCTCTATTTCGACAAAATTTGTCTGGATCTTAGGAAATGCGAGAATCTCAGCATAATACTTTGAAATTCTTAAATACTATCTCTATGGAAACACCACTCTCCGGTAATTTCTCTGGAACTTCTCAAATCTAAAGTCGCCTCAAGAAGAGATTGCCTCGATTCACACATGTGCTTATTTTCTATCTAATCTTTTTCTACCAGACTGAATAAAACGGCTAATCATATTTTTACACGCTTAGTTTCTCTCAGACTTTCTCTCCATGTTCCATCAAGGCGCATCACAGCCTTTAATGATGATTCATTCATACGTATAATATTTTCCTTTATAACCTCATTTCATATTCTTTTTATTGAACCGTTTGACTCATTAACCAAATTATATTTTTAAAAAATAACAAAATTTCGGATATTAATCGTTTATTCTTTAGTTGTAATTAAAAGAATTTTTATTTATTATTATTATTACTTTTTTTTTAACGAATACTTATTGACGTTATTTCATCGAAATATGTCGTAGCACTTATCCTTACTTTACTACGTTTATTAATAATTAATTTTCTCCCTTTAATATTTAGTAAATTTTGAGGACTATTTAATCGATATTATAAAAATTAGCACGATATTCTCCGACGCCCGAAAAACTAATATAACCCGCTTTAAAACTATAGAAGAAATTAAATAGCCCGAAATTAAGATACACTATGCGTTTCGATGTCTTTCAATTATATTTAAAAATTTGTTTACAAACACACACATACACATGTTATGCTCAACCGTGTATATATTTTAAGATCAATGAATAAAGGTCAAAGGCGATTCATATTATATAAATATAAACAAAAATTCTAACGTACTTCTACGCGGATTAAACCGAAAGTTAATAAACACCTCTAAGTATCCTTGTTTTTTAGGCTTCGTTATAAACACACACACACATATATATGTGTGTTGTGTTTATGCGAGATTCGTAAATTAGTATTGATGGCGGAAAATTATACGAACGTTTAATGATACCATAAAAAAAAGGCGTGGTGGGGGAAATAGTAATAAATAATAGGGCGATAGATTTGAATTTTTTATTTTATTTTTGGTTTCTTTTCTCGAAATTCGAACTACGAACAATTGATTGGCAGTTTAAAAAGATCATGCACAGCCAATGAAATATGTGCGTGGGTACTTTTATGACCGCAAGACTATTTTAAGATAGAAAAAACTACTACAATACTTTTTTCCAACCATCTCTGCAGCTAATAACGGAACGAATAGACTTTTGTTGCCAATTCTATATTATCGCACTATTTTCAAGATGATTTTAAAATGCGTACACACATACTTATACATTACTCCGAGGGCCGTTTTTTATAAATGACAGTCTAATAGCACTTTCTACTATAATTAATATCTCAACCATTGATTTGATACGAAGATTAACATTCTCATTATTATTATTATTATTATCTGATTTTTTCAGTCGTTTATTCGACGATTAGTACGTTTATTGTTTCACGGAATTCGTTTGCCAGAAAATTAACAATTACACATACTTCGTTCTTTAACGATAACGATTACGTTACTAAAATTAGAATTACGGTCGCATTTTAATAACGCTATTTTAATTTTGTGAGAAGATAATTTTTCCAGCGCGCGTGTATTTTCATTTTTAGTAAATAGAATCACAACCTTTGAGTTGATTTTTTTAAAACATTAAACTTTATTTTTTTTTAATAAAAAAATCAAGTTGTTAAATTTTTTTTAAACATTAAAATTTAAGTTGTTTTTTTTTTATAATAGACATCATAACGATAAAAAATGTTTGGAATTTCAGATGATCACGGTTAAAATATATATATATTTTTAATCGATTTAATACGTAAAAAAGATAATTACGATATAAGTATACAATAGTCATATATAATTAGTAAATTATGAAAAATTATTTATAAAAACAGTTTTAATTGACAACATTGGGAATATAGTTTGATATTCAAGCGAGAAAATAGTAGTGTATCCAAAAAGTATACATTGGGCATGAAAGAGTTCAAAAAATAAATAACTTTTTTTTTTTTGACATTTAAATTTTGCCACGTTTGAAAGTATAAAATTTCTACTCAAACGACAGGAGTTTGTAAGAAGCTACCTCGCAGTTCTCTATTCCCGATATATCAATAGCAGATTTTTTCATGGGGTCCGGCTAATTTTACGAATGGTCACGAATCCGGCGCGAGGTCTCTACATTAAATAAATTACGTTCAATCCGATCATTGAACCTTGGCACACCTCATTAAGGTCCAGTTGCAACGAAGAAGTAACATTATTTCGCCTGCGAATCAGCTATACCCCATTCCCACATATTTAACAAAACTAGCCCTGGCTACTTGCGACGGATGATCTACTTATTCATTCATCATCTCCTAGTTGACTGTGTCTAACGTTCAATTACTTTCGGAAATTATTAAGGACGATGAACATAAATTATACTCGAGATTTATGAGATTGTCGAATATTCTGAACATCTAAACCTTAATCATACGCGCGTCTCTGCAGTACATGACACGTTAATGGATAAAAGACAGAAAAAAAGGAAGACACGAGTTTGTAAAATATTCTCATAAATGTTCAAGATACATAAAACAGACTAATAGTATAGTTTAGACGCGGTAGAAGACAATTATTTGAATTTAGCCGTGTTCTCGAAAACTCGTTGAAGTCGATAAATTACTCCGTAAGATAATTTTCTAAACGAGTACCCTATTTGGCGTTAAGTAATAGAGCTACGTAAGGAAGTACTTGTAAAAGTAATCTTCGAAGAATACAACATAGCAACGATCCAGGATACTTCGTACTATCGCGTCCGCTCCAGCTTATGATTTGGCACCACGTAATGATTTCAGAATCTGACATGCACATCGAACAGTACGAGAGATTATTCCGTAAGTTCGAAGAGAGCACCAATTCTAACACCATGACAAAATTTCCAGACAATCCACCAAGGGACCTTAGAAGAAAGTGATGTAAAGTGATTAGTTGTACGGATTACATTCCACCTATTTCAAAAGGAGCACGTAATTGTATCAATTTTAGATATAGAAATTAAGGGATAAGATTGAATTTCTGTTGCCTTTTTAACTAATTTGACTACCTGTTCATTTGGTAAAAAACCTTTGAAACGTGGAATATATAATAAAATTACATACAGACGTGGTTTTCAGTGACCATATTAGATATAGCGAGATATATTGTGTATCAGAAAATACTGAATAAATTAGTGGGAAGCTAGTCCGAAAAAACTACAGCACAAGCACAAAGTTTGTTCGATTTTTACATCCTATATATTTACTTATAGTTTGTTCGATGCGGTTATTTATTTGAAATATAAAAATTGGGTTTTGTGTAAAAAAGTATTAGAAATAGGTTCAGCTGGATAAGGAGTGCCATGAGTATATTGCGCATAATTTTTGTTAATTAAATGGAGAATTTCTGGCATAAAAAAGTTATCTGGAACTTAAAGAGTGTTTGAAGATGTTTACTATTTGTTAATAAGGTATTCTCATTCTTCGGTTTCGCAATAAAGACTGTTGTTAATTGGGCTGGTACGAAAAGTATCACCGATTGTTATTGTAAAGCCCTATTGAATAAGGCGCTTCAATGTAGTTTTTTTGACAGTTGTATATAATATTTCTATAAACAAACTTATAAAACATTAGAATAAGCTTAATGAGGATTTTTTATTCGCTATAAAAAAATGCACGAGCGAATTCTTTTTCGAATAAAAAAATGTAACTAATCGATTGTTCGTGTTTTTTATAGCTCGTTATTCCGATATAAGCCTCGATATTTCACAATTGATTCGATTTTTATTTGTAATTTACAATTTCTTTGAATATTTGATTAAAGACCAGATAGTCTTCGTCTGAGAAAATATGATACAATTCTCTCCTACTAAGTTTGTTATATTTGCTAATGTAAATTTTTTATGTTTTTGGTATAAAAAAAAAAAAACTGCTATATCATCTGCAAATATATTAAAGGAAACCGATATCGATAATGAAATATTATTTATCATAATGCTGAACGAGGTTAAGCATCGAGCATTTTTGAACGTCACTTTTAAATGACGCTCGTGTTAAATAGATATCGCCGAAACGAACACGAAATTTTCAGTTATTTATTTAGCGTCTGTAGATAAATTTTTGGAAACAGAAATAGTCGTTTAAATATCTTTAAAATATAGTTTTTAATCAAATAATCGACAATTTTTTTTTAAATTTAATTTTACGTTAGTGATTATTATTTATTTTATTTACGGACTTCGTGCAATCTAAAGAACACAATACGAAATTGCGCGCATTTTTTGGACGGAAAACTTTCAATTATACAAGGGACGCGGTTAAATTTATTTTTAAATTCTTGTCTAAATAATTGATTATTACATTTTTAGGAATATAGTCGTGAATGGGAATACCAATAAATGGCAAGATAACAGGGGGAAGACCTCGACGAAAATTCATCACTAGATAATAGTGGATACAAGTGTGTAAAGACGTAGTATTGAAATAGAATTCTAGTTGATCACCAATTGAGTGGAATACAAGAAGAAATAAACATATTCATAATTTAGTTTTAGGTTCATCATTATCATTAAATGACGCCTCCGTATCGGAGGTAAGCGACTACTTACTTATACATTTAGGTTACTTTCTATTTTATTTACGCGATTTTATACTAATTCTAAGGCGTGAACTGAACATTTAAGATTACGTATAAAAATTCAATTATACCGAGAATGCGATTAAGTATATTTTTCAATTTAGCTGTAAACAATTAATTATTTACTATATGTACACGTGTATACGAATAAATTTTTTCAAATTTAATTTAGGTTAATTTTTATTTAAACAATTTTGGGTTAATCCTAACCAGCGAACTAATAAATACATACGTACAAAAAACTTATAAAATATGCGGGGAATGTAATTAAATACTTTTTTTTTAATTCGGCTCTAAATAATTAATTATTCGACATGTAAACGTGTATAAAATTGCGGAAATAGACATAGTCGTATGAATATTGTTAAAATTTAGTTTTAGGTTACTTTCAATTTTTATTTATGCAATTCTGAATTAATTTTTACCATTCTTTAAAAATTTTTAATTATTTAGCGGACGTAATTACATGTTTTTTATTTATTTTTTAATCTACTATAAGTAACTAATTATATAGTTCCTTTTTGTATCAAACTTTTACATTCTTTTCTTCTTCTTTTTATCTCGCGTTTCTTTGAAGAAAAAAAAAACAGGTCGTAAAATCTGGACGCATCTTTTTCGAAACAGTGGCTAAAAACGGGAAGCATACGTACAGCCGACAATAATAAGGCAGCTGAATCGTCGCTACAGTACCATTCACCTGAACTATTGTAACATATTTAAACGCGGTTTATCAAAATGCGGATGAGAAATATTCTCATTCGATTTATCTAGATTTTTTCGAGAAAAGGGCCAAAATTTATAGAATAGATCGGACATATAATTAAATCTACTAATGAGATCGTGTTAAATTTTTATTTCAATTCCAAAAATCAATCGTGACGAATTTCTTATTCTAATTGTTGTTGCTTATGTTTATAAACATACATCCACGATGCGCCTTTTGTCGGATTTTACCTATTTTTTTGTTTTGTTTTTATCTTTCTTCTTTTTATAAAAATTTTACCTTATTAAATCCGTCTTAAACTGAGTAGTATTCTCTCTATCAGATAAACCATTAATCATACATCTCTAATCGTTAATTTCTCAGTTTTCAATGGGCATAAGCGCAAATCTTACGATTTACGAGTAGAATTTCCAAAAAACATTCGGCGTACTCGAGGCAGAAGGTGAAAATTACGTAAATACAACAAAACGATCGCGCGGTGTAAATAATAATGGTACCTTAGTTTTACCCATTCTGTATTGATCCGTTTCCACGTGAATCGAGTCCAAAATTATCTTAGCAGCGTTTTCAGGCGATGTGGAACGGGCGACTCCTTTAGCGGCTAAAATTTTATATCTACGTATACAGGCAAACATAAGCACGCGCGAAAAAACGAACGATTATTAGTAAAACAAGAGACAAAAAATGAAAACCAAAAAAAAAAAAAAATTAAAAAAATTAAAAAACAAAAACGGAATTTTTATTTTTGGTTTACAAACAAAACCACTTCTGTCGTATATCGAAGCGGTTATCTTTTATTAATAATTCTACCACTACTACTAAGTCAGGTATATACATATATACATAGTTCCTATAATAATTAGATATATATATATTACATAGATATATATACACTGTTATTTTTTCACGCAAAAAAAAAAATGCGTAGAAGAGGAATTAATATTCGATTACCATGTTTATAATGGATCGAATTATGTCTCTACGTGCAATTCTACCGGTAATAGGAAAATACCCAAATAAACCAGTACTACTACAACGTTTTTTCCCGTAACCACACACACAAACGCACATTTATAGAACACTCATGTTATATATATGTATGTATGTATATTTGATTTTCAAAATTAACTATTACGAATGTGTTTAACGAAGATCAAAGCGGAATATGATCGAAATATGTCAACACATATAATACAAATTCTCAAATCCATTTCCAGTCTTTAACAGGCGACAACGATAATACCGGGTTGATTAAGAATTTTATTTCTCGAAAATCCGAACCTAAATCGAATATATTTATGGCATTTACAAATAACTTCATTTAGCGAATTAAAGCAATTTTTAAAAATCCTCGATTTGTAATAGATTACTTCTTCGTTATTATTTTTTAATTACTTTCAAATAACAAATTAATCGTACAGAAATGTTGCAGGAAGTATTTAAAATCATTTAATATTACTACAATTTTTGAAAAATATTTTTATACATATAAACTTTGTATGAATATTTAAAAGAAGAAAAAAACGATTATTAACGGAGAAACCGAAACCTGTGGAATCGTTAATAAATTACACGGTCGCGTATCAATTTATTTTTTTCTTTTCGTAGAAAATTGTAATACAAATTTTAATGAAGGAGCTCGATAATATGAAAATATCGAGTAATATTTTGTGTATAATACTTTACGCCGGTACTTTTGTACGGAGTGAATGGACCTTTTAAATGTCAGCACTGTTTTTAGAGGCTGTAAAAATGTGGCTTCTTCTAAGAAAGCTATTAAAAATTCCGCGGACAAGTTTAAAATAATAATAATGTATTGAAAAGAGCTGACGTACGAAAAAAAGCTCCTAAAAAATATTAGGAAAAGAAAAATGAGACATCTAGGTCGTATTCTAAAAGGAAATAAGTATGACATTTTGCGTCTAATACTGCAAGGAAGAATTCGCGGTAAAAGACCAGTTGGTAGATGAAACACATTTTAGCGATAAAAAGTCATGTTTATCGCCATTGTGAATTCGAATAGTGTCATTACGCGTGACTCGATTAACATCCGTACATGGGAATATGTGCATATGATTTGTATTCAGTCCTGTTTTTAGCATTTGCGAATTAGTATCTGTTAATATGTCTCAAGGTAGAGCTTGTTTACAACACGGATGTATGATTGGTACTTCTGTTTTTTTTTTTTTAATCTTTGCATATAGGTGTTGTATTAAAAACTTTATTATTTTTTCGTTGGTATCGGTAATTTATTTCTTCATTTTTAATATGATGTATGTTAATTATGGTGTTGTGTCTAGTTTTATCTTTGTTCCATATTTTTATTTTATAATTATTCTGTAATTGCATACACTGTAATTGGCGTTATGCTGTTGAATAAATAAATATCCGCCATCTGCATCTGAATAGATATTACGCGACTTATATTAATTTTATGCGCTAATAACTAATCCTTGAACTTTGTACGCAAAATTGAAATACGCAAGATTATCTACACATACATACATACATGCATAATTTTTCATGACAATAAGAATTTCTTTGTTCGAATAAGTAGTACCAATTTATTTAAGCGAATAGAATGTAATAAATATAAGGTGACCCAGAGAATAAGTACGGTTTTGTTATTTTTCGAATAAGTAAAAACTACTCGACCAAAATTTTTGAATGAAATTTTATTTTAAAAAATAGGAAAACGGAGCTTGCAATCATTTATGGAACACAATATCGTTCAGATGACCGCCACTTGCGACAATACATTCATTGTCTTTACAAACATTTCGAACACTTTTTCGAGGCGAAGGTCGCTGAATTGTTGAAATTTCTTCAGAAATCCGAGTTTTCAGGTATTCCAGATCTCGTGGATCCGTAAACGCGACTCTTAGAATCATAAAAAAAAATCGCCTAACTTTGAATTCTTTTCGTAACTCTGTTCGAACTGTCGTGTTCGATTCACGCCGAAAATAACATTCCACGCAAAACGCGCGCTCCTTCACGTTATAGGATGCCGTGATAACTGAAACTGGATAAAAACGAATCTCTCGTGCGTACACTAAGCGTGAAGTACGCGATTTGCGTTGTAGCAGTCTTACTAACTACGCTATTAAAAAAAGTCCGTCTTCTCTGGGTCACTCTATATAAATAAGAACAAGTGTAGATAATACCTAACTACTTTATGTAGCGTTTCCGGTACGTATACAGTTACTCGCGATTAAACCGGTAAAAGTGTGTCAGTACGTTCGTTACAGCTGAACAACCGACAACTATCCGGATAAAGCTTACCGCTATTAGAAAAATAAAATAAAAAAAAGAGTGCTCAAAGATAAATAGCCAGATATGTTGAAAAAAAAATTAATCGAAAACGAATTCGATAGGTGAAAAATTATTAACAGGCGAGGGTGTACATGCCTTTGTCAGACCGATTCTGTATTGGTCGTTATCGAGAGATATCGCGTCCAAAATAATAGAAGCGCACTTCTTCGGATCTGGTTCTTTAGATACCGCGGCTGGAGCCAAGATTTTATATCTTTCGCGAGAAGAAATACAGATTGGGTTTTTTTAAAAGAAAAAAAAAATCAATCGGATATATAACACACATATAAACATATCGATTTTATTATCGCGTTTAGTTTTAAAATCATACGACAAACGCGGGTAATAAGACGAAATGTCGACTTTTAAGGAAACATTATTATTAGCGTTTAAAATAAAATTTACACGTTCAAAATTTTTTCGTTCAGAATTTTCAAACAAAAAACCGAGATCAATTGTATGTGTTTCGAAAATAATTATATTGATTCGATTTTAGTTTTCTCGCATTTAATTTATTTTCAAGCACGTAAAACTATATATATTCTCGACTATACATTTACGTTAAAGCCACACACACACACACACACACATATATATATACGAGTGTGTGTGTACGTATACCATTTTTTAAATAGACTTTTAAACTTTCACGGTTGATATTCACACATTCACGATTTTTTTCGGTGTAAACCGTGTCATCAATTTTTTCATTACGTTACGTTTCGAAAACAATTACATCATTTTCAAACTTCAATGAAAACTGTGTAATTGTTTCGAACCCGTACTGTAATAACAATGACACGGTTTACACCGAAAAAATGATCGTGAATGTATAACATTCTTCTTTCAATTAACAACGGATAAAAATTGCAATTATCTATCGTCGTCGTTATGATTCATCAAACTTTGAACGGAATGAATTGATCGATTTGCGAGTTATTATAAATTATTACCAACAACAACAACAACAACAAATATTGAACGTGCAATTCACGTACACTGTTGTTCTACTATTCGCAGTGCAGTAAGAACTGAGTTTATTAATGCGTAATTAAACAATCAAACTTACTAAGGAAAAGTATAACGAATAAAACTTACTAATTATAAGAATAACACGCGGGTTGTACGTATACACACTATAGTGCATACACATGTGTATATATATATATATATATATATATATATAAAAGGGAAAAAAACAATAATAAATGATCTAAAACTACAAAGGGTTCAAAAAAAAAAAAAAAAAACGAAAACAAAAGATGCGGATAACGATCATTAATTAAAAACATGCCTTCGTATGTCCGATACGATAATTATCGGGATCTAAACCAACTTCTTCTAAACATTTGGCAGCGGCAACTTTAGGGTCAGATTCGGAGGACATTACCGCCGGCGCTAAGATCATATATCTTTAACCAAATGAATAACGTCAGATGAGAGCGCATTTTATTATCTGGCTACTTTTATCGTGTGCATTATTGCGCGTATTTATACAAATTACGTACGAAAAGTATCGACATATTAAACGATTTTCGAATATTAATTACCATCGGGACATTTTTCTTAAAAAGAATTCGAATATTATTTACCGACGCGTGTAGTCTAAAAAACCACACGCTCCAATTAGAACTTACCGAATAATGGAGCTAAATGGCATAACCTAACCTTACTCTGGAAAGATTAAATTCAGCTGCGGCGATATGTACCGATCGAAGAGAGACTTTTTCCGCCCGCAAAATGTTGTATTTCTCGTTTAATTTTGATCAGATTTTTTCTTTTAGATACTTAAAGAGACAAATTTAGGGTATAATTATTCATTTAGATTTGTTACGTGGAGTGACTACTACATCGAATTTACTCCATCGTTCTACGTATCTTTGGCCGACAAAGAAATCAACGATGCGCAGAAAGAAAATCGCGAAATAAACTTAAAAAACCTTTCCAATAGGGTGTAAAGTAACATGGGGTTGAAAATTATATATATATATATATATATATATATATATATATTCAGGAGGTACAAAAAGGGCAAAAAAGGTAAATTATCGAATACATATATATATATATATATATATAGTGTGTGTCTGTATATATATACATTTTATGAAAGGTGCTGAAAGGGAAAAAAAAGGAAATTATAAATTTTATATATATATATATATATACGCATTTTGTGAAGGGTAATAAAGGGCTAAAAAGGGTTATTATCAAATATATATATTGGAAAGGGTACACTACAGAGTGTAAAAAATAAATATGAAAAAAAAAACTAAACAGAAACAGGGATTTCGATGTATGAGCTCATGCAACGGATTAACTATCAATGCTTAAAGAACACGTGCCTTAGTGTGTCCGATACGATAACTATCGGGATCTAGACCAACTTCTTGAAAACATTTAGCAGCGGCAACTTTAGGATCAGTTTCAGACGACATTATCGCCGGTGCTAAGATCATGTATCTTTAATCAAATAAATATCGAATATATATACACGTCTTATAAATTATATGATTTCTGTAGATAATATACGAGGTGTCAATCGTGTATGCGTATGTAAAAAGATAATATAACTCCGCGAAAGTATTTATTAAACTAATGTCGATATAGCGCTGTTTTTCTGATAAATATTTTTTCTTTAATTCTGAATAAACGAAAAGTGGATTGAGCCGTATAAAATTTTTCTACCAAATGAAAATTATTATTTTTAACCGGAAAAAAATTATCGTGGTACTCATATATTTAAAAATTTAATCGAAACTTGGTATTTCTAAAGTATTGATATTGTTCTACCATCAGCTGATACTTTTTCTGTGCTATGATTGGTCGTTCCATCAGGCGATGCATTTAGAGATTATTAAAGATAATTTTAATAGAGATGTATTTGAAACATGTATTTAATAAAGAAAAATTAGAAACCCGAACAAATGGTTACCGGAGCTAATAATCAGAGTGCAGAAGATGTTTCGTCCGATGGGGTTTTCTTTTGATTAAATAATTTATTTGTCAAAATTTATGACGTAAATTACAATATATTTCACTTAGTTTTCGTCCGATGATACGATTAATCGTAGCACACAGAAGAAGTATGAACTAATGGTGGTAGATCAAACCGATCGTAACTTTGGAAATATAAAGTTTCGATTAAGAAGTTCTCATGAAAAGAGCTAAAGATAAGCTCGTGATGAATTCTGATGGCGAATGTTGCGAATCCGTTTGAAACGTTAAAATTACATAATAAATGAGAAGCGGTTTTATTATGGAAATTAAATTTTTAAATAGCGGAAAATAACTGCGAACGTTTGAAAGATATATATTTATTTCATTTCTCGATTTTTAAGAAGACTCAAATCTAGTGGTACTTGATTAGGTTAAGAAATTTAAATTGAAAGTTTTATTATCAGAATATTTTTTTTTAAAAAGTTTGGACCGATTTTCGAACAAACTAACCTTATATATGTATGTGTGGATTCGTGATAAAAAATTGTTCCTATTGCCGCATCTTAACTGTATTTGTTTTGCTAATTAATAGTATTGTGAATTACGTCAAATGTAGCTGACGAGAAAGAAAAAAAACCCAGGTTTATTAGAGTTAAAAACAAAATGGAATTATCAATACTAACCGATATTAGGTAAATTAAATTTTCATCCGTATCCGGGGTATTAAACAATGAGAACGATTTACGCGCCCCGCCAAAAGAAAATTAACTCCTCTTTTTTTTGGTGGGCGGTCAAAGTAAACATTTTAAATAAAGTGATTATAAAAGTCACACAAAACGAGGCCTCGTCAGAATATATTCGATTTAAGATAAATCGAAATTAATTTATTCAATTCGAAAGTAGTATTAATGACAAACTGGTGAAGTATATTTACCGTAATTTAAAGTCCGGGTACATCATTCTGTTAGGGAAACCTTTTCGGCAAATACGAATACCTTCTAATACACCGTTACATGTTAACTGATGCATAACCAAGTGCGAATCGATAACACCTGCGACAAAAAATTAACAAAGGCGTCAGAAATAACGAAGGTAGTTACTTTATCGAATTAAACTTTAATCATTTCTTCCACAATTACCTTCCCATATAAATAGCGATTTATAAAACGTAATCGGTTTTTCCCAATCGCAATAGGAAAGCCACGTGAACAACAGTAAAAACTCTGTACTAACACTTTATTTATTACAATTACGTAATAAAAAGAGAGAAATATATTCAAAATGTATCGCGTTTAATTTTTTACAATTTCTACAAATATTGTCCGAAATATATAATGTAGAGATTTGGAGTTAAGAAAAAAAATAGCACGTTGGTACGTATTGTCCGTGGTGGAATATTCAGCGGAATCTTGAACAATTAAAGCCGAAAGCGGGGGGAAGAATCGGGACATATAGGCGGTTGCTTAAGACACCGTGGACCGATTTCGTTTCGAATAATAACGTCCTACATCGATGCAACGTCGATAAATTGGCAATCGTCGAAGGTATAAAAGTAAAAAAGCGAAAATATATCGGGCATAAATTATGAGAAAGCATTTTTATGTTAGCGGTCCAAGAGAGGATGATTGGAATGGCATCAAGAGGAAGAAAAAGGATGGCGTACATAACAACGAACACAGGGATTGGTAGAACTTATGAAATACTAAATTCAGCTAGACACAGGAAGATATGAGTTGGCTAATGATTCGTATGTACAACTTCCTGAAAGGAGATGCAACAAAATGATAATGATGATATAATGTATATCGCAATCAATTTACAGAATAATCGTTTATGATTATTTATTTATGCCCGCAAGGAATCTAAAACAGGTTGGGTATGAAAGGAGCAATCACATTGGTCACATGTACAAGTTTGAAACTCGTCGTGTCTGAACGACATTCGTCTGTATAAGTTTAGCTACGTGCCAGAATTCATAGCAATGACCTACGAAATTATGAATATGCATTTAAATTTGCGATGAGTATCAACACTGGAAGCTTGTCGTTAGTATATAAATACAGAGCCCAAACATAATCACGAGTTTTCAAATCGAACCTCGAAACAGAATTTTTCGACATCTGGGATGTCTTGTGCGCTACGTTCGAATAAAAACTTCGGTATATTCGAGAAATAATAACTAGATCTTGAATTACGATAATGGGCCATCGCATTAAATTCTCCGTGTGCGTAACCCCTCGTGAACATATTTCTTCAAATCTGACATCTTGTTTCAGCACTCCCACAAAAAAAAAAAGAAAGAAAGACGAAAGGTAAGCATTTGAGAAGGATAAGGCAAAGAGATAAACAGTATAACGAGAAATGTGTTGGTGAAAACGGAAACTACTTAACGGGATTTATTTTTTAAATTAATTATCTCAGCATTTATAACAACATAAATAGATTTACTTAATGTTGTACTAAAGTCCAAAAAGTAATTAAGTTTTATTATCTATACAAATATTGACATATAAAAATAAACATATACGCATACACATAATTCATTAGTTTTTGAAATTGTTTTGAACGTACGTTCATTTATACACGTCAGAACTGCATTGAAAATTTTATCATTACAATTAAGCGAATAATTTTAGTGAACTACTCAAATCTATTGCCGTCATTCGTATACGTTTATTTTGAAATTCCGTTTTTCTTACCTTATCTAATATCGGCTAAACTAGATACAATTTCAGATATATAATTTCAGAGTGTAACAATTTCCACAGTTATTATAAAACTTACGTACCCGGTTGTTTCAATTCGTTTGGAATGATACAACGTACAAAGTGAGGTTGAGTACTTCTTAATGTAGTCATCAAATTATTCAATTGTTCCTGTAAAAGAATATTGAAGTAGAAAAATAAATACAATATATAATTAGATAAATGAACTATTAGAAGTTAATAATAAAAAAAATCACAATTAATTACAACAATATATCATATCGAGACGTTTCCTCACTTCGATACATTTTTTAACAGAGGAATGAATATGGAAAGTGGAAACTATTATAGAAATACGTCGTGAATAGAAAAAGGTATAAATGATAATTAAAACGTTCACCCAATTTTTTTATAGATTTCATACTATAAATAGTTTGAAAAAATAAGCAAAAAAAAAGTTAAGATCACTAAAAAATTTTTTCTCGATAAAAAATCACAAAGCTATTAAAAGTGATTATAAACAAAACTAAATTAGAAAAATATATATGAATTTACAAAAATATGAACGTTACGAATAGAAGCTAATTTTCAATTAAGTTTATAAACTAATCAAACTATTTATATGAATTTTATTTGAAAAAAATACAAAATGCAACTATGCTTATCTGTTTGATTAAAATGTCACTGACAATAATTATTGGAGACTGTTTCATAGTTTATAATATTCAATTTTTGAAAAAATCCCAATCACGTTTTATATAACATTAATACATTAACACTATATATAGATGACCGTAGCTGGTTTTAAAGTTATCAGCTTCCTATTTTCAAACTGCAAGTTTAAAAATTGTGACTGATATCTGTGACCATTCTCTATATAAATAAACCTATTTTAAAATTTTAATGTATGTGGGAAAGATATGAAGTGACAAATAATCATATATATATATATATATAAGGAAATGTCTCGATTATCGTAGACTACAATAAGAAATTTGTTATTTGGAAACAAAGTTTCGCGTACATTTTACTCGTGTAAAAAATATCTATATTTAATACGTTATTATTTTTTACGGTAATCTCGTAGATTAGGTCGGGGAAAAAGTACACCACGTAACAGGTTTGTTAAAGTATTATGACGTAAATCCATTATTGCGACATAATATAATCGAAAACTATCGATTCTTTTAAGAATATAGTCGATCTGTTATCTTGTTCTTCATATTTATTTCTTAAAAATTTATATATATTATTTTTTTTATTTTATATTTTTATACTACTATATTTTAATTATTTAATATCAAATTTTGTTTTTATATAAGTTTTATAACAGTTACGTAAACTTACGTTTTAAAATATTTTAAGATCGATATTTTTATTCTGTAATAGAATTTCACATGCAACATTTCAAGTGGACATTTATATTCATACGACTATTCATTTATTTAGGTACACATCACAAAAAAATTTCTTATCACTAATATTTTATTTTGCATGTATATTTGTTAACTGAACATAACTGGTTATATTAAATGAATACTGAGTTTATAAATTATAAAGTATTGTAGCATGAATATATGTAACCTTTATATTTCGATTAAATACTAATATTGAACAATTAACTATACTAGATTCCAAAATTTCGCATATTTTTAGATTATTATAATTACGTGGCTTTTTTTTACTATTACAATCGTGTCTAAACACGTTTTTCGTTTCCGAATTATTCTTCTAGTTTGATTTTTTAATATATGACAATTTACATATTTAAAAATTTACTTCCAGTCAACAATCACGTCCAATTCTACTGATGAATGGTATAAGTCCGTTCTAAAGGTTAAAATTACATAACAAATGATGAAACGTGGTTTACATTGAAAATAAATTTTAAAATATGCAAAACAACCGCGAAAAGGTTTAAAAAATATATACCAAATTTATTTTTAAATTATTTCTATAATTTTTTTTTCTAAAATCATTTACTTTAATTTAAAAAAAAAAAATGGACTGATTTTTGACTACTATAACATCGTGTTCAGTGACATAGAAACAAATTTAATAAAGCACCACACACCGTCTATTTGTTTTCGTGATTTAAATTATAAGATTACCTTTATACATACATGCATATATATATATATATATATATATATATATATATATATATATATATATACGTGCGTGTGGGTATACATATAGGAACGGAAAATTGATTTCAATAGAATGTCATTTTAACCTTACTGAAAAATAAAAGTTAGAATTTTAAATTCGAAATTAAACTTTGATGGCAAAACGATATAAAAGATATTTATTTAAATTGAAACTTTACTATTAGCAATTATCGGTATCGTTGTTATATATTGTTAATCGATATGACAGTTAGGAATTTGAAAATTTAAAGAAAAAAAATAATAATTATGAAATACGACACCTCATATACGTTTCACATTTTTAGCGTATATTATATATAATACTTCATCGTTGTCTGCTTTCAGATATCATGACCAATCATGTCGTACGTCAAACATTTATCTCTATCCTTTTTGATTTTCAAAAGCTGCCGCATTGACAACCTCGTCATGTCTGTAAAACGATTCGGTGGGCGGCCTCTAGTTCCTCTACATGGTATTAAACTCTGCATTATTATATTTTCGAGTCCGTTGCGTTGTACGACACAGCCAGAGAATTTGAGACATCTTTATAATATATAACTTTTTTATTTCAATGAAAGAAACTGTGTGTGTCTGCTAAACTAACCATGTCGGAATTAAACATACTCGGATCAATGGTTCGGCGATATTACAGTTCGAATACTAGGGTAAATTAAATATACTGACCCAGAGAGCAATGATATATATATACATACATACATATATACAATTCGCCGAAATTTTTTCAATAAAATATTTAACATTATTTCTTTCGGTTAGGAACGAAGGAAAAATTTATTGGTTTTTTTTTCGGAAATAAAATACGTTACCGTATAAATTACTACTAAATACAAAAATTTTGAAAATTATTCTCAAAAAACTATATTATAAATACGTCTATTTTGTTTCCAAATACAAATTGTTATACAAATTGTTAGTGTTGGACAAAAAAAAAAAAACGAATGAAAATAAAACAAACTGTTACTTTATTATGTTTAAACGTAATATTATATTCATAACACGCGTATAAATACGTCCATTTTGTTTCCAAATACAGATTGTTAGTGTAGAAAAAAAAACAAAACGAATTAAAATAAAACAAACGGTTACGTTATATAACGTCACGCTGTTAAATCGTTATTTACGACCGCTATTTCAACGTGTACTCAATCATTTACGTATAAAACAGTTTCGAGAACTTCCCGAAATAATAATACACGCGTAACGGAACGATAATCATCAAAATGAAAAAAAAAAACGGAACGTTTTAAAACAAATCGTTCGAAGTATTCGAAAACAGATAACGAAATTATACCGAGTATACACAACCGTTTTGATAACGGAGTTGAAGGTTAACGAAAAAAAAAGAGTTTTCAACCGTCGCGCTTTTTTATGAAATCTGCTTAGGTTTACGTTAAACACGATTTATAACACACACATATCAGATAATTTAATTTGTCCATTTTTTTAAAATTCGTGTCTATAAACCTAGTGTCAATAGATTCCTAGGTAATATTAAAATGCTCTACGCACATTTCACCGTATGTTCTTATATGTCATCATCTCTAACATGCCAAGGTGTAATTCATGATAATCACTTTGATTGGAAACATTCGATTTTAATAATGCTCTTATTAGATAACGTATTCCGGTAGTTTTACATCGTAGGACCGCGCTAGTTTAAAAATAGTTTCATTAATAATTTAAAATTTAACGTTGAAAAGATATCGTTTCACTGTAATATATCTTTACCAGGTTAGTCCGACTGCACATTCCAAATACACACTCTGCCAGTGGTTGACACTAATTTTAATTTTGCATCTAACGTTTGCATTTGGTAAATAATTAATCGGGTTTATCAGTTATTAATTATTTTATTTTCGATTTCGTTTACAGTGTCCTCTAAATGGTCGATTTGCTTCTAATCAATCCTGTTTTAGAGATGATAGTAATTCCGTAAACGTAGAAATAATCTCGTTCATCTTTATTATAGTGCTTTTTTATCAGCTATTATTTGAAAATCGCCGAGATTATAATTCGAATGAACCTAGTGTTATTTTAATAAACCGCTAAAATTTATAAATTCTCGTAATTTTAAATCGATCCAATTTTATTAATAAAAATTGGCAACTTAATATTTCGCCATTTAGAAATTTTCTTACTATCGATGTCTTTTTTTCTTTAATTTTGTTTTAAGTTTAACAAAATTATCGAAGCGTCCATATAAATTTTCTTTTCAATTTCCCTCGTCATCTTCATCATAGTTCCTTTCCCTGAGTCAGATTGTATACATCCATATTATTCGTTTTCGAGAGAGACAGCAATTGTCTCTTGTAAGTTCTGTTATATCTTCATCAGCCTTCTACAGCTCTACATTTCAAAATCATTTATTTCCTTTCCGCAGTCTGCTCGCGTTGTCCACATTTCGGAGACGTATTTTAGCACACTCCGGACTTAGCATCTCATTATTCTTTTCCTTAGATTTAGGTTCGTGCTTTAGTTTCCAATCACCTTTTCAGATTGATAAATGCTGTTTTCGCCATGGCAGTTCTTATTCTTATCTCTTTGTGTTCTCTTCCATCTCTATTTTCACTCCCAAGATTCTTCTACATTTTCTATTTCTCGATCACCGATTTTTTTCTTGACTTTTTTTTACTATTGCTTCTTGAAATTTCCATCACTTTTGTTTTCTCGGCAATTTTTGTATTATTTAATCGATCTATCATTTTCTGTGCGCGTGTTTCAGACTCCGCTATGAAAACTTTATCACCTGCGTAGTTTTTTTTTTTTAATTTATCGCGATAAGAGATATATAAAAAAGAAAAATTGGTACCTGGATGCACGTTTTAACATATTTGTTTAAAAAATTACAAAACTCATTAAAATTACAAAGAAAAAGTACTTTAGTTTATTAATCGTTAAACATATATTTTTCTTTTTTACTTGGAGAACAAGAGTGATTAAAAAGATAAAGATTATATTTACGACGGATAATTGAATTCAAGAAATCGTTTTTTTTTTTTAAATTATACATGTACATACCACATTTCCGGTTGAAAACTCTTAATTATAACGAGCAAAAAAAAAACCAAGGTAGCAAGAACGATCACAGGGACGGAGGGAAAGCCCTGAAATGTAACATCAGGTAAAAGTAACATCCGTGGAGTACACACATCCGGCATGTAAAACCGGAATACACTTTCGAGCACGTTCAAGACGAACAAAGTGAAATATTTATATATATATATGTAAAAGGTGGAATAAAATCAAGAGAAGATCGAAGATCAATTCTTATACCTTGTACGAAGACGACACGGTAGCGAAACCACCGCCTTTCTTTCCACGACCTTAAAAAATAGTCGTCAACATTATTATTATTATTACATACACATATATATTAATTATTTTTAAAAACACAAGAAAACAAGAAGAAAATATTAAATATCAAAATGCAAATGTTTTACCGGAGTGTATATGAAAATAATAGAACGTCACGAGAAAATAAATTTTAAATTAACATTATTAAGACGAACACTCGTTGGTTATCGATCAAATTTTCCAATTTAATTCATAACTCTCACTTAACTCACCACCTTCATTATTAAAGAAAATAACGATTTAAATAAATTGCGTCCTCTTCTTAATAATTAAAATTACCGAATTAAAAAACATCTGCATTTTGAAATGAAAATACGAGAAGACACAAATAAAAATATAGATGAATAAATTTCGAAAATAAGTAAGCATTTTATATATATATACAATTGTGTGTATATACATATATACACATATATAAAAATATATGTATATATACGCATAAAAAAAACTATGTAAACTTGTGTGCGATGAGCAGTTGTATTAGTAAAAAAAACGCGTTATTATAGCGTTGTCAAAACTACTGAAAAATGACTACATTGAGTCATTACCCTGTATAAAGTGGAGACTGTCAAAAATGAGGAACCCTTTGTTCGTTTGCCTCCTGCTAATTTAAAATTCACATTCATTATAGTATTTATAATGCGAATATGTACGGAAAAAAATTAATAATAATAATTACTAAATAAATAATGATCATTTCGTCGAATTGCATCAAATTTATATCGTACGATGTGTATAATGAAATAATACATATTTTTTTTATTTTCTTATTTTTGTAACGTTTAGTTGGTGTCTGTGTGCGTCACGTTTTTCTATCTGTATTATACATAAAGAGAAGGAGAGAATGTAAGAGCCGAAGATCTCCGAATAAACTAATAACAAGTGGTAGTAGATAAATTTAAAATCTGAAAATAAGCAACTAGGTCAAAATAAATAAAAAATAAGTTAAAATCACTAAAATTTTTCTTAATAAAAAAATCACAAACTTTTTCGACTGTTAGGCCATTATAACATGAAAAAATGTTAATTTCAGATTACAATTCACAAAAATCATCAAAATGAATCAAATAATATAAAACATTGAATGTGATAAATAACACAATCAACTATCAGTAATATAATTTTTTTTACATAGCAATAGCGCCAGTAAAATAAAAAATAATTAAAAAACAGTTGTCCCATATAAAATTTATAAATAAACAAAGACTAACAGAAAAAATAATAAAAAATTTAAAAATTTAATTTTTTTTTCTACTTCTGCTAATTCATTCCTAGCCATGTTGGCTATCTATGAAGGGTATCACCGTCTTCTCTTGTATGAGGAATGTTCAATGTAGTAAATATGAAATTTACAATATACCTCTTAGAATTAATTCTTCATTAAAATTTATCATTTGTTTTTACCTCTTTCTTTTATTATTTCCATTTTTTCTAGTAGTTTTATTTTTTTTAAGTGGTTTTCTGTATGTAACTGCTTCTCCTAGGTATTCCTTTTCACATTGATTACAATTAAATTGATATACTCCTAAATTTTTTAATATACTTTTATCTGCTATTTTGTTGTTTTACTAATTGATTTTAATAATGTGTTATTATTCTTTATTGCTAAATCAATGTTATATTTGTTAAATATTTTTATTATTTTATATGTATGACTTCCCACATAGTTTATTGAACCTAAATAATTATTTTTAACTTTTTTTTGTATTTTCATTGTTATTAGATTTATACCACATTCTATAATAGGATTATATTTATTCGTGATTGCTATTTGTTTTATTATGTTTTTTTCTCTTTATTCACTTTTTATCACCGTCTGTTAAAATTGTTTTTGCTCTATTGATAAGACTTTTAGATTTTCCGATTTACCTCAACATAGTGGCATCTGGCCTATTCAACGTTTTCATAGACACGATGAAGTGATGTTTTTCCTTGTCAACGCAGGTCACACTCGTTTGACTCATTCCTATATCGTATCCGAAATCGATCCTCCTACGTGTTCATTCTGTAATGTTCAAATCACTATAGCTCATATCTTACTTCACTGTTCTCTATATAACTTTATTCGCTCTTCATTAGTTTCCTAAAACACTCAATGAAATACTTTTACCTAAAAATGAAAATACTGATAACTTTCTTCGTTCGCACTAAATTATCTTCACACCTATAATAACGGAATAATAGACTCCGTGCTTGTAATCTTTGTAGCAGCACATGGCACGGAAGATTTAAGAAAAAAAAATATTGTAAATTTCATTTTTATATTGAACTATTTTTTAATTTTTTAGTTTCTTTATATTTTTATTTTACCGGTTATTGATTTTTGTTTAATTATAAATTTTATATTGAACGATGGTTTTTTTTAATGTTTTTATTTTACTGACTATTGCTTTGTAAAAGATTTTATATTACTGATAGTTGATTGTGTTGTTTACACACATTCGCTGTCAGATTGCTTTTCATTTTGCTGATTTTTGTGAATTATAATCTTAAATTAATATTTTTCCATTTTATATTTTTATCTTTTTAAATATTCACATAATAATGACCTAACAACCGAAAATCTGTGTAATTTTTCATAAAGAAAAATTTTAGCGATTTTAATTTCTTTTCTATTGTTTATTTTAATAAAAAATCACTACATTCTACATTTTTCAAACTAGGTCAAAATCCATATTCTAACTTTGATATAGAAAAGGAGGAAGACAAGGATGTCCACTATCGCAATATCCATATGCGCTCAGACGGAAATAAATCAAAAGTCTGCATACGTTTCGCGGATATTGTCCTATTTGCGCAATCACAGGAGAAGAATAAAAATAAAATACAGTTTTATCGGAAGAATTAAATAAATATTAATACGAAGATAACAAGAATAATGAAGGTTAGGAAAAATGATAATTAAAAAAATATATAAGAAGTTTGATAACAGAGGATAACGCAAGTGTAATGAATATTAAAAGACGAATACCAAATACGCATTTAATAACGAAATATCAATATCAACAAATAAGAACATTAGCGTAGACGTCGTATACGTTTGGAGTGTTTTTAATTACGGTTGTGAAAATTGATGATTAACAGCGCAGGAAATAAATAAACTGAATTCAATGGATATGTTAATCTGACGCAGAAGAATGAAAACAACTTGGAAAGAAATGAAAACAAACAAAGAAATCCTAGTAGAAATACGAGAACAAATAATAATAATAATGCGGAAAATAAAACTGTTAGGACATGCAATAAGACGTAATAACTTAAAAAATATAGTAGATTGTACAGGCAAAAAGCCGAGAGGAAGACCGAGAATAACTGTAACGAATAATATATACGATCACTTGAATATAAAAGTACATATCAAGAACTTCAAACACCGGCTACCAACAGGACACAATGGCTGCAGCGACAGGCCATTGCTTTTATTGAATAATAATAATAGATTAAAATCGGGTATTGAAAAAAATAAGGAATAAAAAACAGTTCTTCACATTAATCGATCAACTATATATGTCACATGTTGTTTGTCTCGAAGTTACAAAGTTCTATAACGAGAGATCTATAATACTCCGATTGTGTCGTTATAAATGCGTACGTTAAATGTCAAGAGTCACATACCCTTTTCGGCCGGAGCAGAACCTGATTGTCCAGGATGGTCGGCGAAGATTTCTATTAATAATTTGTTAGTTCCTTTCTTATATTGATCTACCACAGTGTCGTTTAACGGATCCTTATTCTTTTCTAACCAACCGGTTATATTATATGATACCTGAAAAAATCGCGTACAAAAATGAGAAAAATATATATCATCATAACGTATTGGTGTGTATAAATCACAACAAAATATATGCCGTAAAACATATCCGTTAGGGTTTTTTTTCTATACATATAGACGAAATCGTATCCATTTCCTGAATTCGAAAGAATAAACTTTTATCGAATCGGGTAAAATTTATAAATATCGAAGAACGATCAAATTAAACTGAATGTCCGTTAATTAGAGCAAGAAATATAAAAATAATCGATTCGTTCGTAATATCGAAATTTTTAAATTTATAATTAAAGTATTATATCAATGTATTAAAAAAAAAAAAACATAAACATTTCACGTTAATTTACCCTCTCAAACCTTATAATGTATAAGTAAGATTTTTGATTTTTTTTTTCTATCACATAACCAACATAACAAGTAACGTAGAAGATAAAATTAGAAAATATACTAAAGGAAAAAATATCAATTTTCAAATATGGACTACGATCGTAACAAGATTTCGTTTTTTATTCCAATTTTGACCAAAGAAATACGCTTTTAACAAACATCTGCACAACAAAAAACATCCATTTTTGGACAAATGTTTTTAACGTTAATTTAACCTTCCGTAACTTATAGTGTAGAAATACAAAATGAAATTGAAATTTTTTAATAGTAATAATTAAAACATATTATTATACATCCAGCATCGGGAGCACTCGAAATTTCTAATATTTTTTTTTTCATAATTTGAAAAGTGTGGAATATAGTGATTTTTAAACAAATAAACGATAAAAAAGGAATTAAAATTATTAAACGTTTTATAAAAATCGTAAAGCTTCTCGGCTATTATACCATTATCAAGCGAACGTAATATATTAATATAAATATGTATACAATATATAAAAAATATAAAAATACCAATTTAGATGTACAATTTATAAAAATTAACAAAATTGAAAATAGTCCGATAGCGACTTGTAGAAAACAACGCAATCAATATAAAATGTAAAAATATTAAATTTAGATATACAATTTATAAAAATTATCAAAATGAATAATTATAAAATAATCTGGTAGTGAATGTGATAAATATTTAAATTTAGCATTTTTACGTTTTATATTTCTTATAGGTAGATTGTATTTTTCATTCTGTTAATTTTTATTACTTATATATCTGAATTAGTATTTTTACACGCTATATTTCTTATATATTGCAAGTTTTATATTTGATTTTATGCTCACTCGATAATGGCTTAAAAGCTGAAACATGTTGTGATTTTTATAAAACGCCCATTAAACAGCTTTCGTGTTGTTTATTTTCTAATATGAACTGTATTCATAATTCAACTTATTTTTAAATTAAAAGAAAATCTGCAGAACGTAAACCGTCTACTTTACGAAAAATTACACGTTAATTTATCCTAAAAGAGGATGCTGAAATGAATAATAACTTTAAAAAAAAATAAAATTATTATATATCCAACATATGAAGTAAATTGAAGAAAGAATTTGAAAATATACTTTAAAAAACTCAATTTTCAAATATGGACTTTGATTATAATCTGATTTATCTTTTATCGAATGAACGATAAAAAAATCTGTGCCGGGAAGAACATATATTTTTTTAAAACGCCTTTTTCGTTAATTTACCCTGGAAATAATAAAGGTTAATTGAAAAAATATATATATATAATGTGCGTGTGTGTGTATTAAAAAAAAACCATTACTATACATTCAACATAAAAAAGTAATGTCGAAGTAGGAATTTGAAAATACGTGTAAAAAATCTATTTTTCAAATTATTCATTAAGGTTATAATCTAGTTTACTTTTAATTAAACAACGTAATACGCTTAATAAAAATCTGTGCAGTAAAATATTCCCCCCGATTAAAAAAAATGATGAAGAAAAAAAGGGCAAAAATAAAATAAACTGGAAAATCGGTACTGGATGCAATAAAAAATAAAAATACGAGTACTTACAACACCAGCGTAGTGACCAATAGCGAAGTGCGCAGCGGGACAACCAGGTTTAGGAGGTCTCGGTTTTTGGAAGTTCGGAGATTTTCCCAAATGATTAGTGACTAATTTTTCTTCAAACGTCTTGTCGGTAGCTTTCGGGAACATAGATTCTTCTTCTAGGATGGAAAGTATACCCATAGGCTAAACAGCGATTAAAAAAAATAACATTTTATCCGATGTTGGAAATATCTGGATACATTTTAATAAGTACACATTAAAAAAAAAAAAAATTGAAAACTAATTTATACAATTCCGTTTAATGATAATGTACGGACAAATTAATTGTTTGGTTTTTTTTGAGCCAGTTTAAATTGTCATCAGCCGAATTTTACTCATATTTAAAAACCGGTAAAGGAAATAGGAACGACCAAATTCTGTTCCATTAGTTTAACCGGGTTAAAAATAAAATCATCGTCGTCATCAAATTTAACACAAATATAAGTAAATAAAGGATTTTAAACACAATCCTCAAATTACAAATGATTAAAATTTTTTAAATATAAACGCTGTTCCAAATTTAACATTTATTTCATTCAAAGTCCAATTAAATGATTCAACTATTCGAACACGATAAAGAGCGTTAAGAGAAGTGAACAATTTCGTAATAGTTTTAAAAACAAAAAAATATTCCACTTTCTGGCGTATAAAATATAATTTCTAAATGAAAAACAAATGTAAAAAGCTGAAAATTAAGAATAGTTTATAATAGAATGTTTACAAGTCAACGATGAAAAATTTTCTAAGAAATTGTAAAGTTTAGCTCGAGTTGACGTACAAAATCAATGCCTATATAGTTTTTCGACGATGAAAAATGTAGTTTGTACGGCAAGTTGGAATACGATAAATTTAAATGGTCTATAACCAAATTGATGTATAATCGGAAGAAAAATCTACCCGTTTAAGTTATACAGCGATGCTAAACGATCATACAGAATGAATAATTAATAACGCAACCGAGAAATATAAACACTACGCTAGACATTATACTAAGGTCGTGACAAATAAGCCTCCGAAATTACAAATGAAAATAGATGAGCAGATACACTGGAACGGATCAGTGAAAAAGACACAAACGTATCTTTCGCGGATGGCTTTTGGAAAGTCTAGCAAGATGTTCGAGAATAAAGATGTCCAAAACGGACTAAAAAATAAAGTGTACGAATAGTACGTCCTTCCGGTGCGCACATATGGAGCGGAAACACGGACCACGACGAAATATATAGTTAAGAAACTTGCCGTAACTTAGGGAGTCCACAAAACAGTAATAAATCAAAGCATGAATAAGACTCTAAACTATCGAATGCAGTAGAAGTGGAACTGGGTAGGGCATGTGGCAAGAGGAAATGATAAACAGTAATGGAATGGCTATCAAGGGAAGGATACAGAAGTCACGGTCGGCCGAGAACAAGAAAATAGGTCAGCCGATGTAAAGTGGATGGAAGAGGCCAGTGATCGCAATAGACGGAAGAACAGTGGATCGATATAAGCGCATCGTGATTATGATCGATGTGATAATTTAATATTAGCTATAAATACTAATAGTAATGCGTATAACAGTTTTTTTTTTTTAAACATACTTTTTCATCATCTGATAAACAGTGGGAAGAAAAGTACTTACCGATCTCGTTCCGATTAAATAAATAATACCAATCGTACCTTTTCTATCAATTCTATACAAGCTTGTAAGTCCATTCCGAAATCGATAAACGTCCATTCGATACCTTCTCGTTTATATTCTTCTTGTTCTAAGACGAACATGTGATGATTGAAAAACTGTTGCAACTTCTCGTTAGTAAAGTTGATGCAAAGTTGTTCGAATCCGTTAAACTGTCGATATATATTATAAGACAGGGAGGTGATATTTAAAATACATTCGGAACAACAAACGGTGTAAAAAACAAGCGAAAAGTAAAAAACACTCAAAAAAAAAGGAAATACGCGTATAATATAACGACTAGTCTTAGGATTTAAAACAGGCTGGTGAGGGAGAGAGATAGGCGAGTTTTTTTAACCCTTTCAGTCGTATATTATACGAAATTATAAATTTTATAGACACGTACTTATTATACAATAGGCGAACTGTAGAAAATTGTTCAATATACTTCTGTAAATAATAAACAAGAAAAAAAGACGTTTAAATAGCTAAAAAAAATTTCTTTATGAAAAATAACAACGATTTTCGGCTAAGTCATTATGAAGTGAATACAAAAAAAAAAAAAAGATTATAAAAACATATGCAAATTTATGAAAATATAAAAATATTACTTAGATACTGTACAAAAATTATCAAAGTGATTAAAAAAGTATTTTTAAATAATTTGATAGTGAATTTGGTAAACAACACGATTAACAATTTGCAAAATTTATAAGTAAACAAAAACACAATAGCAAATAAAATATAAATAATCAAAAAAATCCAACAATGTAAAATTTATACATAAACAAGACAATAGCAATTGTCAATAGTGTATCGTTGTTTATGTATAAATTTTATGTCGACGGATGTTTTCGTTTATTTTTATTTTATTTGCTATTTCGTTTCCGGTTGTACATTAATTTTATATTGCTGATTATCGATTGTGTTGGTCCACCACGTTCACGATCGGATTATGTATAAATACTGTTTTATCACTTGGATAATTTTTGAAAAATTGTGTATCTAAGAATTTTTTACATTTTATGGTTTTTTTTTTATAAGTTATATTTTTTTGTATTCACTCGATAATAGCTTAAAAGCCGCAAAACGATGCGATTTTTCATAATAAAATTTTTTCAGTAACTTTTTTTTTTTTAAAATCGCTACATTCCAAAATTTTCAAATTATTTCTGTAAATATTTTGAAAATTGAGACATTTCGCGGCGACCGGAAAATAAAAAATCGTTGTTAGCGTTAAAATTTTACGTACCCATATAGCGGGCACGATGACTGTAAAGGCTAAAAAGACACGCAGGTTTGATGTTAATATGGCGAATATATGTATTATTATCGAAGTAGAGTTATTTTCGACGATATAGCGAAATTACGTCTTTTTAAAGTAATATGGCAGAAGTAAATTTTAAACAAAATGAAAAATTAAATAAAATACTAGAATAAACATTTTAAAAATATCATAATAATAATAAAAAAATTAAGATTCAATTTTTATTTCTTTTTATAATAAATCGATTAATAAATTACTCTACTTCGATGATAATAATAATATATAAAAACACGTAAGTACTATCATTAACGTAATTGGGTCGTTAGCAAAATGAGGTAATAAAAAAAAGATTAATTATAAATACATACACTTTGTATCCGTGTATTGATTTTTACCGTGTATAGAATAAATATATTTATCGGCTGTACAAAATAATCGTTCAAAAATAAGGGGAAACACCGTAATAATTCAAAAATGTAAAAATATTAAATAATACTTCGTCATGTCGTTATACATAGCATGACTACACGATATTTTTAATTCGGGATATGTGCGTACATACGTAAACCAACGTACATATTCTTCTCTATTTACAACACTGTCATGACGCTGAAGAACAAATACTAGACAACCATATCTCCAGTCAATTGGAGTATATATATATATATATATATATATATATATATATATATATATATATATATATGCAAACATATTGAAACGCCCATTTCAAAAATTTCGTTATAAATCGCACGCGAAAATAAGCATCTGACACCCGAACTGATAGTGCGTATGTTTTAATACCTTCTCAATCAACTCTATACAAGCGGCCAAATCCATTCCGAAATCGATAAACGCCCATTCGATACCTTCTCTCGTATACTCTTCTTGTTCGAGGACAAACATATGATGATTGAAAAATTGTTGCAATTTTTCATTCGTAAAATTGATACATAACTGTTCAAATCCGTTATACTGCGCTCGGGAGAATTTATACATGCAAGTTCGATTAGATCGTTCGATAGATATTTTTCGGGATAACAATAATAAACTAAGACTAAAATTGCGACGATCGAACTACTTTCAGGTATTAGACCAAAAGAAAGTTAATAAAACTGATTTAAGTTTGTTTACGTATTAAAAAAAATAAAGTGAATTTTTCAGAAAATGAAGGAAGACGTTATTAAATCACAATATCAACGGGCAGATAAATCGACTACAACGAATATCTATGGTCGTAATTGAAAATTAGTTTCAAAATTAAGTAAACATGAAATGAGCTCCGGTTTTTTTTTTTAATACCGAGCGTGGCTGTTTCTAACGTTAGAAACTATTTCCCATTTACAAAATTAGAATGACAAAATATTCGAGATGTACGAAAGTATCCAAAAAGAAAGTTAACGTGAACTATCATAGGTATTGTTAAATTTCCAGACTAAAAATTTGAAATTTACTACGAATTACGAAGGCTGTTCGTTAAAACCGGTCGAAATAAGTACGTATAAAATTAAAAACTTAGAAAATAACAATTTAGATTTATTAAATAATTACGCGTGCACATATATAATAAGTTTTTAAATATAATTTTAAAAATGGTAAAATTGTGTAAACGCCGAAAGATGAATTTTTATTAAAACAATATAATAAACATGCGTATCTAAGGTTCAAAAGGGATAGGCAATCTAAAAAAAATGGTCTCGGGATAAAATGCGCGAGGGGGTAAGTAATACCTTCTCTATGAGATCAATACAGGCGAGCAAGTCCATACCGAAGTCAATAAAGCTCCAATTAATTCCTTCTTTCTTATATTCTTCTTGTTCTAATACGAACATGTGATGATTGAAAAATTGTTGCAATTTTTCATTTGTGAAATTAATACACAATTGTTCGAATCCGTTATACTGTTGTAAACGTAATTATTCAGATCAGGAGAAGGAACAAATTATATAATAAAGTATACGTATATATATATGTACGTATACTTCAATTAAAATTAATTTATTATTAAAATGCGAGATTTCTCTACAACGAAAAATTTACAAGGGAAACGTTATAAGAATAAAAATTAAACGGTCAAATTGAAATAATAGAAAACAGTACATATGGTACTAACTTTCGAATATCAATTACACCCTCAAATTATTATAATATAACCATAGCAAGTTTAAACTTTCGGTATATTTTTCAACAATTCCATGTCTTCATAATTTCAAAATCCAAAGAAAAAAGAAGCAATAAAAAAAACGGAAACATGATGAGCATTCGGTCTTCTATTTTTAATGCCGACAAAATAGTTATCACTATGTTTACAATCTTCTGTTTAAAAAATGTTTCGAGAAAGTTACATTTGACTTTTAAACAATATTCGAAAATATTTCAAATATTTTTCAATTAAAAACAAAATTTCGACAGAATTGCAGCAATGAAAATTTTTATTTATGGAAACAGTGTGAAAATTCTTTATTTCTTCGAGAAATTTTAGACTAATAAGTCAATTCACTAGCTTTTTTTAAAGAATAGATTAATTAAATCTATTTTTACAAAATTACTTTTAGTCGGAATTTATTGCATTGCTGTTAAGTACGAGATACTGTATTTTATTACGAATAAATATGAAGCTTACATCAAAAATTTCGAATCCAGCAATATCCAGTACACCGATAAAGTGCTGACGTTTCTGTTTTGTGTCCAATGTTTCGTTACACTTTTTGACCAAAAATTTGAAGAGTCTATCGAACATACCCTTCGACATAGCGCCGACCGAATACAAGACCTAACGTTCGTAAAATGAATAATTATTATATTAAAAATTAAAAAGTAATCCGGATTAAATAAATTTAGCGTACTTTTATTCGGTTACTATATTAAATATTGATTATTCACAATCGGCAAGAAATTAACTTATTATAATTGTATTAATTAAATCAGTACAACGCAATTACATAACTAAATCAACAATTTACATAATCTATGCACAGAGAAAAAACGTCATGTAAAAATTAAAAAAAAAATTAAACCGCTGAAACGTTTTTTTTGGGGATGTTGCTCGAATTTTAAAAAACAATATTTGTATGTACGTATGTATTTCTATTCGTAAAAACCCGAGATTTCAAATTAATTTAAAAACTATTATATCGACTATATTCAAGAAATATACACTACTTGGGGGGGGGATTTCATTTATTTTACTTTAAATTATTTAGATAAAATGTGATACAGAATAATTTATTTACAACTATCTGACGATTTAAATTTTACGAAGCATGACGTACAAGTGTTGCGTGTGATCTAATATATTAATATATACTTTTAATAGCTTCAATTACGGTTTCCTCGAACATTTAAATTACTACAGAATAAAAAATATTTTTATGCATATAATTAAAATATTCATTCGTTCTTTCGACGGTCAATTTTTCCGTAAACATATAAGATAAAATTAATACCGTATAATTTCGATGTATGTGTACATTTAATATTCCAAATTTATCTAAGAAATAAAATAACAATGTATAATCTTAAATTTGGAAAATATTACAAGCAATTTAGAAAAATTTTATTGTAAAGTAAAATTGTCGCGATCTAAACATTTTCCCGTGATTTAATAGATAAATTAAAATATGGCCAAATAAAATGTTTTTAAAACGAAGTCTTCAATCATGAATATATCATTTCGCATCGAGAAAACATGTAACCAATGAACGCCATGAGAAATATTTAGAATATAAAACAAAATTTTTAGGGGAAAAAAAATCATATCAAAGTTCCTGATTTTGGCGTCTATTCAACTCGTAGTTTCTTTTTCTCCGATATCTACACATCTTTATCTAGCGTTATACATTGCAATTTATAAATCGTAATTGTGAAAACTCTAATCGCAATACGAAATGTTTTCCAGAACAATTAGTACTTTCACGTTTCCAAAATTTAGTTACGAGTGATATCGGAACACAAATACTCAACACGAAACAACGTAAAAAATTAATGAGTAAGAATTATACCAAACAACATGAATAACAACATAAACTACTAACAAACAAATACCCGGGATGGATATATACATTGATACATTATTCTGTGAATGTGCAGATGGCGTTAGTAGACAATGCAAACGATTATTATTTCGTATATATATATATAAACATTTTAGTTTAAAAAATTATATACTGGTGATGCATTATCAGTCTGATGTCGCACGCCTTGAAGATATTCCTGAGAATCATACATACAAAAATACATAAACGGTGCGAAGAACAAATAAGTAACACGCAATTCGGATTCAAAAATGGAATGAGTACTCGCGAAGCCTCATTTACGGTTTGTACACACATACAGCGCTGCCATGACGTCAACGAAGACGTATATACATGTGCTACTGATTACCACGAAGCTTTCGATTGTGTGAACCACAAAAAACAATATTAAAGATGATTCCTATCGACAGAAATTACTTACGCATCGTAAGTCAACTATACTGGGGACAAAGAGCAAAAGTTAGAGTCGAAGGAGCTGAATCCGAAAGTGCCGCTATTAAAAGAGTGGTTCGCCAAGGGTGCATTAGCCCTTGCTGTTTAATTTATACACGGGTTCAATCTTTAAGGAAGTCTTTGATGAAAATGACGGTAAAATCAAAGTGAACGGCTGTACGATTAATAACAAACAGTATGCAGACGACAGTTTAATTATAGCAAATAGCCAAAAGAAATGGTAGATAAACTTGCTACTCACAGCAAAGCTTGCGGACTCTCAATCAACAAACTTAAAACAAAAGTGATAATGTTTTCAAAGAAACCAACAAAATTCTCGATATGATTAAACGATACAGAACTGGAACAGGTCTCTATTATTAAATACTCAGGCACCGACCTTGAGGATAAGTGTAAATGAAAAAATGAAGTACGATCGAAAATAGAGCAGGCGAGACAAACGGTCACTAAAATTAAGAACGCGCTGGCTAGAAAAGAACTCAATTTATACCTAGGATTAATAATAGCTAAAATGTCTTTTCAGCTGTGCTATATGGCTATGAAAGCTGAACGAAGGATGCTAGACTTGAAAAGATCATTGAAGCTTTCGGGATGTACCACAAAAAGTTAGTAATCAATTTCTTAATAAAGTGAATAAAAAGCATCCAGAATTATTAACCTGAATTCAAGAAGGGGGGCTGCGATACTTAGTACACATTTTTAGAGGACCTAAGCATGAAATATTACGGATTATTATAGAAGGCAAAATCGCCGGCAATATACCAGTTGACTATTAAAAATTATGTTATTTAGTCTAGTTCATTAAATATGTGATAACAAAATCTTCGATAATACCACTTTTCAATATCTCAGTCGTTTCGCGGTAATTATTAATGTCGTCTCTACTTATCTCGTCATTACCTACGGGGGCAGCAGGTGTGGCAGACTGGTGCACTCTTTCATTGTTGTCTATAGTTCTCAGATATATTACAGTAATACAGAAATCCCATACGTGTAATATTTCTGTTTTGGCGAATGAATAAATGAATGAAATACACATATAAACATAGATGTATTTATATTCTGAAATATAATAATCTTATATATATATATATATATATATATATATATATATATATATATATAATTACCTGATCTTTATTACGTCCTTGCGTTACAAATTCATTTCCTACTTTAATTCTGGGTTTTAGCAAATTTTTGTACAAATCATCGCAGTCAACACCTAATAATTTAGCTACTTTGGCACCTTCCTACAAGATTATAAATTAAACAAAATACATCTATGTATAATTTTAGACAGTAAAACTATACTAAAATAAAGTAGGATA
This sequence comes from Coronaproctus castanopsis, assembly GCA_032883995.1. Lineage (NCBI taxonomy): Eukaryota > Metazoa > Arthropoda > Insecta > Hemiptera > Monophlebidae > Coronaproctus > Coronaproctus castanopsis. The sequence continues at coordinate 298,333,455 of CM065052.1, forward strand.
ACTGAATTATACTTTATTGTGTATTATCATTAATGACACTGGTTTACATTCTATGAGACATTGCTCAACTCTTTTATAACGTTTAAATATTCCACGGGTTAAGCCCTGTGGTTATATGTTGTTGCAACTGTTGTACAACAAACTACAAAATTATATATATATATATATATATATATATATATATATATATATATATATATATATATATATATATATACCTCTGTTCCATCAGCTTCAGCTTGTTCTTCACGACCTCTTTGTTTGAATTTCATGCAACCCATATGCATGACAGCAGCTGTGATTTTATAAATGTCGTTCTTCTCTTCTTGCGTGAATCCCAGCACATCGAAGGCTTGCTGTTATAAACATTAACCATATAAAAACGTGCATATAACTTGTTTTACTTACATTCAAATCAATATTAAATTTGATAAATTACGATCATATCGATTTTTGATCGAGTTTCATAAAAATTTCATGATCAGTTATATGATAATAGAATATTAACAAAAATAATAATAATAATAATAATAATACAAAGACTGTTTTTTATTATCCGTTCCCAGTTCAAACAACATAAAAATAACTTGTTTTAATAAACGACTCGGTCGTAGTCATGCATCTGAAAATGTTTTTTTTTCTTTTCGTTTATTTTTTTTTTATTCCTATATATTTAATTATCAATACTTATTCAACTTCAAAATTCTTCCATATACTGTTCAATGCGAAATTTTTATCATTTCGAAGCAACGCTCTACTAAAAGCGACACGTAATACATTGTGAAATGTAACAAAAAAGAATGTGTACATTTTATGTTCGATTTATAAATTCCTGATGTAACTAAACTGAAAAATTATATTTAATATCACTGCGAGAAGTAAATTTTCGTAAGTAATAAAAATGTTCTCAAATTACTAACGTAACTGTATTCCGAAGAAAATGAAACTATTTGAAATAAATTCCGTTACTAATTAAATAGATAAATGAAAACTATTTAAAATATCATCATTTATATTGCACGATGTTTTGTACAACTTACGTCAGTTAACTGAAATTCTTCACCGTCATCCACGTTAGGAATAGTAATTTTTCCTTGTGATACAGTCGGATAATCATATACGTCATCACTTAGGAAGCACATAGCTAAAAGCGATTCAATTAATAAATACGCAATTAACAAAAAAAAAACAAAAACAACAAGCGTTAACGCAGCGTCCATTAAAATACGAATATTAATAAGCTAATGCGAAATAAAAAGCAAAACTTTTAAATTATACGAAAATAAGTAAATCTCAATTCTTTTTATAGTTATTAGAAAATAGATACGCGTAAGAGAAAGAATTATTAAAATAGATGTAGATATTTCTCTCTCGTGTCTTTTAACCATTAATACGCAATGCGAGTCTTAGACGCTTTTAAGGATATACGGTATAGTCTCAGAAATCTGACTAGCAAACGAACTTTTTATTCATTGTTCTCGAGAATCTTCGGGACCGAATTAGGGAAGCTTGAATCGAACATTGGATAAGAGAATAAAACGTCTCTGGATAAGTAACAGAGTTAGTCTTGCTTAACATGCGGAAATAGGATACGTTTGCACGGACAATGCGCAGACGACATAATGCTATCCACACTACATCGAATAGTAATTGCTACTCTCAAAAATAATACCGTAAAGTATATGAATACGAAATAAATATTCGGTTCGTTATTCGCTTCTTGAATGATGAAGATGCACGTTACTTTTAAAAAACAGGTTTGCACATTTTCGGACGATTCGAGCTTTTCATTATTCGAATAAATCGAATAAATCTACCGTATTAATCAAGCGACGATTCAAATAAGATAGAGAAAAATATTAGATTAATAGAAGCGTACCAATTTATTATCGAGAAATAATTATAAAAAAAAATTTAAAAAATATTACAACACAAAGCCAGATAATATATTCTCCGCATATCGGCCTAGCGATCAAGTATTTTATCGTCGAGAAACACTTATCGAACTTCGCGGTTTTATTACTATTATTATTATCATTATATTGGCGAATTATTCATTTAATTTAGAAAATAGTATATTGTTGTAATTTTGTCTTTCGGAGGAAAAAAAGAAACGAACTGTCCCACCGTTCTAGGCTAACCGATATTTTATTAGCCCAATTAAGTGAATTCTCGCAACAAGATTTCGAATATAATAAGTAGAAACGGAATATAGATTTAAACATTTTTTAAATATTTAAAACCGTTTTCGAAGTTGACAATTTAAATTTAGTACGTTAAAAATAAAAAATAAATATTTTTATTAAATTTGCCAGAAAATTAAATGAAAATAAATTGATTTGACAAATACGATTTTTTTTTTATACGACTATCTAATAAAAACGAATTTTCTGAAAACGGATAAAAAAAATGTAAATGTCGGTTTATCGAAAAATAATTAACAAAAAAATAAATGAAATTATCCCATCGAAAAATATCAAATTTTTGAAAAGTAATAATCGTGCGAAAGCAATTTTAATAATACTTTATTTTCGAACGAATAGTTTCAGGGTTTTTTTTTAATCAAGTATTTAATTAAAAAAAGATCGGTTAAAAATAATAAAGCGCATTATTCGAAAGAGAATAAACCAATAAAATTTTAAGTAAAATCATTAATCGGCGATCCCTACATTATTAGGACGAAAAGAAAACCAGCAGCATTTTATGTTTCACCACTTACATCGGTTTCAATAAAAGCTTCCGCGTCATTTACACCTGCAATACGGGTTGTACCTTGACTAATAGAAGGATATTCTCCTATTCGATTGCTCAACATCGTTAGCTCTACACAAGAAAGGTCGTTCTCATCAAACATGCCACAATAACTAGCACACAAAATTTACAGAATAATTCTCCGGTAACTATTATTTAAATAATTCGTTAATACATATATTTATTCGTATCGAGAAAAATAGGAGATAAAAAAAAAATTAAAAAAAAACGCAAATCAACTCAAAAAAAAAAGAGGAAAAAAATAAAGGGAAAAAATCAAAAAAATTAAAAAATACACCTGACGCAAAATTTTTACTCGGGAAACTGGAAGTTTTAAGCGATTACTCCCATTCAACTTTAGAAATTTTCAAAGAGAAATATTGCATCTTACTTTGACTTGTGGCTGTTGGGCCAGTGGCACGGAAGGAAAAATATATTAGATTAAGGTAAGCAGGATAGTTGCATTATTGACGAACAAGAGAAGTTTATCTTCGGTGGATGGGTACATTACAACATGTTAGGAAGAAGTATATGTCTTTTTAAAAAAGAAAATAATATTAAGAACCCATCCGGTTTGAACGAAACACCAATGATTAGTTAATTTTGTTTAAACGAGATTTAACGAAAATGACTAGTTTCGATCGTAAAGTTATTACATTACAAAATCTTTGACAACACGCGCATTTTTCATCATCCACAGCTGTCTTGTTCTACATATGATGCAAAACTATACGGTATATTCTTCTGTCTTCAACATATATTCCTAAATTCTAGTGATATCAAAACACTAATTGCAACGAATTCCCTCGCTCTCAAGAACACAAAATCGAAAAATCCTCGTTAATCGCATACAGACCATGCTTTATACTACAGGATACAGATCTTCTTATGGATTCCTGGATTGAAGGAGCACCTTACTCCAGCAGCCGAACTAAAATATATCCTCGATAGTTATACAAGGCACTACAAAAAAAATAATTACGAAAAAAACAGGAACTAAATTTTATTAACTTACTCTCAGTAACAATGTTTTCTACACTGTACACGAATTTTTACAGTCCGTATAAATTTACAAAATTGTCTATTTTCTTAATAAAAGATATTTGGCCCACACAGAATGCCTAACGCGTTAAAAATTACCCACACTTGTCTAAAAAGTATTATCTTTTTATTAATTCCTCGAATCATTCTATATATGGAATACCATCCATCTCAATAAAAACAAGAAAAATGATATACCTATCGAACTAGTGTAAATTGTATTTTATTTAGGAACCGTTAATTCGAAATTCATAATTTCGTGTCTGACCGAAGAAGTTAATGTTTTCGGTATAATAACTCATCAATTTCAATATTACATTAAATAAATTTAAAATTGTAATTATTAACTTATAGTTTCAAGCATATTTTTATCTTCGAAGTTTTTTTTAGCTTTTCATTCTTAAATTATGCGAAGAATATTTCTTAAATTTTCGAAAAAATTAATATTAAGATACAGCGAAAAATGTTATAATAAAAAAATTAGTAAACGATTCAATCGGAAATTAGTTTTGAAATAATTGTGCAAAACAAAAAAAAAAAAAAACAGTTAAAAGAAATAATAATAATATATCGGTTACTGAAAACTTATATCAGCTGAGACACTATTATCGCGAAAATAAAATTAAAATCGTTCGTTGAGAAAAGCTTAAATATTCTTGGCGAACGATTTCATTTTTAAGATTATAATTTTTTTTTATTTCCTCGAACCAACAAAACACTTACGTCGGTTATTCTAAATTCTTCTCCGTCGTCTACACCGGGGATTGTAGTTTTGCCTTGACTGACGAAGTGGTAATCATTAATATTATTGGAAAGTAAACATATGTCTGCAAAAGGTTATATATACGATGTACATGCAATATTTTGGGTGTAAAACAAAACAAAACCCGTTAAAAGATTCATTCGATTTAAAGAATGAATCGAATACTATTAACAAAACACAAATTAATATTAAAAAAAAAAATGAAAAATTCAACAACGCAAAAATTGATATACTACTACAATTCGCGCGAACGCGCTGTAGTGCAATTTTTGTCGTTTAAAACTGAGGATATGTATATTTACAATGGATACTTTCAACGATTAGCAAAGTGGACCGTAGGTATAATCAAATATATATAAAAGTTAGTAGATAACGTCGCCTGACGATCCAACTCGAAGATTAATGCATACTGGGAAAGTCGATACAAGGTACTTTGTCATTGACTTTTTCGGCTTCTTTGAACAACTAAACATTAGACATGAATAGCGTGTTAAGGACTTCTTACCGAATTCTCGTCCTTAGTAGGATTCGAATTAAGATTGTTACCGTTCATCGAAATTAGAAATAATCGATTAAAAACGAATTAAGGGAATAATAAACTTTTCCTCATTTAATTTAGAGATCTTCGTGAACTATAAAACAATGATCGTGCAGAATAATAATAAATTGCAATCATCCGCACGCACTGATGTAATGCCAGTCCGCTCCAGTTTCTTATTATATCTTTTCCTTGAATCTTCGTACTATTAACAGCTTCAAGTTCCGCGCACTAAATATGCCCAAAATATTTTATTACTCTGATATCAGTGCCGCTGCGTCAGATTCCGCTCCTGTACTATGGAAGAATTTGTTTCCCGGTCCATGATATGCGGAGTTTTCTCCAACACCACATTTCGAAACTGTTAAGTCAGTTTTATGTAATTTCCACGTTGCGGCTCAATATAGCACTATCGAAAATATACACATTTTTACTGATTTTACTTGAAAATTCTTATTATTATTACAGCCGTCCTTCCGTATCTCGCTTAGTTAAATCATAACAGAGCGACCCATTTTAATGCGACGTTTTATTTCTTTTTCTGCACTCCTTAGTTTAGCGTTTAGTTACAGAATATCTCACTTTACTACATCCCCGAAAGATCTATATATTACAGAAGCTCGATATCTATACGTGCGCGTCGATTCCAAGTTAGGACGAGCTAACGAATATTTAAAAAAAAAAAAGTTACAGGCTGAAGTAGCGCCCGTTGCAATTAAAATTGAAATCGGCGTACACCGCTCGTGCGCATATCGCACGAAATAATGGATGCACGAATTCGGTCGGACTTGATTATTAATTTAAATTCGTTCGCCACTCGCTAACTCGTATCGTCTAACCGTAACCACGTGTCAATACTTCCGATGTCACCAAACATTCGCTTATAACTTCTATTTGCCTCTATTCGCGTAGACGATAATCACAATATGAAACATATTACCTATATTTTAAAATTTTCGATTAATACAACTTAATAAACTCCGCTCTCAAAATGTTTGTCATTAGCTCTCCTCTTAAAATTACACGGTCGTGGAATGCAGCAGTTGCGTTATCAGGAATTTAAATATCTTTCACGTATATAATTCCTAAATTTTCTGTTCTAAAGTAGACTTAAAATTTTACCTAACAAAAAGGTACGTTGTAAAATTCGAATACATATGTATATATTTAAAAATCGCAAAACTAATTAGGAAACATACAGATATGTTGCTACGTATTCCACTTTGCTAATTATCGGACATATTTTAAATATATACAATTTACAATATTATATATACACACAGGAAGAAGGTATATAGTCTTTTCGAAGACTAAAAATACGATAAGTGGGAGTAATAATTCGTTTATATACAAGGATTACTAAAAAGTTCCGTGCGCTATTTATATATATGGAGACACCGTGTGTTTATTACTACTACTACTACTACTACTACTAAATGATAATAAGCGACATATGTACACGTTCTATAGTCCTCACGACGCAAGCGCAAAAGCGTCGCGTACTGAAAACAAAACGCATTAACTCTTAGCGACTTTATTTCATTCATTTATAAGAAACTATACACGATCCCTAAATTCTGTACAAAGTAACGAGAAATATTTACGCCTCTGATTTTATACATTTCGATAATACGCGATAAAAATTAATTCGATAATTAAAATTTTTTAAACGATCGAAATATTTTAAAATCGAAACATACGTTACTCGATGTTATACTACAAACAATATTTTTTTTTGTTTTTTGCGCGAAAATTGGAAATAATTTCAGCATTTTAAGAAACGCTTTATTTATTACAGATTTCAAATATAACGAAGGACATTTAGTCGAACTAAAGTGTCTCGAATCTAAACATATTTATATAAACGCGTTAAATCGAGAATTTTAGTTGAAATTGAGGAATTTTAGTTTAAATCGAGGAATTTTAATATAGCGTATACAACAACAAAAAAAGGCAGTTTAAAATCGCTAAATTTTTATATAGAAAAAGATCACGAAGCTTTTCGTCTATTAAGCGCCATTTTCAAGCGGACAACAAAATATTTATATAAATACATACGATGTATAAAAAATATAAAAAATCTATTTGTAAAGTTTTTGTATGGCTTGAAAATGACGTGAGAGTCGAAAAGCTTTGATAATATAACATAAATTCTATAGTGATTAACATTGTTTTTATTTTGTTTTGTCAATCATAATAAAGTCCAATAGCTTAATAGCCGAAAAGCTTCGTTGTTCTTTTAATGTATAAAAATTTAGCGATTTTAATTACTTCTTTCTTGTTCATTTTTTAAAAATCACTACATTCCACACTGTTCAAATTTAATATAGCGATTTAAATCTTTTCATTCCCATTAGTTCTGTATACGGTAAAGGAAAATAATATATATATATATATATATATATTTTAATTTTTTATATGATGTGGAATGTAGTGATTTTTTATAAAAAATCAATTGAAAATTAGTTAAATCACTAATATTTATTTTCTTAAGGAAAACACAAAGCTTTTCGGCATTTACGCCATTATCAAGTGAAAAATTTAAAAAATCATAATTTTAAAAATATAAATTAAATATAATTACTTAAAAATATGTGATGGTAATTGTGAAAATATGATCCAAAAATGATGTCTGCTTCTGTCGGTCTATTTTTTTGATTTGTTGAAATTTAATATCAATATATTTGTTTATTAATTTAGTTTTTTTATATTAATTTTTTCTTCAATATTATTTTCCTGATTCTGTAAAAGTTGTTTTATTAATAGAGCAAAATCAATTTTAACAGACAAAGATAAATTGAATAAAGAAAAAAACATTATAAAACAAATAGCAATAAGCAACAAATATAACCCTATTATAGTGGATCAAATATGGAATAAAACTAAAATCAATATAAATACAGAAAACAATAAAAAGAATTATTTAGGTTCTATAAATTATGTTATACATATAAAATAATTAAAATATTTACCAAATATAACATTGATTTAGCAATAAGAAACAATAGTACATTATTAAAATCAATTAATAATAATAAAATAGAAAATAGAAATATATTAAAAAATTCAGGAGTCTATAAATTAAATTGTAATCAATATGAAAAAGAATACATAGGAGAAACAGGTAGACAATTCATAACAAGATTTAAAGAACATTTAAATTCATATGCAAATAATGATGAAAAAACGTTGTTTGGAAAACATTGTGTAGAATTAGAACATAAAATAAATAATATTAATCTAAATTATAAAATTTTACATATAGAAAAACACTACAAAAAAAGAAAACTACTTGAAAAAATGGAAATTATAAAAGAAAGGGATAAAAATAAAAATAGTTTATTAAATTCAATGGTAAATTTTGATGAAGAATTAATTTTAAAAAGTATATTGTAAAATATGTTGTAATTTTACTGGCTATTAATTTTTATTATATAATATAAGTATTTTTCAATGTTTAAATTATTATCTGGCTATTGTTTTGTAAATTTTATATATTGATAGTTGATTGTGTTGTTCACCACGGTCATTATCAGATTTTTAATATTTATTTTCATTTTATTTGTAAAATTGTGTTTTTTAAAAAAATTTTTGTGGTTGTATATTTTTATATTTTATATTTTACGTTTGGACATCATACATCGCAATAGTAAATGAAAAATTTGAAATTCCAACAGTATACAACTTTTACAGAATCAGGAAAATAATATTGAAGAAAAAATTAATATAAAAAAACTAAATTAATAAACAAATATATTGATATTAAATTTCAACAAATCAAAAAAATAGACCGACAGAAGCAGACATCATTTTTGGATCATATTTTCACAATTACCATCACATATTTTTAAGTAATTATATTTAATTTATATTTTTAAAATTATGATTTTTTAAATTTTTCACTTGATAATGGCGTAAATGCCGAAAAGCTTTGTGTTTTCCTTAAGAAAATAAATATTATTAATTTAACTAATTTTCAATTGATTTTATATATATATATATATTCATAAAAAGGATGTACTCAACATGATTTAAATTTTAAAAAATACTTATATAAACGCGTTAAAAATTATCTCGAAATGTTTAAATACGACAGAATTTTATGTTTTTACCTTTTCCAATCAATTTTACCCTATATAAACCTGCATCTTAAAAACGAAAGTAACGTTAACAGTATCTTACCGACGAGTTGTTAAATTAAAACTCGGATAACGCGTGACAAATATTAGCTCGAATAAATTTTTTTTTTATAAATTTATATAAATATCGAAAATTTAAGTCGCGATAAACAGCGGCGTAAATAATTCTCCTATTTTACTAGTTGCTATGATTACTATGACTACCACTCTCTTTTAGTATACTCAACAAGTTCTATTAAAACAAAAAACAAAATCACGATTGCAACAACAACGGCAGATGTTTATCGCCTATAATCTTACATCCGTTATCTGAAATTCTTCACCGTCATCTACATTCGGTATAGTAACCTTCCCTTGAGCTATGTAAACGTAGTCGTATACATTATCACTCAGGAAACACATTTCTGATTTAAAAATTGAAAAACGCGTTAAATATATCCAGAAAATTAGAAAAATATATATATATATTTTTTTTATTAAAAAGAAATGCCGCTAATTTACCGGAACTATCATATATCTTTTAACGTCTGACGATTTAGCTAATATATAATTTATTGTAAAACAAATATATATATATATATATATATATAAATATTATGTATACAAACGAAAAACATTATTTACCTTTAACGCCGGGAACAGAACCGGACATAATTTGGTAGAAAATGTGATAGGATCTTTCTAAAGTTTGTTGAGATATGACACGAGCTTTCTCCAATAGATCTATAATGAACGAACAAAATTATCGAAAAGAAATCAGCTTTGAAACTATTTTAACGGTACGTCAACAATTGCGCCGATAAAATAATCTTACGCAACATTAAAATTACCCTCCAAACTCGGACCACGGTTATAATTCCGTTAATAGTAACCTAATTATGAATAAAGGCGCTCGAAATGTAATAAAGAAATAACTGAAATTTGTGAAAATAATAAAATTATTCGATCTAATTATTACGAGAACTTTCCACCGATCTAGAAATTTTCATTCAAACTTTATATTTTGTAAAATAGTATTTCCCCCATAATTTAAATATTTCTGTTTTGTTCTCGACCTTAAAAAATATTTATTTTGGCACTATAAATATACGATATCAGTCTTAATAAATATATATTTAATATTTTGTGCCATACATTTTTATCATAAACTTATAATTTTCATGGCATTACTATGTACCATGTCATATATATATATATATATATATATATATATATATATATATATATAAACAAGTAATTTTAACGTACAATAAGTTGGTACGAACAAAATAAGTAAAAAATCTCACAAAAAATTATTAACAATTTTTTGCAAATATAGAAGAGTATACAAATTTCAAATGTGACATCAAATATATGAAGAGTATAACTTTTTTAAAATAAAGTTCCAAAGGTCGAGATTATATTATTATTGTTCATTTCATTCGTTGCGTAATGATTCATTAAGAACACGAATAAGGAGCAATTATTACAAAAATATATATTATATATATACAATCTAATATTGTGTAAATAAAAATAATAATAATAAAATTAAAAAAAAAAAAAAGTATTTCAAACTTACATGTTTCGATGTCAGCACCAGCCAATTTCCCTGAAGGGCCGAAATGAATTCTAATAAATTTACCCTATTTGAGAAAAAATACAAAAACTCACGTGTAAACAACGATTGTTTTAAAAATAGAAATTAATAATTTCGAATTTCCGCTACTAAATAAGATAAGTACTTACAAATCTGGACGAGTTGTCATTACGCACGGTTTTAGCGTTACCGAATGCTTCTAATACCGGATTAGTTTGGACGACTTGATCTTCCAATGTTCCCTGAAATAATTATCACCGTAATAATTAGGATTAAATGATAGGTCATTTTAGAGAAAGCAGTCGTCCATTATTTTATCGACTTCTTTCATCTAAAATTAAGAACTGATGTAACTTAAAATTACGAAAAAAAATCGTTCAAAATTATAACTAAATTTTTATTTTATATTTAACGTAGCTGCTCTGACCCGAATTACAATAAATTTTTTTTTCGTTAAGTTACATTAAATTTTCGTTGTTTTTAAATCTCTGTTTTAGTTCTGGTAATTAGAGTTGGAATTCGCAACGAGCGACGCTATGTGAATCACTAAATATCAACTGTTAATACATGTGAATAAATTTTATATATATTATAAACTAGAATGATATTGTTCTTTGTTGTAATAGTGTGTGAAAATTACGACGCCGTTGTAAATTGCGAAAGAATTCCGGTTAAATAAGAATCGCGATGAATTCCGAAATTGCGAAAATTATATTAAATTGTCTTTAATTAAATTTTTAAACATCGAATTCATTTTTTTTTTAAATTTGTTACATACAGATAAATGAGCAACAATTTACCGATCACTCGGTATTAATTCGAACAAATTCTTCTAGTCTTATTTAAATTATTTTTTAAAATATAAACTTGAAATGAATTTTTAATTTTTTTTTTCATAAAGAAAAGATTTATTAAACGTTTTCTATTGAGTTTTTTTTTTTTATTAGTAATATTTTAAGACGGCAATTATGAATCAGACGTTTCATTCTTAGATTGGAAAATCAATATTAAATGATAATGTTTCTAATTCCAAAATATGATAACTTAAACTGTTGTATACCTTCTTTTTGGCACTCGGTTGAGCTTCTTCTTCTTTTTTCGTACTAGCCCCAACAGTGGCAAAGTAAGCGATGACCTTTTTCGTGTTTTCTGTCTTACCAGCACCAGATTCGCCGCTATAATAAAAGTATACGATAAAAAATTAAAACTAACAAATTTAAAGGGTCATCATTTGACTTTTTCTAAAGTAGTATTTATTTTATTATGATAAAGAACGATAGTAGGAAAATTACCTGGTGCTAATAAAAAATACAACCCGGGATTGTCACCAGTTGGTTTTAGATCACATTTTTCAATTTTCTTTTTCTTTTTTTGTTTGGACAGTTTAATCAAGTTTTCAATATTTAAATTTCTATATTAGTATTTTTTATAAATTGATAGATATCCGCATTCTTCAGATAACGGATTTATTACTACTTGTAGAACACTTAAAGAGTAGAAGAGCTTAATGCTGGTACTTTTTTTCTTTAATGAATAATCTTCTTTATTCATAGAACTTGTCTTCTATTGAACCTTTCTGAATCACAAAAATCACATGTCGAGCTACTAAAAATTCCTAAACATCCTAAATAAAATAGTGTTCGATTAGTCTGCAGGCCGTTTTTATACAGCGCCCTCTATATTCTTGTCTTATAACACGAATTCCTCTTTAATATGTAGTTTTAATATACGATTATTATATAAAAAATGACAGATTTAAAATAAACGTATTCAACCGAACATGTAACGTTAAAACGCAATTAATTACTTACGTGATCAACATGGACTGGTTTTCTTTATCTGTAAAATAAAACATAAAACAATGAAAATTAACTTATAAGATTTAAACATTTTTCGGTATTATTAATACACAAACTACGCACACAACACAATGTATAATCAGACTTTAAGGAAAGTATGTTCTCTCTTTCTCGCTTTCAGTTTTTATATATACATACATACATATACACGTATGCTTAAAATTATATCATTAAACTAAAAAAGAAGTCTACATTTATGCATGTTTTATTCTTTTTACTTGTTTAATTTTCAATGTAAAATTATTAAATACGTATATATAAGCTCTCACACTTCAAACGTATTCAAAAAGTAGACATTTTTGCATATTTTATTTATGTGATCGTGTTTAATTTTCCGCGTAAAATTATTCAATAAAATCAAGCGGCCAATTATTTCTGTTATTTTAAATAAATTCAGTTCGTTAGTAAGAGAGAGTGTAAACAAAATTTAAATGATAAACGCACGACTATTACGAAAATTTGAGAAAAGAATAACTAGAATACTGAAATTAAACGCGAACGTACTATTGTAACGATAATTTCGACTAATCAATTACTTACTGGTAAGCATGTTAACGTAAGCTCCGTCAGAAATAGCGAAAATATGCGGAGGAACCTCATTTCGACGTTTACCTCTATATAATTTGGCGCAACGATTTGTGTACACGGGAAATCTTTTGTATGGATTAATAGCGACACAAAACAAGCCGGAATAAGTCTACAAAATTTAAAAGTTTCGTAAAATTAGCAAAATAAAAAATGTAATCTACAAAACAAATTATGTTTCACTTTTTATCACCGTCTGTTCACAAATGTACTACGATATGTATCGAACTTATTTCTCTCTTCCCAGTTATTTATTAGATAATTTTTATTATTTTTATTTTTAAAAAATAAACAATAAAAAAGTAGTTAAAATTGATACTTTTTTTTTATAAATAAAAATTTAGCTATTTTATAATTTTTTTTTAAACAGTCCACATTGTTTAAATTATAATTTTCTTTTTGTCCTTCGATTATAAACGAAGCAAAGCGTAAGCACAATTCGGCAAATGTAATTGCCGTATATTCCATTAATAACGCGATTTAAATTAACGAAACTGAATTAGATGATTTCTTAAAAGCTAAAACATTTTTCAACAGGGAGAAAAATTCGATACAAATTATACAGTCCACAACAATTCGTTTTTTATTAATTTCCTCGATAATAGTTGTTTGTCGTTTATATCTACATACAAAGATGTACCACGTACAAATTATACAGTACACAACAATTCGGTTTTTATTAATTTCCTCGATAATAGTTAATTGTTTGTCGTTTATATCTACGTACAAAAATGTACCCCGTACAAATTATACAGTCTACAACAGTGGGGAAAGGTGGTTCATTACAATTTGTTTCCGATAGACCTTTCCCTTATACACACACACACATCTATAAAATTACATTAAATCGAAAACAATTTACATTCGTAGTCGTCTATTATGATGGAGTAACGAGCTCTGATCTAAGAAATAAAACTGTCAATATTATATATCGATTAAATTAAAGAAATCATATGGAAAAATTATCTATGAAATCACTTAGTAATAACGAAATACATTTTTGGCATTTATTTGTATCGTAGTTGAATTCGACGATTTTTCTCTAAAAATAAATCGACGATGGAATCATGAAATGCAGAATTTTTTTATATATCTTTCAATTGAAATAACAGATAAAGCCAGAAAGTCTCGTTTGTCCCTGAATATTCTGCTGATAAGAATGGATACGTAGGAATGGTATCAATGAGCACAGTTTTGTGATCAGAGTCAAAGCTTCGGTAAGACCATCAGCATGCAGTTGTTGATTTAAATTTAAAACCAATTTAGTTTTGAATTCGGTTGAAGAATAAGTTCATTTTTCAATCGTAATGCATTTAAAAACGCATCGTAGTATTTTTGTTAGAGTCGAAATGATTTATTTGGAAATACTTTTTCGTATTCGGAATACTTTTCAAAATGTAATAGAAGACAAAAATTTAAGTTCATCAATATCGAAAAAGTTTTCGGTAATCTATCCCTTTAAAGCGTCGATTATCACAAAAAAGACGCTTGTACGATGATTTTTTTCGCCCGAGGACAATCGTGGCATTTGTCCGTTTCGGACACGATGATTCTAGATTATCCAATTCTTCAATTTTGCATGAAAAGACAGTTTTTACACATTTCATCTAAATAATTTAGAAAATCGTTGATTTTTTCAAGTTTTTTTTTTTACTGTCGTTACGTTGTAATTATAAATTTTCTTTCACTATTTTACGCGCGTCTTTATATTAGTTTAACGGAATTACACTACGAGTTATCCATAGGCGTTACATAATTATCAGTTAAAATTTTGTTCTATTGTTTTTGTAATTTATGCGAAATATACGTTTTAATTCTTTCTTTTCCTATCTGTAGTGTTTTCAGGATTATAAATAACCGCGTACTGACGACAAATACTATTTTTATCAGACTATTTTTATCTAAAACTTTATCTTCGATGAAATATCGGAAATTATTTCCCTCCGTACGTTCGTAACAACTATTGATTTTTTTATTTCGAACACTTGCATTTTTCAATAAATGCATTAAACAACAATCGCACATACATACATGCATACAAACATACAAACGTTTATTTGTAAACACACATATCATACGATTGATAATTGTTAAAGTAATTTTAAAGAACATGTAAAAACAAATACATATACACGCGCTAAAGATATCAAGCGTATGCGTACTAATATGGTAATACAAATATGTATGTCATCTGCACATATTTGTATGTAGTACTTCTACAGATATTTATACTACTAAGCAAAAACAAAAAAATAAAAATAAAACACTAATATCGCAGTTTATCTAACGATATAATTTTCTACGGGTATATAAAAAATAATAATCAGGTTGTGTCAGTTGGCCTGATGATATTTTTAAATAAAAATAATTACGTATATACGAACGCAACTACTTATTTTTTCTCCGACTATATAACTGGATTATAACATTTTGCGAATAAATGTTTGACGTATTTAATAGGAAATAATCGCCGGTTTAATATTTTCTGTTAGTGGGATTTTAACTGAAATACTCTAAAACGAAAATAATGTTATTTAAATTGTAGGGTCGTCAGTTATTATATCGCTTAAGTCGAAAATCGGTTAAGGATGCTTTTAAAATTATCTCGCAACAAATTCGTACCAATAATTAAACCGTGTGTCAATATTTATGAAAAAAGAAAGTAAATTATGCATTTCCGAAGAATTTCTCCCTATTTTAAATTATTGGGAATTACATCAATTTTTAATTTTGATGTAGCCTTCAATGATGTAACTGATCAACCGGAAACGAAGCTTTTTGATATAGTTCGGAAACGCGCTAAGTTTCGAAATATTTCATTTGAGCACGACGATTAAAGATTGCCGAATCATAAGAACATATGTATATTAGCTTCGAATAAATTGTATTTTCAGACGAGTTAAAAAATACCATAGGTCGCAGAAAAATTAGTGAATTTATTCGCTATAAAGGTACCGATTTCACGGATAAATATTGATGGTATCTAAATATAAATCGATTCAATCGAAGTGAAAGTTAACGATATTCGATTAAACTAACATATTTCAATACGTAAGAAGAGGTTCAAAAACTTTTTAAGGATTTACGAATGAAATGTAAGTTTTAGCCTACAATTTGAAGTAATAGTTTCATTTCATAAATACATGTATATACCATCGTTTTAGGGCGAATTACTTCACCGAAAATCGTAAACATATACAGGGTGATCCAGAGAAGACGAAGTGTTTTGTTTTTTTGAATAGCGCAGTTGGCAACAGTGTTTACAACGCAAACCGCATGCTCCACGTTTAGTGTACACACGAGAGATTCGTTTATGTCCAGTTTCACTCCTATAACGAGAAGGAGCGCACGTTTGGAACGTTATTTTCGGCGTCAATCGATCATGATAGTACAAAAAGAGTTTCGAAAGAATTTAAAATTGGCGATTTCGCGTTTACGAAACACTTCCACGAGAGCTAGAAGACCTGAAAACTTTGATGGTATATGAAATTTCAAAATTCAGCGACCTATGCTGGAAAATTTTGTAAAAAGACTGAATGAATGTATCGTTGCAAATAACGGCTATCTGATCGATAATGTGTTCCAAAAATGATTGTAAGCTAATCACTCGTTTTTCTATTTTTAAATAAAATTTTGTTGGAAAATTTTGGTCAAGTAGTTTTTGAATTATTCAAAAACCAACAAAACCGTCCTCTCTCGGTCAACCTATACATAAAAGTTCATTTTCATATCGATTTGCGACCGAAAAGTACAATTTTTAGTCAATGAGCGCTCTTTGTCTTCGGAACACGAATGAATTTTAAAAAAGCAACTTATAAATCGATAATTTTTTAACTATTAAAAAATATCGATAAACAAAAAAAAAAATAAGAACATATAATAAAACTCAATACAAAGAAAACCTTCATAAGTCAATTTAAAAAGGTCTACTAGTGTTTTTACACTTCGTTTAATAAAAGGAAATGCAAAAATAAAAATATCGTTCAAACGTCGTATCGTAATTCTGACGGGGTTATTATTATATGTATATGTACAGGTTACACCGTCAACAGGAACCAACGCGGGGATGATAAAACAATACAAACGCAGGAACAGGGTCAACTACGCGTAACTTACGTAAATCAGTTTAGCATAAAATCTCTGCTTCAGGTTATGCAACACCGAAGCATCGTTTAAATATGTCAAATTAGACATATCCTCGCATTTTTCAAATTTAGGCGGATTTACTTGGGTCACTAGGTCTTTCTTGAAATCCTTCACCTACACGGTCGAAGTAAAAAAACATATTAATATAACTTATTAGTAATTAATAAACGAGCAATGTTCCGTTTCGCGACTTACGTATATGAGTTTAGCATAATAACGTTGTTTAAGATTGTGTAATACACTGGCTTCATTCAGGTACGTCAAATCGGCCATATCTTCTACTTTTTCAAATTTAGGCGGATTTACAGGATACACATTTTCTTTCTTGAACGTTTTTTCCTGCTCATATAATATTGCTCGCACTCGGTTAGTATATTTTATAGTCATCAAAACATATATATTATATAAAAAATTATACAAATAGCTTATATATAATACATACAATAATTAAATAGGAAACTAATTTTCTAAAGTTTAATATATTGCCCTAAAAATCGTTTCCTTCTATTTTTTTCGCAGCCGATCTACAAGTTTTTATTAAAATTGTCGATAATATTTCTACAAATACGATCATAGATTTGAAAAAATTCGTAGATTTATCCGCAAATATAAATAAATATACGAGTATAAGTGATTAGGATTAAACTGATTTACATTTATCTAAATTTATGTGTAGTATTCGAAAAATTAAAACCATAATGAAATAATCGAGCAATATTGAACAATTTGTATATCATTTATTATGTTACGTATAAACGGTTAAAATATTTAGATCAGTTTTTAAACTTTCATGTTTTATTATAACGACATTTAATTAATATAAATGAATACCATTAAAAAAAAAATGGCAAAGTTGTCCTTTAAAAAATTCCCCAAAAATAAACGCACGAGTTTTTAAATAAACGAACTTACAATAAATAATACTACGCAGACGATAAAGTACTGATAGCCGAAACGGAGAAACGAATGCAGAAAATGCTAAATACTGTATAAATAATAAAGGACTAGAGTACAACATGAAAATAAACAAAAACAAAACGAAGATCATGAAATTTAGCGGACATGAAACTTAGAGAGACAAAACTGAAAATAGATGGACAGCAATTAGAAAATGTAAAAACAGTATTCATATTTAGGAGTTTTGATTACAGAAGATGGTCGTGCTAACGAGGAAATAATTTGCATAACAATAATAACCAGATAGGCGTAAATATTTCTGAAAAACAGAAAGATGGACAAAGACGAAAAACGAATACTATGCTACGTTTGGTCCGTATTGCTTTATTCATCGGAAAACGTAAATGCTGACTGGGAAAAAAGAATTAACGCCATTGAAAATGTGGATATATACACGTGTGCTAATTTCGTCGTCAGATAAGGTGATCAACCGAGAAGTGTTAAGTAGGTGCAAAGTCGAGATTTAAATTAACGGCTGATATAAAAGGAAAGAAACGTAAATATATCGCTCGTAAAATTCGACAAGAACTTTTCAACCGAGCAACACATGGTAAAATTTCAGGAAAGCCACGTAGAGGTAGAAGAATAATAGAATGAGCTACAACAAATAAAAATGAATCAGCCAGATGCCGGTGTATATAGAGTTCGTGAAGTACAACCTGCCGAATGAGAGATTCTACTTTTATGATGATGATGATAAGAAAGTATATGTGCCACTTTGTAGAAAAGTTTACTATACGAATTTTTAAACTCGAATAAAATTCGAACAAAAAATACAAACCTCTCCGCCTGGCAACGAAACTGTTACAACATCTCCTTTTGTAGATTTAATTTCTCCTTGAAGGAAACCTTCTTTCTCATCCGGTACCCAACAAGCTTTTTTTGCATCGTAGGGTTTCGTCTGATCAATTCGTTTTTGCTCCAAGGATACGTATAAGTATGGAGTCGGATCGGGTTCTTCCTCATCTTTCACTACGCGCGGCATTTTTGGATTGTCTCAATTAATTACAAAAACGATGGTGTAAAATTCCTAATGAAGTAAAATTAGAGAAAATTTCATATTTAACGTAAATATTACATTTATATTATATTCTAATAATACAATAGAGATGAAAACGTTTTACTACGTTGAAAAAATTGTAACTTATACTTTATTTAATAAAACTATATACCATTACAACTACAGACGAGTATGTGCTCAGCATCATGCGTTATAGATTCCCGATACAAACTAAAGCAGTTTTAATTTTCTCTTATTCAAGTATTTTCGTTCTGTATCGAACAACTACTTAAGACCATCGTGAATCGACGAAAATAATTTCGCATTAATGTAAATCATAAATGTATTAATTTTTGGATAAAACTGATATTTAATATCCTGTGTTTTTTTTTTTTTTTACAAAAAAACGCTGCAATTCAATGCGAAAGATTTTGTTTAAACAATACTTTTGATTTAACCGGCACCATAAAATTCTAACTGTAATTTTTAATAACTACACTTTTAGTCAAATGTTTTACTTGAGAAAATTAATTTTTTGTAAAAGAAACTGCTTAAACATAAAAATGCAGTCTAAATTAAACAATATTAATAATATTCAAAAATATTTTATTAAAATCGTGGAAGAAATTTAATCAATTTTAACTTTATGCTACAATAACTAGCATAAATAAGAGCATACAATTGAACATGTGAAGAAAAACATAAAACTTTTGAATTTGCGGAAATTTATGACGACATACTATGTGACAGGTTATTGATAATCTCAAACTGTTGGAGCAATGTTTAGTAAAACGAAAATTGATACCGCGTCACTAATGACACATTACAATCCAAATAATATGCTTTACACATTTAATAAAAAAAGTAAAATTGGGTCTTGATATTCAATATTTTATAAATGTCATAAATTGAATAAAAGAACCTTTGTAATTACATTTAAATTTTCACTTCCTGCAAGGTATTTTTTACTTTTACACAAATTTAAAATATGATCGATAACGCCGAATTCGAAACTTAAGAGATATCCGAATGTTTCGGCAATTAAAAATAAATGTGTAAAACTTTATTCGTTTAAATAGATATGCTAAATTCTTCTTTATTCATCCCTATTATCATTTTAGGAAACATGAGTATATTAATTTATTTTTCATCTCACATTCTTCATATTTGATTCAAAAAAAAAGTAACCAAATTAGTATAGTAAAAACAAGAGTTAAAATAAGACAAGAGGCATATATTCATTTCGACGTTTTTGGTGTTCGTAATATAATAGGTAAATGTACTGGCATTATCATCATAGTAACGGTGGCCCACTGCCCACTGAAAAATACATCGCATGCCAAAGAAACTTAACCGGAAGGAACACAAAAACTTGCTCAGTTTTATTATTAGTACAAATAGCGTACCTCTTGACACCGCGCGCTAATGCAATAAAAAAAAAAATACTCAACAGACATCATCGTTCCTTAAATAATGGCATTTAGCCAATTGTAAAAGCATCTTACTCATCATTGGTTTGTTAGCACAGATAGAAAAACCCCGGAAAAATGTACACGCGCATTTCACGTATGTAAAATAAGCATTGCATTTACACTCGCGTTAATATATACACTTATTCATATAATATAAGTAATTACCTGATATGTAAAAATATAATAAAATGGGAAAACTAAACGTTTTAACACATAAAAAAGTTGGAATTATATAAAATTTGATCTTCTTTTAAAATAAGAACTGTTCTATCCACATAATTTCAAAATTACTACAACGTGCAATCTGGACATATGTCAAAATAAATTACGCATACTTAATGAAAATATTCAATTAATACCCACGACTGATAATATATTAATCGTAAAAACTGAAATATGTTAGATTCGCCGACAAGACACAGGTTGAAATTTTACGATTTTTAACACATTTATCATGGACATTACCGATATAACAGTCCCATTAAAGTATATAATAATTTAAGTTCTTAATTTATACCGTAACTGGAAGATTAGTCGATCATTACAAACGTTTTATATTATTTTATAATGAAAATTAAATACTCAAAATATTACAAGAAAATAACATCATCTAAACTTCTAGACAAACAATACCACTACGAAATACTAAATAATCACCGACAGAAAACGGGAACAAGAAATATCTATTCAAAATATTTATTAGATGCACTGGATATACGTTTAAAAAGTATAACAATTTACAAATATTCATAAAATTCCATTACACTGTTAAAATTCAGTACTAAAATAAAGATAAATTTCACAAGTTATATTAGTATAACTTAAAAAGCTAGGTGATTTTAGTGAACGACCGTTTTAAAATTGTCAGTACGCGAATAACAAATGACTTAAGGGTCGATTTGTATTGACGTATCCAATATCAAGCATAAATCACCTACGGTTATGAAAATATCATCGGTTACGATAATTCCTGAAAAATTATTTGAACTTATCCATATTATTAATAAAATTATATCAACTAAAACTATAATTACAATATTC
This sequence comes from Coronaproctus castanopsis, assembly GCA_032883995.1. Classification (NCBI taxonomy): domain Eukaryota; kingdom Metazoa; phylum Arthropoda; class Insecta; order Hemiptera; family Monophlebidae; genus Coronaproctus; species Coronaproctus castanopsis. Next base: position 298,355,326 of record CM065052.1, read on the forward strand.
GGAACTGACCTATAGAGTAACAAAAGAAAAAGGCCTCTTAATTTTAAGATTACTCAGATGAAGCATGTGATGTAAATATAACATTATTTAGAATTAAATATTGTTTCAAGAAAATCCAAAATAATACGTAAAATATAAAAAACGTAATTACAACAATCTATAAATGTAAAAACTGTTACTTTATTTTTAACAACTATATTTTTAATTTAGCCCTTTAATTGTTAAAATCCAAAGAATATAAATATAACCACCGTCAGAATCAGATAATTCTTACTCGACAAAAATTCGATTCTGCTATCGTGAAAAAATGGCAATTATGATGTAAACCAATCACACCTTAGTGTAGAATAGTATAAACATAATTTTATTAAAAATATAACTTCGACTATAATACATCAGTAATAATACTGTTAATATTCGCATAGTAAATAAATAACGTATTAGGTTACACAGATTTTAAATTTTATAGAATTACCGTAATCAAAAATTTAATCAACCAAAAACCGCTTTCAACAAAGACAAAAAAAACATGAACTCACAATGTTTAAGATAGATTTATGTAAGTCAAAATAAAAATACAAATATATCGGCGGTTACCAGTGTGAACAGATTGTACAAACAGACGGTAGTACTGGTAAGCAGTCCGTTATTGTGAATAAATCGAAAAAATATATGTTTTTTTTTTAATTATAATTATAAAAATCACAATTAACTAATTTATCTATTCGAAATATTTTTTACCTAGTTATCACGTTTACTATTTCGAACAGCGATAATTATAATGCGATATAACTCACAACAAAGAGCACACCATGAACAAAATTTTTGCAAACGTTGAACAATCACAATCTACCGAGAACGTGTTTTAAATTCTCGTCATTCAAATGAACAACCTACCGATATAAATTTATGCAAGGAGAAGGCGACATGTAACACCCTTCACCATTGGCTTAAAATAGACCAATCGTAGCGCACGTTACAAACTGCGAAAAACCATTTTTAGTTAGAGTCACCACCATCACTGCCAACACGGCTACCGCTTAAAACTGAATTATTAAGTTAATCTTCACGCTAATGTGAATATGGAGTATAAAAGTCTAACAGTTCCATTAATGAAACGCCTTTCGCAAATTAACTAACCCGCTTTTAACACATCCATATTTCTCACGAAAAATTCTGGAAAATCGTATTTTCTTAAATATTCCATGATTTTTTAAAATCAATTATTCACCGTTTTGTTAAACGTCGGGTCATAATCAGCGCGAGCTAACACTTTTGGCACGATAACGTTATATTAATTATTCGCATGATAAAATATTTGGCAACGCGCATATATTCTCTTATGTCATCACAAATATTTCATATAAATAATTTTTGTCTTCATTTTTCTTCAAAAATATTCGTAGTTATTTTAAAACTTAAATTTTAATCACGTATTTGATTAAGTCATTTTATTATTAGTAAATATAACAAAATAGAAGCATTTGGAAACATTAAGGGAATTATCAAAAATTAAATTCTCCTTTAAAATTATTGAATAACAAAATATCAAGTTCTAAACAAAAATAATTTTTAAGAATATTTTTTTAATATTTCATTTAATATTAATAACTTTCGTATTTACCATTCGAAATACGCCTACATATGAGCAGTTTATAAAAAATAAGTGTTTTATCCTTATTTATGCTTGATAAATAGCACAAAATGTGTTAATTTTAATGTTTTCTCAAATTGTTATTTATACATTTATTATTCAAGCGAAAGAAATAAATACCTACACTGAAAAAACATTAATAATAGCAACTGACGGGTCATAAATTCCATTACTTACTCTAGTGGTTATATTATTATTCAAGAATGTTTAAAAAATATTAAAACCGAGCAGAAATACAATTTATCCAATTAATGGTCCGAGAAAAGGTATGAAATCCTTTCATATATTGTCTGCCTCAATTTCAATAACAGTATATATTAGCTTCTTAATTTTTTGTTGACCGCATCCAAGTGCTAAGAAGTCACGGTATTCCCCAACAAAATTTGAAATAATAATTAATCCTGAGAAAACGGACAGTTTTGTTTTTTGAATAACTCAAAAACTACTCGACCAAAATTTTTGAATGAAATTTTATTTGAAAATATAAAACGAGATATTTATAGCCATTTGTGGAACACAATATTGTTCAAATGATTGCCACTTGTAACAATACATTCATTCAGTTTTTTTTACAACATTTTCGGACATTTTTTCGAGCATAGGTCGCTGAATTTTTTTCGGAAATCCGAGTTTTCAGGTCTTCCAGATCTCGTGCATATGTTTCGTAAACGCAGCTCTTAAGACATCCCACAAAACAAAAATCTGGAACGGTCAAATCTGGCGAACGCGGCTACGAAACAAGCGACGCGACAATATGCGGTTAACAAACACTTTTTTCAATACTACGAACGTTTCTGCTCTACAGTAACACGTCGCAACATCTTGTTAAAACTACGTACGGCCCAGATGACGACGATGAAGTGAAGAAGCAAAAACGAGTTTATCATCTCGATATAGTGCATTCCGTTGACAGTACCAGTAAACAAATTATGAGATTAGAATCGGAGCACTTTTTTTTATACAGGACGTTTTTTATCCGTTGCAGAAGCTGTCTCACAAAAATTTTCAATCCAACTTAAAATTGAATTTTGAGATGATACAAATTTACATCGCGTAACTTTGAATTATTTTCGAAACTTTCTTTGTACTATCATGATCAATTTACGCGCAAAATAACGTTCACGCAAAACGCGTACTTGATATTTTGGGATGCCATGATAACTGAAACTGGATAAAGGTTACCAACTGCGGTAACCAAAAAGTAAAACCGTTCATTTTCTCTGGGTCACTCGATCGCCGTGCAAATTAAATATTCATAGTAACATTTTTAAATCAATAGATTTAAGAACAGCAAATTCTAGCCATGAGTTAAAATGAATAATTTCGAAATCCGCGTATTCATTAACAATTTGATAATACTGAAGGAGGACTCACCACTTATTTGAACAATTTAATAAAATAGTAATCAACCATAACTAACTTTTATCTTGGATGTGGTTCATACAGGTTACCAATTGAAAAAATATAGTACGATTATTTCCAAATTTTAATTCAAATTAGAGGAAGCGATGAAAGATACTTAACGTGTTTAAACTCATAGTAGAAAGTATTTCTACGGTGCTTCCTTAGAAATAATATTAACAATTAAACAAAATAAAAATACTTCTACACCGTATCAAGGTATTTAATGAAAAAGTATACTAGATTCATTATAATGCACTTATTTTTAAATTTTAACTCAAATTAAGGAAGCGACGAAGAAATAATGTTTACTCACTTCAACTTATATCATCGGTAGTGCTTCAATGTGATACATATTTTTATATTAAAAATTTAAAAATATAAATACTTTTATGCTGTGTTACAATATACGTAGATATTTAATTGATTATATATATATATATATATATATATATATATATATATATATATATATATATACTGATATGGTATAAAAATATTTTTATTTAATTTAATTTTTTAATTCGATTTTAAACTTATTTTAACACCATAGGGCGGTTGTTTTTTTAGATTTTTGTTTTAAAAATCGCTCGATTAATGAAGAAAAATTAAAATATTTCGAAATAATTTTTTTCACTTATTTCGAAAATTTAATATTCGTTGGAAATTACATGTTTGTTTCACATTATAGTGTAAACGTAAGTTAGAAAGGATAATCATAAAGAAGATATAAATTTAAGAAATCATTGACTTTGATGTACTGCCGTACAAGTAAAATTATACACGGTTTATTGGCGTTTGTAATACCGACTTGGATGGTAACGTATATCTTGTGATTTATTTTTATACCAGCTGTGCATCGATTTTGACACGTTCTCGTAACCTAATTTCGAAATAATAATAATAGTAATTACCGACTGCTACCTACTTTGAATTTGTCTTATGTCACTTTTAAATCATTTTCACGACAATCGACCGTTTCATTTTATTTAATTTCTACTAATTATGCGATTTTTTAAAATTAAAAGTAAAACGATCTCAAAAGTGTCGCGTTCAAATAAAACAGATTCGGTTCATCCTTACAAAATATTTCGCGAAAAAAATTCGAAGGTAATTGCGTAAGATAATAATAGTTTTATCAAATATCCTAAAAAAATACTAAATAATATATTCCACTGAGACTAATTATTATCATAATAAATATCACTTTCGAAATCGATCCTTGTATTACCCGTATTTATTTTCATTATGTATTAAATATATTTAATTTTAACACAAAAACCCGATTTTTTCATAAAAATCAAACTTTAATTAATTTTTAAAAAATAACAAGAAATCAAAATTTTTTCTCAAAACCCACTTTTTAAATAAACAAAATTAATAAAAAAAACAAAATTTTAATACAAAAACTAGATTTTTAATAAAAATTTAAAAGGGTTTTTTTAAAATAAAAAATTTAAAAATACTGAACTAATAAATTACAAAAACTAAATAACAACAATTAAAAATCTCGAAAAAAAATAAACCCTTTAATGAAAAGTCAAATGTTAATGATTTTAATGAAAAAATCCCAGCCAAAGCAAGACCAATTAATTTTAACACTTTTATTTATTCCTCAAATTAATATTTATATTAATAATACAATAAAAATACTTATATGTCATTGAGCAAGGTGCTTAAGAATAATAATATACCAAACAGACTAAAAAAGAATGTTTACTGTGTCCTTCTGGTGTTTACATATGTGGATTCTGACTAAATATATACTTAAGAAGCTTGTCGTAACTAAGAGAGAGCCATGAAAGAATAATGTTGCGAATCAAGATGTCAGATAGGGAAATCAATGCATGGATAAAACAGCAGACTAAACTGTCTTATACAATAGAACATGCAGCGCAGCTGAAATATAACTGAGCAGGCTATGCGTCAAGAAGAAATGATGACAGGTGGACAAAATGAATAATGGAATGGCTGCCAAGAAATTATACTGAGCACAAGATGACAGGATGATATAAAAATTTCAGCCGGCGTAAAGTAGTTGGTGATCATTAGAAATTGGAGGAAAAAGGGAAAACTACATCCAACTGTAGAGTATCGTGATCGTGTGTTATGCATTAAGAAACAATATTACATATTTTGTTGCGAATGAATACATCAAATCATTCATGTCGCGTTTTTGAAATTATTAGTTAAATTGATTCCTCAGTTACTAGAGACAGTCAGCTTTTAAACTGAATGTGGTAATTCTGTGTTCTATAATCCATAAATAATTATTTGCCGAACTTATTATAATCAAATTGTTTACAAATCTACTGCAGCTTAACAATAGAACCTGAAAGGAAATAATTGTTATTTTTCTAAAAATTGTTTGATTTTGAGAATAAAACTATGGTGTAGGTGGTTGTGGTTGTAAGAAGCTGAAATTAATAAAAATACTGAAACTGCTTTCAAGTCATGGAGAAGTCTCAATCAATGACGCAATCTTTTTATTATGTGACCATATATACCACTTTTCAACTTGCGTTTTAAAAACTTTAGCAGGTAGTTGTGGTTATGGATCTAGGACCAAATCTGAGACGTTGTAAAATTATTTCAGCTTTTCGCAATGCTGCATCTAATGTTATTGATATTAGTTTATTGCTTGGTGTATACACCCACAAGATATTGTTTAATGACTGAATATTAATTTAAACAACCTTTGTATGGAATGGCAAGATTTGGATGAGGAATGTTTGCAGCCCAGTCTGTCAGTTCATTATCTGCAATATGAGGGTGGACAGAAATCCAGACTACCATTAGCCAAGGAACTTGTTCCATTGACACCATTAACTTGATATTTTGGCTAAGATGTTGACAATTGGAATGATAATTACAGATAGCCAAAATCGCCGAGCATGAGTCTGTTAGTATCACATGTTGAGAGCAGTTATTTATTCGTTTTTAAATTATATTAAACGAGATTTATAACATACAGCTCGACAGAAAGAATGATGTGGACACATACTGCACATCCTACATTATCTAAGAATTTAAAACCATAAGTATATAGTATCTGAATGTTTTTTATTATTTGTGAAGTGTAGATTTGATGTTTTTTAGGCTGGAGTAAACTAAGGTTCAATTCCAGCTTTAAAAAGGACAAAAGCGGTAAGTTGGTACAATTATAATGAATCAGAAGTATCCCCATAGCAAAATTCACCAGCAAACTGTCTACTCCGCTAAAGAAAGTGTTTTTGATTAAGTTACTATTGAATAGTTGACGATAGGAAGGTTAGGAACTACTATTAGATGAGTTTAGAAAGAAGTGGTAAGAAAATATCGACGAAATTGTTTAGTAAAGTGGTGCTCAGTTTGTTTTTTGTTTTTTTTTAAATGGTTCCCCCAATCCGCACTTATACGGTGGGGCAAATGTATTAAATAATTTATTGTACAGCAAAAAAACAAAAAATTAAGATAGTAATAATAAAACAAAAGAAAAAACACATTAGACATTAAAAAATAAATAAAGAAGGAATATTAATTTCTAAAATAGGCGCCGCAAAACGTTACAACAGGTTATGTTTGAGCCTCCTATGTTTATATTTACTATACATAAATTGGAGTTGACTGGAATCGTAATTACCAATGGTAGAAATTAAACTATTATCGTGGACTAAGCAATCATCGCAAAACTTACGCGTTAAATTTAAAATATGGTCCTTAATATAAGGCATGTTTAAGGTAGCATGCATGTCAACGATTTTGTGGTATCTAGGGACATTTAGCACACATCTGAGACACCTATTTTGAAATACTTGTAACTTATTAAAATTTGTATTTGAAATAAAACTCTAAGCTGGACAACAGTACGTCATTATGGGACGTAGAAATGTTTTATACAGAATTAATTTATTATTTACATTAAGAAATGATTTTCTGTTGATTAATGGATATATGGTATATATACTCCTGCTAGCTTTCAAGGTAGTATGACTGACATGTTCAGAAAAATTTAGTCTGTTATCCAAAACTACCCCGAGGTATCGAACATGTTTTGACAAACTCATAGTGGTAGAGTTGACCTTAACTTCAGCAGGTAACGTGGGACGCCTGCGGGTGAAAAATATAGCCTCCGTTTTATCACAATTAATATCAATTTGCCATTATTTGTTCTTATAAACGTGCAGGGAACTAGTGTACTTAATAAATAAATATTTGTTAGAGTTGTGTAGCTGGAACAAAAGAAAAATAACCAGTATAGTACAAAAATAAATAGGAGTGTGTGATAGTTCCCGGCAATGAGTACTTGAAAAAAATAGGGGATAAGAAACATAGTCCCTTAGATCATCAATAGTGTGTGTAAAATGAGTTTGTATAAATGAGCATATAAATAGTAAAATGCATATTGTACAAAAAAGTATATACACATACAATTTAAAGTGATTAAAATTTAAGAAAAAAAAGGAGAATAAAGAGATTATATATATATATATATATATATATATATATATATATATATATATATATATATATATATATATATATATGTCATAGTATAAGAGGGGAAACAATTACACTATCAAAAAAACAAAACAAAATAACCAAGGGAGTGTAATTACATAACAAAACAAACATAAAGAAAAATATTCTTAGATACCAATTGAAAAACAAATGTATATTAAGTACACAAATGGGAAAGAACATCTACGCCATGAAAAAAATATATATATATAATTATAAAAACAGCTTTAGGCAATATTATTAAGTATTAATATTGGTAATAAATTAAATGGAGGTAATGACCGTATACAAAAACGGTGGATTCACAGTTTAATTAGTATTATACAACATTAAAAAAAAAAAGGCAAAAAATTATTAAAAAATTTTACCCACCACTTTTAAACTTTCTTTTGTACTGACAACTCAAAGTTGTGAGGAATGCTCCAGAATATGTTCTTATAGCTGTAGTATTAATGCTTTCTAGCGGTTTTGAGAGAGATATTTTTTCGCATATACATAAACTGTTGCTCGATATTATTGTTGTTTTATAAGTAGACATAGGAAATCTAGTATCTGCTACATAGCTCTAATTTTTGCCAGTTTTAGCATGCATTTTATATTTATCATTCGAATATGTGGCTTCCATAACAGTGTATTGTTAAAAATAAGCTATATAGTGTGTAATTTTGTGTAGCTGACAAAATTGTGCAAAAGGACAAAATACATCTCTCTTAATACAGAAATCCCACAAATTAATTGATTAACTAGAATTATAACACATATATTCATTATAAATTCAAATCAATCTAAAAGTTCATAGTAGACGTGGCCTGACGATTCTATTCTGAACAACCTAAAGATTGACCAAATAATCCCAAGGAGTCATGGGTTAGTTTGCATTGACAAAGATTTTTTACTTCTCTAACAAGTTGGTAGTAATTTACTAACCAATTGAATGGGTAGCTGAGTATGTTTGCGGGCCTTTTGCAGTAAAAAATTCTTGTCCACGGTGAGATTCAAACTCAGGCACATCGATCGTTTGGGATAGTTAATTATAAAAAATAATAAAATTTCTCTTATTGTCCAATGTTCTTTAAAAGGCGATTAATTTTGAAGTTAAAATATTAATAAGATCAAGAACTACTTAGATATATAAAGCCTTTAAAATAATCATAAATAATTAATACATATTTATATATATATATAATAAGGGTAGTGAATTCCTTTAATTCACTTTGAATTAACACAATTTCAACATAAAACTTGGATTAAAAGTAGAAAGAGCGAGGACAAAGGATAAAATTTACGATACCTACCGTAACTGATTAATGAGTTTTTTTATTTCCTGACCTTTCCGTCACAATGTCCAGTATATGGTATACATGAAATTTTAATGCTAACCAATTCTCCCTTTCATAGGATCGTATTATGTGTTTTATTAGATTTACAGAAACGAGATCTTCTTCATCGCTTTATGGTTTCTGACTCTTTTAACAACACTTCCACGTGTGCACAATATTTAGGAAATACAGCGGTAGAAATGAAATTGAGAAATAATGTATTACTAAATCTTACCGCCATATTTTGTTTTGCGCCTGCGTTACTAAATTAAAAATAACAGCCTAAGTTCGTAAGCAGTGGAATGTATTAAATCTCGATCATGGAAAACTGTATTTAATTGCCGCAATTACAGAATTTGATTTTTCTAGATGACGTGAAATGTCCCAATTTTAAAAATATTTATATAAGTACATTGAAAATTACTTACAGTCACGTAAGAAGCAGTATTGTATAATAAGCAGCTGTATAAAATTTATACTTTCGTATCTAAATTTTATAAGGAAATGACTAACAAAGCTTCTGAAACACTATAAAGAATAAGTAGGTGATATATCTAAATTTTAAAATATTATAAAGTATTAACACAGTGTGTGGATGGCTTGAGTTGTTACATTTAGTTTGGTTGTAAATACGTTTATAGATAAAAACATGTGTTAAAATAAGAAATATATGTTTAATAAAAAAAGATATAACAGTGGCGACGAGGACGGTCGAATTTATGCTTAAATTACGCTGACAAATTAGTAAAGTTTGATAATTATGTTAATCATCATAGTTAGACTTATATAGTTAATTGTTTTCGTGTAAAAAGTAAAATGAATACTTAGAAAATTTTATCAGTAAAAAGCATCAGCAGTTGTTTTGTTTTTTCGCTATGGATCCTAAATTAAAAGAATACTTTAGCGAATTTGGGAAACAAATGTCGATAATATTTGCAGCGCAGTTGAGTGACACAATTAAGGAGTTAAAGTCACCATCACAGGTTTCAACATCAAATACCGACCAGATAACGTCAAAAACAACTGAAGGTAATTTAAATAATAATTACACATTTTGTCAATTTGAAGGTACCGTACAAACGTTTATACAATATATAGAGCGTTTAGAAAACTATTTTACGTTAGTTAATATTATTACAGACGAAAAAAAAAAGCTCAGATACTCCTAAATTGTATCGGTGCAAAGCATTACGAGTTATTATCACGATTAGTAGCACCAAAGGCAGTTAGTGACATTAAATATAAACAAATAGTTGATTTATTAACTATTCATTTATGTCCGAAGCCAAACCCAATTGTAGAAAGGCATAAATTGTTATCTACAATGCAAAAACAATCTGAGTCGATCTCAAATTACATTGCGGAATTAAAACAGTATGTAACTACATGTGAATTACGTTGCAAGGATTGCAATGCAGACAATCCAGAATTGTTGTTACAACCACAGTTTATTCGAGGTATAGCAAATGAACATATTAGAGAACGATCATTACAAAACGGTGAAAAAGATTTTAATGCTCTTTTTCAACTTGCACTTTCACTGGAGGCTTCATTATTAGACAATAAAACATTATCAAAAAGTGGTTCCGCTGAAGTTCACAATGTGAATAGCCATCACAGTCGTCATGGTTCTTACCAAAAGAAACAACAGCAACGACAAAAATCATCATCAGGCCAAAAAGTAAATAAATACAATCGGCAATATTCTCATTCACAAAAACGAGTAGATTTTAAGCAGCTTGGAATAGCAGGACTTTGCAAACGCTGTGGCAAGGATAATCACATTACAAAAGAATGCAAAATAGATTGAAATAAATTACACTGTAAAGGATGTTCAAAGCCAGGACATGTAGAAAAAGTATGTATAACCCTCAAAAATCAGTCATCCATCACAAATTATGTGGAAGTAAATAACCTAATTTATGAGGAACGCCCATATAAATTCTATACAAATGTGGAACTTGAGAAAACACCAATTTACATAGAAGTAGATTCTGGGGCAAGCTACACAATTTTGCCATTATCAATGTGGAAGGCATTGGGATTACAAAAGCAAATTTTAAAATCTGATAAGATTTTCCATTCATTTACACATCACTCATTTAAACCAATTGGGGAGGTGATGGTCACCGCCACCCATGGAAAACAAAAGTATACAGGTAAAGTATACATTGTGAAGAATAATCATACACCATTATTGGGTGGAAATTTTTACATGGTTTAAACATTAGTTTACTTAACAACCACCAGGCAATATAAACCACATAAAAAGTAACTTAGTACATTCAGAAGCAATTGAGTCTGAAGTCAAAATCTTAAAAGAAAAATTTATAAATACTTTTCAACAGCAAATTGGCAAGATTCCAAACTTAATTTGTAATTTGGAACTTAAAGAAGGTGTTAAACCAGTCTTTACTAAGCATAGGACTTTACCTTTTGCACTCAGAGAAAAAGCAGAAAAAGAACTTGATGAGTTAATTACCTCAGGTGTTATGACTCCAACTCAATTGGTGATTGGGGTTCACCTGCATTATTCATTCCAAAACCAGATGGAAGTGTTTGTATGTGCATTGATTATAAGATAGGCGTTAATCACCAGCTACAAGACAACCATTATCGTATACTGAAGATTGAAGAAGTTCTCCACCAGTTGAAGGATGCTGGTTATTTTTGTACTATTGATCTGTACAAAGCCTATCATCATGTTCAGGTTTCAGAAGCTAGTGCAGCTCTTCAAACAGTATCAACACATCATGGCATTTATTGTTTTAATCGTCTAGCATTTGGAATCAAATCAGCACCTGCTGAATTTCATAAAATTCTAGACCAAGTTCTCCAGGGCATTGATGGCATTGTATCATATTTTGATGATATTGTAGTTTATGGTATTACATTTGATGAGTGCCGTGAACACTTATATAAATGTTTGGAACGTCTTGAAAAATTTGACTTACATGTAAATGAAAATAAATGTTCATTCTTCAAACAAGAAATAAATTACTTAGGGTACCACATCATCAGAAATGCTATAAGAAAATCACCAGAAAAAGCTGAAGGTATTTTGAAAGCTCCAACTCCAAAAAATAAAAAAGAGCTTGAAAAATTTTTAGGATTGATAGCACATTATTCTAAGTTTATCAAAGATGTAAGCACCATCACTTATCCATTGAGGAAACTTAAAAAAGCAAATGCCAGGTTCACATGGGGACCTCAACAAGAAGCATCATTTATCAAGTTAAAAAATATTATTGCAAGTGATGTTGTACTTAGACCTTTTGATCCTAAGTTACAAATTATATTAACATGTGATGCATCTCCAGTGGGCATTGCTGCAATTCTAGCACATAAAGAAGATAATGGAGAGGAATGGCCAGTTATTTTTAAGTCACGTTCTCTTAACACTACAGAAAAATCTTATAGTCAATTGGATAGAGAAGCCTTAGCAATATATTGGGCATTCAAAAAACTGTACAAATACTTATATGGTCAGAAATTTGTATTAGTAACAGATAATAAGCCTTTATATCATATATTTCATCCAAATAAAAATTTACCATCTATAACATTGGCAAAGTTACTTAGATATGCTTCTTACATGTCAGAATTTCAATATACAATCAAACACAAGCTTACAGAAGAAATGTCAAATGTTGATTACTTTAGCCATTCTCCAGTCAAAAGTGATGATATAGAAGAAGAAGAGGTTAATCAAATCCAAGAGCTTGTTGTTCAGGACATCAGCTCAGTAGCAATCAACAAGAAAAACATCAAGCTAAAAACAGAAAAAGATAACCACCTGTTACAGCTCAAAACTACACTCTTATCCAGTGAAAATTCAGAAGGACAATTTCAATTGTTAAATGGAATAATTTTTAGGGACAATAGGTTAGTTATACCTGAATCATTACAACTGATAGTTCTTCAAGAACTCCATGAGACACATATTGGAATTACTAGAATGAAACAACTAGCTAGACACTATGTCTATTGGAAAGGAATGGACAAAGCAATAGAACAATTTGTCAAAAAATGCTCCAAGTGTCCTCAAGTACAAAAAGAGCCCCAGAAAATATATCATACCTGGGAGACCCCAACAAAGAATTTTCAAAGAATACACATGGATTTTGCTGGCCCAGTTAATGGTAATTACATATTGATAGTTGTTGATGGAAAATCTAAATTTCCATTTGCAGAGATATTTACAAAGCCACCAACATCACAGTCAACCATAGAGATGCTAAAACGAATATTTGCTGTACATGGAATTCCAGCAGTATTAGTCTCAGATAATGCTACTATTTTCAAGAGCCAGGAATTCACAGATTTTTGTAGTCAACATAGTATAAAACAAAAATTTAGTGCACCATTCAATCCAGCAACCAATGGTCTTGCAGAAAGGATGGTTCAGTCAGTAAAGAATAAGCTGAAGGCTATGGATAAAAAAAATTTACCAATTGTTGAAAAGCTTTGCAGAATTCTTTACAAGATGCGATCAACACCACTAAATGATGGACTCACTCCAGCTGAAAATTATTTCAATCATAATTTACGCACCAAGTTTGATCTGCTCATCCAGTCAACAGGACTTACAGACAGGGAAGTTAAAAATGCTCGAGTACCATGCAAATTATGTGTGGGAGAAAGGGTGTTAACACGGAACTACATTGGTAAAGAAAAATGGCTGACTGGAGTAATCACAAAAACCATGGGAAACCTACATTATGAAGTAAAGCTGGATAATGGACACATACAAAAAAGACATATCAACCAATTATGGAAGACAGAGGTAACTTTTCAGCAGCCACAAAAAATGGTTTCTTTCAAGCTACCTCCTCCACCACCAAAGAACATGCCAACACAAAGTCACAGTCAAACACCAATGGATGCACAAGAGAGCAAAATGATGGCGACAGAAAACTTAGTTCCAACATAAACTCCAGTTACTGAAGCAAAAGTGGGAACTCCAGAATCAATACCAGTGCAGATACAACAAAGAAAATCCACACGGCAACATCATCCACCAAGATATTTACAGGATTATGTTTGCCAATAATAATAATAAGTATCACTCCTATTGTTCACTGGAATTTCAAATTATGTGTGGGAGAGTGATATATCTAAATTTTAAAATATTATAAAGTATTAACAGTGTGTGGATGGCTTGAGTTGTTACATTTAGTTTGGTTGTAAATACGTTTATAGATAAGAACATGTGTTAAAATAAGAAATATATGTTTAATAAAAAAAAGATATAACAGTAGGATACAAATACGTCTAGTCATTTGGCACTACAGGGATGAATTAATGTGAACCTTGGGTTAGGATTGAGCAAAGTAGGAAGAGTTAGAGCACAAGTTTAAGTCTAATGTTTCACCTATTTTCACCACTCTACCCAGATAAAACCAGAGTAACACACGACACGACACATATGGCTATCTTGATAGAGATTATGTAAATTATCCTCTAAATGCATCACACATGATTATAGCATTTCCAAATATTATTAATTAAATTATTTGAAATTGTACACTGTAAAACATGAAGTTCCTTTGTTGAAATTTGATAAAAGTGAAGTTTTAATGTATCATATTCATTAAATATCATTCACATCTGTGTAATTAAGACAATCACAACACTTACCTACATGTTCTTAAATTAATTTGAAAAGTGTTGGAATGTAGTGATTTTTAAAAAATAAAACAACAAAAAATGAGTTAAAATTAGTAAACTTGTTTCATAAAAAATTACAAACCTTTTTAGCTGTTAAGCTATTATCAAGCGAACATAAAAAATTAAATATAAAAATATATAAATATATACAACATAAAAATATAAAATGAAAAAATACTAATTTAGATATATAATTTATAAAAATAACAAAGGAAAAAAATTGTTTATCAAATCAATTTTTTATTGTTTTTAAAAAGTTTAATAATTTTAACTCTTTTTTTCTTGTTGTTTATTTTATGTTTTTAAATTATGATTGTATTAATTTTTCATACGAACAACGAAATAAATTTACTGATACTGTTCAAACTTACCATTTAATAAAAGTAATGTCGTTTCGAAAATTCTATTAAAATAGTGTACTAAAACAATTTAGTTTTGTTCTTAGGTAGTATTATTTACATTATAAATGGGTTGTTTGTAACGTATTTGGCGCAGAGTACAAATAATATATATATATATATATATATATATATATATATATATATGATTTGTATATTTGTTATATTTAGCTGCGATACATTAGTTTATTCACAGCATTATTTAACTTATATTTAACTTATACGTCTATGCAAAGCGACATTGACATAACGATTAACGACTTAATCATTATGAATATTTGAACCTAAAGAGTTATTTATTACTATTTGATCATTCACAAGCGAGCCACAAAAACTGCCAATTCTAGGAACATCTTCGGTAAAAGCACATTCACATAGAAAATGTTCAACCGAATCTATGCCAGTAGTACTTCTGTTTCTAATTTTAAAAATGAAAAATACAGATATTGTTACTCTTTGATATATTTTATATATACCTATATATATTATAATATTGGTTGATTATATTTAACTACGTATAAAAAATTACTTATATTTATTGTTATGTCGTTTTTTTTATTATTTTTATTATTATTAAAGGAACACATTACATTTTTTTATAATAAAATTTATTGGAAAAATACCACCACATAATATTTCAATGTTTAAATTAATGTTTTGATTCCAATAAAGTTTTTTTGGCGATTTGTAGCCATTATCGTCGATACTGCATTTCTATAGTATTTTCATAATCCTTCGTTATTGACACTATCAAATGCTTTTTTGTAATTAACGAAGCATGCAATAATTCCCTATTGGCATTTAATGACCTCTAGATGATAGCTTTCGCATCTTCAGTTCCTTTTTTTACTACAAATCCATACTGAGTTTCACTTAGATTTTCATTCATTTTCCTTAAAATTCTGGAATTTTAATAAGCAAACGTAATTGTATAAGATTCATTAACGTAATTATTCTATATTCTGAGCATTTCTGTGAGTTATTTCCTCTTTGGTAATGATACAAAATTTATCGATTTAAAGTCTTCCAGTTGTGTATCTTCATCGTATATTTTGTTTAATATTTTTAGAAACTCTCATTCATAGGAGCGTATTATGTGTTTTATTAGATTTACAGAAATCTCCATCGCTTTATGGTTTCGGGCTCTTTTAACAACACTTCCACGTGTGCATAATATTTAGGAAATACAGCGATAGAGATGTAATTGAGAAATAATGTATTACTAAATCTTGCCGCCATATTTTGTTTTGCGCCTCCGTTACTAAAAAACAACAGCGTTAGTTCGTAAACAGTGGAATGTATTAAATCTTGATCATGGAAAACTGTATCTAAATGCCGCAATTAAGGAATTTGATGTTTCTCATGAAGACTGAGTGTTAATATATGAAAAATGTGCACGCAACGAAAATATAAAAATGACGTCATTTGCGATTGTGAGAATGCACTACAAATCGTCAGAAATATGAATGTTGAATATATTGGATAGTAGTGATTTTATTAATTATAAACCAAACAAAATATAACACCAATAATCGTTAAACGTTTTTTATTTGTGCGTGCTTGAAAATGACGTAATTGTCGAAAAGCTTCGCAATAAAAAACTTTTAGTGAATATTGATGTTATATTTTGTTTGGTTTATAAGAAATATAAAGCTGCGCCTTTATTGAACTTTTAACAACTTCTTTTCAGGTACTTGCTTTATATAGTTTAATCAAGAACTGCTGACGTCGATTAAATTATAGATTTTTGTAAATCATTCTTAAGCATATTTTTAAAGTCATCATCATCGTCGTATTGCTCGGTTTTGACGGTCGTGATCCATCATGTAATTTTTCGTATAATTCGTCGCGAGATGTCCCAATTTTCGATCGTCCGCATCAGTTCTTCAAGTGACAACTTCGTTCAGGACTCGACTTAATCTATATATCGGTTGGGGGCACTTGGTTCCATTTTACGTCATCAAAGTCGTTGATGTAATCTAAGAAACATATAAACGCGAGTGTGTTAAATTCATAATATTTTGTAGTGTGTGTTTTATATTCAGTATCAGGTCCCCGCGTTCTTCGACCTGGCATACGCCTGCCTGTTCTTTAGATATGAGTGGGTGAATATACGGTTTTAAACGTTTCTGTATAATACGTATCACAACCTTGCTGGCATGATTTATTAGTGAAATCGTGCTATAATTTGTGCATTTGTGTTTGTCTCCTTTTTGATATAATGGAATATATAGAGACTCTCCCCATTCAATTTTTACATATGCGGGTATTCCAATTTTTTTTACATATTTGATGTAATATGTCAATACCTTCTTTGTCTGTCAGTTTAATCATTTCCGTCAGTTCCTCTGACTTGCGTTAAATAGTTTGTATATGACATTGGTGACTCATTTGGTTGACCATCCTGATCTAGGTCTTGCAACTTACTGTCTTCTTTGCTGTAAATAGGATTGTAACATTATTCTCTCCACCTATTTAGTATTTCCTTTGATTCTGTGAGAAGATTTCCTTTCTCATCTTCGGTTGGGGAGTATCGGGATTTGAATTTTCTAGCGAGAATTGTCACATTGCGAAATAGATATTTTGGTTCGTTTTGATGTTTACTTTTTTCTATCTCTCTACAAATTGATGTGATATATTTGTTTTTATCTTTCTTCAGTACCATTTTTATTTCCTTCGTTATTACCTTCCGTTTTTTCATTAACTGAGTCTTATTCTGTTCTTTTATTTTTATTTGTTGTCATTCTTTTATTAAAGATCATGCTTGTTGTGATATACATGTTTTTTAACCTCTTTGTTTTTCGGTTTACAGTCTTGTGCAGCTTTCTTTATTTTTGATTTCATAATATTCCAAAGTTCTAATGCTGATGATTTCTGTATTTCTTTTTTTAAAATTGATTTCAAGGACTTTGACAGGTGGCTGTTTTACTGAGGGTTATCACCAAGTTCCCATCTATTTTTCGAGGTTGATTTTTCTCAAGTTTTTTCAATTCAAGTTTAATATCAGCTATTAAGGCATTATGGTCGCTCCACAGTCTAATTTTGGCCTGGTTTTTGTGTTTTTTATAAATGTATTCTGCCTGGACTTAATGAGTATGTAGTTTACCTGGTTTCTTGTATAGCTGTCTGGCGATTTTCATGTGTATAAACGCCGGGTGTGTTACTGGAAATGGGTGTTTGTCATGTAAAATTTGTTTTATGTACAAAATTCTAGTAGCATTTCTCCTCCCTCATTTCTGGCCCCAGGCCATATTTGCCAACTGCATGTCTCAGATAGTTATCATTTTCTATTTGCCAACTGCATGTCTCAGATAGTTATCATTTTCTATTTGCCAACTGCATGTCTCAGATAGTTATCATTTTCTGTATTCCCGATTTTATAATTAGAATTTCTCGTTTATGAATCTTTCTTATAGTGTTAGTTAACTTCTTGTAGAAGTTTTCAATTTCTTCTTGTGTGGATGCTGATGTTGGAGTATATACTTGTATTATATTTAAATGCACTTGTTTGAATTTCCACTGTAAGCATTCTGTCATCAACCACCTCATATCCATACTGCATATTTTATTTCTTTGTTAATTACCATTGATATTCCATTACAGAATTGGTATTGATTAACCGAACTGATTATTAAATTGTTAGTTGAAGTGAAGTGTCTGGTGGTCCACCAGTGCGTTTCAGAGATTCCTGATATTCCCTTTTTTGTGTCATTGTTTCAGCTATTTGTAATTTACCGAACCGATTTAATCCCTGAACATTCCATGTACACATTTTCATGCTGTTTAGTTTGATCTTGTATTTAGTTCCAGTCATATATTTCTTGTGGTGAACCTAGTTCCCTATTCTCCCACAGCCAGTCGACAATTTCTCAGACGGTTCGCATGGCGTGTCGACATCTTTTACGAAATTTTCCATTATAGATATTCTTGGTAAGATTTTCACGGTGGGTAACTGTTTCTTTCCATGGTATATTACTTCAGCCGGTTGAGTTATTATGTAACTATCACCTGAAGATATCTTGATTCCAGCCTTTAGAGGAAATATGATCCAATCACCTGACTCCAGTAATGACACAGCTGCTGCTCGGTGCCATTGGATTCTCTTAAACTGTCTCGTCTGCTTAAACCTGTTCGGCTTGAGAGACTCTTCTGGTAGGTGATACTACCGCCGGCATTTCACTGGGATACGTAAGCCCCTTCGCCGCGACAAAGTGGGATCCCTCGTCGCTCGATTAAACGAAATAATTCATGGTCGTGTAAAGTAATTTCAATCAATAGTCATAGTCTATAAATAATGTCTTAATTTTTATTAGGTTTGAAAATAACGAAAATAGAACTTAGAATATATTTTCGTTTTATTTATTCCATAAAAATTTAAATCAACACCTAGAAAATGTACAAAATTTAATTTTCTATAAAAATGAATGAGGTAGAATTTCATTTTTATTTTACGATAGTTTGGAAATTTAAATAAATTTTTATTTTCCGTTTTAGTACGAACTGTAAGGAAAGATTACACGAGTAAAGACAGCTTTGAATAGTAATTTGTAAATTAGAATAAATAAAGAAAGCTCGATAAAAAAAAAGGGGAAAAATAAAATATAGATGCACATGTGAAGTTTTAATTAATCTAACAAAGATCGGGGAAAACGACCATTATATAGACGGTAGAGTATATAAAATTATTATCGGTATAATTATATAATTTATTATAACTAAAAAAAAAAATTCAAAAAATTACAAATTGTGCATGGTAAAATAAAAAATATGAATAACATAACAGAAGTTTTAGTATCGATTTTACTAAATGATAATTTTAACCTCTAATTGTACGATTGTATTTATTGTCCTCTTATATACATGTGTAAACTTCTATATTGTAAAATTATTTATAATACATACATTTTTTTGAATGTTCAATTTTTCTTATAATTGTTTTCTTTTTTTGGTTATTTTAAAATTCACGTGGAAAATGCGTGTAATGATATTACTACAATTAGACTGTAAAATAAAAGATGATATCTCTACGGTGATGACAAAAAACTAATAAATAAGACTGTTTTCGTTCAGAATCGTCCGACCTACCGAAGACAATTGGTGCCAGACAGCTAGAAATAGTCCGCCTTTACCGCATCAGTTCGACTTTGTTCAACACCAACATCTCAAATGTGAAGGCACATTTAACTCTATTATAACCGATATAATATGGCCAAATGCCAACTTTAATTAATAACTAAATGTTCAAATCATTTCAAAAAAAAATACAGGTTATTATGATTTATTTATTTAATTTAATATTCTAATGATAGTAATTATTACAATTGCAATTGTTAGTAAAATCGTAATCATTACTACAAATTAAAACTCGTATAAATTGGTTTCTACAATCTCATAAATTCGTGATAATTCCTAATATTTTTTTTTTTAACAATTCGAGAACATGTATTAAGTTCACAGAAACATCGAAAGAAAGTTTTAACTTAATTTTCAGACTAGTTAATAAAACTTTGATATATAAATTTTAATATATTAGAATTTGTTTAATATGATTGAATTGAACGTAGAAATGAAAAATACCGAAACAAAAAAATTAAAAACTAATAATTTTCGCATTTATTGAACGAAATTTTTTTTTTAGCTTTACGGTAAGATGATACACATGTACCTATATATACATATATAAAAAATTTGTCATTAAATTTTTGAACGTTACAAAATTATTAGTTCCACAAAAAATACTGAAAAATTACCGCCGGCATAAACTTAACTATAATACTATGTGGTTTTTTTTTAATTATCGGTACTGCTCACTTTAAAATAGGAGTGGTCAGTGTGTTACAAAACTTTTAAAATAAGTTAATTTATTATTCTAAACTACCTCAATATACGTATGACCGGAGAGATGTAATTAAAAATAAAAAGTTATAAAGCTAAAATTGAATTTAATGAAAACTAATCCTGGGACGTTTATAAAAAATTGTGAATTCTGCAGAATCTATTTGTGATAATTTTATCAAAATTATTTTATAATTTCATCAGAATTATTTTTTTATCGTTTATAAAAATAAAAAAAATGAATTTTAGAAACAAAAATAACTCCAATGTTCGATGAAATACAAAAGAATGAAAGAATAATAAACGAATAGCGACGGAGGAAGTATAAATATGACGTTTACAAATGGAAAGCGCACGCTGATAAGAAAAATACCAAAGGTGAGGATACCAACGCGTTATCATCTTTTAGAACTGACTTTATACAGAGCGGAATGTTATCGTAAAAGCATGACTCAATAAACGAAATGGTAGCCAATAAGAAACCGTGAGTCTATATTTATATCTTGATATATATTTAATTTTCATGTATATGTGTGTTTTATATACAAGAATGCACACGCTTACATATATTTGTGTGTATAATAAAACACATATTCAGCGTATGTCGGCGTCTATATTCTAACGGTATATTTCAATTGAGTGAGTGAGTAAAAGAAGTTAACATTAATTCTTTTTATTACAGATGATATATATATATATATATATATATAATATCGATATATGTATGTATAATAGAGATATATATATTTATATATGCGTACAAATGTATAAGTGCGACAATCTATCTGAAAAAAAGTCCCGCCTATGAAGATATTTTTCTATTATTAGCTTAAAGAAAAGCAACTTCATTCATAGACTATTTTTAACGATCAGAGTTGTACATTACCTTAACGAAATTTTTTCCTACGTACATTTTTTTTATAGATGGTTTGTTCGCCGAAAATGGAAAAATATAATTTAGATTTTGCGAATATTTTTCGACATTTAAATTTTCGAAAAAACTTAAAAAATTTTTTTTGCCTACTACATTTTTTAAATACGGGCAGTTAGTTTTTAATAGGTGCACGACGGATTGAAGGTTACTATGCGAGAAAGCTGTTGGTATTTTTTTATAAAGTACAAAGAAAATTTCATTTATTTAAATTATGAACATAAAATACAACACGTTATATACCGAGTACAGGATTAACCTTAGTAGCTAATATAATAACAACAAGGTGCATCACGTAAAAGTTATGATGAAATAAGGAAAATTAGAAATAAAAAAAAAACCGCCACAATAAAAAGTGAAATAGCATTCGCTTTTTTTACTCGGGAGTGCAACATTAACTAGATTTTCGTAGGCATAAATTGTAATCGACGTTCGAAATATTAAACGGGTTAAAGATGTCAAGTATTTAGGAGTCCCCTTCGGATTCTCGTTTGCCCTTCAGTATATTAATCGTACTTATCGATAATGCTTGCAAAGCTATTCGAATTCTTTCACTTATGTTTCATCGAAGATCCCACTTCACTGTTACAAGTCAGAAAACTACTAAATACAACTATTATTCGTCATCCGCGGTTAACATATGCATGTTCCCCGTTTGACTTTCAATTTCCGACAGCATATGTGAGAGTAAATAAGTAAGTATGGTGATAAATCTTGGTTAAATATGTTAATTTTAAATATTTACTATCTATTTTGTAATGGAATTTGATTAAATAACGGCTAGCGGATTAACATGTATATTTTTCACCTAAACTTCTTATCGTTGGTATATGCAGATCACAATGCCATCGTTTCGTGTATACGAGAAAATTGCAAAATCCGTGAAAACGAATTAAAATCATAGGGGACTTTAATATTGGCCGGCTTACATAATCGGTATGCGCGCTACGAACATCGACGATTAAAACGTCGATTTTAAATTTGATTTTTCTTTTATTTTTTTTTTTAATAGCGCAGTTGGTAACACTGCTACAACGCAAACCGCGTGCTCCACGTTTAGTGTACACACGAGAGATTCGTTTTTGTCCAATTTCCAGGACGTTTTACTACGTTATTTTCGGCGTGAATCGATCACGACAGTGCAGAGAGTTTCGAAAAGAACTCAATTTTTTTTTTTTGTGGGGGTTACAAAATACATCCACGAGATCTGGAAGACCTGCAAACTAGGATTTCTGAAAAATTTCAAAAATTCAGTGACCTATGTTCGAAAGTCATCGAAAATTTTATAAAGACTGAATGAATGTATTGCAGATGGCGGTCATCTGAACGATATTGTGTTCTACAAATGATTGTAAGCCAATCTCTGGTTTTCATATTTTTAAATAAAATTTCATTCGGAAATTTCGGTCGAGTAGTTTTTTAAGTTATTCAAATAACAAGAAACCTGTCCGTCTTCTCTGGGTCACCTTATATTTGTCATCAGTAATTTTGGAAACTTATACTTTTTTTAAAGTCAAAATTTCGGTTCACGTTGTAAAAGTCATACGAATAAATAATAAAAGAGGAATATTTGTTCGAATTTTTTTCGCGGTGTACAACCGTGACAATTTTTTTAACTTTCTACGAGTATTTTGAAATGTGTCACGAGGTGTGAAAAAAAAATGAATCGATTTACATTTGGAACGTATAAAAGGTTGCGTATTTAAAAATAACATTATTAGGTGAGACCTTCCGTCGTGCAGTAATTGTTTTAAATTTTATCACACCGTTTATATAAATATATATAAACTACTCAAACTCTAAATTGGAAATCTATTATTTCGGTTTTTATATTTCTTTTTCGTGTATTTATTTTTCTCATGTCAAATGCTAATTTATAACTAGCCAGTTGAGAGGACATCTAATAAATAGTATCTATGGTGAATCCAGAGATGGTTAACCTTACAAACTATGAAACTATAATACTAGATACTTTATCTTTGTTCTTTTTAGTCGCAGACACATCCGTATGTACAAGTGACGCTGTTAGCTGATTCGGATGAATGCGTTAATCGGCTTAAGTGCTTATAGTTTCTTCAAGGGTATCTACGTTTAAATTTCGATGTATAGCTTCATCGGGCACATACCAATTAAATTAAGTGTAACGCCTTGTTCTAGAAGCGCTAAATTATCGATTTATTTCATTTCTGTGCAGATCCCCAAATTTGTGCATCATAACTCAAGATCGATTTCAATACAACTTTATACACCAGTAATCGGTTTTTTAATTCAGAATCCTACGAAGCTGTATAACATTTTTAATTTTAGGTCCAGTTCTTTTTTCTTTTGTATATGAATTTTCCACGTTAGTTTTTTAATCTAGGGGTATCTCATTTTTCTTTGTATCACGCTGTTTCCTATCGATACTTCTTTATCACGCCTCTTCTATTAGTGACACGTGTATGGATTTTCTCGGATTAGTTTTCATTTTTAGGTCCACTGATACAGTCTGTCTAGGTTGTTTTATAGAGCAGTGATAGCCACTTCAGCGAGGTATCATATGCACTGTATCATCCGTTAACAGATCTTCTTGTAGATCAATAGTGAGATAGCAGCGAAGAAACAAAAATACGAGTTAGAACAGTTAGAAGCGCATATTTTTTAAATTAAAAGTAATATTGCGCGGTCAGAACGTAAATGTAGAATTAAAATTTAAGCTTTCGGTGTTTTTATCATATGGCGATGAAATCTGGACATTAACAAAAGCAACAGAAACTTCGGAGATGTATCACTAGACATGCTTACAATAAAGTGGACGGACAAAATAGGAAATTTCGAAGTATTAAATCGATTATTGAATAATTGTAAAGAAATTAAACGCTGAAAATTAAAATACTTCGGACACATAACGAGAAAATACAGTGATGCTAAAAAGGATTTCTGGAAAAATGTCACGGATTTTTGACACGGTGGTTTGCTCAACTGGTTTAGTCAACGTTTGGCAACGAACACGGCACTATGATGATTTTATATTTCTAAACGTAGGTGTATTATATAAATAATTACTTTTATAGAAACGAGATAATTTTTTTTTTCAAATGTAGACTTCACATTTGCGAAAAATCCATTTGCCGAATTTTTAGAATGTATAATTTGTTATACTTTGTAGTTGATATTATAAACAATGTATAGAACGTGCGCAATATTTTGAACGATTCAACCCCATAAATAATTAATAAAAAATATTACTATTAGTTACTAGCACGGGCGCACTATCGAGACGATGTACCCAGAGACTTACTGTCTAGATCAGATTAATTCGGCCAGATGCGAGAATCCACTGTTTATATTTAATTGTAGGATTTTATTCATTTCTCGTTAGCTCAGTTTCCGAGTCAGTGGTACTGCCACGCAATGCGTTGATGAGTCTGGTTAATTTGTTCTTAATACCTTGTCCTACTATAAACCTTTTCAGGATTTTGGTAAGTTGTATTGGATCTAAGTTCATTTGTTTCACGGTCTCGATATAATTAATTCTGTGAAAATCGCAAACATGATATCTTCAAACGGTCGGAATTTTGTTCCATTTCCTGTTTAGCTGCTTTGATTATCTGTAATAATTGATCGGTTTCGTCTTCCGTTTTCAGCTTCTTCGATTTAGGCGAATGTTTCTCAGCATTAATACGAGCGATCGCTTCAATAGATGAAGAGGAAGTGGAGGATTGAATGCTGGAACTGAAGGAATTGTAGGGTTACCATTGTCTATAGTTTTGGGGAGTTCGTTAGTTCTTCTAGGTTCACCCATTACGAGGGACATATCAACACCGTCTGTAACTGGAGGGCAATTATTTTCCCTTAATATGGCCTGCTAAGCGAACTCTGAGATTGCATTGCCGATTAGAATATGTGCTAGCACAGATAGTGCAAAGCCTGCTCGCAAAGTGTGTGCGTTTGAAATCTCGAAATTAATATATTATTAACAATTTCGAAAATTGTAAGAGAAACACCAAGAACCCGATTTATGGACGCCGTAATAAAACAGAGCTATGTGAAGATTAAAGAAGCTGCTTTTGCCGGGAAATTACTTATTTAGCTGCAGGCCATGTTGCCCACCAACCTAGCGGTTGAGGAGAAATGATGATGATATTTGTATTTATTTTTCATTCTAAACCGTTAAAGAAATCATAGCGGCCGCTACCGAGGTGAAATTTTTAAGTTCGAATTTTCTCAGTTTTTGTGTAGCTAATTTCGTCTGGCTATTCTTCATATAATCAGCTTCTCGAGCCTAGACAAAGTCGCGAAAAATCAAATAAATTTTTATTACAGATATATTACGCGCGTAGACGAAAGCTGCTTGATTGCGTAGTATAAAAATCGAATAATGAGAAAAAAAAATGAGGAAAAAGTAAATATCTAACGGAATTTCGTCATTAAAGTACGACGATTATGAATTAAAATGAAAAATTAGAACATATATTTCGTGTAAAACCAGTTCGAAATTATTATTATTTTCACGTACTCGATGAAGTATTATAAAAGACTGACTTTATTATTTTACATATCGGCATCACTGGCACCGGATGACAACGAGCTTAAAGTTTCGTCTTTAACATCGATTTTCGGACGTGCTAGGAAATTCTCTTCTTCTTCTTGTTCGTTATTATCCGATTTAAAGGAATCGCCGCGCGTACCACCGTCATCTTGACCGTGTTTATATTTGTGCTTATGACTTTTCTTATCTTTTTTCCTTCGTTGAGACTGAAAACATAAGGAATTTAACAACAATAACAAACGTATATTTACAAAGTAAAACACAATAACCTAAGAAAGTAAATAATTGGAGTGTATTTTTACAACAGTAATACGCGATATACATATACAAATAATATTATATTATTAATTAAGAATACCAAAAAAGTAAGGGGGTTACGGTAAAAAATCTGAAAAAAAATTCTTGTAAGTTATATATAAATTATGTATTAAAGATGTTATAAAATGTTCATTAAACAAATGAGAATGATCCGATGCGTTGAAATAAGATAAAAATAAGATTAAATATTATGCAAAATGAATCGCAACAAATAATGTTTTAATATTATATTTAGTGTATATTTGCTGTACTGGAATCGTACTTACCGATGACATTAACCACTTCGTTCGGATGTAGGGTACAATTAATAACGAACTTTCGGACGAAGAAAACAGTATGAGTAATTTGTAGTGCGTATTTGTAATTTTTATGCACGGGGAGAAACGTCGAGAATAATCCTACAGAACCGGGTTTGTATTAACTATTAAAATTAGTATCGGAAATATGGCACCAAGCGAGGACAGGGTTTTATAAAGGATTAATTTGTTTTACAGATTCGGAAATGATTTCCTGAAAAAAAGTAGGTGAATCGCACTAATTGCTTTATTGACCTTAACATTAATGTAATTCATGTAATCAGGAAAAGGTCAATCGCATATCTAGGATTATATCTAGATAACGAATGTTCTTGGACCAGGCAATGTCCTCTCGTCTTCAACGTTAAGATATTGATTGCCTGTGGGTAAAAAATACCGCTTCGATCTTGGAACCGTCGTTAATATTAACATTTTACCCTTCGCTAGAGTAATATGTCGCAGAATATCGCGTATTTCGAATATTAAGTTTTTCCCGTGCAGGCACGATCGTTGATTAAATAATTTTTATTTCTTCCAAAATTTGACCTTACGCTAATAAATGCTTAACTTACGAAGTTTTACCTACTATGCGACGCTATTACTTACTACGCGTATTATTTAATCTAGAATTGCCTAATTCTTCTGTGGTACGTTTTCCATATTTTTCACTTACTCATCGTTCGATTACCTTAAATATATTTGTTATTTCTTATAATGTGCCCTATTCAACTGAATCTTCTTCCGTTTATATATTTCATTAAGCAGCGTTTTTCGTTAATACTGTCCTACAATAATTGAAAATTAAAATTACGCAATCGTAATCTAATAGTTAGGGTGTCTTAAAAACGATGTTATTACATACATGAAACGTTATTCTTGAAATAGTACACAAATATTTTTTAAAAAAATATAGATATATATAATATAAATACATATGCGAATCATAAAATAAAAAATCCTACAGTTAAAAGTGAAAGATCGCGTTTAATATCGCAGTTAAAAGTAGAACACGCATAGTTAAAAACACAGTACTGCGTTTAATATTTTTTTTTTTTCGCAAAGTTAAATCTAGACAACACTGTAACGCATAAAGTTGCGAATATCAGCAACATTTTCAAAGCTTAGTCGCAGAATTTGTTGCTTATTAGTAATATTATGAATCGTAGGGTTCATTGTTACTCATCATCATCGTCGTTGTAGTGTTCGTTGCTGAACATCGTGACTAGCCCCTCATTGTACATTATTTTTGCATATGAAATGGGTGAAAATCACAGCACTAATTATAAACAACACGAGTGCGCACCCATATGTTATACACGAAGTGGAATGCCACTGTCTTCTTGTTCGTAATGAGAAACTCTATGTCGTGAACGCAAATGGAACATTCACGTATCATCGGTGCTCTAGACTACGTCATCACGATATTCGATTGTTACTATATTTCGGTTTTCATTTTAAATAAAAAAAAATAATAATATATTCCTAAAAAATTATACATTTTGATCGTGTATAATACTGCTTTTTTTTTTTTAAAAAAAAGAAAAAAAAATGATTAGATAATTTTGTAATTTGTTATAAAATTATTTTTGAAATTGAAACATTCTATATCAAGCAATACCTCTTATTATAAAAAGAGACAATTTTTCGTTTGACATTAAAAGTATACAATACCGTATAATGGACACTGTTTTGAAAGGGTTTCGTACAAGCCGACTATACGAAATTATTAAAGTGTTTACTTTTCTCGATGTTCTAAATTGATTGTATTTCAAACGTCTACAGCTTTAGACTGCACCGTCCTTTAAACGATTTCAATATATAAATTACTGTTGAAGTCTCAACATTTCCGATAAATGTGTGAATGGGTTATACATTTATTAGTTAAGCGTCTTACTCTCGATATTAACTTGAGAGAATTTTTTTAATTCGATAGTAATTTTTTTTTTTAAATTTGGATGCCCTACAACCTACCCAACGTGATATACTTACGAATCCATATTTCTATAAACTCGGACAACTTCTCTAGAAATATCGCTACGTCTGAAAATAGATATAAATTTTCAAGATGAAGAAGAGACGATCCATTATACGAAGAACCGTTACGAGATGCGCGCAGTAATTCGAGGTACAGTTCGGAGCGTAATGTTATTAAAGAAGGGCATTCGAAGAACACGTATTGCAAACTGCACGTCCAGCATGTAGAAGGCAGTAAGGAGTTTCTGTATAAAGAACAGACAGTCCGGCAACAAGTAATGCCCGAACCGCAATCTGTTGATAAGTACAATTCTTCTCCGCTTTATGTTTTTAAAAAATTAGAACCATGGAAATCTAGGAAGAGACGGTTACTTGATAATACCTAGTAAAAGACGACTGCTGTATACACTCCGCATATATCTGTTCCCAGAGTCTCTTATGTTCCGACTGTATAAAATTTATGACATCAAGCGTAGTAACTAAAGAAAATACCACACCACTAAAAGACCCACATTTAGTTAATGAATCTACAATTTCATTGTCGGGGATTCCTCGATATCCCGGTACCCATAAGAAAGACACAAATATACTCAAGTTTTCCAGATGATTACGCTTCAACGTAATGAGTGAGATCAATGAATCTGACGCCTTTCCTTTGTTTTCAATAGCTTGTAGCAGTTAACATTTAGTAATCGAATGTAATTATTTCAAGTATAAATTTTCTAAGGATAATATTGAAACCGACTCGATGATTTACAAAAAAAATCGCAAGTTTTATCGACTAACCGTGCGGTAAAAAAAGCCTTACCATTGCATCTTCGTCATCATTGTCATGATTATGATGGTGGTGATGACGACTATGACGATGGTGACGATGGTGATGACGTCTATGAGGATGATGACGACGTCCATGATGATGATGATGATGACGATGATGATGGTGATGTTCTTTCGGTTGATTATCGATACTAGTCGCCGGCAATGATTCTCTCGAGCCATCTTCTTCTACCTGTTCCTCTTCCTTAGCTTCAACAAGTGGTGGCGCAGCGGATCCGGATGGTTCCGTGGACGCTAATTCACTTACACCGTTAGCATTATCTGTTTCCAATTTATCTTCATCCGAATGCTCGGATTTCGGCTCGTCTTTAACTCGTTCAACCATTGTCGATTTAGCTATCTGAGTTTCGCCCTGCCAAAACAAATCGGAATTTAATAAATAAATTAGCGTTATAATCAACCGTTACTAGGTTTTTTTCTTAATTTAAAAAAAAATTAAAAATTACTCGAAAATATGCGATAAAATCCGTACAAATAATTTATGTATTAAGTGTATGTGCGCGTTTCGTTGATTTGTTTTAAAAAAAGGACCCGATTTAGATAACGTCTGAAAAAATTTCATCTTTTATATATAAAACTGACTCTGACAAAACTAAATTCAACGAATAACTAATGGACAAGTAGCGTTTTCGGACACAATTTTTAGAGTTTTGTCGTCATCGTATGCCTGTGCGATAAATTTCATTTTAAAGTATAACCATTAGCAGATAGATCCGCATTAACATTTTCATATATAACATAAAACTAGACTTGGAAGTGCCTGACGTTTTTTGTC
This sequence comes from Coronaproctus castanopsis, assembly GCA_032883995.1. Classification (NCBI taxonomy): domain Eukaryota; kingdom Metazoa; phylum Arthropoda; class Insecta; order Hemiptera; family Monophlebidae; genus Coronaproctus; species Coronaproctus castanopsis. Next base: position 298,385,765 of record CM065052.1, read on the forward strand.
CGATAATATAGCAACCAGGAGACGTCAATGGAAGCGATGAAATCGTCCCCCTAAACAAATTATGAGCAGGGAATTTTTCTTTAGTATCTATGAAAAGAACATCAGTCACAGAAAAAAAATAAAGTAACTTGTTGAATAATTTTAAATATCAAAATTAAAAAGTATTAGAAAAAAACCCCCGCTAGATAAAAATCACCCACAAGTGAGTGATCGGAATAACTACACTGAACGATCTGCGTATATTAGTGAGAACTAAAAAAGGCCGTGCACGAAATTAGAAGCACTAGGCTCTCCGCGTTCGAGGTCACATACACGATTATATTTGCGCGAATTTTTATCTATGCAAACGCAATTGTGTGTGTGTGCATTTGGAGTGAAGAAAAGAGACGCGTGTATGCCGATCTGGAAGCGATAGAGCAAAGCGCTTTTTTGGTCGCATACACTGGTCAACAACGTGATTTTTATACACGCCCGTTAGTATGTTCACGTGGTATTGTTGTATTTGAGTCACGTTTTAGTTTGATCGCTTTTCTATACTATGCCCCTTACTAATAGTGAAATTGGAAGCGATGATCGGCCGCGCGTCTTCTGTGATACTACTACAAAAGAAACTGTACCGGCTCGTTCGTCACCATTTATAGCAGCTACTATCGCACTAGTCTGTTCAAATGCAATCTCTTCCGAAATTGAAGCTGTATGCAATTGCGTTATTGAAGAACTTCCACGGGTTAGTTTTAGTGTATTAAATTTTCAAGAAAAAATTAATATTATTCAAAATGATAGACCAACGCCTGGTTTAGAAAACTTGATTACAAAATCAAGAGCACATAAAACATTTAATCGCCATTTGCAAGTAGTTTTGACGATTTGAATAATCTGCTTAAAGCACAGAAACGACATAGACTGTTTGTTAACCATATTATTTCTTTAAAACAGCAAAAACAATTTGGAAAAACTCGTATTGAAAACTATTTAAGTGAACAGTTCTGTTTATCAGTTCAAATGTATAAAATGACATCATTACATCCATTTCCGAGGCGATGATAAATGAAATAAAAATTGAACTATCAAATTCACTTTTGTATCAGTTATAATGGATGATACAATCGATGTTGCTACAAAATTTCAATTATCAACGGTACTTTGACATGTAAAGACTGGTAATGTCGATTTACATTTTCAAAATGTAAGCAATGATCGAAGTGCTCAGTATTTAGCGGAAAACTCTTTTGAAACTTTAAACGACTTTAATTATGAAAAAAAAATTAATTGCTCAAACTTATAACGGCGCAGAAGTGATGGCTGGTGAGCATAACGGTTTTCAATCGCGAATTAAAAATAAATATCCTCAAGCCATTTTCCCTATAAATTGAATTTAGTTCTTTCTTAGTCTGTTAGATACATAAAACCGTGTAAAATACTTATTTCTCTTTCCAGTTTTGCTGTTTTTTTTTCAAAATCCACAAAGAGAACTCCAGTGTTAGACACTGAATTAAAAAAACGATTTCCCACTTTATCGCTAATACGCTGGAATTACAACACTAGATTAGTGGAAACAGTAAACGAATATAAAAAGGAATTAAAAGATATATTTACACGATTTATTGGAAATGCGCATATGTGAGATTCAGAAACGATTTGCAACAGCGCGTAGGTTGATGTCATATTTAGAAGACTTTGATTTTAACTTTTTTCTACTGACATTTTCTTCCATATTTCCAGAATCTCATTTACTGTTTCAAGTACATAAAAAGAAATATTTGACATAGGGAAAACAGAAAGCTGTCATATAGAATATTTTTATAAATTATCGATATCATGTAAACTAATGTCTAATAGATTTAATGACATAACAAACCGGAAATTCTTTAATCTCTTAAATAGAAAAGATGTTTTAAATTATCAAAAAATCTTTACAGAAGAAGACTTTTTAAATTTAAAACAGAATTATGGAAACTTTTTCGAATTTGCAAGTTTGAAAAGTGAACTTTCTGTTACATATAAAGATTCAGACATGCATAAAGACACTGTGCTGGATCTGCTTTAATATTTGACCGTTTCAGATTTAACAGATGTTTTCCCAGAAGCGTATAAACTTTCTCATTTAATATCTGCAGAAAGATCGTTCTCAGCATTGAAATGAATAAAAACATACTTAAAGGTCAAGAGCGGTTATCTTCGTTAGCTCTTCTTAGTGTTGAAAAAGGAGGAAACGACCATCCTTTTGTGATGATGTAATAGATATTTTTGCAAAGAATAGAAGGATCGAATTAATTTGCAAAAAATGAGGTACTTTGTTAATTTTAATGTATATGATATTTCATAATGTTTATTTTCGTGATGTATTTTACCGAATTTTACATATATCTATTTTTATACACGTAAAAAGAAATGTTTCATTATGGCGGTTTTAAAATTCACGCTGGATAGCAACGTAGTTCGTATGTCATTTCTTATTTTATCTCAGCTTAAAAAAGCAGTATGTACCGAAGAAATTACATCATGAATACAATTTCAGATCAACGTTGTAGACGACTGTAGGTGTGTTTTTAGAATATCATAGTGGAGAAGATCCAGATAAATTCTACGATTATCAGAATCAGCCGTTAAAATTACCACCGAAGGCAAGCTTATGAACAGTGGGATAACATACTGCATCAATTATTATTTTGTTTTAAATCCCTTTATTTTATTGCATCACGCCAATTCGTACTTGATCGTTTAATTGTAAACGTATGCGTGACTTATCAAATTTTTTCGTTATCACAGAGAAAAAATAGGATTCTGAGAACGTTCATGTCTTTTAACTGCATTGTTTAAATTATTCAAACTATCGTATCACCGAGCAGGACATTTATCTTTTTCATTGCTAAATAATAGACACGACTAATAAAAAAATAATTTTCCACCTATCTTCGTAACCATAGCACAAAATATTTTCACATTGAAATATCCGGTAAAAGACCTATCATATTTATTTTACTAAGTTTTCAAAGATTGTAATTTTGATTTTGATTTGCCATAATTTATAATTTGTAATTGTTTATTAAAATTAAGTTGCGAAAATTTTTTCCAATAAATTCCCAAACACGCATTTTGTTTTTTTAAAAAAAAACACAAAACGATGCTACAGTTGCTTATTATGAACATCATTTTCAACACGTTTATGCGTACTAGTGTGTCTCTTATCTCCGGAACAAAGATAGTAACCAATAAAGGATGTTATAATCGCGGCCTTGGAACCTATAATTCCTAACAGCATTAACATCCCTCATCGGTTTTTCAGATTACACACTATATACATCTATTTTTTAAAATTTGATTATTCATTTAACCAATTTATTATATATGCACCTTTCTTTATATATGATGTTCACATATTCCCATAAATCCGGCAAAGATGTTATTTTGTTTATGTAATTAAATTTTACACTTTATTTCTTTTGTACATCGTTTTCGAAGGTGAAGTTATTTACTTACTATTAAACTCTTATCTATAAATCTAAAATAAACTTTGAAAAACAAAACGGAATAAAATTTAAAAAAAAAAGAGCATATTTCAGAATGTAAATACCAAAATATGGAAAAAAATAATATAAAGGTTCATGTTTGTGCTTTTGTACGGTTCGGAAACACGGGTTACAAAAACAAATGCGGACAAAAATAATCAGAAGCGTTCGTATATATTATAGGAATTGAAAGAAAAAGCAAAAACCAGAAACTTGGAAGTAAAGTGCTCTACATATTAACCAGCAAGAAGATTTATGTGAACGTGTAAATGTAATATGTAGATACACGAGTAAGCACCGACATTTAAACTTTAACAATTTGCATTCGTTATAATAACCGTTCATTTTATGCACGGTAATTAATTAACACCGAGTACACTAGAAAAAAATGTAAGAAATAAAACTGCGAATAACATAGCGACATTGATATATTTGAAAAACGGAATATTCAAAATAAAACAAGCGTAATAATTACCGATGGTTAACAAAAGAATATTGAAGCGGCTTTCAAGAATTATTAAAAATTTAATTACCAGTAACGCTCATATAAATACATTCTATTATGACGTAGAAATATTGGAAATTATTTTAAAATGTACAACGTTTTAAATTGAACAACTGCGCTACCGATTGGCTTCCCGGTGTACACAGCGACAAATTAGTCATACGACTTTAAAGTTAAAAATATGTTAACACGCTGCAATTTTGATATTATCAATCTTAGAAAGGATTAATTAAAATAAAAGAATCATTGTGCGCAACACTAATAGTATCGCATAAAAGTCCTTTACCATTATGCGAATGTATTTAGTATTGAAACCAATGAAAAATATTATATTGGATTTTGAAATTTCGCTGTTCGGATGTATACATATGGTTGTAAATAATATAACTTTAAAGACTGAGACAGGAAATTGAATGTTGCAACTGCGGAACAATTTAATCACCGATTCGATAAATATGAAGAAAATGAAATAGTCCCGATACAATATACACTCACGGTTAATCGAATGCCAAGATATATATATATTTACCTATATATATATATATATATATATATATATATACCTATATTGGTCCACTGCTGGACGTAGGTCTCCCAAATCAATAAATTTAGGAGAAAATAGCCTAATCTCCCGTGCGGGCCAGATAAATTGGGAGATACCAACAACACACAACATAGTGAGCCGGCGGTCACTCATCCAAGTACCGTTGCTTAACTTCGGCAATTAGACGGAAAGCCGCCGTACTCAACGCGCTATGCCCTTCGGCCATATATATATATAACATTTTACCGACGATCCTTTATGGCTTAGAAACATGGGCCCCGTACAAGAAGAGCATACGTTTATTCGAAGTTTTCCACCAAAGAGCAATACGCAGGTCTGCGTGATCATTTGTAGGACCGAGTGACAAATCAAGAATCATAGTGCGAGCTAACTGCAAGTCGATTCAAATGCTGTTTTATAATAACTGTTCGAGATCGACAGGACATGTAATTAGAATGAAGGATGATAGACTTTCGAAGAAATTCCTTCACAGTCAGCTATTTGTTATCAAACGTCGCATTGAACGTTTTGATTCAGTGGCGAATCCTCCATGTTGCCAGCGTTTTCCGCTGAAACACGGGAGAAGTGAAGTATGAAGTACGTTAACATAAAACAAATCAAGTATAATTTTTCTATACCAGGTAATGGCGCAATCTTTTGGCGAAGATTTTCTCCATATATTATGTATTACGGAAGATAGCGCTGTTTACGCTTCGTTATGAAAGATTGATAGCGCTGAATCAACTTTGGCTAGTTTTGTACCAGCTTCAATTTCGGAAACAATCATTGTTGTATCATTGTTCTATGTATTTGAGTAGCCGTATACATCGTACATATGTATGTATCCTGTTTGTGTATCCTAAACAGATATAACTTTTGCGGACCACCCATGAACTAAAGAGTTCGACAATTATGAGTGTAACAGTGTGTTATAGGATATTTTGAAACAATTTTGAAAGATGTCTACTGAATCCATGATAGATTTATTTTTAGAGAAAAATCATCGAATTGAAATAAATGCCAACAATGTATTTTGTTATTACTATTTCAAGTTATTTCACAGACAATTTTTGTATATAATTTCGTTAATTTAATCGATATGTAATATTAACAATTTTATTTATTAGAACAGGGCGTGTTACTCCATTATAATAGGCGAATACGAATGTAATTTATTCGTTTTCTACTGTAAATTACCTTTGGAGTTATTTAGATAAATCCAGCAATATTTATTTATTTCATATGGAAGTCGAGAAAATTACTCAATTAAATTTTGGTCTCGAGAGAAATATATATAACCTAAAATTACTGAACTTGCGTTTAAATATTTATCTATTTTTCTGAAATATTATTTTCTAAAATTAATATCGGATAGTCGAAACAAAATGGAAACAAAAAATGTATCAAAAATTTTATTTTTAAACGGTAAATTAAAATTAATTTTATGTTTGATTAAATTATTAATGTAAGTAAAATAGTATATTTTAGTTTTCATTTATTTTCACGATTTTTTTTTTTAATATAATTTAAACGTATTGTTATGTTTCGTTTATGTATAAAATTAATACATTTCTGTATAAAACTAGTTTAAGTTAATATTTGAAATATGTAAATTGCGTAATCTTTTGTTCAAAATCGATTGAAGTAGTTAACACTCAATAATTTTCACTTAACCGCACTCGAGAATGCCGGTACGTTTAATATTCTATTAGAATTATTTAAATATCATAACTCGGTATGTAACTTCGTGTCGGAAAAATATAATTATTATACATCAAATTCTAAATTGAACTTATGTAGAATTTTTCACTTTATATCACGTGTTCAGTTTTCAAGTTGTAATTAATCGTGCGCGCAAATATCCAGACACTCAATGGTGCAAAACATTTTCACAACAGGTAATTTTATTAAGAGTAGTAAAGAAATTACATGTCTACAGCAATTTTTAAAGTTTTGAATAAAATTTATACAAAATATTACGTTGACCAGAGTCATACTTTAGAAACAGCGATTCTTAGTTATATTTTGACTAGAAGAAATTAACGATTTTTGTGTAAACACCTTACAAATACTCATATTATACTTAAAAAAAATTATCGGTGAATTTCTAAAATCTGTATGATGACACGATTTACTTAATAAATTTCATTAAATTCTACAGTGTTATTAATCAGTCGGTTTTCTTATATCCAAACACATTATGTATTACTTCATCGTGAAAATATATCTCATTTATTTTCTTTTAAATTTACTTATCTTTTAATTCATGATTATTCTAATAGTAACTTCTAAGCTACTAATTACGTATATAGATTTTTAAAAATAATTCTATAAAATTGTAATTATAAAAATACGCAATGTAGACGTTTGTTTCATAAAGCACACACATACGTGCGTGTAAGTAAATAACACACACACACACACACGCACACACCAACTAATTAAAAGTAAGGTTGGGGAAAGATAGAAGGCACACCATATATATATATTAATAATAATAATATAAGCAAAGTACGCTTCGAATACTGAATAGAAGAATAGCAGCATTTGCATCCAAACAAATTCCAGAGGAGCAAGCGGACTTTGTCAGCGGAAGAAGCGCTCGGGAACAAATACTAAGCATTCGCCAGATAGTAGAAAAAAACATAGAGCATAATATCACAGTAATATTGAGTTTCATAGACTACTCAAAGGCATTTGATAACGTTCTTTGGGAAAAGCTGTGGCCGATGCTCGTTGAAATGGGAGTGCCGATACACCTACACTTAATTGAACAGTTGTATATGCATAATGCCAACCCAGTGTGTCTTGAAGGTGGTATAAAGTCAGGTGAATTTAAGACGAGTAAGGGAGTGAGACAAGGATGTGTCTTGTCTCCGTTGCTATTTAACCAATACGGTGAATATATCATGAGGTAAGTTACGGAAGGTCCGATTGATGGTTCGGACATTGGTATAACTATTGGCGGAAGAACTACTAATAATTTGCGATTTAGAGACGGTACTACGCTGATAACTACCTCTATAGACGATATGAAAATATTATTGGACCGACTACATACAATAAACATTGAATATGAACTGGAAATAAATAAGAATAAAACGAAATTGATGGTGGTAGATAATACCGGAGCAGGAAAAGCAAATTAATGGATATGAAATGGTACATATATATATATATATATTTGGGTTCGTTGTTGAAGATAGTGGTTCTTGAACAACTGAGATAAAATGGCGGAACCAGCTGGCACGGAACGCCATGAGCAGATTAAATAGAATATGGCGGACACATCAGTCATAAACGCGGTAAAGAAGGTGATAGCAAGTTGTTTGGTTTTCCAGTATATACATACGCGTCAGAGACTTGGACGGTGAAAGTAAAGGACAAACAACAAATCAATAGTTTCGAAATGTGTGTGTGGCAACGTATGCTACGATACCCTGGACAGCAAAGCGAACGAACGTCCCAATTTTAAATAAACTGGACGTTAAGCGTAGACTATCTACTGATCTTAACGATGTTGCGTTTTTTCGATCATATCAAGCGCAGCGAATATTCGATGCTACGAGAAATAATTGATGGAAGAATGCAGAGGACTTGTCCACGCGGCAGGGTAAACATAACAGATACCATCCAGAACGTTTTAAAGAAATCGAAGAGGCTGTTCCTTTGGGGAATTAGGACCACAGAAGAGAAGAAGAAGAAGAAGAAGAAGAAGAAGATATACATACATATATAGAGAGAGAGCGAGTGAGAGGAGCGAGCAGGGACGGAGGGACAGATAAAACATTGGTATACATTTTCGTAAATTAGGGGTACAAAACTAGTTCGAAAATGAAGCGGACAAATTTTATTTTGGTCGCGTCAATAGAAAGCCGTGCTGATCGAAATACAACGTTGCGTTTTTCTTATTAAGAAGGCCGGTTAACATAAGCCTTCAAACTATCTTAAATCGAAGTTACATTTATTATATTTATATATGTAATGTGTATTAATTTACTTATGTGTAAAAAGTTAAGTTACATTTAAAAAAGTATCAGTAATATATATATATATATATATATATATATATATATATATATATATATATATATATGCATAATACATACATACGATAAAATAATTTATTAAGTTAAGAAATGTTAAATATACCTATAATTTAATTGATCAGTCGGAGCCGGTAATAACTAATTATTTAAGCGTACTCAATTTCGAACTTTTCAACAACAAATCGTCATTAATATAAGTTGTTTTTTTCGGGTCATATTCGCTTGGTTAGAATAATTATTTAATAATATATTAGCGAAAATTGAATACAGCTTATTAAGTAGTAATGAATGAGGTGTTTCACAATAACTGGACGTTTCTAAAAATTCGGAATAAATGTCTTCATTTTCAATACTATATATTGTTAGTTTGCAAAGAAGTTTTCTGTTTTGTATTATGTAGAAGTTTATACAAACATGTATCATCATTTATAATAAATACTAAAATGGAACACACGTGAACTAAAATAGACATTGCCAATTCAGTTGCAATCGACAATCAATTTTTTTTTTACAAAGTATCAAAATATTAATCATTTAAAAAAATTCCTGTATTCTCTTTAATAATGCTGGCACATTGTGAACATTACAATTTTTGAAACGATACTGTGATGCATATCCTGAGATATATATCTTGACAGAATTGTCTATTTCATAGCACTGTAAATAATTCGTTTCCAAAATAAAAAGGAACTCTTTTACATCACATATGTTGGTTTCGAAATAACTGTTTTCGTCGCTATAATAAAAATAAAAATTTTCCTTCGGTTTTTTGAAAAATCCTTTTTAATAGAATTCTTTTTTCGCTTCCTATTATGTCACCATATGATATGTTATAATTAATCCGCTCAAAGATCTGTAAAGTACAAAGCGTTTTTTCTAAATCATCTGTACTAAATTTTCCAGCCAGTATATATTTTACGTCAGGGTAGATTTCAAAATAGTACTTAATTATAAAAATAAAAACTATGGTAGAATGACGTAATACTTGGTACGTTTCGTTAGATAATTTGCCATTATGATTCTGTGCCAGTCCAAACCTAAATGAAAATCTTTTCTTTTAAATGAAGTAGAATATTCATTTCGCTTGCATATTCCTTTTATAAAACATGTTATTAACTATATCCTACCATTTTCTTATTATTTCAATGAATTCAGCAGCATCGACTCAAAGCTGCTCGTGTACAAGGATGAAATAAATTATCTGCTAAAATAACTTTCTGTCTTTCAAAGAAGATAGATGGATAAAGAGACTTAGCTTAAAGGCTTCTTTCGTTAAACTGTTTTCTTCCGAGTGATAAATATTTCTGATATCTGGAAACTTAGCATAACGAAGTGTTTCCAAATTATCCCAGTCATTAAAAAAATGGTTAATCAAGATTCTTTAAATTTAACCAGTTTTTCCAAATATTCTTAAAGACGTGTACAAAATCATAAACGTGAAAAAATTGTTCGTTTGTGTCATTAAGATTTGGAGTTTCAAAATTATCTGGTAACATTTTGAACATCGTCCTATTAGTAGTATGATTATCTGTCACGACGTAAAGTGTTTCAACTCCACACACTCTTGAATAAAATTAATCGCTTGTTTTGTTAAGTCATTAATTCAGATCCCGCGATGTTTGGTACTGGTAGTAATTTAACGATTTCTTTTAAGTTCTTAAATGGAGAACTTATCATGTAAGTTAAAACAGTTTTATACATCAATCCTGTTCAACTGTGCAGACGCCACAATATTTCCAGACCTATAATCTAAACGAGTAATAATATAAATTTCATCAACTAACAGTACCTTTTCTAAATATGGTAAACGACGAACGACATTTACAAGATAGTTTTTATTATTTATATCTGTGCACTGAAGACGATACGATAGCAAGTATCTCTTATGGGGTAAAATTAAATTTTTTTAAATTAATACGTAACAGCCAGGTGACTGACAATATAGCATAAACGCCATTAAAATCGTTCTGGAAGAATATTTTGGACTAAAATTTCCAATTTGACGTATTCGATCAGTAACAATTTATTAAAATCTTCTTCAATAGTTTTCTTCTTTGTTACGGACAAAATACCAACAACTTCCCCTAAAATATCCTTAACTGATCGTGAATTAACTACAGTACAATTCTTATAAAACGATAAAATATTTGTTAATTTCGATCACTTAGTTAATTTTAAATCAAATGGTAAAATCCACTTTAGATCGTTTTCAGTTTGTTTATTACTTCTAACGCAAACAGTAACAGTCAGCATTTTTGAACACTACTGATGTTCCAATCATTAGTTCATCATCATAATTAAAGTCGAAAAAATTTACGTTATCAGCACAAACTTTAAATTCCCAATGGCTAATTATAAGTTTTATCTTTGAACTGATTTAAAAGAGTTGAATAATCAATAATTAAATCGGCATTTTGAACATTCTACGTTTTTATCATTTTCCAACTTAAAAATACTTTGTCGCCGAACTTCCGTTCTCTCTTTTACTTTTTCTTCAGATAAATAAAAACATGAGTTACGAAAAATGCTTGGAATAGCCTCATTCCTTAACCGTGGAATAAGATCGGACGAAGTAAAATGCAGTTTGCATACTACACTAAAATTCGACGGGTTAAAATTCTTCTTAGGAATTGCTTTTATCCACAACAATTTAAGAGCAGTATCTTTCGGAAATTTAAAAACACTTACAGCTTTATTGTTCGAATCATTTAAAAATGAGCTATAGTTACTATTGCATCCAGGAACGCAGCATTTATTCGGCATTTTCACAAAATTTAAAATGGTTTTTTAACAAAATAATAAAGTATCATAATTTAACAATTCTAATATAAAATATTAACTTAAGTATATTATAAATTTACATTTCGTTTTAATATTATAAAACCCATCTAAACGACGAACAATGAAGTATAAACAAAACGGAATAATTTTTACAAAGAACCACGCGAATTTTATTTCACGATTAGTATAATCACTAATTGAAAAAATATTAAAAACCAAATAGAAATTTCGAACTTAAAACCGTAACCAGCAAGTGACTTCAAATCGAAATTAAATACTTTGCGATATATAACAACACAAATATCAACAGGTTAGGCCTTCTCACCATGTTGCCAATTTTCATCACAGCTCCGCTTTCTATTAACGATGGCTATGGTGATAGTTAACTGATTTTTGCCTCACCATAATGTATGTATATACATATAAATTTAAATAACGTTTCCAACCCCCCTGATTTATACATACACAAAATTAGCTTTTACCTTAGATTTGTCGGATTCAGCGGTAACTACTTCAACAACAGCAACTCCTATTTCGTGAAGATGATCTTCCTTCTCTAAGCCGGACGCCGTACGTTTAACAGCAGTGCGAATTGACGATTTTGAATCGTCCGCAGAATCGCTTACGTCTAATCCGAGTTCGTAATTATTATTCTGAAATTTCAAAAGCGCGCGAAAATCCAACTTTATTATTTCATTCAAATAGGTAAAATACAGAACAAATATCATAATAATAATAATACGAGTAACAATGTCAGTTGATTTGATATCACGAATATTAATTCTTTATAGTAACAAAAAAAACGACAACAAATTGATTTAACGTTCGTTACATTTTGTTACTTTTTATTTATTATGGAGTGATTTTCATTTTTCGCTTTCAACCCATTTTCAACGTCAAATTGTTTTTTAAAATTAATATAACTAGTTTTTTTCCTTTTATTACGTCTCGTTCAAATATTTCACTTATTTATTAATTTTATTGGCTTCTACAGTTTATATTTAGTTATTCATTCCATCGAAAACACCCGTTAATCTAAAAATATTTACCGCTATCTTTATTTTAAGCGTCGAGTTAAATGATATGTAAAAACTAATAAAAAAAAAAATGAAAAAATTAATTCATCATAAAACGAAGGAAAATAAAATCATAAATCGTATATAATTTTACCAAATTTTAGTAAACTGCTTATTATATGAGCTGATTATATATATATATATATATATATATAAATACATATACTTGTATAATACACCGTGATTGTAAATCAGAAATTCAAAACAAGAGATGAAAAAAGAGGAGCTGTGGTTTTTCTCTTAATTATTTTTTAAATAAGCCAATATATTTTTTATTAATATAGGTATATTTATAGAGCTTGAATTACATATACGCGTGTGTAAATTAAGCTGCATGAAAGTACGCAAATGTTTGATAATTGAAGAAAGCCCAGAAACTGCACACATACATAATATATGTGTGCACGTGGTATCTTTAGTTCTTTAATTATCCATGGTTACATGCTTATAAAAAAATTGCGCACTTTCGTACTATAATTGTAATTAAATAATAGAGATGAAGAGATACAACGGGTTCTCCTTTTGATTATTTATGAAATATGAATAGATTTATGACTTCAAATGCACAATGCGTGTGGAATAGTACACATGTTTTTCAAAATTAGCGTCATAGTTTAGATATACGTACGTGTGCAAAATAAAAATTTAACGTGACATCCTTGCATCGGAAAGGGCGTCGATCATACAGGATTACGAATGCAAAAAATAGTTACTTAATCTTGCGATATACACACATTAATATATATATATATATAATTTATTTTGAATGTTGTAAAAACAAATTGCCAGTATTTTGTATATTTTTTATCGCAATTAATTTAGTCAGATAAAAAATTATTTAATTTTTATTTATATAACCAGCTATTTTATTTATAAAATAGAAAAATAAATTATTAGCATACGAATATATTTTATTTAATTAAAAACTAGTTTATTCGAAATTGTAAATCTGAAATGATAGAAACAAAACATATGTTTAATAATAGATTATTCGTTGATTGTTAAAAGTTGAATTAATTAATAAAAATTAAGTTTGACAGTATTATATATTTACATACTTCCGATCTGGAAGGTTTATACGATGGAGCGTAAGCTGTAGGCAAACAAGTTGGAAGATGGTGTCCGTACAATGTATAATATAAATCTATAAAGCTACAGCGTAATCTTGAGTCGTAAAACAACGAACCACTGGAAATGAAAAATGTGAACACCGAGATAACTAACGCGTAAACATTATCGGCCAAACGAAAAGGTATATATATATATATATATATATATATATATATATATATATATATATATATAATTATTATTGTTAGCTTTTCTTCAACTGATGATACAGTTTATAACCCTCTAACAACTAGGGTGTATGACGAACGTTTTCAAGTAAAATCAATAATTTCTAAAGGGTCGCTCTACCTACTTATACATAAATGCGTGTATGACACATTACAATGATAAATGTTTTATAAAAGCAAGTTGATAGAACACATTTAACGAAATATATATGAATATAATACACATGGAATTTCTATAATTCAGTCAATTACTAAAAACCACCACACAATAATGTGAAAGGGAGTTTTCCGGTGTTCGTCAAACTCTTTTGACAAATTAGGTCAATCTTTTTCGAAGAACTTTACAAGAGAATAAAACATATTTTCATTTATAAATATTAAGATAGGAAAAGCAAACATATTATAGATAGTTTTCTTATACCATATTAAAAAAAAATTCTAACAATCATCAAAATTCAACGTAAAATCTCCTTTTCGAACAAATAAAATATTAGATAAAAGTTATCTACTGAAATTCATATCGATGACAAATTAAAACGTAATTAAAGACAGTAATTTACGTTCCACAAATAACTAAAATGTTTATAGTGAAAATGCAGAAGTAATTTAAAACAATCAACTTCGAAATAAAAGCGATATAGCATTTTAAAAATATATCAGTCGTCATGATTGTTAGTACATATTACACCTTATTACGCAATAAATTTTTTATCACGACAGGAGTCAATAAAATAATTAGTCACTAAAATAAGAAGACACATTGACGAGTAAAGCAAAATGTATTTTTATAGAAAATAATTTGTAAACAAAATCGAATAATCAAATTTAACTGTCAACTATTTAGATTACTTGCTTTTGAGTTAGTGCATTTTAATTTCTGATTGATAATGTTGGTATGAAAATATTAAAACCGAGAATAAAAAAAATAATAATAATTTATTCGCTTAGTTTTCGCGTGATTTATATAATAAACTCCATTTAAAAAAGAAATAAAAACAACTACATTTCACGTCAGTTCAAATTATTATTTATAAATAATTTGAACTGACGTGAAATGTAGTTGTTTTTATTTCTTTTTTAAATGGAGTTTATTATATAAATCACGCGAAAACTAATTATTTCATAACCTATGAGCGTTATAATTTAAAAGTTATAAGGTCGAAATTTTTGTATTAAAGTTTATTGTTAAGAACGTTCTCATTTATTAATTTTTTTTAAAAAACAAAATAAGGATTTTTACAACACTAACTGAGACATTTAATGCACCCGTGCGCATATATACACACATACACATACTCACATGTATATATATATATAAAATTACACTTTCAACTTAGACTTAATTAGATCTTACTTGAAAGTTAACCAGATCTTATGAACTAAATCCTCTTTGTCTAAACGATGTCTATTCGGTCCATTAGTAGACTTATTAAATGGAGGATTATCGCACATTATTCGAACTAAGGCGTGTCTAATACCGGGATCAGGATCTTCGGTTGCTATTTCAATCAGATACTCCAAATCACTCCACTGACCATCCAAACGAGTGAAGTCAACCAATGCTTCTAGAGCAGCTAATCTGACATCTATGCGAAAAAATATGATTAAAAAAAATAGAATAAATTACGATCATATACCACAATTTTCAAATACTCATACCCAAAAAAACATGGATAACATATATTTTTTACATTTTTAATAACAAATAAATAAATAAAATTAAAATGTAGTAAGTACACAACAAAATATTAACATTTAAGCATAAAAAAATGATGTAATAGACTAATTAATAACGTATTTGCACCGTCTCTTAGGATGTATCTGTTTGACTGAAGTAACAGAAAAATATGTAGTGCCGCAATTTATCTTTTATTTTCTTACGTCTATTCAAAATATGTGTGTCGCTATTTTATAGCTAGATAAATTTAATTAGTATTCTCATTATTCCTATAATCATCATTATTTATTATTCCTATTATCACCACTATATTCTCGCATGGATATAACACGTTAATTTCAAGTTTACATTACATTACTGCAACCTTATTGTTTAGAATAACATCGTATAAAATTTAAACATAAATGTTGTAACATATAAAGCAGATAAAATATAGACTTTGTTAAAATGATACTAAGCTGTAGTTCCAAATATGTCAGCCAACATATTTTTCATCTGTAGGTTGGCAACGATATTTCACACATTGGCGAGTTTACTCAGTACGCACAGTTACTCGCTTATTTATATTCATTCAGTTCACCGTGTGTACCATCTTATTTAAGCCTATTTAATAACTATCCTTCTTAGAACGTTTATACTAGAAGGTTCGTTAGCTAGATTTTCTATTAAATTGCACTTATCATTCAGTCCTGCCTTCCGTAAATTCGACTGCCCAATTTCTTATATATATATATATATATATATATATATATTTTTTTTTATTAAGGAACCTTTCTTGATTTCAATTTTGAGTCCGGATTATTATTTATTTCATCATCATCAATTGGTAAGTTTTATTCGTAGAAAACTTCATATAATCGAGCAAAATGCAGACTGCTTGTTCCGAAATTTAAAAATACGATTTTTAAGTCCGATATTACGGATGCTTAGTTTTTACCTGTATATTAATTCCGACGTATAGGAATTATTTAGCTACATTGATGACTAATACTTAGCTGTGTCCAACAAACAAGAACTAACGAGGTACGTAACACTTTTATACTTCGACTTGAACTGATTGGTATATTCATTAAATTAGTACGCGACGGAGAACTAAAGTGTTTAAACCTTTACTATTCGTAATCTGTGTTCATCAAAGTTACCTAATACCTGAGCAATTAATCATCTTCATATTTAGATGGAATATAGTAATCTCTTTGGTTTTACATATGGAAAATAATGATCAACGAGTTAAAATTGCAGCTTTATCTTATTCACAGATAGAAAAATTGATCGTGGAAAATACCAAATTAAAATAAACGGAAAAATAATATCACAAAATCCTACACTACAGCTAAGAAAACTGAACTTAACCCTGCATCGGGCGTGGCCGATCTGACAAGCACAGCCATTAAATTTTATGTTGCCCTTCTCCCCCCTCTCTCAGCTGGAACCTCTCCACTCATGTACCTTCCTAACTATCAATAGTGAAGTGGCATATTCTATTCAGTTTATCCGCAAGTTTCGTAGAGTGAAGATGGGACTGTTGTGGCTTGTCAGGCTCACCGCGCCCGAACTCGTTTATATTTTGAAGGTCAGTATAAACTTACCTTTTTTTCATTAATTGATTTTATTGCTCATCCTACGTTTGCAATAATTACTTTATAAATCTCTAAGAGTAATATTTTGAGGTTAGTTTGTACAAAGTGCTTCACAGGCTCACCGCGCCTGATCTCGTTTTTCCTAACCAATCACACGTTAACGAAATAAGGAATTTGCTGACCGAAGATAACAATGAGGACCCGATAGAACATGAGAACCTTGGGGAAAAAAGTGACATCGGTTCCGAGGACGAGATAGAAGAACGTGAAGGCGGTTCTGAAATTGAACAAGACTCTATTGAGGCATCAACTGATGAAAACGAACCGGACGCATGCACAGAATTTTATCTACCACGCGATAAAAAAACCAAGTGGAATAAAAACCCACCATCAAAAAGTGAGTTCAGTAAATATTATCGCTCACCTTCCTGGAGTAATAGGAAATGCGAAAGGGGCTAAAAATGTTTTGGAATATTGGGCTAATTTATTTACTGATTATATTCTAGAAATTATGATAAAATTCACAAATCAATACATTCACAACATCAAACACAAATTTGCTAGGGAGAGAGACATCAAACATACAGATATAACAGAAATGAAGGCTTTCATTGGGCTATTGTATCTAGCAGGAGCCTATAAATCAAATCGTCAGTTACTGGAGGAACTGTGGGGGAAGAAAGGTGATGGTATAGAAAAATTTGGCCTTGTTATGAACATAAAAAGGTTCAAGACTTTGATTCGTGCCCTCCGTTTTTATGACAGAACTACCAGGAACGAACGAAAAACGTTAAATCGCCTTGCTCCAATTCGGGATGTTTTTGAGAAATTCGTTCAGAATTGTCAAAAGAATTACTGCCTCGGTGAAAACGTCACTGTAGATGAAATGCTGCCCGGTTTTCACGGAAAATGCTTTTTCGGCAATATATACCATCAAAGCCAACAAAATATGGCATAAAAATGTTCGCCCTGTTGATTCAAAAATGACATACACGTCGAATCTCGAGATAGGAAAACAGCCACCCGGCCCTTTCTGTGTAAGCACTAAACCAACTGATGTGGTAATGAGAATGACACAACCGATATTTGGATCTGGCAGAAACATCACCGCAGATAACTGGTTTTCCGTTTTCAATCTCGTTGATAATTTGAAAAAAAAAAAAACTGTCGTTTGTATACTTTTGTTGATGCCAAAGGGAGAGCACCCTACAGTAGTTTATTTGGATTCAATGATGGTAATGTTTTAATTTCCTACATCCCATGTAAAGGGAAAAACGTGATTCTTGTATCTTCCCTTCATTCTGATGACACCATTGATCCTAAAATAGGAGATGAAAAGAAGCCAGCACATATTACAATTCCACTAAAGATGGGATTGATACCACAGATCAGATGTGCGCGACTTACAGCGTCCAGCGAAACATCAAGCGTTGGCCTATGGTAATTTTTTTACCATGATAAACATCGAAGGCATAAATTCTCAAGTAATTTACTTAGGCAATCAACTAGAACCAATGCCTCCAAGAATATTTTTGAAAACGTTGGTTCACAGCTTAACAATTGGAGAGCTGCAACGAAGAAGCCAGATTAGGTCTGGCCTTCACACCAGCATGCAAGCCTGGTTAAAAAGATTTCTCCCCGTGAATAACCGTGAAAAATCACCTTCACCCACGAGGAAAAGAAGCCGATGTACCACCTGCACTGTGGAAACAGGAAAAAGAAGATTGATGAATTACGCGTGCAAAAAATGCAACCGCGGAATTTGTCTGTCACATACCAACATGGTCTGCAATGCTTGCTTTTCTGCCTGCGTCTGCACCCCTTAAACAGAGCTTCAAGAGTCTGATTTATATTAAATATTATCCAGTTTCATTTTTTTACAATTATTTTGATGTATTTTTTGATTATTATGATTTCACTTGATGTTTTTTTTTTTTTTTTTTGTATAATTCGAAGTACATACTTAGTTTTGGGTCATTTAAAAATAAAGTATGAGTTTTAAAATATAGGTTTTCAATTTTTTACAATTATTATAATGTCTTTTTTTTTTAGTTATTATGATTTTACTTAAAATGATTCATACTCAATGGTTACTTTTCCTGTATAAATCGAATTTCGGTAGGTACTTAGGTTTTGAAACATTTAAAAATAAAATTTGGGTTTTAAAAAAAAAATCTTCGCATTATTCCTTAATAAATAACTAAGAAGGTAAGAAGGTGCGGGATTTAGTTTTTTGTGCGAAATTACTTAGAGCAGATTTTTATGAACATTTTTTTGAAATTCAGCCTCTCAGACACACCGCGCGGGCGCCTGACACAAGGTTAATATCAGCTACTGGGACCTATGTCTCAGTTATCAATCGACCATAAACTGTTGTTGTACAAGGTGATATTAAAACCAATATGGCTTTATGGTTGCGAGCAATGGGGATGCGCTGCAAAAAAAAAGAAAGAAAAAATGTAGCGGTGCCAAAATAAAAGTTTGCGTAGCTGGTGCTGCATGGTACGTGTCGAACGGGACATTGCACAAGAACTTCCAGACAGGGTATGTAGAAGATAAAATACTCTTGGCTATCCGAAAGTACTTATCGAGACTGGATTTTCATGAGAATCCGCTTCAAGAAGTTAATAGATTACGAAGAAAACGCATTACTAATTTTAAGTGGAGTCGGTGCCCCTAATTAATATGATCTAGTTGTTCGGTTGCTGGGTCAACTCCTTCTAAAATAAATGTCGATCACCACATCTGGTTGATGACGAGAGTCCCGTCAGTTCTAGATTTGTATATGAAGAAAAAACAATATTAATCATAAACTAATTTAATTATGTATCTAAATATAATTAGACATAATTTTCGATTTACTTACAAACGAATAATAATAGACTATTTCGTTAGTAAAAGTGATAGGCAAATAGTTCGCATAAGTCTTATTTTCACATTTTTTTTTGCCCATTTTCAAATACTCTTGATATGAGGTTGTACATTCTTAGTATGAGTTATCTACAGAAGTATTATCATAAACATGGTCTCATAGTCACTCGTTCTTTGAACATCGTAGTTTGGTTTTCTGGAAAATGTCCTACCTATTTAACTAATAATATATAACGATTTGTCCATAAATAATACATACAAAAGAAAAAAAAAAAACTTGCCAACAAAAACTCCATACTGAGCGTACGATTTAAATACGGACGGGTTGTTAGGTAAGTGACCAAGTTTTTGGAGTCTCCGAATCGCATTTAAACACGCTACTGAAACCGTATATTTATACGTTATTACAATTTTATCCAGATTTAATGATCGAACAATTTCCTTCAAAATTAATTTCGTATCTTGAGACAGAGATTCGGCAGTTATTTCAGACCTGAAACGTTTCCAAAGTACGGATATAATTTAAAATACGCGTTCCTCTTTTATTTAATAAAAAATAAAATTACTCGTGAAACTTGTAAAAATCATCAAAATTTTCGAAAAAACTCGAATTACCCGTGTTGCACGACGGAAATAACCGGAGTCACCGTAGCAGCTAATGCTTCAATAAGCGCAGCTCTGTAATAATTATCCGAATAACGATTTTTTTCGTTATAATTGTATTTAAGAAGATCTAACAAAAATTGAACCACTTCCGGTGGACATATACCGTGGGCATTTCTTAATCCGGCCATCGCTAGCGGAAGACTCTGTGTTTAAATTAAATCATAAAAAGATAACGTTATCACTTTTTCCAAATATCGTCTAATGAGCCGTGTTAATATTACTAATTAATACCGAATAAAACGTAACAAATGTAAAATAAACTGAGAATAATCAACGTTATACATTAAATGATGAGAAAACAACGCCAACATTATTAGAATAAAATAAAAATTATAAATTAGAGACGACGAAATTTATTTACATTCATCGTTCGTAATGAAGATAATAACGAAATGACGACACTGAGGTAAACGTTAGATAATTTTCGTGAGAAGTAATATTAAACAAAATTTGAAATTGTATGTTAGGGAAAAATAAAAATATAAAAAAGGGTATAGAAAAGAAAGGGATAGGCACATTTCAGCTTACAACCACAAATACTGCTACAAAAAATACAAAAGATATAAAAATAAAACAAGTATGTGTGAGTAGGAGAGACAAATGAGTGTATAATTGTGGGCAAATGGGAGAGAGGGAAAATGTGAGAGTAATAGTGTGAATAATATATAAAAGATAATATGTAAGTAGAATATAAGTTGGAATTGTAAATAAAGTAAATCTGCCGACAAGCATATAGTTTGGCGGAAAAAATTGTAAAAAAATTATCATTAAGGTATAGATGGGAGTGAAAGTGTGCATGTATAGAATGTTATTAAGAAATATACGTTTATATATATATAAAAAAAATAAACACAAGAAATCACCTTTGTTTTTTCAAATGAATATATTTATTAATAAAATACATTTTATAGTATGAAATTTAAAGCAACAATTCAATTAAATTTTATGCCACTTCAAACTCATTTTAACATCAAAAACCATTATAATGACAAATAATGCTTATCTTAATATACTGTAATAGAATATTTTAACCCGACATTTAATAATTCAATCTTAATATAGCATTAATTGTATCTGGAATAGTAATATTTTCAAAATAAAGTTTTCAATAAAATTATAATTTTTTCTGCTGTTTATTTCTTCGTATAGTTAAATTAATGAAATCATTAAATTAATCTCTTACTAATTCTTCCATACTATAATATCCCTTCAATATTACTCCCTTGTAACACGTGATAACTGCGTTAAAAAATAATACGACTTGTAATTTGTTATAGGTGTTAAATATAATTTCTAATCAAAGTTTATCGTACAATAAGTGACGTAAATTTTTAAATAATTAACCTGGAAAAGAGATAAACCCTAACAAACAACGAATGTATAACAAATTCAGTATGAAATAACACCAAAGGGGAAGAATAGTTAATTGCTCATACGTACAATTTTCGACTTTCTTTCGTAAAATGGGTTATGTTACAACAAACAGAAGAATGGAAAAGTGATATATTTACACAGACGCAGATAGATTATATATTTACAAAAAACAAACTTGTAAAAATGTAGAATTTAAACATATAAACTTGAAAAGCAAAATATCTGATCACAATATGATTTCATGTGAAGTAATGTTCCCAGGTGAGTATGTGGAAAATAAGCTACCAGACGTGAATAGGAAAATGTATAAAGAGAGTAAATAATTAAAAACCATAAATTGCAATGAAGAAATGACAAAAAAAACGGCATCGGAGAATTACACAAATATAAAAAAGAAATTCAAACAAGCGTACAATAAATGTCAGCAACCGATACACATGAAAAGGAAAAGAAGTTATGTAGGTATTGTTGGAATAGTTTCCTGAGTACAAAGCCAATTAGTTCTTTTGGATAAAAATGTTATCATATGTATATATACTTACTGTTGGAATGTTATATATTATTCTTGGTATTAATGCTATGTAATTCGTCATATGTAATATAATGTAGTTTTAATCTAATGCTAAATATAGTTTTGATATATATGTTTTATATGTATTAAGATCGATATATAATTCAGATTAAAAACTATGTTGTTTTAATCTTAATAAAATAACATGGTAGCAGAGGTCCGTGGTTCGCGATAACAGTTTACAGTTAACGTTGCGTAATATTTTTTTTCCATCTATCGTCAGTTTGCGTTTAATTTACCTTTTTAGAACACGGGTCTAAAATATAAGTGTTGAACATGGATCAACAGTTAATAACAATTCCGAAATTGACGTTAAACGGAAATTACTTGTTGTAGAAAATACGAATTTCTACGTTCCTAGAAGCTAGAGGATGGTTAAAAAGCGTAGAAGAAAAAACGGAACAGGACTGTAAAGTAAGAAACGTTATAATTTCCACCGTAGATGACGAATTACTACAAGTAATCGCAAATTGTACAATAGCAAGTGAAATGTGGAAAAAATTAAACAATCACTTCACAGAGAATGTTGAAAATAAAAAGTATTTAATCTATAAAAAGTTCAGGTATATAAAAATAGAAAAAAATGAAACAGTTGAACAATTTATCAGACGGTATGACGAAATTATAAAAGAGGCGTCAAATCTTGAACTGAAACTTGATCAAGAATTCGTTTTCATGAATTTATTTGCGGCATTAGAAGCGAAAGAAGACTTAAAAACAATAATCACAGTACTTGAAAATGAGACTGACATGAATTACGAGCAGGTAAAAACTCGACTAATTATCGAAAGTACCAAAGGTAAGTCAATAATTTTAACTAATCTCGTAAATAATAATGTAGCTATATGCAACATAAATGTAATGGTTGTGGAAAAATAGGCCATAAAGTTGCAAATTGTTATTTTAAAAATAAGTTTTGTAAATCGTGTAAACAAAAAGGTCATATTAATAAATTTTGCAAAAATGTGAATAAAAAACATATTTCGAAAAAACAAGATACACGATCTATAATGTCAGTAAATACATTACGATTAAATGAAAATGAAAATTTTAACGGTATAAAATTTATAATAAACTCTGGTGCTACTCACCATTGTGTAAATGATGAAAAATTACTAAAAGAGTATAAAGCATTTCAAAATCCAGAACATGTTAATGTAGCAAGTGAAGAAGGTTCACTGACTGCATATGGTACAGGTTATATTGATGTTAACAATACGTTACGTTTTGCAAACGTTTGGTATGTTCCAAATTTACGAGAAAATGTAATTTCGGTTGCACAAATAAATAAGAATAGCTATAATGTACTTTTTAAAAATAATAAAAAATGCATAATTTATGGAAATAACTTTTATAAAAGTTTCACTCTAGATTGTGGAATGTATTTTCTAAAGATGTCACATAAAAATGGAATAAATTCGCTTACATGGCACAAGAGATTAAATCATATTGGAAATCATGTTTTGAGGTATCTCAAAGACAACAAGTTAATTAAAGATATATCTGGTGAAGTAGAGAATTGTGAAGTATGTATCAAAGCCAAATTCTCGAAACCTTGCTTTAGAAGTAAAACAGAAAAGTATGTAAAACAACCTTTAGACAATGTCCATTCGGACTTATGTGAAATCAAAAAAAATGGAGAATATAAATATTTTGTAACATTTATTGACGAATTCACTCACTATGTCAAAGCTTATCCACTTAAAGGTAAAGATGGAGTTTATGATGTCCTAGTTGAATATACAAAAGAAGCAGAAACATTATTTGGCCGAAAAATTAAAATATTTACATGTGATAATGGACGAGGGGAATATGCAAATCAAAATATAGTAAACTTTATGTCAAATAATGGCACTGTTTTAAAACCATCAGCGCCTTATACCTCCCAACAGAATGGTTTAGCTGAAAGAATGAATAGAACAATTTTGGAAAAATTGCGAGCTGTGTTAATACAATCTGGCATAGAAGAAAAATTGTGGAATGAAGCATTATATCATGTGGTTTTTACTTTAAATAGAACACCGACAAGTGCAATAGATAATCAAATCCCGTTTGAATTATGGTCTGGAAAAACTGTTAAATATAAATATTTAAAACCTTTTGGCTGCCTAACTTATGCAATAATAAATAAACAGTTTAGAAAAGGAAAATTGTCTGAAGTGAGCAAAAAATGTGTCTTCCTAAATTATACACAAAATGCATATCGCTTACTAGATTTAAGTAGAAATACAATTATTGTCACAAGAAATGTAAAATTTATTGAAAATGTGTTTCCATATTTGGGCTCAATACAAAAGGAGTCTTCAGAAGTATATGACAGGTCAGATACTCCCTTAGAAATTGACAACAGCGATCATGATGATAATGAAGAGGAACACTTGGTTATAGAAGAATACAGTGAAAGACCAAAGAGAATGAAAAAGCTTCCTACTCACTTTAAAGATTACATAATGTCTCTGAAATTAGTTAATGATGAAAATGTAAAACCTGAATGGATAACAGCAATGAAAAAAGAGATAGAAAATATGCATAAATATGATGTTTGGGAAATTGTAAAAAAAAAACGAAAAATGAAAAGTGCATAGACTCAAAGTGGATTCTTAAAACAAAAGACGATGGAACACACAGAGCCAGACTGGTAGCAAAAGGGTTTCAAACTAATAAATTTGATGAAACCTATGCACCCACTCTCAGATATGAGACGTTAAGAATTTTGTTAAGCGTGGCTAATAAAAGAAAGTTACAAATTACACATTTAGATGTCGAAACAGCATTCCTAAATGGAAAATTGGAAGAAGATATTTATATG
Organism: Coronaproctus castanopsis; assembly: GCA_032883995.1. Lineage (NCBI taxonomy): Eukaryota > Metazoa > Arthropoda > Insecta > Hemiptera > Monophlebidae > Coronaproctus > Coronaproctus castanopsis. Next base: position 298,411,076 of record CM065052.1, read on the forward strand.
AATCCTCCTGAATATTTTGAACTAGAAGATAATTATGTGCTAAAATTAAAAAAATCTATTTATGGTCTTAAGCAAGCACCTAGATGCTGGAACCAAACTCTTAATGAAACCTTGACTGCTATAGGATTAAAAAAATCATCATATGATGAATGTTTATATATATTGAACAATACATACTTAGCAATCTATGTAGATGACATGCTAATAATTGGCAATGAATCAGAAAAAATAATAAAAGAATTAGAAAATTATTTGTTATCAAAAACTTAGGCACACCTAAAAGATTCTTAGGAATGAATTTCACTATAACACCAGAAAAGATTCAAGTTGATCAAAAAAGTATTGTTGATAGATTGATTCGCAACTATAAGTTGGAACATCTCAAGGAAAAGTCCACACCTATGGAAAAGAATTTGAAAATACATACAGATAAAGAAGGAGATGAAAAATATCCTATCAAAGAAATACTTTGCTCATTGACGTATTTGTCACAAGGAACAAGACCGGATATTAGTTATTCCACTAATTTATTGTCAAGAAGTACACTTCAAAATCATGAAATATATAAATATGTGTTACGAATTATTGCTTATTTGAAGAAGACAATCGAAGTTAGTTTGACCTTTGATGGAAATTCAGAAGAACCAATTTTAGCTTATTCAGATGCATCTTATGCTGAAGATGATGGAACCGAGCCTAAAAGGAAATCTACTACAGGTTATATCATATATGTATATGGATGTCCTGTCATATGGCGTACCAAAAAACAGACATTAGTTACTCTATCAAGTACAGAAGCTGAATATATGGCACTGGCTGATACAGTAAAGGAGTTAATCTGGGCTAAAGGATTACTACAACAGATCGGGATCAAAATTGGAACAACTGTTGTGTATGAGGACAATGTAAGCTGTATCAAAATTGCAAAGTCCACTGACAACCTAAAACGTTCAAAACATTTTGATGTTCGTCTGCACTTTATTAAGGAACACATTGAACAAAAGAATATCGATGTACGTCACATATCAAGAGAATACCAAGTAGCAGACTTATTTACCAAGGCTTTAGGAGATCAGCTTTTTAATCGGTTCGTTTCTAGATTAAACCTTAGTCATCAAATATAAATGTATTTAACGAATACTTGGCTTTGAAGGGATGGTGTTGGAATAGTTTCCTGAGTACAAAGCCAATTAGTTCTTCTGGATAAAAATGTTATCATATGTATATATACTTACTGTTGGAATGTTATATATTATTCTTGGTATTAATGTTATGTAATTCGTCATATGTAATATAATGTAGTTTTAATCTAATGCTAAATATAGTTTTGATATATATGTTTTATATGTATTAAGATCGATATATAATTCAGATTAAAAACTTTGTTGTTTTAATCTTAATAAAATAACAGGTATTAAAGAGTGGATGACACAAGGAATATTACAAATGATGGAAGAACGAGATAGACTGTTCAACAAATGGAGACAAAATAAATTTAACCAGTACTTAAGGAAACAATATGAAATAACACGAAACAACGTGAACAAGAAAATAAGAACACAAAAGGATAAATTTGCAAGAAAATAAGACGTGGCATAACATAAATAAAATTATAGGTAAGCAAAAACCTTTAGGAGTAGACGACACAGTAAAGAAATACTTATGTAAGAGCAAAAATATATTAAAAGTGGCAAATGAGTTTGAAAATTCAGTAGAAAGCATTACACATAAATGCAGTACATTATTAGTAAAACGATTAAATGAAATAGAAGCAGTGAATATGTATATACCTAAAGCAACTAAAGAAATAATAACAAAAATAATATATGAACTTAAAACTGAAAAAGCACATATGACGAAATTAGAATAAAAGATGTTAAAAATATTAAAAATATAATCGTAAAAGCAATCACAAATCTAACAAACCAAACATTAAAAGAACGCACAATACCACCTGATTTAAAAATTTCATTGATAAGACCAATTTATAAAAAGGGAAATCATAGTGATTATTCTAAATACAGACCAATCGCTATAAATCGGTGATAGCAAAAATAATAGAGAAATATGTGGCAATGAAACTAACTAAATACATCGAAGAAAACAAAATAATTGATAAAGAACAGTATAGTTTTCAGAAAGGCAAGTCAACATCAATGGCATTGGGTGATTTTGCAGAGGAAGTAAGAATAAATTTTGAAATAGGAAACAAGGTGATAGTAACAGACGTCACAAAAGCATTCGATACTATGGATCATGATAAATATATAAACTGAAAGAAATGGGAATTAAAGGAAGTGTAAAAAAATGGTTCGAAACTTACTTAAAGGAAAGGAAAACGGTAGTGAGTATAGACAATGTACGAGGTGAATATAGAGACACTAAAGTGCAAGGAAGTAATCTAACGCCAATTTTGTTAATTATATACAAATGGTTTACAAAAAATACTAAATTACAGTAGATTATTTGCATTTACCGACGATTTGGCTATAATAACAGTTCATAGAAATATGCGAACAGCGAAAAAATTTATCCAAAATGATTTGATAGTAGTGCATAAGTGGGCACATGATCATAATTTAATAAGTACAATTAAAACAAAGAGTATGTTGATTAAATCGTTTGGAAACTGCGAATTATATAAACCTGAAATCGTAAATGCACTCAAACGAATGTGCTCATTTTATGCGCTTTAAAAATAAATGTTCTAATAAAAATTGCAGAAATATAGACTTTGTAATGAACAAAAATACCTCGGGGTAAAAATCGATAGTCATCTAAGGTGGAACATATATACGGAATATGTTGCAACTAAAATACAAACAATAATACCGTCGCTATATACTCTTAGAAACTATATAAGTGAAGAAACTTTAAATGATAGTATATTATGCTTTAATTGAATCGAGACTAAGATATGGAGTGCAAGCATGGGGAATAGCAAAAAAAATCGTGTGTGAAGAAAATAGACAGACTTCAAAGGAAATGCCTCAAACAAATACCTAAAACGAGTGAGGAATCATTAAATGAGCTTATGAAAGCCTAAAATGTACTAAATATAACAGGTATATATTTATTTGTGAAATTGTGGGAATATTTGACTAAACAAAAGTGTGTGAGAGTTGAAAGAAATGTATTGTCAGATTATAGCATAAAGAAAACTTTGAAATATAAAATGCCACTAATCAAAACAAAATATGGAGAACAAATCGATAGGTACATAATGACAAAACTGTTAAACGCTATACCGGATGAAATATTAAATGAAAAAAGACCAGGTTGCTTAAAACAAAAGATAAGAAGGTTGCTTCAACAAGACGAAAATATTAATAAAGTAGTGCATTAGTACATGATTAAATCAATGAAGAAAGGAAAAGAACAAAATTTAACGCGAAAGAGATGAATATAACAACAAAGGATAGCCTGCTACTACAAACTGAGATAAACTAAAATGAGAAAAACAAATATATGAGAGAGTAATTGTGAGTGAACATCATCTGAATGACTGAGAAATAAAAAAGTGTGCGTGTGCGTGTGTGAGTGAAGGAACAATATAAGATTAATTAGCTCATAAGACAAATTGTACATTACTAAAATAGATATTATAAAATAAATAATTAGATTATAAGACAAATTGTACATTTTGCACAGATTGAATGCCGAGAGGAAGTGAATAAATACATATAAATCCGTCGACAAGCAACTGCTTGATGGAATGTAATAAATTTTAACAACAAAGAATGTGTGAGAGTGCGAATGTGCATGCACTGATTTTTGTTTATTTTTAAAAAGTTAAAATTCTGATTAATTGTTGTAATTCAATGGCGAACACGATATACGTAATATAAAACAAAAATTATTTGACTATTTTTTTTTTTAATGTATGCACACGTAATTTTTTTACATAATTCTGTTTATCTTGTTTTAAAGTATTTCATTTTAATAGAAAAAAAATTGATTTAAATTTCGTTACTTCTTACAACCTAAAACTAAGATACCGTAATAATGCGATGAATATGCCACCCAAAAGTAAGTAAAATAACTAAAGTACCTGTATAATGTAGATATTGGTGTACTAGTATGTATTAAATAAAATTCTTTATATCAATAAATTAGTGTGGAAATAAAATAACACAACAACTCGATTAGTACAAGCTTATATGCACCATTCGTTACAACACGCGACAGCAAATCAATGCAAAAATAAGAAGACCGCGTCGGACCTGACGGCTAAAGCTCTGCCAAGTACATATGGAGGTTAACACACGCACACCATTGCACAATACTAAATTAGTACAGCTCTTAACATAGGAGTGACCTCACATAGCAGGGTTAATTTGGTTGCCCACATAAAACATTAAAGGCACAAATTTACTAAGGTTTCTTGTTTATTTAATTCATGAAATATTTAAACGTATTAAATAGTTTCTATCCATTTAGTATTAAAGTAAGTTATTGTAATTTATAATTTGTATTTGTATTTGGTACCGCTCCGTATGAGACTAGCAGTACGGGAGGGTTCGTCCCTGATATATATATATATATATATATATATATATATATATATATACACATATATTTCTAGCTCATTCGATAATGAATATATTTCCAGCTATCCTCTTAATGTTGTTATTAATTTCTGTTTTTTCGTCGGTGTCAAGGCTACTTTGACTATTTCCTTGACATCTATTCTCGTTTTCTAGTATGTGAGTCGCTGGTTTAGATGCCATCTGTGAATAAACTTCTGCGTTTTATAATAATTCTCCCTGCTGCAGCTCTTGCTTTTTTACATTTTAAGAGATTGTTTATATGTATTAAGTTTATTTTTATTTTTAATAGTCATCATATACTCAGAGTTCAACCAAGGTACTTTTTTCTTCATTGATTTAGGGTTTGTTTTTGGTATATGTGTATTAGCACGATGTATAATCCGTTTTAAAATTTCTTTATTTATTGTATCAGGATCGGTTAATTTCAATACTTGTTTAAGATCTACAAAGTTCCTGAAGCTTTCTCAGTCTGATTTACCTGTAATTCAGTTTTCGTGCCTTTCTGTGAACTGTTGATGTTCTGTGACCAAATTTATAATCTGTGGGTAGTGGTCACTGTTATATAATTTCCTACACGATCGCCAGTGTAATATATAGTTGATGGTTGTACTACAGATAGTTAGATCTATGGTTGATATAATACCGTTGTAGATATTAAATTTTGTTAGGTCGTCTGTATTTATGATACTGATTGTAATTTCTCTATTATTTGTCCTCTGTTATTCGTGATGTCAGAACCCCATATAATATTATGACTATTGAAGTCACCTGTTAATATGTATGGCCGTGGAAGTTGGTCTGTTAATGATTTTAATTCTTTTAGAGATACTTCATCTTCATTTTGAATCTGTAGGTCCTCTTTTTTTATGCTATTATTGGGTAGCAATCAGAACGCCGCCTTTAGAGTTACCAGTCGTTATAAAGTCGCTCCGAGGGATGTTATAACCATTTAAATGTACATTATGATTAAAATTTAAGAAGTGTTGGCAGAATTTTATTTCAAACATAAACTCAAAAATTGATATAACAACAGTATAGAAACAAATAAGGAAAATTCTGAATAAGAACAATATAACTGACTCAGACGGAAGATTGCAATATAAAAGCAAAAACATTGCAATGATCATGGCTGACCACCACTATACATATCTAGAGAATAGATACGAGTTAGACTTCGAATCGCTAAATGAGGAGGAATATAACAGAGATATTACCCAGCATGAAGTAACCAATGCAATAAAACAACAGGAAAAATCAGATATATATATACGTATACTACACGCATTCTCATGACTATATATGAACTAATTAGTTTCAGTTTATTTAAATTTTCTTTTAATCAACTATTATGCATGGTACGAATTGGACGCGATTATATTTTAGTGTGATTTCGATGTTCATAAAAGTAATATTTTATTATTGTGGAGTATCTCTGGGACTTTGTTTATACGAAAGTGTAAGCACGGATGTGGGTAACGTGTCTATATAATAATGAATATATATATATATATATATATATAATGTAAATATTCAGGTCAATTTTTCCATTTTTATAATAATGTATGTGGTAGCCTAACCTTGATCAAATGAATACACGGTTAGGTTAGGTCACCACATAAAATATCGCAATTTGCGATGAAACAAACTTTAAAATAATAAAAAAAAAAAACGAATTCGTAATATAACGTTAAAAACACGATACTGTTATATAATTATAATATAACTATTTCAATTACCAATCGACCGAAATCGTGATAAGTCGCAATATTAATTAATTAAGAAAAATATAAAGTTTACCTTTTGCAAGAAATAACTTTGCAAATTCGAAAAATTATTTTGTCTCACGATATGCGGACAGGAGTATGATCCAAATAATTTTCGAAATACGCTCAATATCGCCGGAGGACCGACAAAGTTAGTGTCCATGCAATTCACAATCTGCGTTTTTGAGAAACAGATGTAGCTTTTATTATAAATTGGAAAAAAGAAAAAATCCGTAAAATAATATTAAATTCCGATTTTAGCATTGCTTAATATTGACGTTAAGAATATTATTTTGCTTATATCCGTTTTCGTAATCCATATTTTTCACTTTATTCCTAATCCGATTCGAACTAACAAGGTTAATTAACGAAACGCGTTGAACATATATAGAATTCTTTTTTATAAGGTCATGTTGAAGATGTAACGGGTTCGCCTTTAAATCATTATAATCTCATCGTTTATAAACAATTAAAAAACATTAACGCCCTATATATACGTCAATACTGTGTCACATTATACCACTATTATTCTCACGAACGATTATTACTACATTCTTTGTTACTTATTTTTTAGTAAATGAAATATTTAAACATCGTATATGTGTCTGTATGTAATTTTTTTTTTTAATTAATGATAGTTACTTCCTTTTTTATCAAAACGCTTTTAATTCAGTGTCTTTCCACATTTTATTTAACAAATTAAGAGTTTGATATTTCTCCAGGTTTCGAATATTCTGTTTGTTATCCTTTAATTAACCAATTGCATATTACACTTCATACATCATTCTTCAAACGCTTTGTTCAAGATTCTATCACTTGCAATTAATAAATGCTCTGCTACGGTCTTTTCCTATAAACAACTTAATCTTGCGTTTGTTGGAATATCACATGCTGGTTACACTTTTTTCTACACACGTTCATACTTAGGTTTAATTTTGAATAGCACGTATAACTGGAAATTAAAGACATTGTATCAACCTTGGAAAGAGTAATTCTAGTCAGGTTTGATATAAAACCAAAGCCCGTCGTAATAATACAAATATCCACTGACAGTGACGATGAAGAATTAGAGAAATTTTATGAAGAGATAGAAAGCACACTAAAATGTTCGAAACATGAAAAAATCATCTTCGTCATAGGCGATTTCAACGCAAAAATAGATGCGAGGCATAAAAGTGAAACAGCAGGAAAATACTGCCTCGGAGAGCGGAATGAGCGCCACGAACGACTACTAGAGTTTGCAGAAGCACATGATTTGAAAATATGTAACACGTGGTTTACACAACACAAGAGGAGATTATACACATGGATCAGCCCTGGAGATCGATGTAAAAATCAAATAGATTTCATACTTGTGAATGCAAGATACAAAAACGCCGTAAAAAATTGTCATACGTATCCAGGAGCTGACTGTAACTCAGGTAACATATTGTTAGCAGCTAAGTGTCGGATTTCATAAAGAAAATTGGACGATAAAGAAAAAAGAACGCATTGAAGAACAATGGGGAAAGTGGAAAGAAATGTTAACAAATGCAACGCGTAAAACTTTGCCAAAACAACAAAATAGGAAAAGCAAGGCATGGATAACAAGAAATAATTAACCTGATAAACAAAAGAAGGGAAGTAAAAAACGCATCTCAGAATGAATACAAAATACTGAATAAACTAATACTGAAATATTCACGAAAGCCAAAACTGAATGACTCGAAGAGAAGTGCAGGGATAGAAGAAATTCATAAAAAACAATTTAAGAGAAATACATGCTCAGATAAAAGTGTAATGAAGTAAGTAAAGAAAAAGAAAAAACACATTTCAAAAGTTAAATATAAAAACGGTGATATCTGCTGCAACAAAGAAGAACATAGAAAAGTGAATGTTTGAATTAGAAAATGCAATCAAGAAAGCGAGAAACAATAAAGCTGCTGGCGATGATCAGATACCAGCGGAAATCTTGAAGAGCATTACGCCACGACGCAAGCAAAGTTTATTGGCATTGTTTAATCGGATATACGGCGAAGGAAAGACCCCGTAAGATTTTAAGACCTTATAACACGTGTCCCAATTCCCAAACATACAAACATGCAACGAACACCGTACAGTTGCAGTAATGAGTCATACCCTCAAAGTACTACTCTCAATCATAAACACTAGCATACAAGGCAGATAGCTCAGCGATAGGCAATATGGATTCGTTGCGAACACAGGCACTAGAGATGCAATAGCTCTTTTGAAAGTTGTAGTGCAACGAGCGATTAATACAGACAGAGAGGTGATTGCGTGTTTCATAGATTATGAAAAAGCTTTCGATCGGCTGCAGCACACTGAACTAGTAAATATACTCCAGAAACACAATATAGACAACAAAGACTTGCAAATAATCAAAAACATATACTGGAATCAGATTGCGAATATAAAAGTAGGGGTGGTAATGCATGTCAAATTATAAAAGGAGTAAAACAAGACTGTCCATTATCGCCTACATTATTTAACATATATTCAGAAGAAATTATAAAAAATTCAAATATGGACAACGCCGGATTCAAAATAAATGGACGCAAAATAGGATGCATAAGCTATGCAGACGACAGAATGCAGATGATGCTCACTAAATCAAGTAGGGGAGAAATACGGCATGAAAAAGAATGTGGCGAATACCGTGGACGGCGAAGATAATGAACAAAGAAATACTACAACGGAGTGTAATGGAAAAGATGAACGTCGTAGAGGATATTGAAAAGAGGAAGAAAAAGTACCTAGTGCACAAAATAAGAGAAGAAGGAAGATGATGATAACCAGCTTCAATACAAGAGAAATGACAGAAATTATCGAATCAGCTAGAAAAAGAGAAATATAGATGTGTCATCTTCTGACAAGAAGCTACAAGATGATGGTGATGATGATGATGATATATTATTTAATACATGTACGATAATAAAACGTTCGAACGTAGACTTTCTAAACGTATTCAAATATAATACTCGGAGAGGTGATCCTTTAACATGAATTTTATTTTTTCTTTCATTCTATCTATATGGTAAGTTATTGCCTTTCTCGAATCAACTGAATAAACTACAAAAATACGTATATGCGGCAGTTTGGAACGGTAATTCCTATCGTTAATTTAGATGTAGAGTCTGACGTCCCTCCTCTTTCATCCGCAGAAGCCTTTTGACAGTTTGTTAAAAATTCTACAAATAAACATCAGTCAATGTATTCTAACTTTTTATTCATTTATAATAATTGGACATTCTCATTACGAAAACTTTTCATTCTATGTCGGTCTTCTAAGATTTACCACAACTTAATAACTTCCGTTTTCCAAATTCGAACCGGTCCCAACATTGCTCTTTTTAATACCATGTGAGAACAGCACCGGTTTTACTTTCAATTTATATACATGGTTCCAAGATCGGTAATAAAATCTGCGTTGCTCTTGTAATTTCCTTTTTAAACGTTATTAAAAAATATGTACTATTAAGTTTTTTATTTTTTGCCAATGAACCTACGGCAATATATCAAAAATTAAAATATACTAAATCATCAATGTTATTTCCGAGTTTAATTGACATTTACTAATTACACTATAAATGAGTGAAATTAAGCGTCCAATAAAAAAAATCGAAGCTCATAATTAAACTTCGCTGCCACAATAATAATCATAAACTTTCTCGTGTAAAAAGGAAGATCGTATAGTTCAGAATATTGTAGCATCGAAGTTTATTCTAGAGTACATTTGTAAATAAGTAGTTTAGCTTCACGTATAAAATTCTCTTCGACCATAAACAAGAAGACTATGTCAACGCAAATACAATTCGGGATAAATTATATCTTATTTTCTAAATAAGATATTTACCAAAAGTTTTTTTCACGGAATTTCTTTTTTAAACCTTTTAAGTGGCTTCTGCGAGGACATATCTATTAAATACGCTAACTTAGAAATTATATATATATATATATATATATATATATATATATATATATATAAATATATCGAAATATAAGTACAAAGTGATATTGTAAGAACAGGAGGACACATTAAATAGATATATAACTATCAATGGTAAAATAACACGATAGAAGGAGAATTCGAGGATTATTTAAAGAAAGTAAGTAGGATATATTAACAGGAAAATAAATATGTAAGGAAATCAATTAGTTGTAAAGCCTGACATGTTGAGGACAGTAGTAAGAACATTCGAAAAAGGCACGATCGGCATCAGCTACCATGTCGATATAGCATGATAGCAAAATGGAGAAAAAAGAATACGCATTTTAAATAATAAATGTGGGATCTGATTATTATCGAGACGCAGTTTGCATATTGTTACAATAAAGTTAGCATATTCTGCTTGATCGGAGTATTAAGTTTATAAAATCGAGATATAGACGTTATATCGGACTGGATAAATTTAAACTTGTAGGTACCATAATAAAATGACCACAGTGCTTCACAATATATTTATGAGCAGTTTTGATAATAATAAGTAGAACGATACAAGGAGAGTATGAAATAAAAGGGGTTAAAGGATCAGAACGCAAGGGCGTTATCGATAATGCCCGAGTGGCCAGAAATCCTTGAAAACTCAACTGCTATACCAGCATCATGTAACAGAAGTAAAAGATTACGCATTCCAAGCATAATTAGAGTGGAACGAGGATTAAACGATGAGTATTTTATAGCTGTCAGCTTTTACAGTCCGAAAATATAAAGATACTTCTAGAAGGATGGTTGTGTAGCACATATTTAAGAGATTGAAAAATCGCTATAAATTCAACAATAAAAATTAAAGAGAAACGTAATAATTTCTTAATAACGTTTGAACAAGAGATGAAAGCAAAACCATTTTGATCAATCAATGAAAATATGTAACAAAAATTAGACTATTTATCAATAACGAAAAAACTTGTATATAGGTATATCAGAAAACAAAGTGTAAACTTACTTTAGTTAAACAATTGGCCGCTTGACATCGAACGTAGACGTATATGTGATGATTTTCAATAGTTTCGTTAAGAGCGTCTCTTACTACAGGCGATGCGAATTTTTCCAACGCTTTAACGGCATCCAACTGCGCGATGATATCTCGTTCGTATTTCAATTGATAAGTCCATTGATAATCAGGTTGTTCGATAACGCATTCTCGTAAAAGTATTATATTTGGATCGATTCTAACCCACAAGACAGGCGAATCTGCACTGAAAATATATAATTATACAAATGAAATTATTAAACTTAAATTACTATAATTATTTTAACACTAGCAGTACGGGATGAGTCAAAATGACTCACGGCTTCTATATTTTTGATTATAACTTTTGTTTCACACTGTATGATGAAGTAACTTTTTCTGACTTTTTCTAAAATGAGGTCTTCTGTAAAAACCATTCGTTTATTTTACGAAAACATGCGTGGTACGTCAACAACGTGGCTACTAAAAATTAAATATCTAGAAGAATGGAAACGAGTCAAAATGGTTCATTCGTTCGTTTACTGCATGTGCTGTATACACATGTTGTTGATGCGTTATAATGGCTAAAATTAGTGTCGAGGAAATATTGCGTAAATTACAAAATATAAATTCCGAATCATCCAGAAGCGATAACCATTTTGAAAGTGATTAAGAGCTACGTCACAATGTGAATGATACATCTGATAATGAAGATCATGCCACAGCATCATCATCGAATTCAGAAGAAGATTCTTCTAAAGTATTTTTTATGAAGATGACAATGAACAAGAAATTTCGGAATCCGCGAAAGATGGAAATAAGTGAAAAGTTATCGTATTACTTCTTAATTTTCTGATTTAAATTATAGCAGTAACTGAATGTAAATACGACACGAGTCATTTTGACTCATTTCGTTCTTATAGGTAGTAAAAATTTCACGTCCTTCTAATGTTAATAGCGGCGTATAGCAAGTTATATATTTTTAAAATTATTTTCGCGGTCGATATTCATAATTAGATAAAATAATTTCGGAATAACCGAGTACAATTTAGAAAAAAACGATTTATTAATAATAAAATAAAACAATATATTAATATTAATAAACCCGAGTTTACGTTTCAAGCAACATGCCGCGCTCATCATCAGAACTAAACTAAACTAACTCTGACCTAACAAGCTACTACCTTAACCACGGTAAATTATAACCCTTAATTTACTCTACATCCCTGAAATAAGCGGACAGATAAAAAAGTAATATGAAAAAGAAAGTTAGAAACCTTCCATAACTTATCCAGTTTTTAAAATTCAATGTGTACATACACCGTAGAATGTAATGGTTACGCTATTTGTTGTAATAAATTTAAAAACATGTTATTGAAATTTAATTATAAATATCGGAGTTATCAAATATGTGAAGATACATTATTAAATAAAACACATAATACTAACTCCATAGCTGAAAGATCCATATCTACTTCCTCTCCAGTCAATAAAGGAATTTTCTTCTTCCTATTTCTTCGACTTTTTGAATGACATGTTATTTCTGTTCTCGACACTGTACTTTGAATTAAAAATGAATGACGAAATGCACCATCTAGTTCTTGCACAATAACATTAAGAGAACCGACGTATTTCTTTATGCCACGATGATGTACACTATCTTGCTTGACTTCCAATTCTAAAATATTTCTATTAAAATAAATTTTAAATTTAATGTAAATAATTTCTAATGATATAAAATGTATAAAAAAATTTATCGAAATTAAAGTTCTTTATTCCTTTTACGGAATAAATTTAGTTCAATTTTATTCTAGTATAAATTAACTTAAAATACCATGTATATACTGAACTTATAACAACATCTAGATAGAAATTTTTATCTAAAATTACCATTATAAAAATATGTAGTCTACTTACTATACATTAAATTCTACAATTTCCACGTTAATGCTAATGAACTTTCAACATTCGTTTATATTTCTCCACAATTACCTTTCTCATCATTATCTCCTCAACCATTAGGATGAGCGGGAAACTTTGCTGTTGAGTAATTTTCTGGCGTGGACTAGTTATTTCATTTCAACATAGCTTTGTTTCTTCAATACGTTTTCCATAAATTTTTAACTTTTTCTTTTGGTCTATTTTTGTTTATCTCCCAAACGAACGATAAAATAGATATATTAATGATTTCGAAAACTCACTTCACTGGCAATAGGTTTATTAAAATTCTTCACTACAATATCTATCATACAAACCATCGCGATGATATATCACATGGAGGGGCAGCTATTGTTGTAAGAAATGAAGCACCACACTATGAATGACTTTACGAAAGATTATTTACAGGCCTGCACTATCAAAATAGATACCTCCCTCGGTTCAATTATTATATCTTCCGTACATTGCCCTAAACAAGATCAGTACCTCTTGGGGCTCACGATTAGAACTCCGCGTGGGAACCAGTTATACAGCTACATTGAAAAAAAATCGTTATAATAGTATATCTAGTGGTGAATGAACCAACATACTAGCCAATCGGCATGGTGAAAATACCTGATTTATTAAATTTTTTTATTTGCAATGGAATCAGTACCAATCAAATACCCGTCGAAACATTAATAGATCACAATGGATTATCGTAAGAAAATGGATCAATTAGTACAAAAGGAAAGAAGAATAATACGGAAGATACTAGATCCTGGAAAAGATGGAGAACAATGGAAATTAGGAAGCAATATGAAGATATACAAAATAATCGAGAAAATTAGCGACACGATGAAGAAAAAAAGAGTCGCATTTTATGGTCATCTCCAACGAATGGATAAAGGCCGTCTTACGAAACGAATTTTCGATCTAAAACTAGGATATAATGGATCATACAAGTGAAAAAAAGATATGAACACATGAGAATTTCAAAGGAAGATATGTCTAATCAAAAATACTGTCGGTGCATGACGAAATATATAAAGATTTGCAAGTACCGATGGTTAAATAATAAAAAGAAGCAGTCAACGTTCGATATATATAGACGACTACAAAGTCTTTTAATCAGCTGGCGCACAGGCTTATCAAAGACGATAAACGATTCGGACGATTAATACGATCGAATATAATTAACTAACTATTGTATCAACAACAAGAAATGGCGACCATTGAGAAGCATTCCATTAATTTATATGTAAATTGATTTCATTAACAGTGCCGCTTATTGTCTTCAAATTAGACATTGCGCGCAAAAATTCTTTGGAAAAAAACTATAAGGTTGATATGGGACGTCACTCGAGTAATCCACGTCAACCCAAAGACTGATAAAGGACTAACCAAATGGCGTATCCTAGGCAAGCCTATACGAGATGGTTTGCCATTATCATCTCTGACTTCTTTACTTTCCCAGTAAACGGGTATTCATTTACTGGCGTTTAATGGATAATTACCGAGTAAATAAACTGACGTTATTACAATTTTGTTTCCCGGTATAACTCCATTTATTAGTCCCATAATCAGTATCACTTGGGATCGGTAAGTTTTGAGTCAACACTAACTTTCTTGATCTTAATCGTCGTAATGGGGCATTTAGAACTTAATCGACAATAACTGGTTATATTTCTTCACTTGTTTAAGGCTGCTTCTTGATGTTTGTTGACAATGCAATTACTAGTAGCTTTGATAGGATAAAGTGAACTAACAGAGCATTTATTAAAGTTTTAACCCATAATCCTCTCGAAGAAATTTTTATTCTTCTTTCTCGTGCATTTTTCATATTTTTTGTATATTCATGAATGTTCAGAATAATCCGTGATAACTTGCTTGTATAAAAGAATCGGGAAAATAACTATTTTATATAAAATAAATTAAAGAGCCAATATACATTTTTAATTAAAAATCGGATACATTGTAAAACTTCGTGCACGTGGTTTATTAATATTGCGATCAATTTTTAGAATTAGAAAGAATAATAATGTTTTGGCAAGGGCTAGAGAAAAAATGTATTCACCCAAAAGATAGGTCTGTTGAAATTTTCAATGAAATCCCTGCAAAAATGGCGGATTTTTTTAAAATTAATAAACGCAGGAATAATTTAAAAACACTTTTGAATAAAAAAACAATTAAAGGTCTGAAAAAATCTGAACAATTTAATTCGAAAAACAATAAATAAGGAGAAACAGTAAGGAGAGATTTATTTTCAGGTACAAAAGACCGAAAAAATCGAAAAACTAAAGTGATTCCAACATAATTAAAGTTTATAGATTAACGTTAATAAATCAATTACATTTTCAATCACTTCGTTATTGAGAAGAGTCAAGACCTTGAATTACCTTTTTCGGTTAAATACGCAAGTCACGTGAAATTTGGCGTGACCTCCAGTTCGAACCCATTGGTCTATAAACACTTCGACATCTTTTCCAGAAGATGTATAAATAGATTTCGTAAAGATGGCAGTACTTAACAAAAAATGAATCCAAAATCCGCTGTTATACTTTGCTTGGACAGCACTTGAAGCCAGACACAGATGCTTATTAAAAACCTGCGAAAGAAAAAAATTACGAAAAAGACGTGGTAATAACATAACTATAAATTGTATCTAACAATACTCAAATATTAAAATTTATAACATAACACTACAAAATATCGTCACAAATAACATTTTTAATTACTAAGTTTGAGTTGAACACATTATATATAATTAGGTTAAAAGCTTTATATCTTTAAAATAATTTAATACTAAGTTAATGATGTGCAACCTGAATCGCGTATACTTTTCAGAGAAGAAAATTAATAAGTACTACACAATTTTCTACAATCACTTTGTAACGAAGTAAATTTCAGAGTTAAATAAATTACCCCCCTATTGATTACAGCCAAAGTTTATTAACAAATTAAAGTTTTTCACGTAATTAAAGTTAGAATTTTTATTTAGATTACATTTATTTCAGAACGGTAATGAAAATATAATTATTAAGAGATACATAGTTAATTAATATTCAAAAGTCGCGATTCGAAAATGCGACAATTAAATTTATGACAACAAGACAAACATTAAGATTACCTGGACTAAAAGTTGATTCCCTAGTCGATGTTCCATCATGCGTAGGATCAGATGAGCCTTTTTACGTAACATATCCATATACTTCGGCGATAAAGTATTATTACTTTTAAGAGGAAAGTAAAAATTTGAACCAGTGTGATGTTTGGAGTGAGACGTTGAATGACTTGGGTCCAAAATTATGCCTCCGTATTTATTTTCATACTCTATAACTTCCTGCATTTCCTGTAAGAACGTAATGTAAATTTATTTTTGAAAAACCAAACCTTATTATTTGTTAAAGATTCATCATAATAGCCGTTTAACGAAACTAAAGTATACGCGCGAATCCATAATTACTATTACGCAATTAATTTAACATTCATATCATCATTCATAATGCCGCCGCCGTGGCATACTGTCAATCTTCATTATCACGAAGAAGGTAGTGGCACTCTACTCCATATAACATCATACGCGTGCGAATAGTGCCTTCAACAGTAGTCTATTTGAATGTAAAAATAATGTAGGTTAATGACAATGTTCGACAATGAACAATAAGACGATGACGATCTTCCTTCATTAGTTAGAATTAGTCTCGAAGCTCGAAATAAATAATACGCACGACTTAAATTATGTATATTATAAATTTAATTATTAATCTATTCCCATTTCTGTTTTCAAAACAATTTATTTAACTCAGTTTGTAATTATTTTTATTAAATTAATTTTAAAAAATATGTTTTATTAATTTGCAGACGTCGTGTAAATGATTATTACCAATCTTAACGTTCATAAGGAAAGAGCTGATCGAATGCTTCCTTGTCAAGCCATCACGAAGTTGGTTTACCACTGCCCTCCGCTAAAACGTATTAATATTGTTAAAAATTCCTGCTTTTTTTCTGTCGTACCGTCACACTACACATTTGGATTAACCTCTTCAAGTTTTATCTCGGTCACTGTAAATTGCTAAAAATTATTTGATACATCTAAATTTAGCAGGTAGATTAGCCCACGTTTTTGTACATATAAATGTATTTTGATTTATAATCAAAATAATGAATGGCTATCGTATAATTATCGCAAAAGTAGTAGTAGCTTCATATGGTATAACTAAGGTTTATATTGTATTTATTAATTTGTTGAGGATTATTCGTCCGTTTGTTTCGAGTAAGATTGTGTGAATGATGTATGTTTTAATGAGTGTGAGACTTGTGAATGCGTGTAGTTTTTCTGGCGTGTTTACTAGGTGTGAGGATGGTGAATGTGTTCAATGTATTTGTTTTGTATTTTATTTTTTTTTTTACTTTTAATTTTATAATTAAAAAAAAATTATTCATTGTATTACTTTATTTATAAGCCTACACTATAATTGGCTGTTAGCTGTTGTGTGGCTTCATTAAATAAATAAATAAATAAACAATGCGAAATCGGTTCTCGAACACTCAATTTCACTCTTACACCATTATCCCACGTAAAACATTCATGTTCCTGCGACGCCTACGTAAATGTACAACTCATCGTGGAATCATAATAGATCATTATTTGCATATCAAACTAGAATCACTAATTCAATTTGAAAAGAAATGTTCGGAGCAACGTGGTCGCATCGTTCCCGTTAATTCGTTTAGCGTTGACGAAAAAAAAATAAAAATAAAAATAAATCAAACAATAGAAAACAAAAAACGCAATAACCCAACGTTTTAAATGACAGTTTTTTAGTAATTTATTCAGAAAATGCTGGTGTTTAAAATATGGCAAATCAATTTATATGCGTTTGTACTTACATCATCTGTTATGCAAATTCTAATAAACACGTCTTCTCTCCATGAAACTTCAGCAATCTCGTGCAAACCCACTAGAAATTCTTGTATATATGTACATATATACACGGCTATCTCGAAAACGACTCTAACGATTTGAATAAAATTTTGTAAATACCTGTAATTTATCAAGTAATTGAAAATGACCTACATGGAAATTTAGACTCGACTCCGAGTACTCCCCATAAATTTTTGGAATTTTAATTTTCTTTCATCGACTTTTCCATGATGCTTATCTACATGTATGTTGAAAATTTTAGTTCGATCTCATTAGT
This sequence comes from Coronaproctus castanopsis, assembly GCA_032883995.1. Taxonomy (NCBI): domain Eukaryota; kingdom Metazoa; phylum Arthropoda; class Insecta; order Hemiptera; family Monophlebidae; genus Coronaproctus; species Coronaproctus castanopsis. The sequence goes on from CM065052.1 coordinate 298,429,459, forward strand.
TCATTTTTAATTTTTCGCAAATATTAAAATTCATAAAGATGTTTACATTCATAATATGTCCATAGTTTCACACTTTTACACATAATTACCGAATAAATCCAATCGTAATAATAATTATTCCCAATTCTCTTTTTCATATGCAAACCGGCAAGGTACATAGCTATACCGGATATAAGCCACCAATCGGACCAGCTTTGTCGAACGATAAAACAGCCGAAAAACTGTTCAGCAACTGCTAATGATAAAGCTTTTCTGGTAATATACACTTGATCGATAATCTGGGGCGGATAAAGCAAATTCGTGCTGTTTACAGTAAAGAAATAAAATATAAACTATTCATTTCTTGTAACTATTACGATGCAACGTTTGAAAGATAACATGTTCAATCGATGGAAAATAAACTATAAATTTATTTAATATGTGTAAAAATTTACTTTTTGTAAATTTCTTGATATTTGTTTATATTCACAACAATTCGTGGGATCATATTTAAAACTGTGTACGTCGAAAGGCTTAAGATTATTCACATTTAACCTCGTATTTAATGAATTGAAACGATTTTACAAATTAATAATATCAAGCGTAAATATATCGACGTATATTTAATTCGAATATGGATCATGAGTCATCATTTTCCTCACATGTTAATAATCTCTACTCGAAGTAATATTAATTATAATAATTTTGGAGATAAAATGAAATATATATATAAATTAGTGGAAGAACATGTAGAATAAAAGAACAATCTGAACCGCAGGATTAATCATTATGATTACATTTTAAATATACAATATTTACGAGATAAACACATAATTTTGTAACGTATGCGTCAAAATAATTAAAGAAAACATCAAAATTACGGTTATAAGACTTAACCAATATCAATTTACACCAAAAGAGTCGATCCGCTGAACAATTAACCGAATTGGACGAAGAAATATCACAATAAAACAAATCAATAACTGAAATGTTGTTGGTCAGATAAAATACCAGCTGACATAATTAAGCTTGAAAGCAGAAACATCATAAATCCTTTAAACAAGCTGTTCTCGACTATGCGGTTGGACGAATTTATTTCGAAAGATTTCCAAGGCATAAGCTATTAATATAAGAACGAGACCGATAGGTGCAATTGAAACAATAGACAAATCATTTGCGAGAATAAGGTTTTGTAACGCTTCCTCCCTAAAAATCAAAATAAATCTCACTCAACTGGTGGTACAATGGATTTACTATTTTCGTTAAGACATCTACATTCGCATTTAAGAAACAGGGTTCTAAGAACATATTAGTGAATAGTATATTCAAATTAGTTTTTGCAATAGTTCAATACAACCTCCAAGTGTTTGCAGAATATATTGCAGGCGTTGGAGATAGTATATAAGAAATTTGGACTAACCGCAAACGGTAAGAAAACCCGAGTACAATTACAATTAGCGCCTGCAAATAAAGGAGAAAGCGAGCTTGCGTTAGTGGAAATCTTTAAGTATCTTTGAAATATGATAAATAATACGATCAGCTTAGATGAGATAAACGGCAGAATATAAGCTGCTTCAGCCGTTTCAAATGAACTAAATAAGAGTATTTAGGAATGAGCACTTTCTCCTGCAAACCAAGCTGATAATTTGTAAATCTATAATACTATCGACGTCTCTCTACGGATCAGAAATCCGGGCTACACAAAAAAAAAAAAAAACTTTTTATATGAAACATTTTAGCAGTATGTACTAGGTAGGTTCCTATGTATTCGTTGAGAGTAACACATGAGAAACCGCGAAATTTTAGAGCGAACAAACCAACTATTCATATAATTATTGCTTTATATGGTCCAGGCACGTTATTAGAATGGATAGAGACAAGATTCCTAAAAATTTATTTAGTCAGCTGCATGATGGGAATCGTCATATTGGACATCCGCAGTAGCGGTACAAAGATTTCTTGGGGCAAATATTAAAATATCGTGGAATGGATTCCAAGCAGTAGGAGAAACTCGAGCCTGGCATAAAGTAAGAAAACGCAACCGCCTACTCAAGACAAAAGTAAGCTTCGGAGACACCGCGTACGTAGTAAGGAGTGTGCTGCGAGAATCGGGCTAATTACTTATAGGACGCATCAATAATGAATGGATACTATAGGTCGAGTGGGCAAATAATGATTACAAATCTTTATTTATCGAATGGGATTGTGTGTGTTTTCCCGTAAACAGTTAAATGATGATAAATAAGAACAGAATATCCTAAAACGCGAAGGAAGGTTCTATCTAATTAACGTACGAGATAAAAATCACAAAAAGAATGAGAATATTTGAAAATACATCTGTATATTATCTCCGTTGTTTACCTCGTAGTAAATCCCTAGTAACGAGTATAAATTAGGGGTTATTGTTATTCCTAACAACAAAGTCAGTACAGAGATATATAAAAAAAAATGTAAACTTTTGATACCGATTTTAAAATTATTCGTTATTGTTTATAAAAATAATAAAAGTCAAAATTAGTACTTTCATACAGTATCATTAAATCTAGCAGTCAATTTTATCTTATATTTGTATCATATATTAAACGACGGATCATATAATATTTTTATAATAGTTAGTTAAAATATGTTGTTTTTCTTTTCTTATTTAAAATATAAATATTAAAAATAAATAATAACAAGAAGAAAAGAAATCACCGCATTTTACAATGTTAAAGTAGTGAAATTTCGCGAAATATTTGGACACAATTCGCATGAATAAGGCTATTCTGAGATTTTAATAGAATTACCTGGGGTTTTTGGTAGCATCATCACCGTCATCGTCAACCGGATATGCTCCGGCAAATTTATTTTATTTTATTCATTTTTTTATTATATACACGCATGTTTGTTTACTTTCACATTACATATTTATATAATTCTATATTTTATACATCCACATTAGTTTATAACCTTTGTCTTATAGATCAAAAATAATAAATGTTTAAATGATTATGATTTTTCTTTACATATGAAAAATTACAAATAAGTTTTATCATAATATTAGACATGAAAATAACTTAAATTATATAATATTAATTAAAATAAAACTAATTTTGGAAACATAAACGTATGAAATACGAGAGATATCAATAATAGCTATCGTAAACCTAAATTTAAAATTATTAATAAAAGGTAATCACGTGGAGTATATATTAATATTTACCGATTATAAGAATAATAGACCTAAACGATATGGAACAAAAAATTTACGCAATAAAGTTTAGAAAAATAAGTATCACCTAAAAATTATTAACCGTGCGCGTTGACGATAAACTAATTTGAAAATGTGTAAATTATAATAATATTTAAATAATAATATCCGTTCATACTAAACGGAAACTGGACGAAAATGTACTGCTCTCCGCAGAGATACACGCCCTGTACACTACTAATATCGAAACCAAAAAAAAAAAATTACATTCACCTTCTTTTTAATTGTTCTAAATTTAATTATAATAGAAAAATATTTTTTAATAAGCTTATATCTTTCGCTGTTTTGTTTTTCCTCCATATTCCCTATATTATCTATTAATGTTGATGTATTGGAGAGTAGTGATTTTATGAATTTAGCAAAACAAAATAAAATCGAAGTTAAATAGCTTGAAAATGACTTCATAGTCGAAAAGCTTCGTGTTCGTGTTTGTGTTTATGTAATAAAATTTTTTAGTGATTAACTTCGATTTTATTTTATTTTGCTAAATTATCTATTAAGCTGTGACTATAAAGTATTATTTCTTATTTTAATTTTAAGGTGCAATATTATAAAATTATAATTTAGTATGTAACACTTAAGTTGGAATCTACTGACAACAAAAGTTTAATTTTACCTAGCCCCAAAAAAAAAATATTCATTATCGCTCCATTTATGCGATAGTGTGATATAAATTCCTGTATCAGGAAATATATGTAAAGCAACCACGTAAATACGGAAGTAATATAATATTTCGTAATCGTAAATTCAACTAAACCTTAGTATGCTCAGTGTAGCGTATGAAGATACATCTTTCGCCGTCTCGTCAACAAATACAATTTTATAGCCGCTATAAGGAAAACGACTATCCAATGTTTCTTGATAAAATTCCAACGTTTCATGCACATAATGGGCGGGTGTTCTTAAATTATTCAACATATCCGGTAAACAAAAACTAGTTATTTCGTACATGCATGGATCCACAAGTATTTCAAACGGCCTGAAAAATTAATAAAAAGAAAACAAATATTTTCTATCACGAAACTGGAATTATAAAGATTAATTCGTATATCATCATCATTATCATTTCCGTCGTATTGTTCGTTGGCGAATATCGTGACTGGCTCATTATGCCTTATTTTGAGTACAAAATGGGTTAACGTTCAAGGCACTAATTATCTGCAACGCGAGTGCGCGGACATATGATGTTATGAAGAGTAAGGTGTCACTCTTCATAACTATTCTTCTTCTTTTTTTATCGTGATATCCCTTTCTTGCCAATATTTAATAATCTGAATTGCCTCGTCCGTGATTTCATTTTTAGTGATTGTATCTTCCATCCTGCATCGCAAGGGTAACAATTAGCAGGCTAGTAGGTGCTCTAAATCTTGTACTATGCCACATTCACATCTGTCGACGTGTGTAATTTTCCATTTTTCATGTTTTTCGCCGTGTTTCCTGTCATAGTTCTAATTTTATTCATGATTTTCCATATTGACTACGGAAATTTATTACCGGGAAGTAGTGTTCGTTTAGTGGTTCCCATTGTTGTAATCGATTCTCTTTCAACATTCCCTTCTTTAATTCCATCCTAGTAACTTCAGGTGTTTGTGTCAAAGCATTTACTATTTTAAGAAAACGTTCCCTAGACTTGAGTCAGCTTATTGCCGTATCTTTCGTATATAATGAGTTTTTTCTTTCATATCCACGACTTTCTGTCTTATGTCCGGTGGTTCTATACCGCATAATATTTCTATTTCATCGATCGTGTCGACTAAGTATCCTGTAATTATTTCTTTTTACATGTACTGAATTTCGCCACAATGCGCTAGCACAGAGCTAAAGTTGATGTTCTTAATATAGTTGAATTTTCAAACCAGGTGGAACCAATCATGTGAGTAGAGCATTTTTTGTATCTTCACAATATTCTTTACACGTTAAGGCTCGATCCAACTGAACTCTTAAGTAGTTCGGATTGTCGCAGTGTTCCAGGGAAAACCCTTATAATTTAACATTTAATTTTATGAAAAACTTTTATATCATGAGTTGGGATTGAACTCACGGCGGTTGGATTGGTAATCGAACGCTCTAACAGCAACTATGCTACTGCAGCATTAATTCACATGTACGAAATATTAAAGAAATATTTCCCTGTGTAATAAAGATACAAAAACAAAACAAAAAAATGGTATGATTATTACAATGCAGAAAATATAATTTAAAACTTTCACGCAATACAAAACTTAACGTAGTTTCACAATCGACAGAGAAATAATTTTTCGTAAATTTATTATGCGAGTAGAAACATGTGTGTACTGAAAACCTCAAAAGAAGAATCAGTTTAGACTGCGCTGTAATGAGAACTTTGTTTCGTTCATTATGGAAACGGAGTTTAATTAAGCAGACAAAATCTATACGACGGTGTACACTAAAGCTATTTTTTTTTGTGACTGTAGTGCACTCGAGAAATCAGGTTTTCATCAAAGAGAACAGTATATTTTTATTATTATTTTAAAAAACACACACACACATTACAAATCAAACTACTAATAAAAAATTAAAACACTTGGCAGATATATAAATACAAAATAAAATAAAACACTAATTTTGTTTTTAAGATATTGAAGAACATATATATATATATATATATATATATATATATATATATATATATATATATATATATATATATATATATATATATGTCCTTTATACCGTAAAGGTGTTTCTTTTCTCAACTCATTCTGACGTGCTACCTTTCTCGTAGCTGCAACCATAGTGAATCCAGTTTTTTGTTTTATTTCATCTGTCTATCGAAACGGACACCCTATCTTACTCGGTTTCTATATTCTCCTGGTATTCATTATAGGCTGGTATGTACGAGTGAGCCTGTTTTCTTTGTTAATGTGTCCAAAAATTTTACTGCATTCCTGTTAATTCTTGTTAATAAGCGGACTTCGACTTTCAGATCATCCAATATCGAGGCATTTGTTCGGTGTGCTATTCGAGGTATTCTAAGCGCTCACCTATAAACCCACATTTCAAAACCGTCAATTGGTCCAGCATCCGTGAATTTTATACTCTAGGTTTCCGAAGCGTACATCGCTATTGGAAAAATTAAGCTGTTGAACGATTTTAACTTATTTCGTTTACTAAGTTCAGTGCTTTTCCAAATTTTGGTCAATTTTTTAATCGCATATTTTGCCACTTTCAGACGTGTCTTGATATCTTCATCACATCCTCAGTTATTTACGACGAGGGAACCTAAATAATTATATTTGTCTAGAAATTATATATGAATTATGGTCAAAACACATACGTATGTAATAACACCTATATTATTTTATATATATTACATTACCCAATAGCAAATGCAATCGTTGGTGCCGGCGATGGGACTGATAAAACATAATTAAATGTCTTCTTGCTCACATCAGTTGTGTAGTTAACTCCTGTCAACTCGCCACATGATACAGCAGTCATATCGTCGTCCACCGTAAATTCTAAATTCCACGTACAAGGTTCCGTATAGGAATCCAGACATGGAAACCATAATCGGGACGAATTTTCTTCACAACAAGTATACATATGAGCTCCACGCTACAATCAGGAAAGTAACAGATTGTTGCATATGTTCAGACGACTATTATTATACACACACACACACGCACAAACAATTAATTTCAAATTTAAATATGTTGAAACAATTTAGTAAATTTATATAGACAGTTTCATCTAACCTAGTTTCAAACCTGTATCGGGTTTACATATATATATATATATATATAAGGCGAAATTTATCTAAAGAAATGCGTTCAACATAACAGCCGTATGAATTGTTACATTTCGGTAAATATATTTTAACAATCCTCATAATTGTTAATCGATGCGTATCTATTTGTTAAAAACTTAGAAACTGAAAAATCATCAAATTTCAACCTATCAGTCTTCTTGATGTCAATCGGCATCATCAAGTTGTATGGTCATTTACTTGAAAAACATAAGTTTACAATCGTTGAGTAATATGTTGCCAATTGCCACTATCGATATACTTTTAATATAAATCAAAAGATATTATGTTGTTACCGGTATTATATCGGCCGTTTGTTTAAGCGTGCGTTGTAATGTTATCTTTCATACTGCATTTTATTATCTTATCTAATACGTTTTAACTTTATCTCTCGTACGCGTAACAAGTAGCTCGTCGTTATCTTTTCAGCGGTAAGTTCATTTCCTTATTTATACTTTCTGTTATTATATTTCTACATAATATATATTTTTTTTAATTTAATTACAAAAATTAGTTAAAATCACTACAATCCACAATCTAAATATATATATATATATTATTTTTACTACGATGCCGAAAGTACCGTCGATTAAAATTGTTAAAAATAAAGAAAAGCGACAGCAGTATTTCTAACTCTAAAACTATGAAGAAAAATAAATACAAATCGGCAAACACAGAGTTTCAGATTGCGATTCCATAACATTGGACGGGATTCCGTTCGATACAGCGGTATTAAAAACAAAAATAATAGAAATCCGAAATTTTTTGTGCAACAAGTATGATGACATGACGAAACAAAACCACCAGTTAACAAATGAAATAAAAGAGTTGAAAACACATGTAAGCGAATTAACGAAAGAGACAAAATAGAAAGATGCGCAAATTAAGGAATTAATTACTTTGGTCCACCAACTGGCGTGTGTGTGCGCCTGTTAGAGAGTGGGTAAATGGATACATGTGTTGACATTTACGGTTTATAGTGAAAATCTTGTTCTTATTTTTATGGTTTGTTCAATTTTTTATACTTGTATATTTTAAAAAATACATTATATTTTTGGATTTTTTTGTGATGTTCTCGTTTTTATTTGTGTTGTATTACATTCGTGTAAAGAATATTTCAGAAAACAAGTTCTATTATTTTAAAAAATATTTTCCCGTAAAGTAAAATGATGCCAATTGGCATCACAATTTTTGGGCGACAGGCTGGATAAAATTTTTTGAAATTTGCAAAATTATCTTAGTTCTAATGTATAAGAAACTAAAATTATTTAAAAAAATTTTTTAACTTCAATATCTAAAACATCGACTGAAAGGATTAAAACCATTTTTAAAATACATACGATTACATTTTATTTTTAAAAACACCTATTATATTTAACAGTTGCGCGTACCTCTGCCATATTTCCTTCACAATCGGGTATTACAAAATGAATCCCACCAGCAGGCTCTTCAAGTGCAAATTCAATATATATTTTTGTCAATTTATCCACGCATATATGTGTACCTATAGCTTCCGACGGTATAAGAAGAAATAGTTCTCCACCATTAAGATCTGCGTCAACTATATTCGCAGCTTTAACATGAGCGGAATAAAATTTGTCCAATGCTCTCCTAGATCGAATGATTGTATATTACATTAAACAGAACGAATACGTGTAATTTGTTTCATTTATTCATTTATCAGTATTTCAAAATTATTTATGAAAAAATATAAACGACCACCGAAAAATTAATATTATCTATGTACAATTACGATTTAAATGAAGAATATAACGTCATTCATAAATTACATTTAGTGAGTATCATTCATATAATATAGAATATTATAAACTTCAAAGGTTTAATACATTAATATACTCTTTTAGTTTAAACATGAAATGAAAGTTTAATTACGTAATGTTTCAAAATAAAAGTGTTTCTGCTTCTCTATTGTTTCTTGCACATAAATAACGTACCAACTAATCGAAAACTAAGCATTGAGCACCAAAACGTTATAGAATTCATAAAAAATAAACGTTAACACAGAACAATAGTAGCGAAATATAAATTTATTTCCTGCAGTTTGTATGTATCTGTATATTTATTTCATAATTAACTTTCAGTTATAAGATAATTTTGTTTATTCTGGTAACGATATATCCGGTACACAATTAACTACTTATTAAATATATTGGAGTGTAGTGATTTTACTAATTAATAACAACCAAACAAAATATAACACAATCACTAAAAGTTTTTAATCGCGAAGCTTTTCGAAAGTTACGTCATTTTCAAGCACGCACCAAAATTATTACATCTTTTTTTTAAAAAAAAAAAAGATGTAATACGGTAGTTACGCCATTTCAAATCAAAATAATAAAAAAATATATATATAACAATAATAAAGAAAGTAATATACGAAAAACATATAATTAATTAAAATAAAGAAATTAACATCTAGTGAATCTAGTTTAAGACTGACATCAACATGGTCTTTAGAACTAATTCCTCATCAAATGTTATTAATGTGTTTAATAAATTATTTTTATTTCTTAATTTTATCATTTCTGATTTTTTCATTTTATATATAAAATATTGTGATTTTGATTAATATTACTAATTTAATATTTAAGTTCTGTACAACATTTTTCACATAATAATTTATCATTGTTTTTATATGAATTTAAATGTCCATTAAATTAAACCGCATTTTCATTAAGGTAATGTACGAATGTATCCTACTTACTCATGTTCATTTCCTTGAAAAATATCAATGAACGGATCGACGTATTCATATGATAATTCAACAGTACCATTCAAGAGTACTGAAAATATTCGGCATTGTTTGCAATTTAATCGAATGACACTAATGTTTGTGGTAGATGGAACAATCGTTAACTCTACATATCCCTAATAAAAGTAGAAATCAGTAAATTAGAACTGTGTATTCAAACAATATTTAGAAATATACATAGCGCGAGTGCGCACACATACACATATTGCATATATATATATATATATATATATATATATATATATACAATTTTCCTTAAATTGTGCTGTTATTCTTGTTTCATTAATTTACTTTCTATTATATAAAATAGAGCTCGGCTTCGTCTGTGTAATTATTTTTTACTTTCTATTATATATAATAGACCTCGGCTTCGTCTGTGTAATTATTTTTTTTTAATACAATATCGCTGTCTCTTCCTTTTAAAAGGTTTATATATTACTATCATATACGTATGTATGAATATATATATATATATATATATATATATATATATATATATATATATATATATATATATACGTCAGTTATTTCAGCCACGCCCATAACGCAAAAAAACGTGGTTGTATTGCGTATGTTGGTAGTAAAGGTACATTCGAACCGGCAAACGTATTAATTTTTAAACGATTTGGTAGAGATATCGCTGTTTACTACTTTTTAAAACTTTGCATGATTGTAATCTCTGTACTATTTGTGATATCGATGTAAAACAAAGCTTAAAACGAATCCGATAATATAGATTTTTTATATAATGTGGAATGTAGTGATTTTTTATAAAAAATCAATTGAAAATTAGTTAAATCACTAATATTTATTTTCTTAAGGAAAACACAAAGCTTTTCGGCATTTACGCCATTATCAAGTGAAAAATTTAAAAAATCATAATTTTAAAAATATAAATTAAATATAATTACTTAAAAATATGTGATGGTAATCGTGAAAATATGATCCAAAAACGATGTCTGCTTCTGTCGGTCTATTTTTTTGATTTGTTGAAATTTAATATCAATATATTTGTTTATTAATTTAGTTTTTTTTATATTAATTTTTTTCTTCAATATTATTTTCAATTAATAATGATAATGACAGTATTTTGGATGATTTTGTAACTAATTTAAATAATTATAATAAAAACATTCAGTTTATGTTAGAAATAAGAGGAAAAACAATAAATTTTTTAGATTTAAATATTAACATTATTAACCAAAAAGTTGATATAGATATACACAGAAAACCTACACAAACAGATATATTAATACCAAATGATTCATTTCACCTAAAAATGCATGAATTAGCAAGTTTAAGAAACTTTATTAATAGAGCAAAATCAATTTTAACAGACAAAGATAAATTGAATAAAGAAAAAAACATTATAAAACAAATAGCAATAAGCAACAAATATAACCCTATTATAGTGGATCAAATATGGAATAAAACTAAAATCAATATAAATACAGAAAACAATAAAAAGAATTATTTAGGTTCTATAAATTATGTAGGAAGTTATACATATAAAATAATTAAAATATTTAACAAATATAACATTGATTTAGCAATAAGAAACAATAGTACATTATTAAAATCAATTAATAATAATAAAATAGAAAATAGAAATATATTAAAAAATTCAGGAGTCTATAAATTAAATTGTAATCAATGTGAAAAAGAATACATAGGAGAAACAGGTAGACAATTCATAACAAGATTTAAAGAACATTTAAATTCATATGCAAATAATGATGAAAAATCGTTGTTTGGAAAACATTGTGTAGAATTAGAACATAAAATAAACAATATTAATCTAAATTATAAAATTTTACATATAGAAAAACACTACAAAAAAAGAAAACTACTTGAAAAAATGGAAATTATAAAAGAAAGGGATAAAAATAAAAATAGTTTATTAAATTCAATGGTAAATTTTGATGAAGAATTAATTTTAAAAAGTATATTGTAAAATATGTTGTAATTTTACTGGCTATTAATTTTTATTATATAATATAAGTATTTTTCAATGTTTTAATTATTATCTGGCTATTGTTTTGTAAATTTTATATATTGATAGTTGATTGTGTTGTTCACCACGGTCATTATCAGATTTTTAATATTTATTTTCATTTTATTTGTAAAATTGTGTTTTTTTAAAAAATTTTGTGGTTGTATATTTTTATATTTTATATTTTACATTTGGACAACATACATCGCAATAGTAAATGAAAAATTTAAAATTCCAACAGTATACAACTTTTACAGAATCAAGAAAATAATATTGAAGAAAAAAATTAATATAAAAAAAACTAAATTAATAAACAAATATATTGATATTAAATTTCAACAAATCAAAAAAATAGACCGACAGAAGCAGACATCGTTTTTGGATCATATTTTCACGATTACCATCACATATTTTTAAGTAATTATATTTAATTTATATTTTTAAAATTATGATTTTTTAAATTTTTCACTTGATAATGGCGTAAATGCCGAAAAGCTTTGTGTTTTCCTTAAGAAAATAAATATCAGTGATTTAACTAATTTTCAATTGATTTTTTTCGATAATATAAACTACAAGTTATGCGAATTTCTTCATAATTGCGTTAATGGTTTTTCAGTTAAATCGAAACATATTCAAGGTACATAAAAATATTGATGATAAAAAATTATTTCTTCGTTACTATTGGCTTTTGTTCGGTTTACACAAACCTTTTAATCTCTTTCATACCCACGCCTTTATTTTGTTTTAATCTATTTCAGTTGTAATGTGATTTACTTTATCTAACGGCCACTTTCTATGTAAAAAAATAAAAATAGTACTTTCCTAGTAAACAGTAAGATTTACTACGACATACGCTGAAATTTTGAAATATCAAAGAATTCAAAAACTTAAAACTGTTTGAAAAATGAACATATTATTTAAAAATGGGGTAATTTATTATTATTTCCACTTATATACTATGTGCCTACATCCTAGACGATAAAAAGTTAAAAAAAATGTTTGTATTTTTTTTTTTTGTCGTATATAAATTTGTGTAAATATACAGATGAACGGGGCGAGGTATGTAAAGGGAACAAAGAAAGCAAAATGAATAATACAAGAAGTAGAAATTAATTTGTGTTATGTAGAGCAAGACGGAATCGACATAGAACATTAATTTTGACGCTCGATCAAATCTATATCATTCTGTGGTAAAATATGTGATCGAATTTTCGTTAAACTGTTTGTTTCTGGAATCTTCTTGCATATTTCTCTTTCACATGAGTTTTCCATTTCGTTTATATGTACAACAATATGGAGTTTTCTTTAAGAATTAATGCATTACATGAGAAATTTTTCGATTAAAGCTACCAATGAAGTTTGAATCAATTCAATAAGGAAAGTAAATTAGTACAATGTAATAAATACATAAATTGAAATATATTCAGAAATCTGCTGGAAGATTCCACATTCAATCCCACTAAAAACAAGAAAAAACATAGATGATGCCGTTTACTTATTCACAAACCAGATAGTAAGTGCAGCTTGTGAGAGCTCACCATGGTTGAAGCACGAATCTCCATTTTTTTCTAACTCTGTGCGTAAAGAGGTAGAGATTAAAAGACAGTTGAGGAGACGTTGGATTCAAACAAGATCTCCCATTAATAAAGCACCTTTGAACAGACAGACCAAACGGCTTCGGTCGCTGTTACAAAATTATAAGAACGAATCATTCAAGGAATATATTACTAATTTATCCATAACGAAGGATAATAACTATTCATATGGAAAAAAAACGATATATTTGGACTGTGGATGATTCTGAGAAAGCACAGCTGTTCGCTTTACATCTATCAGAAATTTTAAAACCCATAATGTAAAATCGCCTGTTGAAAACGTTGTAGAACAAGATTTTAATAAATTTCTAAACTATCAAATAAACAAAATTAAGGTCACGTCGCCTGGTGAAGTATATGCGATAATAAAAAAACTGATTGTCAGGAAATCACCAGATTATGATATAATAACGAAAGAACTACCAAGGAAATCACTGGTATTGCTAACCTACATTTATAACGCTATATTACGCCTACAGTATATAACCATATTATGGAAATTCGCAAAACTTAATAATGGTGCTAAAACCAGGTAAACCTCCTCAAAATGTCTCTTCCTATCGTCCAATTTCACGGTCAAGGTGTTTGAAAAGCTTCTAAAAAATAGAATCTAAAAATTCATTTGTGAGAAGCAACTTATCTCGGATAATCAATTTGACTTAAGAACTAGACATTCAACAGTACAGTAAGTACATCGTTTAGTCAATAAAATTGAAGAAACATTTGAAAAGAAAAGTTACTTCTGCTGTCTTCCTCGATGTACAGCAAGCTTTCGACAAAATCTGGCACTCGGGAGTATTATACAAGTGTAACAAGATACTACCAAGTCAGTACTACAATATTATTAAATTTTACTTAGAAGATAGATACTTCCGAGTCGTGGTTAATGGAAAATGAATCAACTATCTACAAAATTGAAGCGGGTGTCCCTCATGGGAGTGTACTTGGTCCTCTTCTATACTTGCTGTTTACGTATGATATGCCACAAACTGAAGATACATTATTAGAAACTTTTGTTGATGACATGGCGCTCATGACAACACGTGACAGTCCAGAAAAGACAACAAAAAGTCTCTGCGCTGAATAAAATTATCGAAAGTTATAAACGAAAACAAAAGTAACCACATCATTTTTACAAAACGAAAAATAATGCGTCATAATTATCACTTATCTGTAAATAGCAAACGAATACAACAGACAAATCCATCAGATATCTTGGAGTACACTTAGATGAAACTATTACATAGCTTAATCATATCAAAGCGAAAATATTGGAGCTAAATCATAAAGCAAGACAGCTTCGTTGGTTGCTCGGACCACACTCACAACTAAAAGTCGCTAACAAAATATTACTTTATAAAATGATGTTATAGCCAATATGGATGTACGCAGCTGAACTTTGGGTACGTGCGTCCAAAAGTAATGTGAATAAGATTCAGCGCTTCCAGAATAAACTACTTCGTTCGTTGATGGGAGCACCATAGTATATATATCTAACCAGACACTACATAAGGATTTCGGAATCAAATATATGACTGAAGAAATACAACAATCAGTCAGGAAACATATGTCGAGACTAGAAGTACATGGCAATTCCCTCGCTGCGGAATTACTGGAACAATCAATAAGCCCGAGGAGATTAAAACCAAAAAAAATTGACTGATTTGGTCTAGTCACCGAGTCAGCAGATCTGATGAGCGTGTCCGAAATTTCATGACAATACATAAGTCAAAAAATGTAGTGAATGGATTCATTTGCCAGTTTTAGATGAGAAGAAATTATATAAAAAAATCAAGATAACCTTATTACATATATCTTAATAGACATGTTATAATAAATAGACAGTAAAGAAAAGCAAGTTCCCAAGTTATTAACCTTTCAGTAATGGTTTTCTTTATACCTGAACTTCTAATGCTAATAAAATTATGTATTTTCATAATAATTTTAGTTCACATAAAACGTGTGAATTCTAAAATTATTTATATAAAACATTGTAAATTGTCTAGTCGTATAAAAAATAGCATTATACATTGATTTCGTTGAGTCATTTTATTTCACAATGTACTGTATTTCAAAAATATAAGTATTTATTAAAATATATTAGCTGTATTTTATTTAGAAGTTCCTAACTACTTAATGTATAAAAATTTATAATGTCCGCATGAAACAATAACACTTATATTTTCTAAGACTCTCGCGGTTGTTTCTTATATTCAAAAATTTACTTTTAGTAAAAAACCACGTCTGATTTTCAATTTTAACGTATCAAATCTCTGATGATGAGCGGTATAAGTACATGCCAAACGTAAAAACAAATAACATTTAACTGTCAACATTTAATTTGAATTTTTGTAGAAAAGAGATAAAATTAAAATGAAATTCACCGTACACATTCATTAAATGAAGTTCTTTTATTATTTTCATTAATTTATGAAAATATGAATATTTTTGTTGACATTATTATATATGAATTAATATTATTTTTTGATAGCACAGAAAATATTACTTATCATTTTTTTGTTTTCGTAAAAAAACTTTCAATTTTAAAGAATACTAAGAAATTTTCATAATTTAATTTATGCACTTTACACAAATGTTTTACATTTTTCGAAAGAGTCAAATGTTAAGGACACGCTTCAAATATAAATTAATTAATAAATGACCAAGAATAACATTCTAAATTGAAATAATAGAAAGGAAATATTCTTAAAACTAGTGACTAAATCGCATACACTAGATGAAAATTAACCATCATATTAATGGGTTCATGTTATTAAAAAGTATATATATACTTTACTAGGAACTCAGGTACACAAATATGCAGGTATTTAAAAAATACTTACTATAACACTTTTACGTTGGAAACTAATGCCTGTTAAACACACAGTTTGATGTACCCTGAAAATTGTGATAAAATATTTAAACACGATTTACAAAACCATATTAATAGCATGTAAAGATCTGACATTTCTAGAATTAAGTTAATTTTAAACTACTTACAATTTATATGGCCTATCAGATCTCTCCCTTTTCATCACGAAAATAAAAAATGCATTAATTGTTTTTAGTTAAGTAATATATGTTTCAAATAATCCATATTATTAACTCAAATAAGTAAACTTTATATATTTTGTATAATACACAATACACCCTATTTACAACAACAATTTACGATTAATAACACAGAGTTCACAATATTTAAATAATAAGCCAGCCGGTGACGATTCCCTTAGATCATTATTTAACAAGCAGGTTCGGAAAACTTAAAAAAATTATTAATTTTATAATTATATATGTTATTTATTTTTAATTTAAGAAATTATGTTTATATAATTTTTGATTTGCATTCTTTATTCAGAAATAAATACTTGTTATAAAATATTCTAATTGTTTTTAAAATAATTCATTAAAATAATTCATATCAACATAATATTCTCAATAAACTAGCTAAATATATGGAATGCGAGTTATAAATACCAAACATGACGTATTTTAACTACATATAATATAAATTCAATTGATTAGGGCGAAGTGTTGGAAAATTTGAGTCAGTTGGGTGAATTGATTCATCTAATTCATTCTTTCAGAGTGAATTGAATCACTGAATTGATGCTTTGATTCTTTGAGTCTTTCAGTCCTTTCAAAATTATAAATTCTTTCTATGAGTATGAATTAGTTCAGTGTGTGAAAAATTTGTACGTATGTAAATATTTAATGCATAAAAGTGATTTTGATTAAATATAATTTGTATTACGTAATATAATATATATAATTATTTATATTATATTGTTCGGGCTATTAAGAAATTATGTGTTAAAATATAATATGTTCATATGTTTAAAAATAATACACAGTTTTTCTTATAGCATATAATTTAAATTTCATTATAATAAAAGAAACTTTGTATATTTATTTCATATTTGATTTTAAAAGTATACAGTAAGTTTCAATAATTCATTCGATAAACATATTTGTTCAAATTTATGGATATCTAAATCAAAATCATATACATTACCGGCCATGTACATAATTAAATGATAGCGAATATAAAAAATCTTTTAAACAAAACATATTCATCGTTCACGAATCAAAAGTAAAGAAAAATTAAAATACAAGCAAACTCGTATCTTATTTATATGTAGTGAATTGACGATTCAATTTGTAATTGCTCACAAAACAAACATAGACAGAAATATTTCAATAAATATTAAAAGATTCATATTTTATATAATAACTTTAAAAACAGCTCATGCTAGAGTAATGTTATGGAAACCAAGTTTTTAAAAAGAATAGATTTGGGCATTTAATAATTTATATAACACAAATGTTCATAATTTCAATTTGGTTCATGAACCTATAAACTTCAGTTTATTAATTATCTTTGTCGGGTATATAATATGTTACGATGTCTTAAATACCTAGACAATGAATATTTATTGTATAATAGTTTTTTTAATCTATAGTTATTTGAATCCTACTTATAATTCTTTTTAGAATTAGAATCCATTGTGACCTACTCATTCATTACAAAAACCACGGTTTATTAAACAATTTCTTTTTGAATCACCTTCATAATTCTTTTCAGTTACGAATCAGTAAATCATCGTACAAAATACAATTCACTAGATGATTCCTTGAGATGAAAAGACTCGATGAATCAATGAGTCTTTTTAAAAAAGAATTAATTCATTTTATGATCATAAGGAATTGATTCAGTGAATCCAGTTATTCATTCTTTAGCCAACACTGGGTGTTATTGTTATACCTATGAAGGAAAACAATTTGGTTCCGTTCCGTAGTTCTGAGTTCACACTCGGCAGCCAAACACTTTTGTTTTATATTTTGTAAACAAAAACAATTATGCTTAGTTATGAAGTACGTTAATATTTAGTTAACACATTTTAATGCTATAATGAAATTTATAAAAATAATCTTCAACAAATGGAAATAAGAATGGATTTAGAGAGTGTAGATATTAGAAGCGACACATTTAGTTATGATATACTTCAGGTATAAATTTTGTAGTTTTGTTCAAATATGCGATTTCGCAATTTTCATTTGAGCAATTAACATGCTATATTTTTAAGGAAAATTTCTGTTTAATAATTTTTTTTTTGTGCACGTAGTTAGATGATGAGGAATACAATATTCCTACCTTGGATGAAACTCCTACTTTGGAAAGTATTTTAAATGATGACGATATTTCTGCTATAAGCGATGATGATCTGCCCGACATCAATACATTACAGGTTAATATGTATCTTGTATGAATTAGTAAGGTTAATTTAATGAAAGTTGTAATTATATCTTTAAACGTACCGAATTAATAATGACTGTTGGCCTTAAAAATCAAAAATTAACGAATTTTTTCTTTTAGTTTAAAAATGGTTATGACGAAAGTGCAGATGTTTCTTCGGTTGGTAGCTTCAATATATACCGAGGTAGAAGTGGATCTCCATTATCCTCCGTTTCTGTCTATAAATATGATCCTGGGAATATACTAAGACACAGCACTTTGAAAACAGTTTCCGCCCAAATGCGGTCTGCATGTGTATGTTTGAATACTTTTATATTTCTATTTTTTCTTGATTAATCATTTATGTTTTTAACCTCTTTATGTTAGTGTGAAGACACTACAAATTATAATTATTCTGTTAATGGTTATATTCAATTTCAAGCTTAGATTTTTGTAATAAATTCTTGCTTACTAATAACTGCTAGTGACAAAAAGTTACCATAGTATATTTTTTAGTTGTAATGCCGTCAGTTCAGAGGTGGACTAAATTTTTTTGTTAGTTCAACTTAATGCAACATACTAAATAATTGAAAGTAATTATTACGTTCTTGCGATAGCAACGATATTCTTTAAAAAATATTTTTATAGCTGATTTTAACATAGTATATTAATTTTTTTATTTACGGTGGACTGGGTGTCCGATTATAATTTTCGTTGAAAAGTATGTCTCATTATTATCACGAATTAAACTTCATAATAAGTACGAAGTTTCTAAATTTTATTTATAGTGCTTGGTTAAGTTTTAATTTTGTTGGCCGCATAATCAATTCTGAATTGACTGTAAACGAAGCTTTCTGTTGTCATTTATAGATAAGCTAGGGTTTAAAAAAATGGTAATGTCTTGTAATGCAAACATTCAAATAAGTGTGCAAATATTGTTTGCTATATATATCTACATTCTAAATAAAAAAATTTGATATAAATTCAAACATAATTATATATTTACTTTTAATAACCATTCTGTTTAAAATTGATTTTGATAAAATTACTTTACAAAAATATTTTGTGGAAGAAAATTTTTGATTTTAGTAACAATAAATTAGTTTTGGTAACAATTAAAAGTTTTTATGAACTTCCGTTTTCATAATGGAAACAACTAACAATATCCTCATAATTAGTAACATGGTTTAGTAGCAGATGAAAATGATTTAATAATCTAAATCGAAATCCATTTCCAACACTTGGCACTACTAGTACGATAATATTGTTTGATTATTTATTCTACATATAGCTAATTATGTTGTAATTTATGTTAATTAATGAATCTCATAATATAATCCTGAAGAATAAATATGGGTGCTTTGTTTTTATTTTTGAAATTTTTGTTTAAATTTATGAAACCAGCCAGTCATAGTAGGATGCCTCGGTTTGGGTCATAGCTATAAATTTAATTTAACCATAAAAACGGATCTTACGTGTTTCAGCATTGTTCATTTATATGTTTATATCATTTCAATTAACACGCTATTATAAGCTTTAATTTAATGTTTTTATTTATAAAATCATAAAACAATGATTCAAATGTTCTTTATTACTGCCCACCTAAAGATAATAGTAATAAAAATTCTTAAACTATATTAATGAATGTAGGAAAAGAACACGGTGAAAAATTAGTTTTCTATCTCGTTCTTTATAAAAAATTTTCTTATAAATTATAAAAAAAAATACGATTACAAAATCATTTTATTAATGATGTTTCAAGTAATCAAAAACACTCCGATAAAGTATGAGTGTATGATCAATAATTCTTTCGAAATGTAAGATATCATTCATGAATACTATCAGTGTGCACAAAATACAACCAAAGTAAATGTTTGATATATATATATATATATATATATTCTTCTCCAAGTGCCTTCTCCACAAAGGAGGTTGGTGACGAAACTGATCTCAATTGCTGGCTATCCTTATGATTTCTAAAGCCTCTCCGATGTTCAACCAATCTTGTATATTTTTCATCCAATGTGTTCTTCTTCCTCGGCCCTGTTTTGCTTCAATGTTTCCTTGGAGGATAATTTGTAATAGCTCGTATTATTACTTCTTATTACCTAGGTATGCCGTTTTTCTTCGTTTTACTATATACTGCAATGTTGAAGGCAATGAGAAACCACTCCATTAAATTTATCTTGTACATAATATGAGGTATATATATATGTATGTGATATTTCTTTCCAGCTTTTATTTTTATTTAGAAGGTTTATGTAAAGCACTATTCGCGTAAGTTCATTCTTTGTTTTTTTTTAACTTCAATTATTGCTGATAATTATATATATATTTAGTACTGTTATGGTGTTTTTAATTTATTAGTCTACCTACACGATATTTATGTTTAATATTCACAATATCATGTTTATACGCATAGGAACGAGTAAATGCCGGTTTTCCATCGGTGATGACAGTATCAACAATTATCGCAATCGGCACGTCAAACGGGTTGATTTTGGTATTTGACACTATGCATACATTACGTTGGTGTTACGAAGGTGATATTGATCAGAGTTCGGTGTCCGCTCTTGGTTTCAATCACGACTGTTCTAGATTATTATCCGGTTATGCACGCGGTGTAATTTTAATGTTCGACGTAGCTGATGGCCGAGTATTACGTACAATGAACGATGTACACACGCCATGTTCAGCAGTGCTTCATCTCAAAGTACTAATTCCGTTTTAATGTTAACATATTTGTTTTAAATATTCTGCCATCCTTTTAATATAGTTCATTTTTACTTCTTTTTCTTTATTAGCATGTTCGTTTCGATATTATTGTACATAACATTATATTTTGATATCGCATTATTCATTAACCATCGAAAGTCGTAAGTATACAAAAGGCAGGGGTGTAGTAATTCATGTAAATTTGTATTGTATATTAACATATATAAATTTATTATCTTACCGTTTAGAGTGGGATGTTAGTGTTATTATCGTCTTCCTAAAAAAGTATAAATATTTCCATTATAATTATTACTAATAACAATTTTGGTTTTCATATAATTAGTCTTCAAGGTATTATTGAATTTCAATGAATCCTTTAAACTATATTATTAAGAATTTTGTCGCGCAGTCATTCAATTTTACGCGTAGTCTATATTTGTATATTTCTGTAGAGGTTCTATAGCTCAATATTACTTCGACGGGTGCATAAATTTTGTATAAAAAAATATAAATCTCATTTTTATTAAATTGTCAACATAGTCCTTGTTACGTGTATATTAAGTTTTCGCACGAATATTGCTTCTATTCTATTTTATTAATTTTTATTTTACAGTTTACCGATATTTCTTCGTTAGCGATTTGTAGTGATAGTGGTGGATCTGTATTTGAATTAAACTTCAAGAGAACGCTCGGTATTCGTGGAGTGGATTCCAAATGTATATTTTCTGGTAGTCGTGGAGAAGTATGTTGTGTCGAGCCATTATTATTACATCATTTAAATTCTCATCCGCTGAACGGATTTGTGTTATTAGCAATGGCTACTTTAACAAAAGTATGTGAAATAGATATAATTAATGTCGGCTTTAGGTGTTACCAGTAGGATCGCACGCGCACACACACACACACACACATATATATATAATTTGAAAAGTTTGGAATGTAGTGATTTTTCAAAAATAAAACAATACAAAGTAAATTAAAAATCACTTAAAAGTATTTTAGTTTTGTGTTTGTTCATAAAAAAAAATACTTTTTAGTGCTTTTAACTACTTTTTATTGTTTATATATATATATATATATAAAAGAAATAAGGTTTAGGAATCCAGAGGTCATGCTGAAAGACAGAAAGTTAAAAATGAATATAAATATGAAAATGTGGTGCCCTGAAATATCCTACTAAAGCGAACGCTAAATGCAGGAAGGACATTAAATGCTTTTTAAATATCGCCGCAACAAAGATGTAGCAGATACCGTGAACATCGAAGGTAACGAATAAGGAATTATTACAACGAAACGGGATGTGAAAGTTGAACAAAATCGAAGATATGGAGCGAAGAAAGAAAAAGTCCTAGCACGGAAAATAAGAGAAAAGGAAAATACAGCGGAAAACGTCAGGAATAACAACTAACTTCAGCAGAAAAAAATGGTAGAAAATCAAATCAACCAGACAAAAAGAAAATATAAAACAATGGTGATGTATGTTTTCTTTTGATAAAAACAAATATGATTATGATTACCATGATTTTATATATATATATACATATATATATAATATGCAACTAGGTGTGATAATATAAAATTTTAAATTTAGACTTTAGTATCAATCCCACTAGAAGACCGGTATCGTATATATTATATATATATATATATATATATATATATATATATATATATATATATATATATATATATATATAATGTTGATGTATTGGAGAGTAGTGATTTTATGAATTTAACAAAATAAAATCAAAGTTAATCACTAAAAAATTTTTTATTACATAAACGCGAAGCTTTTCGACTCTGAAGTAATTTTCAAGCTTTAACAATAGCTTGAAAATGACTTCATAGTCGTCGACGTAGCGAAAGCTTTTGATACGACCTGGCATAAAGGAATTATCTATAAAATGATTCGATTTCATTTTCCCCCATACTTAATCAAATTAATTTCGAATTATTTAAGCAGCAGATTATTTTATGTAATAGTTAATAATGACAAATCCACTATGAAAACGTGTTTAGCAGGAGTACCACAAGGAAGTGTATTGGGGCCCTTTTTATTTATCTTATATCTTTCCGATTTTCCCACCTTTGCAAATGTTCAGGTTGCTCTTTATGCCGATGATACAGCACTTTTCTGTAGCTCATACAGGCCTACTGCAATACGTAACAAGCTGCAAATAGCAATAAATCGTACTGTACGTTACTTTCACAAATGGCAAATTGATATAAATCCGGAAAACAGGATCCATATTTTTCACTCGTAGAAGGCCTTTACTTCCCGCGATGCTCGAAGTAAATTCTGCATCAGTTCGATGGTCAAACTATGTTCGCTATTTGGGTGTTACTTTAGACATGAGGTTAACTTTCTCAGAACATATAAATCGTGTCATAGTTAAAGCTAACAAAACTATATGTACGATTTATCCCTTGTTTAACCGCAAGTCGCGTGTTAACATTAATAATAAATTAATGCTATACAAAACACTTGTTCGCCCGGTGATTACGTACTTCTGCCCAGTTTGGAGCTCAATTTCTGTTGCTACTTACAATAAGTTGCAGCTTCTGCAAAATAGATGTCTACGATGTATTCTAGATGCACCCAGGTACAGAAAAATTGTTGACATGCTTGCTGATCTTAGAATTCCCTATTTTAGAGATTTTGTACTTTATTTAGCAAATCATTTTTATGATAAATGCTTAATACACGCTAATGAATTAATTGCGTCGATTGGAAATTACGATTTCAAGCAGCTTGATTTCATGTATACCAGATATAAACATAGGCGACTTAAACATAATTTGCTTTAAATTTAATGCAATAACTAGATTTATAATAAATATTTGTATACCTAGTTCATACTTTGTCCATTTTAAATATGTTTAGGTTCACTTATTAATGTAACCCATATCATTTGTAATTTTTATTAATTATGTGTAATTTCACAATGTATTACCTTAACCGTAATAATACTTGAAGAAGTGCTTGGTTTTTATTTGACAGGTTTTTCGTATTTTCCTGTTAGTATGTAATTATCATTATGCTTAAGTAATGAAAATTATTTTTCTGTTTACGTAGATGTGTGGTAAGCTTATAGCGGTACACATTTTTCTTTTTACTGTTTGTCATAAGTGTAAATTATTCAATAAACTGTTCTGTTCTGTTCTGTTCATAGTCGAAAAGCTTCGCGTTTATGTAATAAATGTGTGTATATATATATATATATATATATATATATATATATATATATATATATATATATATATGCGTATTTACATCATATGGTCAAACACCTGCCTAATTTTATATTTCGGGTACCGTTTGGATTTAAGCTATTGGATCTTCATTTTTTAATCTATGAAAGAATTATTTTAAGAAAAAAATCCGGTCGAAAAATTCCAAAATTCATTTCAGATAAATATTTAGGGTGGTATTTTTTTATATTTGTTGTTATAATTTCGAAAATTTAAGAAATGAAATTCTGCTCCAATAAAATAGCTGTGTCTACAACGGTTTTTAGTGGTGTGGGATTCTTATGTAAATATATTTTTCGGAGATTTTACAAGAAAACAAAAAACTCGTGGCCCATGTACTATATATATATATATATATATATATATAACTAATTATTTTAGGTTGATTATTAATAATGATCTGCCAAGAACTTTATTTTGAATCGTCAATAGATAGACAGCCGACAATAGCTGTATCGGTATCATTCCTTGTGAAAAAAAAATTAAAAGGTCAGCAGAAATTTCCTTATGTTTAATCCCACTATAAAAACATTACGAGTATTACATATACATTTAACCATTAACAGTCATATTAATTGTGTTATATATGTATATGTATATATATATATATATATATATATATATATATATATATATTTAGAAGTGTATTATAAAATGAACTAAATTGATTTGTTAAACTATAATCGGAAACGAGAATTTATTAAATGTTATGAAGTTTGACCAGTAATACTTATTAGATCACGATTGTTTTATTATAAACTAGTGTTCATATAGATGATATCAACCTTTGTTTAATTTAAGTTCAGTCTAATACAAGACTCATAAGGAAACAGACCGATCGCAGAGGTGGACAGATATAATAAGAAACTGGAGCGGATTAACACTACATCATTGCGTGCGACGGGCACACGACAGAGAAGCATGGTGCAAAATGATAGTTACTGTATGATCACGATGCCCCCTTGGGGTAACCGATTAAGAAGAAAAAATGCAACACTAATAGCGCTGATCTTTGTACCCTAAATAATTGATATAAATTTACAACTTTTCGCTTATAAAACATTATTTTTTAAAAATAACTTTCTAATTTCTTCTCGGTTTTAATTTATCTAAAAATAATAACTCGGAACTTTTTTTGATATAATCTTTCTTTTTGTAAATATAGCTAGTACTCGTTTCCATTCGACCACATACCAAGTTGTTGTTAACCCATGCAGTGAAAACTAGTCCCCGGTCATTGCCAATTCTTTCATGGCAATTTGTCGTTATACAAGTGACAGAAAATTCGCGAATTATGGATCCTGTATTAGCATTTGCTAGAGATCAAACAATACATTTCTATCAAGTAAGAGTCAATATTTTTAAGATTTATATATACATCATGTATAAAAATTTAACAATTAATTATTTGTTTTCCGTATATATATATATATATATATATATATATATATATATATATATATATATTTCTATGCATTTTATGCCGCAAATGTGGTAACATGTGAATTCAACATAAAACCATATGAACCACTTTTCTACACTCTTCCCGATATACTGACTTTTTGATAGCTGTAACTAGTGTGAGTCCAGTTTTAAATAAAAAATAATGTTTCGAATTGTATTAAATTGGGGTTAAACGAAAAATAATAGTAATAATTAACTTAAACTTGGTATAAAAATTAAGAGTAACTTTATTCAATATATTGAATTTAGAAAGAAAAAATAAAGAGAGCTAACTGTAATCTAGGATAATTTTTGATATGAAATACTTCAAATCAAAAATAATGTTTCGAATTGTATTAAATTGGGGTTAAACGATTTTTAATTTGGACCGTAAAAATTATATTCCATGATTTATAAATGTATAATTTGTTTAAATAAATAATTAGTACTTGTTCGAACTGACATTTTTTTGAAATTTTCCTCGCCGTTAGTATTATTATTATTATTGTTAAACGTATATCCTTTTATCCATTCCTTGGCCGTACTCGAAAGATTTCTAACTTCCTGTCATTCACCAGCTAACGTTCGCGTTGGGCACTTATTCAGGATATAGTCCATTGTTTGGAGCCGCTCTGCAGTCGCATCTGCTACTGTCTTTATGTTTACACTTTTTTTAACATGTAGTTTCAGCTGATTCAATTGAACCCATTGTTTCCTTGACAAATTTAATCGTGGGGGTCTGCTTTTAGAATTGGGGATCAATTTATGGTGATCTGTATCTTTTATGGGCCACAGTTTTGACTACTTATCTTCACTTGCGGTATATTTTTCCATAAGCTCTTTAGCTGTTTCATAGACTTTCCTAGATTTAAGCCGTTTGGGAGCGTGTGTATCTTGATTTATAGGTAGATCATCTGCTGTTAGATACATTGACAATTTATTTACACAGTATTGGGAGCTATTCCGTTGGGATAGATTTTACTGTTCCTGAGATTATCCTCATAGTTGTATTTAGTTCTATGTCCACCTTCTTTACATGTGTGTTAATTATCCAGGCATAGGCTACATACTCCGCCACTGAATAAGCCAGGGACAAAGTTGACGTTCTAAGTACTATAGCAGTTATTAAATTGTGTATATCGTGTAAACTTACATTTTTCTTCTATGTAGTCCCATATATTGATTGAATAAAATTTATCGCCGAGTGACTAAACTGTGTAAAAAAGTTAATAATCCTTATAAAACTGAAACATTTCAAACAAATTGTTTTACAGCTATAAAAATATTTGAGATAGAAGATCCAGGAATAGCCAAAATTTTACCTTTAGTTAAAATGTATAAGTAAATAATATGATAAGCTTATTTTATATTTGTAATAAAAATTGAAGTTAATGGCTATTTTAGAAAATAGAGAAAATTATACGATAGCCAGTAAATAATTTGATTTATAACATTTTTAAAACAGCCAATAATTTAAATAAGAAAATTTTAAACAAGAACTCTCTTAGTCCTAACTCTACAAGAGTATCGTGATCAAAGTAACAGCTTCCTTATTTTCTGCCTCCATCCTTGACGATCTTCGGCATCATCAACACATCTTAAAAATTGCATCTGTCCATCTAATTGGTGCTCTGCTTTTTGGTCGCACACCATTCAGTCTGCCCATAACTATTGCTCTTTCGATTCCATCGTGTTTTCGTAAGATGTGACCAAAAAATTTCATAATACGTACGGGAACTTCCATTGTTAATCTGCGGGTTGTACCAATTTTTTTCAACATAGACGCATTTAGTACACTTTTCCATCCACAAAATCCAAAGGAGTCGCCTTCAGCACCATATTTCGAAACTATTTATGCGAATTTGTTCGGACTCTGATCGTACACGTTTCTGCATTATACAGAAATATTGAAAAATCAGAGTGTGTACAAGTTGAATTTTTGTATTAGAGGGGGTATTTCCATATTCGGGGTAGTTTAACCATCGCACTCCGTGCTAGTTGAATTATTTCTTGATCTCACCTTCAAACCCTCCTTTACTTTCCAACAAGGATCCCAAGTAAATGAACCTATCCACAGTTTCATAACCAGGAATGGTTTTATGTTTTTCCTTTATTATATTCTTCCGATCAATCACCTTTAACTTAGTTTTTCCATTGTTTATTTGTAGATCATTTCTTCAATAACTGTCGTATTTTTTCCATATCAGGTGCTACCAATGCTATATCATCAGCATACCGTAAATTTGTAACTTTGAGTCTTCCGATAGAAACACCTTCATTACAATCCTCTAAAACTTTCATTATATGTTTAAATTAAACAATGTAGGTGAAAGTACATATCCTTGTTTTACACCTTTTTTTTTTTTTTTTCATAGTAAATTCTTCTGACTGTGTACAGAGTTCCAGCTTTACAATATTCTGGTTGTGCTCATATAGTTTTTGAATCAGATATTTGAGCCATCCATCTCCATCAATATTTTCCACAGTTTGCTCCAGATTACATTATCGAAAGCCTTTCGATAATCAATGAAACACAGCACTATACGCACATTGTACTCTCTTGATTTCTCTATTAATTACCTCATATTCATGATTTGTTCCCACACACTTCGTCCTTTAACGAATCCAGCTTGTTCTTTGGCAATGTGTTCGCCCATTTTTCCACGAATACGAATATTAAGGATTCGTAACATTACTTTGCTAGCGTGCGGCAATAGAGACATGATTCGATAATTATCACATTTAGTTCTCTTTCCTTTCTTATAAAGAGAAATATATATAAAGTTACACCATTCATATGGCCATTCTGTAGTTTTCCATATGATGTTACATATAAAATGAAGCATCTGCATGACTACTTCTCCAGTACTTTTTAGGTCTTTTGCTGGTATTACGTCAACGCACACAGTTTTATTGTTTTTTAAATAATTAATAGCTTCTATGACTTCACTTTTTAATATGTCTTGTTCTAGTTCTAATTCCGTCAGCGGTTGTGAGGTTGCCAGTGTTCGTTCATCATCATGATAATATAAAGATCGGCAATAATTTATCCATATTTCCGCTACTTCTTTCTTTTCTGTTCTAATAATATCTTTTTCATCTTCAACCATCCAATTCCTAGTTTGAAAGTCCTGTGATAGTTTTACTTTTTTTTACAAATCCTTTGGTTCCACATTCTGTGCGTGGGATTGGATTTCTTTACACATATTGTTGATGTATATATTTTTGTGATTTTTGCAACTTTTTGAAATTTGTGGATTTATTAATTTTGTTATACCTGCGTTGTACTGTCCATTTCCATTTATTTCTCTTCGAGTTTCTTCAGACAGCCGTGATTGTTTATTTGTTTATTTAATGACTTCTGATTCTGCTTTGTGTTTCACTATATGTCTTCTTTATGATATTCTTTATACCATATTATATGAGTCGTTTCAAAACTTTGGCGTGGAAACAAGAACTAAATATATAAATTGTATTATTTTGAAATCAGTGGCTAATGTATAATTTTATTTGTTTATATATGTGTGTATCTAGATATATATATATTTTTCAAGTATAGAGGTTTTTTAGTTGCGGAGTCCGTTAAATTGGCTAGTTTTGTATTCCTCTAACCTGTCCAACGCTTGCCGAGTATTGGGTATGCAGCAGCGAACTTTAAAATCGCATTCGTGGTTATATCTCGGTTTAAAATAATTCGATTTTGATGAACTTTTTTTGTTTTATTTATCTTAAGCCCTCCCATTATATTTTTTCGGATTGTTAACTCCTAATTGATAAGCATAGTAAAATTCTTCTGTTTCTATTTTTATTTCACTTCTAACTATTTAATTATCATTAGTTTACGCTTAATATGCATTACTGTAATTTTTACATATATACATGTCTATGTGTGTACGCGCCAAATTGTAATATATTTTTTCTGTTTATGTGATTGTTAACTACTTCCAGGTTAATATTTGTAAAGGTGGGAAGTTACGTTGTACGACACTGCAAAAGTTGGAATTGGATTATTCGCTTTTAACGTGTCACTGGTTGAATACGCGAACAATAGCCGTCATGGACATACAGGAACAAATGCATTTATTAGATGTGCGTGCTAAACAAGAATTAGAAAAGATAGATTTGTCGGCAATTAGTTTAGTTTATAACTCTAGTCATTTTAAAGGGCTCGCTACAGGTGGAAATGTCAGCAAAGCAATGGTAAAATATTTAAGTTCATACTTATGAAAAATGTTTTTTTTTATAAAAGAATATATATATATTTCGAGGAAAAATTTGAAATATTTATAATCTTAATAATTTAATAAAGAGTGTAAATTTTATTGTTAGGCGTTAGCTGGCGAACGAGCATGTTATAATACAGTTCAGAGTTACGGTACTCAGGTTATATTACTCGGTTTGAAAAGTTGCCATATAGTTAGTATCAGAAATTGGATAGAGAGATTAGACACTTTAGTTGATAAGGTATGTCGATATTGATTCATTAATTTTAGAAACAATTTTGCATATTGTTCATATTTTATGTGCGCATAACTTTTATAACAGTGAAAAGAATTTATTGAAAGTTACTGTTCTCAATAAGCGCTTCTTTTCTATCTCTGTGGTCAGTTGTTAATTCGTGTTATTTTCTAGTTTTTTCTTTAAATATCGGTGGACGGTTTAAAATTAATTAGTCGTTTTTACTTCTGTTAATTTTATACATTAATTTATTTAAATAAAAAATGTGATTTTGAAAATGATTAATTAATATTAGGTAATCGTTTGTTGATTTATTGATGAAGGTTTTATTTTGTAGCGTACATTTCTTAAGACTGTGTCGATTTTTACCTTTCTAGTATATGGACATAATTTCGTCTACTCTTAGAAAATACGTCCGATTCGTGTTATACATATATGCAGAAAAAATTATGATTATCGAGAAATATTTATAACACTTTAAGCAATCAATATGATATTTTAAAAATTTTCAATTAATTTTTTATCATTAAC
The DNA here is from genome assembly GCA_032883995.1 of Coronaproctus castanopsis. Classification (NCBI taxonomy): domain Eukaryota; kingdom Metazoa; phylum Arthropoda; class Insecta; order Hemiptera; family Monophlebidae; genus Coronaproctus; species Coronaproctus castanopsis. The sequence goes on from CM065052.1 coordinate 298,460,453, forward strand.
TTTATTCTATTCCAAGTATTTTGTTATAACTAACATTTCAGTTTAACTGAAGTCTACCCTGCCTCTTAATTAATTAGAATATACGCAAATTATTTTGAAAATAAAGAACGTGTAACAAAACACTTATTGGAATTTATGCGCGTTATTGCATAGAATCTATGGACACTGATGTATAACTATAGGAAGAACTGGCTGTATTGAAATGTTATAGGGAAGATTTGAAGATGCTTTACGATTGGGCATCGAATTTTTGGAAGAAAAAGGAAAAGTTGTACTAGGTTTACGTGGGCCACATCATCAACGATACAATTTAGTGAAAGACAAGGTTCGTATTACTAACAGTGACGATGTTTTGATAAAATTGTAGGTATACAAACTTTTTTTTTTTTAATGCCGTATTTCCACTATATTAACTGAATAAAGTTATAAAGAGTTTAATCGATTTCTACATTTAACAAGACAATATTTTATCGCATCGCCTTTTTTAAAGTAGAAGGTATGCAACAAAAGTTGAAAATAAGTATATTATTTTAAAAAAGCGATATAATAACGCATTGCCTGCACTATTAAATGTTTAAATAGTATTGGTATACACAAATTTTCATAACATTGTAAAGTAATATATTTATTATTTTCGATTTATACATCGAGTTTTTGACTAAGGTAATTTGTACTTCCACTTACATTCATATGTTAATACCTGTCTTTAAAATCATCCCATTATTGCATGAACTATTCATATCCTCACAAATGCCGTACCTTATTGGTTTTACAAAACAGAATATAAATTTAAACGATACGAAACTTTGTGAACGTTCAGTTTACAAATTATCAGGTGACAGCTCACTTGTTAAAACATATATAAAAAAAAAACACGTCATGTATTTCAGTGTGCACTTAAATCATGGCAACATTTATATATATGTGTGTGTATATATATATATATATATATATATATATATATATATATATATATATATATAGTTAAATATAAAGGGTAAAAATGAACTGGTAATTTGCAAAAAACAGTAGTTTCTCTTACAAATAAACTGGTTATGTACATCGCAGTTGTCAAGATCGTTGTACATATGCTAGATCTCAGAATTGAAAGATATTTCAAACAATTAAGAATATGATATTACGTTCATCACTTGTTTTCTATGATGTTAGATAATATTGACGTCTATAAAGTGGTGGATAAATGTCATTACTTAGGCATCCTCATCGTAAATAAGAAAGGGTGTGAAGAAAATATCAAGAAACGCCTGACCCTGGCAAGATATGCGACGACGAAATTAACCAGATTTGGAAAAGCACTAAAATAAGGTAAAATTTAATGGTTCGTGAAGTATAAAATGTATAGATGTCAGGCGAATTGACACTTTCGAAATATGGGTTTATGGGTACTTGGAATACGTTGAACGACACATGACACACCGAACAAATGCGTCCATATTGAATGATTTGAAAGGCGAAGTCCGATAATTAACGAGAATTACGAAAAAAACATCCTACTCGTAGATGCAACCTTCAAGGAATAGCAGGGGGATATAGAAATCGAGTCCATTTGAGGAATAGAGAAAAGTGGTGTATACGATTTCCTGTTAATGTTACATGATGTAAACAAATATCTTCATCATATAAAGGAGAGATAGAAGAAGAATTAACAAACTACGAGGAGGTATAAAGTCAGTGAGAGAGGAAGATAATCAAATCTCTTAACTAACAGCTATTTTGATACTTCACACAGAAATTTGTATCGCTGGTAAAAATAGTGTGACACTTCTTTCTTTATGGCATTGCCTAATCATATATCACTAAATAGTTTTATTGGCTAGCTTGTAATTTATAACGTATATTTATAATAATAAAAAAGTAATGTCTGTCGGCTGTATTGTGAATGTAAAATAATATAGATGCAGGATTAGATGAAATTTAATCGTGAGTTTATTTATATCGGTATGTTTGGAACATTTCGTACTTTAATTAACTGTATTTGAAAAAAAAATCGTGTAACTGCAAATATGCTCTTGTTTATTCATATTTTAAGTTAAAAATTTTATTAAATACTCTAAATAACTGTATAAAAAACGGAAATAAAACATATATTTACATCTCTTTTATAATAAAATTGTGGGCATAAGATTTTACGTATATAAATGCCGACATATTATCTAGGTATTTCTACCATATTAGTTACGTGTTTTAATTTTTACTTTTAGGTCATTGATATACTTATAACATATATTGATGTTATCCTGGATGGTGGCCGTTTATTAGTACCAGTTGTGGATGCGATCGCCACTGTTATTGATATTTCCATTCACTTAGAACAAAAGTTAGTATTTCATTTTATATATATTTAATAATAATTTTTTATTAATGTAAACACATCAATGAAGTTGTATTCTTTCTATATTAATATAGTTACGATGTAAAGCATAAAGTTCAATTGTCGAGTTCATCTTATTAGTTAATAGTTCGACACACGTAGTCGCCATAATGATTGCTACAGCTAAATTCCTTAACGGTATAATTTTCTGTGAAATATCAATGTACTATACATTGTGAATTCTGTAGTATCTGATTCATTTTCTATCACCTCTTTATAAAATTTCTCATTTGAAAAAATCAAATCAATCTTAACACATAATTCCTTAATGTTCGTTAATTAATACCTGCATAACCTCTTTCTGAATCATTAGTATATATGGGGATAGGAGTGAGTAACCATAGAGCGAGATCTGTTTTGCGTTTTTCTATTTCATATATTTTATCTTCGCGCCACACAAATACTTGCTCTTTTATTTTGGAAACTTATAGAAATTTAATTAGAAAAAATTGGAATGTAGTGATTTTATTTTCTTTATGAACAAACATAAAGGTTTTCGACTATTAAACTATTATCAAGTGAAATACGAAAATTACTATATACACAAGTCAGTGGCGGATATAGATTATACCTTTAGGGGGAAAGATGCCGCTAGCTGCCTGCCTAGGGTGACCCAGAGAAGACGGACGTTTTTTTTTTCGTTTTTTGAATACCTAAAAAAATATTCGACCAAAATTTTCGAATAAAATTTTATTTAAAAATAGGAAAACGAGAAATTAGCTTACAATTATTTGTAGAAGAACACAATATCGTTCAGATGATCGCCATTTGTAACAATACGTTCATTCGGTCTTTACAATTTTCAGACTTTTTCGAGCATAGGTCGCTGAAATTTGAAATCTGTTATAATTCAGACTACGGTACTTTATTATATCTTTATGTCCTTATTTCTGGGTTGTCTGGGCCCCTATCTTATATTCGCCCTTGACACAAGTGTTAAAACAGTATTTTACATATATACGATAGTGAAAGTGGTAACAACAATCAGTGATACAACAAATTTTTTACACAACAATAATTCAAAGAAAAGTACAACAATATAAAATTTATTCAAAGTAATAACACAATTATTGCTATTGTGTTATTACTTTGTATAAATTCTATATTGTACTTATTTTTGTCTCATTGTTGTGTAGAAAATTTTTTCTATTACTTAATGTTGATTATGTTGTTTACCACTTTCACTATCACATATTTGAAATACAGTTTGTGTATACAGTAATTTTTTTATATTATTTGTATATTTCCAAGATTATTTTTATATTTCACTTAATTTGGCTTAATAGCCGAAAAGTTTTGTGCTTGTTCATAAATAAAATAATTTTTTACTGATTTTAACTACTTTTTATTGTTTAATTTTATTTTTTTTCTCAAAAATTTAATGAAGTTGAAATATTTTCGCATAATATAAAAATAGACGTTTTCCTCGTATCCCTTCAAATAGACAGTCAACTTAATTTTATTTCTTAACTAATTGGAACCAAAAAATGTTAGTGCGTATCGACCAATTCATAATTACGGTCTTCTTTGCTTAATAAATACGCTTATTATATACTGTGGTGTATATTTTTATGTTATATTCATTCTCTTGAATAATCTACGTCCTTAGTGTCTCTGTATGTATCTGTGTGTGTGTGTATGGTTTGTATTATGCGTACCTAACATCAAATGTAAATAGATAATTATGGTCGATTTAAACTATACATATATATTGCATATGATTATTCCAATCGCGTGTAATTTGTATAGATCATAATCTTACGTCGCATTTTAACTTAAATATAATTGTAACTATAGCGATAGTACACAACCGGGATAAATTCGAGTGTATGTGAATATTTTCTGATTATTATTATTACGACAAATCGTAAAGGGTGACCTTTCCTGATTACGCTTAACGGCATTGCAGGAGAGACAACTACAATATAAATAAAAATTTACATAATAAATTTCGACAAAGAACGTGTTTATTAAAAAAAAAAAAATCCTTTATGCTGGAAGAATTATCATTGTACGCATGATAGTTTATCGAGTTGTATAATGAGCGTTTAAATATAGTAATAAATCAGGAAATAATCGATTCTATTAACGAGAAACTAATAAAGAATTTAAGTATTATCTATTAACTTTTATATGTGATTAATTGTTTAGAAATTTACTGTATAAACGAGTATGGGAAGGCTTCGAATATAATGGAGATGACGTGTCCCGTGATGCATTCTTAAGAGGAATAAGCGTCGCAATTATGAATAGGAAAATTACGAACGCGCCTCCAGAAATTATGCAGCAGTTAATTAATTATTTATCAAACACGTATCAGTGGAAGGTAATCGATATTATTATTCATTTTACATCTACTTTTAAGCGTAGTATTTGTTAATATTAAAGATTTCGTTTCTCAATTTGTATATCGAACAAATCACATTATATGCGTTACATTAAATATAGCGGAAATCGACTAACTAACGAGTATTCGCTTATTATTGAAGTGAAGCTTTTATTGCCGCGTTGTCAATGGGAAGTTACCCTGTAATACGAGCGAGCCAAGGGCTTATATACATAGGTATATAGGCAGGCATGTTCTCACAGTGTAGTCGTGCTCCTTCACTCTTTCCCGCATGTTGTACTTATATACGTGTATATTCAGTTTATATAAATACGTACAAACACGTGTAGAAATTATGAAATAATATTTTTTGCGAGTTCTTAATCATTCTCTTGTGCATGTGCATACGGCTATCCATTATTTCGAGCCTGGTAGTAACTTTTTTTTCATTCCTCAGTCGTTTTTAACCAGTTTAACGTGAAAATCAGATCAGCTTTTTCAACGGTATCATTATACTTTATCTACATTGTTCGACTCGTACAGTCGAAACCACGATCTATTATTATTATTATTATTATTACTATTATTATTATTATTATTATGGCATATGAATATTTTATTTTTTTCTTATAATACATTTATATATACACATACATTATAAAAAAATATATATAAAGTAACCTGCGAAAGTAGCTTACGGCTACCGGTAGTGACTATCAATATCTATGTTTAATCTTAAATAATTCCGAGATAAAAATAGGAAATTTTTCTAAAGTACGTGTGAAAGTACATATGTAAGATGTCACGTTACAATTGTGTAATAATAGATGTTATTTTATCGTTCCGAAAATTATGAATTTCATAACCGATAAACTTAATCATAACTTAAATATACGCGAAACTGGAAAAATAAACTTATTAGTTAATGTTATTTCGCGGGAAAATAAAAAATCTACATCGACAAAATTTTTTAATAACTTAGAAAATAATTAAAGTAAACAATGTTGTATAGCGTTAAAAATATTAGCATATATTCATATAAATAAATTGCTGGAATTTACGTAAAAATTATATTTTATCATGTCAAAAAAAAAAAAATGTTTTATTCGTCTATGCTTGTATTTTTTGTACCTGTGTCGTAGCGATTCATTAATCACCGATTTCATTAACGTTTTTATCAGTGGACATACGGCAAGTATCGACAAATTTTAAAGTTCTAATCTTAATTGTTTCTTGTACATACGTGCATAGTTTTAATGCGCATATACCTAGTTTTATTCAGTATAATTCTGAGGTAGTGATTTTGCAATCGCTGTAGTTTATTTAGGTTACTCAGGCTGGTGTTAGACCAAACGTGACAAGCGTTTAACATTTTAGGTGCGATTACTCGTTTGTATATTAATAACTTTATTTATGCATGGGTTTTAATTCTAACATAAAATTTTCTGTTTGATAAATATGATTTGATCATGAAGACTAGATACGTGGGAAAACCATAATTTATTAACTTAAATAAAATTCCATCATGCCAGAGCTTGTATCAAAAGCAGCATTGCTAATCCATTGTTATTTTTATTAAAATTATCACCGATTTGATCACAGCCTTTGAGTAGTTGCATAGTGGTATTTAAATTAGGTCTAAAACCGTACTGAAAATTATGAAGAGTTTTGTTTGTACTAATATTTTTTCAAATATTTTACTAATATTGCTGAATAGACTGATAGGCCGTATGTTTTTAATCAAGGAAGCACTCTTGCCAGATTTTTGGAGAGGCACAGTTGCCGATAATCGCCACGACACCGGATAATAACATAGACGAATGTAATAATTAAATAATGTCAGAGCAACTATACTCTTACGAGGGAGGTTTTTGATCATTTTTACATTAATTCTATCATGACCAAAGAAGTGTTTGTTATTCAGGGAGCTGATCAATTTTTTGACCTCTGTGGCAGATGTTAGGTCCTCTACATTTAATGTAGACGTGTTGTTTATTAAAAATGTATTCATTGTTTATCTTACTTTTCTTTCGCGAAAGCTAGTAGACATTACATTATTCTGTTCATGTATGCTTTCAAAATAATTAGCTATAAGTTCAACTTTAGCTGCATTATCTGCACTATCAGATCTTATTAAGGGCGACAAGAAAATTTGTCCATAAGACAAAAATTTATTAATTTTCCATAGCACTCATTTGTGGTGTATTACTAAGGAACTTGTTGTAATGAACGTTTTTTTTTTCTAGTGACAATCGTTTTTTGACTAAGTTACTTAATTTATAATATAGTTTTTTATATGATATGATATTAATTTTATAATGGCTTTTCTTGATTTGTAGGAATTAGAGATGTGCGTACTCAATAGCGACATTGAATGTCTTGATATTCAACAAGTATTACAATTAAGCAGGCAACATTCGTTACACGATGCTTTAATATCAATTTGGAATCGCGCGATGCAAGATTATACGAGCCCGCTCGGAGAATTATTGCCGAAATTACAATCGTCGATTCAAAATGGTTAAATATAAAAATATTTTATCTGTTATCGTGGCATAATAAGATCGTTATGAATATAATTATTTCAAAGATAAAAAGGTAATATTTAAAAATAATGATAGTCACGTGTATTTCGAGAACTATATACAGTATCATCAATTTACTTTTACCCTCTAGAGGACGTAGTAATTACTGAAGCCTTAGCTCTCAGCTGCGATCTCGGGCCGTTAGCATCGCTTCATGCAATTTCATCCTGGTCATAAACTTTGGTTGATCACCCCCACAGGATACACGGTCTGCCTCTTGGTCTTCTTACATTAATTTTTTCAAGTATAGTTCAATTGAATTTGTATGCCGTGCTACATGTCCAAAAAATTTAAATAGCCCTTTTTCGCGATAGATGCATAAAGCTGTTTGTTATTCGATCCATCCAGGAAATTCTTAATAATCTATACGCCCACATCTCGAATGCATCTATTTTGCTAAGATCTATTTTCGTTAGTGTTACCCCGGCATATATTCAAGCGATAAACTGTTCATAGTTTGGTAATATTCTAAAGACTACTTTGATCTAATATCAGAACAGACAATTCTCATAATATTCAGTACAGAAATTTGGACAAATATTCAAACTAAATGATTAACTCGTGTTAACTAATTCGTAGGAATATATTAACGTAACTAACCAAATCTTCAAACCGAAGTTTATGAATAAATGAATGTATGAAAGTACACAGTTCATACCAGCGAGATGCGTGTATTTACCAGAATTTATTTTTTATATTTAATAATTTGTATTTGTAAGAAGCCTTTCCCTGATTAAGCCTATTTGGCGATGCAGAAATTGCTGTTACCATGTAAAAAAACAACAATGTATTTATGTATCCTAAACATGAATTTATTAATAATTATAATTTAAAAAACTACAAAAAAACAAAACGAAATATATATCATGTACAGAATATTCGTGTTATGGGTGAATTTTGATAATGAATTTTAACTTATAATTTGAGTAGTTAAAATCTTGTATATAATAGCCATTATTAGAAGTAGATCCGTTAAGAACGTTACATGTTAATTTATTGTAAAATCATCTCGATTAATCTGGTTCGATATTTCCATTATTTCATGTACAATTTTTGAAAATATTATCATGTTGTTCGTGATCTAGTTTAATATAAATAATACTTGTTTAATAATTACCGATCAAATTTTAAATAGATGCAGCTGATTACGCTAGAGATCTCGGTAACAAGTTGCTTGTTTATATCAGTTGTTGTTTTTCTGGTCGGGCATATCCTCATGGTGACCTAGAAAAGTCTCAAGTTGAAGTGGCTCGAGGTCAAGTTTTTCAGTTTTTATGCACACATCATACAATTAACGCGAATGAAAATGAACATATTTATCCGTATTTGAGGTAATTATATTTAATTTACTTTTCGAGAATTATTCGCGATATTACTTAATATTTAAAATTACCGGAATTTCTATCTGAAATACACGTTTTTAGCATTGAGCTTGAAAAACAGATTGTTAAGAAAGTTTACGTTTGATTATTTACACATAAATATAGGATAACATGAGAAGACGGACGGTTTTGCTGTTTTTTGAATATCTCAAAAACTGTTCGACCAAAATTTTTGAATTAAATTTTATTTCAAAATAAGAAAACGAGAGATTAGCTCACAATCATTTCTGGAACACAATATCGTTCAAATGACCGCCATTTGCAACAATACATTCATTCAATCTTTACAAAGTTTAGACTTTTTGGAGTATAGGTCGCTGAATTTTTGAAATTTCTTCAAAAATCCGAGTTTTCAGATCTCGTGAACGTGTTTCATAAACGTGGCTCTTAAGGTATCCCCACAAAAAAATTACGTAACTTAGAATTATTTTCGAAACTCTGCACCGTCGTGATCGATTCATGCCGAGAATAACGTTCCATGCAAAACGGGCGCTACTTCTCGTTCTAGGATGCCATGATAATTGAATGTAAACAAAAACAAATCTCTCGTGTATACACTAAACGTGGAGTATACGGTTTACGTTGTATCAGTGTTACCAACTGCGCTATTCAAAAAACAAAACCGTCCGTCTTCTCCGGGTCACCCTATATATCGCGTGTTTGAATGCGTTGTTCTTATCGTACTCTATAAGTTTTGAATGAAATATGTGAAAACCAAAAAAGAAAAAAAAAGTTATAGCACTTTATCCCGTCATCACCCTAGATATTAAGTACACTGGCTGAGGATTACTACACACACCATGTTTTTATTTTATTTTCAGATACACCTGCACTTTTCTATATAATTATAATTTTTCATGTTAGCACTCTAGTCCTCTGGCCCTCTACAATATTACACCTAGTTATTAAGCAATAAACATCCCCCACCGGCGAAATGTTCGGAATGGGGGACAAAAAAAAATAAAAAATATGCGGTGTTTCATTTACAGGTATTCATGTAAAATAATTTAACGTTGTTTATTCACCATGTTTTGAAAATTCGTTTACGTTTCGGGATTTTCTTGATCAAAATAATACAAACGAGAGTTAAAATTAAAATATTGCTTTTGATTTCCAGAATTTATAATTTGTAATTAAATTCGTCATAAAAGAATCGTCCCTTCTTCATGTGATTTTTCCACCACTTTATTTTTCACTTTAAGCTACCTTAAATACTTATCGTCCTTAGTTATAGCCAAAATTGTCAAAAATTAATGAATGTTAGTTATAATAAGTAAATTACCCATTGAAACAATTAATTGCACATAATTTTTAAAGCGATAACCATTTGTTATAGTTTTTTGGGATTACTATATCATCTTATTATCGGCCATTCGAATTTTATTCAGTTATCCACTTTCAACATATTCCGATATTAATTGAAACCGAGTGTAAACTTTTCCCATACATATTTAATTAACCTCTTCTATCTTACGCTGTTAAATTCTAATTGATTTGTTTTTTTACAATATCTTTTGACCACCTACTTGTAGACCTTCTTTGACTGGTATATCTTTCTTCTTCTTGTCTTGTAATATTCTATTTTAGCACGGTGATTAGTTTCGTTCATTAAATTTGTTCGTTATCTAATCAACGTAATTGTCCTATGATTGTTCAAGAATTTTCATTCGAGTTCTCCTAATTCTATTGAGTGACCCAGAAATTGTACAGACTGAATGAATGTATTGTTGCAAATGGCAGTCATCTGAACGATATTATGTTCAACAGATGATTGTAAATTAATGTATCGTTTCTCTATTTTTAAATAAAATTTTATTCAAAAATTTTGATCGAATAGTTTTTGAGGTATTCAAAAAACAACAAAACCGCCCGTCTTCTCTGAGTCACCCTATATGAACTATTCCTTTTATTAAATTCCATATTTGAACGTCATATGTTAGAATACTGTACTGTTTACTTCTAAAGTTATTCCTCAATGAATTTACTTCTCGAAACTATTCGTGCCAATGATATTATCTCTTCCGTCTGTAATCGTATTTGTCCTAATTCGTCGTCGTTATTATGGATAATTAAAATTAATCTCGAAAAACGAATTTCAATATTCAAAACTATCGAGTGATTGTAAATGCAGTATGTAGCTTTGCGGTTAATAGTAAAATGAAATCTGTTTTATTCTTAAAAAAGAAACTCTTTATATGCAATATAGAACAGAACTTGCATCTGTTACTTAGAATTGCTTTGCAACATTGTGATTTATTTTATTTCTCCGTTGGTATCTTATCTGTTTTTGCTTCCATATTTATTATTGACAAAATCTTTAAAAAAAAAATGAATTACCTTAAATTACATTTGCTTGTTTGTATATTAAAAAACAAAAAGAAATTTATTTTAGATTATTAACCATAGTTCTGTTAATTGAAGTATAAATTAAAAAATTAACACCCGATCTTCGGTTATAGTCGCTATGAGATTTAAATTCAATAATTTCAACAGATAATTTCGTTATAATCCTTTCAGATATCAAAATTACATACTTTATATTGTGATATCTAAAATTTCACGAATTCGCAGAAATGTATTTAATTTTATTTAAAAAAAAATCAGACCGGGCATCCATAAATCGAGCAACATGTTGCAGATTATCGTGTACAAATATAAATTATATAATTAATTAATAATGACTGGAGATTTCAATAAACTTTATCTGCATTGGAGGTGTTCGCCCTTACTTATGAACAAATAAAATTCCTCTTAATGAGACATATTACAATTATAATATATTAATACGACGTATGATAGTTATATTTTTACGTGAAATCTCATGTTGTATGTTTAAAAAAGGATACTGCTGAAATTTGATATTAAGGAATTTCTGAATGTACTGTCAATGGCATTTGCAGATCCTAGATTCACTTCTCAGTTGAAGCAACGATTGGCAGATATATTAATATTAGTCGTTATTCAAAGTGAACGATTCAAGGTAAAATTATTGTTTACAATCAGTAGCTTTTTTGCGTTTTTTTTTTTTTTTTTTTTTTTAATATAAAATTAATATAATTTGTGACTGAACTAAAGAATTTGATTTAATTTGTATAGTTTTTAATCGGTTTACTGCTATTATATTTATAATATGATTACGAATATTTTCTTGAGCCTGCTCAGTGGAAGTTAGTGTTATGTACATAATTATTTACGAATTCTCGTCATTTTGTACTATCGGAGGAATAAATTTTTTATTTCGATGTTGCTTCATTGTAGGCTCATGAAGTTGGTTGGTTGTGTATATTTCTTCGTAGACAAACTCTAGATACTACAACAACAAGACCCATCAATGTGGATGAATCGTTGTACGATATGGTCGCCGCACTACTGACTGGAGAAAAAGATTCAGAATCGTACGAAGAAAGACAGCAAGTCTTTTTAGATTTAATCTTGTCCGACAACTTACAACACTTCCAAGAGGATCAAGTGTTGATGTTAGCCAGAATTGCAGAGTTGTAAGTGCATGAATAGGTTTTATCATCGTCGTCTTCTGTCGTTTTATTTGTCTTGTCGGGTTACTAAATATTAGAAGATAAACTGTCAATTTAATGTGACACTTCTTCAATTTTTATTGAAAAAGTTTCAATTTCAGTGTACATTTAATAGTATAAAAACATTTTGCGATTTACCACATATATTTTTGACATAATCACTGAATAACATGAAAAAAAAAAATGAATAAAAATTAACTCTACTCAAAATAATATTCATTAAAATAAATACTTGTATGATGTGGTTTGATACAAAAATATGATTTATTACATTATAATAATACTTATTAACCATATATTATACAAAATAAGTTCTAAAAAGTATTCAATACATGTTAAAAACATAAATTAATGCTCAATATTCAATACGTGTTACAAAATAGCAATATATTATTTATGACATTATAACAATACGAACCTAATCTTGTAAAAAATAAGTTAAAAATGATAAACAATATTCAACGCGTGTTTAAAAACTAATATTTTCATCGAGCATTTTTGGGAAACATAAATGTACTTTGTATTTAGCACATAAAATATAATTTTATTTTTATCTCTGACATTGTACACCTTGTTCGGGGAGTTTTATTGTCAAATATTCATACCGGTCATATCTTAAATCGACAGCTGTAGCGTCCGGTTAGATTCGTAAAAGTTATGTGATGGACGATTGTTATATAATAAAGTTTTCTACACCAAATTGTCTAAAAGTAGTTAGATTTGAATCTTGATTTATTTAAACATTCTAATGTTACAGCTATTTCGTTATATTTAAAGCAAAATCAACACAAACTGATCAAAAAATCCACCTTATACACACACACACTGTTCATATATTTATTATATAATAAAACGCATTCAAGTTGCGGAATATTTATATATATATATTTTTTTACGACATCGTTCACAATATTCAGTATTATCTTTCCCATAATTTTACTGTCATACTATGTGGTAAATATAACACGTTCACATATCATAGTGCTAAATGAACCATGAACATTTTTTCTTATGTTCTTTCCCACTTACAACGGTTGAATTAAAAAATCCGTTTTTGTCGCATTGCGATAAGTTATACGAAGTAAAGTAATTATAAAAATAAAATATGTGATTTGATTTTGTTTATTTTGTGCCGAATATTGCCATATCAGGTACAATTTTAATATTTGTATACATCTAAATGAATATTTGCTAAATATACAATACACAAATTATTACGCATATTATCACAGTTTATTAATTTACGTTCTGAATCTTTTAATGAGTTTTAATCGTTCATTAAAATGTTAAATATTTCTCGTTAATAAAGAGCATCATTACAGTTACACAAATAATAATATATCAAAACAGATAAAATATATTAAACATAAAACAGCGCAAATATAAATTTATCAAGTATTAAGAAAGGAAACAAATTATATCAAAGTGAATTTTCATTCGTCGAAACATGAAAATCAAATTTTCCTTCGCTATAGAGACGTAATGCGCAATTTTTTAGTTAGAAAAATCGTACTTAATTGGTATGTAATAAAATAATAAAAAACGTAGTTATAAATTAATTATTCCGTATTCAGCTTATCGTTTTATGTAATTTTCAGTGCAAGTTATTCAAATTAATAAAATTTAAAATAAGATATACTCAAATTTTAAAAAAGAAAGATAAAAAGTTACATTACACTATGATTTTTGGACGTTTATGCTCGGTAATACTTGAAATATATGGATATTTACACAGATCTAAGGTATTAGAACAAAATAATTTTGTAATATTAATTATTAAAATTTAATATAAGAACCCATTGTAGAATATAATTACAATTCATCTTTTTGTACTTCTAATGATTGTCTATAATATACGGTCACTCTGTGATTGTCTATAAATCTGCATTCTAAATTAACAATTGTGTTTCTTTGTTATGGTGTTCCATTTCCTTAAATACAACAGTGAAACTTGGTTAATACAGTACTTTTTAAAATATATATGAACACACTTAATTTTTAAGTATCTGTAGCGTGAAGGGTGACTCTGTAACTAAATTGGCTTCATAACTTTTCAAACAATTTATAGAATTTAAATGTATCCTCAGTAAAAGTAATCTATAGTAAATATAGATTTTACTGTAAATTATGTAATTGCATTAGTTTTGTCGTCACATTACCATTATACATCATAATTATCTTCTTAATTACCTGATCTTATTCCCAGTATTTGAAAGGTTCTTGATTTATGTAAAAATACCAAATACAGTTCTTTATTATATTTCAGTTATAAAGTATGCAGTATGATACATGAAAAAGCTGGTGAACATGGTCAGGTGTTACGGTGTTATTTGTTGGATAACGTTAGAAAACATGAAGTGTTCAATTATATCGATAGATCTCCTAATAAGGAACATCTTCGTCCTTACGTTGTCGAGAACGTAGATGTAAGAATTTGTATGCATTATATATATTCGCAGTTTGTAACCGTATAGTTTTGTTTTTTTGCAGAACCTAAGAAACTTTAATCTTGGGAATTAATTATTTTACTCGATTTCTATTGGACGTTGAAAAATATATTTTATAATAATTATCATTTTTAATCTTATCGACAAAAGGTATGCAAAAATAATTATTCAAATGTTAAACAATTCATTTTAGGCGCTGTTGGATGTCGACAGTGAAAATACCGGAGTAATTATTGGTAAACATTATGCGGATATGGTACCAAGTATCGCTTCACATATTTCAGATTCACAAATAGAACATTTTTTGAAGGGTGCTTTGTAAGTTTTTGAATATGTTTTAAACATATTTTGTTACTTTTGCGTGTTAATATTTTTCATTTAAACAATTGAACGCGTTATGTAATTATGTATAACTCTCTCGTAGAAATGTTTAAATTGAAGTATTTCCTTGTGTATATAAAAGTTACTGGATATTAGAAGTATTGTTTCAACAAAAACATATTTGTTGTAAATGTTTTTTGAAATTTCGCAGGAACAGTTATGTCAGAATTATTTTATTTTTCAAAAAGAAATATAACTTTCAGTCGGAAATTAAAATTTTGATGTATATATTGGTTCGAGATTTCATGTTCAAAAATTTGTTTTATAATATTTTCGATTGTGTTAGAACGGTAAATAAGAATTACGTGAACTGGATGCCAGTTCTTTGAGTTTTTACCTTAATAATTATTCGTTCTCGATCGATGGATTATATTTAAAAAAAAAAAAATATTTTACAATCTTCCGAGATTGTATTCAATAGTTATATTACGTTTAATTGCAGACAGTCGACGGATTTAGATAGTACATTAATAACTCAATATATGTCTTTGTTATGCAAATCATGTACCGAAGAAGAAATATTAAAATTTGTAAATGAACATAATAATCTTCATTTGGAGCACGCATTAAAGGTAAACGTAATTAACATATGTTATATTGAATACACATTGTCACACGTTTGGGTGGATTAAATTTATTTTTATTCGTATTTAATAATACCGTTTTATTTAAGTCCGTTCATGGTATTCCTAAATCATTATGATGAATAATGTTTCTATGTTGAAAATAACATTTAATAATGCGACAAATTATAATGCTAAATAATATTATGTGTATTAAACACTTAATACATACGCATTCTGTTAAAAATTTAAAGTTAATCTAGGTCAGCCAATTACCGATACAAATCGTCTTAAATATCTTGGTCTAATATTAGATCACAAGCTATCTTTTATCCCACATATTGAGTATATCCACAGGAAATGCGACTTTATATTCTTTCAGCTCGAAAGATTGCAGCCCAATACTTTTGAGTTGAAATATAGGGAGAGGGTTATTTTGTATAGGGGGCTGATACAGTCCCTTTATGCATACGGTTCTCTTGTTTATATTAATAAAAACATTTTATGTTCTCTCAACAAATGTAGGAGAAAGTTTTTAGTAAATATTTCTCGCCTTTATCGGACCTGTTGTTATTTCAAACATTAGCCTTTGGATCTTTTTGTTATTGGTGCTTCTATCGGCTCTGAGTTTAGGGTTGTTAGAGATGTCAACTGTGTCACAAAGTTACAGTTCTTAAATATTGATCTTCTTTCAGTGGATCCCATTTTGTTCATTCCTCCCTAATTGATACATGGCAGGCGAGGTAGGACAGTTGTCCTGGTAGAAAAACATATGTGTTTTTCCTAAAGGTGTCCGACCATCTTAAACTTAGTAATATTAATATTAATTTTTATAATGCTCAGATGTTCTCTGATGGTAAGTTTGGTTCCTATATATATATAGGTTTTATCTTGCTTCTGGCCCTTGGTGTACCTTTTGCAATTCTATTTAGACGCAGGTGCTGCTCTTAAAACACACACACATATATACATATATATATATATATATATATATATATTTGTAAAAATATTAGTGTCTTTTGAAGATTTTTCTCCCCTCGCTTAAAAAAAAAATACAATAACGCTATAAATGATGTTGTGGTTAAGTTTTGTTAAAAATAATCATAAAAAAATATTAATTACTACAAACTGCAAGAAATGAACTTAATTGTACCGGTAATTAATTCGTTGTAATTTCTACTTTTATTTCGATGTAAAACATGAATGTGAAATTCCAACAAAATTGAATTAAAATAATAGTTCAATTTAAAGATATCCGTTCTAACCAAATTGAGATTTTTGCTATGTAATTCAAAGAAAATGATTTACTTGAGATCTGAGTAGAGTTTTTGTAAAATTTTGTTAGTAATCAACTGGACATGTTTTAAATTTCGTTAAAATTTCTGAATTCATGGTTTTCGTAAAGAATGGTATGTTTTTTGTACCCATACTTTATACCCGTTTTATTTTTTGTGTCTAATTATAAACTCATATTGTAATTAATTACATTATAAATACTTTTAGACATATAGAAAATATTATGGAGAGAGTAACGATGAAATTATTAGAAAGACAGGAAAACTTCTGAATTAATGTTGATTATAAGCTATTGGTTTTCGTAAAGAGAAATACGATTCAAGATTATTTTCTTTGTACCATACTTTATCACTAAAATACCCCTTTGTTTGTGTATGCCTTATTATTTAACTTTTATTGTAATTAATTACATTATAAATAATTTTATACATCTAAAAAATATGATATGAACAGGGTAACTGAGAAATTATTAGAAAGACAGGAAAACTTATGAATTAATGTTGATTATAAGCTATTGGTTTTCGTAAAGAGAAGTTTTTTGTTTTTTTAAAAAAACAATTCCTTTCCCATTATAGGTTTCCGTCGGCAGACAACCCTTTGTTATATTTATTAATTATTTTTCCCTCTTCTTCATGTGTGTGTATTACCATGGTGTGCGTGAAATATGTTATGTTATTAAAATGAATATTCTCATTACTTCTCAACTACTCTACTCATTTGTGTGTTGTTATGTTTATGTTATTGTGGTGTTGTGAAAATGTAGATATGTTATGTGACCTCTTGTGTATATTACCAAGGTTTGTGTTCTTATTGTGTGAAATGTGTTTATGTACTACTACTATTTTATTGCTGCGAACGGGTAGACCGACAT
The DNA here is from genome assembly GCA_032883995.1 of Coronaproctus castanopsis. Classification (NCBI taxonomy): domain Eukaryota; kingdom Metazoa; phylum Arthropoda; class Insecta; order Hemiptera; family Monophlebidae; genus Coronaproctus; species Coronaproctus castanopsis. The sequence goes on from CM065052.1 coordinate 298,478,229, forward strand.
ATAAAGGGTGTTTTCGTTTATTGCAATTCAAGATTATTTTCTTTATACCCATACTTTATCACTAAAATACTTTTTTTGTGTGTGCATGTCTTATTATTTAACTTTTGTAATTAATTACGTTATAAATAATTTTAGACATCTAGAAAATATGATATGGATAGAGTCACGGCGAAATTATTAGAACGGCAAGGGGACTACCAAGGGGCATTTGACGTATTGTTCAATAAATTACAAGAAGCTATACAAAAGGTAAAGCACGTCGAAGAATATTCATGATTTAATTATATGTAGCGTAATACACGGTAGCTGACATGTTTAAAAGTAATTAGCCTTATGGAATTTCTTCTTTAACTTCTTACGTAATTTATTGATTTATAGTTTTATCTTAATTAAATATAATTAGTTACATTCTATTATTCACTTGTATTACTTATTTGTTATAGTTTATTATTTTCAATTGGGGTCTCTTTTTTCATCAGTAAATTAGAAAATTTTCAAGTCAGTGTATATGTTCAGTATCGTTATTTTTCATATCAATTTATCGAAAAATGCAAGTTACAAAGTAAAAATATATAGAAGAAATGAAAGATCACGTATTAATATTATTATGCGCTTAGTTTATTTAATATTGTATTGTAAGTAACCTGATATATATCAAGGTTTTACACATATTTAAAAACAAAAAATCAATGTACAACATGTAAGTATTTAGCTAAACATTAAATCGTGATTTTGTGTGAAGAATGTTATATGGTAATTAAACGAATTTTTGAAATTATGAAAGCGATCGGATACTTCATTTCTTTATAGCAGCTTAGCATTGATCACATACTTCGTGTCTTTATAGTAGATTAGCATTCCTTGTCATTTTAGTCGAACACAATATTAGCAGTATTATAAGTCATCGTCCGATTAAATAAACTATTTTTATTACTCGCAAAAATGTTTAGTGATTATATTTTAATAAATTTTTTAGTAATGTAGAAAATTGAACTATTATTTTATGCAGATTATTGTTGGTAATAAATCAAATAATTTACATCGTCAGTACTATGAAGTATTTATAAATAACTTTTATGTATTAGGGTCACAACGTTGAAGAACCGACAGAAGAATTAGTGAGTCTAGTTCATCGCGGATCTGCTGTATTACAACCAAAAAAGACGTGGTTACCTTTATTGCAGTGTTTACTAAATTTAAATTCACGTGGTAAACTTTTAACGAGCTATTACTATTTATTATATAAATTATTTCCATCATTATTCATAATTGCAATCTTTAACATCGTGACATGCCCAGTCTTGCATTTATTACTCCTTATTTCGCTAAGTTTTCTACATGAAGAGTATTTAGGTTATCCGTGAACAAAAGTGTCTTAATTCTACCTCTAGTCGTCAAAAATTCGTGTACATTGCTAACTTTGTACTAAAATATTCGCAACTACAGGACACAAAGCGGTTTACCAAAATTGTTGGAAAAATTTGCCGAATTACTTTGATACCCGTAAACTATTTCTGTTTGAATACACACGGTGAATATTATAAACGATAAGAAAATAATTTATGTTATTCACAATTATTTTTCTTTCATCAGTATGTACTATACCCGTGATGATTTTTTAAAATACATCCATAAAATTATTTTTTTGAAAAAGGGTTTATTTAAAAATAAACAAACCTTACATTCACTAATACTGTAAATTAAAGATTCGGCTTGTTTTCGTACATTATTATCCGTATTATATATATTATCTCGATCGCAGTTAATTATTGACTCCATTACAGATGTTATAAATTAAAATTTAGCTTCTCAGTCCAATATTTTTTTTGGTCAGTTAACTCCGCCTTGTCAGTCATGAAGTCAGCCCAAAACAGAATCGCTAAACAAATCGTAGAACTCCTTTAATGTAAACAGGTAATTCAGCAAAGAAATAAAAAACAAATAAATTGCTCTTCTAAAAACGGCTGAGGAACGATTAATATATGCAGTTTCGATAAATGGGTAGCGATTAAAAACCTTAAGACAGGCAAAACTGTTGGTGAAGACATATAACCATAGTTTGTAGAAAACTTTGGAACGAATAAAAAATGGGATACGTAAAGTCTTTAATAATATTCTGTCAACTGTAAAACTGCTTTCCAAGGATTCAAAAAATAATATTATTAAACCCGAGAAAATATCACTCGAAAGCAGAAAACTATCGGCCAATCACACTATTAAGTGTCTTCTTCAAAACTTTTGAAAGAATAATATACACGAATAAAACGTCCTATTGAAGACATTATTCCCATTGAACAAGCAGGATTTCTGAATTCAAGAAGCAATGTGGATCAGATTATTATCCTGACAACATATACCGAAAATAGGTATCGACTTAATAAAACTTCTGTCGCGTTCATTGATCTCTCTTCGGCCTACGACATCATATGGCCGACAGATCTACTGATTAAGCTACTCGAATCCCTTGCAAGACCTTAAATACACTGTTTAACGAAATTAGCAATTACACTTATTACTACATATATTTATAAATAATGTAGTACTTGTAAATGGAAATTATTCAAGCACATAACTAAATTGTATATTTAAACCACATGACAGTTCACAAGCAAGCACCGGATGATAGAATAAAAAAATTTCATATCGTTTTCTAATATATAAAATAGTATCCGTAAAGATATGCATAAATTTAGACATATTAATAATTTTTGTTTTGTTAACAGATCTTTTAAAACGCGTGCTGCATAGCGCCGATTTAAATTTAGCGACAGAATTGCATTTACTTTTACAACATACATCTGGCACTTTGGGTGATTTCCGTAATCTTATTATGGGTAAATAAATTTATATTCTCTTCTTAATATAAGTTTTCAATATAGTTATTTAATAATCTTAATAAGTTTTGGGTTTAAATAATTCTGTGGATATAAACATAAAAAAATGTCCTTCGAATCTAATAATGATAAATACTTATTTCATATCTAATTTACTGCGAATAAATCAAATTGATTTATGCTCGTATAAATAGATAACTGCGATTGTGTGTCGTCATTATTGTACGCGCTTATAAAAGTTAATGATAATGCGAAATGTATTCTCAATGCACCTCGCTATACCAGAATCGACAGCATGCACGAAGCTACTGATCTGCCCTATATTAGAGATTTTGTTCCAAAGCTATCGACTGACTTTTTTATTAAGTGCTCATACCAAAACAATGAACTCGTCTCCTCGATTTCCAATTACGATTCTAAGCAACTTCGTTTCATGTATTGCAAATATAAACACAGACTTAAACATAACATTGTGTAGTAATTAATTATAATTTATTTATTAGTATTAACCTCCTTTACTTAGTAACACCTTCGACGCCCATGTCACCCACTTTTCTTTTTTTTTCAATTACATAGTATTTATTTAAGAACTCACAATCTAAACAATATATTTCTTGTAGTTTAGACTTCTATATTAACATGCATTATTTGTAATTAGAAAACGAGTTTATTTTGTAGTTGCAAGTTTTTATTTGCTTTTTTCCTCCAGCATTTAATGTTTTCTTTTCTTTTATTATTTATATTCTTACTGTGTTATTGTGGTAAGCCGGTGTACAATGTTTGTAACCCATGTTATATTTTCTTTTATGTTTATAATTTATGCGAATATATTGTTGTTGTTAGTAATGCGGTGTATATATTTTCGATTTATCTGTTTAAAATATTGTCTCCAATAATTTACAGGCTTAATTGATAAATGCACTTACGAACTGTCAGTATTGAAATGTGTAAGTCGAGTAGTGTATAGAGATATGCATGGATTATTAGTTAATGAAATCCGATCAGCTCGTCGAGGAGTTCCTAGTCCCCAATGTTGTTCTATTTGTCAACACTCATTCACTACTAATTGCTTGTTATTTAGGTATGCATATCTTTCTGTTATATTTTTTTTGAAGCAGTGAGAATTTATTTTTTACCCGTTCGAATATATATATATATATAATTTAACTGTTAAATTTGTTACAGATGTGGTCATGGTTATCATCCCGAATGTGTACAAGATTCCGATATACGATGTATTATTTGTTCGAAATCGCCAACTTTGTCATCTTAAATTTCCATGGTTAACTTTTTATTTTATTTCATTATAAACATTATTCATTAAAAATATGAAATATCTCATTATTTCTCTCGAAATAAGCTAAAACATTCCGTATTAGACTATTAATATATAAACTTGAATGTTTGCAAGTGTTATTTATAATCGAAATTCTTGTGTGCATTTTGTAAACGACAGTTTAATTTTTCAAATCTATGGTATTTATAAAAAAATCGGTATTACTGTATATTTAGCGAATATTTTGTTACATCATTTAAATGCTTGTTATTTATATATTTTCTTGATTAATTATTTAAAATTTAAAGTTATATTTTTACTATATAAAAAATATAAAATTTAAATATGTGATAATTGAAATCATTTTCATCGGTTTTTAATATTTTCAAGGAATATTATAAGAACAGAAAATTATTATAGCTTCCCCGATTTGGTGCACTTCATGATTTACAAAAAATTGCTGTATACTAATTATGTACGTATTAATCATCCAGCGCACAGAACTTTTTTTTTTCGATTTTTTTAATGAAATTCCGGATTTGCAGTCTGATGTGAGAATAAAAATTTTGATACAGCCTACATAGGCTTCAGAATCAGGTGTTCCCAGAAAGGAAAGCTGGGCGCTACTACTACCTTTTGCATGTATTTCCCGCGATTATTGACTAAAATATTTGTTTTACATGACTATCATTTTATCTATAAAAAAATTGAAAGAATATTGGTTTTTAGTATAAATTCGGTACTATTTACAATAGTGGGGGAGTACACCTACTTATAATTATTTTTTTTTTTTTACATGGAAAATTGTCAAACTTACCAATAAAAATGAAACACACTTTCTCATGAATCCCGAAGCATATTTGCTCTTCTATTTATTTATTACTACAAACTATTATTATTTACACCTAGAGCTACCAATAAAAACTATACCTAACTATACCTATCTATACACATTCAATCGCATTCTATCCTATCATATATATATCTCGAACCAAACACTGGGTAAGGTTTGAAACATTTCACACATAAACCCACGTTGCATTATTCACACACTGCCCTCACTTTGGACGAGCAGTCTTTCTCTGCACAACGTCTTCTAGTTTCAATAAGAACAATCATATGATTTACCCCCTCATAGCTAGCTTCAGCTGCAAATGGAACCCACCTGGACTGACAGAAGGCTCACCATACATCGTGAGGTAGGTGACTGCGACCTCTCACCTAAACATCCAAGATGTCAAGTATTTCATAAAGCTTTAGTCTGAAATGGAAAATACAAAACTGAATTGGGGAAAAGGTATTTTTCTACACCATAAAATAAAAAGTTCGGAAATACAAAGCAAAACTTTTTCAGAATGAAAAATTACATTGTGTACTTAAACCAAAGATTTAGACAAATTATCTACTGAAAATAAGAACAAAATGAATAATTCGTACTATATTCCTATACTCATTTGGTATTAATATTATTAGAAGAAAAAACAACAAGCACAATAGTAATGGGCCACTTTAACGCGAGACTAAGGATTGCACAATATACTAACAAATACATAGGACCTCAGGGATATGGAGGCAAACACGAACGAGGAAATGCTTTAGCCGCGTTTGCACAAGAAAACAAACTATACGCTGTAAATACTAAGAAAAGATTAGAACGGAGATGGACTTGGATGGGACCAAACGGAATCATTAAAGCTGAAATTGATTACATTCTAACGTCCGACATAAATATGGTAAAAAATTATGAAGTTTTAAATAGAGTGCAGACTGATACTGATCACCGTATGGTAAGATGTGAAATTAAATTAAATAAAAAACTCGAATTGCCAAGTATAGAAATAAGCCATCAGCTGACAGTCTAAAACAATGTTCAAATATCTATGCAGATACGATAACAACGCTAATTCATGAACAGACGGTAAAAAAAAACAAATATGACATTAAATGAAATGGAGACAAGATAAAAACATGTAATGAAAACTGCAGCAAATAAATGTGTTCGTAAAGAAAACAAATGGAAACGAAAATTAGCAGACAAAACAGTAAATCTTTTAGAACGTCGAAAAGAAATAATACAAAAGACAGGAAGGCAACCTGTGGAGCATGTTGAAATAAACAATAAGAAAATGTATAAAAGAGGATTTAAGAACATATCAAGATAAAAAAATACAAGAGTTTGTAGAAACAAATAAAGGACCGAAAATATTAAGGCGTAAATTATCGCAAGGTAGAAAAAAAATCGTGTCATAAGAAGAGATATATGCTGATGACAGGAATACATACATAGGTCACGGTTTCAACACAAAACAGTCTGTTGATATAAACGACATCCCGTAACTATATTTGCAATAAAACAAATGAAATGTGGGAAAGCATCAGGAGAAGATGCAATAACTCCCGAAATGTTGAAATACGGAGGCAGGACTGTTGTAAAAGAATTAACAGATATGTTTAACCGTTGTATTCAAGAACAAAAAGTACCAAATTCGTGGAATAATGCAACCATAATTTTACTACATAAAAAGGGAGATAAGAAAGATCTAAAAAATTACAGACCAATTAGTCTGCTATCAACAGTTTACAAATTATTTACAAGGATATTAACAAACAGGCTAGAAAGAAGACTAGATGAACAACAACCAGTGGAACAAGCCGGTTTCCGAAAAAATATAGTACATTAGATCATATACAGACACTCACGTTTCTAATTCAAAAATGCAAAGAATACAACCTTACTGTATATTTGGGATTTGTAGACCTCGAAAAAGCGTTTGATTCAGTGTATAGACAGTCGATAGTCGAAGCACTCGAAAGTAATGGTATAGATAAAATATATATTGGTCTTTTAGCTAATATATATAGCTTGGCAACAGCCAGTGTGAACATGTACGAAACAACGCCGACTTTTCCAATATTAAAAGGCGTAAGACAAGGAGATACTATCTCTCCCAAATTGTTTACTGCAGTATTAGAATATGCTCTAAAATCATTGAACTGGAGTTCAAACGGTGTAAACATAAACGGAAAGTACCTACAACATTTACGTTTTGCGGACGATATAGAGGTAATAGCTCAAGATATAGATGAATTACAAGACATATTGCAAGAACTGGAAAGAGCTGTAAAAACAGTTTGGTTAAAAATAAATACACAAAAAACTAAGTATATGAAATACGATCAAAATCAACCACAACCAATATATAAAATAAAATTAGAAAAAGACGAGGTCGAAAAGGTAGATGAATTTGTATATTTAGGTAAAGTTTTCACAACAAAGAAAGAACAAACAAGCCCAGATCTACGTAGAAAAATAACACATGGATAGGTCGCATATCAAAATAAAGAGGATGCTCAAAAGTAAAATTAGTAAAGAAAACAGAGCAAAATTATTTAACCAGTGTGTAGTGCCCGTAATGATATATGGCACAGAAACATGGTCATTAACAAAACAAGTAATTGATAGAATAAGAAAGACAAAGAAAAATGGAACGTGCACTGCTAGGAATTAGACTCCAAGATAAAATAAAAACAGAAAAAATCAGCAATGTTCGAAGATATCGGTGAAAGAATAGCGAAGAATAAATGGGCATGGGCTGGACACATCGGTAGATAATGTGATGGGAGATGGAAAGAGCTGGTGGTATGGAGACCATATGGAGGAAATCGAAGCCAAGGAAGACCAAACAGAAGATGGACGGACGATATTGTCAACACAGCGGGAACTCGGTGGCTTCGGAAAACACAAGATCGAAGTGGATGGAAATTATTAAGGAAGGCCTACATCAACATAATGAGGTAATACAGACAAAGAAGAAAAAGATATTCCTATACTGTTACTTGATAAATATCGATACTGCATTCTAATAAACCAAGATACTTAGCGGAAAATGATTCCTGTAAAAATTAAAAATGATAAGAATAAACTTATTCAACTGCTAAATACTACCAATATAGATTTTTAACGAATTTATTACATAAATATTTCTGTGGTAAAAATGTACCCCAGTAATGCCCAGCATTCCCCTATGGGAACACTGATGCTTACATATTTATAAAACCCGTCAATTTTGATGGATCTTATTCAAATTTTAACTAAACTTATATTGTATCCTTTTCTAAATATTAAAATAACATTGATATACTGCTAGTGGCAGGATCACATCTGACAAATGTAAATTATTTTCATCTTACCGGGTACACTAAATATAATACACCGCATCCTGATGGTACGGCTCATGGTGGCTCCGCTGTCTTAGTTAAAACTAACATTAAACACCATGAACTAAAAAATTTTCAATGCGATTACTTACAAGCAACTAATGTGGAAGTTCAATGTGCTGATAAATATATCACTATATCCGCAGTCTACTGCCCACCCAAATATAAAATAACGCAAAGTCAATTTACTACTTTCATAAAAACATTGGGTAACACCTACATAATAGGCGGTGACTTCAACGCTAAAATACATACTTCGGATCTAGGCTAACAACCTTAAAAGGGCGGGAACTACATAAGACCATAAATTACAATAAGTGTCAAATAATAAGTACCGGTACACCTACATAATGGCCTACTGATCCCAAAAAAACTTCCTGATCTCCTGGATTTTTGTATAACAAAGGGACTGGCTTCAACCTACATGGAAATTAAACCTGATTATAGTCTTTCCTCAGATCACACGCCACTTTTACTTACAGTAAGTAATAAAATATTAAGAAAACAACCGAAACCTAAATTGCATAACAAAAATACAAACTGTGACAATTTTAGACAAATAATTTATGAGAATTTAAACCTAAAAATAGCACTAAAAACCAAACACAGCATAGAAGATACACTGCAGCACTTCACCCTACTCTTGCAAAAAGCAACACAACTCAGTACACCAAACATAAGAAAACAACCTCCAATTATAAGTTATCCAACCCAAAAACTGCAGAAGATAACAAAGAAACGAGAACTGAGAAGAAAGTGGTAAAAAACCCGACACCCACTTGACAAACAAAATCTCAACAAACAGACAAAAACTTTTAAAACTGAAAACGATACATTTAAAGATCACTTAGCTTCCCTATCACCCTATGGACCTGAGTATAGCTTGTGGAAAGCAACACGCAACTTTAAGAGACCCATACAGTCAATACATCCTATAAAAAATGGGATCGTACCAATCAGGATAAGGCTAATGCATTTTGCAAATATCTTAGCTCAGTCTTCAGCCCATATCTTGGTAACCACAAAGTTTACCTTTGACTATATATAATCAAAATACATCAAATTAGCTTCCCCACAAGAAATAAAAGCAGTTATTAAGAACCTAAATCATAAGATGGCACCAGATTATGATCTAATAACAGCCAGGATTTTAAAAGAATTACAACAGAAGGGTCTAGTTTTATTAACATATATTTTCAATGCTATATTAAGAACGGTATACTATCCGATTGAATTAAAATTTTCAGATAGTTATGATAAAAAAAAACTGGTAAACCCCCGACTGAAATGAGTTCTTACAAACCTATAGCCTTGCTGCCTGTAATCTCAAAGTTATATGAAAAACTATTACTGAAAAGGTTTAATTATATAATACAGGAAAATCATATCATACCAGACCACCAGTACGGCTTTAGACATAAACATTCAACTATTCAACAGGTACATCGAGTAGTACATAAAATAGAAAAGTGCTTTGAAGAAAGAAAAGTCTGCGACTCGGTATTTTTGAATGTCAGCCAGGCCTTTGATAAGGTCTGGCATGATAGTCTCCTACACAAAGTGACAACTCACTATCCCTATCAGTACTACAAACTTATTACTTTCTTCTTAAATGAAAGGCACTTTCATGTTAAAAATGATGATGCAACATCTCGTATATATCCTATAACTGCGGGAGTTCCGCAGGGGAGTGTACTTGGACCTTTTTTGTATGTCCTATATACCGATGATCTGCCAGTACTGGAGAGAACATCGCTGGCCACATTTGCTGACGATACAACTGTCCAAAGAAGGCAAACTTAAGACTCCAAAACGCAATAAACCAAATATGAACATGGTGTGAAAAATGGAGAATGAAAATAAATGAAACAAAATTATAACATTTACCAACAGGTTTGTAACATCAAAATCAATTGTGATCAGTAATAAAATAGTGAAATCAGAAGATCACATTAAATATCTAGGCCTACATTTGGACAAAAGGCTTACGCGGAGGCAGCATATTAAAGCTAACAGAACTGAGCTTAACATAAAAATCAGGCAGCTGTACTGACTAATAGGCAGGAAGTAAAAGCTTTCTCTAAACAACAAGCTTTTGCTTTACAAACAGGTTTTAGCTCCTGTATGGAGGTATGGTTGCCAATTGTGGGGATGTAGCTCCAAGACAAACGTCGAAGTGATTCGGCGTTTTCAAAACAAAACATTGAGAACACTGGCGAATGCTCCATGGTTTGTAAGCAATAAAACGTTACATCAAGACGTCAAGGTGCCATATGTAACGGAAATGATAAAAAACGAGGCCAGTAAACACGTAGTCAGATTATCGAACCACCCAAATTGGACTGCAATCAACCTAGATAACTCAACTGAAGTACGGCGTCTACAAAGACGCAAATTATTAGACTTACTTGATTAATTAAGCTACTTTAATTTTACGTGCCCTTCGCTGGAAGGTCTACCGATCATTTTGCATAATTATCCTACAATCTATTGATAGCCTATCAAGGCTAGGTATAGATTTAAAAAAAAACAATAATAATAATTCTAAATCAAGGTAACATTAAAAACGTTAGATATTTTCTCTCAATAAAAAAAATGTTTAATATGTGTGTATAACTGTTAGGAAAAGACTGTAAAACAAGAATAAAAGAAATTGAAAAAAAAATGTATCATACGAAAATGACATTTAAAAAAGTAAATATTCCTCGTTCCAGGATGAATAGGACATTTTTCTACAATGCATTGCAACATATTTATTAAAATATTAATTTAATTTTTGTAAGGCTTATTTTTTTACACCACTAAACAATACCATGCTACAAGATTTATGGCAGCATAATTTGGACGATGATTTCGGTTTCAGTTGGCTAATCTGAGTTAATTGCAATCAATTTTAGAGTAGTTAAATGTCAACAATTTGGAACTGACGTAATTTTTTGTTAGTTTGCAATGTTTAAATTATATGTAAATGTGCGAAATATAGTACATGTTTGAAAAATATTCGAATAATGCGTATTAGAACTGTTTTTTTTTGTGTGTGTGTGTGTGTGAGTGTGATAGAAGAAGTTTGATTAAATTGTGTGACTAATGCATTTATAAAGGACACGTTGCCAATTAAAACTTTGCACACAGTGGAGGTTAATAAACTGTTACAAGGTATCATGAGTGATCACACTGACGCCAGTAGCACAACAACAAACGTTCAAACTAAACACGTCGAGCACATCTTAGGAGTAATTGGTCATCGAAGAATAAATCGTGAACAAAATCATTTTACGAATGTTACCGCAAATAATGAAAGGAACATTAAATTCAGTCCTGGATGTGACCTCCTATCAGCGTTACAGCAGTTATTCATGCGCTTAGAAAATATGTTTACATCCTTTAATCGCATGGAGATTATGTTTAACCAATTGATGAATGTACTCACAGCTCACATGCCAAAATTAATTTCAAAATGAGATCAATACGAATGGGGCTACACGGTATATAAACGGGTTGATAAAACGTCAATCCGAGCTTGAAATGTTTATTCTTAGTCAAAAGTTAGATGTAGTGCTAATGTGAGAGACACACTTTACGTCAAAAAATTATTATGCTTTGAGGAATAACAATTTTTATCGGACTGATCACCCAAGTGGTAAGCCTCGTGGAGGCGCAGCAATTCTAGCACGTATATAAAACAGTATGAATTCAGCTGTTTTCAATTACCTCACCTTCTGAATGTTAACAAAGAAGGAGGAACAAAAAGACAACATTCAACAGCAGAAGAATCTAGCAATACAGAGGAGTTAATAATACCACAAGAAAATATTTCCCTATCAACGGTATCCAGTTTAATGAGCTTAGAAAATAATATTACAGAAGTAACAACTGAGACGACTGTACATCGAGAAAATAATGATAAACATAATATCGAATTAATTAACGCGGATACAATAAAAAAAGAAATTAAAAGAACCAAATATAACGATCAAAACTTGGAAAAAGTATTATTACCAATAAAAGGGGTCATAGAAAATACAAATAGAGTCAAGAGAAGAACTTTGAACTTTAAAGAAACAGTCGAAGTAATAAATACAATACATAAAAATGATAGGGCAGAAGAAACTATTAAAAAAATATTAAAAAATGAATTAATTAATTTGAATGAAATAATAATACAACTATATGCAATACATGGGAATATTAATGATAAGTGTACAAAAATGCAAATAACTAAAATAATCGAAAAAAATCAAAAGTGAAAACCCAAACCTTTCATGAGAGCATTACGATATAATGAAAACCATTCCCAAGATGCCAGAGACATTTTATTGGCAAATATAATTACTAACAATCTCGATATCGTCTTTATATCTGATAAATGTAAACGTAATTACGTACCGAACAATTATAATAAAATAGTACATAATAAACTTATGACAATATACAAATTAGGATTACGAGTGGACACAATCTATAGTCATAATGAACACAATATCTTAGTGTTAGAAATAAGTAATATAATTTATATATTCACATACATACCACCCAACAAATTATCTAAGGCATACTTTCAGATAATTAATATGTTCATAAATGGTTATAACATAAAAAATAATTGTATTACTTGGAGACTTAAACTCACGTAGTATAATATGGGATTACAGTTAATAATACACGAGAAAAAGAACTAACAAAATTAATAGAATTGCATGATCTACACCTGCTGAACAAAAAAGAACAAATTACATTTAAACGAGGCGAGAAAACAAGTACGATAGATCTGACAATAGTTACGGGAAATTTAAAAGATGTAATTACAGACTGGAAAAGTCAGCTATGAAATAAACTTAAGTGACCATTTCAATGTTGTTTAATATTAACATAAATAAAAATAGTAATGTGTGTGAATATATCAAAGTCATAAATTACAATAAGCTAGACTACAATTTCATAAAATAAAAATAATTGGCACCGAAGTTAAATGTAATACGTAGGAAGATGTTGATAAATGGTTAAAAACTTTTCAAAATTATGTAGACACTATAGTTAACTGATCATATACTGTGTTAGGGAAACAAGTAAACGTGTATTGGTAGAACCCAAAACTACAGACACACAAAAAAATTGTAAACCGAGCTTATAAGAACTATCATAGGAGTACAAGTATAATAAGAAAAACGCTATAATATAAGGACTATAAAAAAAAATAAATAAAACAATAAGTATATGATTAAAGAAGCCAAAATGAATGCATGGATAAAAATGACGGAAGATAAAAACGTTTTTAGTTTGAAATATAAGGTATTATCAAATAAAAATAAAATGATGCAAATACCAACGTTAGATCATAACATTAAGACAGATAAAGATAAAGCAAACATATTATGCGATAAACTATTAATCAGTGTAAATGCTTTCACACCAAAATTCAAAGCAAATAGTGTAATGCATAAAATTAAAAATGACTAAATAAACGAAATTATAAAACAATTGAAAAACAAAACATCGGCAGGATTAGATAAAGTCACAAATGGAATGCTAAAAATATTTAATATTAAAATACCGAATGTAATTTGTAAATTTATAAACATTTTATTTCAATTGAACTACTATCCAGAAAAATGGAAACTAACAAAAACTGTAATTCTGCCTAAATAAACCCATGTGTGAATCAAGCTCATATAGAGCAATATCTTTACTATCAAATATGAATAAAATATTTGAGAAATGCATACTCATTAAATTAAAAAAAATTAATAATGATAAAGACATAATAAACAAAGATCAATACGGTGGATTAGAAAATAAATCAGCAGAATTAGCAGTATTTTAGTTAGTTCAAAAAATTAAAAAATATAAAAGGAATGGATACAAAGTAGCAGTCGTAACTGTTGATATAACTAAAGCGTTCGATAGGTTGAATTTAAATAAATTAATGTCATTGTTGGAAAATTTAAGTGTTGATCACAATTTATTAAACATTAAATCATTATTTTCATAAGAGATATACATTAGTAAATATTGGCGCATACGTTAAAAAACACCAAATAGTGACAGGAATATTGCAAGGATCGGTATTAGGACCGTATTTATGGAACATTGTATTTTCAAGAATTTTCAAAATTAAGTTACCGGAGAATGTAAACATCATCACTTATGTGAACGATGTAGCCATGATCATCGCGGATAAAAACAAAATAAATATAAAAAAAACCATTTGTATTACATACAAGTTGAAAAATATTTAAATGAATACAATTTAAGTATTAATATATCCAAATCAAATTTACTATTCAATAGAAAATTACATTAAAAAATAAAATTATTAAAGTATGCTATTAATTTAAATTATGTAACAAGTATAAAGTATGTGGGGGTAACGATTGATAATAACCTAAAATTTTATAATCATTTCAATAATGTAAAAAATAAAATAAACAAATTCTTATGCATATTCAATAAATTATACAATAATAATAACAGAAATAATTATAAAAAAGGAATTATATTATATAAATCTGTAATAATGCCAAATATAATTTATTGTAGTAGTATTTATATGGATATGTTAAAAATTAAGAAGTTTACAACATTAATAAGATCATATCAAAGAATTATAGCTATCAGAATGATTACAAAATAACGAGTTTTTGGTCATCAATGTGGCGGCAGGAATTATACCTATCGACTTAGAAATAAAGAAACATATCAATTTATTCTTAATTTAAAAAATATTAAAACGAAACATGAATTTAATCAAGTAATATATATTAATAATAAATTTATATATGAATGTTAAACAGTTTAAGACTATAATAAATCAATATTATATATTACAATATCAAAAAATGTGGAACCAATATAATGGATTAGCTTACAAATATTTTCCAGATTTAAGTGTAAGACTTAAAAACAAACAGTTCACCCCTAATTACTATAATGTACAATTTATTACTGGCCATGGTAGCCTTAAAACATATTTAAAAAAATTTTGTATAGCAGAAACAGAAAATTGTATTACATATAATTTTGCGGAACACCTGTTTTCATGTATTACAAGGGTGTAATGTCAAGGGGACAGTGTTAGATTGTAGTATGGAAGATTTAGTAGGAGGTAAATTTAATGAGTTCGATAATTTGGCTATAGAAGAAATAAACAACAGAAAAAAATATAATTTGTTATATTATTAGTAATAAGAATTTACATTTATTTAGAACTTAATGAAAATATTAAATTTAAGATAAAATTATGGTATATTCGGAAGTAAGTTGTCAAATTTGGATTAAAATGTTCTATTACAATATATAAATTTTCAATATTATTGTATTATTGTTATTAATAATGTAAATGGAGTTTGAAGTGGCATAAGACTTAATTGGATTGTCGCTTTCATATTATAAAATGTAATTTTTTTTAAATAAATATATTCTTTTGAAAAGAAAAAAATTACCTCACCTTCAAGCAATAACTATAAAATTAATTTATAAGACTGATAAAAACTTAACAATCTCGTCCATATATTGTTCACTCAGATATAAAATTGCACAGGTCTAATTTCATCGTTTTTTCAACTCATTAAACAATGAATTCATCGTAGGCGGTGATTATAATGCTAAGCACACATTCTTTGGCTCAGGACTAACAACGCCAAAAGGATAGAAATTATTTCAGTGAATATCAAAGTCAAAATTGGCAGTGTCTCAAGTGGTCATCCTACATACTGGCCCTGAGACAGAAATAAAATATCAGATTTACTTGATTTCTTCATTTGTAAGGATATTAGTACTTTATATTCTAATGTCGAAACATCATTTGGCTCTTCATCGGATCACTCTCCTATAATATTAGAAATAAATCAGTTAGTAATAATTAAGAAACCTAACTTTAAATTTTACAATAATAAAACTGACTGGTACTCTTATACACGCTGGATTGAAGAGAATTTTGTTCTCAAAATTCCATTAAAAATAGGCGACGATGTTGATGAAGCGATTGAATATTTTAATCACGCATTGCAAAAATCAGCATGGTTAAGTACCTCAAAGGAGACTGCAACTCGCGATATTAACTACCCACGCATTATTAGAGAAAAAATCAACGCCAAAAGAAAAATTAGAAAACTGTGGCAGATAGCAAGGTACTCGGTTCACAAAAGTGATTTTAATAAAATAACGAAAGAATTAATCACATCACTAAAAATGCATAAAAATGACACTTAAAACCACTCTTTCAACGTGGACACTAAAAATGACGATCATTCATTGTGGAAGACCACTAAAGCTCTTAAGAGACCACAGATAATTCCACCCTTGCGGAAACGTAATGGCGAATGGGCACGTAGTGATCTTAAAAACGTGTAAGTTTTTGGGTTACATCTAGAGGATGTGTTCAAACCACATCCACCCGATAACAGATAGGATTTTTTTATAATCAAATTGAGTTCGACCTAACTGCCCCCTTCCAAATGTCTCTTCCAATAAAACAATTTTCTTCGTCCCAGATTAAGTGAGTGATCATGGGTAATTTATAAACTCACAAAGCTCCAGGGTATGATCTAATGTGAAAAAACATTTTCATTTTCATCTAGCTAAATGTACGATAAAACCGAATCTTAACGGCAGTCAACTGTAATGGAGTTTGACTGCGCCGTTACAATATTATTTTAATAATATTTATAAATTGACGCATTTTATATCAATCGATATATTTATCAAAAATATTTACAAATTTTTGTGTCCATAGTGTCCACTATATTAGAAATTCCTGAAATGCGAACAATATAACAGTGTTAGCGGTTTTAGAATAAAAATTAAGAAACGAAATATAAAATAGTTATCAACAAATAATGAAACTAAATCAACGAAATAAGATACGTTTGCATTCAAATAAAATTGTTTCAATATCCATTAAGTAACTGCATAGCGAAAATATTTAAATAGAGAATAGATTAAAACTATTAAAACTTCGTGGATAAATTGTGCTTTTAAACACATAATTTAAATTTTAATGTTTCAAAATATCTACTTACTTCGGAAGAATACCGTCTTTCTTTGAAAGTCGTAGTATACAATCGTCTGATTCACCCTGTAAAGTGTTAGTAACGTATATATTACAATGACATTATGCCTCAAATATAAACGTAATTTACGGACAGAAACAACAGCATTAAACTGTTTTGGAACTTGTAATTAAAAACTTTAAGTGCCTTAAATGTAAATTAATATTTTAAATAGTGCAATATATTTCAACATTTTACCATTCGTCTAATATCTCCACTGATAGCATAAATTTTACAGTTTTCGGTCATCCTTCCCGTCAGTGGATCAACATCGGCTATGTTTATTTGTATGGATGCATGGTCCTTGGCACTTATTATTCGATTACTAGCCGAACTTTAACATGAATACATACAACTTTCAAATATTATTCAACACTATAATACAAATATTCGATATTTATTCGAATTCGAACCAATGAATAAATCAATATAATTTGATTTTATACATTATATTTAATAGATTCATAAAATTAAGCATTTATACATTACAAAAAATAAATAAAAAGACTACCATTAGAATACTATTTAATTGTATGTTGTACATATATATTATATATATATGTATATGTATAATAACAAATTAAGTACCATAAAGTTTATAATGTTTTTATATCTTAACATTAAAATTGATGTAATGTTCTATAAGTTCTGATATAATAAATTAATAAAGGAAAGCATGTTAAATATATTTTTAGACATAAGAAAACATGTATTACCACTTTCTTGGTATATATAAGTCAACATTCTCTCCGGAGTCGTTTTGCATTATGAATATTTCTTTTATATTAATACAGTAAAGAGTACACTTAATATATAACTGAACTAAAGTTCAAATCAAATTAACCACCAGTGACCAGAAAAAGCACAGTTATTTATTTAATTTAATTGGCATTTTAAGTTTGCTACACGTGTTATTAAAAGACAACTGCAGACTTCGACATACGTTTTACATTTTCATCTATCGCCACAGTAATATTTAAATTCAAAACAGAAAAAAAAATAAAGTATCCTTTTAAAGAAAATGTGGATTTACTGCATAAAAATTGTTATATTTTAGTAAATAATTTTCTCTCAAAATAAACATAACAAAACCATATTAAATTTTAAAAATAATATTTAGTCATATGTGCATAAATGTTTAATATATCTGTTCATAAAAAAAGACGACCAGCTATAAATCTGAATGTGAAAATAATATAGGTACTGTTCTTTCAGTCTATGATGTTTTAAAACCACAATAATTTTTAATTGAGTATAAATACATTATGGAAAATTTAAAATGGAAATAAAACTCAGAAATAATGGAAGCCAAAAAAATTTATAACCATTGCCGATTGAATGGATGGTGTGTGGAATAACATATTCACGCTGTAATACCGATTTATGGCATTACTGTTTGAATCAGTTTATTCCTATTTTCATGTGTGTATGCGTACTGTTAATCTATTTATTATTTTACTTACTGTAATTGACAGTCTTTTTGTATCATTGTCAAGAAACACAAATGGTTCCTATCAATTTGTGAGTATATTACGTGGTTACTCGGAACTATATTAGAATTTTATTTGGAGTTCTTCCTTATTATTTTTTGTTTGTAATATAACTATTCTAGTTAAGTATACTTGTTTGAATTCATTGTGTGACATTCATTTCAGTATCAGTTGTATAAACTTAAAGTAAGTGAATTTTTCAACTCTGTCTAGGTTAATTTTATTAATAACTATGTGCATACATATATATTTATACCGGAGAATTTAATAATCTGATCACTTTTAGGTAAATGAACAATGGAAAACGAAATAGAAGAGTTTAATAAAGTGTGCAGTGAGTTAAATTCGAGCATAAAGGATGCGAATAATTTTGTTAAAAGCCTTATAAAACATATGAGATCCCCTGCGTCCTTTATTAAAAACGGTATAAGTTTATTAGATGTGAAAAACGATACATTAATTACGTATTTAATAAATCTCGTTTTACTAATTTTAAAAAAATCGTCCGCAAATCGCATAGAATCAGATACGGTAATCGATCGTTTGGTTGAATCTCGCGTAGTTTTAGAAAAGATAGCTCCATTAGAGCAAAAATTAAAATATCAAATAGAAAAATTAGTGAAAACGTCACTAAGTAACGAGATTGATCGAGCGGATAAAACACATTTCAAAGCGAATCTCCTAGATATGGACGATGGAATTAGCGAAGATGATAAAGATAATGAAGTTAATATGAAAACTACGAAGTCTAAAAAAAATCCGGAATACGTTCCACCTAAGTTAGCTTCGGTTTCTTATGATGAGGATAGTATAGCGATAAAACGACAGAAATTATTAGACAGAGCTAAGAAACGAGCTTTGAATAGTTCCGTGCTGCAAGAATTGAAAGAAGAATATCTGGATACACCGACCGAAATTACTTATACGAATACATTAAGGAATACTCGTTTAAAATATGAAGAAGAAAAAGAAAAATTCGAAGAATCTTATTTCACGCGATTACCGGTTACTAAACAAGAAAAACGTAAACGAAAACTGCTAAATTCGTTTACATTGGGACAATTAGGAGATGATATAACACGATTTGAAGATATCTCAGCCTTAGAAGGCAGTCTTACGGCTCTAGATAAGAAGCATAAAAAACGAACGTCATTTAAATCGAAAAATACGTTTAAACATAAAAAGAGACGAAAAACAATGTAATTAAATTAGTGATTCACATGTTAATTTGTAGGTGAACCGTATCTACCATATGTTATATAATGATAAATATTTGATCCCTGAATCTGGAAATACATATTGAACCATTTGGCGTACAATTTAAGAATAACTATGTATATATATACATTTTAAATTTATCGTAACACCAATTTATATTATGCTTGCGAATTACGATTTTACTTGATACTGAATAGATAATTCAACAATTATTCATTTGTGTTCATTTTGTCGTATTTTTCGGAAAATCAAAAAAAAAATTGCTACTAACTTTACATTTTTATAACATCTTCATTTCCGTGTAAAGGTTTCAGTATTTTAAAAAAAATTAAAAAAACTGATGATTACACATAGCGATAATTTAACCAAATTCGGATTGATAATATAGGTTTTTCTAAGGGAATGAATTGTATGTTTGTGTTTTTTTAAATGTTTTATGCAAATTGAATGACTAGCTTTTGAATATATCAGTGCACGATTGGAAAATAATTACTGTAGATTTTTTTTGTTAAAGACAACGTTGTAATAACATAAGTGTTTATACAAAATAATACGATATTAATGTACTAAAAACAGATTACATTGTAAAAAAGTTCAGCCCATTAAAATAAATTATAAACACAAGGTTTACCCATTACAAATTGTAATGTAAAAATAAAATTAAAAATATAGTTGTATTGCTAAGTTACAATCTGAAATGAACTTATTAAATACGCACATTACGGGTAGTAAGTAAAAAATATATGTTTATGAAGAAAGGAATAGATAAAGATTTGAGTTGATTGTATAATGTGTTACGGGAAGAACGATAATGGAAACATCCAAAGAATATTTGCGTAGGCAATACAGTGGGTATCTGCAGGATGTGAACAGTAGGAAGAGATAGCAAGGTGCATTTGGAATAGTGAAGAAAGGCGATTTTTTTCGAATCGTAGTCTATATGTAGTAATTACGGTTAGACGAGGTTGGTTAATTTGCATTTGTATATTGTAAAAGGGTAAACATGGAAGCACAAGCAATTTATAATTTTTGGGCATTGTATGGATTATTCTAGACCGCTTTCCGGTATTCTTTATGACAATTTTAATAATGGAAGAAGTTCAATGTACGATGAATAAGCGATGATCAATCCAACAAGGGAAGAGAGCGGGCAATAGTAATCAGCAAGAAAGTTTCCTCTGATTCTAGGATGGCTACAGACCTATACAAGCAACGGAAACTTCAATGCATACCGATCGATATGATTACAAATTTTTAGTATTACAAGATACGAATGAAGGTTGTAATGTTGAAATTTTATGGCACCCGAGTAGCAGGCAAATCAATGAATATAAAGAAATATGATACTGATGCAAATATTTTAAACCATAAAAACAATTTACATCTGCATCATATTTTTATGGGAACCGGATTTTTTTCCTGCGTTTAATTGATGTAAAATGATCATATTTTATAGAAACTATTTAATAGCATTTTTAATGCCTGTCAAATTGTAAAAACAAAGGTACGAGCTCTATGGCAGCGAGGGTTCGAGCAAATCTCGCTGATCTGAACCTTGAAATGACCAGATTGCTCCGTCTGCCACAGGCAAAGATCGGTTCGATCACCATGGACTGCGCACTAAGGAAATGGAACGAAATATGGATCAGTTCCGATATAACAAATAAGCTGAGGTCGGTTAAAAATAATATATTTCCTCTAAGGACGACGACTCAAGAAAGTCACATATACGAAAAAGTACTAGCCCGGCTCAGAATAGGACATACTCAACTTACGCATGCATATATTTTCAAACACGACGAACCTCCAGAGTGTGAACTCTGTGATGAACCTGTAAACCTGTTATTGAAGTGCAACAAATATGTAAATTGCAGAGCACTGAATGACATATCCACAGATGACATGAAGGATGTTCTCCAGGACAATGTATATACAACACGTAAACTGTACGAGTATTTAATTAATTTAAATTAAGTGGCATAATCTTATTTGTACGAATTTAATGTTTTATATATAATTAATGTAAATTAAGTGGTCATAGCCGAAAGGCAATAAGTACTGCTATTAAACAAATAAATAAATAAATATCTCGAAAAAAAAAATTAGAAAAATTTGTAAATAATCAATCAATTATTAAAATAAAAACAGTAATCAAAATGAGAATTATATAGTAACTAATTACAAAAAGGAAAAATGTAATTAATACTGTTGACATCTGGAGTTAATGTATTTCAATAAATTAGCAATGGTATTTATAATTTTAATTTAACGAAATATTAACAGAAAATAATTAAAGATAAACATCAAGTAGCACCATTTAGTGATATATGACTGTTATCACAATGCTGAAACTCCGTAAATAAATTTAATTAAACCAAAGCAAGGCAGATTTTGAATAATTTGTTTTATGATTGAATGTTCATTGTAAACAAAAACAATTGTATGCAAAACAGAAATTCGGTAAGAATAGGGTTTATTATGAAATAAAAACCGCTTACATAAGTTATGTTTTGACATGAGCAAAGGGATTAGAAGAGGAAGTATTTATATTATATTGTAGAACTGTACTGATATAGAAATAAGGAATATAGCTTATTGGTTCAATTCTGTTGGAATGGTTCAACTGAGTGAGAAACAAGAATGTTCCCGTTCGCGATTTATGCTTCAGAAAAAATTACAGATAATTATTCATAAAGTTGATTTTGGCACATTTAAAGCATTAACTGGTTAGTTAGATCGGTTTAGAACACGGCACAATATAGTGTTCTAATCGATTTGTGGTGAATCTACCTCTGTATCAGTTACTATAACTAGTGAATAGAAATTTAAAATCGGTGATGTTTTGGAATGGTATAAAGAACGCAACATTTTCAATACTGATGAAACGGCTCTTTTATCGAATATTACCTCATAAAAGCTTAAAAGGGGGAAACTTGCACTGAAGGAAACATTACTAAAGAACATTTGACAGTGCTTTTGAGCGTCAGTATGTTGGATGAAAAGATGAAACCGTTAGTGATAGGAAAAGCCTTGAAACCAAGCTGTTTCAAAGGAATCAAGATCGATTTTTTGGAAGTCGATTATAAAGCAAATAAAAAAGCATGAATAACAACGACCATCATAACGTAGTAGTTGCATCAAGTGGACAATCAACTGAAACTGTAGGGTAAAAAATTGTTGTTGTTTCTAGACAATGCTCCATCACATATGTTAAGTTTGTTTTCTTCCCCTGCAACATTACTTCTACATCACAACCGACGGATCAAGGTGTGATTATTATTAAAACTTTCAAAGTAATTTACCATTTATTGCAAATTCAGAAGTATGTCATACTCTAGGTTTGTCTAAACGAGTTGATGTTTTAAGAGCTGTTACAATATGGGAACAAATATCTCCTACGACAATTAGGAACTTCTTTGTGAAGGCTGTTTTTCCAGTACATCAAAAGAAGACAATGAGTTGACTGACTCAAATGAGTTGAGCGAACTTGTGAGACGCCTTCCACGGGGTCACCTTTAACCGATAACTTTTGTTAAATTGATAAAAACTTAGAAACAGTGCACATCAGAAGACACAGCTGACATTTTGAACATGATTCAAGCAAGAAAAAAAAACAGTTTGCATAGATGACGATGAACCACATCAAAATGATGTTGAAGAACAGCATCAAGTTGGGAACTTACTCGACTTTGTGAGTTTTATTCAGGAAAAGGTGACGCATAGCATGTGAGTTGATCATAAATCACGGTGGAAATAGTGAAATCCAAATTGAAAAAATAAACGAAAATTACTTCTTTTTAAAAAAATCAAGTAGGTCTGTTACGTGCATAATTACATCATTTCATACTATGTATATAAATATATAAATACATATAAGTTTAAAATTAAGTACATTGTGTATATTATGATTTACTTTCAATGGATTTTCAAGTATAATTTTCCTTATATTATTTATAGCTTCATTATATACCAATTTATAACAACTGTGCACTGCATTTTTTTTAAAACTCCTGTATAACGGTCATTTTCTTTGGTCCCACGATTGTCCGTTATACAGGGTTTTAACTGTCGTAATATTTCTTGTTAGTTTGCTTGGTTATTACCATTTTTTGCTGGTCTTTTAACTGAATAAATTGGCTGCCATACTTCATTAAAAATACTATGATGTCTATATAAAATATAGTTCTTCGTTAGAAATTCAATAATCATTAAATATGCGTAATTTAACCTAGAATCCCACATAGTAGCATATTTAGACTTTGTTATATAATGCATATACAACACATTTATAATTGGATGAAACTGAATACTGAGCTAAATACATACAACACAAATAATAATATTGTTATTATTCCAATGGGAATTTAATTTATTTTTTTCTCTTTAATTTCTTTTATCAAATATTTGAAATATGTAATATCCAAAATAATATATTCCTATTTATTTATTTATGGTTTCACCTTTTCAGACCTACACATAGGGATCAACAAAAATAATACATCAAAGACTGCGCTCATGGAGATAAATGATTATGATACTGTATGGAGAGTGTTATTTTTTTTTATTCTTCAAATTTACTAAAAATATCGTTTCTTTCACAAATTGAATAGTGCATGATAAAAACATAATTGTAAATAGAATGTTTACAAGAAAAAGTAAATCATCCCTCTGAGGTAATATTTGACCCTAGGTATTTGAATTTAACGACCCTCCTTAATGATATATCTTTTTTTTATAGATTAATCTGTTCGTATTTCACATTCCAAGTACTCAGTTATCCTGATATTTAATTTCAATACATTGTCCTGTAATCTATTATTTCAAATTTGCACCCGCTTTTCTAAATTAGTTCTGCTTTTATCTGCCAGAGGACATCATCTGCATATAGTAATGTCTATAGTACGGGGTCTGTATAGCTTCTGTCAAAGTGTCCATACAAAGGATGAATAGTAGCGGCGATAAAGCCGAGCCTTGATGCACCCCAATAGTAATCTGAATATATATATATATATATATATATATATATATATTTTGCTGAACTTGTTCACTAAAATAATGAACCAAATTCATTACTTATTAATCTTTAAATTTGAAATAATTTTTTAATATAACATAAATAATATAATTTAGTTTGTCTTTTCATTTTTAATTTTTAATAATAAAAAAAACTATTTATATTAATTATATAGATGTAAATATGTTTAATTGTAAACAAACGTATTCTCACTATAATTTACCTTTAATAATAACCGGGCAATGTTGAGAGTAATAACTATTATTAGCTATCCAAGAGCAAATTTTAATAATTAATTATTAATTTCTACTAATTCGTTATCTACTTACGTTAATCACTTTTCACTGTTTTATAAAAATTACCAAATATTTCTCAATAGTTTGAATAAAAAATTTGAGTTTAGTTCATGATAATTGCAATTACCATTCAAATTAACTTTATGTTAAAATAACAGCATTCATTATAAAATGCGCCTGTACAAATATGTTGTATATTCGAATGTATATTATTCTAATGTAGAGTTTTGAAGACGAGTAACAAGTTTCATATTTCAATATGTACGATTTTGTATGGACAGCGTTACTTGACAATCAAAAAAGGAACCTGACGTTCAGTTGTTTATATAAAGAGAGCACTGGTATGTTGTGTGCGTATGTATATATAAATAATATTATAATTTGAACTTTTTTATGTGAAAGCACATTGTGAGTAAAGAGTAAATTTATCAAATAGTACTATATTTTTCTTCATAATATTCGAACTTCCAGGGTTCATGCTGAAAGTGAAGAATTCATTGCATATTTCTACAGGCACTATGGAGGAAATAATGTATATTCAATTTTTTTTTTTAATTATAATTGTCTTAAAAACAAAATGGACAACATTTTCATTAAATTATACATTTACACATCGGACTAGCGGTGCATTAAGATAATGTGTAAAATGTTGGATTTTGTAAAACATACAGTTGTTACTGCATCCTCGATAAATTATGCTCATTTAATAAACGCATTTATTGTTTTCCGAATAGTTGGTGTATAACATTCTTTTAACCGCATGAGAACAAATTTTAGGGAATAAGTGCGGTCATCAGTTCTTGTTTTTTCTAATTTATTTAAATGATTTTCGGTGTAATCAAAATATAAAAATAGTATGATTATAAATAATCACTGATGACTCAATTGATTACGTGAGCCTGTCTACATTTCTGGTTGAACAAGGTAGCTAATAAGCCGGATTAAAAATAATATTTTATATAATAAACATATTTAGTATGTTACCGATTAAATGGTGAAAAATATTTATTTCATTAATCAATTATTTTAAAAATTTATCTAGGTACCCATGTGTAATGGTTATTATTTTCGTAACGAACAATTGATTTACTTATTTCAAGTGTAAATTTAAAATTTATTTAAGATATTCAGTGACTATTGCGAGGAAGTGAAATATTTAGAATTATATATAGAATATATGTAGAGTACATTCTAAGAATGAATAAACAAGGTAGTAAAACGATTTGAGCGCATCTAAACGTTAATCTGTAGTTGAAAAAAGATGATAAAAATTTAAAATTTAGGAATAATGATTTTGATTTCGTTGATTATTTTTAAATTTGATGAATATCCACTGCATGAAAAAAAAAAAAAGTGAAATCCCACAACACAGTTTTAAATAATTAAAAAATATATATTATATGTGCAAGTATAATGTAAGAAACTATGTTTCAAAACCACACGAGTCCGCGCATTAATCGAACAGTAGCTTCACTTGCAGTCGTATTTCGCGATTCGTGTTGACACGTCAGGTTCTTTACATTATAAAAAATGTCTAAACATAGAAAAGTCAATTTTTGACTGTTACCAACACATATATATATATTTCCCCAATTGTGGAAACGTTATTTTATATATTGTTTTAGGATGCCGTTAAAATTGCTATTTAAATGTCTTGTTTTTAGCGAATTTTGAAAACAGCATTAAAAAACTTATTGAAAAAATTTTCTATTGAAAACTGCTTCCTAGAAAATATCTAATCATAAAAACGAAAATTTTGATTCGAAGTGAAGATTTATTTTAAATGTGATTCCCGTTAGATGTATATATTATTATGAAGATTTGTTTTGTCAGCTGTAAATATTTAAACTATCATTTAATTCATGCCCCCCCAAAAAAACACATGTATTAAACTTCTCCGAATAAAATAAAAGCAGACCTCGATTATAATTATGACCATTTAGAATAAATCGCCATAAGGGTAATTTCAGGTGATGTAAATAGATATAATTTTTTATTGAATAACAAAAATATATTTGTATTTTTTTTTTTATAAAACTTACTTTTGTTGATTAATAATTATTTGATATTAAAGAAGTTCGAGTAGTGTTTTTGTATTTCTTCTAGAACGCAGAGATGCTATAAGAAAAATGCATTGCGAACAGACCAATAAAGTAAAACTTCTACCTTATCTACGTTTATGGGCAGCGTATTTACGTGATCGAATGAAGATGAAAACAAGCGTAATTCCCTAATCAATATCGTTTTCGTTGATGTAATTGACCTTAAACCGGAACGTGTATAGTTGGTTATTAGTTCAGCCACTCTATTCAGTTATTAACGAGGTTTACTTGTTATTATGGGTAAGTAAATGAAATTATTTAGTTGGGCGTGCTTAATCGAGTTTTTACATTTTTCATTTAATTATTATATATATATATATTAAAAATTATATTTATGAATATTATTTATCCTTACATAAATATATAATTATGTTTTAGTTACACAATAATATGAAAATTATATATATATATATTTTTTTTTACTATTAGAAATTAATGTAAAGTAAAAAAACGGTTCTACATTAAATTATAAAATTACGAGCGCCAGTTTTTATAAACTTTAAATTCGTTCTAAAAATTATTAAATTTTCTATTTTGTGTTTTCATATTTTCTAGTAATTATCGTGTTTGTAAGTTATCAAAGCTCTTTTTTTTTATTTCTATTTTTTTTTAACTATACCGCCATTTTTGTTACATACCGATTGCTTATTTTTCGCTTTATCATCGTAACAATTGTTGTTGTGTACTACTATTATGATACTTTAACATTGGAGTTGGTAAAGACTATCTAATACTGTTTTTGCATTTAGTATTAACAATACACTTTCTATTTGGAAGTAAGATCCGAGGGATTCAGATATCTGGCTAGCAATTGAGAAATTTAGATCCAATACCAAAAGACGAAGACAAAAACCTATTACTTTCCGGAAAATTGTTTTATTCTTAATTGATTCTATAAGTAACGCACTATTACACCGAATCTTTAAACCGAGTTACAGATATCAGCGCAGCCATGTTGTTTGGTACAACTCAACATTACGCAACATTGAGGTTGATAACTCAGTAATTCGGCGCTGCGCTGTACTTAAAATTATTAAATTTCAATAATGCCACACACGCGGTTATCTCGGTGCACCCACCTGTATGAACTCGTTAATTAGAGGAAAGGAAAAATTCGTTTTTTTTTGTTGTTTTTTTTATATAATTACTTGATTAACATTGCATTGACCATGGCGAATGAAAATATTTGATAATGATGAACATAAAATAGCGATAATAAAATATTACATGTATATCGAAATTACATTAGACGTCTAAAATATAAGCGCGTTCGCAAGTGAATTAGTTGACAGATATACGCACGACGAGAGAAACGATTTCAATCTATTGCACCAGGAGTAGTAGTGACTCACACAGGCGTTCTTAGTTTTAGATATCCCTCGCATGTATATTTGAATTACTGCACGGATGCGTACAGAGTCCGCCTAAGCCTGAGATTCATTAAAATCTTTATTTATCTCCTTGTTGGTGGCCACCATCAATATTTTATATTTGAGTACTTGCCGTCACAGATTGGTTTTCTATTATTTGAACTTTAATTCATAAATTTTCCATCGTTTTCTGATTTAATTACATATATCACCGCTGACGTAAAATTGACGACAGTATTTATTATAATTATTTTTAATAATCTCGGCGGTAATTATAACGAAAAAATCTAATTTTCCCGAGTAAGAAAAAATGAAAACTAACCGATTAAACGAGGAAAGCGGCAAGATGGGACAGTTTGAAGGATTCCAGGTGAAAGTTAGCTAAATACAGTGAAGCTTAAAAACAGAAGTATAGATAAATAAATATATAGCTAGGTCTATCCTGGGAACGATAATCAATAATAATGTGAATGTAAATTCGAACTAGATAAACAGCAAATCATTCCATTAACGATCGATCAAACAACCTACACGAAATCCGACTAGTTCCTTGTGTTAAATTTTTAATGATTCGAATTCATGTTTCCCTCTTCGATAATATTATAGAACCACAAGGAGCATCCGATTATATCGTAGGTGTCGATGTTGGGACCGGAAGTGTCAGAGCAGCCCTTGTTGATAAGCGTGGTAAAATTTCCAAAGTTTCTACTCATCCTATCAAAACGTGGAATCCGAGATTAAATTTTTATCAGCAATCCTCGAATGATATTTGGAGATCATGTTGCTTCGTCGTCAAAGTAAGTTTTTGTTTTCAATTTCTCTATGATTTTTCTTCTAAAAAAGAAAAAAGCAATTGGACGAATACTTCCGGTATAAGAAATTAACATAGAGTTTTATGTAGATAATTTTGGATAAAACAGAAATTTTCGTGTGCGATAAAAATTTTATGGATTAAAATAATAATAAGCTTTATTTAATTGTTGTTCATAATTTACGAAAACGATTTTAAATTTTGTTTCGCTTTTTTTATTATTATTCTTTACATTATAAATTTATTATATTTGTACACAAAGTTTGGCCTGCTTATGCTAAATATAGTAACTTTAAATATATTTTAAGGTAAATGTGAAAATTTTTGTATTTAAAGATTAGTAATCGTTAAGTGCAAAACTGGCTAACATTTTCATTTTAAACGCAGGTTAATATTTCAATCATGATTTATTAAGTTTGCGTTGATTTACATATAAACACTGCTTGCTTTTATCGGTTAAAGATAAGAAACCGAATTTTACAAATTAATCGAATAACTCGTGTATATACACGCGATAAATTAGATATTTAATAAAATTAGCGTTGATTTAAGTATACTTTTATAATATTATACGTAGCAATATAGGTGATACAACATATTCAAGTACAAACTCAAATTTTAATTAATTATATAATGAGTTTTGTTGTTTTTCTTTAGTATCGCTTCTTTATATATACATATATATATATATCACAATGCGCTTATATCAATCCACTGCTGGATGATGTTAAGCACCGGAAGTATGCACTGTTCGTATACTTTCTTTTTTAAGCTGTTAGGTATATCTTTGTTTTTGAGGACAGTACTTAACTTTCCAAAAATAATCCACGAGAGATGCGTTCGTCTTTTAATTTCGTTACGCATTGTTTCCTTCTCTATGGTAATAATTTGACCCAGGTATATATATATATATATATATATATATATATATATATATACATATTATATTCGCTGACCTGTTCCAGTATCTTGTCATCTAGTTTTATTTGTAACTTTTGAGGTGTGTTTGTCATGATATTCGTTTTATTAATATTTATAGTTAATACTGCTTTTTTGAAGCAGTTGTGAAGGTCAATTATCGTTTCCTCTAAGGTCCCGACATTATTACTAATCAAATGTCGTCGGCAAAACGCAAGTGACTGAATATATATATATATATATATATATATATATATATATATATATATATATATATATATATATATAAAAATATATATATAAGGTTATTATATGACTTTTTAATAAAAAAAAAATAATATATCAAGCATTTTCGAAAAAAAACACCTGTTAATGCATTTATTTTTTTTATATAGCTACGATTAAATTTTTCGATTGAAATAATAAAGCGTTCGTTTAATTAAGAAATACTTTAATTCAATTCTCGATTTGGTTATTTTTTGTTGTAATTACAGACGGTGATTGAAGGTATTTCGCCGAAATTTATTAAAGGAATTGGTTTTGACGCTACGTGTTCTCTGGTTGTATTAGATGATAACGGGAAACCTTTGACGGTGGATTTAAATGGTAACTTTTCAATTTAGTTCGTGTTTAGTGTGTCTTTTCATTTGAACTGATAAAATTTTGTAACGTCTTTGAAATAATTCAAGTACGATTTTCTACTTATATGTTTGACCAATTTTTAAACAGCTCGAGTACGCTTGATTATTGACGGGACAACGTGATACTGTGGAAATTATTTATATTTTTAATCAAAGATGCTAGCTTCTATAGAAATGTCGCTATATGTGTGGGGATAATTGTAGATTATCCAAATGGTGAAGGGATGATACATTATATACGGAGGTGTAATACATGGAAAAAGTAGAAAGATAAGGTAAAGCTCCGAATGTAACGATGTCACAGTAGAACAACGGAAGAAATACCGACGAGGATAAAGATTATGATTTCGAACAGTCGTCCATGGAGGAACCGTAATAAACTCCTAGCGATCATTTATGTATGAATAATTTGGATTTTGGCCATCTCCAGACCACGTCAAATAATTTATGCACTATTCAAAGTCTTCCTCTCCAGCCAATATTTCCTCGTTCTTTAATCGATGTTTTTCTTTTCTTTCATCAGTCCATATTTTACAAATTTTAAAATAAGAAACGCCAATATAAATTATGGACATTGTGGTACATTCAAGTGGATATCACGGAAATTAGTTTGTTGATAAATTAACACGGAATGTTACAATCGATGGAAAATGTGAAAAAATTAATCATCACTGGACAGAATATATGCCTACTATTAAAATTAATATAACAACAAAATATAAAATGGAATTTGAACGTACTAGTTTACATATAGCAAAATATTACTGTGTCATTCAAAAAGACCAACACATTAAAAATCCGTAATATACTCGGACTAATCAAAGTTTAGAAAGCGCATCACATCAGAACTGGGCATTGCGAGACAGGTAACATCTTAAGAAAAGTAAACATCTTGGATTCAGACAGATATAAATTCTGTAAGGACACTTATGAAGAAAATATAAATCATATTTTATGGCACTGTAATACATTCCAAAATCAGACGAAACAGTTTATAAAAAGACTAGTCCTGCAATATCATACGCAACTTATCAACATAATAATGATATTGGCAAATCCACTTGACCAACCATGCAGGCACCTATACAAATACCTTAAAGAATGTTAATATTGTCGTTTAAATAATACGAAATAATTGTAATCGCAGCAACTTAAACCGATTAAAAGGATTTAAACATTCCTAGCCAAAAAAAAAAAAAAACAGAAAATTTTCTATTTTTTTTTTTATTTTCGAAACATTTGTCTACGTTTAAAAGTTTTTCTTCTTCTATCTTAATTTTGGTCAAGTCTTCCTTAACTTCTGCAAACCCGAAGTATTCGCGTATTTTGATTTTTATCAAAAAGATCGAATATCTTCTTCGTTAATAACTCCAAAGACGGCCATAAAATTGCAACCTTCGTTTACGAACGGTATCCGATTTTCCTCGATATCATTTTCGTATTTTATTTTTGTTTCTTTATTCAACGCATTTGACTTAGTTCCTCAAAATATTTAAATTTCGTTACTCTTTGAATTTTCCTATATTTTGTTCTCGTCGGAGATTTAACGATATTAATTTTATACTTCGTTCTTATTTGTAATCCTCCTTTTCTGTCTCTTCTTTTGAAGTATCTACTTGTTTTACTACGTCTTTCAAATTATCTGACAAAATCGCTAAATCATTTGCAAGTGCTGAACAATCGACTTCTATGATATTTGTGTGCCTAATCTCCTGAAGTCCTTTATTCTAATTCTCCATTCTCTGATTATCTTTTTTATAAAACGGCCGAATAATAATGGAGATTATCCATTATTTTTATTTGGAAAGATTTTGATACTTTTCCTCGGAATTTTTATACTTCGGTATTTGCTTAATGAGGGCAATAAATTTATTTTATCTACATCTAATTCGTTTGATATGTCAAATAATATTCCTCTATCTACAGAATCATACGCTTTTTGAAATCTACAAAAGTTAGACTACGTTTTTGCATCGGAACCTTCTATATTTCTTTGTTCTGTACAAGATCTTCCTTTTCTAAAACCAGCCTGGTATTCTAGAAGTTGTTCGTCTACTTGATATTCCAATCTACTTTACATCGTTTTTGAAATCATTTTATAAGTTACCGGAAGAAGTGATATTCCTCGGTAATTATTAATGTCATACCAATTTTATATGAAATGGATCAATTAACGAAAATACTACAAAAAAATCCATAAAATATGAACATAGAAAAATTTACTTGTTAGATTTCCAATTAACAAGTACATTTTTTTATTTTCATATTTTATGATTTTTTTTTTTAGTATTTTGATTCCTTGGTATCTGCATTTTTTCACATTTTCGTAATTATGGCATCTTCTTATTCTGCTGCTTTATTGTTCTTCTACTCCTTAATAATTTGTTGGTTATGTCTAGTGATATTGAATTTGAAAACTTATATAATTGGGATTTTGTTTCGGAAACGTCTTTGTCGATTATTCATAATTTGGTAGTCTATCAAAATATTTCGCTAGTACGTCACGATTATCGCGATTATTCAGAGCGAGTTTTCCTTCTTTATTTTTGAATCAAAAACTGGGCGATTGATATTTTATCGTATTATTATTAAACGTTCGAGAAAATGATATTGTATTATTTTTCTTTAAAGTATTCTTCAAGCTGTACTAATTGGTTTTTTACATAATGCCGTTTACTTCTCTTATAATCGTAATTGTTTCTACCCTTTGGTTCTTTAAATAATCCTTTTTATTTCTCGTTGAATGCCATTTTTCCGCATCTGTTTTTTTTTTCCCTAAGGCTTGTTCACAAATTTTATTACAGTATTTACGTTTATTATTTCATTTGAGCGGCGCTATGTCAAATGCCATGTTTACCAGATTTTTTTAAATGCGACCATATCCTTCAACTTTTCCTGGAACTCTCTGTTTTTCGATTTCAACATTTGTGTATTTATCTTTGATAATTTTAACCGTCAACTTATTACTTTATTTTAAGGAATAAACTTCGACTTAATCTCTAGCGGATAATGATCCGTTTCGATATTGGCTCCTTTTCTAACTTTCGCATTCATTATTTCCCTATAATTATAGCCACATGCTCAATTTAAAACCTAAATTTTGGATTTGAAGATTTACATGTATTTTGCTTGAAATTTGTTGACATTAATCTAAGGCTTTCTAATTAATTATTAACATTAATGATTTTTAACTTTATTGTTTCATTTTTTATGTACAAAAACTACTCTGTATTTATATACGTATATATATATATATATATATATATATATATATATATATATATATATATTTATATAAAGATTAATTATTATTGTTTTTTAATTACAAAGAATTTAATAACTTGAATTACTAAGCGTTTACATGTTATCTCAACTTGGTTCGATTTAATCGGGTCAATGACAGTTGCTGTCGATAGAAAACAACCTATTTCATTTCATTTTATATAACATTTTAAATATTAGGTAATAATATAAACGAGCGCTCTGCGTATACGTGATTTTCCTTGTTATGCAGTTTGTTATTGTAGCTACAACTTTTCCGTCTTATCAAACCGGACTGTTGACGTCACGACAAAAATAATGCTACAGCGTTATAAACAATCCAATTAACGCCTACCTTTATTACGATTTTCGCGATCGTTCGTTATCAGTATCAAAATTTAAATTGTTAAACGCATCACGCATACCACGCTTATCTCCAGATGCAAATTTTAGTTCTTCAGACAATAATATAATCTCTTCCCCTTTAATAATGATATAACAAACAGATGTTACAAACTACGATGATAATAAATAATTTAAAATTACTCAGAAGACACTATCAACGTCATTGCAAATAGAGAAACGAATCAATAGTTTGAATGTTCCTTTAAAAAATGCTAAAAAACGAAACGAACATAATTCATGGAGGAATGTGCTAATCAGAATGGACGATGAATTGAAACACGACAAAAGAACGTTTATCGTCACCTATATTCATACAAGAGGTAATCTAAAATGTTGAAACAAATTAGCG
The DNA here is from genome assembly GCA_032883995.1 of Coronaproctus castanopsis. Taxonomy (NCBI): domain Eukaryota; kingdom Metazoa; phylum Arthropoda; class Insecta; order Hemiptera; family Monophlebidae; genus Coronaproctus; species Coronaproctus castanopsis. The sequence goes on from CM065052.1 coordinate 298,513,479, forward strand.
AGACATATCGTTCAAACAAGGGCTAGGAAAAGTTCAATAAGAAGCAGCGCTGTAAAGATCATTTTTTTCTTTACCTAAGTGTGATATATATTTGTCTTTAGCGGAGTAATTAAAGCCCGGGCTTAATCTTAAATATAATTCTAAAGTACCTCAGCGCTAGTTCCCGCAAGTCATTTTATTACATTAACCCTTTCAGTCGCAATGTCCATTATATGGGAATTTTAATGTTAAAAAAAAATTTTACACGTGAAATGTACAAATTTTAAAAATATTTATATAAATATGTCGAAAATCATCAATTTTGAGTCAAAATTTTATAGTGTATGACTAAAAGGGTATCCGTCTGTAACCATCATATTGGTCGTTTGTGTGTTTCTTTTTCTTGCGGGGAAAACGGTTACGTCATTCTCCGTTTTGTTCCTGGAAATAGAGTACGGCATCGATGTGTTTAAATGATGTTTATTGAAAACATTAAATTGAATCATTTTCATTGTACGCATATACATGTTAATTTACCATTATCAGGTCTGTCATTATTCTTTTTCTTTCGAATTGGTCAACTATGGACCAAGTAAAATATCTTCATGATATTTATTCCTCTTCATTTCACTCCAGTATTTCTTCATTGTTTCACTGTGTTTTTTCTTCCTTTCATCTGTCCATTTGCACCGGTTTTCTTCTTCAATTTTTCTTCAAAACTTCGGAACGTGCTAATTGCATTTCTGAACTTATTTCTGTCCATAACGTTACCTTCCGTAACGTTAATTTTCTTAAGATCTTCCTTAACTTCTCGGAATTCGCGATCTAGGATTCCTATCGAAGTACTGGAAAATTCTTTTTGTTAGGCTGTCTCCATTCTCTTCGAATGACCGTAATAGCTTAATCTTCTCTTTTTCACGGTATTGATAATATCTTCAGTATACTCGTATATTTCTTTATTATTTCTTTTTTTCCATATTTCCCGATTAGGTCTCGGTCCCAGAATTTCGCGTATATTTTCCTTTCCTTCATTTTGATCTGTTCCAGTTCTTTATTCACATTCGTTGCTAAACACTCCGACGCATACAGACATTCCGGTTTAATCACTACACTATAATGTCTTAACTTAGATGTTATGGACATTGATTTTTTATTATATATATCTTTTGTCAGCTGAAATGCTAACTCCATTTTTCTTATTTCTATCTTGGTTAGCTGTTTTATCCAACTCGTTTATCTGTATAAATTCCCCTAGATATTTGAATTTTTATACGTCCGTATTTGGTGACAATAAATTGAGGATTATTATTATTATTGTTTTCACTTTACGTAAATATTACATGTACTGAATTTACTTAAAATAAATTTTATTTTGCTTACGACGAATTCCATTTCGTAGGAGATAACGATCAAAATATCATATTATGGTTGGACCACAGAGCGACTGTGGAAACAGACTTAGTGAATGAAACACATCACCCGGTATTGCGGTATACCGGAGGTAAGATTTCGTGTGAAATGATGGTGCCTAAAATGTTATGGTTGAAATCTAATATGTACGATTTATGTTGGAAACATGCCGGACATTTTATGTTGTTGCCGGACTTTTTATCGTGGAAAGCCACTTCGAGTGAAAAACGGTAATTAAATGTAAATTATGAAGAAAAAAAAAATAGGAAAGAAAAATATGTACTTTATGAATTAGTTATACGGAAACGATTTAATAATAATACACGTTGTTTGATCGTTTCAAAAATTATGAATTTCATAACCGATAAACTTAATCCTAATTTAAACCGCAATCGTTCGCACTGTTAGATAAAATCAAAACTACTTATTTTAAAAATAACTACAATAATGTTAATGATGAATTTAAATTATCGCTCCTCCACTAATGCTTATTCTACGTAATAATGGAGCAGATTCAGTTAAATTTTAATGACGACTATTTCCTGTTTGTAATCGAAGATATGTGAAATGTTAGAAAAAAAAAAATCTAACGCGCGAACGATTACGTTAAACGAATTGTGTTAGTAGAAATGCAATGCGCGAATAATTCCGAAGTGTTTTCTTCAGTTGTAAAAGAATTCATCTTACACTTTCGTATAAAAATTATCATTCTAAGCGTCCAGATTTTATTATATTACTTTTTTAATATATATTTTACGATATTCCTTTATATTTTTTATTTTTTTACTAAATAATACTGCGACGACGAATAAAGACAAAGTTACAGGTAAAGTAATAGAATGATCGCAGGAAGATAAAGACGTAAATATAAGTGATCAGAACTCAGACACCGCATCTGAGTATTCAAATCATGATAATGCATCGGAATAATCAGATAATAGTGATTCTAATAGATCATATTACCGACTAATTTACGAAATAAGCCCCGTTATTTTGGAAAAGATGGTACAGAACAGCGTGGGTACATAAGCTACCGATTAAAAATACTGTTCGCTAAAGTATAATTACGAAATTACCTGGAGTGATTTGCGTAGTTAAAAACTCAATCGCAATTTTAGACTGTTGGAAAGTATTTTTTCCGGCTGATATAGTCATTTATATTGTCGAATGTACAAATCAACAACTGAACTTAATTCGTTCTTCCTATAAACGCAGTGAAAGAGATTGTCCGCCAACAAATTTCGAGGAAATGTTAGCTTTTTTTTAGGTTATTATATTTGACTGGAGTAAAAAAAGATTCAACATTTGAATACGGATGAATAACTGGAAATGTTTCTCGGCAACTATGTCCAAAATACGTCATTATATCTCTAATGAATATTTATATTTCAGAATTATAATTACCTTCCTTTAATACTTTATACTTCATAGCGGTAAACCAGCAGGATTCTTTTAATATAAAGTGGAAGTAGGCTAATTTTGTACCTATGCGGTATGATATATATATATATAATAAATAGAAATGTTACAAGAATGTTTCCCTGCGGTGCCATAACTACTTTTAAATTTATGAGTTTTAATTTTAACGTAAAATTTCCGGTTTTATAAGTAACATTTAATCGTAGAGAATAAATGCTGCAGAAAACTGTATTTGATTAACTTAAATAATATTCCGTAGTGCCAGCTTGTAGTGTATTTATTTGTATTTGATCAGTGATTTGATCACAGATTTTCACTAGTTGCATAGTGATATTTAAATTGAGTCTAAAACTGTATTGGAAATTATTTCGATTTTTTTTTTTGTTATAATATTTCCTTAGTCTAATCCGTGGTATTTTTAAGGAATATTGCTGAGTACACCGATAGATCTTATGTTCTTAATCAAGGAAGCATCCTTGCCACGTTTTGGGTACAATTACAGACAATCTCCACGACACATAGACGAATGCGTGAATTAAATAAATATAAATTATGGTGTCAATTTCGAACGGGTTTAAATGTATCGGTTACTTCTTTTTTTTTTTTAAATAAAGAATTCTACTAAGTATTAATATTTGAATATTCACCACCCCCATCAACATTAGCACACGTATACTCATGAACAACAGTAAACAGGAATGGACCACCGACTGGACCTCACAACCTTCCTGAGGAGCATAAAATCAACCATAGAACCTTGGTGGACTCTAGATTGTACAAGCAGAAAATAATACGGTACCCTAAATCGTCTACGTGTGGGTCATACAGCCGTAATCTATATACCAAAAGCCCTCCACCAACAAACTGCCCCTATGCGACATTTAACAGAACCAACAGTCACACACTTAATCTACAACTGCCAAACACTCACTCCACACAGGTTAAAACACAAAATTCAAGACCCGATACACAAAATACTCTCAAACCTGAATCAATAAGTAGAATTCTAACTTTTGCCAGAGAAAACGGACTCCTAGCATACATATACACTAGACACATTATGCATATGGAGATTTACATAATATTTAAAAAAATATATATTTACAGATAAATAAAATCGTTCTTAAAATATAACCGGAAATATAATTTTCGCTTTTAATGTTAATTTTATTTTCAAATTACGGTCAATTTCAAATTTATATACTCGTGGCATTATTTGGGTGAAAAATTACAACACGTCTCCGTTTATACTGATCTAACGTTAAATTTATAATCTGTTTTCTTTAAATGTTGAAGAGATTCGATACCAGCCTTAACGTATACCTTTCCTCGCAGCAAACTCAATATCAGATAATACAAAAGCATCCAGATGCTTTCGGCCATATTTCATCAGGGGTCATATCATAATATTGCCAACAAAAAAAAAATTGATTTACACTACTATAATTCGACCTAGGTTAACATACGCGTGTCCAGTTTGGGTTTAATATTTTTTATTCCGTTATATTAGGAAAAAATTTATCCATTACTTTACCACTCGTTAAAATATCGTCATATCTCTGGCTTTACATTACAAATTTGTGCATTTAATTTTTACACGTTCTTTGATTGTTGTCCTTTATTCACAAAAGAATTAGTGATGTTTTTTTGTTATATATAGATCCATCGGTAATACTCGTTGATTGGATATATATATATATATATATATATATATATATATATATATATATATATATATATACATATATAATCTGTACTACTTTATTTTAGATCATTATGTTCAATAGTATGTAAATGTACATACTTGGCTAACCCAAATAACGTGAATAATGATGGTTGGGATGAAGGATTTTTTAAAATGATAGGAATGAAAGAAGTTACGGAAACTAATTGGAAAAGACTCGGTAATAATTTTTCCTTTATTTTATCAGATGATTCTCGTTAATTTTATCGCAGACGTTTTTGGTGTAACACGGATATTTGCTCGCTTCTTATTAAGATTTTTATTTTGATATATTTTTAAGATGATATTTACTGCAGCGATAAATGTACGTAATTACTGAATTGAAGTTAATTTACTTAAATTAGTAGAGAATACATTTTTTATAAAGCGCGAAAGCAGTCATCGTTCATTCGATTAATAAAACACAGTCGTTTGCTTCGTATTATAATTAACGCGTGATGTATTAATAGAAATATAGACATTTTTTACAATTTTCACATTCGTAATCGTGAAAAAATCTTTAGCATAATTTAAAGTATAAAGGTTATAATTAAAAATTATAAGGTCAAATATATAATTTTAGATTTATACACGAATCTACTCAATAGGCGTAAGTTTCAATTTTAACATATTTACATTTATGTACTTAATTTTTTCCTTTTTTTTAATACTGCGTTGATTGGTTCTTTTTAATTAATTAGGTTCGGAAACTCTTAAACCGGGAGAAAAATGCGGGATACTTACCGAAGAAGCTGCTTATGAATTAGGTCTTGAACCTGGAACTGTAGTGAGTGCGTCATTGATCGATGCTCATGCGGGAGGCGTAGCGTTAATGGGTTGCATTGCTGAAGGCGTTGAAAAAAGTTTTACATCAAAAATTGGTTTGTCGTGATAAAGAAATTCTTATTTACACTCGTCAAATTTTCATATTTTTGATAAGTAATGACCTCGTTTGTATATAAAAAGCGATATTGGACCACAAGTTAGTCCTATAGTGTTTAAGAGTTTTATATTAATTTTTCGTTACACTTTCCAAATTCGAAGGAAACTATCGTAATTCGATTGTAACCTTTTTTTTAAACTATTCCTATTAAGAATTTAATTAATTTATTGCCAATTTGTTGATGAACATATTTTTATAATTTGTATCTAAAATCAACGAAATCGATATAGTTTCGATGTTAGCCAGGTCGTCCAGAATGAATGTTAACGAATAGAATAATTTATTTTTACGAAAATAATTTTAAAATTGTTCAAATTTATCGTTATATGACGTTTAAAAATTAAGAAAACGCGATGATGCTTATGAATTTTAAAAATAATCCAAAATATCAAAAGTGTTAATCGGTGAATTTTCGTCCTAACTCGAATACGTATAAAAATTAGTTATATCGTAACGTAAATAATGGTAAATTAATATGATTTTTTCGACTTTTTCATTATAATGACCGACTTTCCAAAGAGAATACTCTTTATCCTCGAAGGGACTAAGATCTTTAATGTTGTGCGGTGAATATTTCTTTGCGAATCTTTTTTATTAACGCGTTAAGTTGGCGACTGGTTCGATTAAATAGATTTTTATCATGTAGATTCCGTGTATTTTGCCATATGCGTCGGGCTCGTCTTCGTTCAGATTGAGTCGTACTTGCAACGAGTACGTGATTCGATTTATAGCTTTCTGATTCATAGCTGTCATGGCTGTTTCGAGAATTGCTTCGATGAAACTTTTTGACTGTTCTAATAATCTAACAAACTGAGATAAATTTCCCCGGGAAGAACTAGATCAGAAAATAAACCTTAGAATACGATTGTATCAATAAATGAAACGAACAATTGCACAATCGATCCAGTAATATGATTGTCGTAACAACACATTCAGCGTAGTAAACACTTCCTCAGACCGAATACTACATGCGATACTAAATCAAGAATAAATACACCACACGGTCAAGATATCTATGAGTGTTTAGAGGAAGAAAAAAATACTAGATATATGGTTAATAAATAGGATATTACTGTTTATTTAATTTATCTAGCTAACTCATTTAGGCATATATAAATTATATAATTTATCAAGGTTAACTCATTTAGACCTACGTAAATTATAAATAAATTTAATAAACTATCAGGGACTTAGTGTTTCAATGAAATGCAGTACCTGAAGACTGTAGCTATTGTTTGCAAAATGGAAAATAAAAGTATAGCGGGAAATACGCTGCTGTCGATTATTATTAAGGGGGAAAAACTGGATTAAAGTCGAATAATGTTGGGAGGAGGATCAAATAACGTTGTTGAAAACATATATATACAGAATTGGAGCAAGAAATTTGCGTGAATTAATGTATTTCAAAGACCGTTAAATATTTATCCCACGTTTCGATAAAAAATCTGCTCCGAATACTTTCTATATTGAACTGGTTTGACTTCGGTTTTCAGATATCTTATTTAAATCTCAATGCTTTCTTTGGCAGATTTGTCAAATAAATATGCGTCATTTAGATCGCATTGAGGAGGAAAAAATCATTCTTATTGATAAAATGTTTCGATATTCTTATTTTGATATTCTTATTTTAGCTTTAATATGCGGTACATCAACTTGTCATATGGCTGTGTCTAATGATGAACTATTTGTACCCGGTGTTTGGGGACCGTACTATAATTCGATGATCCCGAACACCTGGTTAATTGAAGGTGGTCAATCAGCCACTGGCAAACTAATTGATCATATTATCGATTCTCACCCGGCAACGTCGTCGATTAAGCAGAAATCGAGTTTGTAAGTATTGCATTACGCATTTTAGAACACATAAATGTTTACATACGTTGTTCTTTTATTATATATTTATTTACTTTCATATTCTTACAAATGCAAGAAATATCGTAGAATATTTAAATAACTTGTTGCGGAATATGGCCAAAATGAAAAATTTAGAAACGATAGATGAACTGACACAGTCCATACACGTTTATCCAGATTTTCATGGCAACCGATCACCACTTTCTGACCCAACTTTAAAAGGCATGGTGAGTTTTAAATATATATATATATATATTTTACAAAATTGAAATTAAGTTCTACTTTTATCAAATTTATCTCGTTTTTCGGTATTGTTATATAATCAGTTTATAGTTGTTCAGAAGTCCGAATTTCGTCTCAAGATTTTTGTATAATTTTTCCCGTTTTAACTTTTTTTCTTTTTTTTTCGTAATTCGGATTTTTATTATCGAGAAAGATTTATTTAGGTATATTTAAAAAATCAATTTAGAAGAAATTGATCGAAACATTCGGTACGCAGCGTTTTATTTTACGCTTATGATAGAGATTAAAAAAAACAAAGCCGGTTGGAGGCGTTCGAAAGCTGGCATTGGAAGAGAATGGAAAGAATAACGTGGACAGAGCAAATTAGTAATAAATAAGTATTTAAATTAATACGTGGAAATAGAAGTTTATTAGGAAAATTAAAAGAAAGAAAATACAAATATGTAGGTCATATTTTCGTACTCGATGAATATTTAACATAAATAATTAAAGGCACTGTAGAAGGAAAAAGATTAAGAAGAACGCCAAGAATGAAGTATATCAAACAAATACAAACAAGAGGGCAGAGTAACATGAAAAAAATGGCGCTATTCAGAGAATTTTGACATTTCAAATTAGCCGTCTACCAAAAGGAATTGTGATGATGATTGCTTGTTTAACACGGTTTGCGTTTCGTACAAATATTTGCTTGCGATTTAAAAGTACAAAATTTTCTCTCACAATGATCTTAGAAAAGTGAGTTTACTTGTAAAGAAACTTTTATTTACGCTAACGTAGATATTTTGTTTATATTTTATTCTGAAAAAAAAGTGTGTATCGTATTTTTACAGATTTCTGGATTAACCCTGTCAACCGATGAAGAAGATTTAGCTTTGTTGTATTTAGCTACTTTACAATCGTTAGTGGTGAGTTTAAAATGATATATTTTACATTTAAATAATAATAATAATAGTAATAATAGTTAATATAAATAATAATAATAATAATGACATAGAACAAATTATATTTTGTTTTTTTTTTTTTTTTTACTAGCATCCGAATTCAATATTTCGGTTTCAGTCCCCGTGATTTTCCTCGTTTCTCCACCTGGTGCAAAGTTTTTCGTAGTGTAACAGGATTTCTTATAATAACTCCCCGTTTTTATTTTGAATCGCTTGACTTTTCAGTTTGGATTTTCTTTTCAAATCTTTCACCGTGTTGAAAATAATTTTAGGTTCGTTTCGTTCCGTACGTTCTTGGAGATCAGCGCATGTACTTTTTATGTATGTATTCATATTTCTAACGCTCGTTTTTTAACCTTCAATTACGTCGCGTTAGGTTGTTTAACTGTTTATAGTTTATCGAAGAAAAAAATCCGGACCTTCAGTCGTTTATATATCGCCGTGTGTTTCCTACGCAGGACAAATCCTCTAGATTGTAAAACTTCAAAAGAAAGAGAATTACCGCCAATAATTATAGAATGAAAACTGAATTATTATAGTCGGGTATTTATTGAAATGAAAAGTACCAATCGGTTGTGTAGATAGAAGAAAGTTTTCACGACGAAAAGACCTAGAACGATTGTGTCTATGTGCGCAACGATACCTGTATAGTGATGCTATTGATAAAATGAAGATGGCCTTACCGATTGCCGAAGTTCGTAAAGAAAAAGATGTAATATATATATATATATATATACGAATATATATATATATATATATATATATATATATATATATATATATACGTATGTACGGATGACTTTCATTTATTATCGGATGGAATAGGATAATTCAATGTTTCGGACAGAACTATATCGTCGCGATTGAATATTTTCATATTCATCGCATTTCAACTAATACCGTACGATTTGCTGAAAATAATTCTAACGTAACTCATTATGGATACAATAATCTATGTGGATATTTTTTAGATTTATTTACCGACGCTTCTATTAAATACTTCCGATGATATTTAGCTTTCTGTTCGCACGACCTGACTTTTAATCTTATTCAAGATTAGGATTTTTTAATAATAAAAATGCTTTTAGCTATCCGTCCAAATGATTGGTAAACGAATAACATACAGGTCACGTATGGAAATCGAGGAAGATCAGTGTAATTCATCCCCATATTGGTTTACCCATAATGCGTCGCATCTTCCAGTTACGCAATGTAACAACATTTTAAAATATCGATTTATATATTTCCCGATGACTGTTTGAATTTAACATTAGTAATGACATCTGTGAAAACAAATGTATGCGACCGATTATCGAAGTATCAGCTTGATGAGACGTTTATTAAAAATTTTCCTCAAAATTGTATACCGAAGAATACACAAGTAAATAGATAATACTCAATTTGAATTTAGAAAAATTTTTGGGTACTAGGGATGTCTTATTTAGTGTTAGGATGTTCACCACCAGCTGCTTGTATCATTGCAAGCATCATTCCCTTTTAGACCTATTTATTATTGAGCAAGCAATAATTACAGGGTACAAAATCACCAACAACTTAAATTTAGTTAAAAATCTAAAACTCCTAAACGCAGACAACAAACACGCTCTGGAAACTTCACCTAATATTAAAATACTAAAAAACTGAAAAAATAAATATTTCACAGAACTAACGGAATCAAGAGTACACCGACTGTAAAATCTTTTCCCAAATATCAAAGATAATATCAGTCTTAAACATTTAAATGAAACTTTTTTTAATTTTCAAGTAATTCGAGGTGTACCCGTCTTCGCTTTAAACTAATATATTCACCAATATAAGCGTATTAGACAGAAAAAGAATTTGTAAAATGCTGGCCGACGTTCGGTAGTGGACATGGCGCGACGATGATAATGACTATGTTATTTTTAAAATTAGTGTAATAATTTTCACAAAAAATTTATGTTTAAATTTTCAATCCTAATTGGTTTGGTTATTATCAACGATTACTGTATTCTGGAGGCTATTTCTTAAATCTATACGACTGTATAGTCCATTACATTATTCGTTATAAATTAATTAAATAAATAAGTAAAATTGTTAACGGCAATTTATAATATAATTCTAAATATTTATTTATTCATTTTAAAATACGTATTCATTTATTTACTTCGATTGTTCATCTATTTTTCTATTCGAATTTTATTTAATATTTCGAGGAATTATTTTATTTTTATATGAATTAATTCGGTTTTTAAAACGGAGTTTAGTATTTATTTTTCGACAAATCGTCTATCGATATATAATTTACGTGAAATTTATAACGATAATATTTCGATTTTTCAATAGTTTCGATGTATTTATTTAGTTAATATTTTTTGTATAATAATAATAATAATCATCATGGTAATGATACGATTGTAGTATCAAACGAGGCACATATTAGAGCGGATAAAACAGTCCGGTCACGAAGGTATCAACGTAATTTTGATATGCGGGGGATTAAGTAAAAACGCGGTATTTTTACAACAGCATGCCAACGCGATCGGTCTGCCTGTTTTATATCCTGAAGAATCGGCGGAAATGATGCTCGTTGGAGCGGCTATGTTAGCGGCTTCCGCCGCGAATTTTTATCCGACTTTAAACGAGGCAATTATAGGAATGGGCAGTCGTGCCACGTATGTGAAACCGTTATCAGCGTTGTCCGGGTAAGATGATTTAATTGAATATTTTATATAAACGGTACGTACGATATTTTTAGCTAATGTTTCATTTTGAATACTACGTTGTTACTAAAACTGCGCGTCATGTCTTTCTTATATTACTTTGCTGGTCGGTGCGCTACTTTATTTATGCTCATCGCTTAAAATGAATTTAATGAACTGGCGGTATCGAATAAATGTTGATTATTAATTTCGATTCGGATTATCAAAAATATTTAGACGGTATTTAAAAAAAATCTTATTCTGTTAGAATTTTTTTCGCTATAATATTTGATAATAATTAATTTTAAAAGCGAGATAATAAGTTAATATACGCAATATTGAAAATAGCACGCTAGAGACGAAATATTTAAGAAAAAAATGTTATTTAAGTTTTTGTTATTAGACTTTTATGAGTGGGTTTACCGCCTTACCGATCATTAAATTCTTCATATTGAATGATTATATATATTTATGACGTACTCAATCACAATAACTCGGAAAGAGAATAAATATCTTAATTTCGCTAATCCTCGATTACAAGTCATTTTTATTACATCGCTTCACCTGCTAAGCCAGTATAATATGTTTACATGCATATGTTATAAATTTTATTTCACGTAGCTAATAAATACACTATATACTCTAATGTTTTATGGTTGGTATTAAGCGCATATAAAAGTAGGGGATGAAAACAGTGGCAATGGATGTCGAAGTAGGAAAGGAGTAAGACAAGGCTTATCGCCTAGATTATTCAACAAAGATTCAGAAGAAATGATAAAAAATGCAAATATGGACAACGTCGGATTCAAAATAAACGAACGCAAAATAGGATGCATAAGCTACGCAGACGACAGAGTACTGCTGGCGGGATCGATTAGAGGAAATGCAGATGATGGTCAACATAAATCGAGCAGGGGAGAAATACGGCATGAAAAGAAACGAGGGCGAATAACAATGTAGATCTAAAATTAAAAATCGGAAACGAAATGGTGAAAACAGCAAAAGAATTCCGATATTTAGGCGTATTGATAATAAGAAACGGCCGAGATGTAAATGAAATTAAAAGTCGTATCGGAATGGCAAAGCAAGCGTTTAGGAACCTACGGGCTGTACTGAAAAACAGAAAATTAAAAATGAATATAAAGACTAAAGTTCAGTGCTACGTCATGTCCGTCCTGAAATATGCATCTGAAACGTGGGCGCTTTAAATGCTTTTGAAATGTGGCGAATACAGTGGACGGCGAAGATAACGAACAAAAAAGTACTACAACGAAATGGAATGGTGAAGAATGTCGTAGAGGATATTGAAAAAAGGAAGAAAAAGTACCTAGGGCACAAAATAAGAGAAGAACGATTATTTCAAAGAAAAATACAATGAACGCGAGGAAGAAAACAGCTGGAGATGATGACATCGAATCAGCTAGAAAAAGGGAAATACAGATCAATGTTGATACATGCCATCCTGTGACAAGAATATTCTACAAGATGATGATTAATTAATATGCCTATTGTATCGCTGAAATATGTTTATCAAATTATTACGAAATAAACATTGAAAATGAATGTAATCGGACGCTATTTTGAGTTTTTCTTTTAGTGTAAATATACTAAAAGTTAATGGCATTCATTTTTAAGAGAATTTTTAAATACTTCCGAAAGATGTTTATCAATTTAATGACGGTTACAAGAATTTGTTTTCGTTTAAAATGTTTAAATTATTTCAAACAGAACGAGTAATAGTAATTTTATAAATACTTTTTTTTTTAGCCTTATTATTAATCCGTGACCTCACGTATTTTTATTTACCGCCTAATCATATACACGAACTAACCCTTAACTATACAGACAGGTCAACCGGTACACGATTTCATTTTTTTGGCTTTTCAATAATCGCGATACAGCTCTATGTACCTTTTCAGAGTTTAGTATCGTGTCTACATTCGAAGTAATGAGTTTATACTTAATGTTGTAGAATAGTTATTTTAGTATAAAAATCGCTAGCGATCGGAAATACCGGTTGTCTGTGTTTCATGTAATAATAGTATTATTTCTTTTCTCATCGCCGTGCTTGTTGCACCGGTTAATAATACTGAACTAATTCGATATAATTTTATAAAACAGTTGGGAATGAAATGAAACGGAGATTGCAGACAGCGAGTATCAACCGACAAGTCCGAGATTATGTATAAGTCCCATATTAAAGATAGATGAATGTTATAGTACTGAGAATGGAGCAAGTACAAAACTATCAATCGGAACGACTTGCAGAAAATATCCGTCGAAAAATGAACGAAAAATGTTCCAGACATGTCCTAATATGCAAGACGCCTTTACATGTATGGGATGTACAAGACGTTCTTATAAGGACTGTGTGGTCTAAAAATATGCATTTAAAACACATTGCACATTTTTATATAAATATTTTTTTTTAATTAGTTTTCATTTTTTTCCGTTTAACCAACATTATTTAACAACATCTTATAATTAAAAATAATATTTAATCGCCTTTTATAGATATGTATGGATATTCCATAAATTATGTTTAAAACTTTATAAAACGTGTTTATTAATATACTTTTTTAGCACAACTCATTTAATTTTACTTCAAATTTATTTACTCGGCCTAAAAGTGTAGTTTATAAGTGAAAAATATAAAATTTAGCTAATAAATTAAAACATTTCTTTTTTGGGAATTTTTTGTTTAGGTTGAAAAAAATTTCGATGTAATATTTACTTAACGAATTCTGTTTATTTTTCAGATATCACGATCGTAAATATCAAGTTTTCCACCAGATGCTTAACCTTCAAAAGTCGTGTAATGACATAATGAAATCATAATGTCGTATAGTACGTTTAAAATATGACGTACGATCGTTTACTTATAAATTATTTCGAAATAATAGTCGAAATTTTTTTATTTCGATCTTTCAAATTTTTGCTCGCGAGCACTTTATTTAAAAATCTCGATAGTATCGTTCGGGTGTATTTTAAAATAAGAAGATCACATTTCGAATAAAATATAATTAATGATTGATTCTTGGCGTCGGTCTTTAATAAGTAAAACCTTGCTCTAGACAATTATGAAGTATTAATTACGTTAGCAAAAATAAATTACAAAAAAATTAAAGCTTACACTCTATTAATACAGGACGTAATATGGTTCCAGATATAGTTAATTTTTTTTAAAATAAGAATTCATTATTAACGTTCGCTGTTAAATAAGGTATACAGTCGATTCGTGGTTAAAAAATCTAACGGTTGCAATTACATCTTCGAAACACGTACACAATAATTTTTTTCGTTTCGCACAACATCACAACATTAATAATATCAAAATCAACAAAGTGTAATATACGTGAACCGTTTAAAACCGAATCAGAAAAGTTAAAAATTATGAAGTGATTACGAATCAAAAGATAAAAAATTGTATTACATTAAACCAAAATATATTAAAAATTTATTTCCATACGAATAAGTACAAAATTTCTACAATTAGAAAAGTATAAAAATTTTTAAAATACTAAAACGAAACAATTCGATAAACTCTACGTATAATATATTCTTATTTTTTCACGATTTATACAAAACAATCCTCTGAAAATAAAACGATCAATTGCCGTATAAATAACAAAGCTTCAAAAAATTCTACGTATATTAACATAGGTCAGTAATAATAGGAACAACGTAAACTCGAGAGAGGCGATGAAACAATTCACACGCGGAAATGGACACAGTAAAAGAAACACCTATAGAAATCTTAAGAAGAAAAACTAATCTCAGACAGAGATATAAGTCCTAAACTCGTTTGTTGACCGGTAGTATGCGCACACAACCGCACCATGTATTATACACAACACAATGAGAAAACCTGTGTTGCCGTGTCAAGTGTGTGTACTTCAAGAATTTTGGTTGCAAAACGATTAGCAGTCGCTAATACAGACATATGTAAATTCTACAACCCCCCATACTGTCATTAGACGCGAAACCGTATATGGCTTTCCGATGCTTTCTTATCGAGCGTGAAACCACCAACCGTTGTAACTAGGCATTTCAAAGCACTTTTTAAAGATTTTTTAATTTTTATAATGTATTCTGCGAAAAATAAAATTCACTTATTTTCTTTAACTTTATCAAATAATTAGTACTTTTAACTATTTTATTACATCATCAATTTTTATGCTGTTCTAGATATTCCTGATGGTTGTGCAACCATGCAACCTTTATGTACGAGCTCCAACTGGTATTTGATCGACCCCCCCCCCAAAAAAAATCGTATTAAATATTATATTCTAATGTTTATTTTTTGCTTCAAATAATTTCCAGTGAAACAGTGTCATAAACATAGGTTCGAACGAATTAAACTGATTCGAAGAAGTGTGTATTAAATTCTTTCATTGTTGCAAGAAGAACTGAGGACGAATCATATAATATATAGACAGGAGGGTGGTATATGGATGCAACGTATGAAAATAAGTTATAATAAAATAGAGATCACGCATTGAGTAAAAAAAAAATACGATTAAAATCAAGAAAAACGCCGTAATGGGGTAGAATTTTGTAACGCTCAAATTATTTAATATTTCTAACTAAGAATCAAAATTCATCAGAAATCAAGACTTGAACGTTTCCTTAAAATACTTGGCGATTTCGTTGACTTTTAAAAGCGTATTTATAAATAAATGTACATGATATCATCTATCTTTTTTATGGGAAGTAGCTTTAAATCAATGAAGTTCAAAATTATTTTTAAGCAGTTTGCGTATTCCACGAATTCACATTTTTCTTTCGCGAATATATCACTAGCTATTTTGGAAATCGTATCTACTTGAGAACTATCGCGGAAAACGTACTAGTTTGTCGTGAGTGTGATTCACATTTTTATTTTAACGGATGCTTTTATGAAATAAGTTAAACGTTTAAGAAAATAATTATAAAAAGAAAATATTAATTTTAAACTTATCAAACGTTTCTTTATTAAAAAAAAAAACAAAACAAAAAAAACATGGTACTACAGTTTTTTGTTCAGTTAGTTATTTGGGTAGCTACAGCAAAACTACGTTGGCTACTGATGATGCTCTAACTAATCAAATTTATATATATATATATATATATATATATATATATATATATATATATATATATATATATATATATATATTTATAAATATTTTAACACTGTAGAAAGTGTTTTTATTTTATTTATTGTGATTTTAAACTTATGGGAATTGTGAATCCATGGTGTTTTAGTAACTCATAATCAACACCTTCAACGACTAAGCTAAAACCGTGAGTTTTTAATTTTTTTTTTATTTTAACAAGAATTATTTTAAAATCACACCGTAACTTTTTAAATTTTAATTTGTTCGTAATATTTTCGATAAAAATGATCAACAGCATCATTATTATGGTAACATAAAATACATGTTCAGATATTGTAGAAAAATCGGCCCACGAAAGCATTGTCTGGTGCATATCTTGAAAAATTTATGCTTTAAGTAAATTACATTTATATAATCATATATATATATAATGGCGAATTTAGAGTAGGGGGTACTTTAGAAAATGAAATGAACTAGTTACAATATAAAATTTTAAGTAAAAAATATGTATATATGTATATATATATATATATATATATATATATATATATATATATATATATCGTCATCATCATAGCGGTGGGGAATCTTTTTGACAAAAGATAGTGTACAACAACTTTGAATCAAACCAAATCATATTTCCCTTTTCCTGGCTGCGTCTCAGTTTCCGTTTCGCAAATCCTGTTGTTATCATTTCCATTATTTTTCTTCCCACTGGTGGTTTTCCTTCAATCTTGCATTGCATTGCAAGCAAAAATATTCCAAATTTCACAAAGTACTGACAAAAGGAAGATTGTCCTATAGTCAGAAGCATTTGTTCCATTGTTCCTAGGTTTTTTCTCATTTTCCAATCAGCAGGGATGATATTTCCGAATTTTAGTATACTTCATTATTTACGCTAGCGATTAATTCGTGACTTCAGATCCCGAATGTTTTATAAATTTAGGAAATACTTCATCGAAGCCAGCTGCTTTTCCAACCTTTGTCTGCTTTATTGTCTGTGAAAGTTCCGTGTTGAAATTTTGATAATCGTAGCTTCTTCTTTGGCTATATCCTTCTTCATTGGGATTGTATCCACTTATCTGGAGGTATATTTTTATTTAAGGTCTGATTCCAGTTACCTTTAATAAATTCCACGTCTTTTTACTATTGTGTGTAAACTCCAGACTCTCAGTACATCGAGTTTATTTAGTAACTCCGTTGCTTTATCGTCGCTGCCGGTTCTTTTGTATTCTTGTAATAACTTTTCACAATGGTCGGACTATCCTGGTACAAATTCATTGTTCTTCCTCTTAGTATATATTTTGCATAAAAATAAAAAAAAAAAAAAAAAACAGACATCTTTTTAACAATACGTGTAAAGTTTTTTACATTTTAAGAAAGAATAACAACTGATGAAGCCGAGAACGATGCTGATAAACCGTATTTTAATGATCATCGTACAAGTCTTAAGAAGCGTTTTGACCGGAGGAGGTATAACGCGATACAAAATGTCTAATTTTACCTCGAGTCGTACGATATTAATATAAGGATATGTTTACGAAGGAATAAGTTGTGATAATGGCGTTTAGATTTAGAAAAAAAAAAAAAAACTCGTTATAAATAAATCATCGTGTAAATGCGTAGTTGCGAAATTTGTATATAACAAATTGTTTTGTTAAGAGGCTCCTTGTGTGCGAAGAACAGGTACAAGACTCTGAAGCGGCAATCGGAGTAGAAAGACATGCTGAAACGGTTTTCCAATTTATTTAAAAGATTTAAACGAAGCGTTACCGTAAAGACATCGAACGAATAAATGATAAACTGAAATCAACATTAACGAAGGATCTCAACTGCAGTTATAGGCTGAACTTGTCGTTTACTAATTACCGTCTATTTAATTTTCTTCTCATATTCAATTTCATTTTAACACGCCTCTTTATCGCAGAAAAGTACGTTCGTGAGAATAAGAATAATTAAAAGAACATTTAAAAATTTAATATCGTCTTATCATCGTTTGATTATAGACGATGAGAAAAATGTCGCGATAATTATCGTATAAACCTCGTAACGATCGAACCTTAATTACTCTGGCGAATGCAAAATCTTTTTATGATTATTATTATTTATTATTTATTACGAGTATTATCGCGGCGCACCGTTCAAATTGATGTGTACATAATATCCAATTGGTTAAGCAACCATAAATTAATAGTATCGGATAATCCAATATTGACTAGGACTAATGAAAATAAATACCACGGGGTATTAAAAGAAAACTTATTTATGTTATTACTTAAAGCCGGTTTTTTTTCGCCGGATTTTATACGATGGTACGGCACTTTGAGGTGATATGGCCAGATATCGAAGCGGTAGAGGTGTTACACAAATCTGTTATACGTAATACTTAACAGTATCTGAAATATATAGACTGCAACTTCTGACTTTTGTACTAAGGAATTATACCATAAATTTAATATATCGATTGGTGTAGAAAGACTAGATAAGCGGGAGTGTACATCAGGCGGTGTCATTCCATGCCTCAATAAAACTCATACGCGATTCCAAGCTACTTATCAAGGAGCTGTTGTATTCAATAATTTACACAGTGAACTAAAAATCTCTCTCCTCAACCATAGAATACTGTTAACGTCGTTTTCATTGTGGGTAAAATAAAATAATCAAGAATCGTACACAGTAAAACTGGGTTTGCCTTGATCGCAGCTAAGTACTAGCGTATGAATATTTTACTTGACTTCTTATGTCCGGTATTTGATATTTAGCAAGTAAATATGTATTTAATATTTTTATAAATTAAATTGTTTATTTCTTTTAAGTCGATTTTTTTTTTCAAGAATTTTTTTTATTTGCAAATTTTTTTCTTATTTTTCATTTAATTAATATATTAGTGATATTATTGTTGTTAATATTATTGTTATATTTTTATTGTATTTAGTAAATTGGCATTTGCGCAATTATGCCCACAGCCAACGTTAATAAGTTTAATAATTTTATATGTAACTATTTTCGGGAAGAAATAAAAATGATTTGATTTGATTATTATTTTTATTATTATTTAGTGAATTCGAGTAAAACAAAAAAAATATATAAATGTGTCCGGAGAGAATTTTCTAGATGCCCTATCGAACATTTCCCCGTCGTAAATATAATGCCTCTATCTATCACCCAGGTCACGGAAAAAGTAGAGCTTTAGAGGGGGGGTTGAAATTTTTGCAAATTATCCCTTTTTTTTAATTTTTTTTTTTTTTTTAATAGCTGTATAATTATTCGTCCGTCTAAAGGTATTAATTTTTTTTTTACCTTATTCTATAGCGGAAAATTTAAAATATACCGAGTCTCTATATAGTATAGTAGTGCAATATTTTCGCAAATTCCCAACGTCCATTTCTGCTTCTTTGAAGAAGTCAAGTCAGACTATTTCCTTTTAAACGACGTAACGCTCAGTCGTCTATATAAAACGGTATTGGCTGTAGCCGTGAACAAAATTTTCAACTCGTGATGTCTTTAAAAATGCTCGTTATAATTAAGCTGTCTGCTTGATGATACTTATGTAACATCTCAGATCATGCGGGTGCATAATAAAACGAGCACAAAAAAATTGACATTACAAAAATGTATCATCTATTCTATATATATGTAAGCAATTATAATACTGACACGAAAGGCTTGACACAAGTGTATAATCATACAATACCAGATGTGGCATGCGTTAAATAAAGAGGATGTATCCCTACTTTTTATTTCTTTTAGTTAATCTCTTACATGTGCCCAAATTTTTTTGCCTACTTTTATTTAATTTCTTTATTTAATGGTATTGTATGATTTATCTCGGCCCCGGTATTATAATCGCCCCTACACATAATATAAATGATACATTTATGTAATGTCAAGCCTTTTGTTCTCGTTATATTACACGGACATTAATCGCGATTGTAATATATTTATTATACGATAATAGATGTATGTATTTCTGTTACGTATTACGTTGTTTCATTACTTTGTACAACTTGCACTTGTCTTTATATAATCAACTCATAGTTTTCACATGTTTTTGTTCAATAAGGCACTAATGGTTTTATCGTATTTTATATTCATTGTATAAAAATATGTGTTATGCATGGATGGGGTTTTCAAATGTGTATATAAATGTGTGTGATGTGATTGTGACGTGAGCGAATAAAAGATTCTATTTTACCATTCGCGCATTACGTAGGCGTTTTATGTCGTGTATATTATTATCTAATTACTATATTATTTCGTTGCATGTAACATTGAGGAAATGTCTTAACCCTTTCAGTCATACATTATAAAATCGTAACATTAAATTATCAATTTTATAATGGTATTTATTATTCAGCACTGCTTCTTGAGCGCACCTTAGATAATTTTCAATGTATTTATATAAATATTTTTAAAATGGAGACTTTTCATCTATAAAAATTTTCGTTAACATTAAATTTCATATCCCGTATAGAGGACATTGTGGCTGAAAGGGTTAATAATGTGAAACAAATTTAAATTTGAATTATTATTATTTTTATGTATATATGTAAGTTAATATATATGCGAATATGACGTGTGTATGAGTTTCGCAAATTGTATATGTGTAAATATGTATATGTATGTATGCACGTATGCATATGTCTGATACTTGAATATCTTATAACCACCGTGTATATGCGAGGATAACATGTCCTGTATTTACAACTTTTCATTGTAAGTATAAATTCACAGCTTTTCTGATTTGTATATATACATATCAGTGTATATGTGTATATGTTTTTATACATATATATATATGTAAAGTCGGTGTATATAGGAGATATTACTGTGCGCATTTGCACTTGGAGGTAATGTTTGAGTGTAAGTAACTTTTCTGCACATACGGCGAATTATATCGTATCCGTGATTCGCGCCGCACGGTTGCGCATTAGCGGTTTATCTTAATGTACGCTGTATATAAGACAGCGGCGATAAACTTTGATTTGATCATTATCGTCATTAAACTTATTCACTTTATTATTATTATTATTGTAATGATACTTTCTTCCTCGACGATAAAGTCGTTATTTTACACGTCCATAATTCGAATAAACAGCCGCTTTGGTGAGAAATTTCGAAAAGTTAAAGTCGATATTTTCCTATCGATAATTATCGACGAACGCATTCGATCTCCCGATTTGCGACTGTTAAAAGCGGCATCAAATTTATCGTACGATCATCTTAAAATATCTTGGAACGAAAGGTACGTACTTAAATTAAGGTCATTTTAGTTATAACGGTCAAGAACGAAGTAGTAATATAAAAACGAACTTCAATTGTATTAACGTAATAACGAATTTACGATGCCGAATATTAATTTAAAGTTTAATCGATTTATTTAATTAACATCGTCGCGGATACACCGCTAAGCTGCGAATTCTCGTTTAATCACGATGGAAAATAACGAACAATGAACTCTGATAACGGAAGATTAAAATCTGCACGTAGCCTTTTAGGAACGGTCGAACAGTCGGAAAAGTCTGAAAGACTAATGGAAAACTAGAAGCGCTAGGTAATGTAACGGAATCTTTTGCAACGGGAAACGATTTAAATTTTACCATACAGCGCATCACTAAATAAGACGCAGAGTGGTACAAACCGAGAACATCTTAAATGAAAAATGATGGAAGCAAATCGATGCGAACGATGAACATTTATTCAAGCGCGACCTGTTTGGTATCTTTGTCGCGGACAAATTATATTCCGATAAAGTTTAAAATTTCTAGTATATCGTTCGCGCAAACGGTTACGACTCGATACAATATAATAATAACTCCCTAACGTCTGATTATAAATTTTATTTAATCTCTATAAATGTGAATTAAAATTTCAAATTGCGGTTAATATAGCGCAACCTATATTTACGTCAAAGTTTAATGTCATTATCTGGTTTGGTTGTTAATGGATCTCTAAATACATCTATACGAAAATTGTCATTAAAAATTTGGTGTTTGTTACAGCATTTAAGTGGAAAAAAATTTTAAACGTAAAAATCTATCTATAATATTAATAACAATATTAATAATTAATAATAATAAATATTTTTCCATCATGCATATTATTTGAAATTTGTGTTGGGGTACTAGTATAACCAATTCGTAATAAATTATTTCACTTAGATGGCCTAATTCGAAAAAAAAAATAATAATAATTATATATATATATATTATATCTAATATATATAAATTACGTGTCACGTTGTTTGTCCACGATGGACTCTTAAACTACTTAACCGATTTTAATTAAATTTGCACATCGTGTGCAGTTTGATCCAGCTTGAAAGATAGGTTAGCTTACATCTCAATTTATAGTCGCAATGGGGGTTTTGGGGGGGACACATTTTCAAATTTAGATTTTTGTAAAATTTCGTAAGAACCGATTTCATAGATAACGGTATGATAAGTTCAAAGCATAAAACTGTTTTCAAATACGATCGACAGGGTTACGAATTTTTCAAAATTGCCGACTTGCCACATTTGGCGGGGCGTAGCGTGGGTAGTAAACATTTTTAAACGATTCTAACGGTTGAATATGTGTTTTCTGTATATGATCTACCGTATAAAGTGAAAAAACCGCGAAAAAAAATTTCAAACCGAACCCAAAAATTTCAAAAGGTACCACACCACACGATTTTTTCAAAATTTCGATTTTTTTCGCAATAATTCACGAAGGATTCGAAATTTATAAAAATCGTTTAAACGAAAGTTACGCTTGATTAAAATACGCGTCTAACTATGGTATTGCCGTATTTTTATAGCAAATACTCGCCGAGAAAATTGGGGTTAAAGGGTTTTGGGGTTTTGGGTCTTTTTTGAGACCACTATGATAGGTAGGTGGTTTGTGTTGGTCTCAAAAGAAAGTAGACTTGAAGATCTATCATTTACGTTATTAGCTAAATTTTACCAAAATTAACCAGTAACGAGAAATCGCGGGTTGAAAATTTAATTTTCGATTTTTAAAAATTCTGAAAGTGTTTTTTGGTCGGTCGATTCTACAATGCATTTAGCATGGGCCGTTAATTATATCCATATATCGTTATATATATAAATATTTATATAGCGAATTTGTTTTCGACTGTAAATCGCTTACGTTTAGAGATACGAAAAAAATTGTTATTACCTAATTCGACCGTCATAAAAAAACCTTTAAACCAAGTCGTCGTCGAAATTTAAAAAAAATTCACAGGTGGTTTGGGGAGGGGGTTACTCATTAAAATTTCGATTTTGAAAAAATTTCTACAGAATCGATTTCAGATATATTAAAGTGACGAATTCCAAACAGAAACCCGTTTTTCGTTACGACTTTTAGGTCTCGAGCTACGAATTTTCGAAAATCGCTGACCTGCCACCTTTGGCAAGGCATACCGAGCGACGTAAACATTTTTAAACGATTCCCACTTTACAAGAAGTCATTACGATCTATGATTTTCGATTTTTAAATATTTTTCGACCGATTTTTGGTCGGCCGATTTTATAATGCATTTATCACGAGCAATGTTAATTATATATCTATATATATATATTCCATCCTTTTGAGCCCAACCCGAACCTCCTACCTATCAGAGGGGCCTCAAAAAGGACCCAAAACCCCAAAACCTTTTAAACCTAATTTATATATATTATATATATATATATATATATATATATATAATATATATATAATATATAATATATAATATATATACATATATAATATATTATATATATTAAATATATATATATATATATATATATATATATATATATATAATATAATATATATTATATATCATCATCATGTAGTCATCAGTCCTAAGACTGGTTTGCTAATTTCTTCCACAACTGACGGTTTTCTGTTTTCCTCTTCATATTTGTATATCCTGTGCTACCAGTGTCTTCTATTAGTTGCTGTGTATATTGATTTCTTGGTCTTCCCTTTCCACGTTTTCCATTCATCTGTCCTTCTATAATTATCTTTAATAAGCTTTCATGTCTTAAAATGTGACCGATCATATTAGTTCTTCGTTTCATTATTTTTTTCCATAATGTTCTTCTTTCGCCAATTTTTCCTAACACCTCTTCATTTGTTAATTTATCGGTCCATCTTATTTTCAGCATTCTCCTATAGCACTATATTTCGAAGGCTTCTATGTTTTTTTCTCCGCCTTTCCAATCATCCGTGTTTCACATCCGTACAACGCTGCATTCCAAACAAATAAGGTTAAAAATTTTTTCCTCAAATTTGTACTTATAGCTTTGTTGGTTAAAATATTTGTCCGATCGTAAAAAACTTGCTTTGCTTGATTGATCCGTTTTTTAATGTCCTTTCTACACCTGCCATCTCTGGTGATTTTACTACCCAAGTAATGAAATTCATTCACTTCTTGTATTTTAACACCGTCAATATCTGCACTTATTTTCTTTCGACTGTTATTTTTTTCGCATATCATAATTTTTGTTTTATTTTTATTTATTTGCATTCCATATTTCTTAAATACATCTTTCATTATTTTTAATGTTTCCTTCAATTGATTTCGATTTTCTGCTAGAACAGCTATATCATCAGCAAATTTTAATGTGCATATTATTTCGTATTTTTACACAATTTTTCTTTGTTTTTTCTTTAATTTCTTTCATTATTTCTTCTATATACAGGTTGAATAATATCGGTGATACAGCCCTGTCTAACTCCTTTCAATATTTTAACTTCATTTTTCACATTGCCAATCTGTATCATTGCTTTCTGATTCTCGTATAATTTATATATTAATTTAATATCCTTCTTGTTTATTTCCGTTTTCTGTAATATTGTAAACAATGTGTTCCAATTGACATTATCAAAGGCTTTTTGTATATCTACGAATGCAATATAAAGTGAATTTCCGATTATAAATCTTTGTTCGATTAATAGTCTTAGTGCCAGAATTGCTTCGCGAGTATCTACACGTCTCCTAAATCCGAACTGAGCATCTCCTAATACAATTTCTACTTTATATATATATATATATATATATATATATATATATACGAATTTTAAAAATAGCCGACTTCCCACCTTTGACAGGGCATAGCGCATGACGTAAATATTTTTAAACGATTCCGCCTCTTAAAATAGCAGTTTCTATATAAGATCTATCGTATTAAGCCAAAAAAACGCGAAAACAAAATTAGAACAACCCAAAATTTTTATAAAGGGGAAAGAAATAATGTTCGCAATCAAGATTCAAAATATACGGACTAATCAAACGAATAACAATTTAAGACAAGTTAAAGGCAAATTGGAACACTGTACAAATCGTGAAAACAGACGAGATGAAATTATATTATGTAGAATCCGTATTGGTCATACGAAATTAACACACGTCCGCTACTCCAGAGTGGACTACAGCCGGAGACTGTGGTAACCAAAAAATGTTCATCGATCACATTATCACTGAATGTCCACGGTTCGCCAAGGAGCGGGAGAAAGCGTTCAGACAACGGCCCACGGGAAGAATGACGATAGAAGAAGTGCTTGCGGACGATGAAGCTACCGTTTAATCTATCCTTATTTTTTTGAAATTCCAAAAGATATAGCTTTTCTTTTCAGTTACATTAATCATTTAAGTTATAGTAGACGCAAATGACCAGGGAGTCGAGAGTCTTTAAATAAATACAAATATACAAAATACAATACTACCTCAAATCGCCAACGGGTCGTTTTCTTTACTGTAGTAGTTTGTTCGAAATAACTTCGGTTTGCTACTCGCGCTATATGCCTCGCCGATCTAAAAAAATTATCGAATGACTAAAAAATAAAGCATCCACGACCGGATGATATACCAACAATGTTACTGAAACATCTGCCTCCGGAAGATTATTCGATATAAATATTTTGAACTGTATAGAAATCGTCAGTTGCTGCTACTGTTCCAAAATCTGGAAAAGATAATTCGATTGCAAAAAAACATCGGACCTATAAATTTGTCGATTAATTCGCGTGAAATTGTAGAAAAATTAATTTCAAGTAAATCAAGAGAAGACAAATGTGTGCCACGTCGTCTGTCTTAAATTCAATAAGCATCGGGACTACATCAATTTGGAGAAAGCTATTAATACAGACGGGCATTGTGGCTTAATTTACAAAATCGATCCTCGCCTAATACTCCCTATTAAGAATGATTTAGCCGACTGAAATTTTTGCTTCAAAGTCGAAAACGAACTTTCATCTCTTAAATCTGAGATAGGGTTTTAGGATCATTATTATTTTACTATATATTAACATAGGTTCCGGCTTGTTAGTGATCCTTTCTGTCCCTGTTGTACTACAGGTGAGGTTGATGATTTACAACATACTCTGTTTATCTGCCCCCCTGCGTCGCAAGTCTGGTATTAAGTGCACTGATGTATGTCCTCTTGGTAGAGAAGCGAAAAACTTTCTATTTCTGGCAGAACAGGTAATGCGATTTAAATTTAAAATTTCCTAATTTTCAATTGGCCTTTCAGTCGACCGTGACCCCAAAACCGGTGCAGTTCTTATAGCGTGGTCAACTATTCTTAATTTTTATTTTAATTAACTTTAATCTTTAACTTTGTTCTAATTAGTGTTTAAATACTTTATTTATTTTTTAAGTTTTCTTTTATTTTCTTCAATTGTACTGAAGTTTTACGTACTTTTCTTTTCTCTTCAGATTATTTTGTTTTGTAATGGATAACTTTATTTTCCGATTGGTATAAGATGATACTATTTTTCTATTAATTTATTATTTTATAATTCAAATTTCATCTTGAAGCTAATTGTTATTTTAGTTGTGGTGTAGTTATATTTATACAAATGTTTTGCTGTTTAATTTTTTCGTTCTTTTATTATTTTTTATTATTATTTTAAGTTATTCTTTAAGTTTGACATAAACTCTTTAATTATTGTAATTGATGGAAGAAGGGACTATGAAATCTCATCCCTTCATTCATCGTAATAAGTTAATGTAAGTGTGTGGAGGACTCTGCATTTGTGCCGAGAACCCCATCAATATATTAAAACTCCCGTTTGTTCTAAAGGGAGGCGGTTTTTAGTGGGTAAAAATCCCACACGTTGATTTTGCCTCCCTTGCAGTGTATGTTGTTTATATGCACTGCATTAATAAAAAAAAAACTAAATTTTTTGTTATATCAGTGTCTTTTGAAGATTTTCCACCTCCCGCTTAAAAAAATATATATATATTAACGATACTTTTATGAAGAATATTTACACTGCATACTGACGATATTGTTATCCAAATGGCATCGTTAGAAATTAGCGCTATAGGAAATTGATTATCAAATTTCAATGCTTTAAACAATCTCCATTTTTACATGGTATATGACATTTTAATACTAACAAAATTTTTCATTTTCTGGTCGACGTTGTCTTAATTTTATAAATATTTATATAAATGTATTGTATAATAAACCTCTGTATACAGTTGAAAATTTTGTATCGAAATAGTAAAAAGGTAAAAAGTCATTCATTTTTGGACAAATAAAAACGCGTAAGACCGAAACTATAATTTTAAGAAGACCAATTATAAATGTCTGAATCCGATGAAATAACTCTAATATCGATTGTCATATCTTAGAATCATACTCGATAGCGGAGTTAAATTTCTCTCACTTTTTCAACTATTTCATGGAAAACAAGAGTAATTAAGAGGTAACAAACTAATCGTATATACAGCGATCTTTTAGTCAGTTCTTTTTTAGATGTCTTCCGCGTGGAGTTATATTAGTAATTCACATTTTCAAATTGATCAAAATGAACGTTGCAGTATTCTAAACGATTCCAAGTGTATGAATAATTCTGCTCTTAACATTAGATCTATTAGTAGTTATGTAGGGTTCTGAAGAAATTTCAAAAATTCAGCGACCTCTGCTCGAAAAAGTATTCGAAAATTTTGTAAAAATTGAATAAATGTATCGTTGCAAATGTCAGTTATCTGAACGATATTGTGCTCCACAAATGATTGTAAGCTAATCTCTCGTTTTCTTATTTTTAAATAAAATTTCATTCGAAGGTGTTGGTCGATTAGTTTTTGAGTTATTCGAAAATTAATAAAATCGTCCGTCTTCTCTGGGTCACCCTATAATTGTGAATATTCTCCATTACGTTATGAATAATAAAAACATACGGAAATTAAACATTTGATACTATAATTTTTCAACTGTAAATCTTTTGTGTGATTCATCTCTGGCGATAATAATACAACGGTAGAAGTTATTCAGTTAACCGACGTGTGGTTAAAATGCGAAATCTACCTATTACTCTAATTATTAAGAATATATATATATATATATATATATATATATATATAATATATATATATATATATATATATATACAGAAATGATCGAGAAATCGGTTAAATCTTCATAATGACAACACGGTGAAAACTGATAAATAAATTTGTCGATCCGTATTAGAGTGACGAATGAATTATTCTAACATTTAATTTTTCAGAAAATATGGAGTACGTAGTCAGCGTCGACGTTGGCACTAATGAAGTTCGAGCTTCTGTAGTCGATAAATTAGGGAAAGTTACGAAAGTTTATAGAGAACCTATTAAAATGTGGAACCCTCAACCGAATTATTATCAACAATCTTCGAAAAACATATGGACAGCTTGTTGCAAGGCGACTAAGGTATAGTATTAACTCTATATTTTTTTATTATTATTATTTTTAAAATTGCAAATAATATAAATTAGACGAATTACGAATATTGAAAGAATGCCGCAATCACAGAGAAGTAAGAGAGTATTCTATTTTAGCAAGGAATCTGGGTTAGCCTCGACTTGGTTAGCCTTACACTAGGCAAAGTGCGAGGACATTACATAGGAGGCGCAAACAAGGATGTTGTACGGGAGGTACCGATATATAGGCGTGTATGGTTATTAATAAACGACGCTTGTCATGGACAACTTCTTCTTCTTCTTCGTCGTTGTCTGTTTTCAGACGTTGTGACCATCATAAGCATTTTTAAACTATTTTTCGTCATTCATTCCGATTCTGGGCCGCTTCCGTCAGTTGATGTGTCGATGATATCCTCGCTGTATGTAGAATGTAGTCGATGTACCCGGTGGTCGTCCTCTATTTCTTTTTCCTTCTACTAATCCCTCTATTCTTTTCCAATCCATTTTGGCGTATGACATGACCGAAAAAACTGAGAGCTCTTCTTTTTATCTTCTGTACCAGTCTATCCTTTTCCTCTATTTCCAGAAAAATTGATGTGTTAGATCGATGTGCAGTCCACGGTATTCTGCGCATTCTTCTATAACAGATCATTTCGAACGCTTCTAACTTACGACGTAAAGTTTTGTTTAGCGTCCATGATTCAGATCCGTAGTTCACTATCGAAAATATTAGCATTTCAATTAGTCTCTTCTTAGTTATTATCCGTATAGAGCGGTCTTTCCATACTTTATTTAATTTTCCTGGGGCACTTTTAGCTATTTAGATTCGTCTTTTGATTTCACTTTCATCATTTCCATTACTCGTGATATATGTGCTCCAAGATGTGTGATTGAAGCCTGTTTTTCAATGTCTGGTATAGACGTAAAAGGTTTCAGGCAGTTTCCCAGCCCTATCAATGGTGATTATGGTGCATTTCGAACGATTTAATATTAGTGCTTTTCGTCTGGAGTGTTCTACTCGATTTAAAAGTGTTACTATTTCCAGTTCATTCGCTCCTAATAGTACTGTATCATCTGCATTTCTTAAATTACAGATTTTTCTTCCACCAATCGTTATTCCTCCATTCCAATTTTCAATTGCTCGGCGCATAATCCATTCGCTATATATATTATAAAGCATGGGTGACAGTATGCAACCCTGTCTCATTCTTTTTTTTTTGTTTGAAAACTTTCATGCACAACTGCCGAGACGAAATGTACGAGTAAAACAATAATGCCCGTAAAAGTTTGTAAAAATTCAATACGATGATTGTAAAACTGAATAGTTCACGGACAATACACAAGGCTGTATTCCAGTTCAAACGATAATTTGGGCGTATACGTGTTTCGTGTACTAACACATTTAATGCATTGCTGAATACACAGGGGGAAATGTCTTTTTTTTAACAGTAGATTCTTGAACATTCTGAGTTTCAAGGCTGATATGGAGATTTCTTTCTACTTCTGCCAATTCATTCCTAGTCATGTTGGCTATCTATGAAGAGTATCATCGTCTTCTCTTGTATGGGGAATACATCCATTGATGTATTCAGCCCTTCTCTTAAACTAGGTGGCGAATTCTAGTTCTTTTCAATCGTCGGGTTGTCCTGACGTCTGGAAGCACAGCGACTAACTCATTACAGTGTCCGCGTATGCGTATTGCATGTCTTCGAGCCCGCTGCTTTATTGCTTCGTCGACCGTACAGACCCAACTTCACGATGAATAGCTTCATCAGTAACGTACCCACGGCATTCTGTATATCAGCCTTAAAGTTATATTTTGAAAGCGATATATTATATTTCTGCTAGTATTTTTCGCACGCCCCCACATTGGTGCAGCATAAGTCCATATTGGCTTTATTATTGCATTGTATATTAATACTCTGCTGGCTAAGGAAAGGTTCGAATAATACCCTATTAGCCAGTAGAGAGATCTTAATTTAATATCTAGTGTCGTTTTCTTGTTTTTTGTATATGCACCTTCCAGCTTATTGTGCGATCTAAGTGTACTCCTAGATATCGATGCTGTTTCTTCTTAGTACAATATGTTTACCTAGTGACAGTTGACTATGTTCTGTTCCATTGGTGAATGAGATATGGGTGCATTTATCAGGATTCACTTCTAGTTTCCAGAATTGAGCCCACTGTACGTCTAAGCTTTTCTGTAGCGCTGAAACTGCCACTTCAGGCTTCTTGTCTTGAGCAATGTGTCATCGGCAAAAGTAGTCACTTTGACATTACCCACGGTTGGAAGATCCGCTGTATATAGGTTGTACAGTAATGGCCCCAGTACACTTCCCTGAGGAGCACCGGCTTTAATTGGATGCAATTCAGAGTAGTCATCACAGCATTTGACAAACCGTGTTAAAGTTACCTCAGCGTGCTTTAGCTGTTAAGTAAGCACATAACTGATAAAAACAATCAAGATCGTGGTGTCATTTGTTGGCGCTAGTTAATAATGATCATTGATGTATACCAACTATGTTGTAGTTCTATCATCGATGTTGTTTGTCCTAATGGGGATGGACAATATAGAAAACAGTTACGTCATATGTTATCGGCACCAATAGTGGTCGTCAGACTGGAGTGGTGTATTAAAAAAAAAAGAGAAAAAAAAACAACCGATAAAGTCGGAAATTGACCGCTACACTAGCGCTACAATGGCGAAATTTCGCTATATTTCGTGTTTGTAAACATAATTACACCAACTATGTTGTAGTTCTATCATCGATGTTGTTTGTCCTAATGGAGATGGACAATATAGAAAACAGTTACGTCATATGTTATCGGCACCAATAGTGGTCGTCAGACTGGAGTGGTGTATTAAAAAAAAAAAAAGAGAGAAAAAAAAACAACCGATAAAGTCGGAAATTGACCGCTACACTAGCGCTACAATGGCGAAATTTCGCTATATTTCGTGTTTGTAAACGTAATTACGAATGAAATTTTAAAAGGCGTTATTTTAAAACCGTAGTTTACGAAGGTAAGCATTTTTGTATTTAAAATAATTTTCAATCAAATAAAACACACGGGTCTAGATCGTGTATAAATTGCAGTCCAGTATACGCGTACGTGTAAAATTGTTAACGAACTGATTTTTAGTCTGCTGTTTCCAACTTGAAAAAAGGAGAAATCAAAGGAATTGGGTTCGACGCAACTTGCTCGCTGGTTGTTTTAGACGCTAACGGAAAACCTTTGCCAGTATATTCGAAAGGTAATTATTTACTAGTCGCTAGTATTTCTTTTTATCGATTTGAATCGTTAACTTGTACATCGACATATTATTTCACTACGATTTCATGATCTTCAAGCGCCGACTCCGTATCGGAGGTAAGCGACTACTTACCTAAACATATTTTATTCTGTACCGTGTAAGTAGCGTACGAGGCAATCATAATATAGCATTAGCGTAGATAGACACGCACACATACTGATTGTAATCGCTTTGTTGTCACGATACAATTCCTGCTTATTTTTGTAGTGTACTATATTATTACTAGAGGCATGTAGTTTGCCATTGCCTTCCGTGCGATGATAAGGATTATTTATATTTTTATATTTTCTGATGATAATTGTTACGTCGTCGATGATATTCGAACTGAGTACCTTCCATATAGAAGTATGTAACCACTCTAGGCTATTCCGACTACTCACTCCGATTTAGGAAGTTTAATCCTTGTCATTTATCGATATTTTCGTTATTACACATAAATCGATTGAGAAAACGTGTACATACGTAAATTATTGAGTACTCTTAATCGATTTATCACTGTCACGTTTTTAGGCTGTGATCATTCTAGAGTATTTCGTGAATGTCCGTATCTAATCGTATCAGCGTCGATTACACATTGATTAATCGTATTCGAATATAGTCTCGTACTGATTTACTCGATTATCGTTATATTTTCCGTATTGCATAATCTCGTTCGTCTTATCTTTTTCGACGTCCAATACCGGTTTCAATTTATTAGCGACCATCTTATTCTGATTTAAACGTTGTTGCTTTAACTTCGGAAGTTATTCTTTTCTGTTTTAGGCTCGTTCCTAGTGTACAACTCAGAATCGGATAAATTGATGTATTTCGTTTCCATAAACACGATAAAAAGCATACATTGTCATACATTGTATAATTGGCTGCTTTCTAAGTGAACCCTAATCGATTTGCAACGTATTTATACGAATATTTTAAAAATGTTTTATACATATCACGCCGACCGTGAAATAAACAATGTTGTTAGCATTAAAATTTCACGTACCGCATGGTGGAT
The DNA here is from genome assembly GCA_032883995.1 of Coronaproctus castanopsis. Classification (NCBI taxonomy): domain Eukaryota; kingdom Metazoa; phylum Arthropoda; class Insecta; order Hemiptera; family Monophlebidae; genus Coronaproctus; species Coronaproctus castanopsis. The sequence goes on from CM065052.1 coordinate 298,546,742, forward strand.
ATCGTGACTGAAAGAATAAACGTGTTCACGTCAATCTAGTAACACACTCGGACGTGATTCGTACTAACTGATCGACAGGTGTTATCAGTATCGTACGGACTCAATTCTTTGTGAATATATGCCGTCAAGTGTAACAGACAACAAAACATCATCCTTCCTTCCCGCTACTATAGATTGTACTCGCGAAATGAAGATATTTCTAACGATTTACAGAAAAAATTTAAAATTTACTACCGCGTAATAATGGCGAATGGATAATCAGAATATAGACAACTGGAGTGGTGATATTATAATAGGAGAAAGGAAGAATATCGAACCTTGGATATGCAGATGATATACTACACTCCTGTCGTCGTCGGAAGAAGAAATGGCCGAAGTTCTCACTCGAGTTGAAAAAAGCAGCAACGAAGCTGAATTAATACTAAACCGATCCAAACCTGATGATTATAGACAGACAAAATATAATCCCAAAACCACTTCATCGCCATATAAAGGACATCGCGATAAAAGATGAAACAATGTACTTCGAGGTACAAAAATATCACAAAAAGTACAATATTAAAAAGAAATAAAAAGAAGAATCGGTAGAGAAAATATGGAGAGATCGCCAAGCGAGCAAACAAAATTCTACCCCTTGTTCGGAAGCTAGTGTTCGTAGTGGCCACATATGAGGCAGAATACTATGAATAAAACTGTCTACAGATGAATCGAAGGATTTGAGATGACATGCTACCACCGCGCCCTACACATATCATGGACAGCAAAGAGGATGAACATATCTGTACTAAAGGAGATTGGAATCGAAGAAAAAGATCGTTTACTACCATCAATCCGTAGACAAATACTAAGTTTCTTTGGACACATGATCGGAAGAGACTCGATAGAAAAACTGATAATTCAAGGAAAGATAAATGGTAAACGAGGAAGAGGACGTACCTCAACCGATAAATAGATTAAGTCGAGTCCTGGACAAAGTTGTCACTTGAAGAACTGATGCGGACGATCGAAAATCGGAACAACTGGCGACGAATTATACGAAAAATTAACACGATGAATCACTACGCTCGAAACCAATGATGATGATGACGAGAAATGTATAAATAAAACAGATATATCATGTTAGGAAGATGGTCGAAAACCGTTACGAGTGGCCAATGACGACGTTCGATATAGTTCTGGTGAGTGGAGCTGCCGTCCTAGATCGAATCCATTCGAAGTTTAACCATCATCTTGACTACTACCGACTTCGATATTACAGCTAAATCGTATAATATAAATTATAAATTTTTGCTCAATTGTATATAGTTTTTCTAAATCGTAATAATTAATGTAGAATGACGCCAGTTACTGGACAGACGCGAGATACCTAAAAGACGGACTTCGTTTTGAATTGCTTCTAGGACAATACAAGCTTCTTCCGAGCGATATGTCTATTTCAATGTCTCGATTTTTGTTTTAACGTTCATTCTCTCGGGTTTCTTTAAGCTTATATAATTTTATTCGTCGAATTTCATTTCGCAGGAGATCCCGAACAAAATGTTATCGTTTGGTTAGATCATCGAGCGACGTCGGAAGCGTTATCGATAGATCGGTACAATCACCCGATTCTGAACACGACCGGAGGAAAAATCTGGTGCGAATTATCTTTGCCGAAATTATTGTGGCTGAAAAATAACGTGACCGAAACTTGTTGGAATAAGGCGGCTTACTTCATGCTTCTGCCGGATTTCTTAACGTGGAAAGCGACGCAAAACGACAGCAGGTATATGAAAATTAAAAAAGACTCTCTTCTCGTTAATTTATGTCCTCTATACGGTACATGTTAATCTATTTATTTTTTTTTATAATAAGGGACATTCGATCGACATTAAAACTTTCAATTTTACAGATATTTATATATAGCATTCTGCCCTATATTGTTTTAATTTCTACCATCATGTCAAATGCGAGCATTACGAATACCAAAAAATACGAAATATGTAAACCTTACGATTGTGTAAAAATATACGTCACGATGCGGGAGAAATTCGATAAATTTTACTTTGTCGATAATCTTAAAAATAAGCACATTTAGAATCGTTGCATATCAGTGATAGGAAACGTCGTTTGTTTCAAGAACTAGATATAGTTAGTAATTATTCGATCATTTTTTATTAAAATTTTTAATGAAAAAGATTGAATCATAACCGAAAGTCACTATTTCTATTAACCCTTTCAGTCACAACGTCCATTATATGGGACATGAAATGTTAATGTCGACAAAAGTTTTTATATATGAAATGTCTCAGTTTTAAAAATATTTATATAAATACATTGGAAACTATCTACGGTTCACGCAAGAAGCGCTATTATATAATAAACGACCCTATGACATTTATAATTTAATGTTAGGATTTTATAATGTCTAACTGAAAGGGTTAAGTAATACACTATATAAATATTATATACGTAAAACAAGGTAGTTATCATAAAATTATTACACACCTACTTCTATTTACACATTATTGGAAACCTATGATTACTTAAATACACCTTTTTTTCATGATATAAGTCTATAATTTTTTTTTTCAACGAAAAAAATTTTATACCTATCATTACTTAAGTCTTACACGACGAAATAATTTAATTAATAAAATATATAATAGTATTTTTTTTTTTTTGAAAACAAGGCCAAAATTTATCTTTCATTGTTCTCACTGAATGGCAAAAAAAAAACGACGTTTTTAAATTGACAACGTTAATTCTTTTCTTTTCGAAATTCTCCCATCGCAGATCGATCGGTTCAGCGTTGATTATGTGCGGTTTCAAGTCATCACCGAACGGTAAATTCGGTTGGGATAAAGTTTTTATCGACCTGCTAGGAATGTCGGAACTGGCTGATGATAATTGGAAACGTTTAGGTAAATATTTAAACGAAATATTATACGGAATATAAGTGATTCGCTCTTTAAAACAAATAGTAGTTAATATACTTCGAGGTTAGGAGTGCGTCCAGGAAGCGTTATTTCTCCATTATTTTTTTAATCCTTATTAGGATAAGAATTTCAAAGCAACTCTTACGGAAACACAAATTAGTATTACGGTGAATGCTACACTGATTAATAACATCGGGTTGACGGATGGCGGATGATGTAGTAATTTAAATCTATAAAAATTTAATAACGACTGTTGTGGCATTCCTTTATTACCTCTTGATGAAAACTAAGTGGATGTTAACCAGTAAAAGAAATAATACACGTAGTAAATTAAGAATTGATGGAAATTATTCAAGTAATCGGGGGCATCCAGATTACGAAGTGGAACAACGTTGTGGTTATAGTAAATCTGATGTGTTAGTAGGTTTGAAATAAGATAAGAGATGGCGAGACGCTATATCTATTCAACGGTGTTGAATGAGATTGAAGTAGTCACACTGAATAAAATAAAATTCGACCGTTACACTGCTTGTTAAACGTGGTTTCATCGAATAATGTTAAACATCACTTGGACGGTAAAAATGACAAATGAAAACGTCTCGAAAAATGAAGCGGAAACAGTTGTAATATAAACAAAGAACGAAAAATCCGATATTTTGCTCGCCGTAATCAGTAGTGGAAGGAAAAATTACTGGTCGCAGCGGTCCTGGTAGGAGAAATACTGACCAGTTGAAAAATATTAAACATTGAACAGCAGCGGATAATATGGTGGAGCTGAAGAGAAGAGCAAGAGATCGAACGATATGACGTCTACCGCTCAGTATTGAGTACGACACCGTGAAGAAGAATATTAAATCAAAGTTGACGTAACAGTTGAAAGTGATGATTTTTTAATAGCTCAGTTGGTAACACTGCTACAACGCAAACAGTGTGCCCCACGTTTAGTATACACGGGAGAGATTCGTTTTTGCCCAGTTTTAGTTATCACGGCGTCCTATAACGATAAGGAGCGCGCGTTTTGCGTGGAACGTTATTTTCGACATGAATCGATCACGACAGTGCAAAGAGCGTTTCAAAAATAATTCGCAATGTTACGCGTTTTTTTTTTTTGTGAGGTTACCTTAAGAAGCCGCGTTTACGAAACGCGAGATCTGGAAGTCCTGAAAACTCGGACTTCTGAAGAAATATTCAGCTACCTATGGCCGAAATGAATGTATGCGGTCATCTGAACGACGTTGTATTCTACAAATGATTGTAAGCTAATCTGTCGTTTTCTTAAGTTTAAATAGAATTTCATTGAAAAATTTTCGTCCAGTTATTAAAAAAACAATAAAACCGTCCGTCTTCTCTGGGTCACCCTGTATAATAGCGTTATTGGTTTATTCGAAAAATAATTAATATTTTCTACTACTTTTTCTTATATAGTTTTTTGTTTTTCCTTTGATCTTACTAACGATTATTATTTAGACTACTACTACTACTGTATACTAACAATATTCTTGCCCAGTTTGTTCTTCAGTCTGAAATGCTAGTTTTAATAGACTGCAATTAGTTCAAAATCGGTGTCTTAGATGTATCCTCAATGTCCCCACATATACACTAAAATGTTATATATGCGCGAAACAGGTTCTAAAATATTAAAACCCGGAGAAAAATGCGGTGACGTGACTGAAGCCGCCGCACACGAGCTAGGAGTTGCAAGTGGAATTCCCGTAGCCGGTGGTTTCGTTGACGCTTACGCCGGTATTTTAGGTTTAATCGGATGTAATCAGGAAAACAATACCATAGAAGATTTTTCCTCGAAATTGGGTAATTTTATCTACGTTATTTATATGTACTTATAATATTATATATATATATATATATATATATATATATATATATATATATATATATATATATATAATGTATATTACGTATAAGCTGGACGGAGAAAACAAACCAAAAATTTTTGAAACAAAAAACGGAAACTGTGTCGGATGGGACATGTGTTTGAACATGTTGCTGCGAGATGCAATTGAAGAATAATAAAAACGAATAAGAGGTAGATCGCGATTAAGCTGGATAGATAACCTGAAGAGGCATTCATCCGGTTCTAGTTAATCAGAAATGAAAATAATGGTCAATAACCGATTTGAATGGAAAAAGACAAGCATGCAGTTTTGCACCGGATGTTGATGATGATGACGTATATTATGTGTATATTGTATACTTGGTACCATATATCTTGTTTTTTCCTTAGTCTGATTTGTTTCGTTGTTATTTTACACCGGAGGTCTGTAACGAGTAATCTCTCCTTCCTTGATTTTTCGATCAATGAATTTTGTCTTCTTTCCGAATTGTTCAGTGATGTTTTAAAAAGCCCCCCCAACAAGTTAATTATTTTCACTATGTTCGCTAATTACAGACGTTATGTATACATGTTCAAGTACTGAGCAGACATAATGATGTAAAACTCTTTTATTCAGATTGAGATTTAATATATATATATATATATATATATATATATATATATATATATATATATATATATATATATATATAATCATTAAGTGTCGTCTCCGTATCGGAAGCAGACGATTACTTACCTATACATAATTTGTTAAGTAGCGTACAGAACAATCATTATGTGACGTTAGCGCAGATAGACACACACGCGGGAGAACTGATTGCAATCGCTTTGATTGTAATCGCTTTGTTGTCACGGCACAGGTCGCGTGATCGTCCAACTTGAATTATCAATGATGGTTTAAACGATTCTATTGAAGGAGACACCTGTAATGGAGTATTTAATTCACGCTCTACCTCTTAGTAGAAGTTACCATACAAGAATATATAACACATAAACATAACTAGATCACCTGTGTCTAGTTTGTAAGTGAAATAACATTTTTATTTAAAAAATGATACAATAAAGCAAATACTTTTTGCAAATATCTTACTTAAACGACAAATGATATAAAAAGGTGCTATTTTTCGAAAGGCCGATGACATTGGAACATGGAATCGAGAAAAATGATAATCCAATATAAGATATGCGGATGATACAATGCCAGACAGTCTTTCTGGATTAAAAGACAGATAAAATAAAAATGCATATATCGAATTTTCGGGCAGTATTTAGATTAGTTTAAATGAAATTGAAATATTACTCGGTTCTGCGAATAGGAAATAGAACCAGGATAGAAAAAGCTAGGTCAACATTTATCTCCGCGAAGAAGTTATTTACAAGAAAACATATGTCTGGTTAACTGAAACTTCTTATTGATGGACAATTAGAGGAGCATTAGAAAAGAAAATACAAGCATTCGAGCGAATGTTAAAAATTCAGTGGACAGGCAGAATAACGAATCAAGAAGTTTTAAACAAGATGGCAAAAGAAAGAGAATTATTATGGACCATTCAGGAACGCAAACCGAGTTATTAAAGTCATAATTATATCGGCCAAAGAAGCGTAAACATAACTTCAGTGGGGTTGGATCTACAAAGATGATGCCGATGTACAAGATGCGGCCATGGATAAAGTGAAAATAGCATCAAACTCTACGTAAATAAGAAGATACAATTATTCTTAATAAATAAACGTGTAATTAGAAACTACGATAATTACATTTGCGCATAACGAAATGTGCATGTTTTATGTACACGTGTGCCTAAAATAGGTTTTATCTGCTCGTGATGTGTACGTTCAGGTATCATTTGCGGTTCGTCAACTTGTCTTCTCACTATATCCGACAAAGAATTTTATCTTAACGGAATGTGGGGACCTTATTACGAAGCTGTAGTGCCGAATAAATGGTTAATATACGGTGGCCAGTCGGCAACTGGAAAACTAATCGATCACATTATTAATACTCATCCGGCTGCAGCAAAAATACCAAAAGAATCGCAATCGTATGTATTTTAATCGTTTACTTTTTTTTTATACACTTGCACATATTATCGAACGTTGGCTAACATGCTGGCGGTTCTAGTCAGTCTAAAACTATTTGGAACAAACTTTATACCAATCCGACAGATTCTATAATCTTTTTTTCTTCGGCGGTACTGTTTCAGTAATTTTTCCCTGAACTAACCGAGGGAGCAGGCTGTTAGTGTTGCGTTACATGACTAAGATACTTCAGTTTACCATACTTTTGATGTCACATTTCAAAGGTACCCAGTTTTTGCTTAATCGCTTTTACAATTACTCACAATTTCAGAACCATACAATATGTCAAATTCATTTTAAAATCTAATTTTATGTTTCTCCTACGTAAAATTTGCTTTAGTTTTCGGATTGCGCTGCTTTTAGCTTTTCCAATTCGAATGTTTTCGCGTGTCCCGTGGATTATTTATGTTTAATTTTCGTCCACTTCTTTTTACCGTAAGTCATGAGGCATCGTATAAGTGAATAATCCATATTTAACTGCCCAATTACCATATATTTTGTTTTTGAAACATATCAATATGTAATCATCACGACATCTTCTTCTTCATTCGCCGTCTCCATTTCGAAGGTTGGCAATCCGCAATCGAAAGCAATTTCTATCAGCGGCCGACCGCAAAAGTTCTAATGAACATCGGAACCACTTCTTGAGGTTGTTAATCCGCATTGTTTAAGGTCTTATCCTTGATCTTTCCCCATTATTTTCCCTTCAAGTAATTTTTTGTGTATAGTATATTTTTCTCCTCTTTTAATATGTCCCAAGTATTGCAATTGTCTTCTTTTGATATTTTCCATAACTTCACATTTTTTCCCAATCTATTAAGCACTTTGACGTTTTTACATCTAGGAATTATTTTCAATTATTCGCTATTAGGATCATATTAATATCATTTACATCCGTGTCAGTTTACCTTCACATACATATTCTGGAACTGTACGATGAAGTATAATTTTATCGCTCGTAACTAATAGATGAAGAAAATAATATTTGATAAAAGCAAGAATCGTTCTTTATGCTAATCGATGAGGAAAAAAAGCAATTCAAGTAGGGATCATTTGTCCTTAAAGTAGGACAACGTTATAACTTCATAATCGAGGATCGTTAATTTTATTTAGAAGTTGTCTTTTCGGAATGGAAATTACAATTTATGATTTCTGAAATTTCACGATGTAGCGTGGCTTGAACAGTGGCGTACCAGGCTTGGTTGAAGAGGGGAATTTAAACAAAACTAAATTATAACAGTAAACCTAAGTTAAATTGAACTTTAAGTAAATAAGCAAAACATAGGTTAAACCCCAAGCCCTAAGCAATCCAACTCATCATAGTTGTTTTTATACTTATTAGACGCGAGCTAAAATAAAACAGCGACAGCCAGTATCAATATAACGAAAATGAAATCAACAGATGAACAGGGTTACATATAATATAAAAATTTATTTATTTACTTCAAAAACAACGAAATTCAAATAAAATAACTGAAAAAAAAATGTGTTTAACAAATGCAAAACTGCATTTAACAACGAGTATATATTTTTTATTATTAGATTGATTGGGGGGGATTCAGATCCCCTAAAACAGCCCCTGGCTACGTCACTGGGCTTGAAATATTCATTAAAACGAACTTAACAGCGGAAGATTAAAAATGCGTTTAAATTAAAAAAACTGAATTATTTTAAACGAATACCGCAAATCTAATATAGACATGAAAGATATTTTAATCGGACCGAGTTTATATAATTACAGTCGGTAAACTTCAAATGCTAAAAAAAATTATCTATTTACATCATGAAGGCCATTTTCAATTATGAAAATACTTATACATAAAGAATTAGGGAGAATTGTTTTTCCGAAAATCGCATTTTGATAACAACTTTTGGAGAAACTACAATTTTTAGAGATAATTAAACTTGTTAAAGATCTTAACCGGAAATATCTAACGAATCTAAATGTTAATTTTCGACTAGTTATTAAAAAAAATTACCAGTTAATTTTCTTTAACGTGAAAAAAGCTTTTAAAATTTTCGAATATTATATTACAAAAAATGTTTCGTTTTTCATTTCGTAGATATGTACAAGAATATTTAAACGATTTATTGATACGTATGGCAGAAGCATCTAGATTGGACGTGGATAAACTAACCGCTTCTCTTCACGTATATCCAGATTTCCACGGTAATAGGTCACCGCTTTCTAATGAATTGCTCGAGGGCATGGTAAAGTGTTCGATTTTATGCGGTTATTTTAATATTTTAATGGAGATAAAATAAGGTTATAAGGTTTATTTTAGATTATAAACGTCTATTTAAAACGGCTCTACATCATCATAAGTTACTAATTAATAATAAGAAAAAAGTAGTTCGTTTTTTTTAAATATAATTAGCGATTCCCATCCAGGGCTGTAAGAAATGGATATTATTAAATATTTATAATACTGACTGATATATAATTGAATATGATCATGAGAGATTAGTGGTAAGAAGGACCGAAAAATAGGTTCACGATCGCAAGGATGGATGGCGAAGGGACCAATTTGTGTTAGTTGTATGCAATGTAGTTTACGTTAGGTTAAAAGAATTCCTGTCTTCCATGTTGCTAGGAAGACTGAAGAACCAATTACTGGAATAAAAAGTTCGAATTAACAACGGAAATTTTCAAATTAGGAACAACTATCAACGCGAATTTTTAAATTAGCATATATGTGATATAAGTTACAAAAATATTAATAATTTTCAAAGTTACAAACTATTTTCATAATAAGGATTGACTCGATTCTAAAATTACTTTACATACCACGTTAAAAATTGTAGTTGTTATCAACTGCTAAAAGCGGGAGTACTTTTTAAAATAGGTTTCACAGTAAATTCGTAACTGTAAAGTATGGTTTCTTTAAATTTAAGAAAACATATTTAGCATGCGCTAGATTAATTTCCAGTTTCCCTTTTTATAAGTAGAACCCGGTTCTGATATGAACCGTATGAAATTTTACACTACATCGGCGTTTTGTGTCTTAACCGCCTTTTAGCCATATAATTATAATTATGATACAACATTATAAATTGTTTAAAAAGGAAGCGGTATTAAACAATTTATAATTTTGAATTAGAATTATACGGTTAAAAGGGGATTAAGACACTAAACGCCAACGTAGTGTAAAATTTGATATGGTTCCTATTAAAAGTACAGAACATGGTAGGTGTCCTTTGAATGTAAACTAAAAACACAGCTTCTAGCACAAAAATAATTTCGAACATGCTAGATTAGATTATACAGGAGAAACTTGCTTTCCTGTAGAAATCCAACTCGTTATTTTGATTGGAATTATTCCTAAATCCTAGTAATGCCTGGCCGCTGTATCACTAATCCCTAATTGCCTTGGCCATCATTCTCATGACCATCTCAAAACATATTGCTTCTTTTGAACCTTCTCTTAACTACATCGCTATCGACCTCAGTCCTTCAACTATTCTCTCAATTATTAAATTCTTTCCTCCTCCAACCTCTTAAGTTATCGGTAATAAATAAATAAATATGACAACGTTAAATAAAACAAAAATAATAGATTCAATTTTACGGACAGACCTTCTTCGTATTTATCTATTTCGTTCTCATTTAAATGTGGGACAAGAAAAACTGCCGACTATATACTCTTTATATTTCCTACCTCAGAACTGAGAATGAAAATAAATTGAACTTAGAGAACCAAAAATTTCAATTATTTCCTTTTAATTTACTACACAAGAGGTCGATAAAACTTTTCAACTGATATTTCTGCGCGCCTGAATTCAAGTATGTATGTTTTGCGTGAACTTTCTGTGCATCACACGCAACAATAACGCAAAACAGTTAAATATTATATAACATAAGTATGTACACTAATATTGGTTTTGTTTTATTGTTGAATGTGATGCACAGAAAGTTAACACAAAATATACATAGAAAAAATAAAGATACTTTATATAAAACAAGTTACTTTATATTTTTTTTTACCTGTTCGAGTAGTTTTCTTTAATTTTATTTCAAAAATCGAAATAATTTTGTGAAAGAAATCGTTAAAAATTGTCACGTATTAAATTAATAAAAATAATAGAAACGCGTATTTTATTGCAGATATTAGGTCTAACGTTGTCGACCAGAATTGAAGATCTGGCATTGCTGTATCTGGCGACGTTACAAAGTTTAGTGGTAGGTTTTTGAAAAAAGCTTCACTTATTTTTACAATTTCTTACCTATAAAAGTATATATATATATTATATATATTACGACGACCGTCGTATGTTCACGTTATAATAAATTTAATAAATCTAAATTTATTATATTGAAGGTGGAAAACTAATATTTAATTTAATTAATATAATAAAACAAAATATATATATATAATTATTTATTTAATTAAAGTAAAATATATTAAAATTATTATAATATAACCAAACCGGATTTGCACTAGATAAACTATTATTATACGATAGTTAAAATTAATTTTAGTTAGTCAATGGAAAAAAAAACAGTAAATTAGTTTGACCAAATAATTTTAGTTAATACAGCCAGTAAATAATGAAGAAAATCCAGTAATTTTTGTTTAACAAGGCTTAAGAAAAATGTATAAAAAAGGATCGTTGTTCATTTTAAAGAGAGTTCTAGATTTTCCGTCAAATAGTTCAGTTGTTAGTTTCTTAATGAAGACGGTTAGAATAAAATGAGAATGGATGGTTGAAAAATAATTACAAATCCGGTCAGGTTAGTTTTTAACTAAATTATTATTTTTTTTTCATTAATAAATATATAATAGTTTTTTTTTTAAATATAAAATAAAATTTTTCTTTATAAATACTTTAATTTTTTTTTTATTAAATAATAATATTAATAATAGTATATACGAGGTATCTTGTATAAAATATATATATATATATAATATATATAATTAAACTAAATTAACGTACCGTGTACGGCAGCTAAGATGCACGGTAGTAAAATAGATGGCCGGACCGGTGGAGGAAGATGATTAGATTCAATAAGCGAGGAGTATGAGAGACAGTCAACTAGCATATGGAAAATAGAGAGATAATATCACAGCCAGAGTACAGTGGAGCCAACGTTTTATTAATAAGATAGACACGAATGAAACGTGTATGGCCCAGGCGCAATCTGGTGATGACCACATCGTCTCTTAGCGCGGACTAAGTATAATTTGAAGAAATGGAATATGACATATTTCAACAGATGCAACTGCGGGAAAATGCAGAATCATGATCACCCATTCAATTGTTCCTTCGGTAAATATGAACCGGATATATAACGTAGTAGTTGCCATTATTTGGATTATAAGTAACTATAGTGGTTATATAATAAAATAAAGGACTAAAAAAAAATCGAAAAATATGTTTAAACATTAAAAATAATGTTTATTTAAACGATCTTTAAACTTGAACATCAAAATAATGCTAGTATGATTGAATTGGACCGAATTAAATTTAAACAGTACGAATTGAAATAGCGCGCACAGAACAATATATTTATTTTCATAATTATAAATTAGTGAAATGTACAAAATTATGTTAAATTAAATGGAAGACGATAACTTCTATAATAGATATATGTACATAAATAAATAAACAATGAAAAACAACCGGTCGCTTTCATAACACGTCTTAACTGTGAGAAGACTTCAAACAGACTGACTGAAAAACTTTAAAATGATAATCGTACACGATTGAGATTGCGCAATAATTAATGATTCTCTATTATCGGTGAATGAAATGATCGGCCAATCAGAGAAGCCGCAGGAAGAAATCTTTGTTATTGGAGAATGTAGTGACCGAACTTTGAACAACGTTGACGTGTAGACACTCTCGCGCATAGTTGGTCATATTTTTTAAACAACTACTACACACTATATATATATATATATATATATATATATATATATATATATATATATATATATATATGATGTTAATGTATTCGGTCATTTTCAAGCTATTATCAAAAACGTTACCTCTTTTTACTAATAGCTTGAAAATAATTTTACAGTCGAAAAGCTTTGCGTATATAATAAAAAAATTTTTAGTGATTAACTTAGATTTTATTTTGTTTTGTTAATTATACGTATATATAGATAGATAGATAGAGATATTGTGATTCTTCGTAATGGTTTGCATATTAGTGGCCAAACGTGGTAATATAAACAGTTTCCCGCCATTTAAGTACACTATAATAAATATTAATTTATCGCCTAATTATTATAATTATTATCCCACATATTTTTCATTATTTATTACATGTACTCGTGTCGCAGATTCTTTAATTTTTATTTACTTTTTATCTTATTTATTTATTTATTTTATTTATTTTGTTTTTTAACTTTGTAATAATAAGTCTTCAACTCAGCTTATTAAATGTAGATGTAGTCTCCAGCTCTCGGATTTTTTCAATTGTCTTTTCATCAGCGTGGTTGTAAGCTATCTTACATGTTCGATTTTTTTCTTTAAGTGTAGCGTTGATAATATCATCTAGTACGTGCAAACTATTCATTATCCAAGCAAAATTATGTTCGGTACAATACCTGCTACACGATTTACACTATGGTTCGAAAATTCACACATGTTACCCTGGGGTGACCCAGAGAAGATTGACGGTTTTGTTTTTTGAATAACTTAAAAACTACTCGACCAATTTTATTTAAAAACAGTAAAACGACAAATTAGTTTACAAACCTTTTTGGGTACAATATCGTTCAGACGACCGTCATTTGCAACAATTTGAAGACTTTTTCGGAGCATATGTCACTGAATTGTTGAAATTTCTTCAGAAATCCTAGTTTTCATGTATTTCAAATCTAGTGGACGTATTTCGTAAACGCGATTCTTAAGGTATTCCCACAAAACAAAAACCTCGTAACTTTGCGAATCCTTTTCGAAATTCTCTGCACTGTCGTGATCAATTCACGATATATATATATATATATATATATATATATATATATATATATATATATATATATATATATATATATATATATATATTGAAAAACGGATTGGCCAATTGATTATTTCTTTTTTGTTTAATACTTATATTTTCACTTTAATTATTTTAAATTCACGAATTTCGTACTCTATTGCAGTATCAGACGAAACATATCATGAGTGTAATGGAAAAAGGGGATTATCCGAAATTTAAATATACTTCGCTATCCGGCGGATTGGCTAAAAATCGTTTATTCGTACAGCTGCACGCGAATATTATCGGTTTACCGGTATTATTGCCTTCAGAATCAGAAGCTGTACTCGTCGGAACCGCTATTATAGCCAGTACCGCGGCTAAAATCTATCCGACGATTTTAGAAGCAATTCGAAATATGACCAGTCGCGTTGAACGTATCGAACCGAATTCAAAGTTAATCGGGTAAGTTCTAAGTGTACGAATCAATTTAACGTGTATTATTATTATTATTATTATTATTATTATTATTATTATTATTACTAGTGTAATAAAAAAGTAACGTAATAAAAAAAGGATATTGACCGTATTTTTTTTTCATTATTCAATTTTTGCTTGTTGTTTTTTCAGCTATCATCAGAAGAAATACAAAATATTTATGGATATGTTAGATCTTCAAAAAAACTGTCTAGTATTGATGGCCGGCGAAGAAGAACCTGATATCTGACTAGTTATATATATACATATTGTGTAGACTACACAATAAATTAATACTATACTAAATTGTTCAACACAGTTTAATTACTCTACATTTAAATAAGGGTAATACCTCTATTAAAATTCGTAAACAAAAGCGTAAATTAACATAAAATGTTTAATGCTAGATTTTATTTATTTCATTCCTAAGTGTAATAAGTAACAAATAACTAATAGCAAAATTCTTAAATGATAGCGTATAATAATTATATGAATGAGGTAGAGAAAGGTTGTTTTTAATCTACATTTTTTAAATTATAACTGTTTAATGAAATTTAATTAAGCTTTATTCTGTGTACAATATTTCAGTTAATATGTCTTTTGCTATATATATATATATATTAGCTGACCCGGCAATCGTGGCTGTGGTTGTTATAATAGTTTTAAAAATATTACGTTAAAATTTGAATTTTAAAGAAATAAATGGATGAACGGAAAAAAGAATAAAATAGATTTTTGATTTTTACATTCTATTTATCTGATATCTAAGTATCCTATATAATAAATAAATAATATACAAAATTCTTAACTGATACAATATAAAAAAATAGTTTAACGAATGAGGTATACAATGGTTGATTATTTTATAACAAAAAGAAAGGTTATAATATTTGACATCAACACCAAAAAAAATATATAGTTACAGGATTAAAAATAATAAAAAAATATTACGCAGCACTATAATAATAAATTAATTAATATTATATTAATAAAAAATAATCGCTTCCGCAATACGTATAATACTTATACACATTACACGTAAATAAATGAATAAGTGTAAAATAAATTGTAGCATCGTGGTTAAAAGTCGAAATACAGCGCCATCTACTGTGTGCTATAAACAGATTAACTAACACCGCCATCTGTTGGAAACTTATAACATTAATCAATATTATAATGATTTGTTATATAAAAAAAAAGTCGTGGTTATTAATCGATATAAAATATGACATATATTTTAAGTTTGACAAATTTGCATATCTGTAATCGATCCAGTAGTTTCGGAAATTACCCCGAACAAACATTGTGACATGAGATTATTATATATGTGAGCGTGGGAGAAACATGGATTTTCTAAGTAGGAAACCCAAATAGACATTATCTATTAACGGCCATGACAAGTGAAAAACGAATAGAGAATAAGTACATGGAATAAATTGGAGTATCAAAAAATATTTAAAATAAAACAGCGCCATCTATTGGAAATTTGCCAAACTAAAAAGTGAATTCAAACCATTTTTTTATACAAAAACATTAAATTCGCGATAAAAAAAAATTGTGATAAAAATTATCCTACGTTTTAAGTTGAACCGATCAAGACGCATTTACAAAATTTTATTGAAATCAGTTTAGTGGTTTCAGAGAATAGTGTGCACGAACACCGTCACGTGAGATTTTTATATAATATGAAGATATATACGTGTGTGTGTGTGTGTGTGTGTGTGTATGTATGTGCGTGAGATTTTTATATAATATGAAGATATATACGTGTGTGTGTGTATGTATGTACGTGAGATTTTTATATAATATGAAGATATATACGTGTGTGTGTGTGTATGTATATATGTATGTATAAATGTAAAATTATTATTTCGTATGTTTTCAGGTACAAATTACAAATAATTATTAACTTAATTATAAATGTTATAAATCAAAATCTAGCTTCTCGATCCAATCTTTTGCTTGGTTCGTTAGCTATGCGATCTGCTGCCAGTCATTGTTTAAAGCGCGCCTTCGACATTTTGTCAGTATGTGATTATGATCGCTAGTTTGACCTTCTCCCCCAAAGTCGCATGTTGCGTCATTCCTGATCTCCAATTTATTCAACAACGTTCCACATCTTCCACGTTCCATCCTGACGCGATGAAGTCCGGACCATAATTTTCTCGATACATCAAAACCAGGTAGTTCGTTGCATGAATCTCTAATAAGATTACATTCATATTGATTTTCAGTCACCTATCTACGTCTCCAAGCCTGAGTTACGTCGAATTTTTCCTCGATTAATTGTGCCGAACTTTTATGTACCGGTTTCCTTGATTTGAGGCGATCTACTACATGTGTGTATTTTTTATATATATATCATCATCATCATCATCATCATCATCATCATCATCATGGATGTTTCAGTCATTTGACTGGTTCGCCCCTATCGTCTGTCTGTCTTTTTAATTCCCCATAGGTCTTAATATTTGCTTCCTTCTTGACTGTATCTATCAGCGTCTGTCTTGGTCTTCCTTTCGGTCTGCGCATCGGTATTCGCCTTCTATAACATCTTTTAGTAGGCTATCATGCCTTAACACATGTCTGATCCATTTTAGCCTAGATTTCCTGATCGTTTTCAAGAGTGATCTTTCTTCTTGCACTCTGTGGAAAACTTCTTGATTAGATATCTTAATGACCCATGAGATTTTCAATAGTCGTCGCCAGCACCATGTTTCGAAAGCTTCAATTTTTTCCTTATTTTTATTTAGCGTCCAAGTTTCCGCCGCATAAAGTGCCACTGCCTAGACATATGATTTAACTATACGTTTACGTAATCCAATGGAAAGCGTGTTCTGCGTAATTATTTGTCTGTTTCTCATGAATGCCATTTTCACCATTGCAATTCTTTGTCGGATTTCGTTGGTGCAATATGCGTTCTCTGTTATTATATGTCCTAGATATTTAAAACATTTAACTTGTTCCAATTTTTGATCACCGATTGATATGTTCATTTCCACTGGATTTGTACTCATGCACATAACTTTGGTCTTTTGAATATTTATATTCATTCCGTATTTTCCTGCTACGTAGTTTAATCTATGTACCATTTTTGACAAGCCCTCCTGGCTTCCTGCCAATAATACTTGGTCATCTGTTTTATGCATCGTCCGCCTGTTTTTATACTTTCTTGAACGTCATCTAATGCTTCCTTTGTTATAAATTCAGACTAGATATTGAAAAGCGCTGGTGATAACAGACATCCTTGGCGCACACCTTTAGTAATTTCTGTCGCTTCATACAATTTATTCCTCCATTTTACCATCGCATTTTGATTCTTGTATAACTTCTGTATCAGTGATATGAATTTTGACCGGAATGTTCACCATTTTTAAAATTTTAAATAGTTGGTTCCATTCTACTCTATCAAATGCTTTCACATAATCGACGTAGCATATATATATTTTACCGTTTAAATCTGTTATTCTTTCTCCAATGTTTTGCAATGCTGCGATCGCATTTCTTGTTGATACTCCTCTTCTAAAACCATACTGTGCATCATCAATAAATGGTTCTATATATTTTTCAATTCTGTTTTTTATAATTTGCAATAAGATTTTCGATGCGTGTGTCACTAAGCTAATTGTCCTGTATTCTTCACAACCTTTTGGTTGTAACTTTTTAGAAATTGGCACTAGCAAAGATGTGATCATATCTTTCGGCCAAACTTCTTCGCTATAAATTTTACACACCAAATCATATAATTTATTGTGAAGCTCCCTCGAAGAGGCATATCTTTCCATTCATCTTTATCTTTTTGCTTTATTCGTACCGTCATTGCATCATTTGTACTGTATAGTTCTTTTATACATTGTCGCCAGATTTTTTTGTTCTTCAATTGTATCTGTGTTGGTACCATCCTTTCGTTTTACAAATGTGCCGACTATATTCTTCCATTTACTAATGTATTTAATCTTTTTATGTAGTAGTATTGTTTTGTGATGTTTGCATAGATCGTCTAGCTCATTGTGATTTCCACAACTTTTCTTTTTCTCTTCGGCATTTATTTGTGATGCTATTTTTTAAGCATTTGTGCTCTTCCTTTCCTTTTGCATCATTAGCATTTTGAAATTAACGTTTTACATTCATTAACTGTAGTATCTCTTGCATCATCCATGGTTTCTTTTTCTTGTGTTTCATATATCCCAGTACCGCAGTTGCTGCTGTTGTAACTGCTCCTTTTATCTGTTTCCAGCATTTCTCTATTCCGTTCGCCGGCTCCTATTCTTTCAATCCTTCCATTATTTTACTACCGAATTTCTGTTTTACTTCTGTTTCATGCAGTTTCTCCTTGTTCCATTTTCCAAGCTGGTTACTCTTACGTTGTTTCCTGAATTTTAATTCAGTTAACACTTTCACTAGACTATGATCGGTATCCCCGTCGGCACCAGGATAAGCCATAGATTTCTTTACTTGATTACGGTATCTGTTCTTTACCATTATATAGTCTATCTGCAGCCGAAGTCTGGGTGTATCGTCTCCTCAATGGTGTCGAAAACCATGTGTTGGTTATCACTAGGTCCTGTTGATTGCAAAAATCTACCATTGTCCTCTGTTATTTCTTACACCCAGTTCCATACGGTTCCACTGTATTGCCTTCTTTCCCTTGTCCTACACTGGCATTCCAGTCTCCCATTATTATCACATTTTCATCTGCTTTCAGTTTTTGTAGTTGGTCTTCTAATTGCATGTCAATTTCTTCCGCCGTGTCATCGTCTTCTTCTGATGTAGGCATATAACACTGAATTACTGTAGTATTTACTGGTGTTGTACAATACTTTTCACGTTTATTAGTGCATCACTTAATGATTTTTCCATTATGAGAGCAACACCGTTCTGTCCATTTTCGGATCCAGTATGTATTACTCGATACCCTTCGTACATAAAATCGCCTTCATTTTTCCATCTCGTCTCTGCTATTCCTAGTAATTACATTTTATAACGCATAATTTCTCTTTTGGTATTGGCAAGTTTACTAATCGCTAACATTGTTCGGACATTCCATGTCCCTATTCTGAAGGAGGGGTTTCGCATGCTGTAAACCTCAGAATCCCTCTGTTTTCTTCCTGCCCCTGCCGACATCATCGACTGAATTAATATCTTTGATCCCAGTTAACGTATTTCGTAATGGACTTGTCATGATAGGTTTACATGAGAGTATAATACGGTGGTTTCTCCTTGCCTTCAGTATGATTTTCTGTCAGGGTTAACTCCCTTAGCCTTTGGGTAACCAAACCCTTACCGCAAGGCAGCTGTTTGCTATTGGGGAATAGTCTGGTAAGACATTTATGACGGCCTCAACTCGCCGAGGATGAGAAGTCGTTAGACTCATGTAGTGTTTTAGTAGACAGTTCCCCAACCTGTCTCTTTACATCCGCATTCTCATTGCCCTGTCACTACTGGAATCGCCTGCATGAGGCTTTCCACCAGCAGCCGCTCTTGGCCCGCGACTGCTTATTTGACTAATGTCTTATTCGCAGCTAACCCACATATCTGTAGGCCATTCCACTATCCGCCACCTGTGGACGCGCCCCACATCCGTTAAAGCTCCGGTTCCCTGAAGGTAAAAAGTGCCCCCAGGGGGGATATATATATATATATATAGAACTGATATTTTTTACTAAAGAAAATAGGCCCTCACTTTTTTTTTGTATTTCAGTAATTCGTCCGAGAATCAATATGTATATCTTTATATTATATATATAATTCTACTGTGCGGGTGTATGTCTCTGAACTCCTCTAAAACGGTGGACCGATTTTAATGAAATTTTTTACGAATCTTCATGTGGATTTGATAATGGTTTAGATTTACAATTCGGTCCAATTTAAATTGTTTATTGCTACAAATTTTTAAAAATTGCCGACTTGACACCTTTGGCAGGTATAGCGCACGACGTAAATATTTTTAAACAATTCCGCCTCTTGAAATAGCAGTTTCTATATAGGATCTATCGTATAAAGCGAAAAAACCCGCGAAAAAATTTCAAACAGAATCCAAAAATTTCAAAAGGAACACGATTCTTTTCAAATTTCACTCGATTCGAAATTGGGGGAAATAGTTTAAATGAAAGTTATTCAGCATTGAAATACACGTCTAACGATAGTATAATCGTATTTTTACACCAAATACTCAAGGAGAAAATTGGGGTTAAATGGTTTAGGGGTTTGGGCCGTTTTTAAGGCCCTTATGATAGATAGGGTGTTCGAGTTAACGAAAGTGGACGTGGAGATATATCATTTACGTAATAACATAAATTTTACTAAATTTAATCGCGAGTTTAAAATTTGATTTTTGATTGTGAAAATTTTTTCGAGCGAATTTGATAGGTCGATTCTACAATGCTTTTAGCATGGGGATGTGATATATCTTAAATATACACCCTAGGCGTTAGGTAATATATATATATATATATTTCCCTTACTCGACAAATTTCCTATCGCCTCAAAATCAATAAATGTATTAACCTATTTAGCTGAATTAAATATAATTTTTTATTAAGTTCAATAAATCTACAACAAAAAAATCATTTAAGTTTCTTTGCAAATTTGTTTTTTAATTTTTTTGTATAATTCCTAACTCTCCATCAATATTTTTTTATTTAATTTTCATCTAATAAGTTAATATTTCTTGATTCCGTGGCGATATAAAATTCGCCAGGTTAGCTAGTATATATATATTATTGGTTCACCACCTGTGATAATACGGATAGAGCAAATATATTTATTCATGACGGCCGTTATAATGGCGTGTCGTATACTGAATATAATTACAAATGTTTTTACAAAGTGACATGTGCATGTTATTGAAGAAAATGAAATTATAGTTAAGTTCATGCATAAGTATATAAAGTACACAGAGTTAAATATTACACTAGGTATGGTGATGCCTGCGCTTAGTCGCCATCCAGAATTAATAAGGAAGCTATAAAGGTACAAATATTATTTTTATTTAGAATGTTTGATTACAGGTTTTACAGTACGTTTTTTCCCATGATGCCCAGGAAGTAAGTAAGAAGAGAATAGACCATTTTTTTTTTTGTTTATTTTTTTTAAATTATTTTATGTATAGACGCTTGTTGATTGTTAATATTGTATTTTTATTAATTTGGTATGATAACCTAGTGTTTTGGAAGACTTTGCACGTATATATCAGGTGAAAAATGCTATGTAATGTGTGAGAGTCACAGTGTTGAAATATTAGTGAATGTTGTCGTGCCCTGTGATTAATTAAAGAAAGTTATATTTAAGTTTTTAAGATTGATCATATTTTCGATATTTGAAAAAAACATGTGTAGGTTTTACGGCCGGTGTGCTCTTGAATCCATTCGTTTTGTCAAATGTTTATTATTTCAATTATTGTTTTGTTAATATTTCAGTATTGAGTGAAGTTCTCAGAAGGTTTATAATATTGTCCGCATTTAGAAGTTTTAAATTGTTAATTAACTTTAAGTTTTTGGCGATTCTAAATCTCATTTATAAATTACTTTAATGAACTCGGAAATCGATTTATTGCAGGAGGATATTTCAATGCTAAAAATGTTAGCTGGGGATCTCAGCTAACTGCGCCAGGAAAGGGAAAAATTCTGTACGCAGTTACACAAGAACTCAGACTACAATATCTGTCAACATGTGCACCAACCTACTGGCCTACAGACCCATACAAATCACCTGATTGCTTGGATTTCTTCATCATTAAAGGAATAAACATTGATTATCTGGACATAAAGTCGAACGATGATATAGCATCTGATCATACCCCCATCATTGCAACATTGAATACCACGATACAAAAAAAACAAGAAAGAGCTAAACTGTACAATAATAAAACAAACTGGGGATTTTTCAGGAAAATTATAAGTGATAAAACAAACTTCAAAGTCTCTTTAAAAAGTCCAGTTGAACTCGAAAACAAAATTGAAAATTTTACTACATTAATCCATAAGGCTGCCTGGGAAGCCACACCTACGATTAAAATAAATAGAAAAACTGTCAATAGCTACTATCCAAAAGGTGTACATGACAAGATTTCTGAAAAAAGAAAATTGCGACGGGTGTGGCACAAAACAAGACACCCACATGATAAAACAAGGTATAACAAGGCAGCAAGGCAACTAAAAGAACTGCTATCACAACTAAAATCTGATTCTCTTCATAGCTACTTACAAAATATAACACCAACTATGGACACACACTATGCATTGTGGAAAGCGACCAAACGCCTTAAACAACCGAAACAACACATTCCACCAATAAGAAAAATAAATGGGACATGGGCCAAAACGGACCACGAAAAAGCAGAAGCTTTTGAAAACAATCTGCAAACTGTGTTTCAACCTTTAAATATGGCACCTAATAATAATTACAATAAACGCATTAATGCATTCCTCAAAGAAAGGATGGCGAATCATAAGATGAAGATACCTCATGTAACGTTAAAAGAAGTAAAAAAAATAATTACGCATAATCTAAGTCCAAACAAAGCTCCCGGATATGACCTAATCACAGGATATGTAATTAAACAGCTACCCGAAAAGGGAATTCTTATGCTTACACAGCTATTTAATGCTGCATTAAGGTTGTCATACTTCCCTGTTCAGTGGAAAGTATCAGAAGTTATACTTATACCAAAGGATGGAAAACCACTTAATGAACCCACCTCGTACCGACCGATCAGTTTTTTACCAATTATGTCAAAAATACTAGAAAAAATACTATTGAAACGATTAATGGACGTAATTGAAGAAAAGGTCTTATCCCAGATCACCAATTTGGTTTTCGAAGACAACACTCAAATCCACAGAGTAGTCAGTGTCACCAACAAAACTTTTGAAGAAAAAAGTTATTGTGCTGCATTGTTCTTGGACATCAGTCAGGCGTTCGATAAGGTGTGGCATACAGGATTATTATACAAACTTAAACAACACTTCCTATACCACCTGTATACTCTCATGAAATCATATCTTCATGAAAGGCACTTCAGAGTGCGATATGAAGCAGAGGTTACATCGCTTCACAAAATAGAATCGGGTGTGCCACAAGGGAGTGTTCTGGGTCCTGTACTGTACCTCCTGTTTACAGCTGACTTGCCGACCTGTCAAGGTACTATCACTACTACATTTGCTGATGATACGGCTGTACTATCCATAAGCAAGGATCCTTTAGAAGCAACTCGACTACTACAACAGAATGTAAAAATGATTGAGAAATGGACAAAAAAATGGCAGATAAGCCTCAATGAAACAAAATCACATTATATACTATTTACAAAATGTAAACATAATGCAAAACTAGTTACTGTGAAGGGTAAAGAACTGCAAGCCACCGATTGCGTAAAATACCTAGGAATGCATCTAGATAAAGGGCTAACTTGGAAAAGACATATTAACATAAAAAGAAAGCAATTAGACATTCAATTTCGTAAATACTACTGGCTTGTTGGAAGAAGATCATCATTATCTATACAGAATAAGTTACTATTGTACAAAACATGGTCGTACAGTATCCAATTATGGGGTACGACATCCAACTCAAATATTTCTAAAATTGAAAGATTTCAGTCAAAATCTATACGTATTATGATCGACGCACTTTGGTACATCAGAAATGATGACATATATAGAGACCTAAAAATGGAAACCGTGAAAGATGTAATTAGAATATACAGTGAAACGTATGCACAGCGTCTAAGATCGCATCCGAATCCGCTAGCAACAGGCTTAATTAATGATAACCCTCAACAGACACGTAGATTAAAAAGAAAAATACCATTACATATAATGTAACAATTAAGGTTGAGTCTCATTGGAGAACACCTTACTACTAAACAAATTGAAATATATATCATGCCATACATGATGTTTAATGCTGCAGATTACTTAAAAAAAAAAAAAAAGTATGATTGAGCAGAATAGTCGATGTAGAACTAAACGCAGCTCTACACATTATTTCCGGCACCACTAAATCAACCCCGGTGCAATGGCTACCAATATTACCAAACATCATCCCGGCTCACATTAGAAGGAAAATTACAATTATTAAAGAATAGACGAAGTATAGAAATGATCCAAATCTACTAATACATCAAGATCTAGAAAGGCCAGAAGGACTAAAATCGAGAAAGCCAGTTCGCAGATTAGCTATAAAGCTCTTAGCAGAGGGTTTTGATGCGGTCGCAGCCTGGGAGAAAGAATGGAACCGAAAGAATCCAGGCAGAAACAGAACGATAGACACGCCGGATAACAATGTACTAGGCTTTTACCTGA
The DNA here is from genome assembly GCA_032883995.1 of Coronaproctus castanopsis. NCBI lineage: Eukaryota > Metazoa > Arthropoda > Insecta > Hemiptera > Monophlebidae > Coronaproctus > Coronaproctus castanopsis. Next base: position 298,571,300 of record CM065052.1, read on the forward strand.
AGCGAAAAAGCTGGATGCGATTGAATCGCATTCGTACAGGCCATGGAACGGTCATATTCTCGCAAAGTGGGGTTTCATGTCTAATTCATCTGATGACTGCCAATAAGAAAGACAGACAATGGATCGTATCCTGAACGAATGCCCACATGGAGCCCTCCGCGGTTGATGGGAAGATATTCGAGCAGTATCAAGCACGGCCATAGCGTGGTTACAGTACGACATCATCATCATCATCGGTACTGAATGAAAAACGTAATTATGTTACCGTATAAAAGTGTTTTTATTTTTGTTTAATTTTGAAATTAAATTAAAAATAGCAAGTAAGCGATACAGAAATATTTTCTGGTGAAATTATTAAATTCTATCGAACAGGTAAATTTGACTTTACTAACTGTATAGTTTTTCAAGAATTAAGACGACAAGCGATGATTTAGTAATAATATAAACTTTGAATATTAAATAATTTTAGTTACACGCACACGAGTACCTGTTTTTTCTGTTTAATTTTTATTAAGTTTTCTTTTCACAATAATAATAATAATGATAATAATGTTTGGGATTAAATAAACGTGCATACTTTCGGGACCTCGACATTGAATGGAGAAAAGTTTTTTATTTTGATTTTGCGCGATTTTTTATTCAATCTAAAAAAATATACATACGTATAGAAATTTAATATAATGCAATACGCGAAAAAAGCGAACATGCTACGGCCGATGTTAGCGAATGGTCCCTGACCTAGATAGACGGCAAGGCCGGAACCATCAGAGGAGATTCCTGTATTTTTTTCTTTTCATATTAAAAAAAAACCGCACAGAATTAACAACAATAACGACCAAATATTATTTTATAGGTCCGGGTAATTTATATAGAGTATATTCACAAACACTAACACAATTATATAGTCGGCTGCTATTTATAATGATGCGAACTTTCACCAGTAGAGATAGTAGAGAAACTGCCAACTATAACGAAATACTCGTCTTCGCTATTAGTATAACACGGTATATTTTACTCAGAGCAACGTACACACACATATAAAACTATCTGTATTGCTTGGTTTTTTTCATTACGTTCTCTTTGTTCAGCTGGATGGAATAATTTTGAGCTAGATGCGAGTCGATTGTATTATATAGAGATACGCGATAATCGCATACGTGTGTATACAAGCACATCGAATTCTGACGTAACGATGCAAACCGGATCTCTCATCTGTTTGAAATATCAACGATCAAAAGATTGCAAACATAACGTGTTGTGTATATATATATATCGCTAACCGCGGAGACCAAGGTGAACGTAGCGGACTTAAAGCTGGATCTGGACCCGAACAGCTGACGCTGAAAAACTATTAAGTAGTTCGCGGGTTTTTGTATTCGCCTTTCTCATTTCACATTTCATAATGCGATTTTCTCTTTCACAGTAACTTGAGCACACGTTGTCTATATCTATATATATATATATATATATGTTTAAGGACGGCTGTAGGAGTCAGCCGCATTTCTCTCTTGTCTCTCGAATTATTCTGTTCCGTCCCGGATTCCTACATTGTTCCCATATCCGGGATGTTTAATTTAATGTGTCTACATATTTTTTTCTTTTTTTTATATATATTTTTTTATTCGTGTATACGGATTATATTTATATGTGTTTGTATGTGCGCGTGTTTGTAAGATTATTGTAGCCTATAAATGGCCGATGTTATGAATATAGAGTTATCCGTTATTTTTGTACAAATATGTCGAAACACATTTTTTTTTCGTGGAAACTGTTGTTGTTACTGGTTTCATTTTCGTAACGAGTAGAGAATTGAAACGACATCTATGAGTAAATTAACGCTATGACTAAAATTAGATTTGACCGAAAGACCCGATACGCTCTTTAAGTAAGTCGGAATAACAATGGTAGGGAATGTTTATAGGGGAATCTACTTGCCTGTTTCATAGAGAGAACACTTTAGGTCTGAGGTTTCGACAAAAAATATTTTAACGAACGACTGTTAGGAATTTTGTTCGTGGTCTTGTTGTCGACCTATTCTGTTAAGTTTATCTTTATTCTTGCACGCCTTATAATATAAAAGGGTACTTTTGTTCTTGTTTACGAAGGTAGACTTTCAAATTCAAAACGTATGTACGTTCGTGTAATATGGAAAAACCGATGTGTACCCAACGAAACACATCGCATTCGTTCACATAGGTGCCTCTACGATGCTTTAACCTTCTGCACGCATGACCGAATCACACAAAAAAAATATGTCTGCCCGAATTTACGTAGCTGGGAAAGTAAGAAAATAGCACGGTAAAGGGCAAACTACGCCGCGTTGCTTTGCCGTGAAAGAACCCAAATGATAGGCACTGCGGCACGAAGTGCTAATCGAATAGGAGGATGTGATTGGAAGGCCGCGAACAGATTACATTTCACAGATACTCGAAGATGTGACGACGTCATCGTATGAAGAACTGAAACGGATGGCACAGAATCGACAGAGATGGAAATCAATGACAAACCAATTTCAGGATTGAGCACAATATGATGATGAAATATACTTTTTTTCTATGATGTGTATATATATGTATGTGTGTGTGTGTGTGTGTGTGATAAACGGGTTCTTTTGCTATACTACAACATACAACACACCCTCTTTATTTTTATTTTTTTTAATAAAAATGTAAGTCCACTGTTCATTGTTTTATTTATCAATGCTTACGTTGACAGTTTATAGGTCGGTTACGTCCCCACCTGCAGTCAACGACGGAGTTACTTTTTTATTAAAGTTAAGGATAAATAAATAGTTTTGATCGTGTGTATGTATGATGTAATAGAGAAAAAAATCCACTATAAAAATAATAGTAGCTTCATGTATTCGTTACTGAAATATCATGTACATATATATATATATATATATATATATATATATATATATATATATATATATATATATATATATAAACACATACATATATACGTATATACATGTTTCTAGGCACACATAGATATTCGGTTAAAAAGTAAAACTTATATGATACGTGAATTTTACCAATTTATTTATATATACACAAACACACAAATATATATATATACATATGTACGTATCAGGTTCAAAGAATTTGATGAATTGCGAGATTTATCCATCTGGCGGGCTGGCGCTTGGCAGCATTGCCGTCAACGGTTTTCACCACTATTTGAACGTGTTTAATTTTTATAGTAGGCGTTATATATTTATTTTAGCGTTTTATGCAAAATGGGAAATACATAGCTATGATTTCACCTCCATCTGAACGTATTTAATTCTTATAGTAGGGGTTATATATTTATTCTAACGTTTTATGCAAAATGAAAAATACATCTCCTCGTAAATCGGTCGAGGTAGGTTATCCGAATTTTGGACAAACTTTATTAAAACGGTATAACGGGTCTGAAAGTTCAGCTACGCCGAGAACGATAAAGCGAACGATTTTTGTTAGCGAATACAATTCGAATTACGAATTGGATGATACCGAATCAAGTCACAGTGACGAAAACCGGTCAAATATGAAAAATTATTACGGCAGAAACAGATTTATGCAGTCTGTCCCAACTATTTATATGAAAACACATATAGATAATATTATTTCACACATCTATCAGGACTAACTGCTTTATATATATATATATATATATGTTTTAAAATTGCAATCTGGCTTACATAGCCAATAAGCTATCAAACTATATATTGGCTGTGACAGGATGTAGAAGACATCATTCAGTTCAGTCGATAGACATCGTGGCCACTATCTAGCATGTCAACTGGCAGTCGGTTCGAGGAGTATTCTAACCTGTGCAGGTAACATTCGCTATTTGTTTAGATTACCTCGCGCCCATACGATACATTTAGGTCGCGATGTAGGTTGTCGTTGCGTATGCACACCATAGCGCATTTGTTATAATTATTAATATTGTCGACTGGCATCGTTGCATCGTGTCAATATTAGACATCGATGCTGTACGCCGAAGGGATATACCGTAGGTTCACGGCCGGTTTGATAACTGCGTCATACAGCAATAATGCAGATTTTACAGGCAAGTAGTCGGAATGTCTACCCGGAAGCAAGTACATCTGCCTCAATTTCGTGTTTATTTCTTTAATCATCTTAATGTACTCCGTCCACGTCATACGGCTATCGAACCACGTGTCCAAGTACCGAGCTTTACTTTCCTGCGGTATTAGACCATTAAAATAAACGGGTGGTTATATAACGCGTCTATTTTCTAAATAACGAAAATTGAAGCAAAATTCGAGAATATTTACATATTTTAAAGAATTAAAATAATTATTCGTTATATTTAGGTCAATTTCCGAAACAAATAAGAAACGTTGTGCTATCCTTCAAAAGAAAATATCATACCTCGATTTGACTAAAAATCACCCACTCGCTGCAATATCCAAGATTTCGTGAGTAACTGTCAAAAGGAGAATTGTAGATGAAATGCTATGTACATAGCGAACAAAACCGATAAATACCGCACGGTTGTCGCTCTTGTAGATACGCGAACAGATTATTTTTATACTAGTTACGTTTACACGGAAGGAAGTTATTGATGGGAAAATTGTAACCGTCGGATAGAGGTATCTTGACGCGGTCGCCAATATTATGGTTAGTTCAACCGATAATTTAGATCGATCCGAACATTAGAGGAGATGAATATTTTTCCGTAGAATTTGAATAAAGAAAAATAAGAATCAAATACCACGCCAGTTCTTTCTTGAGACAAAAAATAATAATAAAAAAAAAATGATTGCATTTGAGAATAATTTAGTCAGACAGAGCGAGTCATTGGAAACATAATCTGTGCGCACATCGATGGAAGTAATCGGTAGATCAAATTTTGTTGCCATTTCAAACTGCTTTTCAGATTTCTATTCGTAGTCTTCGGCAGATGTATGATGAATTACATTCTGAAGGATACTCTTACATAATGTCAGCGAGATGCAACCATTTTCGTTTCTTTAATCAGAGGTCTAGGTAAATTATATGATCAGCTTTTACCAATCGCTGTAAATCAAAGAACACAGTGGAAAAGTTGGCATTGTTAACGATGCAAGAAATGTAGAACACGATAATGAAATCTTCATGGGATTTTCGCCAACTGATAAAACCAATGAAAATATTAAGACTGATCTTCATGAAGAAGGATTAAATCACCCCTGAGATGGGTTGCTAAAAAATTACCAAAAGATTTTCCTGAATTTGGAATGATCACGCCAACAATGTCACCTTCTGCTTCATCCTCTTGCATTAAATACTTATCACGTTAGGTTTAGATGAACCATCTAAAAATCGTATAAAACGGGGAATAAATTTTTTAATTACCACGGCATTGATAGTAAAAGAACAGGGGTGTAATCAATAGCCTTGTTAAGAAACTGTCCAATAAAATTCCATTATAAACGCCTTAATAAAACAGAGAACGTTTATTAGAATACAATATTTAAATCAAACACGGCAGGAACGTTTGAACAGAAAATTGGAGAAAATTAAGGTAAGTGGAAATTACATATATTTTTTACATGTTTATTTAATGCAATTAAAATCACAATAGCATTCCAATAAATTAAATTTATTAACAAATTAACACGATAAACATAAAAAACACCGACTAGATAGGAAAATAATAATTATTATATTAATACTAGTAATACCGTTTATTTGGTTCTGGTCGCACAGTTACGTCACAAGAGAAACTATTTTTGGTCCTTGACCACCTTTTTATACATACACCTTGTAACAGATGTTGAAGTTTTCTTTATAATTTTATTTGCACTTGGGTAATATAAAATGTACAAATTTCTTAGCAATAAGTATATTTTAAGATCACTGTTCTAATTTCTATCACGCATTCTCACATGGTGGATGACGGGACCATGTAGTTCATCCTGTCACTACTCTAGATATTAAGTACACTTGGCAGAGGACTACTACACACAGCATGTTTTTATTGTTTTTTTTTTCAGATACAACTGCACTTTTCTATATAATTATAATTTTTCATTTTAGCACTCTAGTCCTCTGCCCCTCTACAATAGTACACCTAGTTATTAAGCAATAAACTTCCCCCACAGGCGAAATGTCCGGAATGGTGGGGGCAAAAAAAAACAGGTATACTTAATAGTAGTATTAAGATCGGTGCATAATAATATTTTATAAAAAATAAAAAAACAGAAACGAAAAAAAATATATACGTCGTTTAAAGCGTTCTAAAACACAGTACTCTCCATTGTAGCTATATAGAGGTTTTGATTATTTGACGAAATAATCTGGCACATTTTTTACATTACTTTATCGGAATTAGCAATTGTTTAACTTTTAGTCAAGCTTGTGTTATAAATAGAATAATTAAAAAAATATTATATAAGTATTTTTTTTTAAATTGAAACATAAATTATTCTATCAGCGTTAATAAAATTTCACGTTTTACAGTAGGGTTAACGCGGTTGTTATAGCTGATTAGTGGGAGAATTTAGTTAGAACAGATTCGTTTTTTTTGCTATTTTAGTTTTTTTTTTATTAATAAACGGTTACGCGAATTTTGAAACGCTAATTAGAAGACCGAAATAAAAACGGTTCCAATTATTTCGCTACCGGTTATATTAATGCGACTGCGAGCAATAACCGGTGATTTCGGCTGCTGCTGGAAATGAAAGTTCGCTTTTTGTTGTTTTTTTTTCCATCTCATTCTTACCAACCATCCAGCGGTGCAGTTTTCTCACTTGTTCTATATTTACTCCTGAGTTGTTTATACACCTCTTTCTCTTCCTATATATATATATATATATATATATATATATATATATATATATATATATATTTAATATTTTTTTTCTTTCTATACAAATATATAACTAGTTTTAAAACTAATTACACGCTATCTTTTTTTACCCCTTTACAATTCTTACTTTACGTTAACAATCCGTGGAAATACTAACTCTGTTTTAATGAATGCGCACCTCTTAATTTAAACCACCGTCGTTAAATTTCTGCTATAAGATTACGATTAAAATCATAAAATGTACGAAGATAAAACGCCATTATAGTCATAACGGACATCGAAATAGCCGTATAATTAAAACGATAATTGTAGTGGTAATAATGATAACGGTGATAACAGCTATAATAATCATAATGTCTACTACACGTTATTCGGAGAAAGGTAAAAACATCGTTTATCTTTAAAAGCTAACTTTTTTCATTTAATTAGAACTATCACTACTACTAGGTATTATTACTACTACTGCTACCTTATTTATGTATACATATATATATACCGATTAATCTGAAACGTAAACTATATAACCGATGTGTACTTTTGATTCTTATATGTGGTCCGGAAAAATGGCCATATAAAAAACCAAATTTAAAGCTCAGACGGCACATGAGAAAATGATGCTGGATATAAGATTATCAGATCGTAAAAAGAATGCATGAATACGTGAACAAACACGATTGGATATTGCAGTGGAGTGGATGGCTATAACAAAATGGAATGCTGGCCACGTGGCTCGAAGACAAGATAATAGATCGTCAAAGCGGATCTTACAGCGGTGGCCAATGAACAGAAAAAAGAATCGGGGAAGGCCAATGATGCGGTGGCACAATGATATAGCGAAGGTAGCTGGGAAAAATTGTTTGAAGAGTAGGTGGATGACGTTGGGGAAACTCTTCATTCAGGAGAGAGTGAATAGACAAAAGCTTATCGTGATTAATATATATATATCTTGAGTTATAAAATAGATGCATATTTGTAGTTTCACACATTCTTCGTATTATGTTTTTCAAAACAACTGACTTCAAGCTCGCACTCGCACTCGCCGCCCCGATGGATTTACTTATTTCACGATGATTATACATTATTATTAAGCTTTATGTTTTTGATTAAGATTAGTGCAAACTGTTTACAATTTTTAGTTTAATTACTTATTTTATTACATTCTATTTTAAATTTAATAGTTCATATGCACGTATATATTATACATATCTATATTATATATATATATATATATATGTGTGTGTGTGTAGGCATAGGAGTTATTCCAACTGACTGTTACTTTTACCTGTTATTTGAAAGTAGCAGTAATTAATTGCAATAAACTGATGAACGAAAACGTTAATAGTGACTCATACAAAATTCATCGTCATCATTTAGTGCCGTCTCCGTATCGGAGGTGGGCGACTACTCACCTATACATATTTTGTTTTACACCGTAAGTAGCGTACAAAGCAATCATTATTATGGCGTTAGCGCACATAGATACACGCACCCGTGAGAACTGATTCTAATCGCTTTATTATCACGAATGCAGCCCCGCGTGTTTTGTAGTGTCCTATATATATTGTTACTAGCGCACATATGCTGTTTTGCGTGGTGGTTCGCCATTGCCTTTCGCGCGCTAATATTGGAGTTATTTATATTTTTGTAATGATAATCATTTGCTTCACTTATCGTATTCGAACTCGGTCGCACCTTCCGTATAGAAGTCCATGTGCTCTAGCCACCAGACTACCCGGATGGCTATACAAAATGATTAATGGAAATTACCGTTAACCGTTGCCGGTAGTTCGTTGTGAACGGATATTTTTTGACCTCGAGAATTGTTATTTTTCTACAATAACTTTAAATTTATTAATAAGTAAATTTTCGTTTTCACGTCAAATAGATATTTATTTTTCTTCGCAAAATAGAATTATCGATCGCTGATAAAAATAAGAAAGAAAAAATTGAAAGAAAACGTAGGTCACTTTTGACCGTGAAAACTCGAGAAAGATTAATTTAAAAGCATTTATTTTCAAACTTAATCGTTATCATCCAGTTAAACACGGTAACGGCATAACGTAAATTTAAGTAACAGTTATTAAATAACGTTCAACAAGAAGGGTTATTTTCGAGTAAACAGTGATTCGGAAATAACGTTTTACATCATGCCTAGCGTTTACACACATTTCATATATATAGCATGAATGTTATACACGTATATATATACATACATAAATATACATATGCACGTCTATATACGTGTATTATACACACGTATATGCTAACAAAATTCCCATAGCGATTAAACATATTAATCAGACTAATGAAATTCGTTGTATCTTTCTCGATCACGTACTAAATTTTACTCGGCATTTTTTATCTCATATTACTATTAAAACGAATAAAGCAATTTCCGCCATCCATCTTTAAACAAAAACTCTTCCCTTAAATCTCATAATGATAAAATTATTCTTTATAAAACTCTTATACGCCGAGTAATGAGCTAGGCGTGCCCAATATGGTCTTATTTTTCAAATTCGGCATGTAAACAAGTCCAAACTATACAGAATGTCTTCGATGCGTAATAAGTCAAAATACGAAAGAATCTCATTTATGCACGAAATTACTAGCCTACATCCGATCTTAAGTATTATATATTAAACCTATCCGCTAAGTTCTTCACTCGTTATTCATCTTTCGCACTAATCCACAATTTGGCCTTTTGAATTTTGTGTATTTATATATATATATATATATATATATATATATATATATATATATATATATATATGTATATCCGTGTATATATGTACATCTGTATGTATGGTATACTTAAACTATATACATATATACATAATGTGCGTGTATATATATATATATATATATATATATATATATATATATATTATATCTGTATACGTGTATAAACATGTACAGTATATAACGTATGTATAATGTTCATGATAGCCATGCATGTATATGTATATATATATATAGCTACCTGTATGTATGTTTGTGCATATATCTGTGTGTGTGTGTGTGTGTGTGTGTTTATAACACGTAACAGTTATACATCTGATGCGCATTATATGTATGTGTATAATTTAAAGTATATCGGTTTTAGCGGTATTTTTTCCTGTTAATTTTCATTATATATTTTAAATATAAAATAACGATGACAAATATTACGTCAGTTCACTGTGGTAAGGTATTTTTCCCGGTTCATAGAGTTATGTTTTTCGTTTTTGGCTTTTGTCTTGTACCATTGATCGAGTTGGCTTATTGTATTTCTATGTTATTCTGGACTATGAACTTATATATGATTTTGTCCGGTTCTTCGTTGTTTGGATCGCTTACTATTGATTCTATATTTAGAGGGAATGTGTTCGTATTTTAATAATTCCCGTATCATATTATTTCGATTTTGTTTTGTACTTTTCGCATTTCCATACGATATGGTGACACTTATCTCATAGACTATTTCGAATTATGCGTATTCGAGATAGATGTACAGGTGTTTTATTATGTCCTATATTCTTAATCGGATAATTGTTGTGAAAAAATTTTTGTTATACTGTATTGAAATATTCCAAAACCACGGGGTTTTGGGTATTTTTATCTGAATTTGATGGTATTGTTTCCCTATTTCTTTTTCTTTATTATATTCTTCTTGCATTTGTTCCGTATTTCATTATTTTTATTTGTGGGATATATTCTGTATAGTCCCTATTAATATTCTGGATTTTGACATTTGTTTCCGATTTTGCTGCGTTATCTACTATTTCATTTCGACGTATAGCATATAGTGCCCTAGTATATCCACAGATCGATATAATTGTTGATTTGTTATTCCGTATTTTTCCATGTATGGTTTTTATTTTAGCGACAATATTGTCCCGTTTTGTATTAATAGCAATCAATGACTGCATTGCAGCTATGGAGTCTGTCATTAATATAAATTTTCTTTGTTTTTTATTTTTGAGATATTCGAGTGCTTTTTATATATGGCATATATTTCAGTACTTGTGGATGAACTAGCGTATTTTATTCTGAAGGTTCGTATCAGATCTATATTTTCATGATATTGTCTATTAATGTTTATAGATCCATCAGTATAAATCCGTTCATGGTTAGGAAAGTTAGTAAATAATTAAATAATATGTGTTGTAATATTGTTATCATTATCTGTACTATTGTATGTAAATTTTATTACGCAAATATACCGTTGTTTTGTTTATTTTGTACAATTATTTATCTTTTATTTTTATATCAATTCAAATTTATATTCAATATCATGTATACATCTATATACATGTTTATACACATTATATATATATATATATGTATGTATGTATGTGTGTGCGTATAAATATACATTAGATAAATGTGATGTTTTGTTGTTTTTCAACGAATATATTCACTAAAAATTTTAATTAATACAACAATGGAAGAAAAATTAATTTCTGAAACAAAATATAAGATATCAATAAAAATAATTATGACGTAAGCGATAAAGTTCCCATGGAAAACATACGTATGCAGTAGTAACTTGCTGAAATAGTTTATAGTTACCGGCAATATATAATATATGCATAAATCGTACAAATCTATATGTATATGTATCTCCCAAGCCATGAGGTAACACGTTAGAAGTGATCAACTCCAGCCTTCGCCTTCCTCTTTTGGTTTCGATGGTATTTTTCCTTGTATGACTGTCATGAATAATCCACCTTCTCTAACCTTATGCGTATTAATGTCTTTCATCAGTTTATTTTCTTCTTCTCCAATTCTTCTTATTACCGTTTTGTTTGTAATACGATGTGTCCGTGATATTTTCAGCATTCTACGATAGATAGCACCACATTTCAAATATCTGCGCTAATTATCCACGATTCGCAGGCATATTTAAGTACCGACCACACGTAACAATGCAATATTCTTTTCTTGCAGTTAAAGTTCATATTTGTGTTCTTGAATACTGCGCTTAAATTATTAAATGCTTGTGTTGCCATTCCAATTCTTGTTTTGATTACCTTTCAACCTGCAGCGTATCAGCTGTTATAAGGGCTCCCAGCTCCCAAATATCTGAATTGCGGCACACACTCTATTCCATATCTTTATGCGAACACTTGTATTTTTCGATCGTGTAAAGTTCATTATTTTAGTTTTTCTGGAATTTATTTAAATCGGCTATATTTATTTTATTAATTTCTTTCACCGGTGTAGCCAACAAGACTATCGTCTGCATAACTTATTTTATTTATTCTTCGTTCGTTAATTTTAAATTCCACGTCATCTATTCCCGCATTTTTTTAATGATTTCCTCGGCATATATGTTAAATAGATAACGGACAACCTTGATGCACTTCTCTTACTGCACGGTGCTTCTGAATATTTTGTGTTTAATTTAATATTCGGGCGTTGCTCTTAATAAATCTTTTTTTATTAAGCGCACATCTTTATCGTCTATATTGTTGATGTGCGCAAACTCCTGAACAGGAGATGCGACTAATATGATGATGATGATTATTATTATATATATGTGTGTGTACATATGTATATATATATATATAAATATATATGTATGCCTACTTTTTTTTGTGCGTGTTATATATCGCATTAATGCAATCGAAACAGTTTCTTTATAGAGTTTGTCTGAAAATTCAATAACTGAAATTATGGTTGTCACGGAAAATTTTCTCAACCGTTTACAACAACAGTCACAGATGTTCAAATTTATAAACAACTGTTTACATACACACACACACACGACGTCGAGGAATGAGATGAAAGCCTGAAAATAAACACTAGGGATAGGAGAATTTGCGAAGACCCGTCTTTCGCCGGTTCAAATTAAATCGACACTACAACACGCGGGCTCACACATAAGAAAATCCCGGATCAGGAAATTTCGTTACGTCCATCTTGCCACGATATAGACAATTTGGACGGTAACGACTGTGTGAGTAGACACTACCCCGCACAAAAAGAAGACAAGTTTCCTTATGTCCGTACGTAACGACACGACGGTCTTCCATATTAGGTAGAGCAAACATCATCGAGCCCGTCGTTGATCGCTGGATGGCGCAGGCAATGACGTCGCCTTATACGCGTGTGGTTTAGCAGTTCCAACTAGGTTTACCGATGCCCATATTCACGCTGCTGCTGCTTCTCTTAGTGTTGAGGTGGTTAGTGTTTTATTCCTCTTGTTTAACGCGGTCAAATTCGCTTTTGGTGTATGTTCGTGTGTACATTTCGAATGTAGTATGACAATCGCATTTGTACGTATTAGTTCTGCATTTTACTTTATTATCATTATTATAATATATACACACATGTATATATTTAATATATATCTACTGGGGGATTTCCCCTCGCTTGTCATAGGACGATTCTATATATACACTTTAATAATTTAGCGGGTGGCATGTATTTTTTAAGAATGTAAAATAATTTTATAGCGTCCTACGTGTTTAGCGAAAAGTATAATACCTGTTTGTACGCATACACATATATAGCTGTGTATATATATATATATATATATATATATATATATATATATATATATATATATATATATATACAGCCTGAGTAAGTGAGGAAAATATAACTATTTTTATTATATTTTCATATACTTTTTATTTATTGTAGAATTATACGGTTGCGGTTCATTCGTGATGAATACTGATTATTTATGTATTTATGTATTTATGTTTGAATTTTGTGTATTTATATATATATATATATGTATATCCGTGTATATATGTATATCTGTATGTATGGTATACTTAAACTATATACAATACATAATGTGCGTGTATATATATATATCTGTATACGTGTATAAACATGTACAGTATATAACGTATGTATAATGTTCATGATAGTCATGCATGTATATGTATATATATATATATATTATATAGCTACCTGTATGTATGTATGTGCATATATCTGTGTGTGTGTGTGTTTATAACACGTAACAGTTATACATCTGATGCGCATTATATGTATGTGTATAATGTGCGCAAATGTAATGACTTTTTTATATGCACGTACCAGTGAAGAGAGCGAGAGTTGAGTAAGTCGGTGAGCCGAATAATCTATTTTTTATTATATTTTTATACGCTTTTTATTTATTGTAGAATGATAGGGTTGCGGTTGATAGGCGATGTACATTGATTATTTATGTATTTATGCTCGTATGTACATGTATACGTGTGTGTGTGTGTGTTATATATTTTTATATGTAATATAGTAGGTCGCCAGACTATAGTCTATACTGTGTTGACTTACTTACATTTCGCGAACTTTGTATTTCGTTAAACCTCTGCCCCATTCTTACTGTTCCACGAACTAACCGTGGCTCACCGGTATAGGAAAACTGCACTTTGCGCCCCAGTTGTGCGACCGCAGAGAGCAGCTGTCTCCTCTCCGCACTCTTTAGATGATAAAACGACACGCCGTTGATACGGGATTCGTCTTCTAGCCCGGCTTGTCTTTAATCGCTGTGTAAGTCTAGCTGTCCGTTGTTTGAGGTTCGCGTTATTTCGGCCATTTAATTCGTTCGGGAATTATTTGTGTGCGTGTGTTTTTTTTTAATAATTCGATATTTTTTTATTTCTTAATTTATTTTTTAAATTTACCATCTGTCTGGTGTTCGCGATTGTTTCGTTCGTTAATTGGTTACACTGGTTATCGTAGTAGACAAATTTTTCTACTATCGTCAATCATCTTACCTAAATAAATTTGTTTTTTTTTTTTTGCTTAACGGTTGGTGGCTCCGAAGAGGGGATGTAGAATGGAGAATTATCGTGCCGATGGTAGGTTAAGTTAGAATCATTAAATATTCTTTTATATATATATATATATATATATATTTAAATCTGATATTGAAACAAAAATGTAATAGCCTACAAATTTTAGCTTGTAACTACCAGCAGCGATTATTTATATTTATATATATATATATATATATATATATATATATTCTTAATTTTAAATAATTGATAGATAAAAATCGTAAATTGATTTTATAAAATAATTTCGTTCAATTTAAATGTACAGTCAATTCTATACAACTGTTGCAGATGATCACGTTCACTTATATATTATATGTTGAGCATTTTCTATTTCATTAGTCTTGCAATTGTAGCATTGTTTCTAATTGTAATTAATTTATTTAAATAATACCGAATAGAACCATAACCAGAAAGTATTTATGTGGAAATTTACTGTAATCTTTTTATTTTTAAACCGATTTTTTACGTTAGGAAAGAATTAATTTATTAATTTATC
Source organism: Coronaproctus castanopsis (assembly GCA_032883995.1). Lineage (NCBI taxonomy): Eukaryota > Metazoa > Arthropoda > Insecta > Hemiptera > Monophlebidae > Coronaproctus > Coronaproctus castanopsis. The sequence goes on from CM065052.1 coordinate 298,586,387, forward strand.
TTTTGTTAATAAATCGTATTTTACGTTAAATTCGTTTAAAATTTATATATCAAATTATTCGAGATCTATTGTACTTATGATACCCGTTATTTCTGATTTACCATTAAAGATTAAAGATCTTTTTTTGAGTTAAGATCCGTGTTATAACGTTATAATAGATACGGTAATATATAAAGAAGTTAAATCAGTTAGAAATTTTCTGACGATTGCAGATTACATTGAGCACATTTGTCGTTTAGTTAAATGCTTGAAGTAGACATCAGCGCAATATGTGTATGGTGACTGTACTAAACCTTTAAACATGATTACCTTAGATTTATATTTACCCATAATTTACGACCGAGTGTTTTTAAAAAATATAATATTATTTGTTGATTTTATTATTCATATATTATATATATTTTAATGTTTTTTATCTATAATGAAGCTTGAATATTTTGATGTGATCAGTAGAACTGAAAGCACGATTATCAATTTTAACGTTATTTTTATCTCGACCAGATATTACTGTAATTTGAGATTTGATCATTTCAGATTTTCAGATTTAAAACATTTATTACTCTTTTATGCTTATTAATGAATTACAATTAGAAATATGGTTGATTTGTTACATAAATGAACGTTATTATTAAAAATAATCTGCGTAACTGTACAAACGTAAGCTTACACGAATGATATTAAATCTGGTATGTATATTAGAGAATATGAAATATAACACAAGACCGGTCATAAAACTGAACCTTGTAGAACTCTGAAATTATTACCTACCGACATCTACGATAGTCTTTTAATATAATTACGCGTTAAACTTTGATTGCGTTAAAACTAAACCCATTTTCGATGAATGTCTCAAAAATTATAACTTAGCGATCGCAGTTGTTAAAAGCTACTTCTAGATCAAATGAGATAATAAATTTATTATTACCACAGGCAGATCCGGGCTGCAGATAGTGCATACAAAAGCAATTGGATGCTTTCTCACATATTTCATATCTTAATATTGTCAACAAAATTACGCTACTATAATTCAACCGAGGTCAACGTACGCGTGTGTAGTTTGGTTTTCAATATCTGACGGTACTTACAGAAGGCGCTTAAAAATTTTTCAACTGAAGCGTAAACAATTAAACTTTCCGAATATTCGCTATTTGTTAATAAAATTTCGGCAAAATTTCATTACGATAATTGCAAATTTCGCGATAATGATTTAATCGCTGACTACGATATGACTCGTTCGCCAAATATACCAACATCGCCGTTTTAAATATCGTTTAATTTATTATTCTTTACTATTATTATTTAATAATAATTGTTGTATCCTATTATGATTTAGAATTGTTATTTGTTCGCGTGAAATGTCTCCATTCTAAAAATATTTATGATATCATCGTCCTAATTTCTCAATCGTGTTAAAATTGGTGGGCAGCTAATTTGAAATGTCAGAATTCTCCGGACAACGCTATGGATTCCCCCCCCCCCGTTGCTTGTACACAGTGTTGTAGTACTTGTTTGATATATTTCATTATTAGTTTTTCTCTTGATCTTTTATAGCGTATTCGATGATTTATGTTGAAATTTTTTCTAAACGTAAATAAACAAAAAAAATTTGTTTCAAATCGATATCTTTTAATATAGGGGTTTAATTGTTCACGATGTTTCCATTACGGTGTAAATTCACAAAATTATCCCTTTTCATCATCATATGAGACATTTGTTTGATGCGTGATGCCTCTAAATTATAAAATATTTATATATATTAAAAAAATGTATTTTACCCGTAGTATAGCTGTGTGGGTTTTTTTTATCTTCGACTCATTTTGTATCGTATATGGAAGATCCTCCCACGCTACTTCTTAAATATCGATAAAATTAATCGTACCTTACGATACACTATTTTCTAACTGGAATATCTCGAAAACTATGTGCACGATATTGTCGATTAAAATTGTTTGTATACTTAAATAATGTCTTCATCATGACGAATATGTCTATAGTGAACTGAAAGAAGAACAAATCTCTCAATACGGACAGAAATAGGCGAACCGATTGTGCAAAAGACGGACCCACCAATTTTTCGTACACATTGTAACAGGAGAAAATCTAGAAAAAGATATTAGCGCTTGGTAAAGCACCCAGTGCAAGAGGAATAGGTAGAGTGCCTACTCGCCGGACTGATGGTTTGCGGAATAAATTTAGTACGTAGCAATATAGCTCAGAACTGGATTTAGTGGAGAGCAACCTCAGCTGGTAACGGTCAGAATTGACTGAATATAAAATAGATGAATCGAGAACGATTCTATTATATATTGAAGGGACACGTTTCGTTTCTATGTAAGGTTTATATTTTAACTTTTAACGTTTATTTATCGCTTTTGTTTTTCTTTATGTAACCGCGGTGTGATATAAGTTGAACGAAGAAATTGGTTAATATTTTAAGCGCCATTCTCTTTAATTAATTTCCGACGGTTTTTTTCTTAACTTGGAATGTTTGAATCCTTTTAGCCAGTTTAAGTTGCTGCGATTGCAATTATTTCGTATTATTTAAACTTCAATATTACATTTTTTAAGGTATTTGTATAGGTGCCTGAATGGTTGGTCAAGTGGATTTGCCAATATCGTTATTATGTTGATTGCGTATGGTATTGCTGGACTAATCTTTCTATAAACTGTTTCGTCTGATTTTTGAATGTATTACATTGTCATAAAAGAAGATTTATATTTTCTTCATAATTGTCTTTACAGAATTTACATCCGTCTGAATTCAAGATGTTTAATTTTCTTAATATGTTAGCTGTCTTGCAATGCCCAGTTTTGATTAGTCCTAGTATCCACGGATGTTTAATATGTTGGTCTTTTTGAACGATATTAGAATATTTTCTTATATGTAAACTAGTACGTTGCAGTTATATTTTCTGTTTTGTTAGTATGTTAATTTTAATAGTAAGTACATATTCTGCCCAGCGGTACTTAATTTTTTCACATTTTCGATTGATTGTAACATTCTGTGTTAATTTAACAATAAACTGATTTTATTGTTATACCGCTATGTCCTGGTATCCACTTGAATGTGACATAATGCTCATAATTTATATTTGCATTTTTTATTTTTTATTTTATTTTAACTATATTATCTTGTCGCGTTTCATTATCGCATTTTAAAAGATAGCTACCTGAATTATTAATAATGGTAAAGCGATCGAAAAGTTTTATCTAAATATTTCCCAAAATAATGCCACATAAAAGATATTAATTTCATAATTTTCACGAATAAAATTTAAATGAGCAATAGAAATATGGCGCTTATGAACGATATATATATATATATATATATATATATATATATATATATATATATATGTATAGTGACCCAGAGAACACGTACGGTTTTGTTTTTTTAATAGCGCAGTTGGTAACACTGTTACAACGCAAACCGCATGCTCCACGTTTAATGTACACACGAGAGATTTGCTTTTACCCAGCTTCAGTTATCATGGCATCCTATAACGAGAAAGAGCGAGTGTTTTGCGTGGAACGTTATTTTTGGCGTGAACCGATCACGATGTGTATGGAGAGTTTTCAAAAGAATTCAAAGTTACGCGATGTAAACATCTCGCAATTCAGTTTTAAGGTGAGTTGAAAATTTTCGGCGGATAACTTCTGCAGCAGATAAAAAAAAGTCCTGGACAAAAAAAACGGTTCATACCCCCACAAATATCGATTTGGGCCTTGTTTTTCAACTGGTACTGTCAACAGAATGCGCTATATCGAGATAATAAATTCGTTTTTGCTTCTCTTACTTCGTTGTCATTGTCGTCTGGGCCGTACATGGTTTCAACATAATGGCGCGACATGTCGCTGTTCGGCAGAAACGCTCGCAGTACTGAAAGTAGCGTTTGGTAACCGTATACTGTCGCGTTGCACGGATTTCGCTTAGCCGCTATGCTCGGTAGGTTTGACTGCTCTAGATTTTTTTTGTGTGTGTGGATAAAGCACGTTCACTGTTCTAACTTTCAGACTGTTAATAGAAAAAATACTGGGGAATGTATATAGCTTTCATTGACAGAGATAAAAAGTACTATACTTAATGGAAAAAGATAAATATTAAAAACAATCTTATTAATATCTGACGAGACCATTACTGACCCATTAGAAGTTGCAAACCTACTTTGCAAAATACTTTACTACTCTACCTTTTACCGCCCCGCATTGCCTTTCATCCGCACCACTCCAATCACAGACTGAACAGAAACTGATAAAAACCCATGTTAAAAACATAATCCTATATAACAAGCCTTCACAATTCAGGAACTCAATTTTCAATTGGATCATAAAACAAAATCTTCAGACCCTGGTCCGGTTCATTTACATCCTCTCATGTTCAAACACCTCCCTAACCATGCCAGATTACATCTCCTTCAAATATACAATCATATATGGGAAACAGGGTCAATTCCCCTGGAATCGAAGCAGTCAGTTGTAGTTCCGATTCCCAAAAGAAAAAAGAAAAACCGTACATTAGATAGCTACCGCCCTATTTCACTGACGGCTTACATATAAGTAAACTCATGGAAAAAATGGTTTACCGTCGACTCCTATTCATATTGGAATCATTAAACCTCCTTTCTTCCTCCCAAATGGGCGGTTGCCAAGGTAAATCGTCCCTTGACCACCTCCTATCCTTACAGAGAGAAATTTTAACTGCCTTTGCTGCAAAGCAACAAACATATTCTCTATTCTTTGACATTGAGAAAGCATACGAGAGAATGAGGCATAACAATCTTCTCACAAAACTAAACCGGGTGGGGATAAAAGGTAATATGCTAAAATACATCACAAACTTCCTACAGGAGAGGATAACTCAAGTTAAAGTTCTGAATAATCTTTCTCTTCCACTGCCCACTCCAAATGGTTTACCTCAAGGTTCCCCCCTAAGTGTTACCCTTTTTTTATTATACATCAATGACATTTGTTCATTGATATCGTCATATTTGTACGTTTATTTTTACATACAAAATGAGCTAATGCCACTGCCTTCTCTGTGTATATATATATAGTTCTATGTCAGTCCACTGTTGGACGTAGAGTCTCCTCAGTACACTACAAAAATTGGAAAGCTATATATACGTACACTTACTCATTCGTATAAATTACATTTTCCTTTCGATTCTCCTTTGTGCTACTCTTAGCCTTTACTCCAGAGCTGCTGTTATATTCCACGTTTCACTGCCATAGATAACGTATGAAATATGGAGGCAAGACAGCGAAAGACATCAGTTTAATAAGAAATATTCGTCTATTATAATTAAGTTGTGGACAATTAAGGAGAAGGTGATTTATATCTTCCACGAAATTTATGGAAATATGACTAGTACACTGTCCCTGATTATCTCCGTTTGAAAAATTTAACACTATACGGGAATTGCGTAACCTAGAAATTATGGTAACAAATCTGCGGAGTTGATGAGGGTGCATTGATATTGGGATACAAGCATACGATGGAAATACCGGAAGATGCGACTAAACAATTTTAAAATATTTACCTTTATTTGAGGATCTCCAATATTCATCCCAAGAATTGTGATAGTTTGACTGAATTTTATAGATCTGATGATGGAATAAATGGGAGTGAGTTACCTGACAGGGAAGACTAGTTGTATAATTCTTATATTTTGTAATATATTTTTTAGTTTCCCACATGCTAGGCCGGTCATTCGTATTATTCTCGTTATTTCCTTCTCCATTCTATTATCGCCTTTTATAATCTGTCCAAAGTAATTGACCGATGTTACTTATTGCATTTTCATCTGATCTATATCCTAATATTACCGATGTGCGTGAATTTGTCTCGCAGCAAAATTGTTTTGGCTATGTTGATTTTTAGTTCTATTTTCTCGGTTTTTAGTATGGAGTTCTTGTGCCGTTTCATTTAGTTCTTTCATATCTTGTCTAAACACGCTCACACACACAAAAAAAAAACCACATACATACATATTAAACTGAATAATTGTTGAAATATTTTTTTTTATAGTATAAAATGTCAGGATGGAAAATATTTAATAAATATATATATATAATTCCTTATCAGAAATATTTTTAACAGAAATTGCTTAATAGGTTTACTACGACGATAAACACGGCGTTAATATTATCATACACTAATTAGATGGATAAATTATCTACAGACTAATTAATAAATATAACCAAGAATTAAGAAACATTATCATCATCATCATCACCTGGAAAATAATGTTTATCATTTTTCCTCGTAATTTCCGTTTATTTTCTTTACCCAGAGATGATCGGGCTGCTGTTTTTTATTTTTTATTGGCGTTGTTGTTATTTCATTATCGATAAAATAACGTAAAAATTTGCCTATTAAATTTTTCATTTTAAATGAACCGAGAGAAAATTTCTTTAATTTATTATTTACTAATTACGCGAGCTGGCATTTAAGAAAAATGTTTAATTTATTTCCGCGTATAATTAAATTTATACGAAAATATTGATTTTGTAATAATTTTAATTACGCCGAAAAAAAAAAAGCTATATCAACCGGGAAAGTTTAAAAGTTTAAAAGTGTATTTAACGAATATTCTTAATAAGTTCAGTCTAGTCGACTATCTCGATATTAAATATTACAGCCGTATACACGTATATGATCGGCGTTTTAAACGCGTATTTATTTTTTATTATACGGCGACCCAGAGAAGACGGACGGTTTTGTAGTTTTTTGAATACTCAAAAAAACTACTGGACCAAAATTTTCGAATGAAATTTTATTTAAAAATAGGAAAACGAGAGTGTACAATCGTTTATATCGTTCAGATGACCGTCGTTTTCAACAATATATTCATTCAGTCTTGACAAAATTTATTCGAAAACATCTCGAGCGTAGGTCGCTGAATTTTTGAAATTTCTTCAGAATTCCGAGTTTTCGGGTGTTCCAGATCTCGTGGACGTGTTCCGTAAACGCGACTCTTAAAGTATCCCACAAAAAAAAAGCTTTACTTTAAAATTATTTTCGAATCTCACTTTGCACTGTCCTGATCGATTCAGGCCGAAAATAACGTTCCAGGCAAAACGCGCGCTCCTTCACATTATAGGAATTATATGGACAAAAACAGTCTCTCGTGTGTACACTAAACGTGGAGTATACGGTTTGCGTTGTAGCCGTCATACCGACTGCGCTATTCAAAAAACAAAACCGTCCGTCTTCTCTGAGTCACATTGGACACTTGTAAACTTAGATATTCGCCAGCTATGCGCCGGTTTCACTCCCAATCATCGAAATTATACACGCATATACTTATAAAGGAAATTTAGCTCGGAAATTTCAGAATTATCTACATACGATACATGTATACACACATGTACACAACTTACTCATTTTTGCGCAGAAAGTTCACACAAACAATCACTCGTACATACGCATACATATACGAATGCACGTGCGCAGAAATGTATTCAGGCTAGAAATCGGAGTTTTCAGGTGTTCCAAATCTTTCCTACAAAAAAATCGCGTAACTTTGAATTCTTTTTGGAAACTTTCTTTGCATTGTCGTGATCGATTCATGCCGAAAGTAAGGTTCCACGCAAAACGGGCACTCCTTCTCATTATAAGATGTTATAATAACTGAAATTAAATAAAACCAAATCTCTCGTGTGTACACTAAACGTGTAGCACGCGGTTTGTGTTGTAACCAACTTTGCTATTCAAAGAACAAAACCGTCCGACTTCTCTGGGTCACCCTATATATTTCGTTATAAATTGTCTCCCCTCATCTATTAAAAAGTGAATCATATGTATTACGTCTAACTTGAATGTACACACGGGTTATCTTGTTTTAGTTATTTATTATTTTCTTTCTATAAAGCAGTACGTATTTTTTTCAGTCATTTACATAAATTAAGATGTTCTTGTAGATATTTATAATTTTGCTTTTATTTTATATATGAAGGGGGTATCTAAACGATTTTATAACAGTCACCCTAAATACACTTAGTCGGTCAAGGAACAATGTTTTTCACCCCTTTACTGTGTTAATCGTTATTACGTACACATTGCAGAGGGCCATTACACACATTGTTTTCTTTTAACTATCTATCCCCACCTATACACACACGACACTTAGTTTTAGTGTTCTCCAGAATGAATAATTCAGGTGACAGCCTACTGGAAGTAATTCTGCTGCCCGGTTGTTGTCAGCTCTCCAGATTTGAAGTCTTTCTACGTGGTTCGGATTCTTTAATTCCTCGTCTAGATTTCAATCGGCTTTTGGATTAACGCTCATCGTGAATTGTCTTCCATTCTTCGCTGCCACATATCTTCTAATTTCCGGTGGTACTATGCCAGCGAGTTCGTATAATTTAGATATGGGCGTTGATCTTAAATAACCAGTTATTGCTCTGCATACCTCATTTAAAGCTTAACTTTCTTCGCGTGCACGGAACGGCTCACATGCATACTCTTATACTGAGTAAAAAAGAGACAAGGCCGATATTGTCAGTTAATTTTCGAATCAAATTCGTTCCTGTCATCACCTTCATCTTTGTGGTTTCACAGTGCTATTAATGATCTATACCTAGTTATTTAGGATTATTTCAGTTTTGTGTCACGCCGTTTAGTGCTCAGCTTCCTTTTTGCTTCGCCATTCCGAAGATGGAAATCGCAGATTGAGTTTTTACCAGATTCGATTGTAGCTGAATTATTTTTATAATGATCATCCAATTCCACGATCATTTTATTTAAAACTTCCTCGACGTGTTCAAATGCGTCATTTTTGTGCTGTTAATATTAGTTCATCAGCATACGGGAATTGTTTTGTTTCGATTCCTATCGGTTGATCATTAGTATGAATATTAAAAAAAAAAAAAAAAAAACTTGCACACTGCGCTGTGGTAGTCCATTTTTTCTACTTTTTTCCTCATATGCTATTTGCCATTTAAGGACACATAATAACGTCTGCCATTCATCAGCTTTAATATTGGCTGAGTAAATTTAATTTGGTCTTTTCATAGAGTTTATTAGGCAGAATTCGATGCGACAAAAAGGCTGCAGTGAGATCGCCAAATACAGTAATTTTACGATTTTCTTTATTGTCCTGATATACAATTTGTACAGAACAGGATAACCCCAGCCTGAAACATGCCTGTTGAGGAAAAAGTTTAGAGTCGATTGTTGATGCTATTCTGTTTAGAAAAACTCTTTTAAATATTTTGTATAAATAACATAACGATAATATATTACGTGTGTGTTTATACGCAGGCGAAAATATAAAGCAATATTTCGCTTTTTTATATTAGTACGAATATCCCTTATTATGAAAATATACACGTTTCACAAGAGGACAGGCTTAATAAGAAAACCAACTTTAGACGTAACAGTCTGACAAAACATATTCTAATAATAGGCTCCATGGAACAAGAAAGACCACCGAGACGGACGACGAATGAATACGATAACGATGTTGAGAAGTCAAACTGGAATCGCTATAAATGCCAAACAGCCAAAAAATAAAAATAGTTGTAGACGGCCAATAATACACGACGTGTTAAAGAGGGGGGGATCACGATGAGATTGCGCAAGCCGCATGATAAAAAACAATATATATATGTATTATATATATATATATATATATATATATATATATATATATATATATATATATATATAATATATTATCGTAAACGGGTATATTCAACAAATTTATGTCGATCATCGATGATGACAATTGTGCGATGATCAATAAGATATCTTGTCCGTGATATAATTTTCTATTTCACTTCGCTTATTTTATTGTTCTCCATATAGAGAAGATAGATGGTTTTGTTTTTTGAATAGAGCAGTTGGTATGACGGCTCCAACACAAACCGCGTGCTCCCCGTTTCGTGTACACACGAGAGATTCGTTTTTGTCCAGTTTCAGTTATCATAGCATCCTATAATGAGAAGGAGCGAGTGTATTGCGTGGAACGTTATTTTCGTCGAGAATCGATTACGACAGTGCAAAGTGAGATTTGAAAAGAATTCAAAAGTAAAGCTTTTTTTTGTAGGATACTTTAAGAGCCGCGTTTACAGAACACGTCCAGTTGATGTGGGACGCCTGAAAACTGGGATTTCTGAAGAAATTTCAAAAATTCAGCGACCTACACTCGAAAAATTTTTCGAAAATGTAAAGACTGAATGAATGTATTGTTGCAAATGGCGGCAAACTATGTTGTGTTCGCCAAATGAATGGAATCTAATCGCTCTTTTTCCTATTTTTAAATAAAATTTCATTCAGAAATTTTGATCGAGTAGTTTTTGAGTTATTAAAAAAAACAACAAAACTGTCCGTGTTCTGTGCGTCATCCTATACTAACCCTGAATCGAGTGTATCACTTCTTGTAACGAAAAACGTGTAATTTCTTGAAAAAGTATTGCTTATACAACGTCATCGGTTCGATCGTATTCGTTGTAAGGCCTTACTATAGAACCGGTGAGTGGTAGCGACAGAGCGGCATATAGTTGAACGTTAAGAGTTAAGTGGATCAGTTGAGCGGCAATCATTTATTTAATGACAACGGCCCTTAAGGGCTTTACGTAGTCATACTTTGAGGATGTGATCCATTATCTGATCTCCTAATTGACAGTCGCAAGATGAATCATCTTTAAAACCTCACTTTGCGAGCATATGACCACTGCTGCGACCATGGCCTGATCTGACACGATTTAAACGCACCCCGCATTTCCTCTCTAGTTCAAAACATGGTGGCTTGCAATTCGGTGTGTTTATCGTATCGTATTTGTCTGGATTCTTATGGACCCATTCTTGCAACTGCGTCAAAACCATGTGCTATGAGTTTCGTGGCTAATCTGCGAGCAGACTTTCTCGATTGTAATCTTTCTGGCCCTTTCTGATCTTGGTGTATTGGTAAATTAGTGTCATTTTTGTATTTTGACCATTCTTTAACTATTGCAATTTTCCTTTTAATATGAGCTGGCATAGTGTGCGCTACAGGTAACCATTTAATCGGAGTAGAGTTGGTTGTGTCGGAGATTATACGAAGAGCTGCATTTAGTTTTTTATCAATCTTCCTTGTGTGAGTGCTGTTCAACCATACTGGTGCACCATGTTCGGCCGCTGAGTATATCAGCGCGAGGGCTGAAGTTCTTTGAGTAGGCGCTGAAGCATCCCACGTTGTTCCTGCTAGTTTATGAATTATATTCGCCCATGTTCTGAGTTTGGCGGCAGTGTTCTCAAGATGTTTACGGTAGGTTAGTTGCCGATCTAAAGTTACTCCCAGATACTTTGGATTATCTTCGTGCTTTAGCTTATGCTCACCGATTGTGATGTTCAGTTTCATTCTTGATAACTGATTATTAAGATGGAAGCATGATACATTTGTTTTGTCTCTGTTTAAAACGCCATTTGTTAAAATAATCTGTTAATGATAATTGATCGTCCTGTAAGATGTCCTCTGTTTTTTGAGGCTTCGTACTTTGTGTTATATCGTCCGCACATATAAATTTGCGAGGTTTCGTTTTGCGGTAAGTCAGCAATATATAAATTAAATAACAACGGAGCAAGCACCCATCCTTCTGTAAACCATTGTTTAAAATTCGAGTTCTGACGTGCTTTCCATTTAGACACATCCTTATTTTGCGATTACTGACCATGTTATTTAGTAGCGAGTGTATTTTCTTACAAGGAATTACTTCAAGTATCACATCGCCATACAACATCATAGGCCGAGTAGAGGTCAATAAAAACAGTCGATCTTTTTTCAAAACCATGCTCGAAGTGTGATGTAAGCGCACTTATTTGATCGACGCAGCTTCTAAATTTACAGAAACCGGTATGCTCAATTGGTATTTGTTTATTTATAGTGCCACCTGTACGGTTGTACCCTAATCATTCCAGTTTGTATATTATACTGAGCAATGAAATAGGTCTATAATCTTCAACATTGTTTGGGTCTTTCCCTGGTTTTAGTACAGCTGTTACTTTTGATATTTTGAACAATACTGGTTTCTAAAATTTGTTCAAAGAAATTTAATATTCTTTTCCTTGCGTTTTTCGCTAAATGTATTATAAATTCATATTCTGATTTTTCCGAATTTTTTGTTCAAATTCAGTGCATTTGCCACTCTTATCATTTTGCTGGCTACATTCTCTAGTGTAATTACAACACTTCGGTTGTGTACAAGGAGGTCTGTTCAACGGCCTTCCTAGATATTCAGCAAGCGTTTGATAAAGTCTGGCGCACTGGTCTACTATACAAATGTAAAAGTGTCCTGCCAGTACACTGCTATAATATCATAAAATCCTATCTCGATGAAAGATACTTTCGAGTCTTAGTAAATAATGAGCAATCTGAAATTCATACAATTAAATCGGCTGTACTCCAACCAAGTGTGCTTGGTCCCTTGTTGTACTCGATATTCACTTATGATATACCGGTACCAAGGAATGCGAGTGTGCAATAATGGCGTCAGATAAGCTTCTGCAAATATCAAATAAAACCTTGCAAAGTGCAGTCAATGAAATTGACAATTGGTCGAGCAAATGGAAATTTATAATAAATGAGTCCGAGAGTACCCACATTATTTATACTTAAAAGGAGAATTGTCCGCGATAGATATAATATCTTTATCAAAGGTAGGAAAATTGAACAAGGTTGAATGATAAAATATCTTGGAGTTCACCTAGACCAAACCTTAACATGGGCTCAGAATATTAGAGCGAAGAGAATGGAACTAAACATAAAAACTAAACAGCTGTACTGGTTGCTTGGTCCACATTCACGACTTCATACTATAAATAAATTATTACTGTACATCGTCGTATTACAGCTTGTATGACTATATAATTCGGAACTATGGGGCTGTGCGTCTAAAAACAATGTTAAATTCAAACTTATCAAAACGGTATTACGTGCTATAGTGGGAACACCGTGGTACGTCTCAAACCGTACGCTACATGAAGATCTGAATATAAAGTACATAGAGGATGTAATTCACGAAGCGATTCAAAAACATATATTACAGTACCACACAAACCCATTAGCAGATAGTTTGTTGAAGAAACTAGCAAAGGTCAAAAAATTGAAAAGAAGAACAATGATGGATTGGATATAGCCATTTGAAAACCTAAATTGAGACCTTGCTAATAGCATATTCTCAAGAAATCAAGTGCGTTCTCAAGGGACAACATCCGGTTGATGACATAAATTTGTCAGTATCTGATAAGAAGAGGATAAAAGAAAAATTCTACCAGAAAAACATTATTTTCATCAGTTGCTCTACTGCATCCCAGCCCATTTTTTCTACAAGTATCAATTCTATATTGTTGACGGAAAATTGCTGCTGCTATAGTAAATCTCGGTATTTTGCCACTTTCGCTAGCAGCTCCCCATCTTCTATGTCTTCTATGTGCGTTTCTTGCACTAGTACAACATTTATATCATATTCTCGTGATATTCGACTCTTTGTACGGCTAAATCCTTCCACAATAATCTGAATTATTAGAATATTATTTTTTAGTGAAGTCGCGGCCATATTCGCACTTGTCAAAAAATTTTCCACGCCTCCTGAATAATAATTAACTAGTGCGAAAATCCAGAATAATTTCTGATTCTGTATCTACGTATAATACATAGAAGATTAACCTATGGGTATGTCGCCTGGTATTATTTTTTTTGTCAAATTCCTAAATATACGCGTTTTTATATTAATTCTGTCAGCTATCGTGGGCGTTCCGAAATTATTAGTCAAAAATTTTCGTTTCATTATTTTTGTAATTTTACACGCAATACGCGTTTTCTCTTTTCTATTGTTTTCCTTGTTTTTTTCGTTTTTCTTGAAATCGGACGTCGAGAAAATTTGACCCTAGAATTATCTGTTAATTCATCATGACTCCTTTTGCTATTGGTCGTATCACGACACGTTGCATCGATATTATATACAGCCAAAAATATATATATATATATATATATATATATATATTGTCGACTTAAACGATTCTGTCGAAAAGTATAGAACATGTCGTTAACAAAACTCAAATTTAAATTATATCCTATCCTTAATAAGAAATTTCGTGTTAATGCGCCGATATGTTAATTATGTATAAAAATATCTTAAAACCGATAATTCTGTACGCGTGTTCTGTATAGTCTTACGCGAGTCACTCTAATGTTAAGCTGCAACGTATATAAAAAAAGGGGGGGGGACATCGACCAATCGTGGCAACAGTTGGCATTTCTCGCTTCTAAAATAAATTAAATAGATTGATAAGAGACCACCAATAAATAATTAGCAACTAAGATTAATTAAAATTAAACAAATTAAAGATATGTTTTCATAAAAGTAAGACCGATCTGCTATCGCGTTATATTCGCTTATTTATATTGTTGTACGCTGAATTTTAGCCAGTTAGCTTTCGAATACTTGGAAGCATATATAGTATATGCTCACTATTCGTGAGCTACAAAATGATCGACGCATGCTTGACATCCTGGCATCAATAGACGCGGGGCAGCTAGCATACGATGTGTATTGGTTATGGAATCATTATTTGTAGGAAGGGCGTCACGTTAATCTTCTTCTAGGATTGCCTAGCAACGTGTATCTGGATATCCGAAGTACATTCGATGGAATATCAAGATTCTTGTAAAGAGCGTAATTCGAAACATATCGAGAAGCAGCGGTCATCATGTTTTTTGACTGTTTTCTTTGTATTAGTGCTAGATTACTTGCTTTAGTATTGCCGTATATCTCGAGATTTGTGCTATCAATCCGGCTTTTAAGGTCTAGATTTAAAGTGGTTCTTCTTCCTATTAACGGGGAAAGCATGTTGGTTCGTACCAAGATTCCTTTACAAATTTGTTTAACATGAGCACCATAGTTAAGTCTGCGATCTATATGTATTCTCAAATATTTCACCGACGTGATTTGTGATATTTCAGAATTATTTATTATTAAGATTGTACAGGTAATATGTCTGTTGGTAAAAGTTATGTGTTGATATTTTTTATTATTGAACTTCATTCTCCAGTTATTGGCTCACGTTTGTACTTTATCAATATATTCCTGGAATGATGTTTTCGCAAATTCAGGATTTTCATTACAGGCCATTATCGCTATATCGTCTGCAAATGTAGCTAGAATTGTCCGATTAGATACAGGTACGTCTGCCAGTGTATATTGAATAGAGAATTGATCCCAACAGACTACCTTGAGGAACAGAAGCAGATATATTCCTTTCTTCGGAGACGAACTCGTTGATTTTAATCGAAAAGACTATTTTTGTTAGGTATGGCATAGCCAGTAGATAAAGATCTGGTGGAAGAAGATGCTTAAAGTTAAATTTTAATCCTGTATACCCAAACACGTTCGAAAGTTTGTTCCCTATCCAATGAACAGAATAAATATATTATTCAATGTTGACATTCTTCCTTGATACTGTTGTGTTACGTCATCGTCATCATAATTTCATCGCAGAACTACAACTTGACGCAGGCGTTCTCCATTTTAAGATAAATTGAAAAATAATTATAATTATAATATTCATAATCTAAGTTTAAATGGCGAGAATAAATTAAGTCCATGTTGCGAAACTTTTTGAAAATAATATTAGTGTGCTGAAATGTAAAATCAGGCCAATTTCATCGTTATAAACGGGGGAAAATTAATAATGTGATTATTAAAATGAAGAACAGTATATATATATATATATATATATATATATATATATATATATATATATATATATATATTTGTATATATATATATTCTTTTGTCTTCATTCTTTCAACCACATGTCTTTCTGAGGTACTCCCCACCCGGAGATATGAACGGGGGAGTATTACTCCGGAATTTATTTTTACATCAGAGGAACACATCATATATATTGGAAAAAAATTAGATCCTGAGAAATTATAATGAGGTGGTTTTCCTTTGCCTTCCTCATTGCAGTTCAGTTGCCGTATTTGACGACCTTATTTGTTTGGAATGCAGCGTTGTACGGATGTGAAACATGGATGATTGGAAAGGCAGAGAAAAAAAACATAGACGCCTTCGAAATATAGTGCTATAGGAGAATGCTGAAAATAAGATGGACCGATAAGTTAACAAATGAAGAGGTGTTAGAAAAAATTTCCGAAGGAAGAACATTATGGAAAAAAATAATAAACGAAGAACTAATATGATCGGTCATATTTTAAGACATGAAAGCTTATTAAAGATAATTATAGAAGGACAGATGAATGGAAAACGTGGAAAGGGAAGACCAAGAAATCAATATACACAGCAACTAATAGAAGACACTGGTAGCACAGGACCATACGGTTATGAAGAGGATAACAGAAAACAGTCAGTTGTGGAAGAAATTAGCAAACCAGTCTTAGGACTGATGACTATATGATGATATATATATATATATATATATATATATACATATGTACACCGTGCGTTTGTTTACTTTGTACTTGTGAAATAAATAACGAGTGGTAATAGTCCAGGTCGCTAATTGTCGTATTCATTAGTTATACGGGTATTTATCTAAATAATAGACGTAATTACAGTTTATCTTCAGTCTGAACGTTTTGAGTGTAATGTTATATTTTCAACGAATTTCATTATTATCATTATTATAATTATTATTATTAATAATGTTCTATCACTCTTGTTATGAATATTACTATTACCGTTTTTATTACTGTTATTATTAATGTTATTATTATAATTAAATTATTATTAATTATATTATTATTAATTATATTATTATTAATTATATTATTATTATTTACTACTATTTTAATTTTTTATAATGTGGAATGTAGTGATTTCTTTTATAAAAAATCAATTGAAAATTAGTTAAATCACTAATATTTATTTTCTTAAAGAAAACACAAAGCTTTTCGGCATTTACGCCATTATCAAGTGAAATATTTTAAAACATAATTTTAAAAATATAAATTAAATATAATTACTTAAAAATATATGATGATGATTGTGAAAATATGATCCAAAAATGCTGTCTGCTTCAGTTCTATCTATTTTTTGATTTGTTGAAATTTAATATCAATATATTTGTTTATTAATTTTGTTTTTTTATATTAATTTTTTCTTCAATACTATTTTCCGGATTCTGTAAAAGTTGTATACTGGTGGAATTTTAAATTTTTCATTTACTATTGCGATGTATGATGTCCAAAAGTAAAATATAAAATATAAAAATATACAAACACAAAAATTTTTTAAAAAACAATTTTACAAGGAAAATGAAAATAAATATTAATTGTTAGCATTATTAGTATCGTGAAGATTTTATATAAAATTAACGTGTTTTTAAGTATATTCACGCATATATATATATATATATATATATGTATGTGTATATATGTGTACAATGTTTCGGTAGCTGTATAGAAACTTTTCACTTCCTTTTCCTCTGCATTCTACGACAATTAATTACTTATTTAATTAATTAATTAATATTCTGTACCTGCGCGTATAACGAATATTATGACTATAAATGTTTATAAAAAATAATAAATCGTAAAATATTTCTTACATTGTTAATTTTTACCTACCCGTCTCTTTTGCATTATTTTATTTGATTATTATCATTATCAATTTTCGCTATTTACGGTATTTCATGTATCGAAAGAAATGTACGCGCACCAATCCAAAGTTACCTTAACTATCGATACTGCCAGTGGCGGCTCGTATGTGTAATCGCTGTACTCGCCGAGTACAGTAGAGAAATGGAAGAATACAGCTTATGAAATTTTATTATAGTTTTCTTTTTCTTCAAAATGAAACTAAATTACATTTGCGAATGCAAAAAGTTTACCAGTGCGGATACATAATAATCTTTAAGAGTAATGGCGCATATACAGTATACACGTTTACCTTACATTTTAAATGATGCACTGTACTCGTACTGGCTGGCGATTATAACAGAACGCAGTTCGCTAGGTTGAAACGCCTTCAATTTGTGCTGTAGATTATAGGATCGATCAAATCATACGATGTATTAACCTGTACTCGTTTTGAAACGCGAGTACCGTATAATAACGCATGACCTTGTCAATACACCAGCCAGAGGAAGCGGAATGTACATCGGCAGTAATAGTTCTCCCTCTTTCTAACTACTTGGAGCATATTTCAGTTATTTTGTAGGAGTTATAATCGCTCTCCTTTAGCGAGTATACACTGTAGATGTACATTGTTTGGATTTAGAGACGCGCGCCTGTACATGGTTTGTTTGATTTTTCGTCGTCTTGTAGTGCCGTTTGTAAAAATTTCGCGGTATTCGAATACGATTGTGATTTTTTAAAATTATTAACTATATAAAAAAGACATAATTATGGAACCTTTATTTGAAAAACCATTTAGTTCTCGACCATTTCATGAGAAACTTGCAATAATAAAAACTGGTAAGCCTGAACCACATTTAAGTTTAAAAACCGAAGTAAATGATGGTAAAAAGAAATATTTTCGGAATTTTCGAGTGCAGTGGTACAAAGATTACAGTTGGTTATGCGGATGTTTAAACCCTGAGAAGTTATATTGTTGGCCTTGTTTATTATTTAATACAAAAGAAGAAGATGCATTTGGAAATCTGAATCAAGGTGTTGTCGATATGAGTAACTTTAATAATTTAAGAATCAGACATGAAAAGTTGGTTTCCCATGTTAATGCTATGATTTCTCTAGTTACGTTCGGTAAGAATACAATAGAATCTTGCTTTAATAAAACTCATCAAGAAGAAATTACTAAATTTAATGAAAAAGTTACGCAGAATCGGTATATTCTCAAGTGTTTAATAGATGTAACGTGTTATTTGGCACAACAGGAAATAGCATTTAGGGGCCACAATGAAAAAGTGGATTCGAATAATAAAGGAAATTACGTCGAATTATTGAATCTTTTAGCATTACGAGATGAAAAATTGGCGCATCATTTAAAATTCTCTACTGTTTTTAGCGGCACGTCAAAAACTATTCAAAACGAATTGATCCAGTGCATTAGTACAGTTGTTAAAAATGAAATAAAAACCGAAATTAACAAGTCTACCTTCGTATCTATTATGCTGGATGAAACTGTTGATATTTCTAAAAAATCTCAGCTATCTACAACGGTAAGGTATATTTTGGATGAACATCAAGCTGTTGAAAGATTTATAGATTTTTCAGACGTTAGCAACGCTCGTACTGCTGTTGCATTGTATAATCATATCACCAAGTTTATAAGTGAATACGAATGTGGATGGAAATTAATTGCGCAGACTTACGATGGAGCTGCTGTGATGGCTGGACAACATAATGGATTGCAGAAACTGATGACGGGTAAATATGAACAAGCTCAATTTGTACATTGCTATGCACATCAACTAAATTTGGTGTTAAAACAGAGCGTCAATTCTATTCGTGAATGTAGAGTTTTTTTTGAAACTTTAAATGGATTCTCAGCGTTTTTTTCAAATTCATCGAAACGTTGTCATTTTTTAAATGAACAAATAAAACGAAGATTACCTTCTACATCTGCTGTTAGATGGAACTCTAATAGCAAGTTGGTTGAAGTAGTTTCCGCAGTAAAACAAGACTTAGTAAAATTGTTCGAAAATATGATGGATGAGCCTGATGTGTGGGATAGCGAAACTAGAGCATGCGCTCGAGGATTTCACCATAATCTTCAAGATTTTGAATTCAATTTTGTACTAAAAATTTTTGAAAAGATATTTCCACATGCCACAAAACTTTTTGATATCCTACAGAAAAAAATATTCGATATTCAGTTAGCTTCTAAAGAAGTACAGATACTGAAAACTTTTTTGAACAAACTACGAGATGAATTTCAGATAATTTATGATCAAACTTCGAATGAATGCATCTCCACTATTGGTGTAAAAAGACGACGAACTGGAAATTTTTCAAATGACGAAGATCCGGCTGTAGGATACCGACGACTTTTTTATGAAATCATGGACAATATTACAATGCAAATTGTGGAAAGATTTTCAGAGATTAAAAAACTGGAATATTTAGCGTTATTAGATAAAGACATGTTCATTCAATATGAAAGAAAGTTTCCTGATAATTTATTCAAAGCATTAATGAGACATCCTCATGGCAAGAATTTTGACATGACCAAGTTAAAATCCGAACTGATTGTGGTATACAGCACTCCGGAGTTCCGCCATTATTCAGTTCACGAACTGTATAAACATTTAGAAATTTCTGGTCTTTCTGTTGCTTTGCCAGAAGTTAAAAGATTATGTGCTCTGATTATCACTATACCAGTTACAACTGCAACGACTGAGCGCTCTTTTTCAGCTTTAAAAAGAATAAATACGTATACACGATGCACTCAGAGAGAAGAAAGACTTTCCGAATTAACTGTCCTTTCCATTGAAAAGGATGTCCTGAGCAAGTTGCGTCGCGACGTTACATTTCACGATCGTGTTATAAACGAATTTGTTAAAAATGGTAGAAGAGTGGATTTCATTTATCGATAATTTTTTAGATTAAAACCTGCCTACTTAATTGTTAGCATACTTATTATTTTTTAAATTATTTATTTGTAATTAATTTTGTAATGTCCAAATTTATTTATGTGTAAATTTTTGTATTGAAAAAAATGTTTAGAGTAAATACTTTTATTTCTTTTATGTTCGTGAGGGGGTTGCAGAATTTAAGCGAGTACATGTGAAAAAATTCACGAGCCGCCACTGGATACTGCGTTTAAAATTACAATTTTACCTTATATTTTTGGCGAGACTTTTTATATCACAAATTTAATTATAAATTTCGTTTCTAGCATCATGGTTTGTAAAATGTAATTTTAAATTGTTTACTCGCGCAGTTTAGGCGTGTGGTCGGTCTATATTTTATTTTATATATGTAAATCTTTCAATGAAGTGTGATAATAAATTAAAATTGCAATTCAATTGAAATTAAATTAATATTATTCATATTATTGTTATTAATATTTTATTACACCGTTTTGAGGAACAGTTTAATAAATCATAAGGAATCATCCATGGCTAAAGATACTTCACAGTTGTCTGTACTTCAATTATATATGTGCCTCGAAGTTGGTGTGTGTTAATATAACAAATTGATGTTCGTGCAAAAGTATGGGGTAATTACAATTTAATTTATTTAGAGATAAAATTGTACATGTTCCTGGAAAATTTATCCTATTACATCTAACCTGTGCTAAATTATATTACAGTATACATGTGCATATACATATATATATATATGTATGTGTATGTATGTAAAGTATCGAATGCGGAACTTTTCAGTAGAGTGCAAGAAAAAAGGTCACTTTTAAAAACGATCAGGTAAACAAGGCTAAAATTATGTTGAGACAGAATAGCCTACTAAAAGACATTATAGAAGGAAAAATACCTATGCGCAGACGGAAGGAAGACCAAGGTACACACTGATAGATGCAATCAAGAAAGAAGCAAATACTAAAACGTAGGCAGAATTAAAAAGGTGGACAGAGGATGGGAAAATATTGCAGACTTGATCGATAGGGGCGTACCAGCCAAATAATTAAAACACCCATTGATTGATCGATATATATATATATATATGTGTGTGTGTATGTATGTAAGCCTGTATATAGGGGTTACTTCATTCTCTGTTTGTGTAGATGAATGTAGGTATCTATTTTGCCTGAATTTTTGTTCTCGATGGCATAATTTAAAACGGTGTATTTAACGTTAGATTAAGGTTACATTTATTTCTAGAAAGTGATTATAAATTTTTGCCTTTTTTTCTTTTATATATATATATATATATATATATATATATATATATCGATTACGATAGCTGTTTTGTTTATAATGTACATTTTGAAATATAGTGAGATATTGAAATGAATTGAAATTAAAATTAAAATTTAATTAAATTAAAAATTTTGTTTGCAATTTTCACCTCCATCTCTGACTATAACAAAGTATAATGCCCTCGTTATATTTTAGTCAGAATATATTAATTTTTTTGACTAATGCATCGACGATTGTTCCCTTGACTGATTAAATCGGTGTTGGGTGGGGGAAACAAAAATCGAATCAATCGCTTTAACGCGGGTCGTCGTTATCAGCGAATTCCTTTTCAAGTGAAAGCGTACAAGTCACGATGATTACGTAATTCATTCGAATGCTTAATCGTAAACAAGACGTCGTCGCCATAGTTCGTTTAAATAAAGATGAAAGTTTGATATTAGAAATTCACATGGTCGAGTAGTAAATAATTCTCTCGTATTATTTTCTTTTTTATTAATAAAAAAAAAAATTAACCCAATTTTTCAATAATTAAATTTTTTTAAATATAACCGAATTTTTCGATAATTAAATTTAAAAAAAAAAATTAAACCGATTTGTTTAATAATTAAATTTTAAAAAATTAACCCAATTTTTCGATAATTAAATTTTAAAAAAATCCAATTCTTTCGATAATTAAATGGTATATTATTTAGGGAGTGTAAAAATACATAAATAAAATCATCCGAAAAATTATAAATAATAAATTTAAGAAATAAAACTAATTTATTAAACGAATTATATAACATTCGGCGGTGAATTATATACTTAGTGTTTAGTATTTAAAGTTTTTTTTCTTCTTATATTTGCTAATTTATAACTGAGGACTATCTAACGATATCGTAAAGTGTGTAAATAATAACGTGTAGGGAGAGTATCCAATGATACGTCACCTCAAAAAGATTATAGGATTAAGTTTCTTAAGTATGCCGGACACTGCAGGGAGTGACCACTGCCCCATATTAATAGAAATAGGTATAAATCATGTACAGGATAGTAACAAATTTTTTAAACAGTTTTTTAAAAAAAGGTGGAACAACAAACGTACGAATTGGCAATTGTTTTCTTCGCAGCTTCAGAAGCATGATTTAAATATATGCAATGTGACTGACCCTAGGTTCCAGTTGTTATATGAAGCTATCAGCGAAGCCCTATCAAAATCGACACCAACTATAAAGGAGCGCGAATATAATAAAACGAGGAAAAGTAACTCAGGCCTTTGGTGGTCAGATTCCTGTCAACGCGCAGCGTGTGATAGAAGGAGAGCTTTTCTACAATATAAGGAAAATAGCACTGTTGAAAATTATCTGCACTGGAGAAAAATTAATACTTTAGTTAAGCGGGAATTTAAACTAGCAAAAAGGAAGAAGTGGCAACAGTTTTGCATGCAATTCAATCGACAAACATCAATTTCTAAGGTATGGGAATTATCTAAATCATTCAGGAGTTCTTCATATGAGCAAGTTAGACAGTTGTTAGAGGAAAATTTTTATTCATTTGTTGAGTCACTGGCTCCACCTCATGTACCTGAATTAGAGGAAGTTATAACACCTGAAAGTAGCCCATCTGATCACTTTTTAGATGCTCCGTTTACTGAAAAGGAGGTAGCCTACATTTTATCAAGGAAAGGTTCAACAACGCCAGGATACGATGGTGTTTCTTTTGAAGCATTAAAAAAGCTACCGGAAAATTTTTTTACTGTCTTTGTTCACATTTTAAATTGGCAAACTAATTCGATTCCAAATTGTTGGATGCTTTTTGTTATCGTCCCTGTGTCTAAGAAAAATGGATCACTTAGAGCAATTGCATTAGCCTCTTGTTTCAGGAAAATTTGTGAATCCGTTATAGCTTTGCGTCTCAACTGGTGGTTAGAACATAATGAAATCCTCCCAACTAATATGTATGGTTTTCGAAATAACACCAGCACATTTGACTGCGTGGGTGATTTAGTTGGTAATATATATAATAGTCTCATTAACAAAGAATACAATATTACCGTTTTCCTCGATATAATGAACGCCTTTAACAATGTACATTTGTCCACTTTACAGCAGAAACTGTTGTCCTTAGGCATTCCTGGGCATTGCTGTCACTTCATTAGTAGACTATTTTCGCAACGCCACATTCTAATAAGTACATTGTCCACCAGATACCATCGAGTGGCATACAGGGGAATACCTCAGGGTTCTTCTCTTAGTCCGATGCTTTTTAATTTATATATTTCAGAACTGGTACACGTGCCTTTGTATTCTAAAACTCTCCTCTATGCTGATGACATCGCATTATTTGGTTCCAATACAACATTTTCCGACGCCGTATGTAACATATTGATATTGATTTAATTGAACGAGTTCTGTATAAGTTGGAGTTAACTCTAAGTGCCTAGAAAAGCGCGGCAGTGGTTTTTACATACAGGCATTACACAGTCAATAACTTCTCTATCACAACAGAAAATGGTGTCATTCCCTTTTGCAAATCAATTCGGTATTTGGGTATTACATTGGATACGCGTTTAACATGGCCACCACATGTTGATAATATTATAAAAACTATTAATCCCTCAGTCAACGTTCTACGTAATTTATACAATACTCGTTGGGGGGATGATCCTTTCATACTGTTAATACTTTATAGATTGTTAATTCGATCTAAAATGGAGTATTGTTTTTTATGGATCAGCATCTGAATCATTATTAAATAAGCTTGATCGGGTACAAAACGAGTGTGTGAGGCTATGTATTGGTGCAGTTAGAAGTACTCCGATACCGGAATTGATCGCAGAGTGTAAGATTCCTCCCTTACAGTTTAGACGGAGTTATTTAGCACTAAAGCTCTTGATCAGTAGAATGAACATAGATCGCTTTCCGTTGTATAGTTTGTTCTACCGAGTTTATTCCAACTAGCGGTTTTCAAATAGCAAGATGACCCTGCTGGCTTCAGTTATACCTAGGTTGGAAGAATTTCAGGCCCAGACTATGCGAATTCATATACCCATCCGATTTATGTTACCGTATTCATACAATTTTGCCAATAAAATAACATCTTTCTTTCCCGAGAACTACGTTCTCTGGCCTCCGCCACTGATCCGGGCTACATTTAATAATATTATCGCTGAAAATTTTCCTACGCACATCCTTGTTTATACAGATGGATCGATTTTCGCTCAGGGAACGGGTACAGCAGTTTACATCCCATCTCTTAATACTAGCAGGGCATACAAATTATCTGATCTCTGTTCCGCATTTACAGCTGAGTGTGTGGCAGTATTTCTTCCCTTGTCGTCCTTAATTGATGCGAATCTTCCAGGCAATTATCTCGTTGTTACCGGCTCACAAAGTATTTTAAAGGCTTTGAAAGCAAAGGGAAGGTGTCAGATTCATTGATTTCATCCATCATGTTGAAACTTAATCAGCTGGAAAACTTGTGTATATTTGTGTCTTTCTTGTGGGTACCGGGACATCGAGGAATCCTCGACAATGAAATTGTTGATGCACTAGCTAAAGGGGGGGTCTTCTAATGGGGTAGTATTCTCTTCAGTTTCAACGCGTGATGTCATACATTTTATACAGTCGGAACATAAAAAACTCTGGGAACAGACGTATATGGAGTGTATAAGCGATCGCCTCTTACTGCGTACTATCAGCTGCAGCCGTCTCTCCCTAGGTCCCCATGGTTCTACTTTTTTATAAACATTAAGCGGAGAGGAATTGTGCTTATCAGCAGATTGCGATTTTGGGCATTGCTTGTTGCCGGACCGCCTGTTCTTTATGCAGCTTAGAGAAAATCCGTATTGCCTTCTATATGCTGGTCGTGC
Source organism: Coronaproctus castanopsis (assembly GCA_032883995.1). Classification (NCBI taxonomy): domain Eukaryota; kingdom Metazoa; phylum Arthropoda; class Insecta; order Hemiptera; family Monophlebidae; genus Coronaproctus; species Coronaproctus castanopsis. The sequence goes on from CM065052.1 coordinate 298,612,024, forward strand.
AGTCTGCAACCATGATCACGTGTTCTTCGAATGCCCTTCTTTAACAACATTACGCTCTGAACTGTATCTTAAATTACTGCACGCGTCTCGTAATGGTCCTCCTTATAACGTATTGTCCCTTCTGCATATTGAGAATCTACATCTGTTCCCGGACATAGCGATTTTTCTAGAGAAGTTGTCCGAGTTTAGAAAAATATGAGTTAGTAATTATTACGATATCACGTTGGGTAAGCTGTAAAGGCATCCCCATTAAAAAGTTTCTTAAGTATTTAAAGTAAATAATTGTCGGTTACGATGTTTGACGATGTACTAGATGCGTTGAATATCAGTCGTTTTTTTTTAAATAATTTTTCTCGCACGTTACTTTTCTTATCTTCTTTCTTCGAATTGATCAGCTTTGGACCACGTAATAAATGATCTTCATGATGGCTGTTTGTTCCTCTTCTTTACACTATTTCTTCATTGTTTCGCTGTGTTTTTGCTTACTTTCATCTGTCCATTTACTAACAGTTTTCTTCTTCACTTTTTCTCCAAAGATCTGAAAATTATCCAGAAGCGTCTGTTCTCCATGTTAGGAACGGTTCTCTGATCAACGTTTGTTCTCCATGTTAGGAGCGGTTGAATTTGAATTCCGAGACTTACAAACTCAATTTTAATCTTGAATTGGCATATGCCAATTCCCAATTATATATATCGTTTTTCATATATGCAGCGAGATCTGGAAGACCTGAAAACTCGGATTTCTGAAGAAATTTCAAAAATTCAGCGACCTCTGCTCGAAAATGTCTTCAAAAACTTGGTAAAGACTGAATTATATTGTTCTAAATGGCGGTCATCTGAATGATATTGTGTTCCACAAATGATTGTAAGCTAATTTATCGTTTTACTATTTTTAAATAAAATTAGTTTTTGAGTATTCGAAAAACTACAAAACCATCTGTCTTCTCTGAGTCACTCTAATATATACATATATATGTGTATAAAATCTAATTGCTTATGCCGATCAACTGCTGAATGTAAAAGCTTTTCACAATTCCACCACGCAGTCGTTCGCCTTGTTTAGCCACTTGACAACAGCTATTTTAGATATATATTATCTTTCAACTTAGCACAGGTTGTCCAACCTTCCTGAGGTAATCTGCACGGTTCCATCTATTGTCCGTTTTCCCAGCTATATGGCCTATACAGTTCTACTTTTGCTGCCCTGCTCATTCCGAGTTGTGCAAATCCACTCTTTCGCACCATATGCCAGCACCAGACAGATATTGCACACCTTTTTTAAAGATGTAAGCATCTGTTTTACGTACTTCTTATTTCAGTTTGCATACCGTTTTTAGTCATTCTACATACTTGGTGTAAATAAGTTATCCATCTAATATTATACTGATTTGTTGTGGAATATTATTCGTAATATCGGTATTGTTAACATTTACTGTCAAACTTGTTACTCGTTACAAATGCGTCGGGAATTTACGTAAATCATTATGTCGTTCGCAGAAGATGTTTTTCCTTTGATCCTCTTTAAGTTCCTTTCCCGTTAATTTCTTCAACGATTCTTTGATCTAGTTCTCGGGGTGCATCCATGCGGCTCGTTTCAACAATGCTACAACGAACTCGGTTTGCTCGTTTCATTCACGAAATACATTTCCTTTCTCCTTCTGATATGTACTAAATTTCATCAATCTCGAAATACTTTAAAATTTGTTCGTTTTATTTTATTATTGATTTTTCTTCTATTTCTTCATTCGCCGTCTCCATTTCGAAGGTTGGCGGTCCACAATCGAAAGCAATTTCTATCAGCGGCCGACCGGAAAAGTTCTAATGATGAACATCGGAACCACTTCCTGAGTTTGTTAATCCACATTTGTTTGAGGTTTTCCCCTTGATCTTTTCCCATTAATTTTCCCTTCGAGTAATATTTTTTGTATAGTATATTTTTCTCCCCTCATAACATGCCCCAAGTATTGCAATTGTCTTCTATTGATAGTTTCCATAATTTCACATTTTTCCCCAATCTATTAAGCACTTCGATGTTTTTGACTTTTTGTACCCGTGACATTTTCAGCATCCGACGGTAACAATACATTTCAAACGCGTTGATCTTTTTTTCAAATGTCGAATTGAGTGTCCAACATTCACATCCATATAGCAGAATAGAGAAGATGTAACATCTCAGAAGTCTAATTCTTAGTTCCAATTTTATCTCTTGTCGCGTAAAAAGATTCTTCATTTTGATTAATGTACTTCTGGCTTGTTCAATTCTACTATATATCTCACGTTTGGAAGTACAATTCTCTTCAAGTATGCTTCCTAAATACTTAATGCGTGAGACTTGTTCCATATTTTTATTTTGATTTCACATGTAATCGGTTTCTTTGACAATACAATTACTTTTGTTTTCGATATATTCAGTTTCAATCCATGTTCGGAACTTTTTTCTACAATCTTGTCTAAGATTCGTTGAAACTCTTTTTTACTATCTGCTATAATTATACAATCATCCGCGTATCGAAGGTTATTCAATGTAACACCATTTATTTTCAATTTTCCATCACTTTCTTCTAATGTATCTTTCAATATAGCTTCCGGTAGGGGAGATAGGACACAGCCTTCACGTACTCCTCTCTTGATGGCTGTTTCTGCCGATGACGCATTATCTACACGAACTACTGCTGCTTGGTTCCAATATAGACCACTAATTATCCTGAAATCTTAGATATTTTCTTCAATATGTTCATCAATTCGTCATGGTTTACCCAATCGAAATCTTTGTGATAATCAATGGCACATGCATTGATTTTTACCATTATTTAACTGGTGTTACAAAGAAGAAAACTAAGGTATGTGAACATTTCGGTTCGAAATATTGGAGCATATATATATATATATATATATATATATATATATATATATATATATATATACGGTGTGCGTGAAAAGTACGAATGATCGCCTAAAAATTATGATTAAAAACACATCCCCTATTATTGGATCTGATTTCTTTTGGGGGTAATCGTACATTTCCTTTATAAATGAATGATTGTTAGAAATCGAATTTGTTGTCGGCTGTTATTATCTGTTTCTGCTCGAACACAACTCGTTTTCCTTTTATCAATGATGATGATGATGATGATAAATTCCGTTGCTCATCAACATATACGTTATTATTGATGAATCATTATCGATTTTTCCCACATGGCCTATAATTCAAATCGTTCGTCATTACGTTCTCGGAATCGTTGTGGCTGATACTTTATTATAACGATCAGTTCTAGCGATTGACGATGTTTAAATAAATCGACGTATACTTTACGTTTCGGAATAAATGACGTAATAGGAAACAGTTGTTTGATCTTTAGTCACCGTGTATCATCCTGTCCAATTATTCAATTCGTAATTTAATTTGCGTTGATTTCGTGAATTAAAATTATGATTTAATTTTTATTATTATTTTTTTAAATATTTTATTCGATATTATTATCATAATTATTATCAATAATAATTATTAACTTTTGTTATATTAACTGATTTGAATTTATATCCGATTTAGTTCGCTATTTATTGTCGTTATTTTATTATCAATACAAATATATATACACATATCATCATCATCATATTAGACGCATATCCCGTTCAGGACAACGTAACTTCAAAGTTAAGGTTCATTTTTGTTGCGCTTAAAAAATTATATATATATATCTAGAAATTACCGACGGATTCGCCTGCGTAATTATTTTTTAAAGCTTTGTTTCGCGTTGATATTCTAAATGGGACAGAAATTGCAATAATTTAAAATGTTTAAAATTTAACAAGTTTTCGGGTTCGAATGTACCTTCACTAACAACAACAGCAATACAAACCACGTTTTGATACGTTAGGGGCATGACCGAAATAATGGACGGATATATATATATATCATCATGTTGTCATCAGTCCTAAGACTGGTTTGCTAATTTCTTCCACAACTGACGGTTTTCTGTTTTCCTCTTCATAACCGTATGGTCCTGTGCTACCAGTGTCTTCTATTAGTTGCTGTGTATATTGATTTCTTGGTCTTCCCTTTCCACGTTTTCCATTCATCTGTCCTTTTATAATTATCTTTAATAAGCTTTCATGTCTTAAAATGTGACCGATCATATTAGTTCTTTGTTTTATTATTTTTTTCCATAATGTTCTTCTTTCGCCAATTTTTCCTAACACCTCTTCATTTGTTAATTTATCGGTCCATCTTATTTTCAGCATTCTCCTATAGCACCATATTTCGAAGGCTTCTATATTTTTTTTCTCCGCCTTTCCAACCATCCATGTTTCACATCCGTACAACGCTGCATTTCAAACAAATAGGGTTAAAACTTTTTTTCTCAAATTTGTACTTATATCCTTGTTGGTGAAAATATTTTCCAATCGTAAAAAACTTACTTTGCTTGATTGATCCGTTTTTTAATGTCCTTGCTACACCTGCCATCTTCGACCCAAGATATGAAATTCATTCACTTCTTGTATTTTAACACCTTCAATATCTGCGCTTATTTTCTTTCGACTGCTATTTTTATCGCATATCATAATTTTTGTTTTATTTTTATTTATTTGCATTCCATATTTCTTAAATACATCTTCCATTAATTTTAATGTTTCCTTCAATTGATTTTGATTTTCTGTTAGAACGGCTATATCATCGGCAAATTGTAATGTGCATATTATTTCACCTTGTATTTTTACACCATTTTTCTTTGTTTTTTCTTTAATTTCTTTCATTATTTCTTCTATATACAGGTTGAATAATATCGATGATAAAGCACAGCCTTGTCTAATGCCTTTCAATATTTTAACTTCTTTGTTCACATTGCCAATCTGTATCATTGCTTTCTGATTTTCGTATAATTTATATATTAATTTAATATCCTTCTTGTTTATTTCCGTTTTCTGTAATATTATAAACAATGTGTTCCAATTGACATTTGTATATCTATGAATGCAATATAAAGTGAATTTCCGATTCTAAATCTTTGTTCGATTAACAGTCATAGTGCCAGAATTGTTTCACAAGTACCTACGCGTCTCCTAATCCGAACTGTGCATCTCATGTATATATATATATATATATATATATTATATACGTTTGTTGCGTAAAGGGTACGGCCGAAATAATGGACGGATATATATACTATACTAATATATTAAAAGAAACAGACAACGATGTTTTAAAACTTTAAATTATTGTAAATTCTGTCTTATTTGTAATATCAATGTGAAACTAAGCTTAGAACGAATCCTACAATATAGGTTTATAAGCCATGTGAATTTCATTATTATTACTTTAACAGTTTTTTGAGTTAAATCGGAATAGACAGACTGACAAAATTTTTTAAAAAATTGATTTTCTGTTTATGCCTGATAAAAAATAGCCCAATGCAGCGATGATAATGAAAATATTCGCAAATCACAGACAGACACTACAGATTTATATATTAGTATAGATATACGTACACACACATATATATATAGTATATGTGTATGTATAGGTGAGTGTCGTGTATGACAGGCCTTTAATTAATTGCGAATTGTTATTGATATTAATTATTGTTTTAATATTATCGTTATTACTATTATTCTTAATGTTGACATATCGGAGAGTAGTGATTTTATGAATTAATAAAATAAAATAAAAACAAATTTAATCACTGTTACCAAATTTTTATTAACGCAAAACTTTTTTTTTTTCCATAATTACGTCATTATGTGGCATGTATAATAAACGTTACATACGAATTAACAATAATATTTATATAACAACAATTTACATATTCGATAACGTTTAACTAGCCAATGGTAATTTATTTTTATAATAACGTTTACTCATAAAACCGGTTTTAAAATTAATTCTTCGTCAAAATCGATCGTATTATTTAATAAATTATTACTATATCTGTGTTTTATAATTTGTAATTTTTCGAATAATATTATGTTTTTTTTTAATTTATATTCTACGTGTACAATTTTTCCACATTATCTGTTATATTTTCGAAATTATGTTTTTCTTCCTACAGCGTTTGTCATAAAGTGATTTATCGTCATTTTCATTTTTATACGAAGTAAAGTGTTCTCTTAGTCAATTATTAATTTGTCGTTATCGAAAATTTTTGCGTTAATAAAAATTTTTATAGTGATTTTAAAAAGTTGGTTTTATTTTGTTTTATCGACTATTATTCTTATTACTATTATTATTGTCGTTGTTATTACAACTACTACTCATCGTTTTGCCTACACTTTTGCCGTTATTGTTAAAATTATTAATTTTGTCAAAATTATTGTCATTACTTTTAACATTATTATAATTGCTTTTAAACGATATTTCTGTTTACTACAGGCCTTTTTACACCTTGGTATTTACTCAGATCGTGCCATCAGAACAACATCACCAGGCTATACATATATAAATTGAATTTTTTTTTTTTGGGGGGGGACACATAGTTAATATTATAATTATCATTAAGGTTTATAATAAATAAATCTAATTTGTTTATTATTAATATTTGAAACGATTTATTTCATTACTATTGAAAAATAAACCGGATATAAAGTTTTGAATTTATATTAATTTAATTAATGCGAATTATCATTTTATTTATTGGTAGTAATTGTTGCAAGAATGTTTGTCAAAAATACAAATGTACGGCTGGTATATATATATATATGTATGTGTGTGTGTGTGTTATTTTTATAAATTTATTGCACCGTATTTTCACATTGAGCTGATAACCGATCGTTGAACTTTTACTTGAAAATTTACCTATAATCGACGTGGTCTAAACCGATGCAATGAACATACATTATCAACCTTTTCAATATTCTCAGTTGAAAATCGTGTTGTAAGCGCTCGAGCGTTACCGACGTTTTACGTTATATCTTATCATTAATTACGGATTATTTTCAGGTTGTTACGGTACTCGGATAAGTAACGAATATAGCGAACAGCAAAATACATACGACAAGTGCGTTAACTGTTATTTTCACAATCGAAATTCGGATTATAGGTAAAATATTTATTTTATATATATATATATATATATATATATAATGATTTCAATTTTATTTAAATTATTATTATTGTTGTTATAATTACTATTTTAATAAGACGAAGTAACGTAATCTACACAAATCAGGACAAAATACATTAGAATAATTTGAAAATAAATCCGGATAACAAGACAGTAATGAGGGTTACTGGGAAAATTACTTGTTTCATTACTTAAAACAACATTTATTTGAAGCGTTTTCATCAGTTCTTTTCTCTGTAGCATAGTCCACTAGAGTGTGAGTGAGCTAAGTATCATGTAAAATCTATCGAATACATATCTTAAAAGCTGTATTTGGTAATAAATAGTCATTACGTAACTTTTAAAGTGTACGCGGGTTATACAAGTTGCAAATCTCGAATTTTGGTAATAAATAATTTAACATAGCGTTTAGTAAAGAAAAAACTAGGTGGTCAGGAGGAGTGCCCAAAGCAAACTCTCATCAGAATGCAAGCAGGGTACACAGGAGCCGAAATACATAAATGTTCTCCTAACTAAAAATTGATAAACTATAAACGTCGCCCGGAGGAATATATTGATATCTTTTATTCTAAGTGAATCCGGAGCAGAACTAGCTTCAGTATTAGGATTATTGCGCATTTTTGAGGTTCGATGATAAGCAACGTGTATTTATGTCGTTGATTTATACGAAGAAAAAAAATTGAAACCTACGGTCTATATTTCCTTAATTCAAATATGTAGAAATACATTATGCGTACAATTTTAGTTTCCTGATTATATTATTCCTCGCGCGGCGACTTTGTTCCTTGTAGAAACATGGTGTTGTTTAAGCGTTAATGAACGAGATCTAAGAACACGCTTAGGTATTTTGGTGTTCACTGTGCTCAAGTTGAATTCATCCCCAGTTTACATCTAGTTTCGTTTCTGCATTTCTGTTACGGTGATGAAACGCGCAAACTTGCGTTTTATCTGGATTAGGTCTTAGCTGGTTATCAATACTTCCCCTTAACATTCAACGCAGTATGCGATCGCGTTTCTATTTCTTCGAAGTTATTTTCTCAGACTGCGATAGCAATATCATTAGCATAAATAAGTTCCCTTATGTGTACGCTGATCGGTTGATCGTTAGTATATATATATATTGTAGAGGATAGATGCCATTACACTACTTTAAAGCAGACCATTCTTATGAATCCCTTTTTCCCTTGTAACGCTGAAATAGTAGCATGTTATTCGAAGGCGGCGAAAATAATAAAGATATACCCACTCGTGGGAATAGCATCACCTGAAATTAGATAAGTAGCATCAAATAAGAAACGAGCCTCGCAAGTGCTAGACAACAGAAATCCATTTTATAGTCGCACTGTTCTAAGAAGTCGACTAAAATCCAGGAACAGTTTCCTGAATACAAACTTTTTTGTACAGTTGAAACAACCGAGATCTATGAAATAGCGATTGTGGAAGACCGCAGCTGGAACTAAACCGCAAAGTCTTCCAGAGAACCTGGCACCCGGTCACGATTTGTCGTGGAAGATTTAGCGGTCTCTTCATCGATCGAGAACCGATATGACACGGTGTAAAGCAAATCTGACAGAATGAGGTATTATTGACGATGACAGATGTGGCTATAGCGATATTCAAACGTCTACGAATATACTCTGCAGACCGTTGATGGACAAACATTGTGACATAGCCGATTTGATTTACGCGGCTACAAAATGGGCTGATGTGTGAGTTTCTATTTTTTACATTGCATATATTAAAAATTGTGTATATTATTATATTTTATACATCTGTCTAAATCAGCGTGTGCGTACGAAAATTCTCAGTGAGAATGAGTCTACTTTTTTTCTTTCATGTAGCAAGTAATTTAACGAATCTTTTCTTTCTTGCGAGTATATTAAGACTACTTCCTGCCATACCTATCCTTCGTTTAATTTCTTTCTCACGGTGTCCGTTATTTCTTATATAGGCACTGAGATATAGAGTTCTACCCCGATGTGGGAAATTTCAAACATTCTCTTTAAATAAATAAATAAATATATATATATATATATAATTTACTGCAGTGGCTCTTTATACTACTACTATTCTGTTAAATATTCGTTCAGTTTATTTCTTTAGTATATACACACACGCCAATTGATTGAGAATAACAATATGTAAATTCTAAACGTTCCGTGTAATTTTAAAATTAAAATCGAATGAAATAATAATACATATCGTGTAATTTAAACTAAACGAATTAACAGTAATAAAGAATAATCGGGTTCCCCTTTTTATTTTATGAATAAATAGGCCAAATTAATTAACAAATCGATATACCGTCAGAAAGCTACACTCTGAAGCCCGGTACTTAATTCCAAGGTTATTCCAACAGGTGTTCTCCATGTCGAAATTAGCCACGCGATATACAAGTAAGTTGATTTACTCTTTTTTCGATGTGAAATTTTAAACTTTAGATTTTTCTTCTTAAATTTTAAAGTAAAGTTTAAAGTTTTCGATGATTTTTGTATTTTCTTTTGTACGATTTTTTTTATCTTGAAATAATAAATTTCGCTTGTTTCATATAGGTGCGTAACACATATTTAAAACATATTATATTGAACGTATATATCTATCCCCACCCCTATATATATATATATATATATATATATATATATATATATATATATATATATATATATATATATATATATATATATATTATACGGAGTAATTAATTTATTAAGGATTAATTAATTATCACCATTATGCCGTCGTATGTTCACAATTTATCGAATATCCGAAAGAGCCATGTTATATTGTATATTGATTATCGTATATAGAGTTTATTGTGTCATTATTAAAAAATTTTATATATATTCATGGTCGGTTCTCTGTAATATATTATTGAATTTATATCCTTTTTAGCATAGAAACCCTAAATTAATTTGTCTTAATTAATTTTATTTAAACAATTGTTTGTTTTCTTTTTTTTTTTTTTATAAATTTTAATTATTTTTATTTAATCGACGGGGAAAAAACAAGCCGAGTTTGGAAATATCTCGCTGATACAGGAAATATAGGGTGACCCGGAGAATATGTTGTTTTTTGAATAACTCAAAAACTACTCGACCAAAATTTTTAAATAAAATTTCATTTAAAAATAGGATATCGAGAGATTAGCTTTTACATTCATTTGTAGAATCAGATCATTTGCAACAATACATTCATTCGGTCTTTTTTCAAAATTATCGAAGACTTTTTCGAGCAAAATTCGTTGAATCCGAATTTTTAGTTCACGAAATTGTAATGTTTGCTTCAAATCCTGTCATTTTAAAGCGTTTTAAAACTGTGTCTGTGTGAACTGTGACAGGATATTCGTTCATCATGTCAACGAAGCTGGTAACTAGTGATGAGAAAAACCGGATATTTTGAAAAACCGAATAATGGATAACTAGATAATACAAAAAACCGGATGATTATTCAGATGATTTTCATCTGATACTAAATACTATCTGTTCTCTTCTCTTTCTTTGTACAGTGTTGTCTTTGTGTATATTCCCAATTTTGTTTTTTGTCGTATTTTATTATTAAAATTTTTATATCGGATATTTTTTATGGCTCTAATAATTGTTTTCACTTAAAATTATGTAGGGTAAATACACTAAATATGAAACGGATTCCGAAATATTTTTGTACACCTTCTTGTCAAATGTTAATAAAAGACGACACTTTTTAAAATTCATTTTCTATATATCGGTTAATACGGGGAAATTAATTTGAATCATTATATTTTTAATTTTCGTAAACCCAATTTGCGACTTAAATAATTAATCATCCGAATCAAATCATTCAAATACATACGTATTTAATAATTGCGGCAAAATTGTGTATACAATTAACTTCGTGAAAATATTGACACAATTCTAAATCTAAATAAAAAAGTGGCAATAACAACATACAATAACCTAGAAATTAAAAAAAAAATAAGAAGACGAAGTAGATATAGAAATCAGCAATGTGCACGCGCGTTTCGGATAATTTCATTCATATTCGATAGTTATCCATCTTTATCGGTAATTTATTATCTATTTATAAACATCCGATACTGATTACAGTTTTATTACTCGGTATTAGTTATTCATCGTTATTAATTCATTATCTGTTTATAACCATCGGATGATACTGGTTACAGATAGTTTTTTTAAAAACCGGATACAGATAGTTTTTTCAAAAACCGAATAATCGGTTATTTTTCATTCAGATGATCCCATCACTACTGGTAACGATAACGTTCAATCGTACTGGTTCTAGTCCAGTTTGTTCGTTCGTTTAAATAACCAGTTTGGATTCACAACGTTCAATTGTACTTGTTCGTTTAAAGAATGATGTAAGGTGATGGTCATTCAAAATAAACAGAAGGGGATTATCACACTGCTCAGGTAGAAGAGCTAAATCACAATTGTACGACACGTAGCGAGTATAGTGTATATATATATATATATATATATATATATATGGAAAATGGTAATTTTGTCCGATAAATATAAATTCAAGTATGACGGCCGAAAATATGAAGAAAACTTCCTCGTACGCGGTGGAGGAATGCACCCATTTTAATCGGGTAAAAACCGTGTCCGTGAATTTGTTTAGATTAAAAAAAGTGCGCGACATAAACTCTAAACCATCGTCGATATTACGATGGCACGTTGAAAAATATGCACGAAAATTGGAACGAGCGGAATAATATCGCACGAATCGAATTTTAATCTATCTTAACTTTTATAAATCTATCTAACCTAATCTCCTTACCATATCCAGTCTCGCAGTTACACGCCTCCTGAGAACCTACCAGCTCGGTTTTTCTTTTCCACTCTGATCAAACTTCGTTCACTTGCTATAGCCATTTGTACACCATCAATCTTACTCCCTCTGTATACTGTCCTGTGCATGCAGATAGCTGACGCTAATCATGTGATTTTGCTTATGACTTGCATAGAGATGCCTTTATTAATAAAATTTTACATTTAAATAATTACCCTCCTTTCCGGTTGCCTATTGGCCCCGAATAACAACAATATCTTCGCAGCTCTGACCAGCTATTTGTACATATCTAATGTTAATCTCTAAGTGTTTATTTTATTTATTTATCTATTGTATTCTTTTAGTTATCTTACGTATGATGTATTTATATGAAAATAGTGTTGACAATAATTTTTATATTCATATCTAAGCCCAATGATTATTATATAATAAAAAACATCTGTGCTTCGAAACGCCGGGAAGAAGTGAAACTTAAACACACACATATATATATATGAATAGACCTACCTGCATGTATAAGTCGACGCGCCTAACGCTACAAGAAAGACTTATTCTAACTCGTTGCCGAGTATGAGTGTCTTTTCTAATGATATCTGTTTCGGTTAAATAATTCAATGTCCGAATCTCATGTGTGATATTAATCCAATTTTATAATTAGATTTATAACCGCTGTGTGCACATTCATACTGAGCTGCTATGTTCCTTCTTCCTCCTTTTTTGCGAATTTTCACAGGGTGAGCACCTGCTAATCTTGCTGTGTCATAGATGAATTTTCTCCATTCAGTTCTCTTCAACGCCCATTCTTCCCAAGTCTTATTTTTCTTTCGATTAATACCGTTATTCTGAAACTATCGTCATTAGACAGCGAAAGGTTGAATAAAGCTTGTTAAATGTATCATTTTGACTAATGAACAACGTGATTGCCGAATTAACGTGTATTCCTTACATTATACTGAATCATTTTTAATATACTGTTTTCTTAATATAATATTTTCAATTCATAAGCGTAAATATTGTATGTTTGTATATATATATATATATTAATATATATGTACACTAGGAGAATAATATAAAAATTTTCGCCAGATTCATCGATAACAGTGCCAATATGGGGTGACCTGGAGAAGACGGACTTTTTTGTTGTTTTTTGAATTACTCAAAAACTACTCGACTAAAATTTTTGAATGAAATTTTATTCGAAAACGATATATTATCTGTGGAATACAATATCGTTCCGATGACCGCCATTTATAACAATACGTTTATTTAGTATTTACCAAATTTTCGAAGACTTTTTCAAGCATAGGTCGATGAAAACAGAAGTTTCAAATCTTTCAGATCACGTGGACGTGTTTCGTAAACGCGGCTCTTAAGGTATCCCCGAAAAAAAAATCGCGTAACTTTGAATTCATTTGGAAACTCTCTTTGCGCTGTCGTGATCGATTCACACTGAAAATAACGTTCACGCAACACGCGCACTCCTTTTCGTTATAGGATGTCATGATAATTGTAACTGGACAAAAACGAATCTCTCGTGTGTATACTAAACGTGGAGCACGTGTTTTTCGTTGTAACAGTGTTGTTACGAACTGCGCGAAAAGATAGCAGCGCATGAGGGAACACGGTAGCTGGAGCGCAAACAGCAACCATGCTGCCATATCCGTTCTGACATAGATTATCAACCATGCTGCCATATCCGTTCTGACATAGATTATCCAGTGGCAAGGCAGGCCAAGACGACTGGTATGTCAAAAACGGCACGATTCATCGTAGGCTATTTAAGGAGAAAGTAGGAACAAGGTTATAAGAAAGGGATAAGTATGGAAAAAAGGAGGAAGATTATAGGAAAGGGATGAGAATGGAAAGGAGAAGGAAGAAGGATTGTCAGAATTTCGACCCTAGTCTTTGGATTTAACGAAATCCTAGAAGGCAGCAGATTACTACTAAGGAGGTAGGAGGTAGCAAAGACTTTTACGGTGGCCAAACCTCGCCGAGACAGAGACAATCATAGGATTTATGCAGACCTTTAATATGCACTTCCTCAAGCTGCGCATCGGCATCCACGCGTCTCCTAATCCTGTCACTACTAGAATCGCCTGCCTGAGGCTTTCCACCAGTAGCCACTCTTGGTTCGCGACTGCTTATTCGACTGACGTCTTATTCGCAGCTAACCTACCTATCTGTAGGTCGTTCCACTATCCACCACCTGTGGACGCGCCCCGTTCCGGTTAGAGCTCCGGCCCGGAAGGTACTAAGTACCCCCGGCGGGGATATATATATAAAACAATTAATGATTTTCCCCTCTAAATTAATTGTTGTTTTTCTTTCATCATAAATATTAAACTTTAGTATATCACATTAAAATCGCGAACGTACATCTAAGACATATTTAAGGCTGGTATTCTCGTTTAATAAACTTTGGATATGTATTCTGGGCGTGGACTTGTGTCCGCGTGTGTGCTCAAAAATAAATAGTATTTCATATTATTGGGATGTCCCATTGTTATTTTATTCTTAGGTTATGTTAGTTTATGATGTGACGGCAGTTATTGCAATTACTGAAGAATGTTTCAAATTTATAATATATATATATATATATATATATATATATATATATATATATATATATATATATATATATATATATATTCGTTTAATAAATTTATATATATATACAAAAAATATATATAGAGAGTAGCCTGCGGAAGTAACTTATGGCGACCGGTAGTAACTATCAATATTTATGTTTAATCTTAAATAATTCAGAGATAAAAATAGGAAATTTTTCTAATACATAAATTTCATTAGGATTAAGGGAGCAATCGATATTATACAATTTTCTCAGATGGTTATACTTACTACATGTGTATAATATGTGCTGAATGAAGGTCCTCTATTTCATTAGTTGCACAGTTACGATATTTTCCATCATTGATATATATATATATTATATTTTACGCGAACACATTATTTTTTATTTTGGTATTTTTGTAGTATATAGTCCCACATATAAATTAACACATATAGAAACCCTCGAGAAATACACATGTTCATAAAGATGAATAATGGTGAAATAGAGTGAGTATCACAATAGAGATAGATCAAAAAGAAATCAAAACAAGAATTGGAATGCCGAAACAAGCATTTAATAATTTAATCAAAAACATAAAAATGAACCTTAACTTCGAAGACAAGAATATTACATTGCCACGTGTGGTCGCGTATGCCTGCGAAAACGTGGATAATTAGCGCAGATAGCGAAAAAAGAAACAACGCGTTTGAATTGTGGTGCTATCTATCGTACGATATAGAAAATATCGTTCAGAAATCGTATTACGAACAAAACGGTAAAGAAAAGAATTGGAGGAGAAGAAAATGAACTGATTGAAGACATTAATAAAGAAAAGTGAAGTATATCGCTCAAAAGATCAGGGAAGGCTGATTATTCACGACTGTCGTACAAAGAAAAATACCATCGAAACCACTCATAGGAGGCAAAGACTGGAATTGATCACTTCGAACATACGCCTCATGACGTGGCTGAAGTTATAAGAAAAGCCAGAGATCCGGACATATGAAATATAGTATGATGTATGCAAACTCCTGAACAGGAGTTGTGACTAATATCATGATGAATATATATAGTATTAAGATATACACATAAAATATGTGAATTATAATCGTGGATGTTTTCATGTTGGACACGTGTCTATTCATTTTCATACTTTAAGCAATCCTTCTATATTTTAAAAGTATGCACGAAAACATCCATATTAGTATGTATATATTGACCAAAAATACGTAATTTTTAATGCAATTATGTACTTAACCGCTTGTAATTCGCCTAATTATATATAAATAAAATATTTCGATATTTATGTACAAACAATATACTGAAATATGCGGATTTTATACATCATCATCATCATCATCATGATTTTGTTGCGTCTTCGTTTATGTACTCCATCCACTTCCTTCCTATTGTTTTGCCTTTCAAAGTATCTTCCTTTGGACTGCTAACGTAAAAACGCCTTCTTCTTGTAAAATTATCGCTTTTGTCCTTTTATGCCTTCGACGATTATCAATTTATCGGCGTTACATCGATGCAACACGTTCTTATTCGAAACGAAATCGGTCCTCGTATTCTTAAGCAGACTATACGTCCACATTTCGAAGTCGTTTATTCTTCTCTCAGCTTTCAGTTTGAACTGTACAAAATTCTGCTACATATTTTCAACACCGACCATACGTAGCAAACGTACTATTCTTTTTCTTAACTCCAAATCTAATCTTTCCGTTCTTTAATATTTTTTCCAGATTCATAAAAGGTTACTTTGCCAATTCGATCCCCGTTTTTATCTCTTTTTCGTCCCGACCGTCACTTGTGAATATTGCGCCCAAATATTTAAACTCTGTCACCTGTTTTATTATCTTATTAATCTTCAAAGTTTTATGTCCTACTAATAGGTTTTGAAAATTTCATTTTTTGCGTTTAATTCGATTCCATACTTTTTCACTATATATATCGCAGTGTATTACTTTCCCGGTAAAAATTAATGGGAAAGTTCAGATTCGCAGATGATATCGCGATGTCAGAAAAAGATATGCAAACATCGATAACAACTTTTAATAAAATTATCAAACAGCTTATGAATATAAACTTTTTAAAAAAAAAAAAAAACGAAAATTATGATAGTAACGAAGGAAAAAATAGTGCCAACGGTGAATATTAAACTTAATCAAATAATTGAACAAGTACAACAGTATAAATATCTGGGAAGTATAGTAACCAGTGACCGCAAATGTTCAACTGAAATAAGACATAAAATTGTTATGGCTAAATTAGCATTTAATCAAAAAAGAAACTTGTTCACAAATAGAAACCTCAAATTGAACATAAAAGTAAAATTTGCCTACGCTTATGTGTGGAGTGTATTACTATACGGCTGCGAAACATGGTGGTGAGAAAGTAAGATAAAAATAAACTAGAAGCAATGGAAATGCGGATTCGGAGAAGAATATTACGTATTAAAAAAGAAAAATTCGGAAGTGTTCGACCAAATAGGAATGAAGAAGACACTTCTAAATACAATAAGAAGAAGTGAGAATATGTTTGGTCATCTAATAAGAAATAACTCTTTCATAACGAACATAATTGAAGGAAAAGTTAATGGCAGAAAAGGCAAAGGTCGACCGAGGAAGACGTTTGTAGGACAAATGATCGAAATGGCGGGTTGCGACAAATATTCAGATATGAAGAGGATGACAATGGATAGAGAAAAATGGAAGCTAAAATTCGCACCGACAAGGCGAAGCCTTTAGAATAAAGAAGAGAGGTACATGTATATATTCATAATCGTGATTGCTTTCGTTTTTAATCGTTTCTAAGCGTTGTAAGATATAATTGATTACACGTGGTTATTCATTTTCATATTTTATCTTCTCTAGTGTTTCACAAACACATCTACAAATATATATATATATATATATATATATGCATATATAACACATTACGTGACTGGTTGTAGCGGTAATATATGTTATTATTTCGTTATCGCTGGATTTGATTTTTTTTAATGAAAAATACAATTGTATATAATTTAATTTAACCTTACTACCTTACCTAGTTATAATTTTTCTCTTTTTACATACACTGATTTAATTATCCGTAAAAAGAATTGATGTCAGTTAATTCAAGCAAATATATATATATATATATATATATATATATATATATATATATATATATATATATATATATATAATATATTCTAACTTGTATATTAATTTTTTAACGATAAAGTTTTTCTATATTCACACCATTTGTGGTATATTTTCTGCCGTCATAATTTATCATAGTATGTTCTTTATATTTTCTTTCGTCTTGTTTAATTTATCACAGTATGTTCTTTATATTTTCTTTCGTCTTGTATAATTTATTACAGTATGTTCTTTAACAACCTGAGTACCGATGGAACAACCAGGATCTACGAGAGAGCGATTATGGAAGGCCGCAATTAGAACTAACTCGCAGGTCATAATTTATCGTGGAAAATTTGGCAGTCTCTTGACCGATTGAGAACCAGGATGACACGATGTAAAGCTAATTTAACAGAACGGGATATTATTGAAGGCGATAGATGTGACTGCGACGATATTCAAACGTCTGCTCATATGCTACGCTGTCCACTAATGGACAAACATTGTGATATAGCCGATTTGTGGTCGGCAAATGACAAAGCCATTTACACGGCTACATACTGGGCTGATGCGTCAGTTTTCCGGACACAGAAGGTAAAAGTACTTCAGCAACTTCTTCGGCGTTTGTTAAACTCTCTGTTAAGTGGTATATAAGTCATTTGGGGACTCGTGAAATCTCATAAATCTCATTGGCAATTAATCTACTAAACCGGTCTCGATGTTCGTAGGCTAAGACGTACTCGATCGTTTGATCTGGTCTAGATTTACTATAATACAGTTGCATCCGTCGTTGGATGTTAAGCCCTAACATGTTATTTTAGATGGCCACACTTGGTCGGTTGTAATTTTCGTATTTATTTTTAAAATAACCTGCGGTCTGAACCGCATTCTGTTCCCAGAAGTGTTTTCATATTTTTACAGTCATCTGTTTCTTATAAACGTGTAGTCGATCTCCCGATGCCACCCACGTGAACATCCTGCGCCTATGATGCTTAAACATTGTATTCGTAATGCCGAAATTGATGAGCTAGAAGTGGATAAGTTTTTCACCCCTTTCATTCTGACGTCCAATCGCTTGACCTAATACGGTCTCACTTCTTAAGGTATTTCCCACCTTAGCGTTATTGCTCTCTATAACAGTTATGATTTCTCCCTGCGGTATTATCGACGTATTCAACTCGTCGTAAATAGAATATATTTCTTCTTCCTCAGAGTCAGCCGTTGATGCGTATATTTGCATCAAGTTTTCAGGTTCGGAAGTTTTGAATTAAAATTAGGCGTTCGTTAATCGTTTGGTAGCCTTTAACTCGAGATGATTGATAAACGATATAAGCAGTAATCGTTGTTCTCCGAAATGTTCAGTTTTCTTGTAGTGTTTTTCAGCTATTCCACATATAGGCATTTGGTAATTTAACTACTTCTATAATAGACTACATATATTCCACGTTCTTATTCTGTTACTTTTTTTCTCTCTCTAATTAATTCAATAATAATCCTCTAAGTTCAGAATCGAGAAAAACGACCGAGGTCACAGGATGCTGCGATATTTTTACTTTTTTGTTTTCGTATTTTTGTTCTCGCCAACATGACAATACACAAATTTTTCGGGCGCGAAATATTGTTCGAATCTTTCGCAAAACAAACTTTTTGGATTAAAATTAATTTTCTCTTTCCGGCATTTTCTTATCTGTGTCTTTTTCAAAGCGTACCGTTACTTTTACCTTATGATTAAAGAAACATATCTTCTTCTTCTTCATCAGCTATTTTCAATCCACTGCTGGATGTAGCTCTCTCGAAGTTCCTTCAATTTTTCCCTGTCAGCCGCTTTACTTGTCCAATCTTTTCGGACTTAATTTATATCGTCAACCCAACGTGTCAGTGGTCTTATTCTACGGGTTCCGTCTGGAGTCCACATTGTCACTTTATTTGAGTTCCTGGTGTCTTACCAGATGATCAACTCCATTTTGATTCTTTTATTCTTAGTATTATATCTTTTATTTTTGTCGTTTCTCTAAACCATTTATTTACTTTCTTGTCTTTCATGCCAATCATTTTCTTTTCGATTCTTCTTTGCGCTATTCTTAGCCTTTCCTCCATTGCTACCGTGAAACATATACGGGCTTATTTTAATTTTTTTATTTTTTATTTTCATTTAGTTTTCGATGTATTATTTTATACTTACATACGCATGTATTCATAATCGCCTATCATTATTATATTATTATCATTATCATTCCACGTTTTATCGTGTGTAAGCGATTTATGCTGGTGCTGTTCGATACTATGCCGAAACAATTAAGAACGGATCTTATACAAACGAAGTTGAAGAAAGTTTTTGAAAGAATTTCTGCTGCGGAAAAACAAATTAAAACTTAAAAGACTGGTCAAAGTAAGATTCTATTCGATTAACATTTTAAGGAAACTGAATGTTAGTCAAAGTACACAGTTGTGTATAACTGCCCTTGTTTTGTAACATATTTATGTTAGTACGAGTTTTATTTGAGTTTATTAAGTGTAAAAGTTCTATATAGTTCTATATTTGAGCGTGTAACGCGATTATTATTTTTTAATAAATCAAGCTTTTAACGTGTACGTATATTTTTACTTAGAAAAATATAATTATTCGTAATTTTCAAGCACCTATACGTATAACTATGAAACGGTGCTTATA
The DNA here is from genome assembly GCA_032883995.1 of Coronaproctus castanopsis. Taxonomy (NCBI): domain Eukaryota; kingdom Metazoa; phylum Arthropoda; class Insecta; order Hemiptera; family Monophlebidae; genus Coronaproctus; species Coronaproctus castanopsis. The sequence continues at coordinate 298,632,241 of CM065052.1, forward strand.
TGAAAGATATGTGTACGTATTTGTGTGTATGTGTGTTCATGTTACTGTGGTACTTGGTTGTAAATTAGTCATTTTTGAGTTTAAAGTCACTTTTTTTTTCCGTTTTATTTATTTATATATATGCATCTATATAAATGTATGTATATATATATATATATTTATATATATATATATATATACATTTATATTTATAGTGTTACTTCATCTCGAGTCAGATCTTCTGGATTCACGAGGAAGTGTTGGCCTTGAAAAAGGCCGTATCTGGAGAGATTTCTTTTCTCTTTTCGGCGATTTGGGGATGGTGGGATCAGTCAACGATGGTAGAAAATTGACAATCCAATGTACACGTAACTAACACACAGCACCTTAGCAGAAAGCTGAAATCCCGATAACTTTCCGAATAACTTAAAGTCCATTGAAACATCAGCAGAGGCTGCATGATTAGCTAGATGGACTGAATATATAGAGATGTTGAACTTACGCTGGTGAAGCAGCTACAGATAAAACATATGATACGTTGGTAACAATAGGGGAACATAAATAGACTGCGGACAGGATGTGAAAACAGTAGAACAGCCGGTATAGGCTGGTAAATTACTGTGGCAATTTCATATAGATATCACGTTTATGTTTCATATTGTATTTTATATTTATATGCCGTCTCGGGTACGATAATAATTTTATATATATATATATATATAATCATCATCATCATCATTTCTCCTCAACCGCTAGGTTGATGGGTAACATGGCCTGCGGCTAAACAAATAATTTTCTGGCAGGAGCAGCTCCTTTTATCTTTGCATAATTCTGTTCTTTTATTATGGCATCCATAAATCGGGTTCTTGGTATTCTTCTTCTTAATTTTCTATTTGCTTTTCCTTCTATTAATTTTTTTACCTATTGACAATGTCTGATTTCATGATCGATCATATTATTTCTTCTCTTTTCAATCATGTTTATTATCTCTGGTTGTTCTTCTGTTCTTTTCAATACCTCCTTATTCGTGATGTTATCCATCCATATTACATAAACAATAATAAATTTGATTCGATTAAATTTGATTTCATTATTCCACTATTAATAATAATAATAATAATATAGGGTGACCATGAGAAGACAGACGGTTTTATTTTTTAAATAACACTTTTGGTAACACTGTTACAACGCAGACCGCGTGCTCCACGTTTAGTTTACACACGAGAGATTCGTGTTCGTCATGGCATTTTATAATAACGAGAAGGTGCGCGCGTTTTGCGTGGAACGTTATTTTCAGCGTGAATCGATCACGACAATACAAAGAGAGTTTCGAGAAGAACTCACACGATTTTTTTGCGGGGATGCCTTAAGAGCCGCGTTTACGAAACACGTCCACGAGATCTGAAAGACCTGAAAACTCGGATTTTTGAAGAAGTTTAAAAAATTCCGCGACATATGCTCGAAAAAGTGTTTGAAAATTTTGGAATGATGGAATGGAATATATTGTTGCAAATGGCGGTCGTCTGAACGATATTGTTATTCCACGAATGATTGTAAGCTAATCTTTCGTCGAGTAGTTTTTAAGTTACTCAAAAAACAACAAAACCATCCATGGGTCACCTTATAATAATAATCAATAAAACAATGCTTCGTCGATATTCTGTTCATATCTATTTTTCTGAGTTCCTTTACTCGGTCAGCCACGTATATATAAACGTCCTCTCTCCATTTCTCGTCGTTTTGACTATAAACTTCACCTTCTGTTATATTTTTAACGATATGGTTATTACGTCTTATTGTATGTGCAGTGTTATTTTCAATTAATCGATACAATTTGTTAAAGTTCTTTTTCTGACGATTTCTTCTAAGATTTTATTGTTAATTTTTGTCGTTATGCGCCAAATCCGCATTTCTATTGAAATTCCAGTTTTCGCAGGCACAATTAAGTGTACTCCGAACGTAGGACGTTTCGTAAATTTCTTTCGACTACTAAAATTCCTATTGGTTAGTATCGATTTCGTTATTTTATTTTTTTTAAAAAAAACGAAACGAATAATTCAGGATCTTCAAAAGAAAGGATATGGAAGAACGGTTTTTGGAACGATGTGAGTCCTCAAGAGGAGCTGGACATCGGGTCGTGATTTATCGTAGAAAATTTGACGGTCTCTTAATCGATCGAGAATCCGAGATAACACGGTGAAATGCTAATCTGAGAGAATGGGACATTATTATCGATGATATATACGCCTGGGCATGTTTTAGGCTGCCCACCAATGGGAAAACATTGTGATATAGTCGATTTTGTGGTCGTCAAAAAGCTATTTACGCGGCTACATACTGGGCCGATGCGTGAGTTTTCCGGACACGGGAAGTAAATATAGGAATAATTTAAAATTTTAATATAAACTCCTGTGTAATTTAGTGATTTTTAAAACACAAAATCAGGAATATTAAACAAAATTATAAAATTTTACATAGTTATGAGAAAATAAAAGCGAAATAATAAAAGTATAAAAATAATTTATGAAATTTCGGTGAAAAATTAGTTTTAATAAGTATATTATACATTTTAATCATCTTTATTTTAAACATAGAGTGTAGTAAATCATTCTGATCGGTTGTTGGATGTGGTTAATGTACGCGCTGATTGGGTTGAATGTGTCGTTTATATTCATAATGTTATAATTTATTCATACAGCTCAGGTCTATGCGTTTAATCATCTTTATGTTAGTCATAGAGAGTGTGGATCATTCCGATTGGTTATTAATGTACACGTTGGTTGAATGTATTGATTACCGCATTCATAACGGGTTCTATAATTTATTTATACAGCTCAGTCTCTTGTTAGAGTTGTCGGTGTAATAGCGCGTATCTAGATTAAGTATTTTCGTATATTTTATTCTAATACTAGCGTCGCTCGCGAACTTCAAGTCAATTTCTTTTGGGGTGTGAACCCTGTCACCGCAATCGGCTCAGATTTACAGCTGCTACGGCTGGATATATTTTTCATAGTGATAGCTTATTAGACTTGGGTGGACATACCCTTTCCAAAACTGTACTTCTCAATGAAATCGTCCAATTAGATTAGGCGCAGCATAAAACAAAAACACCATTTATGGCAACGGCTGGACCGATTTTTATTTTTGATAACCTAAAACCTTCCCGGCATTGGTGGTAATAAGCTTGCAAAATTTCAGCCCAATCAGATAAGCGGTTTAGCCGTCTATAAAACGCGAACAAACAAACAAACAAACATTCTTTTTTATATATATATATATATATATATATATATATATATATATATTATTTCAGTTGCTTTTTACGTATTTTTATCGCCTTGAAAATGGCTTAATAGCCCAAAAGCTTTATACAGTCTTTTCAGTTTAAAAAAAATTAATCGATTTGAACTATTTTTAAATTTTTTTATTGTTTATAATTAAATTCTACGTCGGTAACATATTGACGAATAGTCTAAAATTAATTTATAAATCTACACTTTTGCTAAAAAAAAAAGCGAGTGTTGACCGATGATAATAGATAGATACACGATCTGTTCATCGCAGTCTACTTCTAATATTATCGTCCATTCGTTCGGCTAACAGAAAATGATAACGTCGATTACAGCGCTACTATACGTTGTATTTCACCTTGCACTATAGTTCGGTACATTGTCGTAAGCGCGGCCATTTAAAATTCGCTTGTCCTTGAACATATTAGTACAAGTTTATCGGACGTATATTGTGAGATTACCTGTTTATTCGGTATGTTCGTGTCTGCAACCGGTCCTAGTTGACCATTCGTGATTTCTACTACACGAATAAATATAATCGATCTGGAAGCGTCTTATTTAGTCTAGTTAGTGTCTACACGTACGAATGCAATTTTCCTACAATAGATCTTTTATTTATACCGCCGACAATAAATTTATCGCTTAAAGGCAGGTCAGTTACAAAAATATATACATTTTTCTCTGCTCGTCTGTATATTAAATATGCGTCTGTTAATTTCTATGCAATATAGTATAATATAATCACCAGGCTAAAATGAAGTCGGACAGGAAATATCGCAAACACAAGACGATGATAGGTGGATCAAACGTATGATGTAATGGTGACCGATTGACGTCGTACACTATGAAGATCCACCACTAGGTGCAGGGATGATATCGTCAAATGGACGGAAATTAATTGGATTCGAGTCGCACAAATGTTAAGGTAATTCATAGCTATTGGTTTGTCCTTATTAACTCTCTCAGTCGTAATGTCCTCTATATGGTACGTAAACACTTGCAACATATTTATAATAAGACACATTTGATTGATATTAAATGTTTCAATTCTAGAAATATTTATGTAAAACATTAAAAATTATCTAGTCGCCTAAAAATCGATATTATATTTATATTTTATATTTTCACCTCGTCGAATTGTTTCGTTTAATTATTTTTATAAACTAAAATGTATAATTTTCTTTGAAAAAATTGATATTAAGTGACTGAATCGGTTAATGACCGTTTTTATTAGTTCCCTTTATGTCTGCTTCGTCGTAGCAAGTCGTCTTTTTACATGGTTTTCTTCATTCTATGCTTCTTTGCCGTTAATTTTTATTCGGATTTACACTTTTGCGCGGTAAAAAGTAACTACTATTTTCATTTTTGGACAGTCTTTTTAAAACGTCTTCATTTATAACTTCATCCATCCGTTTACACCGGGTCTGGATCTTTATTTCGTATTTTTTTGTTCAATTCTTCTCGTTCTGCTTTCAGCCGTTCGGCCTTCGTCTATATTTTTTCTAATTAGAATTGGACCGGTCACTTACCTTTAAGAATCAATGTGAATCCTTAAAAATGAAAGTAATTGCTAGGAACAATGTTGTTTCGCAAGCTGATTTCATCAAAATGGAGAGCTAGCCGAGCTAGGTCAGAAGTCCTTCTCAGTAGCAGAATGTTCATCTTGGGGGTAGATAAACGCACGCTAAGAAAGTGGACATAGCATTAAACGATACTTGCCGGATTAAAACAGATTGTCTTAGACCTACAGACTGAATTATTATATTTATCACGCGTTCTTGCTCCACCGTATAATATAAGAAGAAATGTAATTTCCGACACTGAAAGAACTAAAGTCGGTAGAGATTCCCGTCACCCTATGTTTGGACAGATTACAGTACACGAAAGGTTGAAATCGCGAAAATGATATTTGACAAATTTAACACGCAATGTTGGAGTTTTAACAACGTATTTACAATTATTTACTAGAAACATTTATACATGTAGACAAGTGCGAAGCGCTTATATACGAGTATATGTATAATGTATGGATAATTATATACTCTATCAAGACAAAATAATCTTGTGCAAATAATAAATGTACAAATATACAAAAAACACATGCATGCCCTGTAGAAGTACACACATACTCGTAATGCGCATCCAAGTCCCGACATATACACTCGTACGTCCTATGATATTTGTGGGAAACTTGTATGTACATACCTGTTAAGAATATATCCATCTACACATAGGCCTAAGAGGCCCTAGGGCACCAACTAATGCAAGGAGCCCCCTCAAATGATAAATAGTAGTAAAAATAATACATAAATTAGCGAATAAAATCTTTTATTTTATACAAAATTCGGATTGTGTAATTACTAAATAATATGAACTAATATGAAAAATAATAGAAATTAATTATTAAATAATAAAAAACTAATTTTATTATATTTTATTAATTTTTTTTTCAATACTTGTTTCTTGTTTTGTTTTTTTTCCCCTCTGCGAAATCAATATTTGATTAATAGAAATTTTATCTAATATATCAGATTCAATGTACATTATTGCCGAATAATTTAATCGTTAACATTGTGCTTCTCATTTCATTTTGAAAATTTTTTAATGCAAAAAATGACCTCTCCGCAATACAATTAGTTTTCATCATGCCTAAATAAATTTGAAAACATTTTCTTTTTCAGAAAAAGGCCCACCTAAAGTCTCCTAGTCTTGAAAAAAGGGCTCTGATCTACACATATACATCCGAGTCTGGGTATCCGAATGAATTTATAATTAAGAGAACCCGCGTCGTTCCGGATTTAACTCAGAATATTGTGTATCCATTCTGTATAAAAAAAAATTATTTCATTAAATGAAGAACTCACCAATGTCCAGGTAAGAGAATATGAATATAAAAAAATTATCGAGACTCTTACACATTCATTTCGGGTCCAAATCCTCAAAATAAAATATAACGCACCAGTTCTTCAGGCCTTCGAAATAATAGTAATAATAATAATACATAATAATAATAATAATAATGTAGATATCTGATTTTAATAAATAGATATCAAATTTATTCAAAGTCATCGTGTCTCAGGTAGATCTTTTCTATCTTAAATAAGTTTCTCTTTATTTCATACGTGCAATTTAGTGTGCTCGCTCGAATATTGGCCTAGAACGTCATATGATAATTCCCCCTCCACCCGTCGCGACAAGATCGCACGGTGAATCACAAACCGGCGTAGGCTAATTTCTAGAGAATGATCTCATATATGTCGCCGAACAGCAGCAGCAGGTAAATAACTATTAATATTACTACTTATATAAAGCCGACGATGATAGTGATGACCTTACGAATTTTTTTCGAGTATTACTATCCTTATTGGTACACATCCATATATATATATATACATATATATATATATATACATATATATACATATATCAACTTTTAATCATGGACGCGAACGAACCAAAAAATCGGTTTCTTTCATGGCGCGTAAGAAACCCGGAACTGTCTAGGTTACGTGCGATTTTTTTTAAGTAAACGATTATTCGATTATTTATTATTTGTTTAATATTTGCGCGTTTCGAATAACGAATTATATAAAATTTAAAATTGTTTTAAATTACGTTTCGATTATAATCATAAAATTAAGAAAAACCCAAACTACACCGATAATAGGTAAAACGGATCCATGCAGCTGTGCTTGAATCGAATCGGAAAATTGCGTATAAGTTGTTATCGTTGTTCATATTATTATTATTATTAAACAAAAAAGTAGTTAAAATCAAGAAATTTTTATCTATATAAAATGACCGCAAGGCTATCCGGCTATTAAGCTATTATCAAAAAAAAAAACAAAGTATAAAACTATGTACTATTTATAAAAAATATATGCAATTTAAAAAATATATGTATTTAATTTATAAAAAAGTATATACAATTTGTAAAAAATATGTAAAATTCATTAAAAATATATATAATTTATGGAAAATATATAATTTATATATATATATATATATATATATATATACATATATTCAATTTATTGAAAATATACACGATTTATAAAAAATATATACAATTTATAATAAATATAAAAGGCAAAAAAATAAAATGTAAGAAAATACTTATTGCAATACTACAAAAAGAAAGTAAGTGAAAAACAGATTTGAATATAAAAAATACCTGATAGTGAATGTGATAAACTAAGGCACATTTAATAGTCGAAAAGCTTGGTGGTATATAAAAATTTAATGATTTGAACTAATTTATTGTTTTATTTTTTCAAAATCATTACATTCACACTATTCAAATTATTATTATTGTTATTAAAATACGATTTACAATTTGTTTTTTCATGCACCATATCTTTAACGATTGTTTATTGATTTTCGAGCAACAGCTATATTACGATAAATATATTGAAAATTTAAAAAATTTTAATTTATATACACTGTAAAAACAGATGTAATGCATGTACACTTACACACGCGCACATATAAACGTGATTATAATAACCGTTACATGTGTAATTTGTACGTTTTCGTATACATTTTTCTCTTTTTATTATTATTTTTATTATATATATATATAATTTCTTACATAGTGCAGTATATAAATATTTGACTTAGAAAAGTTGTATGTGTACGCAATTACGAGCATGGCCCTGTATGTACATGTGGTTTTAATTTATACTGTAGATTATATGTGAAAGCGGTGATGACGAGATATTTTTTGTTTGTAGTTTTTTTTTTGTTTTTTTTTTAAAGATACTAATATTAATCAATGATTATGATTATGATTATTGTGAGAATGTTTGCGTACATTTTTTTTTATATATCTGTATGCACTGCTAGGAATATGTGAACATGATCAAAATCATAGATTCGATTGTTTATAATTATCACTTTGTACTTCCTTTCTTTTATAATTATTATTATTATTCCATTATACTTCAACTGTGTAACACTTTTCTTTCCTTCTTTCCCTATACCTAGGTTGTGCTTAGTATGATGTCTGCAGTTACTTGAGCAGCACTCCTTCCATCGAAGAAGCCCTGGGTATAAACAGACACAATTTGATATTGTTATTATTTCTTCTGCGGCCATCTATGGACCACGTAGTAAAATGTCTTCATGATGACTTTCCTCTTCCTTTCAAGACGGTATTTCGTCATTGTGCATTTCCTTCCTTTCATCTTATCATTTGACATATAAGTTCTGGAAAGTATTAACTTTGCTTCTGGACCGGCTCCTATTATCCGTGGCGTTAATTTGCTCGAGATCTTTCTTAACTACCCAGAACCAGGGGCAAATTTGCGTGCAAGGGTTTTTATCGAAGTATTCGAAAATTCTTCTTGTTAAGCGTTGCGTTTCCGTTCTTTTTAAGTGAATAGCTTAATCTTCTTTTTTTTCATTGCGATTATAATATCTTCAATATGCCCGTATATTTCCCCTTATCACTATTTTGTTTTTTTCACATTTCCCGATCACATCTCGGTCCTACAATTTGACGTACTATTTTCCTTTTTATTATTGATCGATCGATTGATTGATTGTATTGCACATTGCTTATTATTATTATAACGAGTTTTTTTTTTTAAGCTCGAAGTATCGATTTTTTTCGATAATCGCGCAGAATTACATTACGATGAATGATAACAATTACAGTGGAAGCTGCAGACGGGCGACAGTCCCGATCGACCGTGCGTGCTTTTTCTGGTCGGTGGGATTTTCGTCCGTTTGTTGTGACGCTGCTGCTGCTGTTCCTCCTCATCTGACGAAAAGTTTCAAAGTTTTGCAGTCCACGTGAAAGCTCGCAAATGAAAACAATACGTTTACCTAACCGAGTACGTCAATCGGTACGATTGTTATGTATAGTGATCGCAGTTCGATGCAACGTCGTTTCCGAAAGTAATACGATTTTAATTAGCATTTTTCGCGAATACATAAATTACATATTATTCCGGTTTTAAGATAGTGACTTATTTAAGGATATAAATATATACGTATAAATAGAATATATATAAATAACGTTTAATTGATAATCCTTCTAAATACATTATTAAGATGTATTTCAAATGTGACCCGCTACGTCAAAGTCGATAAAATGCGCGTTTACTTAAAATTATCACCCTATATTACCGATTCTTTATTTTCTATAAATTGTATATATTTTTTATAAATCGTGTATATTTTCATAAATTAAATATATTTTTTATAAATTTCGTATATTTTTTATAAATTGCATACATTTTTATAAATTGCATACATTTTTATAAATTTCATATATTTTTTATAAATTTCATATTTTTTATAAATAGGTGCAAATTTTTATATTTTATTTTTTTAACGCCCGCTTGATAATGGCTTAATAGCCGGAAAGCTTTGTTGTCTTTTTGTATAAATAAAAATTCCGCGATTTTAACTAATAATAATGCCCTTTTTCTGATCGGTGGGATCTTTGTCCGTTTGTTGTAACGCTGCTGCTCCTTCTGGTTTTTCTCTTTACGACGTTCAAATGAAAAATTTCACAAAGTTTTACAGCGTCCACGTGGAAGCTCATAAATGAAAACAGAAAGTTAACACCCTGTCGAGTAATTCATCGATACGAAAGTACAAAGCGAATGATAGTAATTAAAGTAATACGATTTTAATTAGCATTATTTCATGAATTATTTTTGGAACATAAACTACGTATTATTCCGGTTTTATATCGATATGATCGCCACTTCTTTAAGTATATAAATATACATATAAATAGAATATGTATAAATAACGTTTAATAAATTGCAAATTCAAAATACACTATTAAGATGTTAAAACGTTCGTTTACTTAAAATTATAGCCCTATATTAACAATTGTATTTTAAAAGTATCGAACGAATTCTTCAATAAATTTTCGTATCATGATAAACCGCTTGTTTCCTGCATCGACGATTATGATAGCAGAAAAATATAATTTCTTATAAGCTAGCGTTTAACCTTTATTATTATTATTTTGTAAATTTTTTAATCTTCACTCTTTTCTGAGTAACAATTTTTATATTAATTTTTCCGTGCCGTTATATATATATAATATATATATATATATATATATATATTTCGTAACTAACCTTCGGTAATAAGATAATTTTGTTTATTGTGGTAAGGATGTAAACGGTACGTAATTAACTCTACTTGTTCGTAACATATGTTGCGTGTAACTTTTTCTAATGAAATATTTGTTAATTTTTTTAAAATATACATATGCATTCACGGCTAAGTTATGTTTCCTAACAAATTTTTAGAATATTAATTCACTTATTTTCTTTCTACTGTAAAATCGCAGCGATCAAGTAGACTAAGAAATATTTACAGAACCAACATATCGGAATCGGATTACTGCGAACTAATATCTCGACTGTGTGTAAATTTACGTACGTACACACACTAATTAATTTTAAGAAAAAATAGCGAATATTTCAGCTTTATACCTGTACTTACGACATAATTTACTGTAAATATAGAAGCCAAGAAAAAATGAATTTATTAAAAATGGTTAGCTGAATATATAGTATGAGAAATACAGTTCGTTAAAATTGTGATGACTAATTTTTCTAGACATGATAAAACTACCTCCTGAATCTAGTATACGAGTTGGTAAGCAAGTAAAATGGGAAACAGATTTTATATATATATGTGCGTGTGTAATTTGTATGTAAATATATATACATATATATAATTTAAACAAATTTTATTGTTTTTTAACCTATAATATACTTATAAAAAATTATACGCCAGCTGTTCCAGCAACTTTAATGATAGTATGTCACAACAAAATCCCTAATATTGTTTTCATTCAGTGCGGGATTATATATATATATATATATATATATATATATATATATATATATATAATGTTGATGTACTGGAGAGTAGTGATTTTATCAATTAACAAAACAAAATAAAAACAAAGTTAATCACTATAAAAGTTATTTTATTAATGCAAAGCTTTTCGACATTAACGTCATTTTCAAACATATACAAAAAAGTTACAAATAAAGAAAAGGTTGTGCATTAATAAAATAGCTTTTTGATTAACTTTGTTTTGTTATATATATATATATATATATATATATCCAGTCCCCGTGCAGTCTATATAGTGCACACAGAGAAACCTTAATCCAGACATTACTACAGTTAGGTTTCTTCCCTCCGTGCTCTATTGCATACCTCCTATGCTTAAATAATCCTCCTGTGTTAATAGCACTGGCCTCTTATATATATAAATCTCATCTTATTTTGTAATTTTCACATCCATGTATGCCGTATTATCCCTATATGTCTATATTTTATAACTCATCTGTTAGCATTTAGTTTAATATACAATGAGTAGTAATGGATTTATAACCTAAACTCAATTTGTGTAACAATAAAGAATAATATATATATGTGTATGTATATATATATATATATATATATATATATATATATATATATATATATATATATATATAGAGAGAGAGAGAGAGAGAGAGAGAGAGAGGTAATTGTACTATATTGCACTATGTGATACTTAATTTCTAAATAAAAATACAATACTCGTAATGTTATCTGGTTAAGTATATTTCTTTTTTTTTAAATTCCTTTCCTAAGTTGTTTATAATCTAGTATAGTACTATATATGTAATTTGTTTTTAATAGGAATTCTGTTATCCGTCACAAGCCCAATCTCGGGAGTGACGAATAAAAGAAGTTTACTAGATCCTTTTAATCGTAAAACTAAATGAGCTGCAACGCGGGGGTACAGGTATTTCATAAATGTTTACGAGTGTTTTATTTCATTGGTTTATTTATCTTTTTTATTAAACATTTCCATCGCGTTAGTAACAACAGAACTGTCTCATGAGTCATAGGGCATGAAATAACACGGGACCCTCTTTTCTAGCAAAAAATCGATTTATTTTCAAATATTATTTAATTCGGACGTCAATCTTTTTGAATAATAAAATACATCCGGTTGATTTTAAATATATAAAAAAATAGTTTTATTTAAAAAAGAAAAATTAATATTGACAAAATAGGAGTGAAATGAAATTTCGCGAAAAAATTATTAATAATATTTCAAGAAACCAAAATATTTTCAAAAAGACAAAATAAAAAGTTTCCGAAACGTCTAAATAATTTCATTCGAACAAAAAAGACCCTTCGTTTTTTTACTAAAACAGTATTTACACACCACCTTGAAGTAACAATTACGAATCCATTGTAAACAAAATCTCGTTCGACTCCTATGTTAACAATATTATTTCTTCTACCACAGCTCATAAGCACACAATATCGGATGTCGTATTTGTTTTGTCAACTTTCATTTGTTTTGACAAGCGAGTTTACGCTCATATGAAATGAGAAACACAATGTTAAAAGATCGATTAAATTATTTGACAATAATGTACATATTGAATCGATATTTTAGATAAAATTGCTATTAATCAATTAATAATTGATTTCGCAGAAAAAAAAAAAAGAAACAAGTTTCAAAATAAAAGTATCGGAAAAAAATTAATAAAATACAATAAAATTATTTTTCTATAATTTTATAATTAATTTGTATTATTGTTTATATTAGTTTATAATATTTCGTAATTACTCTCAAAACCTGTATTTTGCATAAAAAAGAGTTTTTATTCGTTAACTTACGTTATTTTCACTACTATTTATGTACACATAAGTCAGGATAGCCTAGTGGCTAGAGCACGGACTTCTATACGTTATGTACCACCGAGTTCGAATGCCATCAGTGGTGCCAAAATTAATACCAGAAAATAAAAATATTAATCCTAATATTATTATCACGTAGAACAGCATATGCGCGCTAGTATATAGTACACTACAAAACACACGGGGCTGCATCGTATCCGGACAACAAAGTGATTACAATCAGTTCTTCCAGGTGTGTGTGTCTATCTACGTTAAAGACGTATTATGATTGCCTTGTATGCTACTTACACTATATAACAAAATATGTGTATAGGTATGTAGTCGCCTAACTTCGATACAGAGACGGCACTTAATGATACATTAACACAGTCAACCGCAATGCACATTAGAATATACACCATGCACACATACATATGCTCACTACACTGGAAAGTAGTTACATATTCCCTACATATGAACAGAAATACATATGCACATTAGCATGTATTAAAGAAAATCTCAAACGTAAATCAATAACCCAAACAAGCAGCCCATGGACCAATGACAACACCTTTCTTACAGTAGTAAAAAAATAAGTACATAAATCTGAAATTTCACTAAATCAAAAATCATATATATAATATATATGTAATAACGATATGTACGTTTACTCAAATACATACAACATGTATTGTTTCTGAAATTGAAACCGGTACAAAACTAGCCAAAGTTGATTTACAGCTACCAATTTTTTATAACAAAGTGTAACAGCGGTATCTTCTCCTTAATCCATAATAAATGGAGAAGAAATCTTTGCCAAAAGTTTACCCCGTTATCTGGTATAGAAACATTATTATCCTTGATTTTAAGAATTTAAAAAAAAAAAACAATGTGCTTCATTCTCCACTTTTCCCTCGTTTCCGCCAGAAATACTGGCAACATGAAGAATTCGCCACTGGTCCGTGTCTAGCAAGAAGAACTGTTTATGTTTTCAATAATTTTTATTTATTAAAATATTTAGAAGATAATTTATTTACAGCTAAGTCTGTTGTGGCGAGAAGAAGTGATGACAGGCGGACAAGATGAATAACATAAACGCTGCCAAAGGAAGGATACAGAAGAGTTGCGGTCGGTCGAACACTAGATGGCAGAAAAGGTCAGCTTGTAGAGTGAATGGAAGAGGTCGATGATCGTCGCAGATGGTAGAAAATGAAAGGATTCTAACATCCAGCTGTGGATCGGTATAAGTGTATCATGACCGTGGTGTCCATTATAAATAGTAATAACAGCTCGCGTCTTTTGATTGGAATTTGGTAATAAATACGCGATTTTACATGAAATTACGCTATTTATAATGTATCAATATAACGCAACGATTTAGAAAATAATTTTATGGAATTATTTCAACTATTTCAGTCACGATGTCCACTATATGGTGTGTTGAAACTTCAATGCTATTAAATTTTATATTTTCTGGTTGACGCGTAATATTTCAATTTAAAAAAATATTTCTATAAATACACTGAAAATTATCTACAGTTCACCTAATATTATGAACACCCATATAAAATTTATAATTTTGTGTCAAAACTTTATAACGTATGAGGTTAAAACGTATATTTATGAAAAATTAAACTTAGTTTAAAGACAATAAATTGACTAGACACTGAATAAAAATTATATATATATATATATATATATATATATATATATATATATATATATATATATAATTTTTTTTTTAATTAAAAACGTAGCTGGTACAAGTTATAATTTAAAAAATTACGCTATTTTTTTAATTTGAATTTTATGTTTTTATTTAACCTATCCGATCACCTATTTTATTATGAAGAGGTGTAGATAAATTCTAGGGGCTTCCACCACCTTTCCCTAAACCACCGTGATTCTGCTTTTTCTAAAGTGATCAAGCATAAAATAAGAAATTTACTTATCAGTACATTATCGGTTTCGTCCGATCGATGCATACTATGTAGAACGTGTAATATGCAACTCAACATGTTTTGTTAGAATGTTCTTCCTCACCGGAATTACATTCCGAGCTTTACCATGAGTTATTGCGCTCATCACGCATTTAGTCCCTCCCCCCCCCAATCCCGCTCCGTATTAATAATTCACGATTACCCTTCTGTATAACAATATTTTATACAGAAGATGATAACTTTCACCAAATATACATATAATCACGCCGGGTAAGAAGACACTCCTCATTATTAACATAATTTATAAATCTAAAGTAACAAGCCTAATTATAATGTGTAGCAGGCAAATATAAATATTTACAATAGTATAGAAATATTATAAAACGAAACGGCCATATCTTGAAACGACAAAAGCACAAATTTTAAATAATATGAAACTTCTATAAACCACACACTCGCAATAATGAAAAAAAAAATATATTAAATCTAAATAAGATCGACGTGAAATAAAAACACAATTTTCACGAACGGTATTACACATTACATTACAATTTGAAAAGCGTGGAATAAAAAATAAAAATGGCAATAAAGTAGTTCAAATCACTAAACCTTCTTTAATTATCGTGTGAACGTAAAGAATAAAATATTTGATATATATATATTTTATAAAAAATATAAAAATTACTAATTTGGATATACAATTTTATAAATACTGTTTTTAAAGCGTGGAATAAAAAATAAAAATGGCAATAAAGTAGTTCAAATCACTAAACCTTCTTTAATTATCGTGTGAACGTAAAGAATAAAATATTTGATATATATATTTTATAAAAAATATAAAAATTACTAATTTGGATATACAATTTTATAAATACTGTTTTTATAAAATTATATATTCAAATTAGTAAAATTTGGATATACAATTTTATAAATACTGTTTTTAATTTTCGTAAATTATATATCTAAATTAGTATTTACGTTTTAAATATTTTTTATAAATTGTATATATTTTATATATATATTTTTTTTTTACGTCCACGCTTATTACAACCGAAAAGGTTTGTGAAATTTTTAGCTATTTTAACGTGTTTATTGTTTTATTATTATAACAGCTATGGTTATAAAATAGGCTGTTATTCTCAATGAGGGTTATAAACCCGAACAGAAAATACTAATGACTAGTTAAATCTTTCCTACTAATTGATTCGAAAAAAATCTATCGTTTCGAAATCATCGACGGCACTAAATTTCTAGCGCCGTCAATTATCTCTGTCCACTTTTAGTCATTATCTATGTTTCCTAACTCTATAAGCAAGCCAACGTTAAATATGTGTATTTACAACAATTTCTTCCTATTTGCTAACTAGGGTAGTTTAGACGAAAATTGCCTTATTTTTTGAATTGAAAAGTTATTTTTAAAAAATACATTTACAGAGATACACGCAGGCAATTGTTAGATTTTGTAAATAACGATTTTGAAACTAAACACCTTTTCAAAACTGCATAATTATGTTTACAAATGTGAAATAGATCGAAGTTTGTCCGATAGTATCGATTAAGTTATTATAGGTATCGTTTATTTAAAAAATTATTTTAATATAATAATAAATAAAATCGTGTATTTATGTATATTTTTGAATAAATTTTTTACGATAAATAGATTGTTTTTGTTTGAAAAATTATTATTATGTAGTTATTTTATTTTTAAAAAATTATTATTTTATAGTTGTTTCATTTAGAAAATTATTGTTGTTGGAATTTTTGTTATTTTGTTTTTGCCCCGTTGCGTGTTTTGGTTCCTCCATGAGTAAGACCGTTAAAATTCGTCACTCGTAGTTGTTGATCTCTATTCTCATTTTTTCATTGTTCATAAGTACCGGAGGCGAATCGGGTTCAGTGCTATTTGTTTCCGCGAGATGATTCCCTTATACACACACATTTACAAAATTAATGCAAATATTATATTAAATCGAAAACAAATAATTTACATTCGTGTTCACCTATTATAATGGGGTAACATTAGTCTAACAAATAAAATTGTCAATATTATATGTCGATTAAATTAAAGAAATTATATACAAAAATTGTCTGTGAAATAACTTAAAGTAGTAATAACGAAAAACATTTTTGGTATTTATTAGTATCGTAGTTCAATTCGACGATTTTTCTCGAAAAATTAATCTATAATGGTGGAAAACTGTACATTTTTTTTGTAAACCCTGTAGTAGACATCGTTCAAATGGATATTTGAAACACATGACGTCCTTCTGCGGTCGACATCACGAACACCTTCTACTGCTCCCATCAGTATTATTTAGAATTTTAGAGTAACTCGTATTTTGATCCTCGCATCGAATGACCCAGATAATTAATTTTCTTTAATTTTACCAATCCGATTAATTCCCGATTTTTTAAAATCAGTTTCATAACTTCATTATTTGTTACTTTTTGCTCCTCACGGTATTATACTATTAATCGTCTTATTTGCTCAGATTTCTAGTCACAAAGATCATTAACATATATTTAAAAAAAAAAAAAAAAACAGTTATGGACCAAGTGCACTGCCTTGGAGTACACCTATCTCTAGGATTATGCCGACGTTCATTCCAGACGCATAATCATATAAGGATGTTAACCTAAAAACCTCTTCCTAACAACCAATTATCGACTGTACTAATAAAGATTTAACGCAATTCCGATAAACATTATAAATAATTAAAAAATTTTTTAAAAAAAAAACAAAAAAATTTATTAAACGTATTTGTTCCAAGCGAAGAAGAAAAAACAAGCAGTTGTAATTTATGAAATTAATAAAATACTTAACGGTGATTCGTGTTTCATTTATTTACTTTATATATATATATATATATATATATATATATATATATATATATATACACACATCAGTGTATATATTAAACAAATGCTTAAAGCATGTATCGAGGCTCAAAGTTCGGAATATTTTATATTTTGTCGTACTTTTTTTTCAATTAAAAGCAATTACGGAATTGTACAACCAAGATAAATAGAATACAAGATAGACGTATTTGTTCTGAGCGAAGAAGAAAAAAACCAAACAGCTGTAATTTATGAAATTAATAAAATACTTAACGGTGATTCGTGTTTTATTTATTTACTTATACATACATACATATATATATATATATATATATATATATATATACACACACACATATATATATATATATATAAAGATAGACGTATTTGTTCTAAACGAAGAAGAAAAAAAAAACAAACAGCTGTAATTTATGAAATTAATAAAATACTTAACGGTGATTCGTGTTTTATTTATTAACTTATACATACATATATATATATATATATATTATATATATATATATATATACATATATATATATATATATATACACATATATATATAAAATACACCTATCAGTGCAAACATTAAACAAATGCTTAACGCGCGTATCGAGGCTCAAAGTTCGGAAGAATATTTTATATTTTGCCGTTCTTTTTTTTCAATTAAAAGCTATTACGGAACTGAACAACCAAGGTAAATAGAATACAAGGTAGGGATCATCGCAGTCCAACGCTGTTCTGACGTCACTGCTTACCCATATGATATATTCGCCTGCTAATAGTATTGGCTCTTATTTATCAAGTTGCGTTCGTATTCCTGTAATATACTGCGGTTTATTGTTTTTCTTTTTATTATTTTTTATATAACTGTAGATTTCATTAATTTTACATATGTTTTTTTAATCATGATTTGTTGTGCGATCGCTAATTGTACTAGTCATACTGGAAGTCGCGAAAAGCTGTCAATAAGCTTTCATCGTATATTCCTAGAAATATAAGTATACGTAAACAACGGGGATACATGTTTACAAGAGAGATGACGATTTTAACATCGAAAATGCAGTCGTTTGTTCTTTGCATTTTGACGAGAACGATTTACAACGTGATTTAAAATCAGAGTTGTTAAATTGTAAATATAAACATATTTTAAAACTGACTTCTGTTCCGCATGCAAAAGCAATATTCAAATATAATAGCAATCATAAAGAACGTGCGAAACGAGTTGATGGTAACAAAAAAGTACGTCAAATGCACTTTTGGAGGAGACAATTAATACAACAGATGGGAGCACATCTTCTGATAATTCATTCCAATTCGAATTGCATTCTGCGAAACATACTGAACAATCATCCAAAGAATACGATTACTTAAAAGAAGAAAACAACGAACTGATCACAAAATTAAAGGTGGCAGAATCTTAAATTTCGGTTTTAAATTAATTAAATTTTAATCCCGGTTTTCAAATGATCGTCAGCGATATATGTTCCAACTGGTTAGCAGATGATATTTCCGAAGCTGTTATACGATGTATTAAAAAAAAAATCATTCAATTATGTGAAATATTATCTAACATATCTTACACTCAGCGAAGTAACCACCCAGACGTCGTTCATAGTGGGATTTATAAATTTAAGCTTTAATATTTTGAAATCGCATTCGTGCGTATTTACTCGCGTGAAAAAAATGTTGTTCTTTCTTTCGACAGAAAATTATGACAGCATGGACGATGCATTAAATGGTCCGCATAATAATATACAAATAATAGTTGTTCGTAGCTTCATTGGAAAATGGAAACAGCCAATATACTACGAATTTCATCGCTCAATAAATAAAAATTTGTTGTTCGAAGCTGTACAACATATTGAAGATACTAAAGTTAGAGCAATTGTTTCAGATATGGGACCTTGTAATTGAAAACTTTTTACAGAAGTTGGTATAAACCCTCAGGACACAAGCATCGTAAATTCATAAATTTACTCATTTTATGATGTTCTTCACGTTTTAAAATTATTGCTAAACCACCTTTTAGATAAAGGATTTAAATTATCAACTGGAGAAGTTATTACGAAAGATATATTTGTAAAATTAAACTGACGATTTTAAATATACACATAAAATTAATCAGCATCATTTACTTGCGACCGACATTGAGAGACAAAGAGTTAGAAAAGCTGCTGAATTATTATCAAGAACTGTAGCCTCTGCTATACATTATATATTTCCTAGACGTGAACGTGTGAAATTCAAGAATACCATATAATTCGACCAATAAAATGAAAAGTGCGTATGGAAATAACATCGGAACACATAATACGGCTTTAAACGACCTATGTAATATATGTGCGTCTAAGTGATCGGAAAATCAATTTTGCTGTCATTTCAAAATGGTTCCATAATATCAATACGAAGTTTACAGAGACTACATGTTGATTTACGTTCTCAAAGATATGCATACACGATGACAGTACGATGCAACCAGGATATTTTAGAATCTTACTTTTCAATAATAAAAGGTTTGGGAAAACTTTACGACCATCCTCTACCAACTACGATAAGTCAGAAGATCTCTTTACTTCTATGCAAACATGCGGCCAATGTAATAAACTCTGTCAACAGTAAAAACGAAGAAAATTGTGTAATATTGAGTGCAAATTTGATAAATGATTTTGAAAACGAATACGATGAATCTGAAACGGTTTTAGCTATAATAATGCTCAAGTTCGCTCACTGATGAAGAAGACTTACCATCCGTTTTTGCGTAAAAGTTACCAGCAGCTGTTAACAAAACGGATCAAAATAAAGAAGAGAATAAGGACTTATTGAAGACGTTAACAGGCTATTATGGTTTATAGAGTTCGAAAACGAGGTCTGTGAACACAATATGGATATGTTGCAGCTAAATGAAACGGTTACCGAAACAGATTGGTTACCCAAAATTTCAAGAGATTCTTTAATGTATCCTACAGAGGAATGGCTTAATATCGTGTACATAATGGAGCAGGAATTTAATCCATTTCACGGCACAGACATAAATACAAATTCTAATATTATTAAAACGTTCACAAACTTGCTGAAATCAACGTATGTTAACATAGATAATTTTGCAGTTTCCTGTTATGTTAGGACAAAAACGTTTATTAGAATGAAAACTTTAAATGAGCAAATGAGCTTGAAAAGTGGATTTGGGAAAATGATAAAGGACTTAAGATAAGGAAGAAATTTAAGAAAATCGTAAAATAACTGCTGATTTTACCAGGTATGATATTTGCAGTATTTTTAATATAATTAAATTATGGATAAATAAATTAATGAATCGTAAATTTAATATTGTATTTATGGAATATCGTCAGATATAATTTAGTGTTAAATATATTTTTTTTTCCATTATATATATATATATTAAACGAAAAAGCATTCAAGTTATAGTTTTAAAATTCAGCATAAGAGAACGGTGGGTCACACACAACGCGTTATTAGCAACAGCATGCGCATGATCCCTACCTTGTATTTTTATTTACCTTGTGTACAACCATTTTCGGCGTGATTATTATGATTATTGTGATTATTATTATTACGTTGTTGTTGTTCGGTCGAAGTCCTGATGATGTTTATGGCGTATTTACCGTTCGCCTCTTCATTTTTTCGTGTGGCTAGAATCTTTTCGTCCGCTGTACGCTTATCGTCCCACAGCTGTTTTTGTCCCGAAGCGAATAACAAATAAAAAGTACTAGAAAATATATAAACGAACGATGCCACGAAAAAGACAGCCCTCCAGGCGGCGTGAGTTGGCTATTTAAAAATGAAAACAAAACAATAAACAAAATATAATTAAATGTAGATTATTACCGGCGTTTAATAGTATAACCGACAATTATTTCAGATGTACCCGCGAACAGCTAATCTCTGAATAGATATGATCCGCACGAGAAACTTAAATCCGGAAAATAACCTGGGATAACGGAGGCATTAGGAGCAGAAGATACGGAAAATTTTAATAAACGGAAAACAACACGGGCAATGAATGTAAAACATACAACAAATTCCGATTTAGTGATCGACCCGAAGAATGAAGGTGAAAGAATGGATTTACCTCAATAGAATTAGGACTAGACATGGAGGATGGGAATAACTAATGCAGAAATGGAATATAACGACATCTACTGTATGTCAGTGCGGAAATTCAAGAAAAACAATACAGCATATATATTTTCATCTGTAGGTTTAACATTAGGTGTTAACAATACCTATTGTACAGTAAAAACTAAAATTATGCAATCTTATATCCAATTTAATATTCAGAAAGCCTCAAAAAACGCTATGCATATATGCAACATTATGTATTAAACAGCATACAAACATTAAAAAACAGTTGCGACTTTCATCGAGTATATATATATATATATATATATATATATATATGTATACTCGTGTGTGTGTGTATGTATAATAATGATGCCTATAGTTAAAAATACAGGATTGCATTTAAACTTACAGTTCATTTAACAAAAATTGTCACGCAAAAATCAGCGTAATGTATAAAGTTGTGTATATTAGCAACATTTTCAAAAAGCGTATATATAACACATGTCATAACATTCACGGTATATTATCAACGTTATGTGTCATATGGTTAAAAATACAGGATTGAGTTTAATGAAAATTTTCTTGCTAAAATTAAAACGCTGTGTAATGTATAAAGTCGCATACCAGCAACACTTTTAAAGCGTACATAATAACGTGTAATATAATTTGTTGCATATTACCACCATTACGCACCTTACGGTTAATATGTAGACACGCGGAAAAGTTACGAATCCTAAAAAGTTATTCTAATAAAATATGACACAAAATAAACATAAAAAGACAAAAAACGCGTATATAGTGATATAAATAGCTGTACAATATACTGAGGAAAAAGAATTATCACAACTTACAACGAACGCGTGAAATAAAGAGAATAAACCTGTCTGGGGTAGGCAGCGTTCGGGAAGCTAACCCTTTCAGTCGCAATGTCCACTGTATGGTACAATTTTAATGCTAACGAAATTTTTTATTTTACTCGATGACGTGGAATGTCTCGATTTTAAAAATATTTATACATAAATACATTGGAAAATACTTACATTTCGCCTAAGAAGCGTGTATATTAAACACCTGTATAAAATTGTTCACTTTTGTATCCAAATTTTATAACGTATTACTGAAAAGGGTATGTAACGTTTACTCAAGTGAGATAAAAAGGACGAATTGGCTTTAGGCAAGGTCGCAATGATACGATTGAAACATATAATTTGTAACAACAAAAAGGGTAATTGAAAGTATGCAAAGAGTTAATAAAAACATTAATTCTTCCAATTTTCTTTGTTGAACATATTGTAAGAGGAGAAACTATAAAAAATATTACAATTTCGTAAAGCACTTGGTGCAAAAGGAAGAAGCAGAATGCCTACTCGCTGGACTGATGACTGGCGAAATCAATTTGGCGCGGTAACAACAGCGGTCACTATAGCTCAGAACCGAAATCTACAAAGAACACTGCAAATCGTAATGATCAGAATTAATTGAATACAAAAAGGAATGGAAGTTAAAAACCCACGAATGGTAATTAATTTGAAAACTTTATGCATCCTAACCCTAACATACGGATCACAAATTCCGCTCGTAACTCGAAGCACGACATGTAGAAGTAATAACCATACTCTAATAATCTTGAAAATTAAAGAAAAAATCATTATTATTTTTTTTAACTGCAGAACAATACAGAAAATAATTATTAAGAATATTATTTAAAAAAAAAAAAAAAAAAAAAAAAAGGTAAAAAGTTAAGAAAACATAACAACGAGAAAATTATGAAACGTAACAAAACTTCGAAGTTCGATCTATGGAATACAATTGTGGGGGCTGTACTAGTATTCTCCACATAGATTCCATACAAAGATGCCAAAACGTTGCACACTTCATATAATCACCCGTGCATATCAATTTGAACGCAATAATGACATACATCAAGGCTCTTAAATTCCAATGGGCTCATCGATGAAATTACCATGTTCGCTTGCAAATACGCAAAAAGACTGGAAAAGCACAATAATACTGAATTTATACAGCTCCTGTACACTCTGAGAAGGATTTAAAACGGCTTAAACGTCGAATATGACTTAGTGGAGTAATGAATGAGGCAGATCACTTAATTGGATGCTTAACTCATGACATGCGCTCTCAACGTCGTCATTGTTATTGTCAAAAACTGCATAGTCGTCGCAATAATCTTAAAGAAATATATATATATATATATCAAAATGTTTAGGAACGCCACGAAAATCATTTGAAAAATACTAACTAAAATACGAATATAAAAATATAGAAAATAAATAAAAATAAATAGTAAAAAATTGTGATTTGTTTTTAAACAGAGTATCATCGGGCACGCTACATCATGCCGGTTTTTAAAACATAACATAATTTTCTTTAGAATACGACAATTTTTAAGGCTGGTATTTAATTAAATAATATTAAAAGTATATTTTTATAATTGAACTCACCCTTTTGTCTACAATTACTCCGACCACACTCGGAGCTAAAAGACCAGAAAAGTTCGCTAAGCAATTAGTAAAACTCATTAAAATACCGGCTAATCTAGGTGATATGTCCAAATGATTAACTTTAAAACCGGAATATATAGCTCCGTTCAAACCGACACCGATAGTTAAAACGGCAACCGTCAAATATCTATCACAACCCGTATACGAAGCCACTATTAAAGCTATAGCAGGTCCGTACTGGCCTAAAATATATATATAAATATTTATTTTTCACTTCAAGTTATTAAAAATATAATAATTTTATAATACATATACGCACACATAACACACGCACACATAGATAATATATATAATAAATATGTACTGAATACGTGTATATGATCGTCGTTTTCCTCGATAATAACTTACATCTTCCGATTCCCTCTAAGCTTTCTCTTGAATTTTCTTTCACTCGAATTTGTGCTAAATAAAAATTCTTTACAACGTACACACCTATTTTTCGAGTTTCTTCATAACATGTGCTTATGAACTGTTTTCTCATATAAAACTGCAATATAAACTAATTATATTATATATATATATGTCGTCGAGATGGCATAATAGCGCTGGAATGTCAAAACGACGGCGAAGGTTCGATCCCATATGAAGTTTTTCATCAACATTTAATTCATAATTATCTCGAAGAACGCTTCTTGCGTGACAAATAATTAGTCTCTTGAATGCTAGCCCATTTTGTACAAAAATAACGTATAATTCATTCGGTAAGGAACAATATGACGATAACGATATTAATTATATATATTCAAATTTAATTGAAATAATAACACAATTTTTAAGAGAAATTATTTTTCAGAATAAAAATAACGAAACGGTTTATCAAAGGACACTCACCGTAGGTGTTGTATAAAGATCTATTGCGGCACCTACTCTATTTAATATGGCGATGGCTAACATACGTAATAATACCGGGCATTATGAACATATGAATGTGATATGTTAGGCGGATGATATTTTACTAATTGCAGTTATAAATAATACCGAGGGCATTCCTCGGATAAATCAAAAAATTAACACCATTAATAT
This sequence comes from Coronaproctus castanopsis, assembly GCA_032883995.1. Classification (NCBI taxonomy): domain Eukaryota; kingdom Metazoa; phylum Arthropoda; class Insecta; order Hemiptera; family Monophlebidae; genus Coronaproctus; species Coronaproctus castanopsis. Next base: position 298,657,585 of record CM065052.1, read on the forward strand.
ATGAATCTTGGACTTGGTTTAAATTCGGAGAAAACAAATTTAATACTAATAACAAGAAGACAGAAAACGTGAAATTAAAAGTGGAATAGAGTTAGAATTAAATATTAATAAGCCAACTTTGAGCACGAGCCACATTTTGAACCATGGTGGTAACAAATACATGTCAGTTGATTATGACCGACGAGTATGGTTGTGATAAAAGATTCAATATCAGCCTTATTTCCGACTGACACTTCTAACTTTGTAACTCTTTTGACTAAAAGTTAAATTTTTGTTTCTTTGTAGTTTATTTGTGATGTAGAAAAAAGTGTTAATCATATATTACTGACACTTTCATGTATGTTTTTTTGGTTTCTAATTAATGTAAAACAATTTTAAGTGCATGGAAGGGTTAATTGAATAATGAAAGTTTCAAATAAAAACTTTATAATTTTCACAGAAACATATATGTATGATAACAGACAATATGTCAGTCATAAATGACTGGTACTTTTTTTCTAAGGTTTTGCTATGTTTTTAAAAGAAATAGAAAAATTTTAAGTTAACCACAATGGTCGAAAGTGATATTTCTTAATATGGAGTAAAAATTAAAAATTAGTATATTATCACATTTATAAAAAAAATCATAAGGACTGGCGGTGATGGACAACGTCAGTCACATATGACTGGAAGTGTTTTAAAATAAGAAAAGATCAAAAGTAATAAGATAATGTGAATACAGAAAATACAGGAAGTGAAACAAAAATACCCGAAGAAATAGCAAAAAGTTTATGAGGTAACAATAAGACGAACGTACATAATAGTAACAAGAATCGAGGATAGACTGAAGAATAAACTAATCAGTCCAGATTTCTTTCTAACGCAGTTTCTATCGAGAGCGTAAATTCCGTTGACTACCTAAAAAAAAAAAGGCACTTAACAAATAACGATAAATGCAGAGAATGGAAAATCGAAATTGAATCGTCAGAGCACATTTCTCTATATTGAACCAAACTCAAGTACATAAGAACTGAATACAACATCGGAGAAAAGTATAACTGGTTCAAGAATAAAAACAATACAATTAATACATTAAAATCTATATAATCGCAATGTTTAAAGGTAAATAAAATATATATAATGCCCTTACCAATTGAATTAATTAATTTTCGAACAGTTGTTATGGAACATTTCTTCGATGAAATCAACACATCGGCGACAACGCTAGTGGACATTGAGAACAGCCACATAGCTAAGTATGGCATTGCTGAGTAGAGACCGTTCTAGCAAACATAAACAGAAATACGTTTAAAATGTAATTAATATCACCTACTCTACATACGTATTCGCAAATATCGTATTAGAACAATATTGTTTAAATCTTAGAACAACATTGTTTAAATTTTAGCCTTTTAACCGTGTTAATTTTCAAAACACAACATTCGACACGTAAAATATATATATATGTAAATATAAAACGGAGGAAGAGAAATAGCAATATTTTTACGCATATTGTTATTATATACATAAGGCGAAATCACCGCTATTTAAAAAAAAGAAATAAGGATAAGTAGCTTATTTTGAATTGGGGAAATTTTTAACAACATTTTTTTTTTAATACTACAAAATAGATTCTAATCAAATAAAATATAAAACCATTATCGTTATAAACTGAATTCATCATCGCATATTATTTTCTTTCTATTAGCAATTATTCGACTAGAGTAACACATTTAATTGATAAAGATTCGTTATTTTAAATAGCGTGGAATGTAGTGATTTTCCAAAAATGTACAACAAAAAAAAAGTAGTTAAAATCGCTAAATTTTTAAAATTACGGTCTTTTTATATAAAAATTTATATAAAAATTTAGATTTCATTTTCTTCTTTTAATATATCGTTTTGTTATATCGAATTATATGCGAAAATATAATTATACTTTATCAAACGAACACAGGATCTATAAAATTAGGCCGACGCGATCACGAAACGAGATTGTAGTAGAAATAATTCCAATACGATACGCGCCGTATATTACAGAATAAATATCGTAAATTTTTATCGTTTAAACGTACTGAATATTTCGGAATAAAATTTCATATCTACATCGTCACAGGTCGTTCGTGCTATTTTTAAATTAATTCAGTTTTTAATATGCGTTTCGTTTAATCTGAAATGAACGAAACATTAATCACAATTTTATTTAAATATTTACCGTTTTATATCTAACGTATGTAGAAAAATTGCGTATTTAATTTTAACAGACCTTTTAGTTATAATACTGCGACATTTAATGGTGGTTATCCTTTATTTTTTAGCGTAATATGTATTTTGAAAATTATTCTTCGGTTAGTTAAATTATTAAATAATTTAAATTACTTCCATAAATGTCAATTTTGTGTACACAACAAGATTTATTTTTTTAAAAAAAGTTTTTTTTTTTTTAATATATTTTTGTACGAACTAAATGAACAAATTTTAAAGAATTGTTAAAATTAACATTAACGTACATTATAGTCTAGCCATTTTCTTATTTAACACTTTCTTGATTAGTAAAGCTTGGGAACTCTTCTCGCGAATATTCTATTAATCGGGAATTTCTTATATTATTACAATTCAGACGCTTTTTTCCCCATTTCTGTAGAAGGTTTCCTTTTAATATCTTCGTGTCTACTTCACAAATCCAGAGTCGATTCTACTGAAATAGGAAGGCATTGATGCTGGTTAAATTTTTCTTAGTTTCCAGTGCACTCGGAAAAGGTACACTAACATCGGTAATGACATCGAACAGGTGCTGATTTGAGCGACTCAGACGCGATAAGTTTTATTTAGGAATACATCAACGGTTTTTAGAGTAAGAACGCTATTTAGAAGTAATATTCGGCAGCTGAGAACTTCAACGATAGTGCGAACGTCGTACCATCCTCGTGTTCGATGATATACGTGAGATTGCCAACCTCTTTATTAGGATTACTCAAAATTTTTTGTTACTTGAGATAAATATTCTAGAATAAGCAAACAAAATCTAGGGTAACAGCGGGATATTTAAGGAATTTATAATTTTCGAGTGAATCTCGTTTGAAAACTTTGTTATATTTGAACTTAGCAAATTATCTAGCATATTATAATTATAGTATTCCAACAGGCGAAATTAATGACGAATAATTAATTTACGTTCTATAATATTAGTAAAATAGTAATCAGCTAACAATGAAATATATTAATTTAATACTTATTTTCCACTGTGCCTCTAGCCATTAGTTGCTGTTGGCACAACAATAATTTATATTAACTACTCCGATCATTTTTGGCCGAAAAATATCAAAAACTTTTAAAGTTATTTCAGATCGAACATTGGACATTTTGAAATAACACGAACGATCTGACAAATGCGGATGTAAAATCGTTCATTATAATAATATTTCTGGAAAGATTCACACAAAAATAATGCCGACTTTAATTTTTTTTAATGAACCTTACTATTTAAATAGACTGAAATAAATATATATTTTTTAGATTATTTATACAAATAATGCGGATGTAAATATAGAAAAAAATAGTTAAAAAAAAAATGTTGAGACTACTAAAAGCGTCGGTGATATGGACCTCTAAAGACGAGTAGCAATAAATAGTTCATTTACTGATTTGATCTCGAAGTGCAGTATCTGATTCATGAACGTCGGCAACTGCGTTAGTAAAGTTTCATATCCGTAATTTTGTCCCATATGCGCTATCAATATCGCCCAAAACGGTAACGACCTAACGATATCTTTCAAAGGAATTGACTGTTCCTGTTTAGGAGAATAAAATAAACAATTAAATCGACACGAGCACGTGTTAATTTAAGCATTAATTTATTTACACGACATCGTCGTACATACATACAAACATTTACATTGCAAAGTGTAAAAGGCAGTGATATTTAAAAAATAAACGACTAAAAAGCTTTTCGACTGTTAATCCATTATCAAGTGAACACAAACGTAACATAAAAATATACGCAATTTATAAAATGTTAAATAAATTTTTCTTTTTAAAGCTAAGTTTAAAGCAGATTTCCTTCCTAGAAAAGGATACAGCAATCTGGTTCGCGAAATCATAGTTTTCCTTGTTTGAGCCACATGAAACCATCATGTTAGCCGTCGGTCAATATCCATTCAGAGATATCTGTTTGTTTGCAGGACAATCTGTCTGTTAATACAGGTGGTATGTTGACATTTGGATGAATTAAATGTTATACGCCATTTATGTGCTCACTTTACGATTCAATCCACAACATGATTTAATAGCCGTACTATTATGGAACTAAATTAGCAGCTAGTATAGCTATATCCCCCCCAGGGGGTACTACGTACCTTCTGGGATCCGGAGCTCTAACCGGAACGGAGCGTGTCCACAGGTGGTGGATAGTGGAATGACCAGTAGATATACTGGTTAGCTGCGAATAACCAATAAGCAGTCGCGAACCAAGAGCGGCTACTGGTGGAAAGTCTCTGGCAGACGATTCCAGTAGTGACAGGGCAAGGAGACACGAGGATGCAGATGGACAGCTTGAGGTACTGTCTACTAAAAGTCTGAAAAAATCCTATGACTGTCTCCCCCTCGGCGGGTTTAGTAAATCGTTACCTCCTCAGTAACAACCCGCTGCCTTGCGGTTAGGATGTTTATCTAAAGGCTAAGGGAGACAACTCTGACAGAAAACAAACTAGGTAGCGTCTGTACTCCAAAGGAGCGGCTACCAAAGGCGTCTGTTCCCTATGTTAAGGGCGGCCTATTTTCATGCGCAAAAGGAAGCGGGGCCCCACTGCGTTTTTATATGCCTCACGAAAACCTATGGATTACTCAGAAAAGGAAAGTGTTATGCCATGTGACCCGACCGGCACTCGGCGCTACTCGAGTACCGGGCTCGAGAGTGTAAAATATGCGACTGCCCATGTGGTTGTAGGAAACCAGGCAACTCGTGGAAAATATATGACTGGAATGAATATGTGGAAAACTATCAACAACATTGGAACCTGGAACGTACGCGGATTAAATGAAGCAGGCAAGTTGACTGTAGTCGAAAAAGAGGTAACTAAATACACAGCGGTTGGCATATCTGAAACGCACTGGCGAGGTAAAGGGCATTTCATTAGCAACAATGGTAATGCAGTTTACTACTCTGGTCAGGATGATCAATCTATCAATGGCGTAGCGATTATTATAAATAAAAGCTCTCGCAACAATGTAATTGGTTACGAGCCAGTTCATGATCGGATAATTAAAGTAAAAATAAAAGCATGTCCTGTCAACCTGAATATATTACAGATCTATGCTCCGACAAGCGAAGCTGATCAGGAATGAAGCAAACGGCCTCGTGACACTGAAGCTAAAACTTTACGTTCTTGCGAAATATCATTTATTCTAACAACAAATGTTCTGCCAATTAAGTACGATACGAAGAATTTATAAACGTACGGAGTTAAACATTTTTTTTAGTTTAAACAACAATCCCGGGTGCCAGACATGATCAAAAATCTGCGTTACATCCAGGAAAACAGCTGAACATACGTCACCTTTTTCCAGCGTTGATGATATCGCATCAACTAATATATGACACTGTTGTATTGTTGAGTGCTCCATTCGAAAACCAAACTGACGATTTAGGATTGTATTTAGCGTTTTTATAATCAAATATACACGACTCAAAATTAGTTTTTCCAAGACTTTTTATAATGAATAGAGTAAACTGATTAGACGATATGAGGATATTTTAGTAAGTGCCTTTCCTATCTTATGCACGATGATTATAAAAGATATTTTCACTGGCTTGGAAAGTGTCCTTCACGTAGCACAGAATTAAAAACATAATATAACAGGACAGTTGCTATCCATGAAAAATGTTTAGAGATTTCATCCGTGATTTTATCTGATCCAGGGGCCTTTTTTCAACGGACGTTTTTGTAGACTTTTATATTCTTTAAGAGAAAATGATTTTATGAGCAGGCAAGTTTATAGTGGTTCATTTAAGTTATCATCTATAACTAAATCACCACTGTTGAGATCCTCGTTTGGAGTAAAAACAGTACTGAAAAATGAAAAAAAAAATATTAATTCAGATACACAATTTATAAAAATTAGCAAAGTGAAAAAAAATGGTACTTGTAAAATATAATTTAATTGTGAGTGTCATACTCGTTTATTTACCACGTTCACTATTAGATAATATTTTATAACTACCATTTTTTTTTTTACTTTACTAAGTTTTGTCAATTATATATTTAAATTAATATTTTTTACCTTTTTCTTTTTTTGTAAATTTCATATATTTTTATATTTTATTTTTATGTTCAGTTGATAATGGTTTAACGATTTTTCATCAAGTTTAATGAACCGCTCATACACACACACACACATATATATATAAAAAATGCGTTAACTAGTAATTTTAAAAATACGCGCGAATGAAGAAGCTTTTATTTCGAGTTTCTGAGACTGCTCTTTATGGAATGAGTCGAAAAAGTTGTCTCGCTCGCCATACGTGTAGCCGTCGATAATCTCATTCGCGATCGTTTTTTATATTTTCAGAAATCTAATATGATTTCGCTATTCATATATATATGTAGTAATTTATTATTGCAGATGTAATGTTTAATAAAGTGACTTTAAAAATTAAATGGTGGATTTTTCGTTTCGTGTAATTAATCAGTTGGACCGTTGTAATCGCGTCTAACATCATTGATATTACACGAGGGAGTAAACACGATACAATTTTAGTACATAACATTGATCGACGCAAACCTTGATGAAATGAGAAGCAAATGTAATGTACATGGAAGGAGATAAAGTTTTTAGATATAAAATAGTGGATAAATTTGTGTATCTAGGATCCTTGATACATAAGAGGGGGGGTTCAGTAGAAGAAGTGAAACGCCGTATACAGATCGCTCGCGCCACCATGTCTAAACTAAAAAAGACATGGAAAAATGATTCTATAATAAATGCACCAGAATAAAGTCAGTGCATATAGTTGGTTTTTCGATTTTATTATACGCAGAAGGGACATGGAAAATAAAAAAAAAAACAAACACTGCACCGTCTAGACAACTTTCAAATGTGGTGCTGTAGAAGGTTCCTTAGAATACCGTGGACGACAAAGACACCTAACGTTACTGTAGCGCAAGAAATTGGAACGCACAAACGGTTGTCTTAGACAGTGCATATTAGTAAGATTAAATTTTTTAGACATCTTAGCAGAAAAAAAATAGGATGGAGCGTCGGTTGTTGCAAGCAACAATGAAAAACATAAGGCCCACAGGACCACCATCAGCACGATGGTTCGATGGATCCAAGAATTAACAGAATCAAATGTACAGGTGTGCAGTCACAGAGCCATCGATCGGGAATATTTGAAAGGTTTAGTTGGATCATCCTTATCGGAAGGGTCATGATCACGACGCCCCATGGGGTACTCGATCAAGAAGAATATTATCATTATTTATATATTCAAGTCAATTTTTCCGTTGTGTAATAGCGTATATGGTCAGCTAGAATACACACTGTTGAAAAAGAAGAATCCATTCATGATCTAAAGACGGTAAGACATTGCTTGCCACTAAAAGTATCAAAAGTCCATTACACCTAATATATATATATATATATATATATATATATATATATATATATATATATATATATATATAAATTACAGTCATTGCTCTCACGCTCTTTCTTCATATACACGCACATTTATAAATGTACATAAATATCTATACATCAATTCATTAACTAGTGTCTCTCCGAATCAATAAGTAAATATAGATTTAAAGAAAGTGAACGTATTTATTTGTTTTTTTTTTAAAGTAAACTTCTATTGCGCGTTGTATATGGGGAGTTAACCCGTAAAACAAGCGAGCCAAAGGCTTGTACACATAGGCAGGCATATTTTCATAGCGTAATCGGGGTCCTCTACTCTTTCTGCATGCTGTACTCATATACGTGTATATTCAGTTTACATACATAAGTACACACACGTACAGAAATTATGGCAAACATGCGTAAGCGTGGGTATACATCGACATATCACTCACTCACTCACTGTGTAAATATGTTTTGCGTGTTTATATTCTTTCTCTTGCGGATGCGCGGAAGGATATCCGTTATTTCGTTCAAATCTTCACTGCACAAAGGACGTATGTACGATGTAGATTTGAGAACGAAAACATTTCAGTCATCGCCACGTCCAGCTAAGCATAGCGAAGTTCCTTTTGTTAGTGAAATTTGTACGAAATCGCGAGTTGTTTCACTTCTTCCCTGCGCCCCGAGGCACAGAGGTTTTTATTTTTTCGATTCGTTTATCTTAATCGATAAATAAGACATTTTTAATAATCCACATATTCTCATCAACGGATTAAAATATTCCTTTTTAAATGTTACACAACTTAAGTTATCAATAATTACATAATATTTTAAAGAGAATAAAGAAAAAACAAACAAAAAACAGAAATTGGGGTCACTAATCAGTGCAAATTCGTGTCGGAGATTAATCGTCATTAAAGTTTCCAGTATTTAACGTTCAAGTGTCAGCAGTATTACCGTAATTAAATTTAAAAATATATACTTACCGACATACCTTCCGTTCCCCAAACGGATATATTAATATATTTCTTTTCTTGTTCGGTAATATACGGATGAGAATTAGGATCGTCGTATACGACAAATAGGAACATTATAGACCAAATAGTACCGACTAAACCGAAAACGTAAAAAATTGACGGCCAACCTCCGGCGAAACCGTGCTCCGCTAATACACCGCTCAAAGGCATCGATATTACCGTTCCGAATTGAGCACCTTCGTTCAAAAAACGCGATTAATTTAAAAATATATGAAATTTTATTTAAAAATAGGAAACCGAGAGATTAGCTTACAATCATTCAGATAATCGCCATTTGCAACAATATATTCATTTAGTATTAACACATTTTTCGAAGAATTTTTCGAGCATAGACAGCTAAATTTTTGACATTTCTTCAGAAATCATGTTTACGCGGTATCTCCACAAAAAAAAACTGATATAGGATAAAAAAATAATAAAATGGATAATAAATTCACGAATTAATTTATTTTATTTTATTATATTATATATATATATATATACCGGCGTAGACAAAAGCTCCCATTCTGCTGCGTTCGTTCGGTGGAATCCATTTGGCTAAAATAGCGTGAGTGCAAGGTACTATCGGACCCTGCGAAAAAATTAAAAATTTATCGAATTAATTATAAACAACAAAAAATGGTATATCGAAAATTTACGTATATGTAAACAAGACATCGTTAACAAGCATTAGGCACATGTTGTTTTTAACGTGAACATGTATTTTTTTGTCAATTTGCCAACAATTGAGCAAGGTAATACATTTTTCGTTATTATTAATATTCGTTTATATATATGCACATATATACATATATAAATATATATATATATATATATATATATATATATATATAAAAAATATCTTTTGGCATATGTAATTTATCAGCATACGAGATAATTATATGATAGTTATAAACAACGAATTATTTAACATCAACGATAAAAAATGTCAAAATAATCTTCCCAAAAAAATAAAAATAAAATTTGAATTTAACAACAATTTACACCTTGTTAAAAGGAAACTTTACATTTATTCGAAATTATTTACATTTATGCTATAAGTTTTTCGCTTTTCATTTAATAATCAAAAAATAATTTTATATTTCTATTAAAAAACACAAAGTCGATAATAGATAATTTAAATATCTTAAATATTCGATAAATAATAGGTATTCGATTTCTTTTAACACTCCTATTGTGTAATTGTTTGTAGAGATTCTGGTTAACTGTGTATTTTAACCATTCGCGTACAGCAATAAATTTCCTACAAATACCTGACGGCAAAACGATACGTCAATAGCGTAATAATTTGACGTACGATGAGTCCCGCTGATATATTTAAATTCTATATCCAGATTTTGGTACGATATGCGCACCATATTTTGCTATGGGATACAAAACAGCCACCGACGCTGGTAAGGCTCTCAAAATTAGTTAACGTCAACAATAAAAAAATGCCGAAATAATGGACTATGGTCGTAAAGAAAAAAAAAACATACAATAAAATTTGAATTTAACAACAATTTACTGCTGATAACAATCTCGCTGATATCAGATCCTAATACCGAAATATATTAACAATAGATGATGTAAAGACCAGTTACAAGAAGAAAATTATAACACCGAAATTCCGAATGGAGGTCGACGTCGTCCACAAATCACCTCAGAAATATAAAAGAAAAGATCGATGAATGGGAGTCATCCGATCGAAAATCTCGAAAAGAAGAAGTAGCAAGCAAATAGTATATTTGCCTAAGTAATAAACATACAAGAAAATATAACATGGGTTACAAAGATTGTGTAACGGGAACACCTTACCACAATAACACAGTAAGAATATAAATAATAAAGCAAAACAAAACGTTAAATGCTGCAGGAAAAAAGCAAATAAAAACCTGCGGCTAGAAAATAAAGACGTTTTCTAATCACAAGTAATACATGATAGTATAGAAACTTAAGCTACAAAAATATATTGTATAAGTTGTAAGTTCGTAAATGAATACTATGTATATACACACATATATGTACATATATACACATATACACATACACATATAAAAAGTGGATGACACGGGTGTCGAAGGTGCTTACTAAGTGAAGGGGTTAAATTATAATTAAAAAATTAAAATTAATTACTACATAATGTTATGTTTAAGTCGCCTGTGTTTATATTTGGAATACATGAAACGAAGTTGCTTAGAATCGTAATTGGCAATCGAGGAGACGAGTACATTGTATTGGTATGAGCATTTAATAAAAAAGTCAGTCGATAGCTTTAGAACAAAATCTCTAATATAGGGCAAGTCAGTAGCTTCGTGTATACTGTCGATTCTGGCATAGCGAGGTGCATTGAGAATACATCTGAGGCATCTGTTTTGAATGACTTGCAACTTGTTAAAGAAGGTTTTTGATATAGAGCTCCAGGAAGAACAAGCGTAGCAAAGTATTGGGCGGATTAGTGCTTTGTAGAGGATTATCTTGTTGTTAATGTTGAGGAACGACTTGTGATTAAGAATGGGGTACAAGGAACAGAAGGCATTGTTTGTCTTGATTGTGATATTATTTATGTGTTTAGTGAAAGTAAGTCTATTGTCGAGGATTACACTAAGATAACGAACCTTATCGCACCACTCTAAAGTGTTTCCCTGTACCATCAGATTGTCAGGTAGAGCAGGTCTCCTGCGGGAGAAGAAAATAGCTTCAGTTTTGTTCGGGTTAATGCTAATTTGCCATTTATTGTAATATTTAAGTACCCGCGATATCCCATACTGAAGTCTATTACGAATTTTGCTAGGTTGCGTGTTGGGTGGGTTTGGAAAATCATAAAGATACAGGGAAAACAAAGTGGTCCGATAATACTGCCTTGCGGGATACTCGCAGAGCAAGATTTGTGAGACGAGGCAGCGTTACCTACAGATACATAAAAAGATCTATTGCCTAGGTAACTATTGATTAAGTGAATTAAGCATGTTGGAAAGTTACATTTTATCATTTTATATTTACCTGCGTGCCAAGTTGTACTGAATGCTTTAGCAACGTTAAATAGTACCATGCTGGTATGCTTGTTTAAGTTGAAGTTATGGGTAATGGAGTCGGTTATTCTGCATATTTGTTGGGTTGTAGAGTGATGAGAGCGAAAGCCGAATTGAAAGTTTGGAAGTATATTATTGTTGTCGACATGGGATAATAATCTAACATAAATCACCTTTTCAGCAACTTTACTTAGGTTGCTCAGTAGACTAATGGGGCGGATGTTGGAAAACTGTGAAGGCTCTAACTACATTAAGACTTGACCAAACACATGTAACCTACTCATATCTATTCAACAACACACGCCCCTTCCTGTCCTTTAACACTCCTCAACTAACTCTTCAGCATATCCTAACAAGTTACAACCATTTATCCGAATATCCCAACTATTGTGTAATAATAGCCCTCATTTAAATGATTTCTTTCTATTCCTCAAACAATGTAATCTATATACCATCTCAATAACTTTATACTTTCAACTTGATAACCCCATAGTTGTGTTAAAGCCGATTAAAAATATAATAATGGTACATATGTATATATATATATCATGTTGATGTATGGAGAGTAGTGATTTTATGAATTAACAAAACAAAACAAGAACAATGTTAATCACTATAAAATTTATTTTATTTATGCAAAGTTTTTCGACTTTAACGTCATTTTCAAGCAATACTGTTTTTGTATTGAAGATATATATATACAACAACTTATCAAAAATAAACATTCTAGACCGGATATTAAATCATTTAATCGCTGAGCTACAACAGAAGATGGAAAATCCAGTCAAGTTAGATCTCTCAATCATCAGTTTGAGGAAAGTGTGGGCCAACCAACCAAGGATATCGGTAAAAGAGCCCAATCTCTACTGGTTCATAAGTGTTGTATACTGACGCAACCTCATTCAATGGGTTTCTTGGCCGCTTTGTCGTCATGAATAATGTCATTATACGGTATTCGCTTCCTCAGTCATTTTCAATCCTTTCAACCGAACTTTACGCGATTTACCTCATCCTGGACTTCATAATAAGCTCCAACACTCAACAGCTATCGGTTGTATGTTCCGATTCTCTCTCAGATCTCAACTCCTTATGTGATGTATTGAGGAACGATCAGCATCCTACAGCCAAAGAAGTGAAACTGCGGTTATTAGTCAAACCGAGTAAATTAGTCTCGTTCCTGTGGATTCCAGCTCATACCAGTATTCCAAAGAATGAACTAGTAGATAGAGCAGCAAAGGAGGCTGCTACATTGTTAACGTCGCAGGTCCAAGCTACTGATGCACGTAATTAAGTCACATCAAGACTTTTTGCTTCGTGGTAACAAAAGTGGCTTTCGACCTCCTCATTAAATAAGCTTTGTCCAAGCAAAAATTCCGTTTTACCTTGGAAGACTCCGCTTCCAAACCGCAAAGAAGACGTTGTCCTCAGAAAATTGCAGCTGGGTCATACAAGGCTCACCTACTTACATGTGAAGTCACGCATTCCGTCTCCCATATCCTCATTGACTGTCCTTTTTACTTCTCACTCACGATTCTCTCAACCCTCTCTCTTCTCTTTAAAGATGAATACTCCTCTCTTAATAACCTAATCATGTTCTTACGCATATCTGTCCCGTCCCTACTCCTTGATTTAGCTTTGTCTTTCTCGTGCCTCTACCCTTAGTTGCTGCACAGGCACGTATTAATTATATATACATAGTTGCTAGAGTACTCGACTACCAACTCAACGACGGTCGGGGGTTCGAAACCAACTGGCGTGTAAAGTTTTTCATCATTACTCAACTCTTAGTTATGACAGCGAAGGCAGTAACACTCCACTCCGGAAAACATCATATGTACACGCATCTGCATTATATATAATTAATGCCTTGAATGCTAGGTCATTTTCAGGACGTTCGACAACGAACAATACGATGATGAATATGATAATATACCTCTATTTTCAATACTTGCACGTGACAAATTATTACAAACCAACTGATCTGAGGATTATGGTTACTTTTTCCTATTGTCAAACGTCCTTTATTAGTTGCTTATCGGGAAGTATGTTCATTTTAAATCGTGGTCTTCTCTAATGTAGTTCGTATAATTTTAATTTATTGACTTTACTCTCTGGCATTACTGTTTTAATTTATCCGAATAGCTTGATATTCTGGCCTGTTTGATGTGGGGTAAATTTTTTTCTATATATATATATATATATATATAGTCAAGTATCATTAAAACAACTACACAGAAATGGCTGGTGCACTTTCACTTTTATCTTGTTTCTTGAAAACATTTTTCACCGCCATCTTTCTTTATTTAATACATATTTTCGCAGTCCTACCATTACTAGCCTAGTGGTTCCGTTCATTATTAATATTAAATTCGATTCGTTCAATTTTTATCCTAATTTGTGTAAATTTCCTTTTAAGATTTCGAACGTGTATAAAGATAGATTAGAATCAAACGCCCTTCTGGAGCCAATAAAGATACTTTGTTTTATATTTTGCGATTATCATTAGAATTCAGTACATAGCAGACAAACTTTTCTTAAAAATTGAAATACGATTATGAAAGGAATTAAAAAATTAAATAACCAAATGAATAATAAATATTTGGTACATAAAAACATTACTCCTTTACTGGTCAGCTTGGGTAATTACTCATAATTAAAGTTAATATCCAATGCAAAACCGACGATACTCCAAGAAGGTATACTACACCCTTTTAAGAAATATGGAAAGTTCGCAAGTTGGAATACGCCGGATCTTCGTATACAGCAGAGCTATACGCGATAACGATGGCGTTAAACGACGTAAAAACACACACACACAGTAGGGACAAAACATTTTAACAGCAACAGACTCTTTCAGCAATAAGTAAACTAACTACAAAATGTTAATAACACAAAAATGAAAATTAGGAAATTAGTAAATAAACATAAAAAGCTAAATATCAAAATAATTCTTAAGCGGATTTCCGGATACGTTGGACTTCATGGAAACGAGACAGTTGGTGTCCTAACTAGAAGTGAATAAAATAAATAAACTAGGAAGATTATCATTAAGGTCGTTCACCTCAGAAAGGTATCATGGTCATACAGCAATCTCAATCGTTGCGCGCTATACCATCCGATCTTTAGCTCGTTGTACATATTGATACAAAGGTAGTCCAGATTGTTTTATTATCATATCTATCCAACGCTGTGGAGGACGACCTTTCGGTCTTTTCCCTTGAACCTTCGATTGTATCATCAATATTTCTAAATTCCGTCCGCTGCGAATGACGTGACCGAAATATTCCGTCGCGCGGAGAAGAGGAATATCAGCTAAATGTTGTGTGAGATTCAACTCGCGCACTGTGCATTTATTTTCGCTGTCCACGGTGTGCGGAACAATCTTCTCCAGCACCACATTTCAAAACTCTTGTGTTTGGCTTATGACGACCTTATCTAAAGTCCATTATTCAGTAATACCGAAAATACTAACGTCCGTATAAGTTTATACGTTTTATTTTCGTGTGTTTAGTAATGGAACTATCCTTCCATATTTTAGTCAGTTTGGTCATGGCACAATGGCCTAATTCAATTCGGCGCTTTATTTCCCGGTTTGAACCTCCTTTATTAGAAAAGAAAGATTACAATTATTAAGGATCGGTTATATCAACAATGCAAGCAAATGTGTACAGCAGAACCACAATAAAAATGGAAAACCCATATATCAGTAAAACAGACAGTCGATAGGAATGTATGGTATGAAAGAGGTACTACATAAAAACGGTATGTAGGATTACGTCTTGGGACAACACCATTTCACTTATGGCGTTTAAGAATTGTTAATGCCTTCACTTACGATTATTGTGGTTTAGGAGGGTCCATAGAAGATATGATATGGCATATTAACAACATTAAGATCACTGTCATTTGAACAAATAGTAATAAATCTCTATCATCTCAAGATTATATGTATTTATATCAGTTTATAATGAAGCATGAAAATATAGATACCTATTTAAAACTTGATTAAACTGGCTAAACGGTGTAAAACTGACCAAAAAATGTAAAACTGGCCAAAAAATAAAGTTATTTGGATCACATTTTGCGGCATAACTATAGAAATCAATTTTATTTTCCTGATTCAATAATTTGTATCGCTACTACTAAAGTTTTATTCTTTCAAGCTACAGCGACATTTTTAATTCTTACTTTGAAAATTTGTTGGAATATGCTCCCCATATTCGTTTTAAATCTAATATTTGGGAACAATGTTTTCATCGTGTCTGAAAACTGGACAACGTCTCGATATTTGTAATCACTCCACCCCCCACGTCGTATATTATATATTCATTCGTATTTCATTTAAAATAATTTATATTAATTTTTAAATAAATCGCGAAAAAATACGATAAATATACTTAAAAGAAACACATTATTATCGAGTTAAGCCATTCTTATATTTCACGTTATCGATAATTATATTCATTTATTCGGCTTTTTACGCGCCGCTAATCCCCCTCTAAAAAAAAAATATTGGCAATTGTATATGGTCTTTATAACAATAACAATGAAGTTGCTAATACGCCATACGTGCACACACTATGGATCTATGGATCGGCGCCAATAATGTGACAATTTTAAAGCCAAAAAATTCAATATCAAAACAATTTTAAGTAGACAATATCCGACGCGTGTAAATTTCTCTAAAACTTTATTTACCGTACAACAGGTTTACAAACATCCATTTTTATCATCGTCAACTTAAATATTGCAAATATACCATTTGACCGTGAACTTTTTTTTTAATACTCGTGAACATACACACACACATATATATGTATGTACAAACGTATATTAGTGACTAGACCACGTGTGGAAAGTAGACTACAAAAACAATCAACGCATTGGACATTGCTATGAAGATGAATACCTGGAATATTCAAAGTTTGTTTCCAGCAAAGAGGAAAACGTTACATTCACAATTAATATTCTCCTACTGAACAAAATTCGATGACTCGTCCAGAAACAAAAGTTCAAAATGAATGTCGATGACTTTTTTTTTTAATTATCATCTAGATAACAGTATATAGAAATACGACAAGAGAGTCGAAATTTTAGTAGACAAACTCATGAAAAAATTCATCTTTTTAGTACCTCCAGCGTGATGCCGTCGTGCTCATACGGTTTTCAGGTTTCGGCTTAGGGCTAAAGTAGATTTCCTGCTAATTTCTAACGAGAGAATAAAAATGGTTCGATTAGTGGCCGCCGAACATTAATATAATTCAGATGCGCCGAAAAAAAAAAAATAAATAAATAATGACGGATGGGCACCGTTAGTAAGCTTGAAAGGGCACCATCACGTGCCGAAAGTCGTAAAGTTAATGTAATAACGAAATAAGGGTTAAAACATACAAGACACGGTAAAATTCACAAAATATTTATAGAACGAAGAGAAAAACTAATTCAATGCTTAAAAAATTAAATATCAGTAGAAAAAGTATACCATCATATATGAATTTTCATGGTTGATATCCATATGTTAACGATTTTTTTCATCAGCCTAAACCATATCAATATTTTTATCACATAACGTTTCGAAAGTTTTCATTTTCAAACTGAAATTGGTTACCATTTTCCCACGTGATGACAAAAAAACATTGATAAACGAATGTTGCTTGTTCATCACAGAATCTGGACATCATTAAGTAAGGATTGGGCTCTTCTAACCAATAGTTCTATAAATATACTTACACATTCATAACCGGTCTCAGTTTGAAAATGAAAACTGTACGTGTTTTCGAAACGTTACCTGATAAAAATATTAACATTAAAACGGAAAAAATCGTAAATATACCATCATGCATAATAACCATCCGGATAAAACAAATTCGTAAAAATTCGAATGACAACTGATAGGATAAAATTTATAAAGTTAAATTAAAAACTGCGCTATGAATTACTGATTAACTAGAAGTTAACCGATAGCCCGGTAGTATGAGCATGCAACTGCACCCGCGTATTATGAACAACTCAACGAGAAAAACCTATTCATCCGTGCCAAGTGTGTGTACTTCAAGGATTTTGGTTGCAAAACGATTACAATCAATACCAGAACAAGAACAATATATTTGTAGATTTAAATATTTTCTGTTTACAAAAAAAGTAAAGTTACCATTAGTCGCCAATAGCATTACATGCAAAATCTTCATTCTACAGGTTGCATACCAACCGTTGTAACTAGGCATTTCAAAGCATTTTTAAAAAGATTTTTAACTTTTTATAATCTACGAAAAATATATAATTAAAATTTACTTATTTTATTTAATCTCTATAAAATAATTATTTCTTTTAATTATTGTATTAATCATCAATTTTTATGCTGTTCTGGATATTTCTGGTGGTTGTGCAACCATGCAACCTTTATGCACGAGTCGCCACTGATTTTATATATTATTATTATTATTACGAATTAGCCACTGATGGACTACGTTATCACCGGGTCTTGCCATTTTTCTTCCTTTTATCCATACTCCTTTCATCCTTTCACTGTGTCTTTTTTTTCGTTCTTCGGTCCACAAAATACCAGTTCTTCCTCCTTGCTTTTCTGCGAATTCTTTACAATTAAATAGTTTCTTATTTAATATTAATCGCTGTTCTACATCTTCAAGCATAATATTCAGTTCCACCATGCTATATTTTTAGTCTCTGTGTACCATGTACCATTCATTTTTAGTTTTCGCATGTACTTAAACAATCTTACGATGAGCCTGCTGGCCTTCATCCTTTCTATATGTCCATAAAATCGAATTCTTCTTTTCCGGATCCCGGTAGTAATTTTTTCCACACGTTGGTATATTTCTTGATTAATTCGTTTTATATATTTTTCACCTTGTAAATACTGGTCCTATTATTCTTCTTACGATCTTCCTTTCTGCTTTTCAAGCTGTTAATTTAATCCTTCTGGTTCATTTTTAAACCCTCCGCTGCATATAACGCCTGTGATCTGATCACAGTTGTATAATGTCGCAATTTAGCGTTTCTTGATAAAAATTTCTTATTATATACTTCTTTTGTTAGATAAAATGCTGCTTTCATTCGATCGATTCTGTATTTGATTGCTTCTTTTTCTGATGCATTCTGCTCGATTAATTCTCCCAGATATTTGAATTTAATAACTGTTAGCACTTTACCAAACTTAGTTTTTATTTTATCAGGAGCGGCTGTAATATTTGTTATAAATCCGGTTTTTTTTTCGAAGAAAACTTGTAGCCCAGTTTTATCCGCTTGTTCTTTTAATAATTCGATCTGCCGTTTTGCTGTCTCCGTACATTCTGCTATTATTGCCAGATCATCTGTAAAAGCTAAGCTGTCTATTACTAAATTGTTCTTCTTGGATCCTAGTCTAATATTGCCAGTGATATGTTTATCACTCATAACTTTTCTCCATTCTCTTATAACTTTTTCAAGTGCGCAGTTAAAGAGTAAAGGTGATCATCCCCCTGTCTAACTCCTATTTTTATTTCAAACTGTCTGGATATTTCACCTCTAAATTTCATTTTAGCATATGTGTTTGTTAACGTAAGATTGTGGTTTTTTCATCCAGACCAAATTATTTGAGGACATTAAACAATACTGTTCTATCTACTGAATCATATGCTTCTTTAAAATCGATAAACATTATTACATGTTTTTTGGATCTTTTCTTCAGATACAACATTAATGACTTGAGGTTGAAAATCTCTTCAACACATGATCTATGTTTCCTGAATCCACACTGATATTCACCAATTTATGTATCCAGCTGTTCTTCTGCTCTAGTTTGTATTGCCTTAGAGAGTAGTTTATAGGTAACTGATAACAGCGATATACCTCTGTAATTATTCACATCAGTCTGTATTCCTTTTTTATGTAATGGATATATCAATGCTGTTGATTATTTCTGTCTCCCAAATATTTTTGATTATTTCAACCAATTTTTCTTGGCATTTATTATTCGAGTTTTTCCATAACTGTACTATTATTGTACCCTCCCCTGGAGCCTTATTATTCTTCAAAGTTTTAATTATATTAATAATTTCTCCTTTATCTGAATGCACAGAATTGTGATTCATATCCCCTTCTTCAAAAGTGAAGGGTAGTGTTGGGCTTTCGCAGTTCAGTAGCGTTTCAAAATATTCTGTTAATATTTTACAATTTTCTTTGTTACCAAATGCCATCTTTTGATTTTTATTTTTGAACATAAGACATAGGTATATAAATTTATTTACACTTTGTTTGAATGTTTTATAGAAATCTCTTGTGTTATTCTTCTGGAAATCTTGTTCGATTCTACATAACTGATCACTGTGGTATTTTATTTTCACGTTTACGATGATCTTACCTACCTATTTCCTCGTTTCTATGAAATATGTCTTATTATTTACGTTTTCACCTGCATTCCACTTTTTCCAATATATATAACGAGGTAAAATTCACAAGAGTAATAAGAGGCGCAGAGTTCTCGACAGATCGTAAATTGGTTAGATCAGTAATATCATTAAAATGGCAAAACGTATTGAAATATCGTAAGCCAAAACCTACCCGGTACAACATCGATATCTTCAGGAATAGTAAGGAACGTAAAGCTAATACATCATATTGATCATGTTTTTGGCGAAGCTAATATCGATTTCACCTCTAATAGTGATTCAACTTGGGATACTATGAAAGAAATACTGCACAAATTTTGCAACAAAGCACTAACAAAACCCAAGCGAAAAAATCAAGATTGGTTTGTCGCAAATGATAAGGTAATTAACGAGTTTATTGAACGTAAAAAACTAGCATTCATTCAATTGCAAAATAATGTAAACGACGCCAATTTCAGATGTGAATTCACCGAACTCTGAAGTCCAGAGGCAAACACGTCCGATGAAAAATAAATGGTGGGAAGATAAAACACTCGAGATTGAAGCGTATGCAGACTCCGGTCATTATAAAGATTTCTTCTCATTAGTGAAGGCAGCATACGGACCAGTGGCCTATAAGAAAGCCCCACTATGTGATGAACATAAAAATATTATAAATAACGAAGAAGAAATAACACACAGATGGAAATATTATTTTAGTAATTTGCTAAACGACGATACTCATATAGACCCCTAAGTCGTGGATGAAATACCGAATTGTGATCAATTAACTATACTAGATGGGGATATATCACTGGAAGAAATAAAAGTCGCAATAAATGAAATCAAAAACGGAAAAGCTGCTGGTCCGGACAAAATACCACCTGATATATTTAAGCTTGAAAGGAAAAGCATGATAAACGCTTTACACAAGCTCTTTTCGACTATGTGGTTATGCGAGTCTATCCTTAAAGACTTCCAAGTTGCAGCCATAATATCAATATATACAAGAACAAAGGCGATAAAAGTGACTGCAACAATTACAGAGGAATCGCCCTACTTTCATCAATAGATAAACTATTTGCAAGAGTAATACTCAATCGCATTACACCGGTTCTAGAACGATTTCTTCCTGAAACTCAAAATGGGTTTCGCTCGAGCCGTGGAACAATCGATTCCTCGTTAAGACAGCTACAAGAAAAGTGTTACGAGTAAAATAAGGACCTGTACATCGCGTTCATTGACATTTTAAATATCTTGGAAGCGTATTAAATAATAGTGTCCGTCTAAATAACGAGATAAACGGCAGAGAATACAAGCTGCTTCAGCCGCTGTAAATAGGCTAAATAAACGAGTCTTCAATAACAAACACATTCTCTTGCAAACTAAGCTGATAATTCACAAAGCTGTAATATTACCAACGTTACTCTACGGATTAGAAACCTGGGCGCCATATAAAAAACATACGCTCACTTGAAGCATTCCACCAACGTTTATTGCGCAGAATACTACGTGTCTGATGGCAAGATCGTGTGTCAAACCATGACATTTTACAGCGGGAAAATTGACAATCTATTCAGTTGTTGCTTTACAAGAAATGTCTCTGGCATCTTCAAATGTAGCGTATGCGGCAAGGAATGTGCTGCGAGAATCGAGCTACTTAGTCACCTCGGGACACATCAATAACGGATGGTACTCTATACTCGGACGCAAGTGGATAAATGATGAGATATATATATATATATATATAAAACAAAATCATAACACAGTTTAATCACTAAAAGTTTTGGCATCTTCCGGTATGGTATTCACCAGAATTATTCATGGTCGCCCACATGATTTCTTCCCGATCATCTTCATTTCAATTACTTCTTTTAGGATATTTTGATCCTGCCGTAATATATGGCCGATCCATTTGAGCCTCGTCTGTGTAATCTTCTTCAGTATGTTTCTTTGTTCATCAATCCTGTCCAGTATCGAGTTATTGCTGACTTTGTCAGTCCAATAAATTTTCCGTAACTTTGAATGCCTGTACTTTATTTTTGTCTTTCTGCTTCCATGACCAAGTTTCTGCTCTATATAAAGCTACTGGCTATACCAGAGTTTTCACTAGCCTCTTCCGCATTGGCATGGCATTGTTTTCTGTGTTAACAACGAATAATTATCCATAAATGCTTGTTTGCCCAATGTGATACGGTAGTTAACCTCTTCCGTGCAGTTTATGTTAGATTATACTATTTGGACTAAGTATTTGAACGTTCTCACTTGTTCGATTACATCTTCTATTTTTATGTGAATATTTCGGATGTCCTTACCAATTACCATAACATTAGTCTTCTTTTTATTGATTTTCATGCCATATTTTAACATGACCAAATTTAGTTTATTAATCATTTTGTGCAGCGTTTTGGCACTGCCTGCTAATACCATTTGATTTCCTGTATACACTGCCGACGGGCATAGCACGTTGAGTACGGCGGCTTTCCGTCTAATTGCCGAAGTTAAACAACGGTACTTGGATGGGTGGCCGTCGCCTCAGTATGTTGTTGGTATCTCCCAATTTCCCTGTCCCGCACGAGAGATTAGACTATTTTCTCCCCCAATTTATTGATTGGGGATACCTACGTCCAGCAGTGAACCGATATAGGTTAAAAAAAAAATACGCTTACCACCTATTTTAATCTCTTGTTTGAGTTCATTGAAGGTTCCTCTACTAATCATTTCTGCGAACACGTTAAATAGATCCGGTGAAAGCAGGAACCCTTGTCTAACACCATTCTTTACCTCCAGTCTTCAATTGTATTATCATTGAATTTTATTTTCACGCTCTGTTTGTTCTAGAGATTATAGATTGCTGTAACTAGATTCCTCGGTCATCCTATTCTATCTCTCACACTCGCTCTCTCTCTCTCTCTCTCTCTCTCTCTCTCTATATATATATATATATATATATATATATATATATATATATATATATATATATATATATATATATATACATCATACCAGTATTAGTTGCTGCAAATAACGGTGATTACATAGGTAGAAAATTAGTATTAGTCTAGTGACTCCAGTGAGACAGTAGACTATGAGGAACAAAAGGAATAACTTGATGAGAATGAAATATGTGTAGAATAGTATAGGAATGATTAAATACAATAATTAGAAAGAAAAAAGAATATATTATCTTTTGAATAAGACATGTTTTATTAAGTGATTGGAATTGCATCTCGGCACCACTTCCTGCGCAGACGCCTTGGAGGATTGTCTGGAAGACTGTCTGAGTGCATTCTGTGAGCATTAGGATTACTACTGACTTCAAATTTATCGAATAATCTCTTATACTGCATGACGTGCGTATCGCTGACATACGGAATCTTGAGATCGTTATGCAGTGTCAAATCAGAAACATAGTATGGAGCAGACGTAATAGTGCGGAGTATCTTAGACCGTTGTTACTGTATTCTTCGAAGATTAATCTTGCAAGTACTGTCGTACAACTCTATTCCATAGCGCCAAATGGGAGCGATTGCCGCAAGATAGATAGTCCGTTTGGGTCACTAGATTTAGAACCGATTTCTGTCTCAACAACGGACGTAGTGATTTCACACGAGTAATAATGGCTCTTCTAGTGTGTGCCACATGTAGTCGCCATGCGAGCCTTTTGTCCATGTAAAAGCCAAGATAACGTACTGAATTACTTTTAGAAATTATAAAAATTATAAAAAACACCGACTACTATCATCAGTTTCTAATAATAAATTTCTGATACAATTATGTTACAATGGCATAAACGAAAAACTTCCAAAACAATACGCGACTAATTTGAAAATTAAAGTAACCCAATAAATAAATAAAAAGCTTGATAATTATATCTTTAGCTCGCGTTAAAATAACAGTTAAAAAAATAATTCGTAAAAAAATCTTTCTTTATGTTATGTTTCGTTAACTGTAAATAATGATCTGGCCATTGAACAGTATCCCGAGTTATACATGCGTGTTTACACAGATCTGTTTTACGTTATTGCTATCGTAATAAATTGTATTATCTGTTCTTTATCGAGCATGCTCGTGATTAATGAAATCAACGTTTGAAATTTATAGTTATGTTTAAAAAAAATCTAACAAAAATATTTATAATTTCGAAATTAAATGGAGCCAAATACTTTCTTTAGCTTATACCGCTATTTCAAAAAGAATTAAAAATATACATATAAACTATAATAATAATAATAATAACGACAAATTGAAATGCTACTTGTCCGTTCATACAAAAAAATAAAAATAAATAAATAAAACGTTATTCACCATCGTCGTATTGTTCATTTGCTGAACATAGTAAGCAACCCATTGTACGTTATTTTTACGTACAAAATGGGCTAGTATAACGCGGGGAAGGTTGCATATAATAATATACGTAGTGGGCTCCCATTGCATTCTCCGTGATAATTAAGAGTTATAAGACGATGAAGAACTTTATAATCACTATACGGCGAGTTAGGATCGAACCCTTTACCGTCGGTTTGACAGTCGAACACTCTAGCAACTATGGAAAAAACGTCATTAAGTAAAGACAAAAATAGTCGTAAAATATTTCATTCGATCTTTCATATGGAGATAAAAGAAATATACTTAAATACCCATGGAGGGTCCTGATATCCACTGGAGCGCCCTATTCATGAAGTTATACACATCGCATCAGTTGACGTTATTTTTATTTAACGAGAAGATTTTGCAACTATACAAATGATCCAGAGTGTGAAGTTTCACACATTCGCATAAGAGATTCGAAGTTATTTTTCATTTATTTAATGTGCACATTTACCTCGTTCCGTTCGGAACGTATCTATTCTGCAACATTCCCGTCGCGACAGGTTCATGCCCGTAGTTTCTATGCTGACATCTTGTACTAGATCTGCATTAATGACTTTACTCTTTGTCCATTCATCTTTCCATCTTTCCTTCCTGTTTTTTGACGTGTTTGCCATATATACTGCCTTTTTCAAAGGTGGCTGTCTAGATTTCAGCTCCCTTCTTGGATTTAGTTTTTATCTACATGCATTAAATAGTTCTCCGTATGTATAAAATTTTCGTAAACGGTATAGCATCTTTACTAGCTACGAAATTTTCCTGTGTATCGCGTTTTTGAGATTAATTTACTCTATTCTATAATTTGGCGTTAAACGCTATTTCAGTCGTACCGTATTAATTGCCCCTTCTAATTATCGTTCTCAATTGAAGACGTCGATTCTCACAAAATTTACTGACATTTATATATATATATGTGGCGGAGCCAGGGGGTTGTTTTGGGGGTTTGCCACCCCCCTTGAAATCAATCTGATAATAAGAAAATATATACTGGTTGTTAAATGCAGTTTTGCATTTCTTAAACCTATTTTTTTTTAATTTATTTTATTTAAATTTCGTTGTTTTTGAAGTAAATAAATAGTTTTGTAATATAGGAGGTACTAGAAGAATTTTGTAGAAAAACCCGAAGAATAGATTTTAAATTTTAAATTTAGTTAAGTATTACCATGTATTATTCTTTCAAAAAATATAAAATCATTATTTATCGTTTATTTTTTCGCGGAATTTATTGTACTTTGTAACAATCTCCCTCTGTCCTCAATAAAATACTATTAGTGTGTTCCAGTGACGTTAAATATTTCTGCCGTCGTTTCTAATAGAATTACATATTCGACGTCTAATAAGTATAAAAATAACTCAGGTGAGTTGGATTGCTTAGGGTTTGTAGTTTAATCTACTTGAGTTTTTGTTATTTACTTAAAATTCGATTAAACTTAGGTTTACTGTTATAATTTAGTTTTGTTTGAAACCCCCTCTTCAAATAAGTCTGGCTACGCCACTGTATATATCTCCGTAGCTATTTCACTATATTTGTCTAACCGCGTGTACATTAACTTACGAAGACAATGAATCCTAAGATAAACATCTTAATATATTAAATGGAAACCCAAATGGGTCAGTATTGATCTAAATTTGTACAGAAATAATTTTGTTCAAAAGCTGGATCAGTATTTGGTAAAATCAAAATATGACAAATCTATATCTACTGCGGCGAAAAATTGTACTATACGGTTTACAGTCAATTACTTCCCGCATCGATTCAGCTCCTACAATTTTGTTGCCATTGTCAAGATATTTCGTTGGAGTCTTTTACCACGACGTTCAACCACACCAATCATGATTATTTTTTCTAGTCCACTTTGTCGTATAATATGTACGGCCAAAGTTTTTATCCGTCTACTACGACTTGTAACTTCTGATCCGTCTTTACTTCTTGAAGTTTAATTATTTTCCCAGTCCCAGCAGTACATTTCAAAGGAATTAATGCGTTATATATTCTTCTTCTTTAGGGTCAAACATTCTGATGCATATAAAAATACAGCGAATACCAGTGAATGCATACGGCGCATTTTTGTGCACATTATTATTTTATGACTCTTCTATATTTCTGTAACTTTTGATAGCATTAATTTTGCTATCTTTATTATCCGTTTGATTTCCTATGTTGAACATCCTGTTTTGTAATCAATGTTCCTAAATATACGAATTCGTCAACCACCTATAAGTCACACAAACCTTGTGGACCTATCTAGGTGTTATTTCTGTCTATGAGTAAACCATATTCTTTACTCATGTTTTCCAATTTTTTAAGGAAACTATTCAGTTTTTGTTCCGATGAGGCGATTATATCAGTATATCGCAGGTTATTGATTAATTTCCCTACGATTTTCATTCCACCTTTCCATTCTTCCAAAGTTCTTCGCATTATCCGTTCACTGTAGATATTGAATAACACTTGCCGCACATTTCCCTAATTTGAAATCATCTCATAGTTTATCGCCTACCTTGACTCTGCCTCTATTTGACGTATATAACGCTTTAATAAGACTATGTGATACGGAACAACGAAATCATTTAATATTTTCAAAACCTTTCCTAACCGAACGCAGTTAAATGATTTACTGTAGTCAAACAGAAGTATGCTGTGACGTCAAATCCTCATCATTTTCCTATTATTTGTACTCTTGTACCTTTGTCAGGAATAAAACCGGCTCGTTCTGGCGATATTTGCGGTAATACAGACGATCTTAATCTGATTATTTTCTTCATGTTCACCTTTCATCAATTCTGTACAATTCCCTCCCATCTAAATGTTACTTTTACATATATATCATACATAAATAAATACGCAAAATGCATTACAATTAATTTATTAAATCTATGTTCAACGTAGCTACAAAGAGATTTCTACATTATAGCTTTTATATATATATATATATATATATATATATATTAAAATACACGTACTTACGTAATACTTTAAATAACTTTAAACATGAAAAGATCTTTCATGCAATAAACCACTATAAAAATCAGAGGAAAATTAAATAAGTTAGGGAATACAATACTTTGAAGAAGACTAGGACTGCAGAATTATGTTATACGTGAAATTTATATAATGAATAATAATAATCATTATCATCATCATCTGAGACCAGAATAAATATTTCGTAAATTTAACATTTTTCACACGTACATGGTACAATAGATAATGTAAATACGGTAATATTAAAAACCCACCACTTGTATTGTCACTGAGATAACGATTTGCACACAACATTTTTTTTTTTAATACACAAGAAGAAAATAATGAGAGAAATATAGAAATAGGACACTCTTAAAACCCGAACAAATAAAAAACAGAAAATGAAATACTTACTTCGCCTAGTCCTTGGATAAATCGTATCACGCATAAACTAACGATATGATGATTGGCCGCGAGCGGTACCAAAAATGCGAACACCGAATTGATCAACATGCCGACTCCCAAAAAGTACTTGGCTCCATATTTTTTGGACAATAGGCCGAACGGTATTTGAGTAAGTACGTAACCGTAAAAAAAGGATGCAAGTATTTGACCTTGCTCAATGGACGACCATACAAAAGTACCGCCCATACCACTATCATTCTGCAAAAAAAAAAATATTTTAGGTTTTTTCTTTTTGAAATGAAAACAAAAAACCGAATAGTTTTTTCATATGATTATAATTATTGTTATCATTTTACATACCGTAAATTTAGGTTGCCGTTATTGAAATTCCTAATATTGTTGAGTAATGTAATCGCTAACATTATTCCACTGGATCTTTTTTGTCATCGGTATCTCCATCATCTCTGAGTATAGAGTTGTTGAAAATATTACTCATGTTAAAAAATCTCCAAGCATCTCAATATTGAGTCTGTCAGCTTGATTTCAGTGTATAATATTAATAGTATTTAAAAAATTATTTTTCTTCACTTTCATCTCTATGTGGCAGTTGAGGTGGAACAGTTGTTAAACTGAAAGGAAAACCTGTATTTCCAAAAGCTGATGACAGAACTAGGTTCAAGAATATTAAAATTAATTTCTATAATACTCAAGCGCTTCCTGGCCACGGAAAATTAGGTGCCTATTTAGATAGGTTCCATTTTTTCTGTAACACTAATGCCTCTGATGCTCTGGAAATGATCATAACAATTTGCCCACTGTTTTACGAGTTACGCGTTAAGTTTTATATTACTAATGATCAGTATTCAAATTTTCATAAAAATTATTTCCACCAATTGTTCGCATACATAGAGAATTCAGGAGTGGTATCTCTAATTTATACTCTATAGACTTTTTCACATTTTTTTATGAAGTATTAATTCAAACTTTAATTCTTATGTTTTACTGTAGTGATTAGTGTACTTCACGTCTTTTTTGTTAAATGTATATGTATCCCTGTATTAAAGTTTGTATATATACATTCTCATATAATGTCACATTTATAATCTTTTCTTTACAAATTGCTAATTTATTATGATGATATCGATCGGATGTAATTTCCTCGGTTGAGTATTGAATACTGAACAATCGAAGATTAATTAAATCGATGAAGATAATATGTCAACTTTCCATAACCTGTCAGTAATTACGTAAAAGTCAGGTATAATTTTGTATTTATGTCTTTCCATTATGTTATTAATTAGACTATATTATGTGACGAATATTGATCACATCTATATAGCTGGATCTGAGAGTAGACAGTACCTTAGTACATAAGGGTGTTGAAAGCCACCGTTGAATCTTACATCAGAAACATCCGATAGTGCTCGTAGAATAGGAAACCTGTTCCTGTTCCTATTCGATTTGAGAAGGCCTTTCTCAAGTTAAACTCGATATTCTCTCTTCTCAGACCTCCCGTACATCATTTTGTTCACCGACCTGGTTTCCCTCTGGGATTTTCACCGCAGACTTCCACCAGGTTGCTCGGCTTAGCAGGAGCGCCTCGTATAGGCAGATGCCGGAATAGAGGTGAAGAGGCTATGCAATCCGTTGGTGGATCTTATATTACCCATCACACTTCGTGGGGTTGCCCACAAGAATAAAATTTATTAATAAAAACATTATTATAATTATTATTATTATTGTCGCAAAAGTTATTATCACAAAAACAGCATATAAATAATCCTAATATTATCGCGCAGAAGCCAATGGCAAACCACCACGTACACCATACGCGCGCTGGTAATAATATAGTAGACTACAAAAACACACCAGGCTGCATTGTGTCCTGACAACAAAGCGATTACGATCAGTTCTCCCTCTCTAACGTCATATTATGATTACCTTGTACATCACTTACATTGTACAAAATACTTATAGGTAAATAGTCACCTACCTCCGATACGGAGACGACACTTATGATGATATTATTATTATTATTATTATTTAAGCCTTTAAATACGTTACATCATTAGTAAGAGATACCTGTGAAAATTATATTTATAAATGAGTATACTTTACATATGCGTTGGTATGTTAGCATGATGTCGTGTATGCGAATATGTGTGTACACGTAATTGATGCATGCGCATATTTGTATATATATATGTGTGTGTGTGTTGCATATGTGAATATATATATATATATATATATACATACATAGTTATGTGTATATATGTGTGTATGCATGTTTACATTGGTGTGTAAATAGGTGTACAGGTGTAATTGAGTGTGGATGTGTAGATATGATTGAAATGAAATATCTTATTATTATTTATTTATATATATATTTTTTTTTTTTTTATATTATTTACCTGTTGTATATAGTTTCGTTTTTATTTTTCATTTTTAGTTTTGTGAAAGATATCGATAATTTATTTTCCGTAATTAATTCTTGTTTGATAACAATATAATAAGTTAAGACAATCGAATCTGATGTTATGTATGAATTCAATTTCCGCTGCTCGCGCAGATAATGTGCATTTGCGAATTTTATTATGAACTAATTTTCTTGTTTCTGATAAATGTAAACAAACAAAAAATTGAATTTAATTGAATTGTTATTATTATTATGACGGTGATTTATATTAATCGACGGTCCGTTCATTTATTAAATAATTAATATTATTATATTTGCAAATCCGTTGTTTTATTCAAAATCTGATTCGGAACAAATGAAGATATTCAACTACGCTAGCGATAATAACAGTTTCGAAGAACTCTTATAGTTCGTAGAATATTTCGATACCGAATATGATCTGCAAAGATATATCGAGAGTTTAAGTGTGTGCATATGCATTTGTATGTGTATGTCTATATATGCGCATACATACCTCATCTATTTTTGTTTCTTTTTTGACCATATTTTATTTCTTTTCTTGCAAGGGTTTTTATTTGTTTTTTTCTGTAGTCAAATATTTATTTCGTACATTTTCCAGATTTAGTAGTACTATTTTAAGGTATAAGGTACTTAACTTTAAGAACCCCTTGTTACGTATGTCTCATTATGAAATAAAGTTAATTTCTTCATATTTTACTCCGAGAGATTAAGATCGCGTATAACTTGGAAATAATTATTACGAACCACGATTTCACTTTTTCGAGCGAATAAAACACAGGAGAAAAAAAATTACAATTAATTATTTTTTGTAAAAAAAAAAAACGTATATTTTTTAAATTACTAGCTAGTGTACCATTTTCTTTGATTTTTCATGTTTTGATTTAATTTATTAAATTTTAAATTTATTTACATAATTTTCATTTTGTCGGAAAATACTTTTTAAATTACCTACTATTCCAGAATTTTCTCTAATTTTTTTGGCTTATTTATTATTTGTAAAAACAATAGCTATTGTAGCTGCTTTAATTAATTTTATATTTAACGCAACGATTTGTAGCGCAACCTAGACGAAATATAAGTAAAAACTTGTTTCTTAGCGAACCGTTTTATTTTCTTGAGCGTGTTCTTAGTTTTCACATTTTCTAACGTTTGAAAAACTTTTCTTTTTAATTATACAAATTCTTTTTTTTTTCAGTATCCTGGTGATTTAATATAAATATGAGCCGACCCTTGATTACGTTTAATAATAATTTTCACCAAATCGTCCGTATTTTAAGACTTCCGTAACATGCTAGGAAATAAATAAATTTATGCAAACGACCTAATGCATAAATACTTTATTAATAAAATAATATTTATGATTCTATCTGTTTTCTACATGACACAAATGACCAAATGACACAATATATATATATATATATATATATATATATCATCATTTCTCCTCAACCGCTAGGTTGGTGGGCAACATGGCTTGCAGCTAAACAACTAATTTCCTTGCAAGAGCAGCTTCTTTTATCTTCACATAATACTGTTCTTTTATTATGGCGTCCATAAATCGGGTTATTGCTCTTCCTCTTCTTAATTTTCTATTTGATTTTCCTTCTATTAAAGTTTTTTAGCCATTTACAATGTCTGATTCGATGACCGATCATACGATTTCTTCTCTTTTCAATCGTGTTTATTATCTCTGGTTGTTCTTCTGTTCTTTTGAATACCTCCTTATTTGTGATATTATCCATCCCTTGAAGTTTTTAATCTTTCTGTTTTACATAAAGTGCATGTTTCACAGCCGTACAGTGGAACGCTCCAGGCAAAAGTTTTAACGGACGGTTTCCTTATGTGTAATGAGATATTTCTCGATGTAATAAGGTTCTTTTTTTAATAAAAGCATTTTTAGCCCGCGCTATAATTCTTTCTTCTTTCTCTATTCGCCGTTATTAAACTGCCAAGATAAGAAAATTCTTTTACTTGAGATATTCGTTTTCCATTGAGGACTATGTCTATATCTTTTGCGACGTCATTTTATCATTACTTTTGTTTTATCTTCGTTTATTTCATTTTACATTTTTCTATTAAAAGCGCATTCGAGTAATTAAGATGTTGTTGCAATTTTTCCTGCTATCAAAACGATATCATCGGCATAATAGTGCTATATTGGACACTATTGGATTTTAGTACCAATGTTTTTCTTTTCTGTAGAAACTTCCATCGCTTCCTCTATGTATATATTAAAAAGCAGTGGTGACAAGCAGCATCCTCGTCTTGTCCCTTTTTTATTTTAATAAAAGAACAACTATATGTTGCATGTTCACGTGTAGGAAAACAGTCGAATCTAATTGTGTTAGCTAAAGACAGGTTAACCAAAAATATTGTGCACCGATTAGTGATAAATTGAATTGAAATTAAAAGTATTTATAATTCAAAATAGTAAACATTATTGTTAAAGATTTTAAACGATCTGCCCTACTTTACCTCATTTATAAGTTTTAGTGTCACATGTTATTTACTAACAACCTTGTAATATACTCATTTGTTACAAACTTGAATAAAAAAATAATAAATTTTAAAATTAATTATTTTGTATTGATTTTTACTTGCTATATCAACTGTACGAAAATGTTGATCGATCGTGTTCAAAGTTCTTCCCCTTTAAATCCAAATTCAGTGGATTTTTATACCAGCTTTAACATTTCTGTCTTCGTTCGTAAATAATAATTTCATTGTATTACGAGGAAACGGTAGTAGAAAATCAGTTATGGAGGTCACCATATTTTTTTTTTTTTTACAAATGGCATCTATGCAAAAAAGCATAGTGGTCCTTATAACTGATGTTTACCGTTCCCCTTGAATAGTTTATTACAATGTAATATAACAAATATATATATATAAGTCGTAGTATAGGTGATAAATAAAATTTGAAAAGTTCATCATCGCTTGTAATTCGACTAGGCAAATTCATTTATATTTTTATAATCGTTCGGAAAATTTGCCAACTTATATTAACCATTAAATTAAGTAGCAAATAAATTGCGCGTATCCATCAAAAATCTCTAAATATCGAATTACGTATTATATTTACCGGTTTATCGGTGGTATTATTTCCGATCGGACCGCATTCGTCATAATCTTTTGGAATGCGGTCATCCACGGGTAAAGCCGATTGATCAACCATGGCCACGATAGCTACTGACATATTCGTCCGCATGACGTACGCATTAGCCATGCCTAAGAAAAGCATGAATGTAACTATATGTCGCGAACCTAGAATGGCTGAAATAAAATAAAAGCCAAAAATTTACGAATGATATTAATAAATAATACGTAAGAAATTATGCACAATATATTCGGGCCAGTAATAAATTTGTTTTGTAAATAGTACCGAGAGAACTATAAGATTCTTCATTGAGCCATAATATTATTCTTTACGATCGTTGATAATCCTAGCGTATTCTGAAATACGCAATATGACGTCATCGGTAGTCGAACTATTCGTGTATTTCCTTTTAAAAAAAATAATAATAATAATAATAAAAAAAACATGGTGGGTGTGTCTCCATCGATTAGCGGAAATCTTAAAAGTGCCCACAGTACTCGCTACACTATTTCAGAAATAGGTTAAAAATTTTAACGAATGTTTAACTGGCCAAATGCTCGTTGTTTAGGAAATATGTACGCTTAATACGATTTATCGCGAATATTCAGATAGTCGGAAATAACGAGTAGTACAAAAGGTATACAGTATGACAACGCTGTCATCCGAGTTTGGTGAAATTATGCAAAATGCTCTAACAGAGACGATTAGGGATTAACAATAAATGGCCATTGAATAAACGGGATGATAGACAATAATAAAACAAAATTAATCACTATAAAAAAATGTTATTAACGCGAAGCTTTTCGATAATCACGTCATTATCAAATATATACAATAAACGTTACACATAAATTAACTGTAATATTAATATAACGAAATCGTGTATATATATATTACATTAAATAGCCGGATGTAAGTTGATTAAAAAAAATAAAAAAAAAAGTATTCTTACAATAGCATTTACTTATAAAACTGATTTTAAAATTAATCCTTCTTCAAAATTGATCATATTATTTAATAAATTATTACTACTTCTACGTTTCATAATTTGTAATTTTTCTAATAATTTTAAGAAGTTCTAACATAAAAATCGGATTTTTATAATATACTTTTTAGAACTAATTCTTTATCAAAATTTATCATCGAATTTAGTGCATTATTTTTATCTCATTCTTTTATTATTTGCATTTTTTCAAACAGTTTTCGTTTAACCTCACCCACGGAAATCACAAGCATACACAGCAAGTTAACATCAATTTAATTCAATTTTTCATTCGTAATAGAGTCTGTAATTGATCGAAATTTTATAGTAAAAATAAACAACAAGAAATGAGTTAAAATCACCAAACGTTTTATAACGAATCACAAAGCTTTTCGGTTATTAAGCCATTATCAAGTGAACATGTAACAAAGTATAAAAATATATAAATATATACAATATACAAGAAATACAAAATGTAAAAATACTAATTTAGATACACAATTTTAAAAAATAAAATGAAAAACAGCATTTATAAAATAATCTGATGGTGAATATGTTGAACAACACCATCTACAATCAGCAATAAAAACTTTATATTATAAACCTACCAAAAGCATAGAAATTGAAAATAAATAAAAACTTCTAATATAAAAAATGATTTTTATAATATACTTTTTAGAAATAATTTTTCATCAAAATTTATCATTGAATTTTTAATAAATTATTTTTATCCCTTTCTTTAGTATATGTGCCGCCGAAGCGAGTTTAAAGAGACAGCAGACAAAGAAACGGCAGATAAACTCATAAGATGACAACAGACGGAGCTACAATTAGTGGAACAACTGGACTTTAAGAAAACAAGCCGGAAAGCATGAAATCTTCTACGAAAATTAAATGGAGAAAAAATCGCAATGAAACAGAAAGCTAAAATAAGCCCCCACAAAATCGCTAGCCGAATTATAAAAATATCAAATTCAGCTAACATAGATAAAACCTTCAGTAAAAAAGTAAGAGAAAAAAGGAACTCTCTCAATGGCGTACTGGACTGCTGACAAAGCTACTAGAAGTAATCCCGTATAAAACCATGTATAGATTAATAAACGAAATGTTGTGTAATCGAAGATTCACCGCTACTATAATGGAGAAAGAAAGCAAGCAGAGAACACTGAATAATGGTCTACAACAAGGATCTGTATTATCTCCACTACCTGTTTAAACCCGACAAAAGTAGAAAAGATATACCCCCACTCGTGCGAATATCCTTCCTGCAATAAGAAGAGAAGTACAAAAACCGAACCTCGCAAATGCTGGATTATCACACAAGAGGTCGACTGAAATCCAAGAATAGTTTCGTGAATATAACCTCTGTACCGGTGGGAGAAAGAGAGATTATGGAAGACCTGAGATGGAACTAACCTGCGGAATCCTTTAGAGAAGGGCATCGGGTCATGATTTATCGTGGAAAATATGGCGGTATCTTAATCGATTAAGGATGACACAGATAGGGTATTATTGACGATGATAGATATAACTGCGACGATATTCAAACGTCTGCGAAACATAGTGATGTAGCCGATTTGTAGTCGGCTAATAGCCATTATTTGGTCTGATGCGTGTGTTTTTCGGATTCGTAAAGTAATTAAGCTTTGGGTTTTTGTTTTTTTTGTGTGGTTATTAAATTTTGATCACAGCAGCAATGCGGTGCATCTATTTAAGAGTTTTTATTAAATTTTAAAGGACCGTTCGATTCTAAATAAAAACGAAACAGTAATAAACGCAAAATTAATTTTAGAAAATCTTACTTTTTTTATTGTTATTATTTTTTAATTATTTAAAAGGTAGTCCAGGAATAATACGGGGAATATTTTGCAATAATAATATATATATAAACAAAACAGGACCACTATATAGTATAAACTAAAAACTAGCAACGTCCGCACAATTTAATAAGAGACCAGTGAAAAACATCTTTCAATAACTAAGCTGCGTCAGTGGAATAAACAGAAATAACGTAATCAGCAGATATCGTCAGGAAACAGACGGCTGAAATAAAAAGTTTCTTTTTTAAAATTCATATTTATTTATTTAGTTAGTTAGTTAACGTCTCCCTGACTAAGGTAGAGCTACATCAAGTATACATACACTGTTTTAATAAAATCTTTAGACGTATAATTAACGATATTAAATTACAAAGTTCGAACCGAATGAATCTAATTATCAGCGAAATCTTCTATTTAAACCGTCTTCAATATAGGTAGCGGTTTTTTCCTGACGGTGCTTTATCCAGTATTTTGCGGTCGACAACCAATCTAAAGATGTGGTCGATCTGTATTCTTCGCTTTATCTACGTTTCCTTATTACCCCCTTCAAGGATGATAATAAAATCATCCGGTCTGGTTGATTTAGTGCGACGCAGCACTTCTGCGTTTGTTATCTTATCCGTCCATTTTATTCTATGCATTCATCTGTACGTCCACATTTCAAACGCCTGTAGATTTTCCTGGGTGTTTTTTGAGAATATACACGTTTCCATCGGGTAACGTACAAAAGGCCGTACGTAACATGAAAGCAATTTTAGTCTTAGTTGAATCTTCATCACTCTGCCGCCAAGTATTTATTCTAAATTATTACACGCTCTTCGTGCTATACCGATTCTTATCTTAATTTCCTCGTCATCTCTTCCGTCTTCCGTTATTGCAAGACCCAGATAATTGAATTTTGAGACCTGTTCTAATGATAATCCATCTATTTTTATCACTGACGGCTTTTAATTTTTGCTATGATGTTAAACGAATTGCATCACTTTTGATTTGTGAACGTTCATCTCGATTCCAAATTTGACGCATTCTACAGTGAATTTTGTGATTAAGCCGCTGACCAGGAGTATCTGAAATAAGGACCTTGTGAAAATATCAGCCTAGCATCCTAATTAGGAAAATATTTTTGACACAATGTCAAAAGGAGGGTAGCAGCATTAATGTTTTTCTGGAAATGAAATTTGAATTTTTAGGGATTTTTTCGTTAACCCTTTTAGACACGAACTATTAATTTGCGGCACGAAATTTTATACATTTTGTTTTCTGAAATAATTTAAAAAATTAACTCGAAGAGGTAAAAATAAACGCGATAAATAAATATTTATAGAATTGAAACTTTTAATGTCAACCAGGCTACTCTTATACGAATATATTATAAATTTAAATACCGTATGGACGACAATAAGGCTGAAAGGATTAAGACAATTCATTGATGGATTAAAAAATATTTCCCGAAGATCCGATATCTTAAATCGGAAATGTATCCGAAATATAACATTTTAATTATATTTACCAACGTGTACGTCCTAAAAACTAAATTTCTAAGATTATAACATCCGAAACGATCGAGCTGAAATGAATTTAGATAAGTATCAAGAAAAAGACGATGAAAAAATTACCAAAATTTTATAGGGTGGTTTGCTCGAGATCGGGACACACAATTTTAAAATTCGTAATTTCCATTCAGGTTTCTTCTTTAATTACTTAATAAATTACACGTATGAACAAAATTTCATCCGAATCGTCAAAGCAGTTTTCAATAAATTATATACATCTATATCTATCTATCTATATATATAAAATGTATATGTACACACACATATATATATATATACGTATACACACAAAGAATCAATTATAAATAAACTTTCTTGTTACATTTAACAAATGTCACGTAATAATGAAATCAAACCATATTCGTCTTTGGTATACAGAAATTCCTGAAAAATGACGAAAATATAAAAATAATTCTATAATTAACGCAACGATTGGTAACACACGTACAACAAAGACGAATAAATAAATTTTAAACTAATTATAACTGCAATTTAAATCGAGCAAAAAAAATTTTTTATCGCTTTCATAAATATAGTCCAGGGTGTTGATAATGAAAAATTCAAATAAGTACACAATGTTAACTAAGGAAATTCGTTGAAAAAATGAAATACCCGTTACGTAATATTAACGTACATATCCGTTATCAGTGTTAAAATTACGAGTCTAATATGTCTAGTATGCATATGCTATGCTTATCAATTACACAAGACAAAGTAACGCAAGCGTAAAAAATTTAATTCATTTCAAATATGGCCCTATATAATACATACGCTTATTATATAATATATACGTTTATAATATTATATAAAACACGTATTATAAAGCTTGCCTCATTTACCGAACTGTTTAATTACATCGCACGCTAATATTGCTAGTATTATTATCAGTTAGAATTTATCGCGAATAAACTGAATACTTTTAGAATTATTTACTAATAAAATAGATTCACACGACAATACAAAATCAATAGTTTCTATTAACTTGACCCAGAGAAGACGGACGGTTTTGCTGTGTTTTGAATAACTCAAAAACTACTTGACCGAAGTTTTTAAATGAAAGTTTAATTAAAAATAGGAAAATGAAAGATTAGCTTAGAATCAAACACAAATTAAATCCAGAAGTGTCTGTATCCGGTGGAGTGGTTAGCTGGTCAGCGTCTGTTTTCCAGATTAGAAGCGACTGAAATCATGGCTGGGATTTACAATGTCAGTGTAAATTATGAACTGGTTATACTAGTTACCCAACACAAATTTCAAATAATATGCATGATTGAAAAATATATTCATATAACTACTCCAGCAGGTAAACTGGAAAGGGAATTTTCTGTCGCAGAAAGTGGTGTTACCAGGCTATCATATTCTGGAATGCCTGGACCAACATGCAAAGTAAAATCAGAATCATTGATGGTAAAATTAAAATCAAAACGAAAATATCTATTTGGAACACTAAACATAAATTCGTTACTTAATGCCGTTAAAACAGTTAGTACAGGTTATGGAGGAAATACAAATACAACTCATTACTATTCAAGGAACAAGTGACACAGAAGAAGATACAATGCAATTGAAGGTTATCGCATCTTTAAAGGCAAGAATGGTCAAGTATCTGGAACAAATATACCACATCTTGGAACAGGATTTATCGTGAGAAGAAATATATTAAACTCAATTGCAAACTTGTACTAGTCGAGTGAACGTCTATCCATCATAACTATTACTACGTAAACTGGTGAACGTAGCATTTGATGTAGCGCCGCTCAAGAAAAATCGTAAACACAGATGGTGGAACGAAATTTGCGAACGAGCATTAGAAAAAAGAAAACAGATGTGGAAGAAATGGCATTCTACTAAAATTAAGGGTGATTATGTGAATTTTGAGAATAAAAGGACAGAAACAACTCGGATTATAAGAGGAGTAAAACGAAAGTATATGAAGAACAGTTATTACAGCTTGAAGAAGACTAAAAAAAGTAATACAAGATCATTCTATCGTACATTCAAAAACAATTTACAAATGTATCAACCACCCAGTTTATGCTTCAGAAATGAAGAAGGAAAACTTGCTTTAAACAATCGAGATAATTGTGAAGTGCTCTAGCGAAGTATTTTGATAAACTATTAAACTGCGAACAACCGAGGGAGACATTTCCGAAACGAAATTCGAAGTATAAATTTCGGAACTCAGTAGCGTCAGATGTACATGAAATCTTAGACATTATTAACAATTTGAAAAATAATGAAAGATGCCATAATTGCGGAAATGTGGAAAAATGCAGATTCTGATACGATCATTATATTGCAAAAAATAATTCAAGAAATATGGATATCAGAAAATGTACCAGTTGATCGGAAAATGGCGTTAATTCACCCCCTTCATAAAAAAGAAAATAGAAACGATCTTAATAATTACCGAGGAATACAGCTTCTACCGATAACGTACAAAATTCTTTCAAAAGCGTTGCAAACTAGATTGGAATATGAAGTAGATAAACAGCTTGGAGAATATCAGGGTGGTTTTAGAAGAGAAAGATCTTGTCCAGAACAGATACTAAATTTGAAATTAATACTAAAATATACGAGATCGAGATCCACAAACATAATAGTAACTTTTGTTGACTTCAAGAAAGCTTATGACTCTATAGACAGAGAAACATTATTTAACGTATTAGACGAATTGGGTGTAGATAGTTAGCTTATTGCCATCATTAAACAAACATTTACAAATACAGTGTCTAAAGTTAAATTTTTAGGAGAAGTATTAAAACCGTTCCAAATAAGAACAGGAGTAAGACAAGGAGATGGATTATCTCCAACGTTATTCAACTGTGTATTAGTAGAAAAGATAATTAGAGAATGGAGAATTAGAATAAAGGAAGAAGGTATTCGAAGAATTAGATTAGGTAGAAGCAAGAACGGCATAGAGATCGATTGCCTTTGCAGACAATTTAGCGATTCTGTCAGATAACATGGAAGATGCGGTAAAACAAATTGAAATTTTAAAGGAACAAGCGGGAAAAGCAGGATTACAAATCTCTTTTGAAAAAAAAAAAAATATATATAACTAATATCAGAGATGCTCCGAAATATATAAGAACGAAATCAAGGAAAATTCAAAGAGACATAAAATTTAAGTATCTGGGAGAAATGATACAACCAAATGTGTTCAAGGAAATCATTATAGGAAGAGCGAGAAAAATGGAAACAGCATTTCAGTTAACGAAAAATTTATACAACAAGAAATCGGAGTCTATAAACGCAAAAATAAGACATTATGATTAAGCCAGAATGTCTTTACGCGTCAGAATATCTTACAATGAATTTAGTAAACAGCGTTAATACGATCGAAAAGAATGAAAGAACGATAATCAGGAAAATACTCGGACCAAGATGTGAAAATGATACGTGGAAATTAAGAACTAATAAAGAAGTATATGAAAAAAATAACAGACTCTATGCGTAAAAGAAGGGTCGGATTTTACGGTCATCTTAAAAGGATGTAGTTCGAAAGATTATCCAAAAAAATATTCCATTTTTTTTATAAAAATCAGAACACAAGAATCAGCTGGTTTGTAGAAGTTAAGAAGGGCTTAGACGAAATGATGATAGAAGAAGAAGATATACAGAGTAGAGAACTATTTAGAAAGAAAATTGAAAATTCAAAGAAAAATAGAAGAAAAAACTGGCGCAATATGGATGGATGAAACAAAAGAAGAACATCGTTAGAGGACGAAGAAGTATTGGTTGGAGAGAAAGAATCGTGCATAAATTATTTCACGTGGTTCTTGATGGTCTAATTCGAAAAAAAAAAATAATAATAATAATATATATGTACACGGTTTTTTAATAAGTATTAGGTTGATGTTGAAATGTAATAAAATCAGCTGATATTAGACATTAACGAAAATCTTTATTATTATTATTTAGAAGGTCCATGTATGGGTGATAACATTGTTCAACCATTCTCCGCGGGAATTTGTTTCCTCATAATTGATTCGAATTTGTTCACACGAATATGGACGTAGCGAAATTTACATTACACATTGATATAAATGTAATGTAAATTTCGATACGTCGTGTATGGGGGTTACATATTTATGTGAACAAATTCGAATCCATTATGACAGAATACATTCGAATATATAAAGGAACAATAATTTTAAACATCCGATTAAAATTCACCGGAAAAAAAAACAAAAGCACAAAATTATTGAAGCACGCCGTGTGAATTAAAAGCAATCAAACGAAACTAAAGAAATATCTGTCAAACATCCGCATACAATTATATATTTGAGCACACACCTAATCATACACACACACACACACATACACACACATATATATATATACAATGCAACGGTGGCATAATTGCTAAAACGTTCAAATGTGAACTGATCGTACAACGATTCGAACTCGCGACATGGTTTTCATGATCATGTAACTGTTGATTATCACGGAGAATGTAGTGGCATAAAAATTCATTTGTCAACATATGATTGCAAATAATTAATGCCTTGAATGCTGGCCCCCATTTGTACACAACAACGAGCAATATGACGATAATGATGATTTTATATTATATATGCATATATATATATATATATATATATATATAATTTTATGCCGGTTTTTTCCACTTTTCCTGTGTTATTAACTTTTAGCTATTTATTATTATAGATTAAGTAACTATTTATTATTTGTAATGCGGTCGAGGTTGTTATATATGTACTCCACTGTATAAATTTTTATATTATGTAAAATCAAATGAAAAAATATATATTTTATATTTTTTATATATATAAATAAATAAATAAACGCATGATCATCTACTAACCACACGTCACACGTACATAATATTGTACTGTAACGCCTTGTTGAAAATATTCAATTTTAATATTTATAACACGATCTCAGTACAATTACAATTATGTGCCCTTTTAAATGTAAAAGGGGCGATATGTTGGGAAAATTATTGTAACGGAAGATTACTTTATATTTCGTCGAACATTGTAACACACAAATAGTTTTAATAACTATCTTAATATTGGTTAATTTTTTTCACGATGCTCGCGTAAAACAGCGGAAAGACTGAATTTTTTGGCCACGAGGTAACAGCAATATTCCGAATTAGAAAAAGTATTTAGAATGAGCGATGAACAAACAATAATATTTCGGTTGAAAAATGCTGGCGCGCGTTTACCGACTGCATCATATTTTTACATGTATGTGTGTGCGTGGGCTTGATTTATTAGTAATAATAATACTCTAATTTTCTTAAAATTTAAGAACAGCAATAGATAAATATTGAAATCGGGGGGGGGGCAAAAAAAAGCACCAAGTTTTTCCATTCGAACAAATTTTTTAGTTATTACATTATAAGTAAAAATTTTCTTTTACTAATTTATTAGTTAAAATTGTTTTTGCAATTTTTACGGAATACGCGGTGTATATATTGGATTTAAAATGAACGCACAAAGAATAAACGAGATAAGTTATGCAGACGATAAAATATCATTATCGACTTCGGAGAAAGCAATAAATAATGTATGATTTACATAATAAAAATTATCATAATTATTTCCGCGATCAGCAGAGATAAAATACAGAGAAATTCATATAGAAAATATTTAAACGAGACAGAAAATAAAGAGTGAAAGAAACATTAAGTAAAATTATACTGTACTAGGATCCTAAAAAGTCAAGCAAAAAAGATCCAAATCCAAAACCACCGTTATGCACACATTGGAGTCCTTTTATAATAATGCACCTTTACTTATATATTTTGTTTATATATACATATATTTATACATGGATATGTACGTATACATATTTATGTACGCATTATATATAACGTACACAAAACGAAATAATAATTATGATACCGAGTTTTTTTTTTTAATATTATTTAAAATTGTCGTAAGAGTACAAATTAATTGCACATCGAATGATATTTTTATTATTGTTTTTTTAAATACAGAACAAAACAAAATTAAAAAAATAAAAATTGCTCGGACAATTTAACCCGTTAAAAATAAAATTTTACTGGTGGTAAATAAAACGGAACTGGTTTAGTAAGAGACGCATGACGCGACACGGTGACGTGCGAGTAACCGGAAATGATTTATTGCAACGAAGTTTTGTTATCAAGGGAAACCCAAACCCAAAACCAAAAAAAAAACAATAACTTTCGTCACGCCTTAATCGGATTCCAAATAATATATATATATATGTGTGTGTGTGTGTGTGCGCGTTGTGCATTTATGTGTACGTGTTGTATGTGTGTGCAGGCGCTCGTAATCGTTTTTTTTTAAAGGTTAAAACGACGGAATATTGAAAATCGTTCTTTTTTATAACTTTTTAATCACAATATGACTGAGCGTTCTTGTTCACTATTTATCGTTCATTCGTGTAACGTCAAGTGTTCGAAAAAACCTAACAACATTAGTCATACAAACAGTAAGCAACGTTACTGACGAGGATCATAATTTGACTAGGATATATAGTACCTGTAGCCGCGTTTCAATATTAAAAACTAACCACAGCTTTACACAATACCAAAACGTCATATTTCCATTTTATATTTCCTTCTAACCCCAATTTTTTCCGTTACGGATTTCGTATAAAATGTGGACAAACGAAAAAAGAGAATATTATATATATATATATATATAAAATTTAAAAAATTAATATAGTAATACAAATGTTATTCAGAATTTGAAATAATGAACTGCAAGTATTTACAAATAGAACGGTTATAAAACGAATGCCCAATTGTAAATATAACATAATTATCGCCATAAAATCTATTCCTTCAGTACGTGAATAAAATTAGAAACATACATTAAACCTTTATATAATACTTTATGAGCGTACATAATAGAATTTCTATATAAACCGTGAAATAACGTTTCATGAGAATACGTGAAAATTAACGGCCATAGAGTACAATAACAAAGTCATCCATTCAACATTACTAAGCCATACCTGTATATAAAACTATATACATACACGATATATATATAAATACATGTACATGTATAATATTGTGCGCTTGTATTCTTTGAGTACGCCTAGTTCTGTATTAGGAAATATCGGCGTATTTCAATAGAATAACCTTTAAAAAGAACATAAACCTGTCGGGGTAAGTATTTCGCAAATCTCCGGTTACCTCTATTG
The DNA here is from genome assembly GCA_032883995.1 of Coronaproctus castanopsis. NCBI lineage: Eukaryota > Metazoa > Arthropoda > Insecta > Hemiptera > Monophlebidae > Coronaproctus > Coronaproctus castanopsis. The sequence continues at coordinate 298,702,395 of CM065052.1, forward strand.
CAAAATTAATTTAACAGACACAACTTCAACCCTAAATCAGAATAATAAATAAGCAATAACAATAAGAAAACCATAAGCGCAATAATAATAATAATAATAACAGAATACGTTAAAAATAAATTTCTGAAACAAAACTGGTTTGTCAACCGGTTTCGCAACGCAACTAACACAATATTCGCCAATTCCCCATATCCTTCCGACTAAATACTCTTTTATGAAATGTGGCTGTTTCCTCGAACTTTTGTCTTACGACGGACAATAAAATAAAACGACAACCTGGCGAGTCAAACTTCGTAATTCCTTGGACATATACAACATCCAGTTCATCAGGATATCATAAAAACTCATTATACACAAACTGTGTAACGTTATAATTCTTCGTCATACATGGAGCTTTAAAACTTTTTTTTTTTTTATAATGTGCACAGGATTTTTTCACCGAGATTGGTGTAAAATTATTAAAACGGATATATTAAACATTAACGTTAGTGGATGCAATATAATTATAAATGGCTAAATATACACGAATGCGTTTAATAGTAAGTAAGACATATTTATTGGCAATGGTACTTTGAGAGATATAATTTCATTATATAATAAAGATTGTTCAGAGTTGTAGTAAGAACATTCCAAAAATACATGATCTGCATCTGATATTTTGTTGTCATCGGAAGGATGAGGGCAAAAAGGATTACATTGCTATAGGGACGATGGAAGACGATTTTTTCCAAATCATAATCTACATAAAGTAGTAATAAAACATCGAAATATGTTATTTGGTACTTTTATATCACTAAACCACGATTTTATGGGTATTCTGAATCGATCTGTAATATGGAGCTAGATAAGGATTAGACAAAATATTATTCCAATATTCTTTATGAGCAAATTTAATCAGACACGAAAGATCTGTTAAAGTTGTATATGGAATAATCACACCGCTATTCGAAGCAGACCTGGCTTCTACATCATCAACAATATTGCCAAATATACCAGAATATCCAGGAATCCAGAAGAACCTAACGTTAATACCAGATTCTAACAGCGAACCAAAATTCGGATTTTATATAAATAAGGCGATGCACGGGGATTAAATGACAAGAGATTTTAGAGCGGTTAAACAGCTTTTCCAATCGGTAAGAATAAGAACTGATGAAGGTGAACGATGTTGATAAACGTATTTTAACTCTTAGGTATATTTAGCCTCAGTTGTAAAAATCGAAGAAAAAAGTAATAGAACGAATGTTTTAATAATGTTTAAAGAAGGAACTACGAAAGCAGCATTGGAACCATCTGTATAAATCGGAAGGAAACCCGTCCAGTGATTTGCCGGTAAATTATTAAAAAGGGAAGTATTAAAATCAGAAGGAGGATATATAGATTTATGAAAAGTTTCTAAGTTTATTTCTAATTTTATATTATTAATAGAGAAAGCATCGGAAAAATAAGGAGAGGGTGACAAAGGAATAATTAAGTTGTGATAATTGGAAAATCGTTTGATTTACAGATAATAGGAAATTTGTATGGTGAGAACCTCAATTTGTTATAAATAAATAACAAGTTTTTATATGCTGACTGATATGTAGTTGTGAAACTTTTTACAACAAACTGGTCTGCTAAGAGGCTTCTGCGGATGTGAAGAGGAGGGTATTAGATTTCACCTCTAAAGCAGCAAGTGGGGTAGTGAGAAGTGCTCCCAGGCAGTAACGAAGGCAAGAATTTTGTAATTTATTTAGATGATCCAAAGAATTTGTCGAAGCATTACCATAAAAGAAACTACCATATTCAAACAGCGAACGAATAAAGGATTTATAAAGTAAAGTTAATGTTAATTGGATCTCTTCCCCAAGTAGTATGACTAAGCGACTTAAGAAAACCTAAAGCTTTTGCGCATGTATATTGTATATGTAACTTCCAGTTAAGCGTTCTATCCAAAATTATACCTAAATACCGATGCGAAGTACAGAAAGGAATGGTATGGCTAGCGTAGGATAATCATGTAATAGTGGTGCTTGGTTGTTTATGAGAAAAAAACTACGGGGGAGCATTTATTAATCGCGAGATAAAGTCACAAATCAGTTAGTGCCATAGAAAAACGATATAAAAAATTGTTCAGTAAACTGACACCCTCAGCGTGGCATGACAAAAACGTACGTTAAGATATGAAGATTTAATGCTGGTTAAAGTAGGAATAACGGAAGAATGTATATATTAAAAAGAAATGGACTGAATATAGAACAATGAGGAAGTCCAACATATGCATGTAGAACTATAGGTTAGGAGGAAGGATGCACGAAAAGTAGTGTACGATTTGTAAACAAACTGCATCAAACATTGGCGAAACATAAAGGAATTCCTAAATCTGTTAATCTGTTATGTAAGATGGGAATAGAAATGGAATCAAAGGCCTTATTAATATCTAAGAAACATGAGATTAAATATTTTTTTGATAAAAAGGATTTATAAATGTCTGGTAATAAATGAGCCAGACAGTTTAATGAACTTAGGTTTTTTCGGAAGCCAAATATTCCTAATGGAAATAGATTGCGGTTTTCAAGCCACCATACTAATCTATTTTTAAGTACCCTTTCAAAAGTTTTACATAAAAACAAGGCAAGAGAAATTGGACGGTAAGAAGGTGGTCGTGAACATATTGACTGAGATTTTATAATAGGAATTATAAAGAACTTAGTCCGTTCATCTGTTAAGTTGGCAGTCTGGAAGAAATTATTAAAACAGTTTAACAATATTATAGATGCAGAGGAGGGGAGATGGTTGAGAATAGTATATGTGATCCTTCACAACCAGGAGAGGATTTTTTATTAAAGGAAAGTGTGCTCATAAGCTCGGGTAAGATAATTGCATCAGATAGTATACTTTGTGCATTATTACGACTGGGAGAATAAGGGTAGGATGAATAAGAAGGAGCAAGTTCGTGCAAGTTTGGAACATAACTCGGGGCTACTGTATGGACAAATTCTTCATACCAGTCAAGATTGTATGGTTCGCATGTGTTATTCGTGGAGAAATGTTCAGAAAATGATTTTGCCTTATTCAAAACATAAGATACAGAAGTGTTACGATTAATCGAACTTACAAATTGCTTCCAAGATTCCCTTTTTTTTAGATAAAAGGAACTGTCTCGTAATAGCTTCCTGATTCTTATAAGCGAAGTAATCTGAAATTAGTTTGGTTTTACGGAAACGTTTAAAATATACACTTTGTTTTTGTAACAATGGTATGCACGAAGGATACAACCAAGTACCTCTACGAAATTTGTTCACTCTAGCCGACAGCCGAGTGGCATAGGAATCTAGAGCAGTATGTAAATGGTTGACAAATTGAGCGTGTACAGTGGTGTCAAAGCACGAATTGTCAAGTAATGTAATGCATAATGAATCTAGGAAATTTTTGAAATTTAAAGTATTTTTGTGAGGAAAATTCTAAGAAGGAAAAATGAATTTTTATTATTCACCATCGTAGTATGCTGGGAAAATAATCGAAGTGTCAATAGGTAAATGGTTACTACCTACAGGATTATTAATAACACTCCAGGTACTATTCAATGATAAACTACTGGAAACAAGTGTTAGATCCAAAGCGTTTACTGATCCATTTAGTGAAGGAACTGTGGTATGACTTCCATCGTTTAATAGTACTATTAATAATGTTTACAATATTTTGGGCAGAAAGATTACGCCTGTTACAAGTCCAAGAAGAATGCAAGGTATTAAAATCCCCACTTCAAAAAATGTAAGCATCGAGTGATAGTTGATAAATGACATAAATAAGTTTATATTAAAAAAAAAAAATGGCATAAATAAGTTTATATTAAAAAAAAAATGACATAAATAAGTTTATATTAAAAAAAGAGGAAGGTGGGCAGTAAAATGAAAGTATAAATAATTTTTTGGTGTTGTGTTTGATAGAAGTGCAGACACCATTACAGTGACTACCATTTAAAATTGATCGAATATCATGACGGTAATACGAGATGATACTACGTATTAAAATAGCCGCTCCTCCATAACCATCAGATCTATCATCTCTAATATAGAAATAACCGTTAAAGGAAAATTTAGAATCTGGATTCAGCCATGTCTCGGAAAGTAAAATAATATCAAAAGTATTAGTTGCCAGAAAAGTTTGAAGGTTAGGTCTAGTTATTGAGATACTGTGACAGTTCCATTGTAAAATACGTAGGGTTGAATACATTGCCAATTATAAGGTTTGAAAGATCATTTCAAAAATTCCGAATGAGATTATTAATTGGAAATATATGTCTAAGCAGATGTAGCCAGAGAAGGGTGTATCCAATCCTTTGCCCAAGAAGGAAAGAAAAAAAAGAAAAACAAGGAAAAAATGTATAAATAAAATAAATTAATATGTCTATGTATCTAAAATACAAATATATCACACTCAGTCACTTACGAGCATTATAATTAGTTAACAAATTAACGAGATTACTAATTGAAAATATATGTCTAAGTAGATGTAGTCAGAGTAGGGTATAATCCTGTGCCCATGAAGGTAAAAGGAAAAAAAATATACAAATAAAATAAAATAATATGCCTACGTAAGAATCTAAAATACATATATATCACACTCATGCAGACACACACGATCGCACTCACACTCAAACACTTAAACATATTATTATTAGTTAACAAATTAAATGATAAGGGAATATGAATTATTATGATTAAGATGTTATTTTCTAAACATATTGTTTTTATTATTATTACTATTATTTTTAATATTACTACTGCTATTCTTAACGATAGTTTAATTTCGATCGGTAGTTAAAGTTAAATTTTTAAAACCGCGCTGTTTGTTTTTCTGCTTGACGTTAGCAGAAGAAGGATTATCAACGGATGAAGACGAAAATGAAGAAGTAATTGAAACAAGTTTTTGTTGAATATCTTGTTGAATCGACTGGACAGATTAATCATTGTTGGCTTGCAGCGGTACACTATTGGAGGTACGAGAAAGTCTTCCAGATTTGAAATTTAACAAGTGGGAGTAGTTTGGAAAATTTCTTGTAGGTATAGTTGATACCGAATTATTTTTATGGTGCATGAAACGCTTATTGGAAAAAAGGAAAACGTAGATGTTCATTTTTAGTACGAATAATGTCCGAGTATGTGAAAGCTTCAGAAATTAATCCAATTTTTTTCTTTTCAATTGCTTCTTTGCAAGTGATGTCAAACGCTATGATTTTTTGAATGTTAAGCTGATCAGCATATACAGAACAATTTCGGTTTGTTAATGAATGGTTTCCCTTAAGTTAACACAACTGATTTTTACATCTGATCCGTCGGTTATTTTTGGGCAATTACCAGAGTGATGCTCATTATGACAATGTATGCAACTCGGCTTAGACGTACACTGTGCTGATATGTGGCCATACCTCAAACAGTTCATACACTGCCTTGGAGGGCATATTCTCGGTTGTACGAGAAAACGTAGTTTATATAAACATACATGTCGTGGAAACAAGAAATTTGATTTCTATAACTGACGTAGGGATTAATTGACTATCCTGTTTACGTTTAACTATTCGAACATGAGAGAAGGAAACATTACTTTCGAAATTATTCAAAATTTCTTCATCCGTCACATCAACAGGAACTTGAAGGATAACGCCGAACCTGTGTAATAAACTATTCAGTACGTATGCATTTAATTCCTTCCTCCGGGAGATGTACAGCAAAAAGAAATTAGCATGTGTAAGGTTGTCAAAAACTGTTTTTAGTTTATTCAATCCATGTCTTTGAAAATATGTTAGGCCCGGAAAATTGGCGAACCGTTTGCAAATCGCATTCGGGTGTAGGTTTCTGATATTTTGGCCTTGTGCAGATTCTAATATTGTTACGAACGACCATTCGTGAATTCCAACAATAAATAATTACATTGTTTGTATAACACCAGTAATATTCAAATTGTAAGTGTTATTATTATTATTATTATTATTATGTGAATAATCTGTATATTTTAAATCTGTTAAACTTGTTATTAAAAAGTAAAGCCCTATTCAATATTTCTGTGTATGAAAGTAGAACGAGAACGGATGGCGAGTATAGAGCAAATGTTCCCCTAATTAATAAAAATAGAATGAGGATACAGGCTCTCTACGCTGGGCCCGTAACGTACAAGTTGCTGCCTAGGGAACTGAGAGTAGATTTAATAAATTATAAACGGCGCCGCAAAAAATTATTAACTAAATATCTAAGAAATGGTAATTTATAATTTATAAATATTATTAGATTGGAATGTGAGGGTAGTAGCACGTTTAATTTTTGTGCAATAGGTCAAAAAATTTGAGTTACGTTGTGATTCAACGGCTAATACAGCTATGAATTTTATTTACTTTCGTTACATGTGCATGAGTATATGTATGTATGAATATGTATATGTGTATGTTAAGGTGCATTTATACGTGTATATATATATGTGTACATATATATAGGTATAAGTGTATATGAACATATGTATGTATATATGAAATATGTTTGTATATGTGTGTATAAATATTATACATATGTGTAGGTATAAGTGTATATGAACATATGAAATATGTTTGTATATGTGTATATAAATATATGTGTATAGCACTCATTAATCCGTAAACAATTTTATTTTACTTGTGTGTTATTTTAAAAAGAAATTGCTCTTGTTACGTAAATGCGGGATTGACATGTTAATAAGTTTATTACTTTTATGTTATTTTTAAAGAAGGAAAATCGTTATAATTATGTGTGGAATTAATATGTTTAGAATTTCATGAAAATGAATTGCCAGCTTATATGCATCTTGTTTTCTTATACTCATAACCTAGCGCACGTGCATAGAATATATGTATATACATTTCTACATTTATAAGGATACACAATGAATAAATGATTTTATTTTATTATTATTATTATTATTATTTAGTAGTAGTAGTAGTAGTAGTATAAATTGTTATATTTTTAAGATTATAATGTTAATTGAAATGTAAAGGGTATCTGCCGACGGGTAAAACCGGCGGAAACCCGGAATGGGAAAAGGGGACATGTTCTAAATAAAAAAAAAAAAAAAAAAAAGTAGTAGTGTGTATTCAAAATAAGAAAATAAAATAGGAAAAGTGAGAGTGTAAATGAGTGTGTGAGAGAGATAGGAATGAGAAACGTAGTACAAGTGTGTGTGAATGCTTAATGTATAAGCATAGTATAGTATCATGTAAACAAACAAATAAGTAAAATGTATATTGTTAAATTTCGTCGACAAGCAATTTTGCTTGACGAAACATATAATAATAAATAAGAAAATGTTTAAATGTTCATGTATTATATTATAAAATATATGTTTTTTTGAAAAAAAAAAAAAAATAGGATTAGTATAGTTACAGGAATTAATATCAATGTGTTACTATTATTTTCACTATTAAAATTAGTAATGTCGGTATTATTATTATTATTATATGTAGCGATACTTATCGTAACAGAAGACTGTTCGTTATCTTCCGAAATGTTTTATGTCTTGATCCATTATCGGCAATCAGAAATTAGGCGCTCTGTTACCGATCGAACAGAAAAAGACAAAGACAGAGAGAAAGAAAAAAGGGAAAAAAGAAAAAAGAAAGAGAGAAAAAAATATATAAAGACGCAACCGATAATCTAAACGTAGACAACACAACGCGCACGACCGATTGTATAAACAAATAATATCAGCACGTTGATTGTATCAAACTTTTCAATACACTGTGACTTTTATATAAGCAATGTTCTTGAAACGGTCCAGAAAAATGATTAACTTTATTTAACAAGTTTGGAAAAGTATAAAAAGACCCTCGGACATAATTTGCTTAATAACTTAGATTTAAAAAAATGAAATTTTCATGACAATGACACGTATATATATATATGTATATATGTTGGGGTACCTATGCGCGCATTAACGCATTATATATATATATATAATTCTTTTATTGTGTAGTTATTCCGTTACGTTCTCGTCGAGTAATATGTTAATATGAAAATAAACACTACTCTAGTTGTAATTTAAGTGTTACACCGTTTACGCTGTTCTCCCATAGTTACGTGCTATAAATATAAACCTTGAACCTTTAAAATATCGGCTATAACTGATTTCGTTACAACTACTTGCACATATAGTTATTGTAATTATCGTAATTAAATATTAAAAGGGTGATTAAATAAATTACAACATACCTATAACGTCATTTATAATGGATTTTGCATCAATTATTTGCACGGATAGAGTTATTGAAATAAAATGCTGAACGTGACTGATATTTTACGAATACACGTGTAAATCGTTATCGCGAACGGATTTTAAGTAATCGAAATTTGGCACAACTACGTATATTACTAGATCAAATTTATATTAATATGATAAAACAGTTTAATCTAGCCAATAAAATTTGCACTTAATACCATGGGACAAAGCCAATATTTTTCAGAAACATGAGAGCAGCGTATCTAATTTCTGAATCTAAACCCCCGGCTAGCTAAAAACCAATTTCACCCTACATTCGAAAACTACTACCTTAGGGCAATAATTTCAACCACAATAAATACGGAGTTAAAATTATTCAATTCAAACAAACTATTTTTAAAATTTTACAATATTCTTAAAAAATAATACCAGGATCATAAAGGATTGCCGAAGAATTTAAATAAATTAGCTTAAAAATCGCATCGTTATACCGTAAAAAAATAATTTATATAAATTCAATAAAATTCAATAAAAAATTTAAATAAATAAATAAATAAATAATTAAAATTTTATATAAAGCATAACCGCTAATGCTGGCACAATATTATTATATAATAAAAGTAATATCTATAATTAAATAAAAATAAAAAAACATTTTTAATAATAAGAATAAGAATAGACTCTTCAATAATAACAATAATATTAATACAAATTTTTTCTTCTAACTCAATAATAGTTTATATTATAATATCAATAATACCTATAAACAAACAACTATAATGAAAATAAATATAACAATAATAATCATGTTAACAAAATAAATATGTAATAATATAAATAAAATATTCAATATTTACTTAATAAAATAATAATTATTATAACATTTTTATTAATAATAATAATAAAATCTATTAAAACTTTTTAAAAACGTATATATAATGCTCAATCATATTTTAACATGTGTATGCGACGCGAAGTATTTTCTTTTACATACACTAATGTTCTAGTTCCTTTGTATACACATTTCACTTCTAAGTGTGCATTTCTGGTATCAATGGATAATCATAAATTAAATATTATTTATTGGCTGTATATAAAACTAAAAGTTAAAGAAAAAATTAGATTTTGTAAATTTTTTAGTTAACGTGACATTGACACTTTTGCTGACATACTATCTTTTTTGGATCCATTTGAACATTTAGAAAAATATTGAAAAATACTCTTCTGATACTATAATCATTGGACGACCCCACTATACAAAATATGCATGAGTGCACATAAGAAAACCGCACAATCATAAATGATAGTCGTGTTTTCAAGCATTATGAAATTATAAAGCAAAATAAAACGTGTAATTGACCACCATGGATTCCTAATATTACGTGTAATTGACCCACATTGAATTCTATTTATGCTTATTTTAAAGTCTATCTGTTCAATATATATTTGAAACTGATAATGTAATGAGCCATAGCTAAAACCAAAAAAGGTGAATCATTGATAAATAGCATTCAGTTCGAGGACGATACAGTCATGGTAGCTAGGTAACGAGAAAGATTGAAGAAACTAATTACTAACGTACAAAAAAAGAGCTAAGTTGGGAATTAAAAAAAAAAGTAAAAGGAAACACCAAGCTCAAAAGATAAACACACAGACAGAATAATTATAGATGAAAAATTATGTAGAAAGTCTCTGCAAATACCTAGGAAGTTGATCACAGAAAATGAGAACTCGAATGTGGTGATCAGGTGTAAGATAGAAATAGCATGTAAAACGTTCCAACGATGCCAAAATGCACTACGTAATAAGGACATCAATTTAAAGTTGAAGCTACATCCAGTCAGATGTTACATCTGGCCAACATGAAAGAAAATTGTGATGTTTGAAATGTGATATATACCCCCAGGGGATACTACGTACCTTCTGGGGTCCGGAGCTCTAACCGGAACGGGGCGCGTCCACAGATGGTGGATAGTGGAACGACCAGTAGATATATTGGCCAGCTGCGAATAACCAATAAGCAGTCGCGAACCAAGAGCGGCTACTGGTGGAAAGCCTTAGGAAGGTGATTCCAGTAGTGACAGGGTAAGAGACACGAGGATGCAGATGGTCAGCTTGAGGAACTGGCCATAAAAGTCTGCATAAATCTTATGACTGTCTCTCCCTCAGCGGGTTTAGGTCGCCGTAAAAACCTTACCCCGTTATCTCCTCAATAACAAACCGCTGCCTTGCGGTTAGGGCTTTTACCCAAAGGCTAAGGGAGAGAACCTTGAAAATAAACAAACCCGCTGCCTTGCGGTTAAGGTTTTTACCCAAAAGCTAAAGGAGTAAACCCTAACAGAAAATCATGCGGAAGGCAACGGGAAACCACCGCATTAAATTCCCAAGAGCAACTATGATTATGAGTAATACAAATATGGCAAATGTTACTGGTTCAGGTGAGCTCATATACACCAGACCCGGCTTGGAATATGGAATTAAAATGAATACTAGAAAAACAAAGATCATTAAATTCACAAGAGCTAAAAATAAGAATGTGCATATTAACATCGACGGAGTGAAGTTAGAAAGCTTAACGGAAGTTAGATATTTAGGGTAGCCTCATCACTGATGATGGGAAAGATGACAAAGAAATCAAATCGAGAATTGGCATGGCGAAACAGGCATTTAACAACCTGAGTCATGTTACTAAAGGATTCGAGATTAAGTTTAAAACTTAAGAAAAGAATAATGCGTTGTTATGTTTGGTCAGTACTACAATACGCATGCGAAATATGGACCATAAGTGCAAGTAGTAAAAAAAGAATAAACTCATTCGAAATGTGGTGTAACCGCAGGTTGTTAAAAATTCCCTGGACAGACTCCGTCACCAATATGATAATGTAGTAACCCGAGTAGATGAAAAGAAACCAGTAATAGTTGACAACATTCAAAAAAGAAAAATGAAATACATAGCTCATGAGATAAGAAAAAACGGAATATTCATGTTGGTGGCACAAGGGAAAATACAAGGGAAACGCTGCAGAGGAAGAAGACGACTGGAAATAATAACATCGAATTTACCGGATAAAACTTTTCAAGAAACAGTGACCAATGCCAGAAATCGGATAATATGAGTTGCACGCTATCTCATGAGGCAGTCGGTTTTGATTTTTAAATAGCACAATTGGTAACACTGCTACAATACAAACCGCCTGCTCCACGTTTAATGTATACACGAGAGATACGTTTTTGTCCATTATCATGACATCATCTAACGAGAAAGAGCCTGCGTTTTGCACGGAACATTATTTTCGACTTGAATCGATCACGACAGTGCAAAGAGAATTTCAAAAATAATTTTAAATTATGCGATTTTTTTGTGGGTATACCTTAAGAGCCACGTTCACTGTATAATTCTGACGAACAAGAAATTGTAATGACATAAATTATGTTAAATTATGTTTTAATTTATGCACTGACCTTGAGAATAATGTCGATGACCTATCAAACGACAGCGTTGGAATGTTTCAAACCCGCTAAAAGCGGAAAAAATAAACATAAATCAATTAACGGGTTTTATCATTTTGTGATTAATTATACTTATACTAAATAACAAGAAATATTTTTCATAGTAGTAGTAACAGTGGTACTAAGGATTTTTTATAATTAGTATGGACTAGAGCCAAGTAAACTTTGGCGACCTTGACAGTGCAAACAAATAATGCATGTAGCCTATAAAATAAAAATTCTATTTCCGGAATTACAAATTTCTTAAAAACAAAAATACAGATACACAACACACACACATATATATAAAAAGTAAGGAATATCAATGTCTGACTAAAGAAATTAATTTCAGTGATGTTCAAGGAAAATAAGTAATTCTTAAAATTCTGAAGTTAGTTATTATTGTATACAAACATTACAGAGTTAGCACGATGATGATGATTATATATATATAAACATGTATACGTGTGCTTGTATGAGTATGCATATATATATACATAACATAAATAATATAAAGTCAGTTAACATCTATAATCAAAACAGCCTCAAAATATATGTATACGCAAGAACTTCCTTGAATATTTTATATATATAACACGGTTTGCCACTACAATGTATAAACATAAATACATATATATATATATAATATATATATAATATATATATATATATAATATATATATAATATATATATCATTAAATCATTTAATTACTGGAACATGTACACACACACAGAACCCAGCATGGATTGATATATTTTTATGTTACTGTGATAATACAGCTAAACTTGCTGTGGACAAACACTGATACAAACTGCACTGCTACATGCGACATCGATGGCAAGGCAGGTGGAACGAAAGAACTGTGAGCGATTATATTAACACAGATAATAAATGCTATTTGAAAATTATGTTATTAGCAAGTATTGTTATATTTGATGAATTAGCGCAATTTTTGTACGCGATGCCGACGAAATTCGAACAGAGAGCTGTCCGAATGGTTGACCGTCCCTGTATTAATCGATTTAGTTAATCAGAACAATATACATATATATATATACATATGCACACACACACACACATATATATATATAGATATATAGATAAAAAACAACATTCTTCGATAGTATTTGACGACATAATTGAATTGAAGGATCTAAATTGAAAAGAAATACCACCTAGACCTTGATGGACACACTTTGAAATGGAATGTTAATAACGGAGCAAGAATTCGCAATAGTTGGGAAAAATGGCAAATTTTCAAGAAAATGGGAACCAGTCAAGTGACATCATTGATTAATAGCATGTATAACGAATACAGGAATGATTTACCTACATTAAAAATTGTAATAACTAGAAACATTATTAGTCATAGACGACGTCTCATTATAACAACAAAAGAAAACTGATACCGTTCACTTACAAAATAGATAAAACAATTTGACATCACCATAAAAAACTTCAAAAGTACGCATAACACATTACGTCAGCACACACAATATACACACACAGACACACACATATATATATATATATATATATGTATATATAAACAACGCGTATAAAATAAAAGAACTGTTGTACCATGTGGAAGATAACATTCTTGGGATATCCCTACAATTACCTCGTGCAAACATATAGTAGAAATAAATGTAAATGTTCAGTGTAGCTCGGCCACTTACTTCATACTACCACGAAAAAAAAAAAACATAAATATAAACGTGTACAATTTCGTTTATATATTACTTCAAAAGAAACAATTACTAAATCTAAGAAAAAAAGGTACCCGGTATAATGATAATCTATAATTCATTTACGTCGTTAAAACTAATCTTCAAATAATTTATTTATTTTTTATACATTTAAATACACAAAATTTATAACATATTTTCCGCTTACTCCTAAACTAAATCCTTATATCAATACAGAAGTTTACTTAAAAAATAAATGTCTCTGGATATACCCAATCGCGGGAAAATTTAATATTTGTCAGAAATAAACCGAGCTTCAAAAAAACAAATATTAGAAATACTATGCACAAACAGCACAGGAAAGGTTATTATTAAATATAAGATGGTTCGAATGGAAGCGAAATACTTGGGATATGGAATAAGAGCGGACTTAACGTGGTGGAATAGATGTCCAAATTAAAGTGGACCTGGACAGAGAACATAGTCAGAGAGAAGGATAATAGATGAACTAAATGAGTGTTGGAATGGCGGCCACTTCATAAGAGAACAAACATTGGCAGACAACGATATAACTCAGTTAAAGAACTGTTTTCAGAAAGCTGAGAACCAGAACAAATGGAAAAGACTGGGAAAACCTACGTCCTGCAGCATATAATTTTACAAGATAACTTATGATCAGTTATAATTTTTCTCAGTCCACCAATCACAAATTGATACTATACACTTACACTTTTAAATAATATCGCTAAAATACATGTTTAGTTAATTTACATCTACGGGTACATCCCATCCCATTGATATGTTCTTGCAGTATCAGAACTCGATTACATGTTTAAAAAACTAGTTTAAAAATTATAAAGATAATGTTTCTATGAAAGGTTGGATGAAAATGTTTTATTTGGAAAAAGTAATCGGGCAATGTTAGCGAACACTAAGACGTAATCTATAATGCTGTTAGGATTATTAAAATTCGGCGATTTTCCATTTAATAATATGATTATTAAACTAAATAATCGGGAAACTGAAAGAAGAATTTTGTAAAACCAAAAGAAAAAATCACAAAAAAAATAATTGCTTACATTTCATGTAGATTATATACCACACATCACAGATTATTTATTTACGTGTAGTGTAATTTACACGAAATATAGTTTAAAAAGTCCAATGAAGCTGGATCTACCAATCATCAGTTTGAGAAAAGATGATCTACCAACCAAGGATATCCGTAAAAAAAGTCCTCTCACTTACCACTGGTTCATCAATGTTGTATACTGACGCATCTTCAATTTGTTTGTTGGCTGCTCCGTCGTCGTCGTCATTATACGGTATTCGCTTGCTCACACATTTTCCATCCTTTCAGCCAAACTTTACGCGGTTTACCTCGCCGTGAACTTCATAACAAGCTCTAATATCCAACAGCCATCGGTTGTATGTTCTGACTCTTTCTCAGCGCTCAACTCCTTAGGCGATGTATTTAACAACGATCAGCATCCTACAGCTAAAGAAATGACACGGTTGTTATTAGTCAAGCCGAGCCAATTAGTCTCTTCCAGCTCATATCGGTATTCCAGGGAATGAACTAGCAGATAGAGCAACAAATAAGACTGTTACATTGTTGCCGATCCTAAACGTCGCAGTTCCAGCTATTGATGTACGGAATTATGTCAAATCAAGACTTTAAATAAACTTCGCCAAATCAAGAATTCCGTTTTACCTTGGAATACTTCGCTTTCAGACCGCAAAGAAAACGTTGTTCTCAGAAGATTTTGGTTAGGTCATATAAAACTCATCCATTCACAACTGATTAACAGAACTCTGGCTCGTCAGTGCCCTGTGTATTGCGTCACTCTTTCCGTCTCCCATATCTTCACTGGCTGTTTGTACTCCTCACACAAATTGTCTCTCAACCTTCATTTTTACGTACACGATCAAGGGAAATTCGCTTACGATTATTATTAATAGTACTGAATATTATTGTTGTTCTGTTTCGGCAAATAATTGCAATTCAGAAATGTTTTATAATTTAATTTCATTTTTTTTTAGTCTATTACTCGCTCGTTTATACGTATCTACCAACAATTCATTAACAATTATTAATGCGTTTATATCTATTCAAAAACATAAAGGTTCGTCGGAAATAAAATACTTCTTAAAAATCAGACGAATAAATTTATACGTAAAAACGATAACATTACATTAAGCACATGTGATCCACGAGAACAATTAATTGAAAGCAGAGAATATTTTTCAAATTATACGGTTTAGCTGGCACTCTTTAAATAAACTAAACTTAATAAAAAATATTATTACAAAATCGTTGAAGTTACTTTACATTAAATAGATACGCAATAGCAACGTAGAACTAAATTTATCGAAATTTTGAAGAAACAAATTACAAATTTTGGATGTCGCATCGTCCAAAATTTCTAATTTCGACGTGAAACAATTTTTTTCATCGTAGATAATAGAAAATACTTTTAGGAGAAAATGTTGCGTGGGTGGAAATATACACAAAATATTTTCACTCGATCGTCGGACTCAGACAATATTTAAGATCTGATTTAATAACGATATACTTATAACAAATTAACAAATTTTCACTTCCCCTAAGCTACAATTAATATGTCAAATTGATAGGACACGTTATACATTAAGAAATCTGTGACTCATAAAAACTAAACATTTTTACCTGTTGTACACCTTATATATATATATATATATATATATATATATATATATATGTGTGTGTGTGTATGTATGTATTGGTATATATACATGTTGGTCAACTCGATATTTGTTTTTTTTTCTTATTTATTATTGAAGCTGACCAACTGGGAGGAGAGCATAACAGGAATGGTATAGTACCCCCTGGTACACACCCAGCAAGAACTCGATAATATGGCTATATTTAGATAGCCTGAATTGAATGGCGTGACAGAATTGCATGGTTTAAAATTAAACCAGCCGTGTTATCAATCATTCATTAAAACCAGAACAGACGTAATTTGGACGTAATTCAATCGAAATTTTAATTACTTCACGCTGATCGATATCATTTATAACGTTTTACTAAATAATTTGTTGCATACACACGTGACTCAATGTACACGTTAAACGAGATACACGGTCAACCATAAACATGTTATACATACTATAACAATGTGTTGATGATGTGATTATAGATCTTATCGTTTTCTTTACTAGACACAAGACGGTCACACACAAACACGTTCACGTGGGTTATATAAGTTTTCAGCATTTGACAAAATCAAGTTCAAACAAAAAAAGGTTATATAAAAAAAAAATCAAAACACGCTTGCTTTATACACTACCAATAGAAAGACATATTTTATTGTAATTTTTCCCGCTATATTGACAATGTTATATTATTTAAATTTACATGGTTATTAAGAGTGGAAACTGTCAGCAAAACAGCAGGTTTAATAATAAACAGAGCTAAGACCAAGGTGATGGTCATCGACCAAAATAAATCTGATAATCTACAACATGTAGACAACCTCCAAGTAGTTGATAAGTTCGTGTATCTAAGATCGATAATTACAAGAGATAGAACGTCGACAGAGGAAATTAAAAGACGAATGTGAGGCGCTAAGCTCGCATTAGCTCAACTCATAAACATCTCGACATTACGATGAATACTAAAACACGTCTTATGAAAACACTGATCTTCTCTGTCTTTCTATACGCATAGGAATGCTGGACGTTAAAAGCAACAGATTCCAACGAATAAATTCGTTTGAAATGTTCTGCCGGAGAAGGATGCTTAGAGTCCTATGGATCTAAAAAAGAACAAACGTCTCAATACTGAATGAAACCAATCTAGAAATGCGTACATACTTTGGCCATATTATACGGCAAGATAGTTTCGAAAAACTAATTCTGGTAGGTATGTTCGAAGCAAAAAAGGAACAAGAAAGAGCGCCCATAACATACACGGATGTAATTAACAAAATAACAAACGCCACGTCGATTCATCGTGTTATTCAATACGCGAACAGAAACTCATGGCGATCCAAAGTTCTACAAATTAAGCTTCACGATTTCAGGATGCTCGGATCGAGCCAATGATGAAGAAGAATATTTTATACAAGTGTTGTTATGAATTTTGTATTTTTCACGTGTCAGATTCAATATTTAAAGTTAAAATAGGAGTATTTTCACACATGAGAACTCGTCGTTAATACTGAAATTGTCCAAGTAATCCGAATTGCAAAAGTATATAATAATAATAATAATAATAATAATAATAATAATAATAATAATAATGTCCTCCGTTTATCATTCCTTCAATTAATGTTGTCATCCATACCGAATGTCAGATGAAATGCCCGACCATTTCTTTTTCCTCTTTTTTATCGTATTTTCTATTTCGCGACGTTCGTTTATCAGTTGTAAAACTTCGTTATTAGATATTTTACTCGTCCAAGGTATTCTTAACATTCGGCGCCAGCATCACATTTCGAACGCTCTGAGATTATCGTTTTCTCTTTTTAAAACCGTCCCTTGTTACCGACCTATGCAATGCCCTACTCCAGATAAAGCTTTTTACAAAGTGTTTTCTGGTATTAATTGATATATTTTTCGATTCGAGGAACGGTTTTTTCATAAACGTGTTTTTCGCAAGGGCTATTCTTCTACCATCAGAAGTTATTATGCTTCCTAAATAGAGGAACTCCGTTACTTGATCTAAACTCTTTTGATTTAAGACAATATTTAATCTTTGATTTCCATTTTTTGAAGATACCATCACTTTAGTTTTTGCAGTATTTATTTTCATTTTACATTTTTGTAGTAGTGCTTTGCTTAGCTCATTTAAAGACGCTTGTAGCCCTTTCTCTGTTTCTGCTATTATTTTTATATCAGCGAATCTAATTGTGTTATATATTTTACCATTAATATTTATTCCATTAACATTTTTACTTTCTAAGTTAAAATCCATTGCCTCTTCAACGTAACTGTTAAAAAGTAACGGAGATCCTTTGCCTATCTTATGATATATATATATATATATATATATATATATATATTATATATCGGAATCACAAAACAATCCAATTTTGTACATGCATATAATGCACGCAATAACTGAAAATGGCCTGTGTTGGAAATTTTGAACCAGACCTCGAGCAGTGACCCATAAAATTTTGAAAATTTCGATTTTTTTTTTAATACTTTTTTGTGATACTTATCTAGAGATACGTCGAAAATTTCATCTTGATGGCGTTAACTGATCAAATGCTATTTTACTGTATATACGTTGGTAAATATAATTAAAGTTCGTATCTGGGGCACCGTCTCGATTCAAAGTATCTTTCGAAAATTACTTTCCTATCTATGAAAGAGTCATTTTAAGGAAGAAAAATCTGATCGAAAAATTCCAAAATTAATTTTCAAAAAATTCGTATACGAATAGATTTTCCTCAAAAAATACCGAGCAAACGCCCACATATTTCAAATTAAAACGTTACAAGCATTATGTGTAAAAATTTTATTATTTAAATTACTATTATTAGATATTTATTCGACTAATTTATTTCGCACATTAAGGAAGAACAAAAAGTAAAAAAAATGTTCAAAAATGTATACGTTAAGTAGTTATTAGAATAATAACTGAAAACTAAAACACAAAAAAAAAATCAATAAAACATTCGAATAGTTATAATTAATAAACGAACAAAAAAACTTTATAAAACGGCTGAAATATAATTTAGGCCGCGTGACTACTAATACCCGAATAAACGTAATCCAAATAAGTCGTTACTAGATATACGTACATCACTAGTCAAAAAATTATACTTTTTAAAAATTGAAAAAAAGCTCCAGAAAATTAACTTACAAAGATTAATTCTCATAAACGTTATATCAGCATATAGAACTATTTTTTATAGCTCTATACATGTAATATAACTCCGGTAGATCTCCATTTGAAACAGATAGATCAATGTAATTAAAAAACTAAAAATTGGGAAACAAATTAAAGACTGAACAACGAATTGCCGAAAATTAGGATAACTCAAATTAAAAAAGATCCAACATAGATCTGGCAAAAACAATATAAAGAAGATACTACCGGCAGACGTACAAAGATTTCTATTAGTTGATATTGAAGCAAGATTTATTTAAAAAGGTTCAGTATCACTAACGACAGCCTCGGCAGAGAATGTAAAGAAGCAAAAGATACCTTTAAATATGGAAACATTTCAATAACATGAGAAAAAAATATAATATCAACGGAGATTTTTTTCTGAAATACATACACACATATATGCATATGCATACACATATACAATTGTCAACAGTGCATTTATATAAATATTTAATAACTGTCATTTCCGTTTATTGATTTAGACGTCACCAACACAATCACACGTACAACACCACACATAAATTCTAAATGTGCAATAAAATCAGGGTTTAAATAAAGATAGTATTTCTAAAAAAAATAGGTGCGACCGTTGACGATTGAATAGACCAACTGTGATAATAGAAAGAGAACGAAATATACAACAAACTTACGCCTAGAATGAACAAAAAAATTGATAGGTAAATAATACTAGATATCCAATTAGAATTTAGAAATACATTCTGCATCACAGCTGGGGGTAAATTCATCGTTCAGTCTTCATTTCTTCCACTTTCACCTAACATGTTTTTTTTTATTAAACTACACGCAGCGAAACTGCTCTAATAAAATAAAAATCGGAACAAATCTAACGTGTGCGTTGTCGCTAAACTCCCTTTCAGTCACGATGTGCACCATAGGCTACGTAAAATTTTAATGCCAACAATTTTTTTTTTATTTTCTGGTTGACGCGAAATGTCTCAATTTGAAAAATATTTATATAAATATATTGAAACTTATCAACAGTTCACCTAAGAAGCAGTATTGTATAATAAAAACACCTGTATGAAATTTATAATTTTTTGTCATAATTTAATCATGTATGGCTAAACGGGTTTAAAATTAGAATATTTTACCGTAAGATAAGTATGAATATTCCAGTATCGGTAAACATAAAAAAAAAAAGTTCTACAATATGAAACACGTCAAGAATATCAAAATATTAATGGTAAGCCGAAAGTTAGTCTATACTTTCCTAAATTAAAGGTATAAAACTTGAAATTTGAAAATGAAGCGGATGTCATTTTCTTTGACTACATGAATGTGTGTGCGTGCTAGAATCGACGTATTATATATTTGGTAAATAAATATAAAAAATAATTTCATATATATGTATTATTTGCGGGAGTAAGGTACATTGTTAAAAATATACAACATCTATACCATAAATATATGAATGCATATATATATATATATATATATATAGTTATGTTATACTACACACATAATGCATACATTTATATAATATAACTTATTGAATATCGGAATATTTTATGTCAATAATAACCTTCAAAAAGTTAACATCGGTTAATTCGGTACCGAAAGATATCTCGTAACCATGTAGTCGCATCATTACTACTGCGTCTTAAAAGAATCCTTATTTCTCGAAAAGCAGAAATAGAATTTTGTAACGTAACGAAGAAACTAAATTTCGATAAATGTAGTAAACAACAAACAGAAACCAACAAGGAGTGGCTTCTTTATAAGAATATGCTTTAAGGTCCAAATGAATACGAGGAAGACAACGTCCATGAAACGGGCGTTACTTATCCTTGAATACTAAGATACACTGACACAGACGAATATGTTGAGCAATGTGATCCGTCCTAAAGTTTATCTGCAGATTGCATATATGACGTCACCAAATCGAGTTATCAGAGTCGATTGCACATTAACTCCTCCGAATTACACGACATTGCGCGCAATAATACGTTGTACTATTTCCGTACACATTATACGACGGTAATTATGTAATGTCCGTAAAATAAAATTACGATGTTAATAGGACACGCACGTGTGTATGTGTATATATATGTATCTATGTGTGTGTGTGTTATTTTTAAAACGTAATAACAGGTAGTAAGCCATTAAAAAAAGGTTTTAAAACGTAATAACAGGTAGTGAACCATTAGAAAAGGTTTTAAAATAAAAACTTATATTTTTTATTCATACTTTATTATTCAAATTAATGTTAAGTTTGTTTCATTTACAAATGTGCAATGTACCACCACCAGTTTAGGTAGTCCGCTTTACCTAACTTTATAATATATAGGATGACCCAGGGAAGGACGGAAGGTCTTGGTTTTTTGAATAGCGCAGTTGGTAACACTGCTACAAATCGCGTGCTCCACGTTTAGTGTATACACGAGAGATTAATTTTTATCCAGTTTCCGTTATCACGGTATTCTATAGCGGGAAAAAGCGCGCGTTTTGCTTGGAACGTTATTTTCGGCGTGAATCGATAACGACGGTGCAAAGAGAGTTTCAAAAAAAAATTTCCAAGTTACGCGATTTTTTTTTCTTGTGGGGATACCTTAAACAGCAGAACCGTACGTCTTCTGTAGGTCACCCTATATTACGACGTAGGCTATATGCACGGACAGATAGGATTACACTGTTAGATAAAAATTAAATCGGATTAATGGAATAGAGCAGGAGTGGTGTGAATTGGAACATTGATGTCGCTTATGAGCAGACAATGGAAAATGACTGTTTCTTCGTCCGGTTATAGCGAATGATGACAGTCTCGTTATTAGCTTCGGTCAGACTCGTATTGGTTTCGATTCACGAATTCCGCAATTATTTATCAATTTCAACGAGATAAACTAATTCCGTATCAAAATAATTTTCGCGCGAGAATTATTAATCGAAATATATTTATTAATGAATTCGATTATTTTATTATACAAGAACTTGATATACAATCAGTTATTTATTCATTTTTCCTTTTTAATTTCTAAATAATTTATTTTAAAGACTTTTTAAAAAAATTTGATACTTATCAAAGAGAATATATATTTAACCGCGATTTGACAACCTATGTTTTGAGAGAATCCGGTAATTTTGGATAAATTTCCAACGAAATTTGAAATTAACTACACAATGTTTATTGTACGATTTTAAATCGACCTTTATTTGTAATCATCAAATTAAAAATGTTTACAAGCATATTCGTGTTTCACGTCAAGGTCGGAAAGAAAAATCTCTAAGGCTTGATTTACACTATAGGTGTGGTCACGCTCCGATCTCAGTCCAGTAAAATATTCTCAAACGAGAAACAACGTAAGCATTCACACTATCAATAATCCTCAAGTTTCGCACCAGTCTCGGTCGAGTCAAAATAAATTAATTTGTGATATTTTAAATTAATAATTATTATTAATATAATTAATATAATATTTTGAAATTTTTAATAAATACAAACAAATAAAGATTCAAGACTGACTGAAGTCTGACCGTAAGTGTAAATGTCATGTGAGCGTGACGATACCTATAGTGTGAATCAAGCCTAATTAATATATATTTTTTTTAATTTGAGCGCGAAATGCAGATATAGTAACAAAAACAAATTAAACATAGCCGACGCCGAGATAAATACACTCGCGATAGCATAGAAAAAGTGCGAAAGAAAAGTGGACAAACTTTTAAAAATTAAAAAAAAAAAAAACAATTACCAGAAATTATTTCTACATTCGTTACAGAAAAACAATGATCTTATTTAGTTACAGGCTAACAGCCCGGAAGAAAAATAAAAAATAAAATATATTAAAATGAGAAAATATGATGTAATAAAAAACGAATTAAAAGAACATACCTAATAAATACCGGAAGTAAAAGAATAAAGTACAACATTAACAACGTTGTAAGAAATATAGAAAGTTTGAAAAAGCTGTAAAACTTCAAATCAGCACCACGCTCTCTCTGTCAAATTTAACGGTATAACCCTTTCACAATGTCCTCTACACTGTACATGAACATTATACATATATATTATATATATATGTGTGTGTCCATAATAAAGGACATTTCGTTGGGGTTTAAAGTTTGAATTATAGAAATATTTACATAACGTATTAAAAGTTATCTAACGATTTAAGACGCAACATTACGCACGAAATATTACTTTTCACTTCCTGGAGTGTTTTTCAATTATTTCAGAAACTAAAATATAAGATTTTTTGTAAAAAATTGATAACGCTCCAGACTGAACGGGATAATTAAACTTGGTATTAATAACCAACGTTTAGTTTACACAACAAAGTTGAGTCAGAATATTTATATTTAGTCACAACAATGCACACTTTACGAATACACTTGTACCGCACTTGTAATAAACACGACCTACTTAACGATGTTATATTTATATAATCCGTACAAATAAAAGTTAATCATATACTTCGTCTAAAAGGGAAATGATTTTAACCGAGCTCGAGGAGATTTAAAACGTATACGAAACGAAAATAGTAACGCGATATAAAATTAAAAGCGATGATGACGCTTGGGTACAAAATCTCAAGGTGTTGTGTTTGTGCATCAGACTGTATGACGGAAAGAAACGAACACAATTTACATACTGTAAAGTCCCATCAACTAGAAAGTTGTTACGGAGAAACGTGATTTAAGCTAACCTCAATTAGAGAATTGTGATATTGCACATCCTGGGCAAGCTAATACGTAGTGATTTGCCGCCGGTGATTTTGATCTGTCCTGAAGTTGTTTGTATGTATCCATATCCTTTCCAGTGCGTTACACATAATCCCAGTATATCGATGTTATATGAATCCATTTCATTTTCTATTATTGCTAACTTACCCGATTTCAGTAATCCTTGAACATTCCATGTGGCAATATTTATTTGACATTTTAATGTTCTCAAATTCCTGACTTCTGCACTAGTAGCATATTTTCCACTCAGAGCCCGATGCATAACTACAGGGTGGCCGGTCGCTCATTTCACACTAACCGACCCGGACTCGGTATAACGCCGATTGCTAGTCGGATCACATGGCAAGACAATCATTTCGTTGCATAATCATAGAGGTTGTCTTGGGACGTTAATGGAGTGGTTTCCCGTTGCCTTCTCCATCGCAGTGTATCTGCCGAGTTAATGGATTCCATTGTCATCAGATAATGTCCATACTATAGCTGTTTCGACTCACATGGTCTCCACCTGTAGGTGGTACTGAAAGAGCTGCTGCCCTCTTCCGGAGTAATTGTATTCTGTCAGGGTTATCTCCCTTAGCCTTTAGATAAACATCCTACTCGCAAAGCAGCGGGTTGTTATTGAGGAGGTAACGATTTAAGGTTTTTACGGCGACGGGAGAGACAGTCGTAGGATTTTTGCAGACTTTTAATAGGTAGGTCCTCAAACTGCCCATCTGCATCCTCGTGTCTCTTACCCTGTCACTAATGGAATCGTCATATATATATATATATATATATATATATATACACATATATATATATATATACATGGACGTTAAAAGAAAGAAGATAGAAATGGATAGATCATATTTTCAGAAATAACAACAATAATTAAAAACACCATAGAAGGGAAATGATCAAGAGAAAGGCCAAGAAGGAAATATATAGAACAAATACAATACGATGTACAAGCACTAACCAAAGAATTGTGGTATTTCAAATGCTGTCCAACAATCTTAACAAAATTAAATAATTATAACGATGGTGATGATACGGATGAATGAATTAAGACGTAGAGAGCAATATCAAATTTAAAACTTTATCAGAGAAAAAATATCGAGGGAATGATAGAATTCGTATTTCCACACGTCGAAAGAATTGGTGAAACAACTACTATCAATCGATCACTTTTCCGACCTTACGTGCGCATACGATAACGTATATACTATATATGAGAGTGGGAGAGAGATATATGTGTGTGTGTGTGTGTATGTAAAACGTCTTAGGCGGGGGCTGAATATGACATCTTTTTAATAATTAATGCAAAACGCGATATTTTCGGATGTACGTGTTATGTTTCCCTTACACACTTCCGTAAAATAGGAAAAACTACACCGAAGTGCCGCTTAACCTGACCTAAAAACTAATTAAAAACCCGAGTTTTACATAGAAGCGTATTAATGACTAACTAGGAATATTTACGAATTATTATTTAGGCTCAATCCTAGAATACTAGAACACCTCAAAATTAATCTGGGCTTAGATAAATCGATGTAACACGATATAGAATGAAAAAATTCGATAAAAATTGTTAATATAAATTACAAATTACACCCCAACTTGAACAAGTTTTACTTACGTTTACAAAAAATAGCTCGAAAATTCTAGGTTATAGCGGTAATGTCGATTGGGTTATTATAGTTATTGTTTTATATTTTTAAACATTTTTTAGTATAATAATCGAAATCGTTTATTTAAAAATGATTTTCTTAATAAGCCTTTTATAATAATAATAAATAACCAGGTTATGATAGTTGTTTTATTCGAAAAATTATTACTGTTCGAATTTTTGTTATTTTGTTTCGGTAATGTTTACGACGAGTTAATCAATTTTTATGATACTCTAAATTTCACTACGGTTTTCGTTAGAAACTAAGGAAAATGGCAGTTACTCAGTTCCTCCATAGGCGAGACCGTTAAAATTCTCACCATTGTCATCCTTGTGGCTTTTGTTCTGTTTTCAAAACTTTAATTTTTTAATTGTTAATATATTTATTATTTGAATTGTTTTTAAATTTATGCGTTAATTTAATTGTTTAAACTATGTGCATCGTTAATAAATCGTTTTTAACTATTTTATGCGAGGATACTTGTTGATTCGGTTAGATCAGGTTACGTTATGTACACTCGGTTAGTTCTGGTTAGGTTAGTTATAAGTGTAACTAATGAAAAAAAGTAGAATAACGCACTATTATCCGACCGTATTAAAAAGCGCCAAAAATCACATTTAGATAGAAATGTCAACTAATCTGTATCCAACCGATAAGACTAATATTCAGAGGTGACATTAAAATTGATCGGGGCTTGGATAAATTGATGTATTTTGCTTCCCTAAGCGCGATAAAAAATAAAAAAGAGCGCGAAAATTTTTTTAAATATAAATTACACCGTTTCAAATTTTACTTATAAATGATTATAAACATGAAATAGGTCGAAGTTTCTCCGTTATAGCGGTAGTGTCGATCGGGTTATTATAATTATAGTTTTATTTTAAAAATTAGTTTAAAATGATAATAAAGAAAATCGCATAGGTATGATTAAAGGGGGGAAAACGAGAATAGAAAAATACCTCCAGCTAGGTTAGGTTACATTCGGTTAGGTTGGAAATGAAGGTGTGTTTCGACTAGTTAGAGAATTAAAGGGGGGAAAAGGTGAATAACAAAAGACCCGTCTAGATTAGGTTAGATTACATTCGGTCAGTTAGAAACAGAATTCAAGGAAAAACCGAAAACGGCGCATTACCCGGATGATTGATAAATCCAAACTTACAGTAAGATCTAGTTTTATTAACTGTTGATTATTATTATTGTGTACATGTTTTTCTAAAACTAGCCTTCATAATTTTTTTCTATAATGGTTTCAGCCGATTTTTAACTTTATAACACATCAAAATTAGCCATTTTTAACAATTTCGAAAATTTGGGGGTGTTTTTTAGAAATCTACCCCATCCTATTTAAACGAAAATAATTTTTAAAACGATTATAATTATTATTTGTTATTTACCATTCGGTCTGTGTATAGGTTCTTCGAAATTACCGTCGCATTTGGATTCGTCCTCGTCAACGACCGAAGTATCCGTATTTTTCTGATCCCACACTAATACGTGACCATCGTATTTTCGTTTATCACTTTTTTTATTCTTAGACCGGCCTATTCCGTTAGTTGCTCTTCCGGTAGTATTACCGTTAGCGTGGGAAATTGACATTGTAAAAACTTTAATTAACGATTAAACCGGAACGTGAAATATGGATTAAGGAAGGGCCGACGATTAATAAGGATACGAATATTATGTAAGATTACTACCGATAATATATTTGAAATCCATCATGTACAAGGAAATACAGTTATCGATACGACTGAAATCGAGCAATTCGAACGTAACATCTCCATTACGCGATATTCGAGTTGATTAGAACTCTATGAAAAATTATATATATATATATATTATATTGAAAACAAATTAACGCGGAACGAACCGATCGAAAGGGAGAACTCTTTTAAAAACTAAACTAAAAACAAAGTAAAATAAGGCGCTAACTTCTAATTTCAATTAAGCCAACGATACACTAACGTTATTTGAAATAAAAATAAAAAAATCGCGTATATACCAACGAAAAAACTAATTCGGCACTTTCGCACCGGTACAAACTGACTACAATCGGAGTAATATTCGCACGTGTTTAAAGCGCGTCTAAAAAAAAAAGAAAATACTACTACCGATAAAACACGCGAGTAATACGTATCACGAACAATCGCGAACGTAACCGAGCATTGCGAGCGCACATCGCTATTTCAGTATTATATACGTGCGCACGCGCAGAATTATAATCCGCGCGTACGATAGAGGAGAGCCGAATTTTTCAAATAAAATACACATATACACTGGAAACGCGCATACGTTACTGCACGCACACATGCTACCGAATACGTACTCAGAACGAACACACGTTTGTGCACGCTCATACGTAATGAAAAAAAAAGAATAACGAACCCTACTAGATCGGCTCTTTAACGCTCAGCCAACGTGCACGCGCGGTGTATTTACTACGCGCGAATACTATGTTTTACCGTTCTATCGTTCCGATCGTCGACAATTCAAAGGCGGAAAGATATAGGCTATCTCGTTTTTACTTCCACGTTTCAACCACTACGTTATTTCGTTCCAATTCATACGTACCAATAAAGAAAGGATAATGGATACACACGTACACGATGACCATTACGCACCTCCTTCGAGACGTTAAAAAAATAACACAAATGTTGTGAATTTCGAAAAAAACACAACTTTATTTTTTGAAACAACAACTATTTTTCCCGCGCGATAAATTTCTACAGCGCGATCGGAAATGTAATTTCTATCATCATCATCATTTGTTCCTGGGAAATGCGCTGATCTCGGTGTTCTTGTATTTCACAATTTTTCGATGGGTGCTCAACCAGAAAAGCATAACACTTTAGCACCTTCTCTTTCAATACTTGGTACATTTTATCCTCTATTACTGGGCGATGAATTTCCTAGTTCTCTTGCCATTTGTCGATCTTTCGATTAATACGTTACCTCTTAATATTATCCAGTCCCCTATCTTTTAAATTTTAATGTTTGAACTTTCTTTTGGCGAATCAATAAATGAAGTACTCTCTATTATAACTAAGCAAAACGTTTCCAAATACATTTAAATAGCATAACGCGAATGTTTTTCTATATTTACAAATTCACGAAGTCTCATTTAGAAAGGCACCGGAGCAACTCGAACGGAATCTAAATTTTTAAGTCAGCATTGTTCTGTTCTTTCTTCGGACAAATCAATAAATCGTTTTCCAAGAAAATTTTAAAAATGTACACCTTGTTATAATTGCGAAAGGCGCTTCTAAATACTTTTTCATATCACAACGCGAGCATTTTTTTCTATTCACGTATTCCTGAAAAATCTGACTGAGAAATACAGCGAGAGTTCCCATTACTGACTCCTACACATTAGAAAATATTATCTCGCCATCGATGAGTATATATATTTTTTAAATATCCCGATAAAAATATATTCTCCGCGAGGAAAGTTAAAACGATTCATTAAAAAAAAAACAAATCGTTAATGACGTTTAACTTAATTTTTCGAGGTAATTAAAATATGAGAAATTTTTATCGAAAATAGAATCCAACAGATCGATAAATTTGTAATGTTACTATTACGAAAAATAGAAAAATTAAAAAGTTCGTATTAACAATTGAAATATCTCGCTTAATTACCAGAAGTACCTTTATATCAAGTTTTAATCTAAAACGATATTAAGAAAAAGAATAGTGTTTCCCATGGAAAATACTTCATTTATTCGTATCGGAGAGTACGCGGTCGAACTTACTTGAATATATTACGAATCGAACTAACGTTCGCCATTTTATTAAATTAAGTAATTAATAGTAAACAGTCATCTAAATAAAACTGATTAAAACGTAAGCCGATGGTTTTTGCATTTAATGATTTATTAAAAAGAGTCATGTTGGAACTCGCGTTATCTTTTCTGGTTACTGGTTACTTTACCGTCATATGACACTAGTCCACTAGTAGAGAAACGAAATTATTAACCACGTTAGTTCTGGTTCTCTAGCGAAATGTCGACTAATATATAATCGCATCTTTTAAAACAACGTCCCAATCTTAAGAAAGATAAAACTACGGCATTCCCACAAGGCGACCGGCCCCTTTCACGCCCAAAAATTATAAATATCAATAAAGCATTGTAATATCTTGATTAAATTTTTCCGTGGAATTGATCGCAATCTATCCCTGTCCTGGGCTGTAGTGAACTGGCGCTAGTCATAATTTCGACATTATCCACATTGGTGGTCTTCCTTTTCGCCTGCGACCTTCAAACATACCTAATATTATACATTTTTCTAGACTGTTCCGTCGCGTGATATGGCCAAAGTAGGTAGATTTTAACGATGTCTCGTAATTGAGCATTCCAATACTGACACGTTTGTCCTCCACGCTGCCCACGGCACTCGCAGCATTCGCCATCTGTAATACATTTCCGAAAGCAAAGATCCTTCAAACGTCTGTCTCTTTCAAAGTCTAATATCCGTTTTCATTAGGCACATTTTGGTGGTCATCTTAGCGTCATGTCTTAGTTGAGTTACATTCGTTGTCATTATTCGCCTTTTAATTTTATCTGTTGAACAACCATTTTTTTTTTTATAAATGACCCCAAGTAAGCAAATTTATCAACTACTTGAAGACTGCCTAAGGTTTGCGAATTATTTGTTTAGCTTTCACCATCGACGATCATTACTTTAGTTTTATCTCTATTGATTAATAAACCTGCTTCTTTGCTTACACTATTCAGTCTTTGAAATAGATGGAGCAGTTTTTCTTTTGACGAACCAATTATCATATCACCAGCATATAGCAGGATACTAACTATTTTTCCAGCGACTTTCATGCCGTCTTCCCATCCATCCATTGCTTTTCTTAGTATTCTCACTCACTTTACATGTTAAAAATGATTGGACTTAATATGCACCGTTGAAGAACTCTTTTTTCTGACTTAAATTCATCTGTCAGACTATTATTAATTTTTACTTTGCCGCTTTTAGATACATACAGAAAATCATATATATATATATATGTGTGTGTGTGTATGTAATAAAAGAGGTAAAATTTTAATTTACCGGTTCAAAATGATACCGATAATTCCCATATCAAATAATTTTTCTTCGTAATATAAAAGTAACTCTCAATCGAAGGCTTAACTGTTATTATTTATTAAACATTGATAAAGTAATTACAACTAAAGCAAAAAATGCGAAAAAAAGTTAAAATAAAATCCTTTCGCAATATTTCGAAAGAGTTGCGTCAGCCAAAAACGGAAAAGTAAAGTAGTTTGATCGATTTAGGGCAATTTAATTGAAACCAGTTTAACAGCTACCAAAGACAACGACCGGTGCAAAATTAGTTATCAGCCGTCACGTTTTTGGAAAATTACTTTTATTACTTCAATGTCGTCGAACAAAAATACACAGTCGACCAAAAATTTCGAAACAACCTGACGTCAAAAACATTTCAAATTTAAATATAACGTATAAAACGTAAACAAAACTTTCTATCATTCTTCATTAAGTGCCCTCTCCGCATCGGAGGTAGGCAACTACATACCGCATTTTAAAATTTCAAGTTAAACACGGAACAACGATAGAAAAATTGTAAGAATTACTCGATATTGTGAAAGATCCCGTCTTCGATGTGGCGAATTTGATTCTTTGTAGATTGCGGTTTACTACAGAAAATGTAATAAAAATGAATGCAATTAAAGGACATTTAAGATAAAATCAAGAATGTTTACAATGTTTCGTCAAAATCTAAAAATGTGTATCCGTAACAAATTCGCTGGTATATTTCACACACAAACATATATATAATATATAGTGACTCAGAGAAGACGGGCGTGTTTTTTTTTAATGACTCAAAAACTACTCGACCAACATTTTTGAGTGAAATATTATTTAAAAATAGGAAAACGAGAGATTAGCTTAAAATTATTTGTGGAACACAATGTCGTTCAGATGACCGCCATTTTCAACAGTACATTATTCGGTCTTTTTTAAAAAAATCTAGAACACTTTTTCGAGCATAGGTCGCTGGATTTTTGAAATTTCTTCAGAAATTCGAGGGTTTTTTTTCGTCAACCCGGCTCTTAAGGCACCCCCCCAAAAAAAAAATCGAAGGCTTAACAGATTTTTTTATCATCAATAACTTTAATTTACAAGGACCGCTAACATTTCAGTGTAACCCTATCTTTTGCCATTTTAAATCCAAGAGCGGGATCGTTGTTTTTTAGAAGCAAGTGTTTTTGTAGCAGCTTCATTAACATATGGTATATTTAGGTCATTATGGAGTGTTACGTTAGGTAGATATTTTGGTGCAGATGTGATGATACGAAGTGTTTTCGATTGTTGTCGCTGTATTCTTAATACATTGCTCCATATAATTCGGTCTCATATTTTCAGATTGAAGCTATCATAGTTAAATAAATTTTTCCTTGTAAAGCTAAGTGATTCGTAGCATACAGAAATTATTAAACTTTTTGATTAATATAATTAATCACGATCACGATTATCTCTATACACTGCTGGATGTAAGCGTTCCCCTTCTTTTTCCATTGTACTCGATCACAAGCATAGTTCATCCGCTTAACTCCGACTGACTTTTGAATGTCGTCTGGTCATCGCGTACACGGGCAACCACGGATTCTGTGCCCTTCTCTCGGTGTCCATTGCGTTATTCTTTTGGTCCATCTATCGTCCGTCCTTCTAGCGACATGACCAGCCTAGTTCTATTTCAATTTAATAATATAATTAATATACGTTATTATATAATATTAATATTTTGTCGCATTTTAATCACGTAATATTAATTAATCTTAAATAGCAGACGCAAATGACCACAACTGTTGAGTGACACTAAATAAATATTTTATGTTCCTAAAAATATAACATAATACAATATTATTAATTAGGTTTCTTAAAAAGAAAATAATATTAAAATCTGTCGAAAACTGTATAATTTTTTTTTAATTAGCTCGTTTTTATTTCGAAAGTCGTTTTAGTAAAAATTGCACAACACACCGTCGAAATATACTTATATTTTTTCGTATGTTATTTTGGTTCCACGTTGTAAAGCACTTTGCATATAAATAATATGCAGGCGTTAATTTTATTTAAAAACATTGTTTATATTGCTTACATTTCATTCTTCGGCCAAAATTTTGAAGCCTTGCTTCTCCTAAAACTTTTCAAAATGAAAGAACAGCGCTATTTTGTACAAAGATTGTAATTGAATTCATAACTGGATATTTATGGAATATAAAAAATTTTATTGTGAAGATGCTGCAACAGCAAATGAAATAACCATTGATGAACGTTATTAAACAAGTAGGATTCCATGCTTACATCCCGTTCTTCTTTGTTACTCGATCTGCTATAATAAAAAATGTAGACACTGACTATGACGTACATTCGATGATATTGAATGTGGCCACTTTATACTAGAAAAAGCAGAACGATTAAATAGAAGAACCAAAGTCGAGATAACAACATAACTTATGTTCCTAGTAAATCTGTTAAATTAGGTTTCTATGGACAAAATTTTCCCCAGTATATCTTTATTAACCGAGTGAAATTCCAGTCTGAACCGTATATAGCCGGCACTAAACAATGTAATGTCTGTTTAAGATATGGACACACAACCAAAAACTGCAAAAATAACAAGCGACGATGCGTTTTATGTGGAGACGATTCTCATGTAAGAGAGCATTGTCAAAATCAAGTCCAGTGTGTTAATTGTAAAGGAACACATGCAGCAATGGATAGAGAATGTCCACAAACAATTAAACAAAATAATATTAAAGAACTAATGGCAGATAGAAATTTCTCATATGGGGAAGCCGCCCTCCTTGAAATACCAAAAACTTATGTAAAGACTTATTTTTCAACTAGAGTATCAAACCGATTTTTACCTCTATTAAATATGGAAGAAGATTTTCCACAGATGAATCCACATTGTAACAAATCTAGTAATCAGAACCCGGCATATGATGAACCTCCTATCTCTAAGCACGGATAGAAGACCCACTCTCCGCGAAACCTTAAGTTGAATATTTCAGCAGCTTCTTATGGACAACCAAATAAGCGTAGGTATTCTAATGCTGATATAAGTTCCCCTGAAACGCCAGATAATACTATGAAAAAGGAAAGAATTTATTTTACAAAGTTTCCAAAACAAGGTAATGGAAATGATGAAAAAAACTTCGGAACAAAAGTGACTGATGGGTCAAATACGATCGCCTTAAGGAAAGACAAAATAGACATAAAAAAAGAAAAGCTCGAACAAACAATAAGCATAAATAAAAAGTCGAATACACATAACAAAGATGATATAAACAATAATAAACAAAATGTTAAAATCAGCATAAATCACAATAATAACAATTATGATATCAGTCCAAAATCGCGTAATAAATAAAATAATAAATAATAATCATAATAAAAAATGGCTATAAAATTAACACAAGTAAACCAATATGAAAAACTAAATATTATGGAATGGAACTGTAGAAGCCTACTACCTAACCAAGAAGAATTGAAAAAATATTTATCTAAACATAATATACATATATATGCGTAGTATGCGAAACGTGGCTAAAAGAAAAAAATATACTTCGTTTTCCAGAATACAATATAATACGAGAAGATAAAAATAAAAGAAAAGGGGGTGGATTAATAGTACTCGTAAAAAAAACGATAAAATTTAAACTTATACCGACTGATAAAAGACATATACCTTCTTGGGTACAATGTATTGCAGTAGAAATGCAAGTTAAACAAACTAACTTTGTATGTTTAGCAGTGTACGCTGCTCCTAATCACAGAATGAGTACTTGGGAGTTATTATGTCCAAATCTTGGAAACTCTTATACGATTATAGGTTATATTAACAGTACGCACCCTGCGTGGGGCTGTAAACGTACAAATTATGAAGGCAAGGAATTATTAGAGTTCATAGAAAAAAAAATCTTTATATATCGTAAATACGAATAAATACGCGAGGATGGCACCACCTGGACAGGAATTTAATAATTTAGATCTAATGTTAACTACGCATAAATTATCTACCTTATTTGAATTCTGGATTGATAATGATACTAGCGACCACTTACCGTTTATTTTAATCTGTCATCCCCTAAATATAATTCTACTATGAATAAAATCGTAAATAATACTACAAGGGATTCTTGGAAACATATTAACTGGAGCCAATACGAAACTAATGTGAAACAGCAAAATTTTAAAGCTGAAGAATCAATCATATTACCTATGAAGCAATATGAAATATTAACAGACACCATTAAGGAAACCCTATCCCTATCTAGACCCAATGAACATAGAGCTACATCAAAAAACCTTTTAATCATCTCTGGTGGGATGCAGAGTGTAATAAAATGGTAGCCAGTAGGAAACTCGCTTTACAGAATTTTAATAGGAACTCTACAATACAAAATTATGTTAATTATAAAGAAGCTCAAGCAAAAGTAAAACGATATATTTCGGAAAGGAAAAAACAACAATGGAAGGAATTTTGTGGCAAATTGAATCCTACTAATACGGTTAAACAAGTTTGGGATACAGCTAAGAAATTGACTCGGAATACAACCAATGAAAATAATTCAAATCGAACGGAGTGGATTCCCGGCTTTATGCATCAGTTTCATTCTCCAATGTGTAACGCATTGGTAATTGGTAGAGATAGAATAAATAACATGATAGGAGGTAACATAACAAATGAGGAATTTACTAAAAGTTTAGTAAATAGTAATAGTCCTGGACTAGATGGTATAACTTATAAAAGTCTACAACTCTTACCGAATGAAGGTAAATATTCCCTGTTAAATTTTTTCAATTACTCGCTACAAACGGAAGAAATTCCTATGGACTGGAAACATCATGTAATATGTCCTATTTTAAAGCCCGGTAAAGATCCGTCACTAATTACTTCGTACCGACCAATTACACTACTGTCATGTGTAAGGAAAACAATGGAAAGTATACTTAAAAGTAGAATCCAGTGGTGGATGAATCATAAAAATAAGATACCGAAAAGCCAATACGGATTCCAATTAAGTACCAAGGATGCACTTACTATACTAATAAACGATATTGATAAAAGTTTTGTTAAAAACCACTATCTCATAGCTATATTCATAGATATTATATCAGCTTATGATTCTGTCAACTTAACAACTTTATGCGATATACTCTATTATCTAAATATTCCAAATAACATAATAAAATGGATTTTTCATTATTTCACTGACCGAAAGTTAACCTTAAATATAAAGGTAAATTATATGAGTCTGTTTCTAGCAGTAAAGGAATACCACAGGGTTCACTGCTTAGCCCACTGTTATATATATATTGTATACCAAAGACATAGAGAATGTATCGAAATATGTTAAACTAATACAATACGCTGATGATATAGTTATATATACATCGACCAAACATTTCGGTGATGCAATTAGAAAAATCCAAAAATCAATCACAGGTCTATGGAAAAAACTAAAGGAATTAGATTTAAATTTAAACTGTGAAAAAACTAAAGGAGTAATTTTTACTAGGCATATAATATGTAGCAGCCCATTAATCAGTCTGAACTTAAAATCGATCAGGTTTGAAGGCACGATAAAATATCTTGGTATACACTTGAATTCGAAACTTCTGTGGAATGAAGAAATATCAAGTATTATTAAGAAATCCGAAAAAGGTCTTAATCTCTTACGAGCGATATCCGGAATGATATGGGGATCCCACCCGTTAACAAATTTTATGATTTACAGAGCGCTGATAAGATCAAAACTGGATTATTCGCTTATCACGTTAAATTTGAATAAGACTAAACAGAAAAAACTACAAACAATCCAGAACAAAGCCCTACGATTATGTATAGGCGTTATGTTTACTACTCCAGTGCACATTCTATATGCAGAAACTGGGGAATTTCCCATTGAATTAAGACAACAATTTTTAACCGATAAGTTCCTCTTGCATATCATGGGCCAAAAAAAAAAAAAAAATATACTAAATCAAATAAAATGGGTATATAATCATAAAGACGAGGCATACTGGAGCAATAAAATATTACCACCAATGGTTGGCAGTTACGTTAGAACCAGGAAGCTCAATATACTAAAATATACTAAATTACCGGCATATCAAATCTCATATGAAGCTATTCCGATGAATATACAACTAGAACTCGATAAAAATGAATTCTTTTATAAGCACCAAATCGCGGAAAATAATAGTAATACAAATAATAATATAGTTGATGAAATAAAACAAAGAATGTTTCAGGATTTCGTAATTATCTACACTGATGGCTCCCTGGATAAATCGAAAGAGTGGTATGTAGCAGCTTTCTACATACCAATTCAAAATATAAGTAAAGCATATAAACTGCCATAGGCTAATTCATCTTATACAGTAGAACTTATAGCCATATTCAAAGCATTAGTGTATATAAAAAGATATTAAAAAAAAAAAATACTAACCGTTAGTGACTCCATGAGTGCATTACAACAATTACAAGTAAGAAACGAAAAGATGTTGAATCATATATCTTGCCAGATTAGAAAAACACTAGTGAACTTAAAGAAACAAGAAAACGAGATACACTTCAAGTGAATACCTTCACACACAGGAATACTCGGAAATGAAGTAGCAGACACATTAACAAGAGGTCGGACATATGATATAGAAGACAAGCCGATTGAATGGACGGAATATATTACTTGGATTAAGGAAAAAACGTATGATGCGTGGAATAAGAAGTATAAATTGTTATCCATAACCAAAGGAAAAAATTACCATAATATACAGCCGAATATTCCAAAACTACTTTGGTATCTAATTGATAACTTGAAAAGCTGCTATATTAAAACCATGTTATGAATTAGAACGGGTCATACGCAAACTACAGACCATCTAGCTAGAATGAACATTATTGATTCGAGCCTTTGTCAATTATGCGGACAAGAAGAGGGATCGTTGACACATCTCATTTGGACCTGTCCAAGAAGGTCGTGAACCTTTTTTTTCGGTGTGCCTTGTACAGTATGAAACAATGCCATTTGCAATTAATGAAATACTAGTAGAACCATGTTCTCCAGCGGCAAAAATGCTATATAAATTTATTAAAGATAACAAGATTTGTATTTAATAGACATATGTATATAAATTATATTAAAAATTAAGAACTTAGAACTAGACTAGTCTCAAATATTATACTCATAAAAAGTTCTCCATATCTTAATTATTATTTATACACACTATTTTTATCGATTGCAAAATTACTATTTTTTAAATCGTTTACGATGCTAAGATATTTTATTAAATAACTTAATTTTTGTAAATTTTTTAAATTCTGAAAAAATTTATAAGACTAGATTTATACTCAAAAGCATTACGATTAATTCTTATTAGAAACAAATATGATAAAGAACAAAACACCAAATGTAACAAACAAATAAATTTAAATTAGAAGCGGAAACATAATTTATATATATATATATGAATAAATTTTATAATTGCGGTAAACGTACATTAAATTGAATAATGCGCTGGTAAATTTAATTATAATTTATTTAATATTTTAAATGTAGTTAAAACAATAAATTGATATTAAGTTCATCTTCTAATAAAAAATAACAGTTGACATTAGGTAGAAAATAACGCGAATTCGTTATTATAATCAAATGAACAAAGTATTAAACTACTACTGATTAATTTAAAAATTAAATTGTTCAACGAATTAAAGACAAAAAAATTCTAAAATAAAAATTAACAGATATCAGACTCATTAGAGGTATTATTAAATCATACAAGTCACGCAGCACGATTAATTAAGTATACATTTCCTGAAAACACTGTTCAATGTACTTCGCGAATGTCAGCAGTATGCTCGAATATCAATTTACGAACGGGAAACCATAATTATGAAGTGCAACAGAAAGAAATAAATTACAGTTTACATGATCATATTTGATTACATATTAGCCTGTAGTATAAATATTTAATAAGACATATCGTCCGTTTATTACAGCCCTGGGTGGAATCATTAATGCCCATTTGAAAATTAAAAAAAATTATATATAGTTTGAAAAACACGTCTAAATGAGGCATATTTTACATAGACAGAGTTTATCGATGGCTTGTGACATGATCCTCGTTAAAACATTTAGGAAGGTTAGTATTTACAAAAATGCATGTAAAATTTTTTTAGGTATCTTGTTACACCCATAAAATTAGAAATTAATCTTGTATACAGTATTACTGAATTTAAATACAACCGATCGATTTCTTTCAAGAATTCCCATTTTTAACAACAAACTGGAACTGGCGTTATCCTTTTTTTTTCTTAAAAAAAAAAAAAACGGTTAAAAATTATTTAGAGAATATTTTAGTCTAACAAACGGTGAACGACGTAGATAAAATCCAAATTTACTATTTCTAATAGACGACGTCATTCAGTTTTAACATGAAATATCCCTAATTAGCAATATTACAAACTAAAATGAACAAAATTCCATTTGTATTATACAATTAATTTATATCTAGTCACAATTCAATAGTAAGGTACTTTTTTAAAAAAATGAACAACAAATATTTACATCTTTAACAAATTTGAGCGAAGAAATCTACATGTATGATTTATCAAAATTCAAAAAATAACCACAAAGTAACTTTATTGATGTTACGATAGTTTTAACTGTAGTAAAAGTAACGAAACAACAAATAGGCAACAAATTGTGATTAAATCAACATATAAAATTCAGTTTACGAATGAACGTGTTGGAAAATATCATATCCCATAGAATTTTGACACAAAATCATCATCCTCGCACTGTTCGGTATATATATATACGCGTAAAAATTTGTTCTGTGTTTGTAGCGCCGATATTCGTTATTTCGTTCAAATCTTCGCTGTCTAATTGTCTTGACTCGCTCGCTCATTTTACGGATTAACTCCCCAGACAGAACGTATCAATAGAAGGTTCGCTTCAAAAACTTTTGTTTTTTTTTACGCCGATTAAATGTTCACCGCTAGATTCCAAGATGACACAAATCTGAATCGATCAGTTTCAATGACACTGCCGCATAGACTTCGGTGAATTTAAGCGAAACCACCATTGGTAATGTTGACTTAAAGGGAATCGGCCGATTATTCTGCGAGAAATAACTCTATCCGCAAATCGTTCATTTTTAGCGCATCCGTTGTGTAGCCTGTAGCGTCAACAGACTTGATATATAATGAACAACAACGTTAGAAGCACGACACTAAAACAACATGGCTGCCGCAGGCTACCAACATAGACCACCCCTATTGCAAAGCTCCATAAAAAACTCTAACCTTCATTAAATATATAAAGATGAACGATGGTATTGTGAGGATATTTGTCGAATGTTAAAAAAACGAAAAAGTATTTGATATTACGTTATAAATTTCGTGCATAAATTATACATTGATTTATTTAAAAGATAATATTAGTAACTTAATAGAAAATTGATAAAATTCTGGTAAAAGAATTTTGGTTTTTCGTAATAAATTCAAATTGTTGCCATTAAAAATAAAATTGTCAAAATTGTTAATTACTTTACGTAGACTAGATTACAGTAATGACAATATTATATACAATTTGTTTATGAAGTATCTATATTAAAATATAGTCAGCCTTAATATCTATTACGACCTTTCTTATGTTAAATATGGGTCAACTGATCTCTACTGATTTCTAAAATCAAAAAAGTATATAATTAATGTATATACATATAAAATAATTTATTTTGATATTTTAATTTTTATACATCCTCATATATATATATATATATATATACGATATAACTAGTAAGAAAGCATATCGGTATTTTTCGATCATCGCTTATAGCGATCGTATTACTTCTTGCAATTGCATATTGTTTTACTTTAAAGTGACTGTTCAATTTTTTATATTAAAAATCGCATCGCGGTTAGTTGTTATGGTTCCGTATTTAAAATATATAATTTTATTATTTAATACATACAACTACACATTTTAAATACTTCAGTTTCCGCTTATTCAAAACGTCGTTAAAGGGGGTTAACCGAGAAATTTCTAAATTTGAGCCTGGAATTTTCTTGGTTGCAATAAATAAACACGCTTATATTTAAATAGCATATCATATCGAACGCAGGCATTACAACGTGTCATAAAATTGAGCTTCCCCCTAGTATAAGTCTCTATGTTCTCTATTCGTGCTTTATACGGAAAGTAAACTTGAAAATTGTAAGTTGTTATAAACAGGTGACGCATTTTTCCGCAGATTTTATATTTGAATATAGACAAGAAGATTTTTTTTTTGCTTTACATTTTTGATTTAAATACATTTTCACGGTTTCCTATGATTATTACTGCACTACAACCGTTACACGTACACTATAATTAAACAAAAGGGAACCAGAATGAAAAATTGTTTAAAATCATGCAAAGACTGTAACACACCAGAAAATGTTAAAACTAGATCGGAAAAAAAAGAATAAAATACTACAATTCATAACGAAACAATTTATTAATTGTATTTTCTGTAGATTGCACTACAGATTACTCGAGTAAACATAAATTTAATTAATACTGGTGGAAACCAAAACGTGAAAACTAAAGAAAATGACATAATAGCCAGTGACCACTACTCTACCTCATTTACACATCAGATATTCCTACACCCTCTGATGTAGAGGTAGCGACTTTTGCTGATCACACTGCGATTCTGTGTTCTGACGTATGCCCCGTCAGAGCGCACAATACCATCCAGTCAGTAGTCAATGAAGTTTCGTCTTGGCTTAACCTCTGGAGGGTCAAGGCTAATGAAAGTAAATCAACAAGAGTAATTTTTACTAACAGAAAATTTATCCAACAGAAGACATAGTCCTAAACGGTGCTGCAATTTCACAGAAATCAGATGTAAAATATCTCGATATGCACCTTTATCAGTGTCTAACGTGGAGAAAACACATAATAGCAAAGCGCACTGAGCTAAATATAAAACTGAGGTACTGGTTATTAAACATGAAATCGGAAGTGCTGGCTGAAAATAAATTATTGATTTATAATCAAATTTTGAAACCAGTTTGGCGTTATGGCTGCCCATTATGGGGCTGTTCTAAAAACAGCAACATATCGATTATTCAGCGGTTCCAGAATAAAATCCTCCGGATGATTGTCAGTGCACCGTGGTACATCATCAACTTAACGCTCCACAAAGACCTTGGAACAAAGTTTGTTCTGGAAGTAATATCCAGCGACGCAAAAAATTATGCTCATAGACTAGAAGTGCACCCGAACAACATGGCGATCGGGTTGCTAGATAATTCGCTAGAAGTTCGTCGGCTTGACAGAATCAAGCCGATGGACCTAAGAGATAAATTTTAATGACTGTTTTTAGCACCAACTGATGGGTAGGCTTAATCATGCCATCTGCATAAAATATTAAAATTGTTAATTAGCTAGGACGTAGACCTTTCGTTTTCTTTCCTGTTTTTATTATTATTCTTATGTGAAAAACTCCCCGTATTAAGCGCTACAAGAACAAAACGTTGATTACGTTTTATATATAATTTTATTAAACGAACAATTCTTATATTCGCCCATTTCGGAAACGGATCTAACGGTTTCGAAGAAATTTTGTACATGCATATAATTTATCAGGTAATCAAAAGTGACCTGTACGGAAATTACGAATTTTGAAATGAAATAATGAGTGAAGCTCGGTTGGCCGGATACTATTTATATATATGTAGGCCTCGTGACGTACCTAGTAACGCTTGAGCATTCGACTTTCACGACCACGGAAAGAGATAGGATTCTGTGAGATGGCAGAACTAATATAAGACTTAAGCCAGGCACATAGCAAGAGAAAAAGGTAATAGATGAACGAAACGAGTTTTGTAATGGTGGCTATTTCATAATTTTGATAGACTGCTAATTCCTTCGTGTGACCAGTAGCGCACCCATGGGGGCTACCGGGATTAAGCCCCCCCAGAGGGCTTAGAAAAGTATAAAATACAGAAGGAGCGTAACTTGTAAGCTCCAAACAATTTCGCAGCTAAAATGAATACAAAATTATTACCCAGTAATATTAAGGTTTGACGATTTATTCGATTCATTTTATCTTATTTATCATCGTACTGTGTATATTTTCCCCCTTTATTTTTACTGATCACGTTCAAATGACTAGCGCGACTTAATTTAACTATGCAGTGTGACCCAAAGAAGACGGACGGTTTTTGGTAACGCTGCTACAACATCCTATAACGAAAAGGAGCGCGCATTTTTTATTATCACGACAGTGCAAAGATAGTTTCAGAAGAATTCAAAGTTACGCGAGAAGGTTAGCTACAAATAAAACTTTGTGAAATAAACAGTCGCGGACATAAAAGCGGACATTAGTGGAAAGCCTATTACAGTGTTGACAGGATTAATGACATAAGGAAGTAGAGGGGCGTGTAACTGTCTATAAAACTTTACAATCCTGTGATGGTCTATCAACATTGGCGAACTGAGACCGTATAAATATGTCCCACCTGCAATAGCACACTACTGTTTCGCGGTTAGGATTTTTGTATACAAAAAGACTAAAGGAGTAAACTCTAAAAAAAAAAATGCTTCAAGGAGCAACAGGGTACAACTGGTGTATTTTGTTATGTAATCTAATGATCACTGGAAACAGAATGATTATTAATGAATACAGGCCGGATGAACTTATAATAGAAACGGCTGTATCACAGATATATCTGGACGTGGTACCCACATTGCCGAATCGGCTAGATAACTGCGCTGAAGAAAGCAATAGAAAACTGCTTTAGTATAATTTTCAAGAAAGTAATCACCATCCAGAACCTATTCAAAATAGCAAGGGACTAAGGTTTATTTCTTCAAAAAGTATAATCAATCTATAGTAATTAAGCGAATCCGGTGGCACGACCAGAAGAAGAAATAAAATTCGAAAGAATACAAACGTCATTACACGAGTTGATAAAAATGTCCACGGTAGCAGATGATTAATTGCCCACACCAATAATCATACACTCGGATAGAAAGACATTAGTTTACATACATTAAAGAAACTTTCAAACGTATTTATCTATACGTATGTGAAAATGCAACGATAATTTAAAATTATAAAATCAATAAACCAAATAACTAATTTCGTCGCCACAGTAATAACAAGTATGTAAAGTTAAAATTTCACTAAATCGAAGAATCGTATAAATGCTTTGAAAATAATGTGTAATGAGTTGGACAAACGGAAAGTAGACACCGACGATGAACTGAAACCGGAGATTAGTACGCGAACTCGGCTGAA
This sequence comes from Coronaproctus castanopsis, assembly GCA_032883995.1. NCBI lineage: Eukaryota > Metazoa > Arthropoda > Insecta > Hemiptera > Monophlebidae > Coronaproctus > Coronaproctus castanopsis. Next base: position 298,746,370 of record CM065052.1, read on the forward strand.
GAAACGGCGAATAAATAATTATAATTATAAGGTCAAAACGCCAATTACAGTGTAGGCACTTGCGAAATAATTATATATATTAAAAATATATATAATATATGAACAAAAATAAAACTAGACCGCATTCACACGACACGCGAATTAACGTAAATCGTATTAAAAAGTGAAAAAATAAATCACTAATACCGGCAAAAAGTAATAACGTTTCTAATGAAATACGGCACCTATGTATTTATATCTAAACGCAACAAGAAATAGAAATATCAATCCTATACCCGTATTCCACCTGGAGACACATTAACGCACACTAAATCACAAGCGCAGAAAACAGGACTTCATATAAATAATATGCGCATATTACTACGCAAGGAAGCTGTTACTCGAGTCAATGACGATGTATAAAAAACGCAGAACTTTTTATGAAATATGTTTTATCGCGTGAAACAAACTTACTGAAAAGTAAGAACTGAAGTAAAAAGTAATATATATTTAAAAAAAAATAGGTTTAAAAAAATATGACTATATGTAAATTTACTGTCAAAATGAATATCTAGCTGCGTTCGTTCACTGTGATGCCGATTAGCATCATTCGGTTATATTTACAATTGTAATAAATACTTTTAAACCGTCGAGAATAGTGTTTCTAATTTATCAATTAACTTTTGATTTAAAACCAATAACACTCGTTGTACCTCCATGAAAAGTAATTTTTTTTTACATTTGGTAGATTTTGTAATTGTAGTTATATAAAATAAATGCGTCTGTGCCAATATTTTACGTATTTTTGCTCTGTTGAGTCATTTTGCGCCTTTGGCAACATAATTCTTTGGTCGACTGAGAACACTAAAATTTCTGAAAATCGATTAAAATGATGGTTGCTGATTTATATTAAGTAAATATTGGGGGAAAAAAGAATTACGCGTAATAACCAAAAATCATGACTGAAAGGATTAACATGTTATTTTATAGAGACAGAAAAAGGCTAAAGTTCAATAAAAACTTTATGGCTACAATTACGGTAAAATCGCGTCATCGAACGATTAGAAAATGAACGATAGAAGCCAAACTTGTCGTGGATGCTAATTTAAAACGTATGTGTTAGTTGGATTTCTTTGATTAAAACAGAAATATGAGAATTTATAAAAATTGAGATTAAAAAACAATTTACTTATTCAAGGTGAAGAGCGATCAATCGTTTACGTGTATTAATCGTCGTATTAAAATGTAATTCTGACGATCTGTCAAAGGCTGGGGAAGACTAAAAAACATCTGTGCTTCAGAGCGCAGCGAAGAAGTGAAAAGACGTTTTAACTACAATCGATACAATTTTTTTTTAATTTTACGCATGCGTATATATAAACACACACACATATATATATGTATATATAAGAATAATCTACCTATATGTATAAGTCGATGACTGCAAAACGTGATTTGATGATGGGTGTTGGTAGCGCGGTACATGTGAACAGGGTATATATATATATATATATATATATATATATATAAAATGTCGTGGTGGTGTAGTTGCTAGAGGGCTCGATTACCAGCGCGACAGGGGGGTTCAAACCAACACACCAGATAGAAAGTTTTCATCATTATTTAATTCTTAATTGTCAGGGTGAAAGCAATGGCACCCCACTCCATATAACATCATATGTCTTGAATGCTAACTCATTTTGTATGTAAAAATAAACATATTCCACAACGAACAATACGACGGTGTATATGTATACATATATATATATATATATATATCCATCTGTTATTTCCGCTCGCTCGTTTGGCTGGTTAACTTCCCATATATACCGCGCTAATAGAAGTTTCACTTCATAATAACTGAAAATATTTTATTTTTAATGTAATATTATAAATTTTAAGAGATCCCTTTTTTGAATTGATTAACATATTATAAAAAATTGCTACATATCACAGTAGGATTTGGCATCATCCTTATTTATACACCACAATAATTGACATAGAGTAAGGCATAGGAGAAAAATTTTCAAAATTCCAAGCGTAATAACGAAATGAAAATTCGGAATGCAAACATTACTAATAATAATGAAAGGCATTGAAATTTCTTTACCATTTGTCGGTGCAATGTCAGCATTATTAACGACATTCATGTTGCTAACTTTAAAGATTTCTTCCTTCATTTCCAATCTGAAAACACCACCATCTACTTCGCTTATTGAGTAACAATTATTACTCTGCCCTTGATGAGACATAGTAGTGGCAGTAATAGTAGTAGTAGTAGTAAAAGTAATATGAGTAGCACTAGACGAAACTGCGATAGTTACAGACGATGAAGATGGTAATGACGATGGTACTATAGGTAGATTCTTGGATGGTGCGGCTGAAAACCAGATTTTTACTTTTATATTAATCAGTTTGTTCGAATATATTTATGTAGAATTATTCTTTTAAAAAAACACATACAAAAACACATAACTTTGTATAGGCTTGTCAAGCTGTATTATACCCGTTAACAATGGATGAAGAATATAAACTGTGAAATTACACATAAAAAAAGTCTGTGCCTCCGAATGCAGGGAAGAAGTAAAACTTAAAAACGATACAGTTTTTTTTAAATTTTTACGCGGGTTCATGTATAAACACACACACACAACACACATACATGTATATATACAAGAATTAGCCTATAGTGTATAAGTCGACGCGCCTGAAAACGTGGTTTGAAACAGGAGTGTTGGTAGTGCGGTACATGCGAACAGAATGTATATATATGTCCGTTATTTCGTTGGCACAACAAATGACACAAAATGTGGTTATATATATATATATATGTATGTATGCGTGTGCGTGTATGTATATATATTTATATATATATATATGCGTATATATGTATGTATATATACATATATATATCCGTCCGTTAATTCAGCTCGTTCGCCCGTTTTGCGAGTTAACTCCCCATATAAACCGCGCCAGTAGAAGTTTCAAAACAGTTCAGATTATCGTTGGAATTTCAGCTGGCTCTCGACACGATCGGAAAGACGAAGGCGTTTTTAGTTTTAGATCATTTTACGTGACCTATTGAAAAGTAAAACAATTTACTATAAAATTACACCGATTAAGCCGGCTCGACAACTACTTGACGTAGTAACCGATTTACAGTTATTATGCATCAAATATTTGTAAAATTTAAAGGTTTTCCCGGAAATGGGATTCGTTGGGGTTTTTTAATATATATATATATACAAAACAACTTAACACACATGCACACGTATGTATATATATATATCCTCTCTCTTTGACCTATTAAAACAATCATCAGCCTTGCGTTTACACAGTTCGTAAATAATGTCGTCGTCATACGAGTAAACCTAGACGAGATGAACGTGTTTGAACATGTTGTGAATTTTAAACGGAGAAAGGAAGGTTACGAAACTGTTATTATCGGAATTACAAGTCTAGATGTGAATTATTATTACCCGCTTATAGGTAGCGAATAGAACGACAAACAAGTGTATATGGTCACGGACGAAATAAAATTAAACGGATTGATTCAAATCGCAATCGTCACTTTTAATTTAAAAAATGACCAACATAAAAAAGCACCGGGGATTTCAACCGCTGATTTACAGATTTTCCTTATTATCAGTGTGTTATATATATATACATGTGTGTATGCGTGTATGTGTGTGTAGTTGTAATACAAGCAGGCTCATTTTCAAGAAAACGCTAAGCGACCTTGTTTTATGAAGCAAGTGGACAAACTAGCCGAAAGCTACACACGAAAAATAAATTTTATATATATATAAAATTGATTAAAGGCAGGCCACTTGAATAACATTGAACTAAACGAAATACAGGTATAAACCTTTCTAGGCGATAATTTTTTTTTATCCGCTACATAACAAAATTATACATACTAAAAACTTCCATGGAATCTACCCTCACCATTAGTCTGGTCGGACGATTTGTTTTTTTTTTTTCTTTTTCGGTTTCCATATCAGTTTACCAGTAGATACATATGTATATAACACACACACACACATATTTTATATATATATATATATATATATATATATATATATATATATATAGAGAGAGAGAGAGAGAGAGAGAGAGAGAGAGAGAATTTAACGAATATTATATTTTATATCAATCGGTATGTAAATAAGTAGGAAGACGAGTATCTCAGTTACGGTAATAATAAAATCTCGCTAGTTGATCGTGCCCAAAATAACCGAAAGGTAGATTTAAGTCGGGTTGAATAGATTTGTAACGCTTACATGAAAATAAGTAAACTCCTACAATTTTTCACTTCGAGCACGCTCGACTTTAATACAAGATAAAAAGATCGAGAGAAGTAGTGTAAGCATTGAATGTATTTAGGTAGCGTCGTGTCGCCCCGGAGAGAGTTGCACAAATTTAATCGCTCTTTTAAAAGCTCTTTTATTTTGAACAACCAGCTTTTTTTTTGCTCTTTGAGGTTTGCTGTTTGCGCAATGAATGAACATAGTTCCCTGTGGACAAATTACGGTACTGTACAATGCGAGTATAATACACAAGCACATTACATAATCTTATTCTTAGTATGCTACAAAAAATCAGTAAACATTTCACAATTTTGAAAAAAATTCTAAACAAAAACGGGATAAAAGTACAAATATAGTTTTCGAAAAATTAGGTTTACATTTTGGACAGCAATTTTGGAAGAAGACGGAATTTCGAAGTCGGTTAAATCGTAATAATCCTTCTACCTGTTTTGAGGGCATTGAAGTGCAGATTAAATTCGTCAACGTCGCGGTAACATTTTCCACTTGGGATGTTTCAGAATGACCGCCAATAAAATTACGAAAAAATGCAACTATAGGTTTTTGTAGTATTCTCACGACTCTGCTCGATTGAACGACAGCTGCGCTCCGTTCGTTTTAGTGTACGTTGCGAAAAACGAAGAACGCACAGAAAATAAAAAACACCATGCTAGAACCTTGTATAACTGGTAAACTAACTAGAGACCAAGTCAACAACAGGTTACAATGCTGCGTAGATAATGTAATCGAATATTTTTCAAAATAGCAAATTGCTCTTAATCCTTTTAAAAACGTTTGCACTTTTTCCACTCGTCGAAGATCGTCTTTTTTTTACCTCGGTGTCATTTTGGACAAGATATTAAGACCTACACAGAACTAAAAAAACCGACAGCGAATAGGAAAACCTGAAGGACTTAGACGATAGTGACGTTCCAGTCAAATGACTGAAACACCAATTGATTGAGCTATACATATATACATATATATTTGTGTTTCAAACTTAAAATTTGCACCCTGTCATTGTAATTATATAAAATATAAGCAACTGAAACGATAAAGAGTTTGCTAACATCTCTTACGACAAAGCGATACGATGAACATTTTAAAAACAGCGCGATACGCTACTTAAATAAATTACTATCACTTCGTTCTTATGATTGAAATAAAATAGTATACAAAATTTAGAAACGATTAAATCGTACGTATCTGACATAATTTTATTAAAAACCTACATAATAATCTAACTCTACGTTGTCGGCTATAATAATATAACGTAAGATTTAATTATATATATATATATATATATATATATATATATATATATATATATAAAGAAAATAGTTATATTTTCTTAATTAATTAAAAATATAATAAGTTCTTGGGTTTAGTCAAATTCGATATTTCGTTTGAAGCGAGTGAAGTTAATTTTTACGCTACACAAAAGTTAACACAATAAAAACAGTACTATTAAATTATTAGGTTTTATGTGTTCTCAAATGAAAAACACAGTGCTCTAAGAAGGCAAAAAAGATATTGAGTCAGAGCGGCGTATTGGCCTTCGCACTGCTCGATATATGTACCAATGATAAATCAATTGGGAAAGTTACAAAGCATTTCAGTTTTGTAGACGATCTTGTCTTCATAGCACAAAACAACGCATTCGAGGATGTAGAACAGACCTCAATGAAATGATCGAGGATCTTGAAAATATTATTACTAATCAACTAAAACCGAATTTAAGAAATAAACTCAGACATGCGTCTTTCGCCTTCGTAACAACTGTAAATCACATGAAACGATACGAAGCTCGACCACTTCGATAATCCTAAGTATTTAGGAGTTACATTAGAACAGAAGACATTGCGGAGCAACAAAAGTGAAAATAAGAACGAGAAATAATATCGTTTTGAAATTAATAAATGTTAAATGAGAAATGACGCATACTGCGAAAACACTTTGCTACTCAGCAGAAGAATACACGTGTCCAGTTTGGAACCGTTCGACATATACGAATATAGTAAATGTCGCTTTGAACGAAACATGCAGAATAACTACAGACTGTTTAAAAGCAACACCGCTACACAACTTGTACGAATACGGCGGAATTGCACTATCTGACTGACACGATGTAGCAGTAAACAAAAGGACGATGGAATATATACAACGAACGCCACCCACTACATAACTATAGAAGACTTTTGCTAACGGAAGATTAAAATCGAGACGTAGTCTTTATGGAGGAGTCGAAGAAATTTATAACGTTACTAATGCAGCGGAATCTGTTCCAACAGGAAACGATTTAAATTTTACTCGATGGCCCACCTTAAACAGAATAAAAAGTGGAGTGGCACGAAATAGATTGAAAATGGCGGAAGAAAACGCTGGGAATGTGATTTAGCGCTGAATAACGAACATTTATTCAAGCGCGACTTCTTCCGGATGCAGATAAATTATATTCCAATATGGATGAAGAAACTTAAAAAAGGTCTCTTGTATCGGTCGCAGGAAAGGTTACGACCGAATTCGATATAATAATAATTTTTCAAAACAACCGCTACTGCATCGATAAAAATCCAAGCTTAATTTCGAAAAATTTTAATCAGAACAAATTGTTTTTTGCAGCGGAAATTTTTCAAATTAAAATATTCTACGAAAAATAAAAAGAAAACATTCTGAAAATAATGAAGAAAGGTCAACTCCCAGTCAAATTCAATTACTGAAAAATAATCAGCGCGCGTCATTCAAGTTAATACCGGCTTGATAAAAATATGGCCATTGTTAAAAAACGAGTTTGTCGCTATTTTAATTACAAACCAACGAGTCGTTGAACGATCTCATTGTTAAAGCCAATATAATAGAGACTGCGCGCTTCATTCGTTCGTTAGAAGGGAAGTTCATTAATTTCTGGACTAGAAAAAACAATTCGATTTATCGCTAGAGTTCGTTTATAACGACTTAAATAATTAATAACGAAAAAGATCATCCTCACATACACATGTACTACACACACACATACACGCGGAGCAAACACCCGGATATTTAAATGACATTCTCGCGCTTTATTATTGTACCAATAAATGGAAAAGACTCGAAAACGAACTATTATCCAACAATAGCGCTAATTTCTCGCGTTTTTAAAATATCCGTTAAAATACCGAATAATAGAGAATAAACGCATTTAGGAAGAATCAGATTTTCGTCAAATGAAAAAGGATGTAAAATAGATATTTAATATTTGACGGATTAAATAGTTCAAATTTATACTAAATAAAAATTATTTAGAGCAGTATCAAATCACGTGGAACGCACATAACAGATTAATCAATATTTCCTTAATTCTAATGACAACAAGACGTTTCGATATAGCAGAAACAGAAAACTGTATTAAATCTGTACGGACACGGTTTACCACATCCTACAAGGATGCACTTAGGGATAATTTTAAATTCCCTTTTATCTATTAATGGTATTTATCGGAACATAATAGCAGGCATGTACACAAACGTAGAAGCGCGAATACTCGCAGAAAGAACGAGGAAGTACTTTTATATCGGAAAACGGGTAATGCAAGGCGATCCGCTATCACCATTATTATTTATCGGTGCTCTGGAAGGGAATGTGAACAAAGGGGCATTAATATGAATGGAGAATTTCTAAATAGTCTACGTTTTGCGGATGATGTAGTGTTGGTAGGGAAAAATTTAGTTGAGCTAAAAGAAATTATTGCGGAGCTTGATGCAGCGGGGAAAGAAGCTGGTTTACATATGAATACAGAAAAAACAAAAATCATTGCGAACGTAAGCGAGAAAATAATGATTGAAGTAGACGGCTAAAAAATTGAATACGTACATTAGTTTACTTAAGGCAAATACTAGAACGGAGAAACATGACTAAAGAAGAATAGAAGAATATCATTAGATAAAAGTATCTGTCTCTAAAACGTATATATTTAAAGGTATATTCGAGATCAGAGCGAAAAGTATATTCAATAGTAGTTGTGTGGTTCCAACGCTGACATATAGCTCTCAAACGTGTCTACAGGTAAAATGGAAGACAAGAAAGTAGAGAATAGTCAGAATAGGATGTATAGAGGTCCGTGTTAAGTGTTCGACGAAAGAGTAAAATCAGAAATATACATTTATCGGAAGACAATTTAAAAATGCGGGAAACTTTGTTCATGAATGTAAGAGGAAAAAATGGGATTTGGCTGGATATGTTGTGAGATTGGCGGATAATAGATGAACATACAGGATTAAAAGTTGGTATATTGCAAATAAAAGAAGAAGAGGTAGGCAATTTTTGAGATGATGGGATGACGGGATAGCTAATTTTATATAATAAGCAATACGAGAGAATTACCAGGGACCGTAGGGAATGGGCAAGGTTGAGGAAGGCCTTTGTTCGGAATGTGGGCTTTTAGTTCTAGTTTTAGTTATTGTAAATTTATATTTCCTAAGTATCTAATAAAGCTTCTATTATTATTCAAATCAAATTTATTTCAGAAGTGTTTACAATATTAACAATTTAATTATAAAACATATAATAATAATATTGGAAAAATATAATTACAACATTAAAATTGTAATAAGAAACAGAGCTAAAGATAAAAGATAAATACAAGAAATCTCGGTTATATAAACGCGCGAGTACCGATCATTTTAAAATGTGATCATATGCGCACGCAACTGCCATGTAGTAACTTAACAACTAAGATCTTATTGTAATATACAAACTAACGAGTAACGCGAACTGAGTAAAAATACAAAGATTACCCCATTAAAAGTTAGAAATAACAATTAGAAATAAATAATTTAGAGCTAGATTAAAAAAAGAATAATTTACATTTCTAAAATAATAAAACAAAAAAATCACCCACACACGCACATCCATTTAGTACAACCACCTTAGAAACTATAAATAAAAGTTAATAAGATATTTTTTATAACTTAACTCTAATTCAAAACGTAAGAAGCCAGCGTTTTACGAAGTCGACGTTTGTAGTTAACCAAGTCTACTTTTACAGACTCCGGAATTAAATTGTAAGAGCCAAAGCATAAATGGCCTCCTGCATGCGGCTGGAACTTATTAAAACGCGATACTTTTGCTTTATCTGTGCCAGCAATTCTTGTTTTCCCTCTTACACTCGCTACATTGAAATAATTTTTGCGTTTTATAACAAAATTTAGAATAATAGCCGCACATTTAAAATGGACGCACTCAAAATATTACTATAAATATTTCTAAGAACTGTTTTTTGCAATGAACACAATGGATTTAGGTTGTACTCTGCTGCTCCTCCCCAATGTATAATACCTTAGGTAAGAACAGGTTGGTATAAAGCTATATAAAAATGATGTAAATGGTTTAGAGTGAAATATGTTTTTAAATAATAAAATGAATAATTCAACTTCCGTATCTTGCTAGCATTATAAATCAACTGTTTACTAAATATTTAATTTCATATGCTCTTTGTATCACATAACTATTACCTAGACACATATTTTCATGGGTTCAAAATTAAATATTTGCTTTTCTCAGGATTTACAATTAATCGATTATTAATCAACCATTTTGATATTCGATCAATTATTATTAGTATTAGTAGTCGTAGTTTTAATTACGAACGGAATTAGTAAATAGCAAAAAGAAAGAATTTAATAAGTTAACCGTCGAAGAAATAAGAAATAGGATAAATCGTAATTTATTATATTGAGAAGATTAAATTTTATTTAGATATTATCGTTGTTTAAAATTATAGATATTTAAGTAAAATACGATAAATCGAGTTTAATCGGATCGCTACCTTAAAATTTGTAATTATTAAATAAATATACTATTATGAAATGAAAAAAAAAAGAAAAAAAAAGAAAATCCAAGGAGTACACACTGTGTCGGGTTATTTCGCCTTCATTAATTGCACCGAAGCATTAAACGATAAATAGTGGGATGGCCTACGTATTTTAAGTGTCCCAGAACATCTTCTGTTTTTAATCGGCGGGTCTGTATAATGGCGGTAAAGCATCCGTTATTATAGATAATTAGGTACGGCCACGAAGTAAGACAACGACGCGCGCTTTATCTGTTACTTTTTAACGTCTATACTGAATTCATTATTGCGAAAAAGGTTTTCTTCTAATTGCAGGTAGACGGATTTCAAGATACGCCGATGACGTAGTGTCGATGAAAAATGACGGTCCTACGGACTCGATAAACAAATTACAAACCGTAAGCGATATACCTTTAGACTATAAATAAATCTGAAGAAAACTAAAAATCGCGATTGTTGACAAACAAGCTGAAGCTCGCGCAAGTGTTAATGGATTTCGAGTTGTCATCGACGAATTCGTGTATTCGGACTCTTTAATGTCGAACGACGGATATTACGAACGTGAAATAAAACGAAGAATAAATATGAGCCGCGCGGTTGTACTTAAATTGATCATTATATGGAAAGATTTGTAGATGTCAAGAGGTACTAGGATTAAAATTATGAACGGTTCGGCTATCTCCGTATTCGAGCGTGGTTATGAACAATTACGAAAGAGAAGATAAAAGAATTCAAATTTTCGAATTACGGTTAATTACCGTGTTGGAGAAAGCTTCTGAGAACATCATGTATGGTTAAAATTACTAATCGAAAAATCTTGCGGAGGATAGGTGACAAGTTAAATTTGGGTAGCAACGGTTCGGTTACGTAAGCTTCGATGTTTCGGGCATGAGACAAACCAATAGTCAATTGAGAAAAATGATATTAGATACCAGACTAGCTGGCGGGAGTTATAAGACCTCAACAAAGATGAGCTGATGAAATGAAAGATCAGGTACGCTCGAAAATAAGTACTTTAACAGCTTGTAGTCGCCTGGCATTGAACAGAGGTCAATGGAAAATAATTATTCACGAAATAATTCGCTAATCATGATCACGATGTTCTGAGAAATTCAACAACGATATTATATATATATGCCAACGACATACCGCGCTGAATAAACCGGTTCTCGCGCGATCATAATTCATGTGGACAAAAATAATTCGATGTAGCTAAAAATTCAGAAGTAATAATGTTCATCGCCATTACGTTTATACGGATAGAGATCGCAGTTTAATAAAACCCGCTCTTAGTAATAAATAGGGCTTAAATATAGTTTAGAATATATAGACAAATAAGATTATAAAAAAAAATAGGATAATGTGGAAGTATTAAACGACACGATGACGTAACTAGTTAATCGCTCCCTCGTAATCTGCGAAATGCTTAATTTATATTTTTTGTATCTTAAATGCGGGACGTGGTGAATGTGAATACTAATTTCTTGAACAAATAGATACATACTTACGAGACACTTATAAAATGTAACAACTTGATTATCGGGGAGTGTACGATTCCAAGATTTTAGTATAGGAAAGAACGTTAAGAAGACATTTGTTCCGAATAATGTATAGTTTATTAATCGTGGAGTTACTTACGTTACGATAGATAAGGCGCGCATAAAAAATAATTTTTTTAGAATGGGAGCTGTGTATATTTGTCGATTGTTCGTTAAATATTGGGAGTTTAATTTACGTGCTTAACAAAATTATTAGTTCACAAAGCATTTCTGTAGTGCTTTCTCGGTGATACATATTTTCAATTTAGAAATTAAATAAAGATACCCGTACTACTACTACTATATATTATATAATCAAAACGGTCCACTAATTTCAGGACCTGATGATGCTGTAAACGGTGAAACGAGTATATATATATATATTGTTATACGCTATCAAAAATTATTTTTATTTTATTCTATTTTTATAGTAGTCATCTGTTTACGGCGAGCCAAGATATTTCACGGCAGGTTTCCCGTCTAACGTATAATGTAAAATATGCGGTTTACGTCTAGTTAATAATACGAATATAATTGATAATACGCGCGCAATTATCAGTACGCTCTAAAAAAGTTTTAATCAACCACTTAATAAGAAGCTACTACGTATACATCTGTTATTATATGAACCAGATCTGTTTGATGGTCAGTTTCCAACGGCACGCTTAAAAAATTACAACTGATTCAAAATTACTGTTGCAGAGTTATGTTAAATCAAACTCAGTGATACTCATTTAGAATCGGGACTTCCATATTTACTCTACATATAAATAAATTATTTAAAAAAATAATAATAATAATAATAAATATATATATATGAGTAAATTTATTAATTTTATACGTGACCGGGACATGCTAAGTCTGACTGTGCGTTACTGTAGGTATAAACATGGTACAATTAAGGATAGGTCGTTTTTATGTTTAGCGTTTATTTCAATTATTTTTATTCCTACAGTTATTTTTATATGTGTGCGATGTGCATATGTGTATGAGTGTGTGTACATCGTCTGCTGCATTATCGTATTTTCTTTGTTTTTATTATAGGTTTTGTTTTTTTACTCGATTGTTCTCGTATAACCGAATATTTATATTATATTTTTTTACTCTATACAGTACTAGATTTAAGATAAATGTTAATCAGGTACTTATGCCGCACATGTGTTATACGCTTCAAGCACTGTTTAGATAAAGTTCATCTTCTACTTTAGTTTTTTGTTTTTCGTGTATTAATTTAAATTTTTCATTTTGCAACCGATTTACGTATTTTATTGTAACTATTCGTACAAGTCCGTTCCTAATGATATCGTGCCAACTGTGTACGAAGATGATTGCGGTATAGTCGACGTGTAATATATTTCATAGAAACGCGTTTAATAAATTTAAAATAAATTGTAAACGAATTGACGAATGATATAAAGAAAATTGTTTACAGGTTCAATACATTATGTAGGACGTCACACTGGTAAAATGATAAAAATATTTAACAAATATAACAGAGATTTAGTCATACGAAATAATAACGCAATTCAAATCAATTATTAGTAACGACAAAATAAAAGATCTAAATATATTTAAAAAATTCCCGGTGTACCTGTATAAATTAAACTGTAATTAATGCGAAAAAAGAATTTCGTAGTAGAAATAGGCGGACAATTCGCAATAAAATTTAAAGAACATTTGTGTATATATGAACGATGATGAAAAGTCATTATTTGGAAAGAAATCAATAATATTAACCAAAATTATTATAAAATTATAAATGCGGGAAAACATTATAAAAAAAAACCAAGAAAATTATTAGAAAAAATGTAAATAATAAAGAAATAGATAGAAATAATTTATTAAATTCAACGATAAATTTCGATGAATTAATTTTTGAGAAGTATATTGTATATATATTTTTTATTTTTATATTAGACAGGAGAAGTTTTTATTTTTCTTGTTATTCAGTGTAATTGTTTATGGATAAAATTCATATCGTCGATTTGTTGATTTCGTTTTTACCACATATACGCTATTAGATTATTTTATAATCTTCCTTTTGTATCATATCTTCCATAGATAATCATAATTATCCGCTTTTGGCTCCTGATCTGTCAGACAGTGTTAATACCTGTCCATTCCTTCATGATTTCACATTAGGTTTTCCTTCCTCTACCTCTTCTCCGTTTTCGTGTGACGTTTCCATCAGTGATTATATTTCTCAGGACACGACTAAAATAGGCTATTTTCCGTCTATAATTTTATTTAATTATTGCAAAATCTTTGTATTCAATACCCATCCGTGATAACCGCGATGAAATCTGTTTTCTCATTTTGCTATTTTTTATAATATTGTACACGTAAGTTAAGTATTTTCTTACATTTCATTTTAATTATTTTCCTTTTGTATTTTTTTTTAAGTTGTATATATTTTCATATTAATTTTTTTTTATGTCTACTTAATAATGACTTAATATTCGAAAAGCTTCGTGGTCTCTTTTTACATATGAAAAATTTTAGCGATTACTTTTTTATTGTTTATTTATCGAAATAAAGTAATAAAGGTATATTTTGTTAGAATATTTATTGTATATTAATTTATTTATTGTAATGTAGTTCGCATAACGGCTAAAAAAACAATTATAGGCTTGTGATTATTAAATAATACAATGAACAATTTAAAAATTATAAAGAACTATAAAAAAAAATACAACCACATCGCAAGTACTCGCATACGTTAAAACACGCATTATTTATGGCGTTCCATTTATACAATCCTACTCATAATTCTCGATAGATTAATAAATTCAATATATAAACTTTTACCCGCATTCCGGCGTACACTAACAAAGGAACAACACACCCACCACATATACAAATCTTGCAACGATAAAAAATGCCTTAATATATAGAAGCAACAATATCGCGTATACATTGAACATTTAACGAATATTAAATTAAAAATTAGATTTAAAAAACAAAATTGTTCAGAACACGTCAATATTTTAAACGGAAGCAAAATTCGTATGTTCCTATCGTAAAATATGTTCCGGATATTAAAGAAATATCTTATATATGTATCCGGGACATATTTTACACGATGTTTACATCCAACATCACGAGTCCGTTAATACGGTACAAAATTAATTTCGGACAACATTTCGGAAGGATGGAAGAGTTTGATACGTCTATATATTTTCGTCATCACTAATGTTTGTGAACGCAACACGGCGTTTCTATAGATAATTAAATTAATTAAATCGTTAAAAACTTATTCGATAATAAATTTATCAACTTTCGAGAGTGTACATTTTGATCCTAAACATCAGTTGAAGTTTCTAATTAGTACCGCCATGAACGGTTTTTGTTAGTTTAACAATACACTCCGCATAGGATAGAGGACAATATCAACATATGGTCGAATCTTCGCTAAATGGTCATCCGTAATCGTGATCATCGGCTGGAACTATGAAGAAGAAGAATTAAATTAATATTTCGACCGCGTATACCGCAAACATATATACGTATATATATATATCCCCCTTTGGGGGCACGTATACAGGTGCTCTCAAAGATCCGGAGCTGTAACCGAACGGGGTGCGTCCATAGGTGGCGGATAGTGAAACGGCCTACAGATATGTAGGTTAGCTGCGAATAAGACGTCAGTCGAATAAGCAGTCGCAGACCAACAGCGGCTACTGGTGGAAAGCCTCATGTAGGTAATTCCAGGAGACACGAGGATGCAGCGGACAGCTTGAGGAACTGCCTACTAAAAGTCTGCATAAATTCTATGACTGTCTCTCCCTCGGCGAGTTTGGGTCGCCATAAAAACCCTACCCCGTTACCTCCTCAGTAACAAACCGCTGCCTCCTGGATAGGATATTGATTCAAAGGCTAGGGTCCCATCCCAAAATAATGGTATATTCCTTTTCCTTCCTGCCTTCCTTCCTTCTTTCTAATTATCCCATTTTCTTTTGATTCCCTCTCCTTTATTTCTCAGCATAAGCCGCATTATGTTTCTGGAAAACATATGTGGTTGCTGAAATATATACATATATATGTATTTGTGTGAAATTATATCGACTAAATAGTGTTAGTTCAGACGAATAATAAAATTAATAACTTTAACCTGAAATTATTTACTCGTGATACCGAGTAATAGAAATGACTTATTATATTATCGGAAAAAATTCCACAATTTACAAAGCTAGATTTGTTTACTACGTAAAAAAAATAATTAAATAACATTTTTTTTTGTTCGCTATAAATTCCGGAAATAATAACATTGCAAAAGTCGAAAAACTTTGAAAACCAATTATACCATGTTATTACGTAAATCGTAATAATAGTAGAAAAAAAAATTATTTTATACGGCTATTTCGTTGAAAATAATTGAATAATAATCTATTCGTTTATCGCTCAATTTATTACTCGGTTTTTCGTCTGTAGGTGTTAATAAAGATCATTTTCCCGAAGAATTATTCTACGATAATTTTAGACTATAAAATCCAAAACACGCGTATATAATTTTTTCAAGATTAAAAAAAAAAAATAACGAACAATTCTAAAAATTTCTGATAAGACGTTTGCCATTGGACAACAGTTGCATTAGAAATGAGTAAATTTGTAAATTGTTCGATGAAAGGAATTGTGTTATTAACAGTAATGGCGTTGAATATTTCTAAGTAGATACTGTGATATTTTAACCAATAGGTTTTTTTTGTAATAGTTCCATACTTCAGCGTCAGCTTCAAGTTACAAAAAATTTGTGGTAAATGATAATTGGTGTACGATCATTTCCAGCCAGGTCATTACGGCGATAAACCACTGTTTTTTTGGTTAGTTGAGACGAACAGATAGCCAAATGAAGGTTTGACCATGTGCGATTAAACTGTAACGAGCTAAAGATTTAGGGATTTAGGATAAGAGAGGGTTTCCATTTAAGATAATGTTTTTCGAGATTTTACCATTTTCGTTATAATAGGAACTATTCCATAAAGGATTTTTACGAAGGCTTTGAAAATTGTAAATTTATCAACGAGATGCGTACATCTTTATCCGTATCTCATCTTATTAAACGAGCAATTCTAATTCTTGTATATAGAAGATAGAAAACGTTGGAAAAATATTTGAGGAATGTCTACACCCGGCAGCTGGTTAATATATAGTCATATCGTGATATTTTCTCCTTCTTCTTTAAGCCTTCTGACGCCAATATTCGGCGTACACTTCTACCAAATCCTAACACCGTTGACTTTTCTGAGTCATACGCATCCATGTATGACCTGCCTGTTAAAAGTTTGTACATACGTGTGCAATTTATTAAGTATTTGAAAATAGCTCGTATCGCCTTTTCTCTATACTTATCTAAATAACAGTTTCAGCTCAATCGTATAAACTGTACGAATTTTGAAAGCTTAGAAATTTCCCTTTTACCGTGTATGCGTCGATAATGAAGTTAAGAAATACATCATAAATGAGCTTTTTGAATTATGGCAGAAGAAGTGGCAGCTGACGTCACAAACCAACAAACTGCGGAAAATCAAACAATCGATCGATCGTTGGATAACTTCACTACCGAGCCGCAGAGATGATGTAGTCATACTGCGTTTTGTCCATACGCGTCTCGCTCGTGCGTATCTTATTAATAAAACTTTGGCTCCTGTGTGTTCCAGCTCTAACATTATCCTCTCTATTTTCCATATTCTAGTTGATTGTGCCTCATACTCTTCGCTTCGTCTCTTAATCTTCCACGTTCGCTTCATCTCCTCTTCAAAGATGAACATGTTTCATTGTCGAATGTAATTACCTTCCTACACCGTTCCGGTCTTTATTCCTCGATCTAATCCTCTTTTTCGATCGTGCCTCTCTTCCGGAAATATTTTTTAATCTCCGAAAGAATTATTTTAATGAAAAAAGTATCGAAATTAATTTGCAAAAAACATTAATCTTCTTCCGATAATTGTCAAAACTGACATTTTCGGTGACAACTCGGGAAATGTATAAAACGATTTAAAATAGTTATATAGATACGTATGTAGTAGGTTTTAATAGTACGAGATTTTAATCTAAATTTATTTTCTGAAAACACAACGATTTTATCGAAAACAATAAAAGTATATATATATATATATATATATATATATATATATATATATATATATATATAATCTATTTATTGGATCTTATCTATTTCGTTTTCGTTTAAGCAAGGATAACGAGTATGCTGATCATGTACTCTGATCTTTCTATGTCCTCTCTCAGATCACGTGATAGTATACGATAAAAATAACATTAACTTAGATGGCGAATGTACTGCCCAATAATTTGCAATATTTACTTTCGATGGAATACGCAAGAAATTCCAGGGGTTACTAAAATTTTTTACTAGCACCTTGCGGAACAGCGATAAAACTTCGTAGCACCAAATAAAATTATACCTACAGCCTCAATATACTTCTGCCTGTGTATATGCATGCGTATATATGTGTGTTATATAAACGTTTTGTGCAAGAATACTTAATTGTATTTAAATTGTTCACATGTGCAACTAATATATATATGTACATCGGGTATTATATATATATATATATATATATAATTCTCACGTTTACGTATCTAGTACACCTAAATTATAGTATTAATAATTACCTCGTGTAATAAGCGCACAGCTCCCGAAAATGTAAGTGTAGACATGGTTGTTATATTATTATATATTATAAATATCTAAACGCTACAGAAGACTCAACCATAGACAAATTCGAATTGTATTTCGCTGATTCCGCAAACCAAATTTTATTTTGTCGAAAAAATACCGAAAATGGTGATGTGTACTTTTTTTTATCTTTTTTCACTTATTAAAAAAAAATATATCCATTGATGAATTTTTTTTATTATTCTGAATTATTACATTTATCATGCGGTATTGTTTCACCATATAATATAAGAAGAAATGTTATTTCCAACCATTAAAAAACTAAAGTTGATATATATTCCGGTTCCACAGTATTTGGACAGATATTAAGGTACACGAAAGGTTGAAATCGCGAAAATCTTTCAACCATAATAGCGTCGCCTTCATCGTAACAAGGCTTAATAGACTGGAAGAATTCTAATATTGGTCCTGTGTCGCAACAAAGGAAAAACTACGGCCAAAAAAACAATTAAATTGGCTTCAGTGGAGAACATTGAACAGGTTACGTACCGGACGTGGCAAAACAAACGCAAAACCGTATCACATGCGATAGTAAATGCGGTGAATACGTTGAAAAGCAAGACCACCGACACCTGTTCAACTGCACACATATTACAGATTTATTAAATACAACTTGTAATGACGATGTGCTTAAACTGATTAATGCACAGATATCTCATATATAGAGAATAGCATCTCAGATTTGACAATAATAATTATATAGCAGAAACGTGGACAATGAAAAAGTCTGATAAAAAGAGAATTGACTCCTTGGAATTGTGGTGTTGGAGGCGGCTTCTCAGGATACCGTGGACAGCAAAACGGACAAATGAGTCTGTTTTACAGAAAATTGACGCCATGCAAAGACTGTCAACCATTGTTTCTACAAGAATGATGAAATTCTTTGGACATGTCATGCGGAGACTAGAAGGATTACAAAAGCTGATGATCATGGAGATTGTTAATGGTAAACGACCACCGGGATGTGTACCGAAACGATGGACAGATGTTGTTCGACAAAAGGCAGAACTTTCAATTGTAGAATGTGTACGACTGTCGGCAAATCGGTGTAATTAGCGTACACTTATTGCTTCAATGACGGACTAAGATTAATCACGATACCCTAATTAGGGTGACGACTACTGATGATTTTATATATATATATATATATGTATATATATATATATATATATACACATACATACACAATACACACTTTATATACGTATATATAGGGTTATTATTAATTTAAATCGCACTAGTGCCTCAATAAATTAATAGTAATAATAATAAAAAAAAAGATTAAAAAAAGGTTTTTAAATGTCAAGTATTTTAGTACGTGTTCGTGTTAGCGCTACACTTAACGCAGCTATATAATAATTTGTACTCGATAACGTTATTTACATGACATAACACAAATATACTCGTACGAGAGTATATAATTAACGGTTGTAGTCACGCTTGACAATTAATTTTATTAAAAGTAGCGGCCGGTTATTTTGAACAAAAATAAAAAAAAAACAACTGAAGGAGACCACAATTTCCGAATTTCTCATTCGTAATGGATGCGTCGACGATCGATAAAATTTACGTAATTTCTATTCGCTTATAGGACATTCGCGTATAAATGTATTTACGGCGTTTGACAAAACTCGTTAATTAGCGAAAATAATTTAAGACGCATTGTTGGAAATGATGAATAGGAAATTATTTTTAATTTATAATAATATCGTACACGCCCACCTTTAACGATTTCCGACACTAATGATAATAGAGAAAAAAAATATAGTACTCATCATAATAATAATGATCATTCAAAGTTATTTTTCGAATTCGAATTTATTTCTCAAATTTAGATTTATTTTATAAATTCAATTTTATTTTACAAATTCTAATTTATTTTACAAATTCTAATTTATTTTACAAATTCTAATTTATTTTAGAATTACATTTTGTATATTACAAAATGTACATAATAAACAGAACGCGGTTATTGTAATACCGAACTATGCGCATATCTGCACCCCCACACACACGTGCGTTAATATAATAAACAAAGAAGCGAACAAAACTATAACAATAATAATAATAATAACCATTATTATTCAAATCAAATCATTTATTTCTTCTTCTTGAATAATAATTTATTTTTAATCGCGTAATAAAGGTACAATCTCAACCGTTAAATGAAATAAGTACCAATTAACACGAAGCCTTTTAAAAACCTAATTTTTATTAATGGGTGTATACGTTTAAGACGTCTCTGCTGTCATATACGATATATTACTTCCATATCTCTGCGATTATGTAAACGTTTCTCGCGTTTTTGAGCAAATTTCTTAACCACTTCCCCGTTAACGGTAGCCACACCTGGAGATCTAAATGAATATTATCATTACGGTACCATTGCACGTAAGATTATATTTTGGTGTCTCTGTATGATTGGAACGCTCAGTACAGCCAGATAAGGCAACTGCGTACGTCTAAATTGGTTTAATGATCTGTATACAAATAATAATTTTGCGGGATATATCCAATACGGATTGGCGACCTATTAACCAGTATAACTGTCCGTACTTTGATTTTTATTTATTGAACTTTCATTCTGACATGAACTTTCCACGACAAACGTTTATCTAGATGCATACCTAGATACCTCGCACAATCATCTTATAGAATATCTTGATTACCAAAGGTATATTATCGGTTACTAGCAGTACGCAGAGTGAAAAGAACGTGGATGGATTTCTACTGATTCGGCATAATCTTCCATCCTCTAGTGCATACCGAATCAACCATTTGTTGAAGCTTGTTTGTAACGTCCCACTGATTATAATCAAACATGTAAATTTCTTCACGTAATTTACGTTGGTTACGCGCACAACTGCGTGAGAATTAATTTTCTTATATAATGTAACACGATACGTCTATACGCATGCACACACACACACACACACATATACATATATGAACCCACGTATCTATGAACTCATATATATACATATATATACATATAAACTTATCCACGTGCATGCACATATACATACCTATTTTTGTACCCATACGTAAAAACTACGTATAATATGTACAAAAGCAAGATATAAAATTTCCAGCATATAATTTTCTTACACGCCAAATATTCAGAACAGAAAATAAAAATTAAATTCAGATGACTTAAAATAAAGAACATTTGCCACGTTAATAATTTATTACAAAATACCTAAAGTCGTGATATTAAATCTCTACTAAAATGTTACTATAATAATTGAAATGCATCGGTGAAACAAGAAAACAGACAGGACGAATTGAAATTTATCGGGTTTTTATATCGATTTTACAAGAGCTTTTGATACAGTAAACCATGAAAAGTTATTAAATAAATTAGAAGAAATAGGAATAAGATCAAAAATCAAAAAGTGGTTTAAAAGTTATTTGCACAACAGAAAAATGATAGTTGGTGTGCAGGGAACTGTGGGAGAAGTACAAAATATGAGCAGTTGAATACCACAGGGAAGCAACTTAGCTCCAATATTGTTTATTATATATATAAATGGTCTACAAAAGCTATTAAAATGTAGTAAAATATTTACATTCGCTGATGACAGCAATAATGACTTCTCATAGAGATATAAAAACTGCAGAAATAAATATGCGAAACGATATACTAATAATGAGCAAATGGGCACATAATATTAATATGTGTCAAAACTAAGTGTATGATGTTAAAACCCATAGCAGAATTTGAACCGCATAAACCAGTGATTATAATTCATACAAATGAATGTGTCCACGACATGAACGAAGATAATGAATGTACATCTAAAAAAATGTGAAAAAATAAAATTTGTATATTCGCACATTTAGGAATAATAATACACAGACATTTAACATGAAGTATGCATACGGAATATATAGCAAACAACATAAAAACAGTTATATCAGCAATATATAAACCAAGGAACTATGCAGGAAATGATACATTGAAGAGGATATATCAAGATTGAGGTATAGTATCCAAGCATGAGGACTAACTAAGAAAACATACACAGAAAAAAATTGAAAGATTACAGAAAAAATGCTTGAGATTAATAATTCGATGCGAAGACAAATCAATTAGTGAATTAATAATTAAATGTACTAGATGTAAGTGGTCTATATTTGTTAGTGAAAACATGGAATTATATCATAAATGAAAAATGTGATATAAAACATGAGAAAAGCATACATACAAAATACTTACTGAGGAAACAATTAAAATACAGAGTACCGATACCGAAGACAAAATATGGCGCACAAATAGACCAATATATTATGACAAGAATGTTAAATGAAATCCCGGAAAAGAGACAAATGTTAAAATAAGAAAAAAGAAAATTAAAATTTGGTTGATTAGTGGTAAATAAAATAATACATAATAACTCAATATAAAAAAAAAAAAACTAGAAAAGGACCTTGTAAAAACGAAATTCAGGAGTGATTAAGCATAGCGACGCTACGAAAGTGCAGATATATATATATAATATAAATAAAGGAATTAAAATAATTACAAATAAGAAAATTAAAAATAAGAAGTGTGAGTGAAAATATGGAAATGGATGTGAACAATTATGTGTCAGCGGGAACAAGTGTGAGTGTATAATTCAATATATCTAAGTTATGAAAATGATTACATAATTATATTAAGATTATGTAAGTTATATATATATATCTGTCGACAAGCAAATGCTTGACGGAACAATTGAGAAATGTTAATTATAAGGCGTGTTTGTGTTACTATATAAATATGCATGTACTATTTATAAATTTAAACAAATATACCTTTTCACAAAAAAAAATTAAGCGACCATTTTTTTTCATTTTAAACGTCGATCATTGAAATATAAGATAAGAACGTTCAGCGTTGCCATATATACTTTGTAAAAATTTTTGTTTTCGAGTATATTTATTTATAACGAAAAAAATCAGCTGATAAGTGAACAACGACCGTTTTTATGTTGCTAACTTTGACTCTAATTTTTGTACAACCCGTCATCGTGTAAAATTATCATACGTAAGATTAGTAAAAGAAAGGTTGGCTCGTCCGTTAAACAAGCGCGCGAATACATAAATGTAAATTATTCATAAATTTTTAATTATGTAATACATACATGTGTGTGCGTATATATGTACGAATGAGACAATAAAAATAAACATCCACATAAATTATAAACTAATTTAGAATTTATATATATGTTTAATATGATAGTCAATTTTATATTAAACATTATGTACAAATAGCGTACCTCAAACAGTCAAATTTTGATGGCTTCGAAATAAAACAACAAATTGTCCATTTTTTTTTTTAAATTAATTATTGATTTCTGGTTAGGCGGTATTATATAGAAGGAAGCTTTTAATTATTTTGCACTTTCAAAAATAGGAATCCTTCTTACTCACGACAAAACCGCCGTAATTTTTTTCCACAGAATTGAATAATTTGGATTTTTACGATTTCAGAATTTTTTCAACATATACAGAGACCTACACCTCGACGAATCTTGATTCTCACCCCTATACGACTGGTCACATAGCTACTTTCCGCTACCAGGTGTATATTACAAATTATGAAGAACTAAATCTACCAAGCACGTTTACATTAGAAGCTAATGATAAAACTTTCATTATCTTTATTTCTACTGATGATCTTGTATGTTTTAAACGTAACTCGACAGGACACAAAGCAGATAACTGTGGAGTAACTACAAACCTCGATTATACAGAGCTTTTAACCGACTACTCAACTAGCACCATAAGCCTCTTCAAATTCTACTTTGTATCCTATTGAAGTGATTACGGATGATTTTCCAACTCTTCCAGGTGCTATTTCGCCTGATGAAAAAATCCAAGCGGCCGATACTTCCACTGTAAATCTACCGCCTGATAACAGTAAAAGACCTCTTTCCTCAACATCCTCCGTAAAGTCCGCTCAACCTCCTGAACCTAAGGTCAATATGAAATCGAAGAAAATACTAAAAAAATAGCATAGAATCTGCAGTCAAGCATCCTCGGACGAAGAAACCTCACTAGAAGATCTGAACCTATATCAAAATCCTTCAACCGTTAGAACCATACTTTCAAACAAACCAAAACACTGTGCTTTCTCTATCAAATTTTTCTATATTGTTTGATATGTGTCGGAACTAAAACTAAGACCCGGTAGGCATTGTTAATGAATACTCTATGGATATAACAGGTTTGATTGCGCTCATGAATGACTGTCGTCCATTAATTACAGACAGGAGTGCAATCATTAAATTTACCAAAATCATAAACATCTTAACAACCCATCTCAAACGTATCCCTCCTGATTTACCAATCCGATATTAACAATTAATTTTAATCGCATCTCTAAATAAATCATAATATGACCTCATTA
This sequence comes from Coronaproctus castanopsis, assembly GCA_032883995.1. Taxonomy (NCBI): domain Eukaryota; kingdom Metazoa; phylum Arthropoda; class Insecta; order Hemiptera; family Monophlebidae; genus Coronaproctus; species Coronaproctus castanopsis. Next base: position 298,771,112 of record CM065052.1, read on the forward strand.
ATACTTAATTGGAATTGCAATGGTTTTTATAACCATTATGAAGAACTAAAAATACTCATCGCTACCTACAATCCAATATTTATATCACATCAAGAAACACATCTAAATCAAGGGCAAAATAAATTCCTTCATACACTATACTTAAATCAAACCCGTCCATTGGTTTCCACACGCATGCTGGAGTCCTACTAGCAATACAAAATAATATTTTCTTTCAATAGATTACACTCTCAGCAAATCTTCAATATGTTTATGCCCAAATTCAAATGCACCAAACATTTACTCTATGCTCATTTTATATACTCCCACATGAAACTGTAGAACAGGACCATTTTTTTCAATATCTTACGATCACTCGCTCATCCTTTAATACTTACAGAAGACTTTAATGCGCACAGCTAGATACTAGGTAACAACTACACTAATTCTAGAGGTCGTCTAATCGAAAATGCATTGGGTAAGCTTAATCTCTGTCCACTAAATACTGGAGTTTGCCTACCGTAGCTGGTCAACTCTTGATCTGATAATGTCTTCTTCACATCTAAGTAGTAAGCTTCATGTATATCACCATAACGACTTGGTTAACAGCGACCAGGTTCCAATACTGGCCAAAACGAACTGATGATGCTAACATCAAAAATCATAATCCACTACGTTGGAACTATAAAAGAACGAAATGGGGCAAGTATTCTGCACACTGCCTCAATCTAACGCTAGATCTCAACAAATATATAAATAAATTATAAAACATTTCTGAATTGCGATTATTTGCCGAAATGGAACAACAACAACAATAATAAGCAGTATTATTAATAATAATCGTAAGCTAATTTCCCTCGAACGTGTATGTAATAATAATAATAATAACGATCAGAAAGAATTATACATACATATATATATATATATATATATATATATATATATATATATATATATATATATATATATAAAATAACAAATTAATAAATAATAAAGTAAAATATATAAAATAAACACCAAACCATTTTAAACCAAATTACTCTTGTACATTGACCAAATTAAATTAACAATCATTAAAATACACTTCAATAGCGCGTTGTCTTAGGGCATACCGATCTATAGCAGCTTTATCACTCAGTATAACAATAATTTCTGTAACATATTCTCTATGTAGAAGATAGGATTAAACCAGTCGTACATGTTAACTACGAATACACACGCGTTATCTCATGATTACGTTTTCTACAGAACTTCTCTTCAACCATACACCCTTTCTGTTTCCAACCCTGTTATTCTTCAATTTACCATCTACTTTTAATTTGTATTAAATTTGCAACATGCCTCTTAATAATTTTTTCCAAACCCAGATTTCAAAAGCTTATAGCTTTACAATATCTACTTTCCATAGTGTCCAACATCCAAATGAATTCTGCCACCTGAATACGTGACCATATCGTCTATTTTTCCTGATTTCTGCCGATTTTTTTTCTTTCTCTTGATGTTTATATTGTTCATAAGTTTATCCATTATATCTTAAAAGATGTATTTCCCATCCATTCGCAATTCCTACTATTACAGCTATATCATCACCCTATATTATTATATTTCTTTTCCCCTAATATTCATTCTTTTACATTCTGTAGTATGTAATAATTTTCTAATAGTTTGTCTTATATATAAATAAAACAAGTACGATGATACAATTTCTACGCATTCATTTCCTAATTTTTTCTTATGATCACTTTGACTTACATACATTATTCTAATTATTAATCTAAATTAACGTGCCGTGTGCAGCAACTAAGGCTAGAGGCACGACGGAGAAGAAGTTAAATCAATGAGTAGAGACGGGAGATGCTAAGAACATGATTAGGTTAATAATCGAGACGTATTCATCTTTGAAAAGAAGAGGACGTGATGAGGGAAGATTTAGTGGCAATTTGAGTGAGGAGTGCAAAGGATAGTCAGTAGGATATGACGGAAAGCGTGACGAAATACACGGGACACTGACGAGCCGGAGGTCTGTTAATCAGGTGTGAATGGATGAGTTCTAGCCAAAATCGCCTGATAACAACGTCTTCTTTGCGGTTTGGAAGCGAAGTCTTCCAAAGTAAAACGGAGTTCTTGATTTGGCGAAACGAAGTATTGATTTGACATAATTACCTACATCGATAGCTGGAACTGCGACATATGGGATCGGCAGCAATGTAACAGCCTCCTTTGTTGCTCTATCTGCCAGTTCATTCCCTGGAATCCCGGCATGAGCTGGACTAATCGGTTTGACTAATAACAACCGTGTCACTTATTTGCCTGCAGGATGCTGATCGTTGTTAAATATATCGCCTAAGGAGTTGAGCGCTGAGAAATAGTCAGAACATACAACCGATGGCTGTTGGATGTTAGAGCTTATTACGAAGTTCACGGCTAGGTAAACCGCGTAAAGTTCGGCTGAAAGGATGGAAAATGACTAAGCAAGCGAATACCGAATAATGACGACATTATTCATGACACGACAGAGTAGCCAACAAACCCATCGAATGAGGATGCGTCAGTATACAACACTGATGAACCGATGGTAAAACTCTTTTGCTGATATCCTTGGTTGGTAGGCCCGTTTTCCTCAAACTGATGATTGATATACTTTAATAATTAAAGTTTAGTTCTTATATATAGATTACTCGTCGGTCGCTGTAATCATAGAATCAAATTTTCTTTTGTATATCAAACACTTTTTCATCGTTTAAAAGACCTTTTCAAAATCCAGCAGTTTCTTTAAATTCATCCTCTTATCAATTATTTCGTGCATAGACTCCTGAAAAGGATACAAATATTCCAAAAAATACTTTATATTACGAAAATGTGTAATAACGCTTCATCTACCGTTAAATCCTTCGAAACGAAAAAAAAAACTTCATAAACAATTTAAATTGCACGAAATTTCAATTCAAACAAATTTTTACTCCGTATAAGTTTTAATTTACGCGTTCAATTTCTGATATTTCGATATAACAATTTCGAAATTTTTATTTACTTTTTTTAAAAGTATTACGCATTATTCAGAATTAATAACCGTAAAAAAAGAGAATAATAATTTGTCGAATATGAAAATGAATTTTCTTTATGAAAAAATGGACGGAAAATATCTCCCTCGAAGGTCGCGATAATTTGCACGAAAACATGCAACGTGTTAACTTTTCCGCCAGCCATGTTTGACGTTTTTAATTTTAATTTCTCAGAGGAGACTCCGGATTAATAACAATTAACGCGTCGCATATTTCGCGTTCTTTCTCTTACATCGTGCGTTTGATAATGAAATTTGGTTAAAATTAAGAAAAGGTCAATTTAAGCAACCGGTGTTAAGGTAAATAAAAACAATCAAATAAAAGACGAACGCAGAAATTTCCGTCAGTCGAACGAACAATATATATATATATATATATATTATTTAATAATAAAAAATTTAAAACCGAAAAAATTAAACTTAATACGTTACAATATTAATATTAAACGCGTGATAAGTATTATTCATTAACCATCTTCTGGTAAAATGAAAAGAAATTCAACCTATTGGCAGTCGTAAATACACCTTTCCAACTCCTATTTCGATTCCTAAAAACTATACATCCTACATGATATTTAAATTCCATTTACTTGTGCCTCTGGTCAATGTTACAGTACACGACACGTTAATGGATACAATACAAGTATAAAATCTTCTTCTTCTTCTTCATCAGCTATTTTCAATCCACTGCTGGATTCTCGAAGTTCCTTCCATTTTTCCCTGTCAGCCGCTTTACTTGCCCAATCTTTTCGGACTTCATTTATATCGTCAACCTAACGTGTCAGTAGTCTGCCAGTCCGCATTGTCACTTTATCTGCAAGGAGTTCCTGGTGTCTTACCAGATGACCAGCTCATCTGCATTTTGATTCTTTTATACTTAGTAGTATTATATCGTTTATTTTTGTTGTTTCTCTAAGCCATTTATTTACTTTCTTGTCTTTCATGCCAATCATTTTCCTTTCGATTCTTCTTTGCACTACCCTTAGCCTTTCCTCCATTGCTACTGTTATATTCCATTGAAAATAATTTAAAATGAAATAACTGTATTTTTTCGTACGTATCTAATTAAAAAACTATATTAACAATAAAGAAAGAGAGATGAAATTATTAAAAAAGGACTAACCTAGTATAAACCGATCGGAATTCCGAATTTAATCCATAACAGTAGCATTTACTACGAAATGTTCAAAAGAATTGTAACGTTAGTAAGATTTTCTCAGAAAATAATATCGATTAAGTAAAGCATATAAAACTACAAGCTACTCGGTATCGATAGTAATAGCAGGAATTTTCCCTATAGATTTATAATAAATACGTATATGGACATTTTTTTTTTTTAAATAAAAAACAATATTAATACGATCTGCGAATTTAATCGAGCAAAATACATAAATAGAAAATTCGCACACGAAAATAAAACAACAACAATATATTTGCAATGAGTTATAAACATAAAAGAAAAATATAACACTACATTGTATACCGAGAACACCTTACCAGAATAACACAGGTAAGAATATAAACAATAAAACAAAACAAAAAGTTAAATTAAATACTGCAGGAAAAAAAGCAAATAAAAATCTGCGACTACAAAATAAACAAATTATAAATAATACAAGTGATGACGAATAAATTTAATTTCGAGCGATATCGAATCACTCGGTATAACTGATTAACGTATCGATATTTCCCTAATTCGAATAATCGTTTCAGTCCTAATTTTTATAATAGGCGATTTATTACTGCGGCAGTTTTAAAAATTGATCTAAAACATTTTGACGTAGCGGAAACAGAAAACTGTAGAGCGTTTAATTTTGGCCGATACGGTTTGCCATATATCTTTTGAAAGGATGTAATTGCAGAGGATTTAGATTCGAACTTAGCAAACATCAAATATAACGAACTTAATAAGTTAGTCGTCGAAGAAACAATAAATAGGAAACATTATATTATATTAAGATGATAACGTTAATTTTATTTAGATATTATCGTTTTAAAATTATATATAGATATCGGAGAATGTAAGTAAACAACACGAAATACACAATATCAAAAACCAATTTCATGAGGCATGGAACTTACAATTCCCAAAACCAACAAACTCCGAAACGTCAAGTTGAACACAGCTCCGTGGAGAACAATCATCCCATCGCGACGTGATGATGTTGTACTAACTCGGCTCAGAATTGGACATACTGCATTAACCCATAATTACATAACAAAAAAAAAATCAACCGATATGCTGCTACTATATATATATATCCCCATTTTCATACTTTACTCAAATATTAATATAAGCATTGAACCCACTTGAACGATATGTTTTAGCAGTTTAAACTTAACTTCCAATATTACAATCAGTAATTCAGAAAACTCATTTTTTTATCCCCATTTTTTTTCTGCAGTATTTAACGTTTTATTTCGCTTTCACTCTTTGTACTTTTACTTTGATATTGTTCCTAGTACGCAAAGTAATTATTCGTTAATTTGAAATTATTATTATTATTTTTTAAATAACATTTAGTTAATTTTCGAATAATAAGCTTACATCTACGGAATAATATTTTAATTATGTTAGACGAATAAGATTAAAAGCCAGCCGAAATTTCGGTGAAATCGATTTACCAGTCGGTCGATAACAAATAAATAGGATAAAAAAGACAGATAAAATATATATTTTTTAATTCACATTATTTAACGGCGATTTTCAAAAATGCTAAATTTTAAACAAAATAATTATATATATATATATATATATGCGCGGAAGGCAATGGCAAACCGCCTCGCATAACATCATATGCGCGCTGGTAAACAATATAGTACACTACAGCATTGTACCGTGACAACTGTGTGTCTAACTACGCCAGCGCCATATTATAATTTCCTTGTACGCTATTTACACTGTACAACAAAATATGTATAGAGTAAGTAGTCACCTACCGCAGATAAGGAGACGGCACTTAATGATGATATATATATACTCAAATAATTTATTCCGTTAAATGTTACTCTTTCATTTCTGCGCCAAACGCCCGGAGTTATCGACTATTTAATTGATAACTGGAAAACACGAGACGAGATTATCCGTATAACTTTAAAACTAGTTTTAAGGATTAGATTTGAAAAATAAAAAATCATCCAAAAATACTCGAATAAAACTAAGTATTATGTATACATATTGACCGGGCAACTAGAAATTTATCTGCATAAACAAAATTTTAATAAATAAATGATGCATGTTCAACAAGAGTCAAGTAAAAGACGACAAAATTAACCTGTACACGCGTTATGGGAATATAAATTATAATCGTTACTGTCATCTAGAAACATATACGCATTCACAACTAATAAGAATTTTAAAAAAAAATTAAATATATATATATTATATATTATATATATATATATATATATAGCGAGAGAGAGAGAGAGACATACATTAGTACGAAAATGTCTACACATAATATTCATTTTACGAACTTCGACCATTATGGAAACGATAATTTTTGTCGTAAATAATAATAAATTAATATTGTGTATTTTAAATTGTTTTACGTTTGCGAAATATAAGCTACATATATTTAAAATTTTACCCCATTCGACAGCACAAACCTTATACATAGATACATACATATATAATATATAATGTATATGTGTATATGTATTTGTATTCCGCGATGCTATACCAAATATAATGGGGAAAACTTAATAAAGTACATTTTAAAATGTCCCAGGTCAGAAAATGTAAATGGCCTATTCGCTTTTAACACATTCACACAAACGTAAGCCACGAACGAGCAATATGTCTGTACACATACGTAACGCTAATTGAATGAGCTTAAAACACTAACCAAAAAGTACAATATATTTATCATACAAAATTGATAATACCTACTTTAGATTTCAGTTCTTTCGTTTTGTAAAAAATAAAATATATTTATTCTCTGCATATATATATACATGAACAACGTTATATCCACATATCATATGTATATATATATATATATATATATGTTAACAATGTGCTTTTCTGCATACGGGTAATAATCCAGTATATATATAGTTCCTATATGTAGCAAGTTAAGTAAGTTTTGATATTTATATATATATATATATGTGTAATGTGCATATTTGCATATCTCGTGAGTTGAGTAAGATAATGATACATTTATTATATGATGGTAATTGTCGATGAAAAAATTGCGCTGGAAAAATAATGTTGATACATTCGAGTGAAAATTATGACACTTCGGCAGAATTTGTATTTGTTCCTTAAACGAACAGATTAAGATAAAACCGCGTATTTTTTTATATTTTTTTTGTACCTATACAGGCTCCATGCAGGTACAGGTTGTTTTTTTGCATTTAAAATGATGGGTTGACACATAATATGAAACTGGTTATCATCTTTCTCGCTCTTTCAGATTGTTTTATTATAACTACATACTAAGTTAAAGGAAACAAACTCGTTTTATATATATATATATATATATATATATATATATATATATATATATATAGTTTTTTATTGCAAAGCTTTTCGACAATTACGTCATTTTCAAGCACGCGCAAATAAATAAAAGCTTCGCAATAAAAAACTTTTAGTAATTATTGGTGTTTATATATATATATAACTTCCTTCTAATTTGCAGAGTTCGTTCAATTTTTTTCGTATACATATATTAATTATTTCGTCAAACCGGGTAGGTCAATTACGGCCTCCGTCTCGGAATCTGCACCGGGTGGTTTCTGCAAACTGACAAGTAAGAAGAGTAAAGGAAACGAAAATTCGTAAGGATCGATTGAACGATATGTTAAATGATTCCATCAGAGAATAAAATCTTACAAGGCTCTACATTGAGCGAACCCTTGTTTATACTCACCCGTTTCAGCCCGGCAGTTATCCTTATCACATAATCTTCGCTTAATGCCCAAAACATTACAACAAATAATCCTTAAAATACAATCCATGTATGACGATAAGAGCCTAATCCTCTCATCCTCTACGTCTGTGTGCTTAAATATCTTCAGAGGGCGTCAAATTACCTCACACATATTTTTAAATCTTTATAATTTAACACAAAAACTATTGAAGCAATAATGATGACATTTGCATAGCTTATAGCCTATATTATCGGATTCGTTCTAAGTTATAATTTAAAGTTTTTAATGGACGGATATATATATATATATATATATATATATATGTATATGTATACTATATTGCGTTAGGGGCGTTGCCGAAATAACGGAATTATATTAATATATAAACTTGTTAAAAGAAAGAGACAGCGATATGGTATTAAAAAAATAATTACACTGGCGAAGCCGTTGGTAACTTCTATTATATATATATATATATATATACATGTACATATATCCGTCCGTTATTTCCGGACGCTCGTTTTGTGGATTAACTCCCCATATATAACATGCCAATAGAAGTTTCACTTCAAAAACACTTATTTAATAAACTAAGAATTTTTGTACAAATTTCGAACGCACTGTCCGCTTTGATTAACTTGACGTGGAGATGACTCAAATATTTTCGTTCTCAAATCTACGTCGCACATACATCCTTTGTGCAGCAAAGATTTGGAAATAACGAATAGTCGTGCGCATGCGCAATAGAAAATTTTTTAACGCATGTATATATATATATATATAAAGAGAAAGAGAGAGATGTATGTGCATATGTGTATAAACCTTTGGCTCGCTCGTTTTACGGGTTAAATCCCCATATACAACGCGCCTATAGAGGTTTCATTTCAAAAATTGTCGAAAATAAAATTGCGAACGTACGGATATCAACCGTGAAAGTTTAAAAGTGTATTTAAGTGAAAACAACTTCTGGTAAACATAGGCGCACGACTAAAAAAAAATAATAACTTCTATTTAACGATAAGAACGGTGATCAGTGGTCCATAAAATTATGTTACGGTTTGAACTATTCGGCAATAACAATTATTCCGCACTTAATTCGTACATACGTTATTATCTTCGAAGAATGAAAATGCGTTTTTTACAGGAGTCTTTTTCAAGGTTTTTCATCTTTTCCGGTATAATTTAGAACATTTGAGACGTGACCTTCGTTTCGATCACGGGTTGATCGACACTGACGGGACCATCAAATTTTAAGGAACGGCGGTTATTATATTTTTTAATTCGTAATCATTCGGATTTTTTATTTTTATTATTACTTTTTTTTTGTTTAATCGTTCAAATGTTTATCTCATCCGATGAACGATTTCACGGTCTATCTCGGATAAATACCACTATTTTTGACGTCAGTATGCAAATTAATGATTAAGGGTGAGTTTTAAACACGTATAGCTAAATTTGTCGAATATCTGAATAAAAAACAATTGTATAGAACATTGTAAATGTTGGTAATCACGTTTTAATTAAAACATAAAATACCTCTCACATTCGATAATAACCGTATTCCTTGTAATTGAATGAAATAAATAAATAAATAAATATTTTATGAAATAATTGAAAATACAGTTCATATAATTTATACATATATCATGTACCGGAATTCGCCTTACCACGATAGCTTACGAGATTAATTAATTAATGTAAGTGAAAAAAAAAAAGGAAAACTATTACAACGCAGGAGAAAAAAAGGAAAGAAAATCGCAAGCAAACAAAGCAAGCGTAGTATTAGATAACGTTAACGATTAATTATAGAAACAATTAATATAACATCAACTAATAATCAGAACAATATTAGTAAAGGAATAGCTCATTACAATAAATTATGTTGAATACGTCTATGCTTATATTTTGTATACATGAACATTAGCTGTCTGGAATTGTAATTACCTATTATTAATTAGATAAACTCCTTATCGTGTATACGAAAAATTGACGCGACATATTAAAAATGTATTCCTTAACACGAGGTAATTTCAGAACATTACGCATATAAACTATTCTAGTATATAACGGGTGGTGTACACCTGAGGCATCTGTTCTGAATGAGCTGCAATTTATTATAACTAGCCTTCGATATCGAACACCAAACAAGATCAGCGTTAGTAAATATCGGACGTTATGATTTTTTTATTAAATATGGGATATATACGGAACGGATGAATTTATTAGCCTTCTTATTAATATGGTTAATATATGTTTGACGAAGCAAAGTTTGTTGTCAAAAACAACACCCGAATACCGAATTTGAACTGAGCAGTTAACGCTGTTTCCCGACATCATCAGATTATTCGGCAAATTTGATCGTCTGCGTGTAGAAAAAATTGGTTCGGTTTTCGATGGATTGATACTAATTTTCCATTATCTGAGAATACGTGATATGCCGATTTGAAGTCGGTTCTGAATAGCGGCTGATCTAAATGCACTACAAAAAATAGCCGAATCGTCCGCATAGAGTTGTGCATTCGGTACTTCTGGGAAATCATATAAGTATAATGTGAAAAGAAACGGTCCAAACCCACTTCCTCGCCGAACACCCCTAAAAACGTTTTAATTGGAATCGCCAACAGTTGCATAAAAAGTTCTATCGCGTAAATAACTAGTAATTAATTTAATTAAATAAAGAGGAAATTTACATTTAATAATTTTGTATAAAATGCCCCCGCGTACCATATAGTATCAAATGCTTTAGCAGCGTCAAACAATACCAACGTGTTTATTACGATTAAAATTATGCGTTACAAAATCGGATACTACAGATATTTGATGAGACGTACAAAAAAATAAAACTAAACTGTACACCGATAATATACTGTATAGTACAGGGTAGTGTATTCTGTATTACGTTACGCCCGTATCAACCCACTGATAGGTAATTTTAATGATTCTTTTTCGGCGCAACTCGAATCCATTTGATCTCTGCCATTTTCACAATACATCGCGTCACCGTATCGCTGTTAATCTCTTTTTAAAATTTAATAATAGGCGCCATTGCAGAATACATTTTGTCCACCAGCTGTTGTCTCTATTTTGGCTTACACTGCAATACTTAACGACTGAAAGACAAAATGTTGAACTTGGAAATATTTCAAAATTAGCGAAGTATTGTGCAAAAGTTGAAGAATCTGATCAGAGCCCTTCGCGTAACTATGAGTAAAACACTTCGAACAGAAAAACCAAAAGAATATGTAATATTTACGTACTTCGAGTAGATATATTTTGCATCAAACAACGCGATTTACGTTTTAAAGTGTGAAACTAACACGTCAGGCATTTCTTGTCTATTTCCTATCGTACTACTGAAAATCGAGTGAAATAATTTTTAAATTATATCGACTTTATTCAAAAGGAACTTCTTTACTATTCTGAAGTCACGTTTCCAGCTATTGTATACAAAATGTTGTAGTTCACGATCAAGCAATCAACGAAGTTTCATCGTGGCTTAACCTATGGGGGAGGGGGGTTTAGGGCCAATGAAAGTAAATCAACGCGAGTAATCTTCATTAACAGAAGAATTGATCCAACAGAATACCTAGTTCTAAACGGTGTTGCAGTTTTGGGCACTTTTGCCCATAGATCGTGACTTAAGAAGGCTTAAACGTTTCAAATCTACTGACTTGGTCGTTACTAAGTAATATACGTAACAGAGTTTAACCATTGGGTTAAACCTCTGCACATGTTGAATAATCATGATTGATGCTTATTTAAATTAAAGTTTAAGATTGCAGAAAGGAAGCAGCTCTGTCCTTTCTTTGAGCTACATTTAAAAAAAAAAAAAGTGCACTACTGGTAGTAAGCACGTAATTTAAAAAAATTATATAATAATAATAATATAAAAAAATATAATCGATCAATTTCAACTAATAAAAAATATTATAGATTACAAAAGGGTGGAATGTAGTAATTTTTAAAAAATAAACAAGAAGAGATAAAATCGCTAAGCGTTTTTTTATAAAATCATACACAAAGCATTTCGGATATTAAACCATTATCAAGTGAACATGCAAATATAAAATATAAAAATATATAAATATATTTACATATTGTAAAAAGCGTTTAATGATTTTAACTCCCTTCTTTTTGTTTATTTAATCCAATGTTATATACATATATACATACATACATACATACATGCATATATATATAAAATCCAGAACAAATAAAAATTCCAATCGTTAATAAAAAAGGAAAGAACACGATAAATAAACATTCTAGGAAAATATGTCACAGGAAAAAATCTATATGTATATATTTATATTTACAAAAAAAAATTATAAACGACCTTAAAAAACATTCTTAACCGCCTCAAACGTATCTTCAGACAAATTTCGAAATAATCTGAAAATAAGTTTTACATCGCAAATAATGAAGATCTAAACAAGTCTCCGTTTATAAACTAGTTAGTTATTTACAGAACATAGTTGTCAGTATTTGAGTAACCTGTGAGATATTCATTTAGATACGGAAATATTTACTTAAATTGCATAGTGTATATATATATATATATATATATATATATATATATATATATATATATTGTAACAACCATGCTTGTTACATTATTAGTATTAGTAAGCGATTAAAGCTGATAAATAGAAAGTCGAATTAAAATTTATATTTGGAAGTTTAAATTTAATAACATGTACGTGAAGGTGAATTAAATAATAGATGATGAAAAAAAGAAATAGTATATATATACGTATATGTGTATATACATCCGGTCGGCGTCGCGAACGTGACTTTCCCAAAGGAAATATAATAAAAAGGAAATATAATAAAAAAGAAATAGAATGGAGGTAGATTGATATAAATATAGGTATATATGTATTGGGGAAAGCACACTGGCGCCCGGTAAGATTAGAGTTGTAAAAGATTCATCAAAGTTAGTATAGAAAAAATACCGAAAGGATATATATATAATAAATTAAGAATTGATAGCAAGAGCAGACGAAAGGAGGTAAATATACCTCATAAAATGGGCTCAGTCGGCATTTTGGTCGAAGACCAAAAGAAACAGCTCCGAATTTTCTGATTGGCTATCCCAAAAGAGAAATCGGAGAGTTCCGCCGAAAACAGTCAATTTAGGAAATTTCTAATATCTATAGAATTCCTAGAAATGAGTACATATATATATATATATGTTGTGTTACCTGATGCTGGCCGCCGTACTAATAACTATGTATAAGAATATATATGTATAAGTATATAACTCTAAAATATAAGGGACAATGGAATTTTTCCTTGGTTCAACTATTTTCGTCGAAAGCAGACAAAAAACCATAAAGGTTGAGAAAAGATCTGCGAGCAATATAATTGAAAAGAAACCGGCATTTCATCAAAAGTAAAAGAAATAATAAGTATAATAACGATAAAATACCTATGTCGCCTCCGGAGTCCTGGAGAGTAATAAAAAGACGAGTTTTGCCGAAGTTTAGTTCGCCAGTTGAGTTTAAGTCAGTCAGTTTTTGAGTCGAGTAAGAGTAAGTCGAAGTAGCAGACACGTTAAGTCGGATCATTCGTCGGTCGAAGAAGTGAGGATGGACCGCCGGGACTTCGATCGCGAAGCCTAGCCATCCAGGTTAAGGAAAAGTTCCGTTGTTGTAAAAAATAAGTGATTATAATTTGTACGCGAATAAAGCAATTAATTTAATAGTACGTTTATATGTGTATAGCTATATGTATGGATAGTTAATCGTAAATTTTACGCAAAAAAATAAAATTAAATTAAAAATAAATTTTTATCGGAAATAAACGCGTATTATTTCTTTCGTTTTTTTTTTTCAATTTATTTAATAATCGGTCATGGGCCTTCCCCATGTGGCATCCCGGACATACCTCAAAGGAGCAAAGCAAATCAGAAAGTCGGTAACGTTATATATTTAATATTTATATCTGAATATTTAGGTATATAACGTAAATATATATATATATATGCTAACGATCTGTAGGTATATATATGTATATGTATATCGTACGGGTCGTTACATAAATTGGCATCCTTGGTGGGGATTAGTTATTGTATGTGTATACGTATATATATCGAACAGGTCGTTACTATATATAATATATATATATATATATATATATATATATATATATATATATATATATATATAATGTATAATTATAGATAAATTTAAACTTGTGTAAAACCAAAGTAATAAATACTCAATAATGTGTACGGATGGAAAAATAAGTAATAGAGGTGTAGTAGAAACAATCAACTAGTACGTGCATCTGTGACAAAAAATTACGACTGACAAGAAAAGGATATGCAGACAGAAGTACGTCACAGAATATCATTATTAGCACAGGTAGCTTTCGAGAAACTACGTTGCGTATTTAAATATGACGAAATTCCAATATGTTCAAAGCTGTAATCAGCGCGTTCAGCCAGTTTTTACATATAGCTCGCACAAGAGGACTGTCGCAAAAATAAATATTAGAAGAATAATAAGGTCACAAACAGCGCGATAAAGATTAATATTAAATATACGGCAGTGCGATCGGAAGCGAAATACTTGGATGCGGAAGAAAACTGGACTTTGTAGTGTAATGGAATTGATGGTCAAACTGAAGTGGACCTGGGCAGGATGCATAGCCACAGGAAAGATAGATGGACAAAACGGATGTTGGAATAGTGGTCGTTCCATAAGAGAAGAAACATTGGCACATCGCTAACTGGTATGACTATATAGCTCAGCTAGCGGGGAAGAACTGGCTTCAGAAAGCTCAGTAGTACCGAAACGAATACAAGAGACTGGGAAGAACCTACGTCCCAAGTGAATCGGTATGTTTAAAAAAAACTATATATATACATATACGATAAATGTGTGTATGAAGGAAAAAGAATACAAACGAAAACGTGGATATAATTAAATTTAAACGATAATTTTAAAAAGAGGCTTAACTTTAAAACGAACACAATTTATAATAACCCGTTCCAATGTGAAAGTTAATCGGTATTACGTTATCGGAGTTAATAACGAGGGCAGACACAAGCTAGGAAGGAATATAATACGATAACCGTCTGTTGTTGGTACGAATTTTATAATTCTAACAATTTTATTGCACTTTCTAAATGTAAATAAATAAATATATGTTCTCTCTCTCTCTCTTTACCTCTCCTCCGCCTCTCTCTATCTATTTATAATATATATATATGTGTGTGTGTGTGTGTGTGTGTAGAGATACGAGGATAACAACATCGTAATAATATCCACGTAATAAACGTAAAAATTAAGTACATAAATAAACATGTAATAAACCATATTAACCAATTTTCGTTTTTCATTTCAGTTTATAAAGCTACGGGAAAATAATATTACACGGCCTATCTGCCTACGTTTTACTAAAATAAAATACGACGACAAATTCAAATATATAATAATAATTTCAATTTCAATTTATTTCGACATTACACTTTTATATTTAAAAATCTTCTTCTTCACCTCAATTCGTAGATCGGTGGATAACCTTTATGACTCACGATGTTAGTCGGTTCTACTAAAATTGTATTTTTTCTACCATTCCTTAAGGTTTGCATAACTTTTTGCCCTCGTGTCTTCTATTATTTGATCTATATATATATATATAAACTCCTCGGCCTTCCTCTGTATCGTTTTCATTTCATTTTCTTTTCAATTATACGAAACTTGGATTATGCCGATATAAGTGGCCTATCCATTTAATTCTTCTACTTTTTTTGCTTCTAAATTAAGTTATTTCAAAATATACATAATAAAAAAAATAACAAATAAAAACCCCGGTTAGTGTAATATTCGACTACGCGCATAACTAGCGTCGATATAATAAACGAGAAAACGAACAGAATTTTATAATTCAATATTTTCGATATACATATGATAGAATTATTTGTAGATTATATAATATAACCTTCCGTTCAATTATTATAATATTATCCGTAATTATCTAAACCATACTGTATCGTAGACGCAAATGACCTAGAAGTCGAGCTTTAAACGAAATATATAATTTGAATTTGAAAAATTTATAACATAGCCACTTCGTTGAAATAAATGTATAACCTTAACCTAATGCGAAATACACCATTTTAAATTATGGGATCGATCGGGAAGCGCGGCGTACTCTCCGCCCTCTATCTCAAAAACGGTCCACTATATAACGAAATGTTTGGAACAAAACTGGCAGAGAATTTTATTCTTTAGAATTTTTATCATAAAAGCAAATGAGACTAAAACCATAGGAATCGAGATATTTGCGAAAACGCCATTATTATGACGTTTCACCTTGAACGGATACGAGATACTTTTGAGATAACTTTTAGTATGTCTAAATAAATTATTAGATACTATTTCTCATTGTGAAGTAATACGATTGAAATATAAAGGATAAATCTAACGAAACAATCGATACTACCAAAAAAAGAAATATACATATAAATTACATAATTTGACATCCAAAAAAATCCTTCATAAACGTTCTAAGGACAGTATTATTTAAAAATATTACGCGATAAACAATGAAATACGAATATATTTGCATAAAGTGGTAAACGTAAAATATAACACGGGTTAGAATAAGCGTTAATTACTAAATTACTAATGATGATAAATGTTAATAACTTTAAAATATACCGTTCGACTTCTCAATTCTAATATAAATACTGGTATAAGAAAAATATTGCGATAAAAAATGTCGGGTGTTCTTGGAGGTAGGCTCGGAATCGTAATTGGCAACCGAGCGAGAAGTGCACATTATTTTCGTATGAGCACTTAATGAAAAAGTCAGTCGATAACTTTAGACCAAAATCTGTAATGTGAGGCAGGTAGCTTTATGCGTGCTGTTAATTATAGCGTATGATTTGCGTACAATCGTGTTGGTAAAATTAATCGATAACTCAAACAAGGCAGGTAATATGGACACAGAATTTTAGTCGAGATGATCGACTATGTAACGTTAGTTCGTCGAAATGTATGTCAAAAATACGATAAGAATTATAAAGAACTTAATTATATAATTATTTCGAAAAAATACACAAATTTACATTTATAATAACGTTTTATATATATAATATTTTATATATATGAATCAAATTAAAATCATTTGAGATTCAACCAGGAGGTAGTTTTGCAAATCGATAAACTCCCCCGATATTTCACTGTATATGTAACTATACAAATTACAAATGGCATTTAATTTCTCCATTATCACAACAGGAGAATGTATTCGTCATTAATGCGGTTTGAAATAATGCTATATATATATATATATATATATATATATATATATATATATATATATATATATATCGAAAAAACCAGATAACACGGATTATTTAGTTTCCAGGTATATCTTTTTCGTATACGAGACAACTACTTTCACCGTTTTATAGATTGCAACACGTACAAGCGACTCTCACTTCATGATTATTCAGATTCACTAAAAATATATAATTTGTGTCTGATCCTCCGCTAAAATAAATAAATAAATAAATATATATATATATATATATATATATATATATTCGTTTGTAAAGTACTGGAAGTTTGAAAATATATTCGCGTATACATAAACGTACGCGATAACAAAAAAAAAATGTAAAAAGAAAACAAATTATTTTTTTAAGTCATATAATGAGAAAAAAAGAAAAGTATCGATTATTACAAACAATACTTCAAGGCAACAAAAGTAGAATAACAGTTCTGTGACGATGAAAAATATCTTATTTCAAAAATTTACCATTTGTCACAAGTACAGAATTCTGAATGCCAACAGTGAACAAAAATATTACACTAAGTATTATGTTACCGGTTGGCCGATCTCGGTTATGGGCAGCAATCAAGCGAAAGCTCAACTATATATATCGATACCGTCCTCTATCGTGTACAGAGTGTACCGAACGTTCTATGTTTTGCCCTGTCCATGTTTTAATATCACAAAATCGGGTACGTATTCCTACCCTTCTTTTACCTTGTATCTTTCCCATTAGAATATTTTGTAACACGTATATAAACGAAAGAAGATTCAGTTAGATAGGACATATTATAAGGAATAACAAATATTTAACAGTAATCGAATGACAAGAAAATGGAAAAAGATCGCGTGGAAATAATGGAAGATGCAAAAGTAAATACGTACCAGGAATTGAAAGGAAAGGCGAAAACCAGAAACTTGAAAGTAAAGTGCTCTACGCATTGACCACCAATCGACCAATTGAGGAATAAAGAATAATAATTTATTACTTAGCACACTGTTATTTATTCGTTATTGAATTGAAGAATACTAATAAAATTTATTTTGATTTAATTAATTGCCACTATAATAATAATAATAATTATTATTATTATTATATGAATATTAAGTTAGTCCGTTATTACATCTGGATGTTTTTTTTTCAGACTAACTAATCGGTATAATAAGTTCTATCGCCTAAGAAAAAATATGGAAATGTTGAAAGAAATGGACAAGAAAAAAAATATGAAAATTAAACGAAGATTATTAATTTAATAAATATGTCTGAAAGACAAAAAAAAAAGACTAATAATTAAGAACAGTAACTATAACGAGACAAGTTAGACTTCCTTATTAAATTTAATTTACAGGTTAAACGATGACGCGAGTGCGTCCATGACGGTAATCTCATCGGAATCGTCATCACGCAACGAATTATTGTGAATTTTGTCGTGTTCCGAGAATCGTTTAAATTGAATTATCATCGAAAAACAAAATAAATATCTTTCAACTTTGAGATTATTAAACATTTTTTTAAAGCAACTGGAATCATAAATTTACAATCAAATGTAATAAAACATTAAAAAAGAAAAAAATATTGTTATAAATATTTTTTATACATTAAGAGTTTATAAAAGGACCTTTTTAAAGGATTGATAAATTTCGATGTTGAGAGTATTTATACTCTATAAATCATTAAAGAGAAGACAATAAAATCCGAAATTAAGAGAAATACGAAAAATATTACAGGATATTATAAATTAATTTCAAAGTGGACAATTTCGTAACACATACTGGAGCTACAGGGAAATTTGTGTTAATTAATAATGCAACTAGACCATTTAAGAATTAAAGGTAAGAAAACTAAAATGAATGTTTTTACGTAAATGTAAGGCAATTAAGACAAAAACGCATATTTTTGATATTTTAAGAATCCTACTTGTTCCTTCGTTTATATATATATATACATATATATATATGTATATATACGTGTGTGTATGTCAATGTGTACATATATGTGTATTATTTTAAAATTAGACCAGGTAAAAATAAGATTCGATATTTCCCAACGCATTTAACTGAGTTTATTTTGAACAATAAGGATACAGATTTGTTAATTTTATTTAGTAACCCAGTATATAATAAAATAAAGTTAACGACCTGATTGTACGGAGGAATTAGGAGAAAGCTTACATCCAACATTGGATCGAAATAAGCAATTAGTAGTTAGTTTAGTAGTAAGAAACTAATATATGAATAATGTAAAAAACTAAATGTTGAGTATATTGGAGCGTAGTGATTGTATAAATTATGAACCGAACAAAATCATAACACCATTTAATCATTTAATCACTAAAAGTTTTTTATGGCGAAGCTTTTCGGCAGTTACGTTATTTTCAAGCACACAATAAATATTGATTTTTTAATATTTATTGTGTGCTTGAAAATGACGTAACTGTCGAAAAGCTTCGCAATAAAAAACTTTTAGTGATTAAATGGTGTTATGATTCTGTTCGGTTTATAATGTAAAAAACTATTGATTAAATCAACAATTACAACTTTGAAGCAAAATGCATGTATGGCGTAATGTTAGTGTATTTTGTATTCCACATGGAATAAAAAGGTGAATATTGAACGCTATCATGAAAGGAGCAGATTCACTTCAAATGTTCAGGATCTCAAAGAAATACTGTACGAAACTAATATAAATGCAGAATTTATGTATATGATTACACGAAAATAAACTGCTTATTTCGGTTATATATCGGGTGGGATAAATATCGGGTACTTAAACATTATTATTAAATTAACAACAGAGATAAAATATAGACGTAGAAAATATCAATAAAATTTAAGATGTGTTATATAATCCGAGGCACTACTATAAATCTCGCAAAAAAAAAAGCATTTAAAATGTTTAGTTCCAGGGTAATAAAATAAATTAATTTTTTTAATTATTTTTTTCTGATAAAAATTTAAAAAAAAATCAAGAACACTGAAAATGTAATAGAAATACATACAAATCAGGTACGATACACTTTTATTTTCTGAATGGTGTGTAATTTGTCATTACTTCTCTGAATGTTATAAGAAAGTGTACTTTGGATTTCTGGCCGTAAGGAATATGGAAGGAATAAAGAAGCAGATCGAGCTGCGAAAGAATCCGCCTTCTTGTCTCTTATAGAATTACTTCCAACAACATGTTCCGACATGCGTCGCTGCATGTTACATAAATTTAAGGAACAAGCAACAGCCCGATTTTCCGCATTACGTCAACAAAGTGGCATCTGATCTATTCAGTGTATTCATCGCCGAAGACGAGATGAAGTGATGTTGTTGCTTGTCCAGACAGGTCAACCGATCCACCTACTTGCTCCAGCTGTAATGTTCAAATCACTATAACTCATATCTTACTCCACTGTTTTCTATATGACTCCAATCGCTCTTCGTTACACTTTCCTATCACACTTAATGAAATACGTTTACTTGAAAATGAAAATTCATAAAAGAAATTTTCTGATCCATTTAATTATTCAATATTAACGCTGAAGTTATTACTATAATCAAATCACTTACGTTTCCTCCATTCCACTTTTCTCGAGTATTCTCGCTGATTGCAGAAGCCGTCTTTCCGCCTTACAATCCCGAATTTCAATTCCCATACTTTTGTAATTTATAAAATTCAATATTTACTTGTCAATTTATATACGTCCGGGTTACATATAGAGTTCGCATGTATCTAAAGCATTTACATAAAGAGAAAGACGCTTTGGTCCCGTTACTCTGCAGCTATTTACAAAAATCATTACAAAACACTATCGTTATCTATTCATCATTTCCCACCTTCTTTCTGCAAGAAATACGCAAGATTATATCAATTTTACTTTTTTGTTGTTACGCAATAATGTAGTAATATGAGTCGACTTATGAAAAGTTTAGATTTAAAAAGAAAAAAACCAAACGAAAATTATTTTAATATACACTAGTATTGTTTATATTTACGCCCTATTCATAATAAAAGAATCTTCACGCTAAAATAATCGAATATAAATACATTTTAAAATAATAATTATTATTGGATTAATTATATAATTGTGTATATACCCTTAAATATTTGGAAAATAATTTCCCTCGGTAAATCTCATCGCATGTGCGAAATAGTAAAAACCTTAAAATGGATAAACAAAATTATTAAAAAAAAAAATAGATGAACCATTTTATATTGCTAGGTAACCGTTCATATGACACTTATTTTTCAATCTCATAGACATATATATATATATATATATATATATATATATATATATATATATATGCATACGTGTTTGCGAGTGTATGTATCATATGTAAACAAATATAAACACATTTAAACATCATACAAGTGGAAAAATAGGTCAAATATTAATGACCCACTAGATACAGTTGAAACAACGTACAAATATGATGCGCTTCGCTCATCACTTTTCATAGGTATACAAACGTGGCAAGAAATAGGCGTAATGTCTGTATACATCTCAATTATAATGCCGAATAATCGGTAACATTAACGAATAAATATAAGAAGTAATGTTTAATATAATCGGAATTACACAATTACTCCTAGATAAATGTAACGTATAATTTTATAAACCGCCCTTAAAGGACCGCCTGTAAAGGAACAGTGGCATAATTCTAAAAAGAAATACACGATACATAACGAATTATACAATTTTCGTCGTGTGTTTAAGTAATTTTTTTCCATTAAAAAAATCCGGTTATAAAGGTAGGCCAAGAAAAGTGCATTTCTTCTTTTTTTTTGGTTGTAACTAAGACGAAATTTGGACTGGGTTAGATTCTTCCAGCACCGTCATACCGGTCAATCTGATTCTAACTAGTTATTAAAAATACCGAAGGATCGTCAAATATGAGATTTGGGTATTTGAATAATTAATTAGAACGTTAATTCGATAGTTAATTTATTTCTTATTTGTTCGATTTTTTTTAGAGAATTACTAATTTCATCCTCTATTTATAAAGTTGAACTTAATCTGGATTTTAAATTATTACAATTCAGTTAGTATATTTGTATTGAAAAACTGATTTAAATTTATTATAACCTTAGTAAGAAGAGGAATCTATTATTCAATAAAACTCGTATCAGAATGCAGACGAATACTTTTAATTTCGGTATTGTGATGGATTATTGCGCATTTTCGAAGTTCGTTGATAAAGAACGTGTATTATGTAGTTGATTAATATTAGAAATATAAAATAAAAAATTGAAACATGTATTCTATATTTCCTTAATTCGAGTATGTAGAAAAGCGTGTTTACCAGTATGTATGTGTATAATTTATTGGGTATTATTGCTTTTGATTTTATGATTATATATATATATATATATATATATATATATATATATATATATATATATATATACACAGTCGAAGCCGCTTTTAAGGGACGCCGGATAAGAGGGACAGCTGTTTATAAGGGACAATCAGCAAAACCCCGAAACAAACGTATTTTTTTTTTAAACAATCCCTTTCCCATTATGGGGTTCTGCCGGTTTTGCCCTTTGTTATATTTACTAATTATTTTCCCTCTTCTTCACGTGTGTGTACTACCACGGTGTGCGTGAAATATGTTATGTTATTAAAATGAATATTCTCATTACTTCTCAACTACTCTACTCATTTGTGTGTTATGATTGTGTTGTTATGTTTATGTTACTGTGGTGTTGTGAAAATGTAGATATGTTATGTGACATCTTGTGTGTATTACCAAGGTTTGTGTTCTTATTGTGTGAAATGTGTTTATGTACTACTACTATTTTATTGCTGCGAACGGGTAGACCAACCTATAAAGGGTGTTTTCGTTTATTGCAATTTTTCAAATTTTACAATAATTCCTTATACTACGAGCATATTACATATAAGTTTAATTTATACATACATGCATATTCAAAATATGTAATTATACAACCTAAATAAATGAAGTTATCTTGTTTCAATTTTTACACTTCTTGTTTTTTCTCTCCTCTCTTTTCTCCTTTTCCTCTTTTGTTCACCCTTTCCATGCTTCTCTTAATCCAATATCTTCCCCCGTTCTTTTAATTCTCCATTTCCAACAAAAAAATTAAATAATGAAAAAAAAAACAAATTAATAAACGTTTTAATCGGCTATCGGTGCTCTTTTTCGTTTTCTCTTTCCTTTCTCCTCATTCGGCGATTTTCTTTCTTTCTTTTTTTTTACTAAAAACAAATTCTTCTTCATCTTAAGGTATTGTTATCCCCTCATTATTTATCAACCATGTTTTAATTTCTTTTTTCCAAATTCCTAGTTTCCTTTCGTTCATGATTTCGGCTGGTATTTTACTATATAATATAGGCAATATGTACTCCTCTGTTCTGTATATAAAGTTATTATTCCCCTTTGTCCAGCATTGTTCTTCATATCTTCTAGTTTTCCTGATATTGTAGGTTTTCTGTTTACTATTTATTTCTATTTGTTTAACTTTACAATACAACAGTTTTCTGTAAAAATATAACATTTTTGGTAATAATGTATTTAACTTTACCAGAAGATCTTTTATAGGTATTTCTTCATTCTTATTACTATTACATATAATTTTCAAGCACCTTTTTTGTAAGTAGTTTATTCCTTTAAACTTACTTCTTTCCGCTTGGCCCCAAACTAATATACCATATTCTACATGTGATTGCCATAGTGTTTGTTCACTCAGATAACGTTTTAACTTATACATTATCGGGATCACAAATCTTAATTTTTTTGATATGTGAAACATATATGTTCATTCCACCTGAAGTTTTTGTCTATTGTTATTCCGAAATATTTAAACGTTTTTACTCTTTCAATCTTTATGCATTTACACCTTTCCATTTTATGTATACATTTCTCAGTATGTATTATCACCTCAGGCTCTCTTATAATCTTACTATTTTTCTTTTTTATCCACATCAGTTTTGTCTTTCCTATATTAATTTTTAATCCTCTATCTTGAGCCCATTTGTTCATTTCGTTTATATCCTTTTCTAATAAGTTAGCAGCTTCTATTATATCATTGTGTGGTATTACTATAGCTATATCATCTGCATATCCAAATGCTGTTGAATATTTAAGTACTTTATACTCGTATATTTCATTCGTATATATCAAGTATAATATTGGTGACAGTATACTACCTTGCGGTACTCCTGTTTCCATTAATCTCTTACTGCTCATATTATCACCGACTTTTACTACATTTTGCCTGTTGTTTAGGAAATTTTTAAACCATTCTAAATAATTTTTCTTTACTCCTATCATTTCTAAATCTTTAACTACTATGTCATGTCTAACTGTGTCGAATGCCTTTGTAAAATCTATAAATACTACTAAACATTGCTTGCCTGAACCAACATTTTTATTTATCAACTCAGAAAAATTTATCAGTAATGTTGTCGTAGATTTATTCTCTTGGTATCCATACTGACACGCATCTATGATACTGTTATTTAATAAATAATTTTTTAAATATTCTCCTACATATTTTTCTAGTACCTTACTTAAGGATGCTCCTATCGTAATCGGTCTGTAATTATTTAAGTCTTTGTGATTACCTTTTTTTATACACCGGCCTTACAATTCCGGTTTTCATATCTTGCGGTATATTTCCTTCTCTGATAGATTTATTTGTTAGTTTTGTAAGTACTACGTAGAAATTATCGTTACATGCTTGTAAATCTTTTATCCTAACTTTATCATACCCTGTTGCTTTTTTTTTATTCATTTTTTTTATTACTTGTTTAATTTTTTCTACTATTGCTGTAGGTATATATAAATTACTTTCCGGTGGCTTGTTATCTGTGTACGTTTCGCATAATTTCTCTTCACAATTGTGGATTTGATTGACTTGTTCTATGAAAGTATCCACTGCCGTTTCTTCACCATCTCCTATATACTTTTTAATTATTTCATCCACTATTTCTTTCTGATGACCACCTAATATATTCTTTATTATCCTCCATGTCTCTTTCACATTACCACTTACTTCACCAATTTTTTTGTTGTAGTACCTATCTCTTCCTTCCTTAATTTTAATTTTCGTTTTATTTCTCGCTTGTTTATATAATTCTTCCAGTTTCTTATTCCTACGTCTTTTCCTCCATTTTTGAAATAAAATGTCCCGTTCTCGAAAATTTCTTTTGTCATCCATTCTTTATTCGCGACTTGTCTCCTAGTTTTTGTATTACTTTTATACACATTAGTGCACTTTTTATATATCTCTTCCCATTTCTCCATCATTTGTGCATACATTTGTTCGAGACTTACGTTCTCCATTATTTCCCATTTCTTATTTTTCAAACTTTTGCGTTTATTAACAATGAATTTACTTTTGTTCCTTTTTTGACTCTTACTGCTATGTGGTCAATACAAGATTTTGTGCACCTATCCTTTACGTATTCTTCTCTTGTATTCTCTCTTATTATGTGACTTAATCCATTTCCCGAAATTATATTTTCATATCTATTAACTTCGCTTGTAAACGAAGAGATTAGAAAATTCGCTACAGCACACAAGAAGAGGCTACACCAACATGTCAATGTGGAAGCTACCAATTTATTAGATACTAGTCAAGACATCAGGCGTCTTAAAAGGCGCCACCCGTCAGACTTATTATGAAGTCATTAAATTCTATTACATAAATAGATTAATACAAACTAATTTTCGTAGTCATGGTCAATGGACTACTGACTTCAGGCTTCGGTTTATTTTCATTTCT
Organism: Coronaproctus castanopsis; assembly: GCA_032883995.1. NCBI lineage: Eukaryota > Metazoa > Arthropoda > Insecta > Hemiptera > Monophlebidae > Coronaproctus > Coronaproctus castanopsis. The sequence continues at coordinate 298,797,067 of CM065052.1, forward strand.
GGTAAATAGCCTATGTGCCGCTTGGATATTTTCACAATTTAATTCCACTCCCATTTTCGCTGCTACAGCTATTACTATATCATTTATATTTTCGTCTTTATTTTCCATTATTCCATGTAATTCGATGTTGTCTCTTCTTGTGTATTGTTCCAATTGGTTTATTTTTATCGTTAAATTCCTAATATTATCGTCCTTCTCTTTATTTTTCTTTAATAACTTTTCAACTTTTTGATTCACTTCTTTTAATTCTGTTCTAAATTTCATATTTTCTTCAGATATCTTCTGATATTGTTCCGCGAAAAACTGTACCGACCTTTCTATTTCGTCTAATTTCGACACTTTATATTGTACCTCTTGAACAGTTTCTAAAACTGTACTTATTTTGTCCATGATTGTATTATTTTCAAACCTTTGATCCTTTTCATTGCAGTTAACACACCTCCATTTTTTCCTTTCCACTCTAGTTTTTAATAAATTTTCCATTTCTCCGCTACATTTTATTTCGCAATACTGTTTTTCATATTGCAAGCACTGTAAATAACCGGATGTTCCATCTATTCCTTTATTACATTTACCCCATTTACGTACCATTTTTCCCTTTTTATTTTTTTTTTATTTTATATTTTTTTTTTATTTTTTTTAACCGTCGCTCAGTTTTACAATACGAAATAAATAAATTCTTATAATTTATATACGTATATAGTAATTTAAAGTATATCACCGAATGAGGATAGTGTTCTTGCATTTAAACGTGCTTCATACGTCGCTATTATTATTCTAACTTACGTTCGAATAGTCTTATCGCACTTTGTAATCTATACTTTGATAACGCGAAGAACACAGGTTGTTTTAGTTCGCTTTAGTGGTACAATGCATCGGTTATAAGGGATAAACATTAATAGACTTTCAAGGCAATAAATAGTGAGACCGGGGATAGGCGAGCCGAATTAATTTTTGTTCACATAAACAAAAATTGAATAAAAATGACTAAAATATTTTAGTCATTTTTACAATTCGTTTTTGTTTTTTCTTCGTTTTGTTTGAGATGTCCTTGTGTTGCCATTCTCTCATTGACGCTATACTATTTTTTGCTCTGTTCGTTTATTAATTATGCTCTCTCTGATAGCTGATTATGTTCTTAGTTTAGTTCTGCAAAAACTGTAGTGCATCGTGCGGTTTTATTTTTTTTCCTTAGGATAATTTTCATTTCTTTTTTTAGATCTGGTGAACTTTTTGTATGAATAAAATGTCGCCTAAATGTTTATCATTAAAGGAAAAAATTTCTATTTTAGACAAAATCGAAATTCAACCTCCCAATATGCCTATTTGGGAGTTAGCAAAAATCATGGGCGTCTCCAAAAACACAATCTCCCGTTTAAAAACAGATGAACAGAACTTACATAAAAAATGGAGTAGTACTGAAAAGGGCAGTCAGGTGGTGGAAAGGAAACGGAAAAGAGAAGGTAAAAACCCAGATGTTGATGAAGCTCTTAATTTATGGCTTAGCACAGTAACACAACGAGGTGTTCATGTCAGTGGGCCAATGTTGAAATTAAAATATGAGAGTTTGCGAAAATAAATGGGTTATGAAGACTTTGCAGCTACGAATGGTTGGCTTGCTTGGTGGAAAGGGAGACACGACATCAAATTCAAAAAAACTCATGGAGAAAAGGCAAGCGCTGATTTGACAGGAGCTGAACAATGGAGTTCAAGCAAAATTTCCAAATTCCTTCAAAGTTACAGCCTGAATGACATTTATAATGCTGATGAACCTGGTTTATTTTATCGAGCCACTCCAGATGGGTCATTAGTATACAAACACGAACAACTTATTGGTTCGAAAAAAAAGCTATGGGTTGTATCACTGTGCTATGTTGTTGCAATGTAACTGGAAGTGACAACAAAAAACTTTTAGTTATTGGTAAAACTAAAAAGCCACGTTGCTTTAAAAATCTCAATGTAAGCAATCTGCCAGTAACATATTACGCAAACAAAAATGCATGGATGACTGCTACTATTTTTTGGTTAAAAGACTGGGATATAGAATTACAGAGAGATTCTAGAAAAATTTTACTCCTTATTGACAATGCAACTTCGCGCCACACTATCGTTAAACTGAAGAATATTCAAATTGAATTCTTACCTCCAAACACTACTTCACTAATTCAGCCACTTGATATGGGTGTCGTAAAAAATTTAAAAGTGCAATATAGGAAGATTATTGAAGACGACCTGGTAACAACTGGAAGTGACAAAAAAAAACTTTTAGTTATTGGTAAAACTAAAAAGCCACGTTGCTTTAAAAATCTCAATGTAAGCAATCTGCCAGTAACATATTACGCAAACAAAAATGCATGGATGACTGCTACTATTTTTTGGTTAAAAGACTGGGATATAGAATTACAGAGAGATTCTAGAAAAATTTTACTCCTTATTGACAATGCAACTTCGCGCCACACTATCGTTAAACTGAAGAATATTCAAATTGAATTCTTACCTCCAAACACTACTTCACTAATTCAGCCACTTGATATGGGTGTCGTAAAAAATTTAAAAGTGCAATATAGGAAGATTATTGAAGACGACCTGGTAACAGTTTCTACAATGGCAAAAGATATCAGTTCCACAATAACAATACTGCAGGCTATACAATTTGTTACTGCTAGTTGGAGAAAAGTCACTTTTATGACAATTCAGAACTGCTTTGCTCATTGTGGTTTCAAGGAGCCCGATTATGAAATTGTTGAAATGGAAAGTAATGAAACACCGAATGAATTACTGCGTGTGACCAACTATGAACAATTTTCAGATATTGACGCCAATCTGCCATGCTGTGACAATAATATTGAAGATTTGGATAACGAAATTATGGAAAATATCACAAAGAAGAAACCAATACAAGAATTAGAAAGTGATGATGACACGGATGACATTTCCTTACCTCCTGTATCTACTGCAGAGGCGAAAAAATGTACTGAAAAGCTCCGGCGGTATTTTATGCAACAGAATAATGAAGGTGCTCCTACGGCATCATTAGATAACTGTGCAGATTTTGTTCAAACGCAGCAGGTGAAGAATTTACACCAAACAACTATAGCGTATTTTTTCAGTAAATGAACAATTTTTACAAATATCAGGTCAGGTTCTTTTACCTTATGTTTGCCTCCTGTATTTTTCTCTTAATTTCCATATAAATAAATATTACGCATTAATAAGGTTATAAGTATGTTAATTGTTTACTAAATTGTATATATTCTAACACCCACTCACTTCAATAAGAAATTTTAAAAAATTCGCTTTAAAGGGACAGCCGGCTATAAGAGACAAATGACTTCCGCCCGATGTGTCCTTTATAAGCGGCTTCGAGTGTATATATATTTTTAATAACGTAGTTATTCATATATATACACGTGTATGTTCATTATATGACGACATCGTGTATTTGTGTATGTACACGAACTGAGCACAAGTTAATTTACCACATATATTGAATTATTTATATTAGTTATTTTATTAATCGGGTTTAATTATAAATACCAAGTTTTACCCATTGTTAACATTTTTTTCATACAAATATATCATACATAAGATAGCTAAGAAGATGCAAGAAAAAACTTAAGTAAATAAATAAATAAAATAATAACAAAAAAACGTTAAAAGATTTAGGTTTGTACACACGCAGGTTGCCAGTTCTACAAGGATGTTGTTGTTATTCAGGGCCAATAGGTTGGCAACCACCGACAAGGGAGGACAAATATTTTGGTTAACATTATCGTCGATTAAGTTGTTTACAACATTCGATATCAGATTATGTTATAAATACCGTTTGTTTTTTTTTTTTCACTTTGCTAATTATTGTAAATTGTATCGAATTAATATTTTATACAGTTCATATTTTTTGTAAATTGTATACATTTTTATATTTTATTTTTTATGTTCATTCAATAATAGCTTAGCAGCCCAAAAAACTTTATGATTCTTCAGAAAGTTCAGTTATTTTAGTCTCATTTTTTGTTTTATTTTTTGAAAATAACTACATTGCACATTGTTCAATTAAATAAATAAATAAAATGTCGAAATAAACGGCCAGCGATAAAAAAAAAAAGTTAAATAATTCGAACGACAAGAAAACAGTCCGTGCTTCTCCGTCGATATTTAATTTCAACCTTTTTTTTTTTTTATTTATTTATTTAGAAATCCCCTTTTTCCATTTTAGGTTTCCGCGGGTTTTACCCGCCGGCAGATACCTTTTGCATTTCAATTAACATTATAATCTTAAATATACAACATTTTGCATGTAGGACCCATGTTTAATATAAAGTACTATGTGTATGTGTGTGGTCGTATATAATTGCTAGTTTTCATTTTTTGTGCGATTATACATTATTGTTGAATGAGGTGTGTTTAATCCACGGGCTGTGTTCTTGTAATTAGTGTGTGGCTTGTGTTGTGTGGATGCCGCACTTAAGGATTTCTACGGGATGGGCAACCAGCGGGCAGGTGTTCTCGTTTATTAACAAAATATACAATTACACTTATTAAATATTCTAGTACTTATAGTAAATACATTTTTCCCTTAAGTCTGATTAAACTACATACTAGATTAATTGAATAGAAATGATTTATTTCTACTCTCCTGTATGTTCTACTTCACAACCAAACTCAAAGACTCCCTCCTAACACTGTGTATCTATATATTTTTATAAGACAGTAATTCTACGTCTAAAGACTTATACACTTCACTTTATGTCTTATTATTTATTTTATTACTTTACTGTGTTATATTTTCTGTTAACCAAGTTTTTTTCCATTTCCCTAGTACGTTCTGTTCAATAATTTATCGTGGTATTTTATTATATATTACTGATATAACGTATTCGTTCCTCCTATATAGTAATTTATTTTTCAATCACGTCGCTACATTTCGCACTTTTCAAAATATATCGATTAATTCCTCAGACAATAAAATTAGAAATAAAGAAATTTCGGTAATATATATCGTTCGCGATTATAAAGATGGAAAAAATTCGTCACACCTGAACAAATTGATGTCAATTTAGATAAAAAGAAAACAATTCGAAGAGTAGGTAGGAGGAAAAAAATGTATCGAGAAACAACCTGACAGACAGAATTTAACAAACGAAGATGTTTAAGTAAATAAAAATGACAAGCGTAGATAGCGACGAAACGAACCGAGCAAATAGGGCCAGTTTTCGGTAAAACCAGCCAAATCGTTAAATAAATACGAATTATCTTTTTTCATGTACAGACAATAGGAGCTTCGCACGAACGCCCATTTATGTTCACACATACACACACACACATTTCTTTCGATGACGATTCTTAACCTATTGTTCTTTTACATGATATTCGTTAAACTTTATCATTCGATCCACTCCCGAATAAAAATGAAAATTATTATCTCATTCGGTCGCAAAATTTATCGCATTTAAACAAAAATCGAGTGATTTTTTATTTAATTTTCTATCAAGACGTTATCTATATAAAATAAAGTGCATACACGAATGACTGCGACGCTATTTCGTTTTATACTACGTGTGTCACACACACACACATGTAAAGTCAACGTTACTCGCGGTGTACTCGATTATTATTCGTCAGTTATGATGGACAGCGTAAACTATGAATCCTGTTCAACACGGATAACGGGGTTTATGCGGAAGGGCAATTAATCTTGTCCGGTGTTCTATGTAAAATTCGCGGAAAGAAATATTTACGTGTGGGAGAAGGCGAACATCCTCGTCGGCATATTTTTTGTAAGGCGACACTTAGAACTGCATCACTTTTGAACGTAAATAGACGCGTGATCAAATATCATCATCATAAGTAGTATCTGGAAGGTTACACGTCACAAATATACATCGATATCGGGCTGCTTCATATAATTCGACGAAATCTTTAATTCTTGTATTCGTTGTAGCTCATTCCGTTCTTTTTTTCCTACTAAGTGACTTTCCCGGAATTTTAATCTTACTCTTATTACCTTGTTATGTACATATAAGCAATGTTTTATGCGGCTGTGGTCTAAATCAATATGAGATAAAATCCTTTGTAATTACGTAGTCATCTTCAAATTTATCGAACATTTTAAAAAAAAAAAAAAAGATACATTCCTACTCTTCTGGATATGTCTAAGCTTGTTACCAACAAATTGATAATCATGGGTTTTTATATTCATCATTAAGTGCCGTCTCCATATCATAGGTATGCGACTACTAACCTATACATATTTTCATGTCCAGTGTAAGTAGCGTACAAATATGCGCTAGCGTAGATAGATACACACACAGCCAGTAGAACTGATTGTAATCGCTTTGTTCCGAAACGTATCGGTTAATTCCAATCTAAAAAAGGATCTTGTGACCATACAGGTTACATTAACAAACAATAATTTTACTACTGAATATATCCATAATAAAATATACGCGTAGGCTACAAAAAAATCGATCGAAACGAACAGAAAGGTCAATGTCCGTAATACCGGTGCTGCTTAAAAGATTCCACTCAAACTTAAAAGTAAAAACCTAGATGGTTTTAATAAAATTATTATTATTGTAGAATCAATAGCGAGAACGTTTTTATAATCATTTCAAGTTAACGCTGACTCTCGTGGTGTCAAACTAATGGCAATTCCATAAAAGCTAGGTTGCCCAAATTGGGTTTGTGAAAAACAAATACACATTATTGGTTTAAGTGAAACCAAAATAAATTCTACACATAACAAGATATATCCAGGATTTATCGTCGTGATCGTAATACCCGCAGTAGTGAGGTAGCGTCGCTAATCAATAAAAAAAATTGAACCATTATCTAATTCCTACGCCGCTATTAGACGAGTTTCAAGCATCCTCTCTGTTAATGAGTATAAATGAACAAATACGTATATATGAAATACACCAAATTTTGTTATATCTAACAATATTATAACGTTACCTAAAACTAACTTAAAGTCATACTGCTCGGTGATGTAAAAAGTAAAAAGTAAAACTTGAAATTGTTACACCAATAACGAAGCCGGTACTTATATGAGGCTTTTCGTCAATTTAATTTCGACCTACAAAATCTTTCACAACTTTTCCACTACCTACACTAAGTTAATTTTTCAGATAAAATTTAAGATCTAAATAGTAAGCATACCTATAATTTCAAAATAGCCGGATGGTTTTATTTTAAGCGTAGTACGCAATTATCGCACTCGTAATCCAAGCTATCTCTCATTTTAACGATCTGCTATATCAATAAAAGTATTTATTCCAGCTAATACGAGCACTAGTAGCAATGTAAATACTATTCCCGAATGAACTCGTGATATTTAAAATAAAAAATTATTATCGAAAACTATTTCAAAGAAACAAGAGTAATGGGTGCGTGAATAAATGCATTTATAATGCATTACATAGATTAACGAAATTTTTATTTTGGTCTATAGAAATAACATTTGGAATAAAACTAATGAACCTGAATCCTTATGATAGTATCCCGAGGCTTAATAAAATAAATAAAACTAATTGTGAGATACCACCGGTTATTTCACACGGCGCTGTAACACACTCTAATCGTGAGAAAGCAGGACTACTAACTCATCATCTATGGGTTATTCATCGTGTTGTAACAGAATTTATTTAACATAACTTAGGTTTACCTTCACCATCGTAAAAGAAATTCACAAACACATCCAAATATTAAAAAAAAAAGCGTCTGTAGGATTGTATCTAACAAATATTACTGAAACATCTGCCTCTCAACGGTATTGTACACCTCGCACAAACTCCATTATTCGATACAAATATTTTCTCTGCGTTGTAAATCGTCAATCGTCGTGCCTATTCCCAAAATCTCGGAAAGACAACTTGATTAGAAAAAAAGTGAAGTAATGTAAGCTAATTGTAGAAAAAGTAACTTTAAGTTAGTTTAAAGCACATACAGCCAATTATAATACTCTATTAAATACACAGTTCGATTTCAGGCATAATTTTATTCCATCAAATCGCGACTTTAATTTGTAAATTATTATAACTGGAAAAATTATTGTCACGTAAAATTTGTGATCAGAATTTTGCGTATTTAATTCATTTGATGTATTAATTTGAAAATTTTATTAAACAAAATATATGTATTTTATAATGAAGAGAAAGCAAAAACAAATTTAGTTCTACATGAAATCGATATTTAATATAAAAATATAAATACAAAAATAAGTAACATTTTGAACTTACCTCCTGGATTTAATAATGCTTCTTTACTCGCCAAGTTATTTTCCTCTACTCCTTCGTTTGTTTCGAAATTCATGTTTATTTTTAAGATGCACGTTACGAATATTATAACGAATAAATCACTAGTTATGTAATAATATTACATATATAAGAACAATATTATATTCATATTTTTTCGTTTTTGCGTTAGAAAATTAAAAGCCATTTCAAAGCACGCGAGTTTCAAACTCCGGTTTTTTAACTAACGTTCCCGCCAAGTTTGACTACTAGCGTTTTTTCCGATCACAGTAAATGAGTCAACTACAGCGCTATCTATACATATTCAATCAATTTACTTAATTAAAGTCGATTTCACAATAAAAATAACAATATATATATTTTTTTTCTGCTATCGTCTACACCCAGCCTGAAAATAAAAATATGAACAAAATATAATCACAACACAGTTCAATCACAATAAACATTTTTTAATTTTCGTAGACAGTTGCATAATTAAAACGTTACATATAAATTAACTGAAATATTCATATAACGACAACTTATAACTTGATATAAATATTTCACTACCTATAGGTAATTTTACTTTTGGATTTTTTTACAATAAATTTTATTTATAAAACAGTTTTTAAACAATAATTCTTCGTCAAAATTTATATAAATATTCACACCTAATTCAGGTCCCATTAAATCATTAGTTTAATTATAAATAAACACCGTTCGTAAATTAATTTGCAACATTATTATTGTGAAAAAGATAAAATACCGCGAATATTTATATCAACGTATCGTGCCGGATATAAATTTACTTCTAAATATATTTACCAACAATTTTTGTATGCAATGTCAAAAAATTATTATTTTCCCGATATTATATAAAATTTGTTAAAAAAAATGTTATGCCACGAATGAAATGAAACATTGTTTTTGTTTAATTACATAACCGTTTATAATACGCAAAGTGCTAACATAAATATTTCATATTGAATATACTGGAGAGTAGTGATTTTATCAATTAATAATAAATCGAATCCAAAATTGAAATTACGTCTGGCTAATGAAATATGTATATCAAATTTTAATTTGTCGTTATATAAACATTTCTGGTAATTCATATATAAAAAAAAAAGATGTAATAATTTTGGTGCGTGCTTGAAAATGACGTAACTGTCGAAAAGCTTCGCGATTAAAAAAACTTTTAGTGATTGCGTTATATTTTGTTCGATTTATTATTAAATAAATATTTCAGCTTAGAAAATAATGAATGAACTAAACTTGTAACATAAGTCACATATTTTCATAGTGTCACTATAATATTAATATAGATTGCAAGTCGAGAATACTTATTATTATACGCACAGCGTATAAAAGTATAATATGTTTCAGAATATTGTTTTTTTTTTTAAAATTTATATAATTAAGCATTCCTTTAGATATTCTACACATCTGACAATCTACTATTGTATTTAAAATGTATACTTTAATGTTTGATTTTAAGATTATAATACATCTTACACGGATTGTATACCCAATTATTTGCAAATAGTAATATTACAACAGAATTATATGAAATATATTTTTTTAAACACTACAAAATGTTAACATACAAAGGCTATAGTACGAGTTTATAACATCACTAAATATATGTGATAACATATTCGTATGTCAGGAGTATTAGGAATTTAATATCGTTAAAAAAAAAATCGAAATATAATTTAAATCACAATTCATAATTTTAAAATAAGACACACGCTATATCTTCTTAATAGTGAGAAAAACGTAGAAAACAAAATATTAATTTAAGATTACACTTCACAAAAAATAAGCAAAATGAAGAACAGTATTAAATGAAACAATCTGACAGTAGATTCACTGTCAGATTGTTTCAATTAATACTGTTCTTCATTTTGCTGATTTTTGTGAAATGTAATCTTAAATTAATATTTTTCGCTTTATATATATATATATATTTTTTTTTAAATATTCGCTTGATAATGATCTAATAGCCGAAAAGATTTGTGATTTTTTATAAAGAAAAAACTTTTAGTGATTTTAACTTCTTTTTTGTTGTTTAATTTTAAATTGGTTAAAGACAAGCAGTATTGTAACATCTTTAATTGACATTATAAAGAATTTTTACAGAATAGGGAAATTCGATTTTATGAAAATGGCGAAATCATATATAGTCAAGACTTAAAATCTAGAGTACCACAAGGCTCAATGCTATCGCCAGCTTTGTTCAACATAGCAATGACCGAAATACATAAAAAATCAGCATCAAATAAGAATATACATGTATTAAGTTACGCATATAATGAATTGTAATAATTAACGAGATTAAGGAAATAGAGGGAATTAATCAGCAAATGAACAACTTAGAGAATAATCTTAACAAAATAGGACTCATTCAAAAAGCATAAAAACTAATGCAATATTGATTACAAAAAATTACATAAAGAAAAACTAAACAGAAAATGGAACATATATTAAATATAAACAATAAAAAAATAATATTTAATAAAGAACTGAAATATCTTGGAATAATACTGGATGAAAACTTAATGTTGAACAAAATTAAAACATATTACTATAAAATTAATGCATTATACAACAACACCTTCGGACTATCCTAGGATAATACTATACAACGCATTATTCCATTCCATAACAGAATGTGGCAGCAAAATATACTAAACAAAATATATATATATATATACTTCCGAAAAATAACTAAGAAAACGATAAAAAGGATTAGAAAAGCACAGAGGAAAATATGAATAGGCATTATATCGGCATATAGGACAGTATCCTACGGCCTTGTAATTTGTAATAGCAGGTGTTTGCATGTAGATCTTCATATTGAAGAACGCCAAAAAATTGTCGTTAAGTAAAGATGTAATAAATAAAAAGATAAAGGAAATACACTTCAAATCATTAATAAATGTCGAGAACTATATACTGATGATCAAACAGGAAGAACATTTAATTTAATTTTAAACATAAATAACGGACTTCTAAATAAAGAATTACTTCTTTTTCACACAATTCTTAACTGGCCACGAAAATTTCAGAACATAACTGAAAAAATTTAAAATTGTAAATGATGATATACGTATTCATTGCAGTGAAGATGTAGATTCTCCAGATCATACCATTTCACACTGTGTTACATTCGATCGTGTTAAACAAAAATTCCAATATCAGTTGTGATTATGGTTCAACGGAGTGGAATTGATGAAGAATACCATGAAATTTGTAGATGCGGTTATGGGCACTCAACGGAAACAGGAGGAAATTATCTTAACTAAAGGAAAGCAGTAAATTGAAACATGAAACCATGATAGTTATTGTTTAGATTATTTACAAATGTAAGGACTGGAAAATATAAACAGAAAATTAATGAGATGAATAATATATAAATAAATGTTTAAAATAAAAACATATAAATATGGTTATTTCGTAAGGATACTACTTTCGTTATTTAATAATACATATGAAACGGGAACCTTCCGATGGATTAGTTACATTCCGTTTTAATATCAATCTCCGAAAAGATGGCAGCAAAGAAATGTACTAAATTCCGATTAATATGTTTACTATGTATAGTACTTACGAATAATCCAAAGAAGAATTCATACAAAACTGGAGAATCATATAAAAAAACATAAAAAGAACAATTTGGGTTTAATAATTGTATGAGTACACGTGAAATAATCTGCTAACACAAAAATGCTATGATCAGAATCAAAATAAGTATATATGATTTATAAAATTTGAAAAAGCTTTCAATAAGATAGAAAATGATAAAACGTTTGATATACTTGAAAAAACAACAATAGATGTAAAAGATTCAAAATGTATCAGAAATATAAATGGTAACAAAAGCAAGTTAGAGTAGAAAATGAATAAAGATCAAACATGGAGTAAGACAGAGCTGCATATTACAGCCAATGTTGTTTAATGTTTACTCGTAACATATTTTTGAATTCATTGATATTGAATCATCGGAAGGAATCCGTATAAACGGCATATTAATAAATGAGGTTTGCCGATGTTAGTCCTCAATATGGGCTGAAAAATTTAATACAAAATATACATAGACGCGCAAATGATTGCGGAATCAACATTAATCTTGATAAAATTAAATATATAAATATATCTAAAAACAAGCGAAAAAATGACAAAATTACAATAGAAGCAGGGAATATAGAAAAAGTTTCATACTTCAAATATTTAGGAAGCTGTATTATTGAAAAAACCAAGACATGAAAAAAAAACATCGAATAGAAATAGCGTGGAAGGCATTTCTGAAACTCAAGAGCATATTTTGCAGTTACGATATTAAAATGGAATTGAAATTGCGCTTAATGAGATGTAATCTATGGAAAACAGTAACATATGCAACGGAAACACGGAGCCACAGCAGCAGCATCGTATAAAATCGAAGCATTTGAAATATAGATATATAGACGACTTTTGAAGATTACCTAGACTGAAAATATAACTAACGAGGGAGTGTCACGACATCTGCTTAAATCTCAGGAACAATATACCTAATTAAAAACGAAAAATTAATTATTTGGTTCATATTATGAGGAAATAAATACAAAATACTACAGTTAATATTACTAGGAAAAATAAACGGAGTACAGAAACGAGGCAGACCAAAAATATTTTTAATAAATAATATAAAAATTCAGATGAGGGTCAACAATATAAGAGAACTGACTCAGTCCGTAACAGAAAACTATTAAACCCACATCGGTCACCAACGTTCGATGAGTAGATAGAACAAAAGAAGTTATATTAGAACTTATTTTAGTCGAATGATGACATTGTAATAATGGAATATACAACCAACATCCGCTAAATTCAAATGTTAAGAACTAGAATAACAGGGTAATAAATAATGTCAAAAATTAAGAACATTAGTAGTCTATAAACTAATATAATTTTACATTAAAGAACATTTTTTCATAGACAGCTGGAAAGCTGATTACTACAGAGTGAAAAATCTCCTTCATGATAAATGCACTACCAAATTTACAATGAACGCAATTTTTCATTAAAAAGCGAAACCAATTCAGGGGTGAACGCTTATTTGTAGGACGAGAAATGTAAAAAATATATAAAAAAAAAACAATTTTAACATTGATTGTATAGGTTCAATTCAAAACAAACAATTTTAATTTAATTTAGTGGTACATTTTAAATTTAAAAAGTTTTCTTCTTTTTTTGTAAAATACCATATATTCCTCAATTTTACACCCGCAGAAGTAAAAACTAGCAATAGGTGGTATTTTCGAAAAAAAATGCAGACTTGATGATTTAAAACATTCAATATATCAAAGGAAGTTATCTCAGCAATTACTGAAATTACTACAAAACAAAATCTTCTTTTTAACAATAATTATTACGATATTGTCTCATACTTATTTACTTAGCGTAGCCATTACTAATTGGTGGTCGATCGCATGTTCTTTTCCAGAGTAGCACAAAGTTTCGGCTTCGTTCTCTTATTCTGTCAATATTACCACTGCGGTATAAGTCTGAGGATCTTATATTTGCTTCCTCATGCCAAATGTGCCTCATTCCTTTGAGCGGTCGTCTGAAATCCACTTCTTCAGCAATTTTGCGTTTAAAATTACTTTAATCAAGAGATGCGTAACATTCTACAATGTAACGAAATTTCTATCGTTTCCACTCTTTTGTGTTCTAAGCGGTTGTTTCTACGCCATTATAATTCGATAATCATCGTTTCGAGTTAAGGTGATCTGTCACATAATTTTGAAGACGATTTTAACATACTCGCATCTAGGCTCGATCTCCTTACCAGCATTTTTTAAATTTTCCCTTTGTTCGATCTTAATGTTACCAATATATATATTATCGTTTTATAACATCATCCATTAAGTCTTTTGCACTTTTATTTTTAAGTCATAATTTTCTTCAGCATTGCTTAGCAAATCAGTTACTGTAGCTCATTAATGGGATGCGCTACGCAATTATTTGAATGTTCCTTTTAAAATTAAAATATTTTGAAATTATTAAAAATAAATGTAGCTCTTTCAGTCGCGGTGTTCCTTATATGACACGTGAAATTTTAATACTAATAACATTGTGTATTTTGGTAATAAAGACATTTGGTCGACATGATTCTAAAAATATTTATATAAATATATTAAAAATTATCTAAACAACAGTATTGTACAGTCTGTACGTTAAAAACGATAGTAATCGCCAAAATAAGTTAGGCGTATTTTACTTACTTTATTTGCTTCACGCGCTAAAACTTATAAATTTACAATAAAAAATTAATGAGCTAGACTGAAAGGAAATTGCATACGTATAAGATTACCAAAATAGTGTTCATCACATAATAAAGATCTCATGGATGCAGAAGGAATGGAATTTAGAGGTTTTGAAAATGGTAAATGAAAAAAGAAAACTAGTGTAAACAATATAACAAAGGCGAGAAAAGCTTTTAGGACACATACTGCGCCATAACGCCTTTAGGTGACAATCGAGGGAAAATTTGGAAGAAGAAAAAGGGGAAGACCTAGGACAATACGGTTGGATCAAATAAAAAGAAGATGGTAGATGACGTATTTTTTATATATATGTATATATATATATATTTTCTCTCTATAATACAACTCAATTTACAGTTTAATAAGGACATATAAATAGCCTTCCGAGACATTCATAAAAAAACAATCTCCCGATCAAAGTATTCAGAGCTTGTACATAACAACAAACCAATAAGTAAATAAACATATAAATAAATTAAACTAAAACAGAATTATGCTTACTAAATAAACGATCGAAAATTTACCATTAACACATACTCGGTTTCTATGTATTAAACAATCGAAACTGTTTACAATCTAACTTAAAATTACTTTTTTGCCCTTTTTTTATTATTATTATAATGGGCACAGGATAAAATTTCCTATTACAAACGAAATTAACAAAATTAAAATTGAAGCATGGGATACAAATTGACATGTGTAACTATTTTAATACAAATATTAACCATATAAGACATATATATATATATATAATATTATGATTAAGTATACTGAAATAAGGTCATCCTAAGTATTATTTCCTTATGAGCTAATTCCTTTAGCTCACAATAGTGATTGAAATTAGTTACTATATTTAAATTTTTGATATCCAATTTAATATCTTAATAGTTACATCCGGCAAGTATATGTATAACAGTGTGTCACTTTGTCCACATTTATAACATAGATCATTGGATTTGATCTGAAACCAATGTAAATATTCCATAAACTTCCCATGTATAGTCGAAAACTGCGTTATAAAATAAATATCTACAACTGAATGTTTCCGCAAGTAATATTACAAACTTATGTAACAGCTTAATACCATGCAAATCCCAGCGCTGTTTTGAAATTCTTTAACCATTTCTTTGAACAAATATTTGTTGTAAGAAGCAGGTGTAATATAAACATTATTCGCTTTAAATTTTTGAGTTACCAGGTTATATAATCCACCTTTACCAGTATTATATATAGCATCCTAAACTATTACGTTTTTTTTTTAATAATAAGATCAATAAGCACTTGTCCTGCAATAAACAATGTCCGAATTCTATTAACTATACGATAGCATTTAATTAGCATAATAATATACGAATGATAACTCATAATTAATTTATTATAAAAAAATTTTGATACCATACGACGAGCAAAAATTGTACTGTAATAGGTGTATCTTGACACTACATCTGCCTTCATCGAAGTAACTGCATTTCGATATGTATAATTATTGTTATTAACATTATATAGTTTATTGAATAGTTCGGGCAGCTTGATCAATGTTCCAAATGTTCCTAAAACATCAGATTATTATTAATAATAACTCCCCAAATATTTTATACTATTACTGAACTTGAGAATAATATCACAGTATCTCATTAGGCCGCCTTAATTTACGTATGAACAATATGCAGCTTGTTTTATCCGGATTATCAATTTTGGCACTTACAATTTTAAAGACATTAAGAACATAGCAGGCAACAAGAATGAATAAAAGAACATAGTTGGCTAGCTACAAGACAAGAGAAAGGCTATTAATAAAACATGGACGGATATTTTACTTAGGAATCATTAATTAGTTATAAAACAAAATTTATAACATGTGACTAAAACTATTAACACAATTATAACGTACTAAGAGTATAATGTGTTAACGATTTACGACAACAGGTTATTATTAGCTATAAATTAGGTTATGACCTTTAAATCGCGATTATTCCCAGTTTATTTTTCTTTTTTTAAAATATAACTTTGATTTTTAATTAAAAATGACTTTTATCCATTTACGATAGTTACACATATGTATGTTTAACTGTAATCTGAGTTTTAATTTTGAAATAAGTATTTTGATTTTTAAGTAAACATATATCTTTTTTGATAAGTTGTAGCATATAGACTTGTTATACGAGCTTAAAAAATATTTTCCATATCAACTATTAAAATCATATCTCCATGAAAGACATTTTCCAGTACGATATGAAGCAAATGTATTATCATTTTATGAAATTAAGTCAGGAGTGTCTCCAGGGAGTATTTAGGGTCTTCTTATATCGTACTTTCATGTCGCGGTGGCGTAGTTGCTAGAGTGCTTGACTATCAACTCAACGGTCGGGGATTCGAAACCAACACGCGACATAGAAAGTTTTCATCATTATTTAATTCTTAATTATCACGGAGAAGGCAGTGGCACACCACTCCGTATAACATCACATACACGCGCTTCTGCGTCACATATAAATAGTGCCTAAAACTAAACGTACGATGGCTAGTCACGACGTTTGGCAACGAACAATACGACGATGATTTACAGCTGGCTTGACATGTCGGAATACTATTATTACTATACATTTACCGACGATACTGCTATGCTATCTCTAAATCAAGATCTAGTAGAAACAAATTGATTATTACGGAAGAATGTAAATGAGATTATCGAGAAATGGACTAAGAATTGGCAAATAAGTTTTAATGAAACAAAACCGCTTACAAAATGCAAATGTAATTCAGAATCAACTGGTAAAGAACTTCCATCCGTTGAGTGTGTGAAATACCTCGACATGCACTTGGATAGAAGGCTAACCTGAAAAAAAGCATATTAAGATGAAATTAAATCAGTGGAATATTCCGTGAACATTACTGGCTCATTGGAAGAAAATAGCTACTTCCCACCTAGAATAAATTATTATTATACGAAACTATTTTCAAAACCAGTGTAGTCATATGACATACAATTGTGGGCTAGGGCATCTACCCGAAATATATATATTTTTTTCTTTTTTTATTTACAATCAGCACATAGTGCAATAAATAAAAGTGATGAAGGAACAGAAAAAGAATCAGATCCTATTGATGATCCATTGATCACAAACTTAGGACATATCTAGTGAGAAAAGGAGGAAGTTTTCATATTATCTGTTGGTTAGTTTTTCTTCAACCAACGTGATGAAGCGTGTGGCATATTATGAGTTGTCAGTTCTAGAATAGCTGAATTAGTTTTCTCAGTCTGCTGAAAAAGAGTTTGCATCTTTTTTTGGCTACTTCTGAAACAATTGGAACGTATACGTTGATTTGACGTGAACCGAGGAGCGTCTACAATCTGATGGAAGATTTTTGATTCCATCGACTGTAAGCGGAGGATTTTACCCGGCTTAACAGCACCGTATAGTTCAATGCCATAAGTATAAATCGCTTTTATCACTGAGTTGGTCAATAATAGTTTGTTTCAATCGATAATTTTGACTGTTTCCTAAAAAAGGTTGTAGAGCAGACCATATCGCTTGCACAGATCCTTAATTTAATTATTAATATGCTAACTATAAGTAAATTTTGTATCAAGACACAAACCAAGATATTTAAGAGAGTTAATTGGGGGATGGATATCATATCTAGATGTACCGATGGCGTCAGCTCTTTACGCAAAGTAAAAGTAACGTGTTTGTTTTTTGTTTAATTAATTTTGATTCTCCATCTGGTTAACCAAAGGGTGGATCATAGTTAAATGACCCTAACGTTTATTAGATACAACAATCGGGTCAGAATCGGATGTGAGAGTTCAAGTGTCGTCAGAAAAAGTGCATAACATCGTATCTTAATTAACCGATATATCTGCAGTATAAACATTATAATAATACTTCCTCGTGTAACTCCTGCTTGAACAGTATTCATTTGCGAGCTGATATTGCCATATTTGATACAGAAAAAATATCGCAAGGCGATCCACGAACTATGGTATATTAAAAATTATAACGTACGTAGTAATCTACAAATTGGCACTGTGAAAGATGTAGTAATAACATACAGTAAAACGCAAGCATAGCGCTTAAGATCACAACCAAATCCACCTATAGCAGGTTTAATTGGTGATGATACACAGCAAACACGAAGATTAACAAGGAAAATACTTTTACAAATATTGTAATAAATTCAAGATTGATCCTCATAAGAGAACGTCTTAAAATTAAATTAATTTATGTGTGATGTTACATTTAGCAGATTACCTCATATATATATATATCCCGGAATACCACTAGTTATAATTTTTTTATCGATGAACTAATAAGTGCACATAAATAAAATGGGAAATTGTAAGTAAAAAAAAAATAATGTTAAAATTCATAATAAGTAAAATGTGTTTCTTTGACAATCGATCTATTACGAAAATTAAATGTTGGACAAAATTTAATCGATTATAGTCAAAAGAGCGTTCATGAAATTTAAAAAAGTAACGTTACATAGTACACATTTTTTTATGAACCATCCGATGACCCAACTGTTCGATAATATCGATATAACTAGAAAAAAATTAAACATTTTTAGCGGGTAGATCATTTGCATTTTACGTTATATTCGGAAATTATCAAATAAAACTTATAAACGAGTAGAAAAAAATTTACAACTAAGGAAAAAGCTGTATAGAATTAAAAATTAAATGATGAAAATATCCTTCATTATTTTATTGTTGCTAGCTGTTACATACGAAATAAAAATTTAAAGGACGGATATTAACCAGGTGATCGTTAATTTTATCATTCGGTGCTGTTTTTTTGTAGATATTCAACGCATCTCTAAATTAATCTTTAATTTAAACAAAGAATCAAAATTCAAAATTTATATCAAACATTTGCCTATGACATACACTGAAAATTAATAACGTCAGTTAATCACGCGAATAACAGATGAATTGACCTTTATTAATCCATTATTCATCAAAAGTATTTCAATACCAATTAAACCAAGACATAATAAACGCAAGTCATTTTCTAATAAGAATGGTATTTTAAAATGAAATTAATTTTATGAGTGTTAAAAAAAATATTTGTAGATGTAACGAATGTCGGAAACGTAACATAATAATACAAAGTAACAACTTCTGACATTCGATTATAGACGTTTAAAATTACTTCGCTGTTTCTCTGTAACACAACTTTTGGATTGTTCTGGATAAAGAGTTCATATATAAATATATGGAGACTTATCTTATGTAATTTAATTCAAGGTTCGAATAATAACTGAAAAATACAACCGTTCATTGAAAAAACACTCTTCATTGTTACTTACATTTTTGTTTATAATTCTGGCTGTTACGAATTCATTAATAACGTGACTGATTTTTTCATTCTGTATATATATTTCGAAGTCATAAAATACAAATTTTAAAATTAATTTTTGAAAAAAGGGAATGAATTAGAAACATTTTTGTTTTATATAACAAAAAAAACTACATGATTACTAAAGATCACTTGTGTAAAATAATAGCAGAAAAATATTACTTTTTACAAAAATAAACAAACAGGAAGCACAAAAAATATAAAAACTGAATGCGAGAATATTACCACGAATTCGTAATACGAATGACAAGTTTGAAGAAAACTGATTACACACATAATTTGAATATAAACAATGCTAATATTCTCCATCAGTATTGATTTCTTTAGTAGTATCCAAGCAGCATGATAAATTTAAGCACATTTTACTTGGCCAAATTACAGGTACATTTTGGACATAAGAACTTATTTAAAAGAAATAACATATTTTAATAAATTACTCTAAAAATCTAGAAACTAAAATTATTTAAACACTGATATATAAATAAATACTTACCTTATTATGATTGCCTTGTACGCTACTTACACTGTACAAAAAATATGTATAGGTAAGTAGTCGGATACCTCCGATACGGAGACACACATTTTACATATATATATATATGCACACATACATACACATATGTGTGTGGTTGCAAACGAATGTGTTTTTTGTATTTTAAAATATGTTTAATTTACAACAAATTTTCCACAATGCTGTTTAAAAAATCTTACTTGCGAGGAGCAACCTTGCGAATAAATAAAATAATGAAAAATTCAAATGTTGAAATATTACAATTTAACGGAACCTAAATATTAAAATTTTCTTATTTCTTAAAAACAATTACTTATCTAAAATTATACTGCTACACCCATTACTACTCATTTTATCATCAACATTCAATAGAGATAAATTTCAGTACAAGCACAGAAAAATAACAGTAAAAGATTTAATTATTCGCAAATATTGTCGCAACTGTTTATCCAATGAATAGAAACTCAATAAACTAATAATATAATAGTTTTTAATATACACTAACTTCAAAAGAATTACGTTATATAAATATTTTTAGACTACGCTATGTATAACATGTTTTTAACAACTACTCCGTTTTCTTGGGCGGTATCCAAGCATGAATTTTCGGTTTTACAGTACTGTATGCCATATACTGTTCGGGTGTTCCGCTCATATTTTCCTTGTGTGGTAACATCCACGAATACTTCGGGCGCGTGGGGTCCTGACGAGCAATAATACACAAATATATTAGCATTAAGCTATTTCTTAAAAAAACAAGTTCCCATAAACAAGTTATTGTGTACTTAAATATAGAAAATACAAACAGAAGCCACCATAGGTACATTTAAGTCATAACCACGAAGTTCAAACAATGTTAATTAAACAAAATAATTTTCATTAACACCTGAAATTTCGTCTTCCTGATACACAGTACGATGTTTCGCATAATCATGATAAAATAGGAACTGTAGAAGTGCCTAACTAATATTACGAAATATAAATAAAACTAACTGTATATTAAATTTTTGGAATTATTTACTTCGTGGGGCACGTAGTCCGTTTTGTAATGAATCCATCCGTACCATTCAGCCGGAATTTGACTAGCATCATAATTAAGACCAACGTGATCTGAATATACAACCCAACGGTTAGTTCCTAAATTCAATAATAAATAGAAAACTTGTAATAATTATAACATAGTTTTTATTTCAAAACACACCCGATCATAGAAATTATAACAAAATATATTTTCTTACATCTATAGTATTGTTATGCGCTACATTTTTAATATATTAAGTAATAAAACAAACGTATACGATCAACTTACCAATGAAATAACGTCTATTTTCGTAGTATTTATTACCATAGGCATCAATTCCCATCAGTTTTCCTGCCTTTAATGTATCCATCCTAAGATTAATAAAACATATTGTTAAATGCGATTACAATTAATTACTCGATTATAAATGTAAAAATTAAACACTATAATTAATTATAAAAATGATTTCAGAAATTATTTAATTAATTTTTGCATATTTCTTGTAAGTAGATCAATGGATTCAATACACACCTATATAGAGTGTAAATGGATTTTAAAAAACCACCATTTGCTTTTACTATTTGATAAAAATTATAAAGTTTATCCAATCCAAGAATAACGTATAAACTAGGCTTCGACATATTTTAACAAAATTTAAATGTTATTTAGAATTCGTATATTTTTAATTTTCAGAAACAAATAAAATATGAGAAAACATAAATAAATATATAAATCAAGAAGATTATTTTTAAGAACTTTATGTTACTGTAATTAATAACACACTTCAGCAGTGTTGACGTACAAACGTTATGAATTATTTACATTTTTTATAAAAAGGTTATTAGAAAACCATCCTCAACGAGAAACATTTAAGAACCTATAACAACCACAAAAGTATTTTATATTTTCTACCTCCTGTGTGCAAAAAATTTAAAATATTTTTTATTAAATTTTTATGTACCTAAATTATAAATTGACTTATTATTTTTGAATAAAATATATTAAAAGTGAAATAATATAAATATATTCAAAGTAAATTAATATAAATATATTAAAATTAAAGTAATATAAAGATATCCTAGAGGGTATTTGTATACATTTCTAGGGCGAGAGCTCTAACTTCAAAGATACGCGTCGTTTTATGGTAATGGCCTCCAAATATGTAGATTCATCGTGAATAACTATTAAGCGACAGCGGACCAAAACAGCTACTAGTGGAGTGCCTCAAACAGGCGTTTCCAGTAGTGACGGGAGGGATGAGACACGATAATGTGGATCAGCAAAACGAACTGGTCATCAAAACTCTACAAACATCCTACGGTCGTCTCATCTTTGACAAGTTTTGGCTTCTGGAAAATACAAACCCCGCTACCTCCTAAGTAGAAAAAAACCCTGCTTTATTGATGAAGGCTTGTACACAACGGTTTAAGGATACAACCGCGACAGAAAATTAGAACCACTGTGTTGTCAAATTAGATACTTTTTCTGAAAATTAAATAAATTTGATCTATCTGTTCCTTTAACCTGATTTTTATTAATATTTGTATCCATAAGTTTCTTTTATTTCTGTAATGGTGCACTATTACAAGTAGTAAAATTTGTTGTAATAGTAACTGTATCCATTAGTAGTATTTTTCAAAATGATACCACAAGGCACCAATATTTCTAGTAAATATTTTGCTAAATTAATAATGCAACAACACTTACTATATTAAAATAATTATTTTTATATAATAAATAATAATAAATTTATATACAAAACACACGATAATAAAATAAGAGAAATATTCACAAATCAACAATTAACTTCAAATTCTGAACAAGTACAGATCACAGGTCAATCATCAAATTACGCAAACACGAATCGTATATAACAATAATACGATTACTTATGACAAACCAAAAATAAAATAAAGAGCTAAGTATTTTAAATTAATTATATTAATTACAGTAATGAAAATGTGTATTTGAATGGATAAACTAAAAATGAATACAACAGTATATTTTATAGCGTATTGATTTATACTTTCCCGCAATAATGAAATAAAAAGAAAAAACATATTCGATATGCAGGAGAGTCACCAAAAAGAAAAACCTGTGAAGAATTCTTCAATAACGTATGAAATTATGAATCAAAACACAGCGATACTAAAGCTGGTTTCATTTCATACCAAGTAAATCGAGTCTAGTCAAGTCGAGTCAAATTCAGTCAGTGGATTTCATACATACCGAGTCTTTTAATAGTCATAAGAGTCATATAGAAAACAGACAAATTAGAAATGGCAAACAGTATCTACGTAATGAACATAATCACACATTAATTGCGTTAAATTATATTATTGTTTTATTTATCAGTATTTGTACTAATGCAATTTGCTGTTCAATAATACTTTAAATGGATTTAGACGATGTACTCATAAATGCAATAATTTATTGCTGAATTAAAAGATGACGGTTTAAAAACATAAATTTTGAATACATCCGATAAATCAAAAAAATTAGAGCTTGGCATGTTTCATCACATGTTTCCAGATTTATTAGGTGATGAGAAGAAGTTTTATAACTATTTTAGAATGACACCGGATTTGTTTTATGAAAACGATTATAGATGATCAATTTCACCGGAACATCGTATACAAATTTCCTTGTGGTTACATGAACAGAAATATAA
Organism: Coronaproctus castanopsis; assembly: GCA_032883995.1. Taxonomy (NCBI): domain Eukaryota; kingdom Metazoa; phylum Arthropoda; class Insecta; order Hemiptera; family Monophlebidae; genus Coronaproctus; species Coronaproctus castanopsis. Next base: position 298,821,175 of record CM065052.1, read on the forward strand.
ATGAGTTTATTTTACTTTATTTATGCTCTTGATTTAAATTATCACGCCAACTTTTCTACTCTGATTATAATAACTGTATTTGTCTAAACTTCATTAAAACATTACAAAAGAAAGTATATTAAATAACAAAATTTATTTTAAATTTTTTTCCAGTTTACTTTTTAATATTTTTTTTTTTTATTATAAAGATTCTATTGGAACTGTAAAACTAATTACATTTACCATAACTAACTATAGGAGAATTTCACATGTAGTTAAATTATTTTATAAAAAATAATAAAATTAAATATTAATAAGATCCAGCTGATGTTTTCTTTTCAGCCGTCGGGTATCATTAGAATCATCTAATAGTAAGATTGCTTCAACGTTCGGATGGAGGTGAAGGCGATTAATGTAGCTGTTTGACTTTTGGTGGATAATAACAGGAACTGGATCGATTTTGAGATCGATACGAAGTTGGGCGTTCGAGACAAACCAAGGTGCTTTTAAAATCATACGCATGAACTTGTTTTGAAATTTTTCGAGAATTTCGAGATTAGATTTGGCTGCGGATCCCCAGATCTCTGCACCATAGCTCCATGCTGGTCGGAAAATTGAAGTATAGATGAGCCTCTTGCTTTCCAGACTAAGCTCAGAATTAGGCTGAAGGAGCCATCGAAAGTTGGAGAGCAGAAGGTCCAACATTTTCCGTTTTATTCTAATATACTCGTGCCAATTGAGCTTACAATCAAGATGCAGACCTAAATAGCGAGCAGAGTTAGATACTGGAACCGGTTTACCATTCAAATAAGTAGGAATGTAACCATGGTGTCGGAGAGAAAAGTCTACTCGTACTGACTTGCTGTCATTTAATTTAATTTTCCAGGTATGAGCCCAAGTTGAAATATTGTCTACAATGTGAAATTATTGCAGTGTCGTCTGCAAAAAGACTTGTTGTTGTCTCAGGAGTTTGAGGAATATCCATAGTATAAAGAAGGAAGAGTATAGGACCAAGTACAGAGCCTTGTGGAACACCAGCGCGAATGCTAATGTAGTGCATAGTCGCTGATCCAAAATGTATATAGAACTGTCGATCAGTTAAGTATGACATGAGTAGTCTGCAAAAGCCCGGTGAAAAATATCTTTTAATTTTGTGAATTAAATGCTATAATTTCTGCCTTAAATTCTAAATTTTGTATTGATGACAATTGTTTCACTGCTGGACCTATACTTCTGAGAAACAATAAGTCTGGATCATTATTGTCATCATCCTTTTTGATGATATTGTTTCTAACCATTTTAAATACAATAAGTCAACTGGATCGATATTTGCTGGTTTTCTTTTTTTGGTTACCGGTATCTCCATCAGCTGATCCATTTCTGTTGTGATAATGTCAACAAATTCTATTAATGGTATCTCTGGATCGGAATCTTCTAGCGGAACATCAATATAAATCTCATTATCTATTTAAGTTATTATATTTCCTGATGATTCTCTATGTATAAGAGTTCTATCCAAAATTTCATATTTTCAAAGACCACTTAATTCTTGTAGCCTTACTTGATGACCGTGTTTTTGCTGATTTTAATTTCCACCGTTCTCTACAATAATTGCTTCGTAAATTATGCCACTTTTTTTGGCTTCAATTTATGAAAGGAATAATAGAATACAATTTTATTAATTATATAGTTACATGAAAAATTTCTGCTTAGTTTTTAAAAACTAATCCTTGACTATCGGTATTTTATGTTAGAACACGATAAATTAAAAATGTAACGTCTACAATTTTCATTTTTTTGTAAATGAAATTTTTCATTTCAGATATATAGCCACAGGAGAATCATTTACATCCTTAAGCTATACTTTCCAAGTAGGCATTTCCATGATACATAATATTGTTGCAGAAATTAGTAGTGCCATATGGAAAGAATTGATGCCCATGTATATGGAAATACCATCAACAGAAAAATGACTTTCTATCTTTAAACCATTTTTTTATTTATACAGAATGCCAAACTGCATTGGCAGTTTAGATGGCGAGCACTGCAAAATAAAATGTCTACCCAAAAGCTGGATCCCAATTTTATAATTATAAAGGATTTCATTATATTGTGCTATTAGTTGTAGTTGATGTAAATTGAAATTTCATATTAATAAATGTTGGTGGTTATGGTCGAGTATAATTTTCAATGAATCAATATGGGAAAAGCTTTTTTTGCAAAAAATTAAATATACCCGAAGATCAAAATATAGCACAGACTAATATTCGAATGACTTTTTATTTTGTTAGCTGATGAAGCGTTTCCATTACAAACTAACTTAATGAGACCTTTCCCACGCAGACAACTAGATGATTTAAAGCATCTGTTTAATTATCACTTATCCACAGCTAGACGCACAGTTTAGTGTGCTACTGGGATCTTAATTAGAAAATTTGGTTTGCTTCAAACATGTATTGACACTGATATGATATTAGCTAAAGCGACAATAAAAAGTGTGTGTACTATACAATTTTATCGGACAAAGGCAAAGTGAATCAAATTAAAATCTAGAAACACACTTTTTACAAGAGGAAAATGAACCACAAGTTACAAATTTAACGCCGTCTACAGATCATAGAGCAAGTAGCAGAGGCAATAAGAAACAGAGAAAAATTATTAAATTATTTTACAACAGCATAATAATTCGATAAATTATGTTTATATATTGTATTTAAAAACAATATACTTTTAAAAATAAATATGACAAGATTTTCATGCTACTTTACATTTTACATGTTACAAATTATATACCATATTATTATAAAATTACATAAAAAGTATAAAAGGGAGGTACATAACTTTTGATTATAAGTATGTATGTTCTACTTACAAATACAAATACAAATAAGTACATTTATGATAATTTGTACAGTTACAGAAAAGACGAGTAAACAAAAATGCGCATACCGAGCAGCGTTAACGCTCTTACTACGCGTCTTAAAGTTAGCGTACAACGAGGTCATACATTAGTTTATAAATTATGCTATATTTTTACAGGGAAAAGTACAACTAAAAAAACCCTGCATAGCCGAAAGATAAAGAAATTAATTATGGTTTAGATATTAATAGAGTGTATTAATATAACTGAATAAATAAGGAAATAAAGAGAGAGAAATAATGATACATTAATTTAAAAACGAGACTAATTTATAACGGCCTGGATAGTCAGACAACCTGGTGCTAAAGCAGCGAATGTTTAATCCTTTTGTGTTTATATTTTTTATATTTCTGGGTCAGTGAGTCATGAGTATAATTTCCAATATGTTGTACGATATGGTATTGGCTAGTCAGGCATTTGCTATAGAATCTGTTAGCTTTTTCCTGTACAAGGTCAAAGATAGAAGGCTGGTTTAAAGCTGTATGCATGTCTGTTATCTTAATGTAGTATGGAGCATTGAGTATGATACGCAGGCATTTATTTTGAACAGTTTGCAATTTATTAATGGTGGACTTACTAACACCAGACCAAATTGGGCAGGATTATAATAATATCAGCAATATGTACGCTTTGTATATTATTAGCTTGTTTTTAACACTGACTTTAGAGCGTTTGTTAAATATAGGGAAAATTTGTATAATCGGGAGTGCGCTTTGTCCGTGATATGTTTGATGTGATTAGGAGCTTAATGTCAATATTTAACTCATTTGCAATATCTTTCCATACTTTACTAATATGGTCGATATTACAATGATTACGATTTTGTGGGTCATAAATTTCAGAATAAATCTATCAATTTTTCTTACCGCAATGTGTCCATTTAAGCAAAACTAAAATATTTTTAAAATGTTTTGCCTATTATTAATACTATTACCGTGATTCGCTTATAAATTTAAAAATTACGGGAATATAAAATATAAATAGGTTTCAAAAAACCACAATTTTATTTTCATAGTTTATACAAATCATGAAGTTAACTGAATCCTATAAAACAATAAATTTAGTTCTTCCACCCCTAGATATTATCTGGCCACATCACCTGCTCCCTGGTACTTTAATTTGTCCAACATACACCTCAACTTCCGAAAATTTATTACAACCATCACCCGTTTACGTTCTGGACACAATCGTCTTCCGGCTCACATGTTTCGTATTGGGATTCCCAGTTCCCCATATTATTCCCATCCAGCCGATTCACAAATTATCGCCGATGAAAACCACATCCTTTTCAATTGCAGTTTTCACACACCTGACCAACTCGCACTCCTGAATTCCTTAATATCCATCGGTTGTCGTCCTCCTTTCTCTACCACTTCCTTGATTTTTTCTAATGACTCCCGTGTCTTCCCACTTCTTTACAAATTGTGTGTTGTGATTGCTCCTCAGCAATGCCCCAAAAAAAAAATGAATTAAATTATCACAAACAAGTTAAACTGCATAGATTATAAATAAAAAATAAAAACAAAATACTTAGTGATTACTGAAGCTGAAGATACCTTTCTGTTTCTTTACTTTACCAATCCATAATTTTCATTACCAAACACGTAACCGACGTTGGCGTCACTGATAGCAGTGTTGCGAGTTTTGATATATTTATATATTATTTACTGGCATTTGGATAAATGAGCATGAGCAATTGAGCATGTTAAACACCAGAACAAAAGCCGGTTAAAAAATTTTAAATTATTTATATTTTCTATAAAGAATACTATTATTTGAAATACTGTTCTAAAACAAAAAAACCTAAAACTACTACTAAATATATTTTTTACTTTATGCTTCTTTAAGTGTAAAATAATAAAATATTTTGAATCTGAGCCCGAATATACCTAGATTATAATTTTTCTTTCAAGTTTTTAAATCATTGTGCTTTTTTTTAAAATGTTGAGATGTATTATACATGTGAAAACTTCATTAAACTTTGAAAAGTATCGACTCTTTCGTTATAATTTCTTTGTTTGAAAATAATGTTTTGTGATAATTGACACTTAACATTGTTAATTGTTGCTTTGTAGCATATTCATGTTATTAAATTGTAGTTATTTTGAAGTAATAGGGTGCACGATTTGACAAAGAAATAAAAACATGATTTCTTCGTATGAAACAGAAGAAAAAGAGGTTGGTTAACTTCTATGTTTATGAATATATTATTTGTTCAAATTTTAAATTTTCATTAAGAAATTGTATTTACTGTGAGGTACATGGATACCGCTTAAATAATATATTATGTTCCAGATTATTATTAACAAATGACCAGACTTAATATGATTTGTCGTCCACAAAAGTTGCAAAAACAATTATTTGTCGAAATAAAATATGTAATTTAGATCGCACCCGTTTTGGCAGCCTGTGCACGAGAGAAAATGCCATACAGACTCCTCGTCATACATGGAACGAATCCTTCGAAACCTGTCATTTCTATTATGTTATGTACACCTGAACCATTATTAGAAATCTAATTCCGTCCATGTTTCTTATCTAAGCTCTGCACCTATAAGAACGTTCTCCACTCGATACATAGCTCTTGTATTTGGTACATTCGTTGTTGCAAGCGGACAATTGCATGTAGTATTGACATTCATTTTTTGCATTAACGAAGTTATAACACAATTTGTTAGATTGTTCAAAATTTGTTGTATCTCATTTGTAGAAACAGTGAACGTTTCTTTACACAGTTTTTTTTATAGTATAAATACATTTGCCTATACGTAGAGTGCAGTGATTTTTTTAAAGAATGTAATTTGTGTATAAACCACAAAGTTTTTGTTAAACAAAGCTTTTTGGATGCTAATCCTTCGGGTAATAAATTATTTAAATTTTAAAAAACCTATTTAAATATAAACGATGTACTCAAAAGTGGCTTAATAACCAAAAGGAATTTTTGTTTAAAATAAAAAGTTATTTGTTTATACTACCAATTTGTTTTAAGTAACATTTGCGTAATAACATGTTTATGTGATATGTATTTATATTTTTGTCAATAAATAATGCATATGTAATTTATGTGAAATTTATTTTTGTCATTAGGAATTAAAATTTCAGTATCATTGTAAACTGAAGATTGAACAAAATAAACTTCATCCATCTTGTCAGTTATTAGCAGCATCGCCAAAAAGAGGAATAGTTTTTGTTGGTGGAATACATTGTATTAAGAGTAATTATGTAATTCTTTTCCTTGCTAATGATGCAATTATGTATATAATTCTTTCTTAATCTTTCTCATACTTGAGTATGATACAGTATCTTTTTAGTTTATATTTATTAAGATGCAACTGCGTAATTTAAATGGATGATTATCTGTAACGAAACACATATTTTATTAAGAACGTAGGGAAATTAAAATTGAACTATTGAAATAAAGTTAAATTAACGTTTTTATGTTGAATGAGGAATAATGTATGTCGCCCGAAATGAGTAATTGATCCCAAAGGCATCTTGTTATTACAAAATTCGTTAGGGTATGTTGCGGGTCATGTCAATTATATTTCTAAATACATAAGGATTAAACTTAATTTACCGTACATAAATTATTTTATTTCATTTTAAAATAAAATTCATAAGTTCATAAAATTTTAATGTATTTTTTTCGCGTTTCAAGTTCACATATTATCGTATGAACTTTTTCATATTGCAAATTATTTAATTTAAATTCGGTATATAAATTAATTAGTCGTTTATTTATTTTTAGTAATTGTTTCGAAGCAGTTATTACCATCAGACATAAATGAAATCGTCGAATCTTTTCCTTCTTGTACTATTAGCTTACCCGAATCACCATACCATATAGATGTTAATTCCAACGAGAAATATCTCGCTGTTATTTGTAATGTACAAGATTGCCCCGTTTTGTACTTATATGATATGGACAAATTTTTCACGAAGGTAATATGAAATATCTACATTGTGTATGTATGTAATTTGGATTATTTAAGATTAAAATATATGTGCAGTAATAAATAAATAATTTAATCGGAAACTAACAATAATGTGTTAATTAATGATCAAAATAGTTGGATATGTATGTATGCAAACTACAATTATAAACCAAACAAAATCATAACACAGTTTAATCACTAAAAGCTCTGCAATAAAAAACTTTTAGTGATTAAACTGTGTTATGACTTTGTTTGGTTTATAATTTGTAAAATCACTAATATCCAATATATTCAACATTTATGCAAACTACGATATACATACGCTTATAAATATTTTATAGTGACCATCAATTTAACAAATTATTCATATTTCTGGAAAGTTTGCAATAATCATTATTACGTTCCAATGGGATAAATCATATATAATATAAAAATCAACAAGACTTCGTATAGAATTAACTCCATGAATTGACAATATTACACGGTACAAGTCGCCAACAATTAAATGCCATTTTATGTAACTTAGATATTTCTTGTATTTCATAATAAACAGTTTAGTAATATGTTGGTTGCGTCGTCACCGTTACATAAAAATAATCTTCAGGTTTTGTAAGGGTTGGTACGTATTGATGATTTTGTACCAAGATGGACTATCTTGCGTTCGTGTTCAAAACAGAATTAAATTCATTTCATTTTCATCTGCTGCCTTCGTATGGAATAGATTCCCCCCTATTTTAAATCATATTTTCACTGTAGTTGCATTTTTCTAGAATGGCCACGGCAACTTATTTTTCCTTGAATTAATGCTTGTGACTTATTTATTTCGTATTTCTTTTTATATAATAAATTTATCCTAGTTTTCCTTGTTTATATTCTTATAAGATGTCAATATTTTTAGCTCTATCCAATTTCTTTGATTTTTTTGTCCGATTGTTAAATAGGATACAGTGTATTGATACCAAATGCTGTGGACAGAGATGAATTAAAGTTCTTTTTGAAATTTATTGTAAAACGAAATATTTTGGACGCAAACATATCTTCAGAGTTTAAATTTAAATGATATTCTACCTGATTTTGACACTTGAAAGAAGAATTATGATTTAAATATGTATTATTTTTCTTAAAAAGTAGCAAAGTAAAACATTAATGTACAGTAGAGTTATTCTTTCCCCACATATGAAAATAATTATATCTATTCTTTAGGAATCACCACTGGTACAAGAAATTCGAGTTAGTTCATCTTCCAACACTAGAGTATTACAGCTAACATGGAATCCATGTGTACCGAATATGATCGCTTATTGTCTTTCAGATGGTTCAGCTGGTATATATACATTGTTAAAGTTGGGAGAAACGTTTGAAATTAATACATTACCACCGGTTTCAAATTCAACGTATGTTTTTGACCAACTTTTTTTACGCTATGAATTAACCGAATATTTTATCGAAATAAAAATTAAAACATTAAAAAATCATTATTGCTTATTGAATGTTCGTGAAACCTATACATGAAAAAATCAACTTTTCTGATACTACTTAAGAAGTAGCGTTCCTTGATGATAAAATATCTATAATGTAACAAGAAATTTGTTTAAAAATATGTAATTTACAAATAGATAAAAATAAATTAGATCATTCATGGAAGATATTGTGTTTGCGAGGAACGAAATAAAGCACTTTAAATTTAATTTGGAATGGTGCTTAAAATTTTCAACTTCAGTATAATCTCAACTGCCGCTGCAGAATTGTGTATACATGAATTAGATATCAATTATAAACTTATAGTACATAAGAATGTGAATACGTGAAGAAAACAAATAAGTATATATTATGTGGAAGTTTCGGAATAGTAACGTATATTTAACTTGCCTGATATTAAATTTCAACAATATATTAACCTGTATACACTTATAAAAAAGTATGAATATTGATTAATTTTGCTATATGTTTTAGTAAGATCTGTATAAACATAATCGACTTTATATTTAAAATTTATATATTTTGTGTATATCTCAAAATTTTAAATGCGGATTTACATCGTAAATATTCGCCTTAATTAATTGCCAATTTCAAACTGATGACATAAAACAAGAAGAGAACATCATTATTAATATAGTTTAAAAGTACTATTATATAATAAAAATTTATCTTTAAATGATATAAATATTAATATCTGATTTTACTCGATTATATCACACCACCTAAACCAATCAAGCTGAATAAACACAAATAGGTGACAGGTAATCGAAACTTGTGCGATATTTACATTTTAAAAAGTTATAGTTACAAATAATGATGCTAGAATACCTTAAGACCATTTAATTTAATGCTGTAACAGCTAAAAATTTGACGAAAATATCTTATTAGACTAAAACTATGTAAGAAAAAGTATATAATTGGTATTTATTCAGTTTTAAACAATATCGGTTTTGCTAAATTATTAATTATTTATTCCGACGTCAAATTACCGCAAAAATTCCTTCTAGTATTAAATACGGACACATTAATTCTATAAATATCGTGCGTTATTTGAATGATCGCTTCATTTAATAATAATTCCCTTTAATTTTTTTTTTTCATTTTTAAAGCGGGAGGGGGAAAATCTTCATAAGACACTAATATATAAGAATTTTGTTTTTATTGCTGCAGTGCATATAGATGCACTACAAGGGAACCAAAATCAGCGTGTGGGATTTTTACTCACTAAAAACCCCCTCCCTCTAATGAAAAAAAGGGAGTTAAAGTAGAGAAATGGAGGTCCCGACACAAACGAAGAGACCTCCGCACTTAAAACTAACTTATTGTGATGGAAGAAGGGATGAGAATACATAGTCCCTTCTACCATCAAGTAAATAGTATTGAGTTTGTACAAAAATTTAAAAAAAATAAATAAAAACAAAGTAAAAGAAAAAATATTAAAAAAATAGTCTTATCTTAAAAGGTATAACTCATACCTAAGAAAAAAAGGAAAAAAAGATTATTAAATTTAACTACATACTTATAATTAGTAAACATAATATACATAAAAAGACATGTACATTCACATATGCACATATGAATAACTAAGAACAAGAACCATTGACCCCGCTACAATCAAATGAAGACTGCCGAGAAATTAAGAAATTTTAAATTTTAACAACATGACCTGCTCAGCAAGCAAAAGGAAATTCCTAACTTTCCTGCCAACAGGAAATATATCAGTAGGTCTAATGTTGTGTTTCTGACGGATTGAATCAAATGCGGGACAAATAAACAGTGTATGATGAATATCATCTACTTCACCCAAGTTACAGCAGGTGCAGCGAGGTTCACTAACAAGATGGAACCTATGAAGGTAGGAACCAAACCTGCCATGACCTGATAACACCTGAGAACTATAAAAGTTAACATCAAATGCTAACATCTTCATTCGCAAAGAAATATCAGGCAGGAAGGCATAAGTCTTCCTACCGGTCTGAGCTTCATCCCATCTGCACTGCCACTTCGTAATTAATAAGGAGGAAATATACTTTTTAAACTCACGGTAACACATAGACTGTACTGAGAATCCATCTAGCAGGTTCGAATGCTTGAAATCTGTACCACACACCCCCTTGAGCCCTGTGCTCACCAACGAGAGCCCTTAATATTGCGAAATTAGGTTCTATTTATGTTAACTAATTTATAATTTTCACGTTGTATTAAAAATTAGCTCGAATTTAGTGTCTATTACGAGTGCATTTAAAATACTATCATCGTTTGAGCGGTGAACTTTCTATTTTAATTGTGTTATAATTACCTTAACTTTTTTTATAACAAACTGATTTTTGAAGTTGTAAAATAACGGTATAGTAAATTTTATTATAATAATCCTTTCGTTTATAGTGTCTAATTCGGGATAGTTTTTGGAAATTAACTAATTTATATCAAACTTCGTGTTAAAAGAGGATAGAAACACAATTTATACTTGTACATATGTCATTTAAATTTAGCTATATATATAGAATTTTCTAATTTATTACGATAATTCGTTTATAATAAGGTGCTTATGTTGGAGTCCAAAAGGGAAGCAAATTGTTGTCGGTACAAAACATGGTGTACTGATACAGTATAAAATAGAATTGAAAGCTGTTAAGGAAATTCCAGCCCCAGAATTATCGTCGGAGGGTATTCTCAGTGTGACGAATGTAAAATGGTTATCAACGTTTCAATATCTCGCTTCGTATAGAAATTTAAACGACAATGAATCCACGCGTAAGTTGGCGAACACATATTTTTATTTTTTATTAATGCGCGTTTTTTGTTTAACGATATATGTTTACGTCCTATATTGCGTCATACAAAATTTCTTCACTTGCATCTATGACCTCCAACGTAATTTATAAACTATTTAACAATGTATGTTGATGACTATTCTTCTGTCGTAGTTAAAAGTAACATAGAAGTAATGTGCCGGTGATTATATATATATATATACAACCTTAGAATTTGCGTAAATTATTAAATTTTCCTTTTGATTTTCTCAAATTGCTACCATATTGAAATGTGACAATCATTTACTGCGGTATGAATTCTTTTATTTCTTTTTTGAATGCTCTTCATTTTAATTGAAAAAAGAAGTATAACATGTTTTAAAACTTATTAAAAAAAACACCTCGACTAAAATCAATAACCCGGATAATCAAATATTACAGATGATATTCATAAAGTACAAGTCTTAATTATTTTTCTCCGATATGTCAATTTAAGTAAAATAATGTTCTATTTTATTATTATGTTTGTAAATTTTCATGTTTAATACGATGTTATGTATTTAAAGTTGGTGTGTTTTAAAATAAGTAATTTCTTGTTTTCAGCTAACGTTATGGTCGTTGATGTCCCTAAAAATCAGCCCATGAGGTATACGAACTTTGAAGATGTGTGTCAAATTCAGAAATGTCCATCTGATGATCGTTATTATTTTATCCATCAACCTATTTGGTACATATAATATGAAGTAGTTTATTACTTTTATATATCCTATATTAGTATGTTTCCTAAATTTCTTCCATTCGTTCACGTCTTGAACTTTCTGAATACAGTTATTTCCCACCATTTGAGTTGTATCGTCATACTAAGTCAGCAATCTGTCAATGGTTCTTTCCTTATGAAGTGACCACCATTGCACATCCATATTATCCATTTATTTTGTTATAACTGTCCTGGCCCGTTTCATATAATCGGGCAAATTTTAACTTTATAGTACTGATAATATTATCATCGTTATTACTCAGACGAGCGTGATAAATGTTTATAATGTCTATTTCCCTATTATCACGCATTTCAACCTGTTTATCAAATTAATACATTATTTATTACTTTAAATGTTTATAATTTTTATTTACGATAAATACACCACAATTACTTCCCACAGGTTTCATAAACTCTTGTTTATAGTTTATATCTTTATTTTAAATATTTAATTTTCAAGTTTACTTAACTTTTGTTTTTCAATATATATTTTTTTAATATGCGTGATTAAATTTTCAGCCTTTTTTGAATTTCGATTTTGCTAGTATATACCTTATTCTAAATAGACCAATTTATACCACGACACATTCTTCGCACACATTTATGATATTAAAAGGTAGAGGATTCATTTAAAAGTGCAAAAGTTTTTTGATAGACGTGTACCACTTAGTATCATCCGCTCATAAAATAAACCGATACTAACAATTGATTTCAGTTGTAATACATATTTTCTCATTTCGAATAACAAAAATATCAATTTATGTGCATTCACTCCTACAGGAATCCTTGTTTATTTAAATAAGATTACGATAACGATCTGAATGAAATTATGTTATCTCAATATTTATACTTTATAATTAACAGTAATTTAAAAATTGCTTTCGCATTCGTTGGCTTATTTACATATAACATGCTCACACACTTGCACTCATCTGTATTACTTTAACTCGACTTATTTACTTTTATAATTATTGTTATTATATTTACCATATCTAATTTTGCTTTCCACTGTAAATTTAGATCATCGTATGTCCCTGTGGTTATAATCTCTGTTTTTAATTTTCATATTATTTTCATCCGGTAGCCATATTTTCAATCTTTTTTTTTCAAGTAAGCAATGTATTTTTCATTTCATATTTCCCCGGGGTGGATTATATTTAACAATTTTGTTATATTGTATTGTTGTTTCAAGATTGTTACCTATGTTTCCGGTTTTCACTAAAAAATAATATGGTGCAACGTTTTTCGTTAGTTCTCCTACTTGTTTATTTCAAATACTTTAATAGGAAAATGCGAACTCGTTATACCTAACACATTTTGCTAGCTCGTACATTAAGCCTTCAGCACTTTTTTTCAATTTATCTATATTTAGTCTAAGAGACTTTTTTTTTTTTTTGTTTAACATATCCCATGTATGAGTACCATGTGTCACGCTTTTTTTTAACGTTGGTTTTTAGTCAAAATGTAAATTATTGTCTATTATGACAACAAGATATTTATATTTTATCACAAATATTATATTATTACAATCTTTACTTATTGAATTATCTTAGTTTAACATATGAACGTATTCATTGGAATGTAACTGTTATTGTATGTTCGTTCATGTACAATTGTCAAAGCCAAGTAGTCAACAAATTCTGCTATGTTTTAACCATCTTCCGTATATTATGAATAAATGGAGCCTTATGACACTGTTAGCATATGTTCAAATTTCGTCTTCTCAATACCGTTTTCTATTAGTCGTATTCACCAAAGTACAATATATATATGTGTGTGTGTGTATATATATGTATATTCTGAACTCTCTCGACTCCGAGTATGAGTACTGTCCTCATTGATGTCTATGCCGATTATGCGAAATTAAGCCGATATGATGGCTGCTGCTGAAATTGCAAATTGATGTTGCTTTTCATCTGCTGTTCCAAAGCTTGGATTCAGCGTTTTCTTTTCTATCTTGTCATTCTGCCGGCGAGTTTTCAAATTTTCGCTGCGTCTTGTACAATCGCTATCCATTGTCTTCGGTTTCCAGCGCTTCTTTCCCAGTTTGGTTGTTTTGGGTTTATCTGTGCTATTTTTAAATCGTTTGCAATAACGTCTTTATATCTCAATCTTGGTCTTCCAACATGTCGCTTTTCCAATCCGAACGCACCGTACAGCAATCTTTTCAGGATGCGTTTTCCATCCATTCGGATGACATGACCTGTGCATTTGAGTCGCTTGGAAGTCAGTATTTGCATTATAGATTGCATTCCAGATATATCTAATACTTTTATAAAATCTTTCCAGCTGATGTTTAATATTTTCCTGATCATTTTTTGATGAAATCTTTCCGGTTTTTTTTAGATGTTTTCGCATAATTGGCCACAATTCAGCTCCATTTAACGAAATGTGAAGTTAAACTAGTGATTCGGATATATGTGTTTGTACATTTTAAACAAAAACGGCGATATATTGAGTAATTTTTGTTATTACTGTATACAATTATTTCTAAGAAATCATAGAATTAATTGTTGAAAATTTTACTTTTTTTTTTAATGTGTGCAAGTAATTAAACATTATACTAATGTGTTTTGTATTTAAAACGGCTAATATCCATCTTAATATTGGTCATTATTATTTAGACGCTCATATTATATATATATACCAACTACTCTTTTAATAAATGTGTTGACATTTTGTGAAAAAATGTGGCAACAAAATAAGTATAATGTCTCATTCACACGATGTATATATCGTTAATGTTCGTTCAAATTTGTAATTGTTGTATTTTAAACTATTTTAATCGCGAATAAATTACCGGACAATATTATACATATATATAATCAATTGAAAATCACTAATATTTATTTTCTTATGGAAAACACAAAGCTTTTCGGCATTTACGTGAACAAAAATTTTTATTAAAAAAATCATAATTTTAAAAGTATAAATTAAAAATAAAAAATAATTACTTAAACATATTTGATGGTGATGACGAAAATATATTCCATAAAATATTATTCTGCTTGTCTGTTCTGTTTATTTTGAATTGTTGAAATTTAACATCAATATATTTGTTTACTGATTTTGTTTTTTTATTTTTATTTTTTTCTGATATTATTTTCTGGATTCTGCAAAAGTTGTATACTGATGGAATTTTAAATTTTCATTTACTGTTGCAATGTATGATGTCCAAAAGTAAAATATAAAAATATACAAACACAAAAATTTTTTTAAAAATACAATTTTAGAAATAAAATGAAAATAAGTATTTGAAAAATCTGATTATATATATATTTATTCATTTACTTAGGAATATAATAATCGTAGTTTCGTCGAGCGGTGAGGATGTTCGGGCATTAATTTTGGCTGAAGATAATTCCAGTTGGAAATTGTTATTACCTAATGAACTATATAGCATTGAAATTCCTTACGATGACAATTTTAATGCGTATTCTCCGATTGGAGTAGCAATTGACTACAGTTTAACGGATGAAATACCGACTGAAGGTAAACTTTTATAAGAAAACTTAACTATGGTGGATAGCGTAATATCGAAAAAAAAAATTGACTCATATTTTACGTATGATATTATACACAGGTGATGAGGGACATACATTTCCGCCTATGCCATCATTATGGATTCTTTTAAACAACGGACATATTTTGCGCTATCGAGTAATCAATGAGGGACATCCAGCTCAGATTTGTTTTCCTCCGGAGATACCGTTATCTGATTGTATATTAAAAACATTTTTTATGGTGAGTTTCCATAAAATATAAACATATCAGAAATAATGACGTCATCGATCATTAACTGTTACATTTTCAGTGATTAACAAAACTTTTTTCTTTTTAATTTTACGTTTAATTTTGAAAGCGAGAATGTCAGTTATTTATTTTTATTTAAATATGGCAATGTCGAGATATACGTGCATCACTGAAGTATACAATTTTCTTTTGAAGAACAAATATGCATATAAAATAATATTCATGTTTGAAGAGAGGACAATTTTTATTTCAAAATAATAAGTGTTATAAGCGGTTATTAATACACCAAATCCTCTTAAATATCTATAAATCTATAATCTTATCACGAATCAACTATGGATGTCAGGTATATTCAACAGCCAGTAAATCTATATTAAGAACATTAGATACAGTACACCATGCTGGACTTCGATCCATTCTTGCAGTACATCCCTCATCACCATCAAAGAGTTTGTGTGCATTAGCAGGATCCTTTCCACTTACATACTACAGAAAATACCACACTTATCTCTACTTAAGCCGCCTGCTTAGCTACAATAAAACATTTGCATACACCAAAAGATGTACATCCCCTAACCCCCTTTTTCCAAATGACCTTATACCAAAGCTTCTTAGAATACTATCAACTTATCACATAAGCTCCATCCCAAAATCAACATTGAATTACAATGAGACAAAAACAGATTTATCTCTCACACAGTACAATAAATCTACACACCCTACAAATATAAAATAAATAGTATTAAGCACTCTTCAAAAATACAATAGACTACACACACGCATACACAGACGGAGCAAAATCCACAGCAGACGGCGAGAATTCACCAGCAGCTTGCTCCTATCAAATTGATAATATACTACACACTATCCGACTAAGCGATGGCTGCACTTCTCTGGATGCAGAGTTGTATGGAATTATGTACTGCATTGAGTACATCAGATCAGCCGTACTTCCACATCGCAAAACATTGGTCATAACAGACTCCCTCTCCTCTCTACAACTAATATGCCGTCAAGATAATAAAAATACCTTAATATTAGAAATTCAACACACTCTAAACACACTACATAAGGAAGGATGGGAAATCCGCTTTCTGTGGATCCCAAGTCACATTGGGATGCACGGTAGTAATAAAGTAGACCTTGAAGCTCGGTCTATGGTACTTTCACCAGCACCAGAATACTCACCACCTCCATCAACATTAGCACACATACTCATGAACAACAGCAAGCAGGAATGGACGACCGACTGGACCTCACAAACAACCTTCCTTAGGAGCATAAAATCAACTATAGAACCTTGGTGGCCTCCAGATGGCATAAGTAGAAAAGAATATGGTACCCTAAACCGTCTGCGAGTGGGTCATACAGCCATATCACACAATTACCTTTATACCAAAAGCCCTCCACCAACAAACTGCTCCTTATGCGGACATTTATTTCAAACAACCCTCAATCAATAGTTAGTATTCTGGCTTTTGTAAAAGAAAGCCGACTCCTAGCATACATATAAACTAGACACGCGTCTCCTTATGCTATAATAACCCTGGTAGTTACAAACGGCATATGGAGATTTACATATTAAAAAAAAAAAAAACACTTAAAACCCAACTTATTATGACTTTTTTATTTTTTTATTTTTTTTTTAACAACACCGTCGAAGTTATATTTTTTCTTTTCGAATTGATAAAAATTAATTTTTACATTCAACTTGAAACTTGTTATTCATTTATTGTCTTAGGAAAATTTGTCCGAAGATGTAGATGCAAATTTTAACGACACAGCTTCAAATAGTTCCAGCTTCGAAGAATTGGAATATCTTTCTGATGATACCCACGATCAAAAGTAATTTAATTTAACGATTCAGATTGCGTATTATTTTTTAAATGTTTGTTGTATGAGTGTCAAATGCTTCATAGTATTGAAACGCCATGAAAATGCATAACAGAGAAGTTTCTTATGTTCGAGTTTATTATAACAGATTCCATTCTAAAATTTACAACTGCCGTTAAATTCATGTTTTGAAGTATCCAACTTGAAACGAAAAAGTTCATGAATCCGTATTTAGCAGACACATTATTTCATTTTTCGTTTAAAATAAGACGAGTCTGAATCGTATTGTCATCATTTTATCATCGATAATATTTTACTATCTTAAAAAATAAGATTTTTATTTATTTTTTAGATGCAGATCAACCGAATCTAACCACTGTATCAATAAGTAATCTTTAAAATAATACGTTAGTTATGATTTGGTTTCAGCATCATTCTTAACACATACACATATACACACGAATAACTTACATATACATTTGACTAACTTCGAAAATATTTTTATTAACAAAATAATCTGCTTTGTAGATAGGAAAAAGTGCAAAGTCAGCAAATAAACTAATATAAATTTTGTTTAAACAATAAATAACGATACAGATATAATGAAATCTTCATTTACAGTTTTTGATATAAATCAAATTTGTTTTTCATTCTTTTTTGATGAAAAAAACAACATTTTTCACGCAATCTAAAAGCTCGTTTTCATGTATTTTGTGGATAAACTATCAACTACTGTTCCTCATAACGCTGTCAAATGATCGAGGTCCCTAATTCGAACCTGCTGCTGAGTGATGTAATGTACATAAACACATAATCTATACCATATACATTCGTCACACGATGGGTTTTAAGTTAAAGATTTTACAAATTAGACACTCTTTCTCATCCCATTAATAAAACAGCTTAATGGAACGCGTGCGTACACACCGCTTATTTGAACTCGCTTATTCTCGACTTTTTATTACAAATCCAACAGCGTTATTCCGGAAAAATTTATTCGTGTGCACGTGTTATGATGCTAAAATAGATCAAATTTTTTTTTTAAATCAGAAAAGAACGAAAAACAGATTTGATCTATAGTAAATTACAAATGAATATTTCATTATATCTTTCCCATTATTTATCATTTAAACAAAAATTTTATTTTCCCATGGAATTATATATATATATATATAAGGTTGTTTTATTAATAAAAAAAAATTGGTTGATTTAATATATATACATAAGAATATTTGTTAATACTATAATTTCATTTATTTATTAACAAAATATATCATTGTTTTAGCGATCATTTTGAGATTGTTGAATTACCTAATCACGATGAACAAGAAACGAACTATAATGAAGAGGAAAAAAATTTCCCACAGAATGATGTTAATTATGTAGAAATCGTTGAAAATAATGTAGAACTAGAAGACCAGATATGGAAGGTGACAGAAACTGAAGACAATAAAAACGAGAACGATGATGTCAAAAATTTCGAAAAAACTGCGGGTATTTATTTTTATTATTATTATTATTACTTTTTTTTTTTAAAGAAAAAAACCTAATTACGTGTCAAAATAAATTTTGCGTTTTTTCGTTGATTAATTAACATTCGAATATGATTTGAAATTTTTCGTGTTAATTATAATAAAATTATTAATTCCCATTTTTTTAATCGGGAAATAAACTGTTTTGTACCCGTATAAACAGTACGAATCATTACGCATGAATTTACAGAACGTAACGTATAAAGAGTTATTTAAGCTTAAAGAAATTAGTAATGATACATTGTAACGCTACTACAGGTCTAAAATACGTATGAGGCTCTCCTTGTTTAGTAGCCCCGCAGTAAATTCTATTCGCAATTACATGTGTATATTTCAAAATGCTCCAGTTGTTTAGTTAATTCGTCAATTGATATATTGTCTCCGACTGCCATTTAGATAAATATATAGAAACTATATATATATATATATATATATATATATATAAATTAACAAAACAATAAAAACGAAGTTAATCGCTAAAAAATGTTAATTCATAAAAATCACTACTCACCAATTCATCAACATTTATATATATATGCGCGCGCGTTTGTGTGTGTGCGAGTATATTGTCGTTAGTTATAAATGAACTGACATTTGAATTAGTTTTAAATAAATCTTGCTATTTTTACATTAACAGGTGCGTGTAATATTTGTAAAGTGTTATTCCAGTATGTACGTTTGTATTGCTCGCTTAATTATATTTCTGTGTGCGATTATTTATATAGGTAGGGTTTTACTGTTTCATTTTGCTTTACATTTTAGCTCTTGTTCAGTTAGGCTTGATTCACACTATAGGTATGGTTACGCTCCGGTAAAATATTCTCAAATGAGAAACAATGTAAGCATTCACACTATTGGTAACGCTCAAGTTTTGCTCCAGTAACGATCAATCAAAAAGAACTATTGGCTGATGCGGAACATTTTTTGACGGAAAATATAAAAAATTAATAAATATTTAATTAATTTTAAATATAAACAAATAAAACTATTTTTTATTAAAAGCAGAATACAACCGAATTCGATTATTGACGGTTCAAGACTGACTGAAGTCTGACCGTAGGTGTGAACGTCATGAGCGTTACCATACCTATAGTGTGAATCAAGCCTTAATTGTGGGCTTGTTTATAAGGGATTTTTTTCCTAAAAAATTATTTCGTTTTCCTACCAACATTGAAAATTTAAAGGCTGGTATATCGTATGTTACAGTTTTTCGCTACCCTAATTTTTTCTGTGACGAGAGGACGGACAATTGTAAATTTAGCCCTTGTTCACTTTCCAGGTGAAACACCGTATCTACTTATGTATTTCTAGATATTTTGTATTGTTATATAGAAGTGTTTTCCCACGATCAGCTTTGTCATATTGCACTGGCGAATATTAACAACAATGTGCCTTATATAATATGCGAGGACATAGAGAAATACAAGCTGATTAAAACTTAATTTACAATATATGTTGACATAAATCTATACTTATAAGCCTCTCCCTTACAAAATACATAATTTTTCTTACGTGTAAATCCAAATTTAATTACTGTTTAAGCAACAATGATAAACTATTTAAAAAAAAAAATGATTCTGGATTACCCATACATCACGGGACGTAATTATATATATGTATTTTTTACAGATGTTCCTAATGTTTCGCCAGTGGGGAAAAAAATATTTTTTAATGGACCTTGTGATTTGATTCTTAACGAAAAGAAATACGTAAGTATTACATTTTTCCCGATAATTTGTCAACAAATATGATAAAATATCCATCGAATCGACATTATTTTGTAAGTAAAATAAAAACTTATATAATATTTTTAAAAATTGCGTTTTTTTTTTCAAAATAATATATTTATTAAAAATTCAGGAAAATACATTACGGAAACTTTACAGTGACAGTTCAATTAAGTTTATCGCCACCGTTAGCTCTATTTACAATCTTTTAACTACATTTTTTTAAATAATAATAATTTTCTAAAAATAAAGATGATATACATAACATTGAAAACGATCTTATTGACATACTAAGTTATACTAGTTTCTATTTCTCATTTCTTGAATAGCTAAATTATTAAAATCATTATATTTATTATTTACTAATTTTATTGTATTACAATCTAAACTAATTGTTTGCAATTACAATTTTGCAGGATGTGGTAAACCGTATCCTCAAAGTTGTATGCTCAAGTTTTTAATTTCTGCTATTGCGGAACGTTTTAAATATGTTTTAAAACTGTCATGACCGATAATAAATTGAACATGACAAATGTTAAGAATAAAATGGTTATTATTGAATCTGTCATTTAAATTTGGGAAATATTGATAAGTTGATCCATTATACGTATTCCACATCCTTTTATATTTCTCTATATAATGTCGCTGTAGTATAACTTTAAACTGTTTTGCGTTAATCGTTTCTTTTTCATATATGAATTTTCTATTTAAATATTTTACTTGAAAAAAAAAAAAATTATGATTCATATTAATATTCTTGATGAAAAATATATTAACATGTTTACAAATTTCTAAATCTATGGAGTCCTGTTATATTACAATTGACGCCCAGTAGTTAGTGGTTTTATGCGTTTTAATCATTTTAATTACAATTATTCTTTGAAAAGATCTTATTAATGATATAAATCTTTTAATTTAACATTTCGTAATAAATGCTATGTTCGGACTTATTATCGATTTATACAATATTAATCCTTTTTTATAATTTAATTTGTTGTTATTGTTATATTGTCTATTAAAATGGGTACTTAAATTTATTCTTTACGCTACGAAAATGCTCATAAAATTTTAAGTTTTTTTTTTTAATTGTTACCCTTAAATATTTTATGCCTATCATAAACTGGATATTACTATTGTAATTTATTAAATTTAATTTATTATTTTTGAACTTTTTATTGAATAACATATATTCAGATTTTTACATATTAATATTTAAACTATAACCATTTAAGAATTTTTTAACTTGATTGTAGCATATATTTTTTTCTCCAAGTGTAATTCGTCCTTATCCGCTTTTATCGGAGCTATATCGTCGATGAATGTTATGATTTTAACATTTGCTGGTAGTTTAATTTTATATATTCTTGAAAATGCTATATTCCATAAGTAAGGACCCAACCCTGTGACCAATAATTGTTTTTTGTTGAACGTATCAATAATTACTAATGTAAATCTGTTCTGAAAATAATGATTTAGTATATTTAGCAAATTTTGATTTAGACCCAATTTTTCTAATAATATTAATTTGTTTATATTTAGGCTGTCGAAAACTTTAGTAATGTCCAGCGTTACCAAATTATCTTTGAATTTTTTGATCGTTTATATTACTTCGAATACGGCTAAGCTGACCTATTTTCTAAACCACCATATTAGTCTTTGTTAATTATTTCTTTGTCTGGATTGGATATCTTTAATTTCAGAAATATACACTTTTCGAAAACTTTGCTTATGTTTGAAAGTAAGGATATTGCTGTGTATGAGCTTGATTCACCCACATTGGTTTATTGCATTTTGGTAGTATAATTGTTTTTGAAATTCTTCATACTTCTGGAAAGAAATTTAGTCGGAAAAGTACATTTATCACTTCAGTTAGTACTCCCGGTATTTTAATATTGAAAATTTAAGGGATCCGTTGGTTACTTTATTCAAACCTGCAGATGTTTTATTATTAAGTTTTTTATAATTTCATTTACGTCATCATTTTTAACTTGATGTACTAGCGTGGTTGCATTAAACTTTGGTATAAATAGTTGAATATATTGGAGAGTATTGATTTTATTAATTATAAACCAAACAAAATATAACAAATCACTAAAAGTTTTCTATCGCGAAGCTTTTCGACAGATACGTCATTTTCAACACGCGCGTTAAACGGTGTTATATTTTGTTTGGTTTATAATTAATAAAATTACTACTCTCCAATATATTCAACATTTAATTAGTATAAATAGATAAGCATTTACGTACAGTTTATAGCATAATAAGTTAACTTTGTCCTTATCTGTAATGGCGTATTTATCTAATGTCGAAATTTCAACTTTTTATATTTTTGTTTAATAATATTTTGTATTTCAATCCGAAGCCGTTCTTGTCTTCTATCAATTTTTTCCACGCGATCATTTTGACTTCCTTTATCATATTTTTATAGAGTTTAAAGCGTGTTTTATATTCTTTGTAATATTTCGACTTAATTTGTATATTTTTGCATCTGTAATATTTTTTATAAGGCTTATCTGCTATACCCTTGAATAGTTGTAATTCTGAATTCCCCCAATATACATTACTTGTTTTCTTAATACGATATGACTTATTTAATATTATATTTACGTATGTTTGAAAATTTTATAACCACTCCTCA
The DNA here is from genome assembly GCA_032883995.1 of Coronaproctus castanopsis. Taxonomy (NCBI): domain Eukaryota; kingdom Metazoa; phylum Arthropoda; class Insecta; order Hemiptera; family Monophlebidae; genus Coronaproctus; species Coronaproctus castanopsis. The sequence continues at coordinate 298,844,481 of CM065052.1, forward strand.
ATGTCTTTCTCAGTGTTACAATTTATTTGGGTATCTATTATGTTTTTGTATTTTGTAATATTATAGTCTAATTTATTATAGTTTATTGCTTTTAACACCATTCTAATTTTGAACTATATTATTTGACTTAATGTTGAACATAATATAGAATTAAATTTATTTCATAGCTGACTTTCCATTCGAGGATTATCTCTTTTAAATTTTCTGTGACTAGTGTTAAATCTATTGTACCGGTTTGATGTTTTCTTTTGAACATAATTTGATTTTTTTCATTGAATATATGTAACTCGTGCAGTTCAATTAGTTTCATTAATTCTTTTCCTCTTTTGTTGTTTACTTTGTCCCATGTAGTATTTCCCGAATTTAAACCACCCAGTAATACCATTTTATTATTATTATTATTATTATTTATATGCATGTTAATTATATGAAAATATACATCTGATAAGGGATTTCATAGTGAAGAAGATGTTCCAACATGTTTCAAATTCGTAAATGAAAATAGTTTGTATTTATTCAAATTTAATGTCTACTCCATTTGTTTTCATAATCACTGGTCAAAATAAGTTTTTATACTCTGAAAAAATATTTGAAGAAATACTGATCAAAATTAGAGAAGGTGCTAAGGTAAATGGACATAAAGTAAATAATATTAGATATGCGGATCATACGATCCTGATAGCAAATAATTTAAAAGAATTACGATTCCTATAACTGCCATGCGTGATGATTACGAATTGCAGCTAAATCGCTACATAAATGATCAATGGGACACACAAAGAGAGATAAAAATTCGAATTGGAAAAGCTAGAAGCGCATAACTAAAACGAAAGCAAATATATTATGTAGTAGAAATAGAAAAATAGATTTGAAAATAAGATTAATAAAATGCTATCTGGGTATTGTTGTACGGTTCTGAAAGCTGGATAATCACAAAAGCGATGAAGCAAAAATTGGACTTTGGAAATGTGGTTGTGCCGTTGAATACTTTGCATAAAGTGGACGGATCTAGTACGCAACACAGAAGTATTGGAAAGTATGAATACATGCAGGGAAATTTTAAAAGAAGTCAAGTATCGTAAATGGAAGTATTTTAATCATGTAATGCGACATCAACAACGGATACAACCTTCTCCACGGATTAATGCTGGAGAAAAAATCACTGGAAAAATGCTACGGGGAAAAAAAAGTACAACCTAGTTACAGAATCTGTCGGATTGGTACAATTTACCAGTGATATGTTTGTTCCGAGCAGTTTTAGACTGATGTGGGACAATGGTAATGTAGACAGTTCGCAAATAGTATCAAAGTAACTTAAGCCATAAGCTTACTAAAGTTTACCTGAAATATTAATAAATATTCTCACTTACGTAAGATAAATGATTCTAAAATGTTTCCTTTAAACTCCAATTTTCTGTTTTTTATCACTTTTCAAAGGTTCGTATCTCCTGAACTATTCTCGCTACAAGAAAAAAAATCTCGTTTTTCAGAAAAGTATGTAGTTAATTTCGTGTTTTGTTAACACTTTTACAATTCGCCTAGTTTTACATTCAAGATCAGCTTCGTATGTCGTGTGCAGGATTCAAGACATATTGAAAAATCAACTTTTGCGATGTTCTGTGATAAACATGTACATAAATATAAATGTAACTATTCGGGAAAAAAAATGTTCTTTTAAAGCATTTTTTGTTCTTATCTTTAAAGTGTGAAACATCTGATATTTTATAACTAAAAATCTACGATAAATATCTTGTTGAAGATTTAAATAATTTTTCGTATAATAACACGATAACAACTATCTATTCGTTTTAATAAGGCAGATTTGACTAAGTGAAATAACCAATATTTTATTTTTCACTTCGTCATTTAACGTATGGTGTTTGTTGTGTTATATTGTTATATTGAACATTCGTTGTCAAAAAAATATCGTCACGAACACAATGTAATGCTGGTATTTTTCCATAGGCTAATTAAAATATGTGTAGGTATTTCGATAATAGATTATACTTCATTTGACAAAAAAAATTTCCGAGAATTGTGGTTATTATTTGCGCTACGCTATACGATTCTTATCCTCCTATAAACTTTTTTTTTTTTTAAAGAAATATTTTTTAAATTAAACAATGTCCCATACTACTTTGTAATCCCCCCCGTTACTATTGTCTTAATTTATGAAATAGTTTGTCACAACTTTTTACAAATATAATAAATTTTAGTAATTTTGACTATACGTACAATATCTCAAGTCGGATTATTAATAATAATCTAAACGTGAGATTCTTATTGCACTTTTATTTCGTAATTTTTTTTTTTCGACGAGACTAAAAAAATACAATTTACTCGAAAGGCCTATTTCTTTGCACTTTTTTCATGTTTTTTCTCTTCTTTTTATGAGTTTACCCATATTTATATAGTATGAAATGAACAAAAAAGGGGCTATTTTGTAGGCAGACAGAAGAAATGTAGAGATGAGTAAAATTAAATAACTGTATCAGAATTTAATAAAATATAGGAATATAGGGCCATGGTATACGTTGGTATTTTGAAGAGCTAAGTGAAATGCAATATTTATCGGAAATGGAACTTTAAGGCCACGAAGAGCTTGATAAAAAGCAACACGAAAATTACTATAATGGGAACATTCGATCGGTCACTAAATGGGTATCCATAGGAGAACTAACAATTTTCAACTTATGTAGCGAAGTAGGAAGGCAACTGCTTCCGAGTCTCAGTCGACAAATATAAAACCCCCCCAATTTGATCGTTTCAACTTTAATATTCTAAAACTATGGATTAGCAAGTATGTCGAGTTGAATGCCTTGCATTAAATGGATTAGATCATAGATTTTTCCACTATTCCTTGTGCGCAAATTTAATGTACGCTGGAGATCTATAGGAGTATAAAACAAGAATGTTGCTAATGTAACCGTTGAACTGATTAAATGATCAGCTAGATTATATTACAGCTCCGATTGAAAAAGTGTATTTCGAGCCATCCGTGAAAATTAGGAGAGAGAGAGAGTTAGGATAGTTTCTGTTAACCAAGGAGTGAAAATTATAATTGCCGGTTAGTGGAAGAACGTTATTCTTAAATGACGGAAACAGGTTCCATGCGTTTATGATTTTTTTCACCGTAGAAACCATGTCTATAATTTTATCACGTAACGTTTCGAAGACACAGTACCCATCTTCAAACTCATATGAAAATTCTAAGCGTTTTCGAAATGTCACGTGATGAAAATATGCGCATAGTTTACACCGAAACAAATCGTTAAACGTAAACCTGTTTAAATTAATTTAAAGGTAATTAAATGAGTTTTATACGTTAAATATTTCGAGTAGTTATTTAATTAGATAAAATAAAATGTAATAATTTTCAAAAGTTTAGTATGAATTTATTTTTAGGTAAAAGAATTTATCGACATGGTGCTACATGCGAAATTCAAAAAAGGCTCCGAAGATATATTCTCTTCTATCGGTATGAACAAATCGCGAATTATTATCCTAAATAACGTAAATTTTATATCCGTTATACCGGAATTCGAATATTTTAGCAGAAAACAAATGCAGTTGGACAGTACATGTAGCGCGAATTTTATAATATATATGAAGTTATTTACAATGCTTTTCACAAAAACGCATGCATATATATGCGTTGTATGTGCGTACTTGAATGTTATATTGTTGAACTAAAATCGTCGCGTGTAAACATAAAATTCATTTGTCCATATCTTAATTTCTTTAAGTATATTTATTGTAGGCTGTGTTTTGTTGTTTAACATATTTTTGTTGTAAATTTCATTGTCCTCTCTTAAAAACTTCATACCCGATGTATTTCTTGTCTCGTTATCGAATATTTTATTAGATACCGAACAGACCTGTCCATATTTCAAGTAGCCGTTGAATTGTTAATGTTTCGAATATAAAAATGGGTTACATGTTATACACTGTGTAAGTTTATTTCAGCTTGAACTGGTTTTCAAATATGTTCTATTTTCTTTTTTTTTGTTATCTAAAATTTATTTTATTTTGTCTCATCCCTTTTATGTTATATCTCAACCGTACCTGCTGGTTACATCTCGCAATTATTTATACTATATTTTCTTTTAGTTCAGTATTGTAAATTTAATTTGTATGCTATTATTGTTTTTACTGTAGTTTTTTATGAATTTTTTTTTTAATTTCAAAATGATCCCTAATTTTTTTTACGATAAATAATATTTGATATCATTTGTTGATATACACACACACACATACATACATATATATATATTCTTATTTCCTAACGTCTTCCCGACAAGAGACAACACGTTCTTCTCCATTTCTTGCGATTCTTGACGTCATCTATATTGGCAACTTTCACGATGTTGTTGTGGGCAGAGTCTATCCACCGTCTTCTTCGTGGCCGCTATTGTATTTCATTAACATCTTTACTGAGTTACTGTCAGCTTTTCTCACGATAAGACCATACCATCGGAGTCGCGCTTCCCGTAATTTCGACTGTATAGGTGCAACGACTATACACTCCCTTATGTCATCATTTTTGACATGGTCAAGGCGTGTAGTGACCAGCGTAGCATTTTCATTTCAACCACGTGTAGCTTTTATTCCATTTCTGCAGTCGTCGGCCAGCACTCAGTCCCATATAACATTGTAAATGACCGTTTTGTGATTCTTCCCTCTGAGCTCTGAGATGTATCGGAATCCTTTTGTTGCATAGTACCCCAGTTAGTTGTTTGCATTTCATCCACGCTATTTGGATCCGGTTGTCTATGTCGCATTGTATGTCTTCATCTGAGGTCATATTTGAGCCCAGGTATTTGAATTTAACGGCCCTCCTTAATACTGTAGTATCTATTTTTATAGATTCATCTGTACATATTGCACATGCCAAGTATTCAGTTTTCCTGACATTTAGTTTCAATGCATTGTCCTGTAGTCTATATTTTTCCAAATATGCACACGCTTTTCTAAAATATATGCGAACATAAATGTATGTATATGAATTTTTTTGAGAATTAACAAAGTTATGAATATAAATCACTAATTATTGAATAATCTTCAACCAATATTATTATATATCGTGTGTATCTTTATTTACTTCTATTACCTGGAAAACGGCGTAACTACTGAAAAGTTTTGTTGAAGATTATTCAATACACTTGTGAATTCCCTCTTCCACTTTCTTCCTCTCTGTAATGCGTTTATACGCATACACATTATTTATATATATATTTTAACTGCTAGCAATGTACCACGTGCTGTGGTGCACGTTGATCTATTTGCTACATTATCATATTACTATACGAGCATAACCGGTGTAGGAGAAGAAAAATCTATTTGCAGATTTCGTATCTATGTTTGTACACATGTATATGATGTCCTTGCTGAATACAATAATTGTGTTGTTCAAGATTATGATGCTATTGTAATAATAAAAATGCTATCTAAAGTATTAACGATAAGTCGAAAATATATTTTAAAACACGATTTCGTTTCTATAATTATGTTTTTTTTATTTTAATTTTTTATAATGTGGAATGTAGTGATTTTTTTTAAAAAAAAATCAATTGAAAATTAGTTAAATCACTAATATTTATTTTCTTAAAGAAAACACAAAGCTTTTCGGCATTTACGCCATTATCAAGTGAAACATTTTAAAACATCATAATTTTAAAAATATAAATTAAATATAATTACTTAAAAATATGTGATGGTGATTGTGAAAATATGCTCCAAAAATGCTGTCTGCTTCTGTTCTGTCTATTTTTTCATTTGTTGAAATTTAATATCAATATATTGGTTTATTAATTTTGTTTTTTTATATTAATTTTTTCTTCAATACTATTTTCCGGATTCTGTAAAAGTTGTGTACTGGTGGAATTTTAAATTTTTCATTAACTGTTGCGATGTATGATGTCCAAAAGTAAAATATAAAATATAAAAATATACGAACGCAAAAATTTTTTAAAAACACAATTTTACAAGTAAAATGAAAATGAATATTACAAATCTGTTATCAGATTTTTAATATGCATTTTCATTTTACTTGTAAAATTGTTTTTTTTTTAAATTTTTGTGTTCGTATATTTTTATATTTTACTTTTGGACATTATTATATTGATATTAAATTTCAACAAATCAAAAAATAGGCAGAACAGAAGCAGACAGCATTTTTGGAGCATATTTTCACAATCACCATCACATATTTTTAAGTAATTATATTTAATTTATATTTTTAAAATTATGATGTTTTAAAATGTTTCACTTGATAATGGCGTAAATGCCGAAAAGCTTTGTGTTTTCTTTAAGAAAATAAATATTAGTGATTTAACTAATTTTCAATTGATTTTTTTATTTTTTTTTATTATTATTATTATTATTCAGCGTCGTGATTTGTATGCTCTATAGATGGTTTCGATTATAATAAGCATTTAGATGAATGGTCCCCAGATGTTCATTATCAAGATAAAATTAAAAATGTAATTTTGGATACTTTGGAGAATGTAGTCTATCTTATCAAGGATGCCTCTGAGTTAGAAAAGGTGATTTAAAGTTTTAATTATTAATGTTCATTATTCTTCTTTGACTCCGTTTAAGTTACTCGTTACAGTTATATCATCGGTATTTGTACTATTTGTTAGAGAATTTGACCGTTTTAAAACTTTTTTATTCAATTAATCTTAATAATTCGTATTGCACACATTTTACTTATTATTCGTGCTAATATAATTAATTTTTAATTAATTTTATATTTCCGCGATTAGTTATAGAAGTTTGATTATTTGTAACGGTAACTTTAAATATAATTTCTCGGAAATCATTGCACTCATTAACTCAACAAGCAGAAAAGTAGACTCTACTACATCGGAGATACGCTAAAATCAGTCGTAATTGAGTTTGATTTTTAAATGTAATTCTGAAGGATGTCGAAAATTAGAAAATATCGTTTTTTATTGTCGGAATATATAAAGATTAATTTATATATATATATATATATATATATATATATATATATATATATATATATATATATATATATAATTACTAAGTGCCATCTCTCTATCGGAGGTAGGCGACTACTTATTTATACATATTTTTTTGTACGATGAAAGTAGCGTACAAGGTAATCATTATATGGCATTAGCGCAGATAGACACACACACACTCGGGAGAACTGATTGTAATTGCTTTGCTACCACTACACAATGCTCCGCCCCGCGTATTTTTGTAGTATACTATATTGTTACTAGCGGCACACATGGTGTTGCGCGTGTGGTTTGTCATTGCCTTCCACGCGGATATATATATATATATATACACATCTTGAAATTGAGCTATGAACGAAGAACAATAACTGACATCGGTGATGAAATGAGATTAAAAATAGTTAAAATGTCACACCTTACTATAAACTGTCATATTACAGCAAAAAAGAGCTATTTGGAATAAAATCCATTGATTAGAAAAAAACATGATGTCATCAAAAACTTCATGTGTATATATTATCCGACGATTATAAGTTCATTCTACAAACGCGTGCTACGCAATCGAAAAATCATTAGAAATGGCATTGAAAAAATTGTAAAAAATAAAGCAAAATTAAATCTGAACTTGAAAATATATTAACAGATTTTTAATTAGCCAAATTATACTAATTAATGAAACTAAAACATTCGCATATTAAACTCGCTATAATTGTCTCTGTCTGGCTTTTGTATAATTTCTGCAATTGATCTTTTTCCTGTTATTCCACGTGCATTTTTTTTTCATGTAAATTTTCTATTATATTGCAAGCTTAAGGAAAAGTGCCCGTATTTTATGACCAAAGTACTTTTTTTATTTCTTTGATTACATTTAGTTTGATTTGTTCATTTTACATTTTCTTAATAATTGTACGTTCGATATTTTCCTCTCCATGATATTCGATACATTCTCCCGTTAACCCCGTATCTCGAAACCATTATTTTTTTTATTATAACGTCTCGCATATTGTTAACAACGCAAAACGGCCAAGTCTCATTTTTAGCTGTATGTTCAATTTTTTATCTTTAAGGTTAATACAGCTTCGTCCGTCGCCTTATTTGTTTTTTTATTTCTTCATTATCTTTTAATTTTTTTTTAATTATTTAATTTTTCCCAAGCATGCATTCCTATAAGTAGTCTAGTCGGGATAGCCTAGCGGCTAGTGCACGGACTTCTATACCGAAATCACCGAATTCAAATACGATCGGCGATGCAAAAATTATCATCAGAAAATAAAAATATAAATAATCCGATATTAACGCTTGGAAGGCAACCGCGAACCACCACGTATAATACCATATGGGCGCTAGTAATAATACGGTACACTACAAACGTGTCGCGACAACAAAGCGATTATAATCAGTTCTCCCGGGTATGTGTACTTATCTACGCTAACACCATATTTTGATCGTCTTGTACGCTACTTACACTGTACAACAAAATATGTATAGGTAAGTAGTCGCCTATCTCCGATATGGAGACGGTACTTAACGATGAATGATGCATTTCTATAGGCGATCAATTTTGTGTTTTTGTTATTCTCGTTACTTTCGTTTTTTTAACGTACATTTCTATATAGTTTAAGAGTTGTTTTCTATAGTTACAAAATTTACTTTCGGTAAAATCCATATATGCTAGTTAGCAATAGCCAAGAGGTTTCGTGTAAAAATAATATTAGAATGATATTTAAAACTTAAAATATGATACAGAACTTGTTAAATAATAATAAAAATTAAGTACCACATGGTCATACTGCAGAAGTTTGCGGGAAGTCTTACATCGGTATTAGTACGCGTATTAAATTACGGGTTAAGCTTATAAAGATAGATTTCGAACAGAGGAAAGTACTATTAAGGGAGCAAAAATACGAATTATTCGAAAGCCTATTGAAATAGAAATACATAATAATTTCAGTAGGGAAGATGGATTTTGACTGATAATCGTCTATTTTGGTTTTTTATTTTCCTATTATTATGGATGACGAATATATTTTAATACATAGTTTATTAAAGATTATCGTTCTCTAATCTAATCATTACATGTGCATATTTTATACTATTTATCCGTTTAGATGTACACTATACTTAACGTTTTTATTTTTATAAATGCGTCCTTTTTTTTTTGTGTGTGTGTGTGTGTAATAGTTTAAAAATGAAGTATTTTTTTTAGGAATTATTGTTTCTTATTTTATGTTTATAATATATTAGCTATTTTACAATTTTTAGAAATTTTCGATTTTTATCGCGCAAATTAAATTGAAATTCATACGTATGGTGAACATATTTCCAGTCATATTTCTATATTCTTTATTTTTTTTTTTTACTCGGGAATTTGTTTAAAGCCTGTAGTTTATATAAAATATTGTGATTATTCTATATATATATATATATATATATATATATATATATATATATGTGTGTGTGTGTATGTGTTTGAAATACATTATATGTCCGTACCGGGAATCAATTCACAAATAATATAATTCGTTAATTATTAATAATTCGACGAACAGTTATTTTTAATGATGACGCTATTTTCTGTTTGTTTCTTTTTGTATCAGACTGAACGCAGCAATGCGCATGAGTACATATCAGATAGTCTCGGATGTCTGAGTGACTTTTTTGACAAATTGAATGATACCATCGTCTCTTTGGATGCCGACGTCAACGAACTAAGTGGGCACTTGCTTAAACTATTCGAACGATTCGAATATGCTAAAAGAATATATCGTACTCGTCGAAATGAAAGGTATGAGAAGTAAGCCTTGATATGTTTCTTGTAAAACATTTCAATTTTTCGAAAAAATAAAGGACTACTCTCCTATAAAGTCTCTATTTTTAGAAAAATGATGAAAATAAAATAATTTTTAAAAATTGCATTATTTAAATTTTATAATACGAAACCGATGAAACCGTTTCGCAAACGATCATGATCAATTTTTGTCCATTAAATACCTAAGCCATAATTTTTTTTCGTACTAATACATTAATTTAGGGGGCAGATGTTAAGAAGTAGAACAGACATTTATATATATTTTAATTTTTTATAATGTGGAATGTAGTGATTTTTTATTTATATATATATGATATCAAAATTTATATTTTACTAAATAAAACCAATATGGTTAAACATAACGACGTATTTTACAATAGTAAAGTACACCGCTATTTCGCAGTTTATTGAACATTTTATTTAATAATTTAAGATTGTATATAGCTGTAAGTATTTTTAATATTAACCTAAATTTTTATGTACACATACATTATTTTAAAGTATATCCGGTCTTTATAAATTCGATTAGCGAGGTTCAGTAGTTCAACAAAAGTCGAAAAACGTCACTATTGGTTAAAATACTTTTTTTTTTATGATTTTGTATTTTTATATTCTATTATATTTAAATGACTATGCTCCATACAACAGTAAGTAAAATATATAAATCGATTAAACATTTTTAATATAATCGTATATATAAAATGTTAACATTAATTTTCTCGCCAATTAATTTATCTTGTCATTTTGTTCTAACAGATTCGATATTATAACGAATTCTGAACTGAAGTCAATATGTGACGATACTATTAAAGATTTAGAACAACAGATGCAATCATTAGACATATGCGCAAACCAATTGAATAAATCCCTAGACGAAATTGTGATTGAACCTGATCATGTAAAGTACGTTTAAATAATTAAGTGTATATATATATATAGCTATTTAGAACAACAGATGCAATCATTAGACATATGCGCAAACCAATTGAATAAATCCCTAGACAAAATTGTGATTGAACCTGATCATGTAAAGTACGTTTAAATAATTAAGTGTGTATATATATATATATATATATAGCTAGTAATCGCTTTTGTAGTATAGGGCAAATAATCGTAAAGGGACGAGATTTTAACCCAAATACATATCTTGATTATGTAAAAACTTTCAATTCAGTAGTAGGCAATACTGTTGAAAATTTTAGATAATTTCACGTTATTTTATTTCCTAGCTGAAAAGATTGTACGAAAATACTATTGTAAAAAATGTATGAATTGCATATTAAGAACAACGGTCTAATGTACTGTAATGAATTACATATTAAGAACAATGGTCTCTAATATATGATGGAAAAAGTATCGAACGGATGCCAAGCGGGAATTTCATTTAATGCCCAAAGTTATCTTCAATACGAAGACGAGATTCTTGTTCAAAGGAGAACTACGACACTACGACATTTAATATCAACTTTTAATAATGTTCGTGAAAAATGGTAATCAGTGTAACGATTATAGATTGCATTTGAATTTCTTAATAAAACAGTAATAATATTAACGGCTACAAAATAATAGACGAATATAATTACTTAGGATCATTCGCTGCAAGTAATTATTCTCAATATACAGGAGAAAGAATTAGGCGAGCAACAATTGTAATCTCCAGGAGTACCTCGTGGTGGTCTGTACCGTGTTAGACTGGCTTTCCCGTTTAGAGCTCGAGCTATAAATCAATATAATACGATACTGGAAGTAATAGAAGATGCGAAGAAGATATCGATACTCATCAAACAAACGGGAAAAGGTATTGAATGACCTGAAAATTAAAGTTTGATTACGAATATGAATAAGAATGTAATAACATTTATTGGACGCATAACAAGAAAAACAATTTTAGCCGTATATGAAAATCTGAGGAATAACAGGATAATATAAAAACCGAGGAACGTGATGAGGAGAATTAGATTCACATTGATTACGGCTGAAAGAAGGGCATGATGCCCGAAGTGAGTGAAAAAAATGTTGTCCATAATGTCACCAAATAATTTATCGTCGTAGAAATAAAAATATATGTATGAATGCGAAAATATGTACAATATTATATATATATATATATATATATATATATATATATATATATATATATATATATATATGAAAGATTTTGTCTTAGAACTATTTCAACGTTTACAAAAAATTGAGTTAATTTATTTAATTTGTATTGTCAGGCAATTGAAATATAAAAATGTTAGATTAGTATACAGTATTCTCTCGGATCAAATGAAATGTGCAAATACTCAATGCAAAAGATTGGAAATGTTAGAATCACGAATCCGCAAAGCCGACAAACGAAATCTACATGGTCCACAACACAGTTTTAATTCATTACATTTGAATGAGTTGAAAAGGTACAAATTATGAAGATAGATTTATTTTTTTATATCTCATTGTTTTTCGTAACGTTATTAATTAGTAATATTTTTCGTGTGTCACGATACTTAATAAATTAAGAATTAATTATAATCTTCACGTAACTCAAGCTAATCACGCTAACACGCCTTTTTATTATCGGGACAGAATTTGTGAGCAGAAAAAGATAGTCCCAATTCTGTTACTGTTTTCTCTCAAATTCGGATAATATAATTGACAAGTCCATTCAAGATACCACAGCTTCTGATATCTTCCGCGAAGAAGTAAGAAGTTAGATTTGCTATAAAGAACCTAAAATCTGGCAAAGCTGTATCAGACAAAATACAGGGTGAATTATTGAAAGTATTTCAAAAGGACCATCTAGCGCTAAAATCTTCAGTTAAATTTTTCAACTCGGTGCTATTGTCAGCCACTCTACCATCAGATTGGTTGAAGTCTGTTTTTATTCCACTACCAAAGAAGTACAATGCTACTGATATGAATATCGTACAATAAGCCTTATGTCACATATCTTGAAGATCTTCCTCAAAGTAATTCATAGCCGAATTTATGAAAAATGTGAGAAAAACGCCGGTGAAATCGATTTGGATTTAGAACGGGTTATGGAACACGGGAAGCAATATGTTCACTTAATGTCCTAGCGCAAAGATGTCGAGATGTAAATCACAGGTTGTTTCATTGGCGTGAAACATGACAAATTAATTTAAATTCTGGAGGCGATGGGAATAGACTGGAAAATTAGAAAATTAATAGGGAAACTTTACTGGGATCAGACTGCAAAAGTCAGAAGCGAAAATATGGAATCAGAAGAAATACCAATTAAGAAAGGTGTGCGACAAGGTTGCCACCGTTATTCTTTAATATATATTGAGAAGCAATTTTCAAGCAAATGCTCAGAGATGACGATGGTATCTACATCGAAAACCTTCATATTTCAAACATAAGATATGCAGACGATACAGTTCTAATCTCAGATAACATTGATAAGTCACAAAAAATGGTCGGTCGAGTCACTACAATAAACAAAGAATATGGCCTTGACATAAGTGTAAGTAAAACAAAATGGTTAGCAATACATAGAAAGAACGATACCGGAGCCATAGCAAAAATTAAATTAACAGTAAATGGTAAGTCATAGATAGAGTTTATAAATTTCAATAACTCAGTCACGCATAGAAAAACCGAAGAAGGTCTTTTTAAATATGAAAAATCTGATGAAGCGCAAATACATTAACCTGCAGTTAAAACTACGGTTGGTGCGATGTTACGTATGGCCGGTACTACTCTACGGTATGGAAAGCTGAATTCTCACATTCACGCTTGAAAAGACGATCGAAGCGCTGGAGATGTATATACATCACCGTGTATTTTGAAGATTTCATACACAGACCATATTACCAATACAGATGTGCTGCTGCGAGAAATGCCAAAGCCAGTGGAACTGCTATACACTATACGCTTCAAAAAAAATTAAAATATTACGGTCATATAAATAGACATCAGAAATGTATTATTTATCCCAACTTGTCTCGAATAGTATGTCATGAAGAGCTGATATGCGTTGGTGATACAACAAGACATCTACAGAGTTATGTCCAAGGACAAAGCCAGAACAGCTATGTTGATCGCCAAACTTCGGTCGGAGGTGACGTAAAAAGAAGAATAAGAAGATACATATTATATTATTTAAACTTTCCCTTTTGCCTACTTTTCTGACTAGATATGGTTTTATAAAATAAATCAGTCTATTTAATTAACGATCTTTCAATAAAAATCCCTTGTTCTTTTATTTAAGATATATATATCTTAACGTATATATTAGAAACGGGTCTCTGCATACGTAGTATTAGCGAGAGCTTTTAAAAAAATACCCACTATTTAGTTCGATCATTATTAACGCACAAAGATGCTTGATACGCTTCTATCGTTACATCCTTTGGCTCCTGAAATTCTGTTTACGAATATATCTGTCGTCCATTGTTAATAACGATATATCGAACTTGTATTTTATTTTCCGAACAACGTATTTATCTATCGAGAGCCAGACAGTAGTCGTGAACGTATTTATATCTATATAATTCGAAAATTTTGTGCTATGCCCTGTACTATAAGTATATAATAACTAGTTTTTAGGCTGCGGTCGCGTGACTACGCGATTAATTTTAAACTAGTGTAGAATGTAATGATTTTTTAAATATAAGTAGTAAAAAGTAGGTAAATTTAATACGTCAAAAGACCAGAAAAATTTTCTCGGCTATTGAGTCGTTTTCGAGTGGATAAAAATAAAAATATCTAAAAAAAAATGACTGAAATAAAATAAAATCTAAAAACATAGTCTATATATGCAATATTATATTAACAACAGCTCTGATTGAAGATATTCAAAATAACCGGATGATATTAAAATTCGATCTATTCAGGTACATTTAGTATTACTCTGGTATTTTACGGTTAATTTTCATCGGTATCTTCCTAGGCTAATTCATACGGTTTTGTTCGTTTTAATCTCCGAATATCCGGTTTATGATCCTTCAGCTTATTTGTTTCAATATTTTACCCTATCTTGTTGTTTTCTCGCCATTATTTCGATCACTTCCGATATCGCTAGAACTCCGAGAACGCGATGGATAACTGAATTCCTTTCGTACCATTTAACGCCTGCTACTTTTCTAAGAATATTATTCCGCATTCATTGCATACTTTGTGTGTTGCTCGGTTTAGCTCAACCCCGCATTTGACATACGTGGATAAGTTTGATTACTTGATTATAAAGTAAAATTTTAGTTCTTAACGAAAGTGTTCTTCTTCAATTTAATAACCGATACATTTCATATCCATTTTTGTTTTTATAGCCTCCTTTTTCTTGATGATGTGAATTCTCCACGTTAGCTTTTAATCTAAATACGTGCCAAGGTACTTAGCGTATTTGTCAGTGGGTACAGTTCCTCCATTTATCTATCGTTTGATAACTTATTTTTCTGTTGCTAAAAATCATATGAACCGATTTACTTTCATTTAGCTTAATTCTAGTCCTCTAGATGTTGTACTTTTTGAGTTGACTTTTCAGCCGATTCTTCCACTGTCTATATTGCTCTATCATCCGTAAACACCGCTGTTGTGATGTTTTCACTAATAGGGATATCTATATTGTATAATAAATACTTGTATTATCCCCAGTACGTTTCATTGCGCGACCCAGCATTTAAGTGAATATGCGCAGCATATGTATGAATGCCTTATATTTTATTATATATTACATCGTCAATGTGTGTGAATATGATATGTGTATGGGTTGCGCAGATGATATATACGCAAATGCACTAGTCAAAAAAATGTATACGTGTGTATGTGCAGTTGAATATTGTATGGTCATATATGTATATGCGAACGTTTACAACTTTTCAATGTAATATAAATTTACTGCTTTCCTGATTATATATATATATATATATATATATATATATATATATATATATATATATAATGTGTGTGTGTAAAAATTTGTAATTTTTCGCACGTATAATTTATTGTATCCCCCCTATTCGCATAAGAATAGCCGTTTTATCTTCGTGTACTTTGTGTATAAAACAGAAGCGATAAAATTTGATTTGATTTGCTTATTATTATTTTACTATAGAACTTTATGTAAGTCATATTGATCATAGTGTATATGTATAAAACGTAATCGTATGTATATATAAATATAATTGTGAACGTGTGTATGTGTGCATTCACGTGTATATATATATATATATATATATATATATATAATTTGTTTGTATTTGAATTTTAGAGAGAATTCTAGATTAAATTTTTTGTTACCTTATCGAGTACGCCCGTGCTAATTGAAATAAAACAGAATAAAATGAAATTAATTAAAATAAAAATAGCAGATTTGTCCGAGTGTTTCCTTAAGATCAAATTAATTATTCATTAAATTGTCATTAAAAAGTTTCATTTAGTCTACTTGCGGATAATTTAACATAAGGAATTATATTTTAATTATATTAAGAATACAGTTAATTGTCCAAACGGTAACAATATGATCATTGTATTGCTATTTATAACAAGGGGTTCTACCCAAGACTGCTATCCGTGAGAGAGTTCCGTTTTATCATCGCCGCAAGTAGTAGTCTTCTAAGGGGTCTGTATTGTGATAAGGGTTTTGCCCTACTCTTACTTATTTATTACGAAGTATGCAATTGGGAAGTACGAAATATTTAAAAGGAAAATTTTTTATCGAATTTAATATATATGTTTTTCATTACGATTAATATTTTTAGGGGTTCAATATGAACAAAAACAATTTCATCACCTGGCCATTTTTTGTGTGAGATATAGCGAAAATGTTGTATTGTATGAATTATAGCATATAATATACTATATGTCATTTATGTGCGTTCTTAATGAAAGTGTAATAAATTTGAATTCGAGTAATTATTATTGTTATCATTGCTAGCCGAAACGATGGTTACGGTCGCGTGTTAGAAAATATCGTTAAAAGTAATCGACTAACCGATTTGTCTTCTATAAATGTCGAGAGTAATGCGAAAAATTTGAACGATCCTACGCGTTCTCGTTCGTTTTATAAATTCGATCGACGTAAAATACGAGCGCTCGAAGATTATTTCGGCAGACGAGGATTCTACATGGGACTCGATTACGATTCAGCGATAAAAACAGTGTACGATAAAGATGATATTCGATCGTCCGAACATAACGACGAATTAGTTCGTAATAGTAATCATAATAATTATAATAATAATAATAATAAAGTTTCGACCGAAGACGACGATATCGATTATCTAAGTAAGAAACTCGATAAATTATTATTAATCGAAGAGAATTTACGTAAAACGCCGATATCTCGATTAATCGTAGAATATATACGACAAAGTGCAAAAACGACCGATGGGAAAAATCACGAACAAGAAAAAAAATTGAACGCGCTTATTCAACACGCGTTACTTAGTTTAGAAAATAACAAAATTACTGCTACTACTACTACTACTATTACAAATACTTCAAATACGAACGCTACTGTTATGGTTTGTGGAAAATCGACTGACGATAAGGTAAAACAATCGTCGAAAAACACCGACGATACGAAGTCTGCTGCTAGTACTAAAGAATTATTACTAGTAAGTTCTAGCGAGCCGGCGGTTAGCGTTATCAACGTTAACCAAACCGTTAAACCGACAAAATCAACTACTAGCGCATTGGGTAGTAATAGTTCAGTCGTCGCTTCCAGCTCAACCTGGAACTCGGGAGCGAATACCTTGTTCTTACCGCCGATTCCAACGACAACGTCCAGCTATTTACAAGCAGGCGTCATAGCTACTCCTAATACTAATACTAATACTTTTAATAATAATAAGAAGAATGCTAAATCGACAGTTTCGTCTACGTTCGGCGTATCTTCATCTTCGAATTACTTTTCGTTCGTATCGCCAATTTCTGCCGCGTTATCGACATCCAGAACTTCCGTTGTAAGTTCGTCTGCTCCGTTGGATTTAACATCGTTCAAAAAAACAACTTCTTCCAACGATAACCGGCCAGCGTCGACGATAGCGTACTCGATTACATCATCTTCCGTTAATATATTGTCGCCATCTTCTATATTTTCCGGAACCAAACTATTATCTAATCCAACTACCACTACTACCTACACCATCAGCACTTTGGGTAGAGCTACTACTACTACTACTACTACTACTACTACTACTGCTGCTGCTGCTACTGTTGTTGCTGCTGCTGCTGATACTAGCGGCGAAGATATCGGTGGTACTAAATCTTTATCATCGTCGCAGTATCCTTCATTCGTTCTTAGCAATTTACCGAAATCTTTGGTATCGACAATTACTACTATGAATACTAGCGACACTATTTCTGCTACCACAGATATCGCTAATATTACTACCGTTGCCAGCACCATTCATACCCTTACTACTACTTCCACCAAATCTACCACATCTTGGTTATTCGATATGACTACTACTACTAATGCTGTTACCGTTGCTTCGACCACTTCTTCTTCGTTATTTGAAAAGCCTCTATTTGGCAATAGTTTAACTTTCGGAGATAAAAAGTTTAACGACGTTTCTATATTTAGCGGTATTCAGTCAACTACGAAAACCGCTACAAGTAACAATTCTATTTTTGGAGCGACCGCTGCGTTCGCCGGCTTTGGTGTTTCGTCATCCTCGACAACCTCGTCGTTACTATCTACAAGTGCTACTAATATTACACCACCTAATATAATAACTACTTCGGTCGCCCGTGATAGTGATACCGTGAAACACGAAGCCTTCACCACCGCTTCTACTACAACTGCAACAACCGTATCCAATACTAGCTTTTTCGGTTCAATACCTACAGGATCAATTTTCAGTGGTACAGCTTCGACGGCGAAAAATAATGCATCTATATTCGGCGGCGGTAACGTTTCATTTGGAACTTCAATTTTCAGCGGTACTTCTCAATCTGGACCAGCAACGCAAACATCTAGCGCGTAAGAATATTATTTTCTTTCGTTAATTATAAAATTTAAATATATATATATATATATCAAAATTCCTATGTCAGACTAATTGTCAAAATGTAAATATTTTCATATTTGAAGATATTTCCTGGAATATTGATTATAAAAATGTATTCCGTGGCATATTTGTCACATTTCGCGATTCATGATGTGCCCGGGTGAAGTCGTACATCGAATCAAAATATCTATTGATAGAACCGATAATGTTTGGAAGTTGATATGCGTAAACTTGTATTACGCGTTAAAATAGTAGACACATAACGTTGAAAAATAAAAATTGAACAAATTATCGAGACGTGCGAATCGGTTAACAGTCTTGGTCGAGCGAAATATTCGTCTATATGTGGTAATTGAATGGAAATAATTTATAAATTTCAAATAAACGATAGTAATACATAAAGTGTTGTGTTTAAAATCTTGTCTACATTCGCTTAGAAACTTCTCGAAATGGCACACATGGCAGAAAAAATTCGTCTGAAGAGTAAAAAAAGTTGAGCGAATGAGGCAACCTTATATCGAGTAGTAAATCATCACGAAAACAAGGAACTAAAACCGATTTGGAAATATTGCTTCACCCGGTTTCATAAGACGAAATCGCGTGTTATTCAGCGGTAGAATCAATTACGATGTTGCACTACACAGAAATTTTTTTGGCCGCCTTAATCGTCCGATTTATTTCTTGTGAGGTTTTATCTTAAGTCATAATATTGACAAAAGTATATAACTTGTCATCAACTTCTGTGAGAATATTATTTGTGCATTGGATCGCAAAAAAAAAATAAAAGTGTTCGATAATTTTAAAAGACGTTTAATCGAATGCGTCAAAAATGACAGAAAATATCTTAATGGTGTAAATTTTAAAAATAAAATCAAATACACGGTCTGAGAATGACATTTCAGCTTTAGTTTTTAAAAATTCGCGTAACGGTTTTCCTCTTTAAGTTATAATAAAAAGAATTATTGAAAAATTTCTCTGGACCATTCCGTTTTTTATATATATAGGTTAGTTTTAATCGAAATATTACGATTACGAAGATATATATATATATTATTTTTATATATTATATATATATATAGTTTTAATTTTATAAAATAAACTCATCGAGATTCAAATTACGAATACGTACTTTTAAACTTTTACAGTTCACCTGAAATCAATAAAAATACTCTGTTCTCAACACCGCTTTTTGGTACTGGGAGTAGTTCATTTCAAGGTATGTATAATATTTTATATTATACGGATTTTTTAATGTTAATAATACATCTTATATATATATATTTTTTTGCATACTTCGATTTATATATTATTCATTGTAAGTCGTTTGATGCTTTTCAGCATTGTGGTTCGAGTTTGACGTCTCGGTGTGCTCATCGTGTTCATTCATCGTTTATGTGGTTTTTCTTGTTATTTTTATTGACTCGGTTTAGAAAACATTTTTCCAAACTTTTTCATTTCATTCTTATATCGCGTTCGTAATATTTCAAGAGTTTTTCGAGATAATTATCGAAGAGTCGTTGCTTAATGTTTAATTAATCTGAAATCGAAGTATTGCTGTTCATTACATTCTCGACATTTTCCGTCGTCTACATTTCAAACGTGTGAATTTTTTTTATTTACCTGCTTCAAGAGTGTGGACAACAATATGATAGTGTTTACAGGTCTCAAATTTTTTATTTTTTATATTATAAGAGATCGGTTTTACCAAATTTCGTTTATTCGTACCATCCCTGATTTGGCCAAATGTGCCTAACTTTATTGCTTTCGTCAATGTCACTAATCAGTAATTCTGTGTATACAAGATTTTATCAACACAATGGAGTCTTTAAGTTTCCTAGTCTGTTATTTCTGTTTATTATCACGATATTTGTTTTCTCTCGTTAGCTGATTAAATTACTTTATGGATTTCTTGTTCTATTCCATAAATCTTTCATTTCGTCCTCATGATAGTTTGTTATACATTCGCCATAAGTTTTGACTTCTGTAAGATTATCTATCGCGTTTCTCACCACGAATTCTCCGTTTATATAGAGTATTCGAAACTTGTTTTGCATCTTTTCGGAAATAGGTATCTAATTATATCTCATCGACTCTTATCCTAGATTCTGGAGAAGTATATAAATTGTTTATACGCGGTATTAGATGCCTTTTTCTCATTCAACCACGATCAAATGAAAATTTATTTTCTAGGACATTTCCCATTAATAAATCTAGTGTGTTTTCTTCAGATTTTAGTAACGAGGCAACGTCGTGTAATATAATTTTACTAATGTACGAGATTTTCTATTCTATTCGTGTATGTTCCGATGCGGAAAGACTCTTTCATCACGTCCAGATTACGTATTCATGTCGACGCCATTCGTGAATATCATTGAAAATACCGTTAAAAGCTCGGTCTGCTCATCCATGCGCAATAATGGTTTGCCGAGGGTATCCGCAATCACAAGCAAGCGCCATCTTTAATATCGTTACCGAATGATTTACTATTTTTTAGCTTTTTGATTGCGTGTTACATTTCCGGTAATAATATATCTGGTTTGTCTTCTATTTACACCTTCATCTCTATTGATTTTCCAAGTATGCAGTTTTACAGTGGTTAGCAATATTCTCTTTAATCTTTTGCTCTGGTTAATTATCTAGTTTCCTGGTTTCAATTTCAGACTAAAATTTTAGCTTTCTTCAAAAAAGATCACTAGTATCAATTGTCTTTGCATGATGTTCAGTATCGTTACCTACGTTGTCTATTTTATATACTCAGCTTTATCTGTTCTGCAGCATTGTCAGTTGTCACCATCCTTTAATG
The DNA here is from genome assembly GCA_032883995.1 of Coronaproctus castanopsis. NCBI lineage: Eukaryota > Metazoa > Arthropoda > Insecta > Hemiptera > Monophlebidae > Coronaproctus > Coronaproctus castanopsis. Next base: position 298,866,045 of record CM065052.1, read on the forward strand.
ACTTACGTTTTTTTCCTTCTTCAATTAGGCGTGATTTATGTTCTGTTTCCATATTTTCTTTTACTCGTCGCGCTGTTGTGTAATTATGACTTTCATAGTGTCGTAGTTTATATATAACGAAGTATTCTGTTAAAAGTTATAATTTTTTGTCCGATCGCAAAATTTTGTAATTATTAAAAACTCATTTCAAAGGTAATATTAAATGTTTTTTTTTTTTTTTTATACAATTTATTAGCGCGTTACATAATCATTTTATAGCAGAGTTGTCGGTAATAGTTCATAATTTACGTAACGTATAGAACCGCTTACGTTGCGAAATGAGTACAATCAATTTTACAATGTTATATTTTTCTCTAGGTGCAAACACTGCGACTAGTACCTTTCAAAATGGAATATCAGGATTTGGTGAGGGAAAGTCTATATTTGGAAGTAAGATACGAGATTATTTACTATTTTAATGGTTTAAATTAGCGAAAATACTTCGGATTAAATTTTACACGAACAGAACGTTACTATTATTCGTTACTCGATTAATTATTATTATTATCAGATTAATAACGATGACTGATTTTTCATCTTGCTAATAATAAAAATATCGGAATTTAATGAGAATTTACATCGCGATGCGTTTATATATATATATATATATATATATATATATATATATATATATATATGTATGTATGTATATATGCATGTATGTGTATGTATATGTATATAGTTAGGATGGAAAAAGTTCTGGTCGTTCAAGGAAATATTGAGACAAAATATCAATCACACAAAATAGGCACATATCTATATCACGTGTGTCCTTCTTCCTATTATAACTTTATGGTGCACAAACGTGGTCACTAACGTTCAAAGTAAAAAAATACAGGTAGCTCAAAGAGTAATGGAAATAATGATAACTGTGGTAATAAGGTTGGACAAAGTAGACAATAAAATACTAGAAGATAAATCGATGATGTTCTCAAAAAAAAAATACGTGAAATAAAGTGGAATTGGGTCGCACATGTTATTCGATTAAAAAGAAACAAATGTGCCAGGAAATGCATCGAACGGTTAACACTAGACAGACAAAGTTTGAAGAAAATACCGAAAACGGGTTTCAGGAACGATATTGACAAACACGCAGCAAAGTTTCGGATGCGTAAAACAGAATCAGTAGTTGGAATAGAAACAACTGGGAGAAAAGTATGTGGACGCGTGGAGATTGGAAAAGGCAAATGCTCGTCAACGGTCTTATTTTTCCTAATATAAATATGCTTTTATCATATTTGGTACAGCAAATTAACATGAAGTAACTAGTAGGTGTAATATTATAAATGTTTGTTTTAAAATATGGAAGTAAAGGCTCATATTTTTCAAACAACTTCGAATGAACTGGTCGACTAAATTTCGATATCGACTTTTAAGATCTTATTGTTTTTTTTTTGTACGCTATAGATATCTTTAGGGACGAGAATATTTCTTTGTAAAAATAACCAATTTATATCTATGTACCCAATTAGTCCAGTAAATAAATACTAGCTTGTTGGGAAGTAAAGAAAAACCCGGAAGAGAACCCACCCCGTTTTGTCATACTCAATTATGAGTCTACGGGAATCATTTAGGTGAGATCCCTTTACCAGTTTTAAATTTTATAGGATATCTCACGCACTTACTGAAAAATGTGCATCCCATCGACGATATAAATTTATTACGACATTCGTAGTTAATAAAGAAATTTTTTCGATGAGTCATTTTAAATATTTAAACTGGAATTCCACGAAAAACGAAAGAGAAGCGTGGTTACTTGCTGAATGTTAAAGTTTATTTACACCTAAAACGTAATTTATTAGAACCTTGCAAAAATACCGACGTCCATCGTATTAGTTTGGTTATGTGTTGTTATTAAAAAAATAATTTTAAATTTTTTGCGAATATATATCATTATCGATAACTCGTTTCGAGCGTCGTGACAGTATGAATTACCGCGAGCGAACGTGTTCATTCGCCATGCAATCTACCACATCTATCAGCTCACTTAGTGAGGTAGCATCAACAAAATTTTGTAAGGTGGTCCCAATGGCCTGCCTACTAATCTAATACGTCATCTAAGACATGTTTTCCCGATAATCTTCTTCTTGTTTGGTGGTTATTATCAAGAGAGAGCATATTGCTTCGACGTTCATATGTTGTTCGAGTCGCCGTACACGCCTGCATTTGAGTGTGTTCATGATTTTATACGTGTATTTCTATTTCAAAACGAGAGTTTTCACTTACTGAAAATAAAAAATATTTATTCAATTCGAGATTTTATACCATACATTAGAATTATAACGGTTACATCGTTGTATTTTTTTTTTTAAATTAAATTTTTAATATTGTATCTTATATTAGGATTATATTAATCCCGTCATTTATCAATAGTTAACCTTGTAATTAAATTTACCATTTTGTATTTATCATAATAAAAAATAGTTTATTGAAATTGTCGACTTCTCTAAATTTTCCACGACAAAATGAGCTATGATTTAAATATATTGCGACGTACGCGGTAAAAACCAGATAGTAATCTGTGGTTTTACAATGCAACTAATTCCCTAAAGTAGAACGTAAGTTCCAAAACGGAATATATAAATATTACATTTCTAATGCAACGATTAGATGAGAAATTCAGATTGTTACGATACTTTGCGAGATTGTTCAAATAAGCTGATTTTCATTCGTATTTGAAAATATTCGATAAATATTCGTATAGTGTAAAGCGAAAATTTAAACGTTCACAATAACGTATTCATGTTTTATGTTCGGATTATAGATGTCGGTAGTACCGCAGTTAATACATCATCGCCGGCAACGTTTGGAACATCTACATTCAGCTCCGGTGAGTTGTTTATAAAACTTATCTTCGTTAAAACGTATCTATTAATAACATCGGACGTGTATTTTTTTTTTTTTTAATGGGGTGCCTTTACAGCTTACCCAACGTGATACTGTGGGGACCATCTACATCTTAATCAAGGACGCTAACTTCTCTAGAAATGTCGCTTTATTGGGGGGGGGGAATAATTGTAGATTATCCAGATGGAGAAGAGACGATAATTCAGAGACAGAATCGGTAATCTCGAGAGCAATCGGTTAAGATCCGAGCATTGATATCAGCGTATGTATTAAACTAATTAGTAGATCTATAACTGTCCGAAAGTCTTCGTATTATATAATATTTAAGATTATATAGTGGCGAATATCTACTTTCGATTCTTAGATTCGCAGTTCCGGAATATAAACGTAATAATTAGCTTCATATTAATAAATACACATTGATGTGTACATGCATATATATATATATACTATTCAATTCTTGAGTGTGTGTGTATGTATAGTAAACGATCGAAAATTCCAATAACAGACCTAAGATTTAATATATTCGAATTCTAATAATTATAAAATGAACAATATTATGAAATAGAAACAAATGTGTAAAAAATTCGATAAACACAAATGTTTATAGAAAATAATTTTAATTATATCCATCATGGCATAATCTCGGTTAATTTTTACCGTATACAATAATCTAAAGTTGCGAAATAATGTAATATTTTTCATGAGATGAGTATGAAGAAAACCTATCCAAACTACTACAAAACCTTTCATTCAAACTTAGAAAACAAATACAGTAAAAATAACGAAGCGTTTGGATTACATTGTAAACATTTCATATGGTACCTTCATTTAACAACAGTTGATTGTACCACACAAGTCTCCTCGTACGTACCATGGCATAAGCCAACTCCACGGACTAGAAATCCCGTATCACGGATAAGCAAACAATTAAAATTTGCGATAAATCTTGTTCGAAAATATTCGTGGTCGAGATTAACACAGAACAAATTACGGAGAATCAAACCGCGAATAGAACAGTGGATGACGTCGTACCGAGCGAACAGACACGAAGAGATATTACTAGCCCGATTACGAATCGGCCACACTAGGTTAACGCACGAGAATCGAGGAGAATACGTCTCGGTAACATGCAAGTTTTGTCAAAGTGTTTACCGTACAACATGTCATTACAAAATATCCGTACAATAACGTAATAACTGGACTACATATAAGTGAAGCACTACAATAAAGATGCAATATAGCGAGTAATATACTTTCTAAAAATAACCGATTTAAAAAAATCATTATAAACTAAACAAATAGTGTCAGTAAATCATTTTTCTGTAAATTATATTTCCGTGGACGCAAATGACCTTTGTAGTCGAAAATAAAAATATAATAAATAAAAAAAAAAAAAAAAATTTAGTATCGAAATATATATAGAAATTATTACACGGTAAACAATGGTTAATGTACGATAAAATAAACCGTATGCATTATGTATACTAATATGAATATTTCTATTCTTTGACAGCAGAAACGACAGGATTCTTTTCTCAGGCCCCTAAAGCTGGTCAATCAATATTTGGTTTATCTTCAACATTTGGCTCGAGTGAGTGTATGATACATTTTTATTTGATATATGTATATGCATCATTAAAAAAAAAAAATCGAAATTGAACTTCTCCAATTGATGTTTCGAGTATGCGAATATTGCAGTAGCTTATTGATTGTTACTTACTTACTTTCCGAGTCAAACTCACGCATCAACCCAGTATCAGAGGCGTTAATTTAATATATAATAGTACGTGCAAAATTGATTTACATATATCGAAATTTAGCACGATAAGATTACAACGTTTCGCTATTCTGATATATTTTATAATCGCATGTTTAAAATTTCTAATCACGCTATCAGATATATTTTCTGTTCTTAAATTTGTAGTATTTTTAAATATATGTACAAATTTCATAGTCAAATTTCCATGATTATATGTTAATTACGATAACATAAACGACTTACTAACACTAGTAGAATTCATTTCTCCTCTATAATCGATAAATTGCAAATCACCGGACCTCGAATTTTCAGTTAGTCTTCACTATTCCTCATTATATACAGAGTATATCATGAGGAGAGCATTATATTATAATGATGGAATATAAAATGGAACGATGGCTTTTCAATCGATGGATGTAAAGTATGCGATATACTCACGATACCACCCTGATAGCCACAGGTACCGCAAATATAACATGTTTATTGCGAAGATTGGAAGAAATCTGTGCACAATATGGTCTGATAATCAACAAAAAAAAGGAAAAAATATAAATAATGATGATAATTAACCGAGCCAAGCATAACTCTCTTAACGTAGAAGTGGTCGACAAGTTGACGTACTTAGGGTCGATTGTTGAGATACGCGTATTTCATATATAAAGCTAATTTATCTCACATTTGTGTAATAGTTTTTTATATCTACTCGTGTTGATTTTATTAGCTAATTCATTTGGTGCTCAACCTACTTTTGGGAAATCGGCAACATTCGGAAATGCACCTGCATTTGGTAGCGCTCCATCCTTTGGATCATCGCCTTCTTTCGGTACGTCTAATAATTTTGGATCGCCTGGAAAGGTGTTCGGGCAAACAAACCCAACTGGTTCGTAAAATATTTTCATAGGTTTAAATTTTAAATAATATTAGCCTAATCATTTTTCTATTATTTTATAGACTGGTGATAGTTAGCCGAAGTATTCAATCGTGATCGGGAATACAAAAATTTATTCTTTCAAAAAATAACAATAATAATAATAAAATGTGTGGAGTGCGAAGGAAATTTTTTAAAAACCTCGAATACTTTCCAAGATAAAAGTCAACGGTTAATTCGCGCTTAAAAATTCTATAATACGATGTAGCGATCTTTTTTTTTTTTACGCGCGATGTTTGCAATAAATAAAAATTTCGCGCAATTTTCCCCGGGAAAATTATGATAGTAATTGTTACGGCATGAATATCGAATTAAAAAATAATTAGTAAATATTTGCCGTTCTGTAGGAGCATTCGGTAGTGGCGGGCAACAATCTTCAACGTTTGAAAACTTAGCATCAGGAAATACAATATCATTCGGTAATTTAGCAGCTCAACAGTCACCTCAGTCAACATTTGGTTCGTCTAATTTTGGTACTAAATCACAGCCACCTGTTGAAAGTAAACCTGCGTTCGGGTAAGTAATCGAATGAATTATTTAACCATGTTATGAGTTATTTAATCACGATATACATATACAAAAAACAAAGAAACAACTAGATATAGAATTATGATCCCTGTACTGGCTCTTAGGGCATCATTCGAACCTCTCATTAGCCAAAAGAGTATTAATGTATAATGGAATAATAAAGTCAACATGGAATATGGAGATGTGCGAAAAAGACAAACAGAAATATAATACAACGATTTTAAAATAAAACTTTAAAGCTGATATACAGAATTCCGCGGTACGTTACCAATGAGCTATCAATTGTAAACCTGGGTCTGCATAGTCGACGAATCAATGGAGCAGCCGGCTCGAAGTCAATGCGCATACGCGGACACTACATTGAGCTAATAGCTGTCATTCCGGACGTCACGTCAACCGGACGATTGTAAAGAACTAGAATTCGCGACCTAGTTTAAGAGATGGGCTGAAGTCCCCCCATACAAAAAAAGACGATGATACCCTTCATAGATGGCCTACATGACTAGGAATGAGTTGGCAGAAGTAGAAAAAAAAACCGTTTTAGCATTTTCATAAGCAAATCAGACGATGAATAAGTTATACAATATAATTTTTTTTTTTTTTCTATAACAACTTGTCAGTAAATGTATAGGAAAACCGTTATTACTGTGTGCATCAACAATATATAACGTGTACATGTGTATTTCCCGAATACCGTCTACGATAATCACGTTAACATTCGTTATAAGCGTAGAAATTTCATGCTCGAGAGACAAATTCTTGCTGACAACACTTTCCAGGTACTTAAACGTGTTGATCGTGTGTAGATTGTAGCCATTTAGTTTAAAGTCAGCTGTCTCGCTACTAATTTGGATTACTTCAGTTTTATTCTTATTTATTACAAATCCATCAAACAACACTAACATGTTTTGTAGCTCTCTCACTTTGTCACTTGCAATTACACAGTCATCGGCGTATTTGATATACATCCTAGTTTGAATGATTTGACTGCGCGTTTTGCTTTATATTTTCGATTTATCAGTGACAACAAAAATGGCACAGTATACGTATTGTTGGTTCCGATAATGTTTTATGAAGCGAGACGTGACTAATAATGAAAAACCAAGAAAAACGACTGGAAACGGTACACTTGGATTCCTTCTTAAAATCTCGAGGTTTTTTTTGCATACCGACTCTTTGGTCATCAACGCAATGGATGGTTTTAAGTATCTAGTTAAATAACAACACATCCCGATAGATGTAATCGTTTATATATATATATATATATATATATATATATATATATATATATATATATATATATATATACATATATATATAATTATTTAAAAATTTTATTATCTAAGCCCTGGTTTATTATTATTATTATTATTCAGTTGTAAGCACGTCTCGGCATTGGTGTCTCTTTAGTCGTCTGATCGGGTTGTCAGGAAGTCTAGTAGTATGTATACGCGTTATTAATGGATTTGGGTTATCTCTAAGTGCGCTGTGCATTCTATGATACTGTTGTTTATATACCGCCGTCACCAAGGGCACATTCAGATCATACTGAATTATACTATTACGAATATAGTATGGCGCATTAGTCATAATTCTCAGTATTTTCGACTGAAGCGACTGTATTTTATTGAGGTGCGTTTTAGCGGCTGATCCATATATTTCTAGACTATATTTCCATATAGGAGCTACTATAGTTTTATATAGCTTAACTTTGTTTTTAAGACTGAGTCTAGATTTCCTTCCCATCAGTGGGTATAAGGTCTTCAGCAATAACTTTAACTTTTTCCTGGTATTAATGACATGTAGATTCCATGTTAAGCGCCTGTCAATTGTTAATCCGAGGTATTTTACCGTTTGTACTTGCGGTATTGTACGATTGCCATAATTTACTGGTGGATATGTTCCACGTTTAGTTGTGAATGTGACATGCGATGGCCCATTTATGAAGCAATGATAAATGATGTTGTATATATCTTGAGGCTTCATGAGGATTTTCCTGACTAGCTAGTATCGCAATGTCGTCTGCAAATGTAGCTTGAAAAGTAAACATTGTAGTCGGCATATCAGCCGTATATATATTATAAAGAAGCGGACCGAGTACACTACCTTGAGGTACCGACGCTAAGATCTTTCGTTGACCTGACATGACGCCATTTATTTTTACTCGAAATGATCTCTCGCTTAAATATGATTTTAAAAGAAGATATATTTAGACCCGGGAAAATTTTCTGCATTTTGTACAGCAGACCGTCATGCCAAACGCGGTCAAACGCTTTGGCTATATCGAGAAACACTGCTGAACAATACATTCCGCGCTGTAAGACAGATTCGATTGCATCAACGATTCTATGGCATTGATGAATAGCCGAATGTTTTGGTCTAAATCCAAACTGATGATATGGGACATGTGTATTCGTCATGCTATGAAGAAGCGGTTGGAGCAGCTTTTCAAATACTTTTCCGAATGTATTGAATAAACTTATTGGTCTATAGGACGAAACATCTGTAACTGGCTTTCCGTGTTTATGGATAAGTACAATTATCGATTTTTTCCACCTGCTGGGAAAGTATGATAGCCGGAGCATAGAATTATATATATATACAAAAGTAGTAAGAGTGCCTTTTTTGATAGATGTTTCAAAATATTATTTGTAATGCCATCTTCTCCTGGGGCCTTGTTGTTTTGAAGGCCTTTAATACATGCACAAAGTTTGTTCGGTGTGATGTACGTGTAATTTCAACAATACTGAATGACACAGCTATTACGTTGTATAATTTTCTCTGTATGTTGTCGATTCTCTATGATGCTGGGTTGAAAGATGTTTTCAAGATAATCAGCGAAAGTGTTAGCCTTTTCTTCATCAGTTTTTGCCCAGGATGCATTCGGTCTCCTAATATGGTGGGACGAAGCGCGTTTTTTTGTTAATATTTTCGTTGCTTTCCAGATTGAACCGTCAGCATTTTTTAATGTTGACAGGTAATGATTGTAACAATTATTATTGTAATGTACAATTACATCTTTTTGTTAATATTTTCGTTGCTTTCCAGATTGAACCGTCAGCATTTTTTAATGTTGACAGGTAATGATTGTAACAATTATTATTGTAATGTACAATTACATCTTTTAGTTGTTTACAAAGCTCCCTATATGTTTGGTAATTAGACGGATATCTGTGACGCTGCCATTTTTTGCGCGCTTTTCTTCTTTTGCAAATTAATTTGAAATTATCGACAGTCGGCATCGCAGGCCGCGTTGATTTTTTACAACAACTCTGTATGATACCTGTTATATAATCAACAGCTGTATCAATATCGATTTGTGATTTTAATTTTATATTTAAGTTTACTTCATCATCTATCATGTTTTCAAACTTATTCCAATTTGTAGAGTTGTTGGTCAATCTATTTTCTCATTTACTGCATAGCGGAATTGTGTCTAGAATTTGTATTACTGGCACATGGTCGGATGACAAATCTGTAATGGTAGAGCAGTTTTTGTACAAATTATTTATTCCTTTGGTGAATAAAAATCCAACACGCCAGGTAACCGATTTGTATGTTTTGGCCAATAAGTCGGTGAAAATGGCGAAACGACATCTAAGCGTAGTTTTCTATTGAGACGGAAGAGTTGCTCTCCGCGTTTACTTGGAGTTCTTGATCCCCAACGAGGGTGCTTCGCATTGTAGTCTCCTCCACATATAAATTCACTGTCTTGATGATTAAATAAGCTTATAAATTCATAATCTGGTATGTAATGTTTTGGATAGCAATAGAGTGATGTAATAGTTACTTCTTCAGTATTAAATATTTTTACTTTAACCGCGACAGCTTGATAAGCCTCTGTTTGGCGAATAAAGTGCAGATGATGATCGATATTTTTTCTGATGAGTACAGCAACACCTCCCATTGCTGTGCCGGAAGGGTGGGTCCCATGGTAACATTTGTAGCTGGATAGACTAAGGGTCAATGATATGAGTTTCGGTTAGCAGGACAATGTCAATTCGTTTTATTTGTAAGAAACACTGAAGCTCGTGTTTCTTTTGTTGAATTCCGTTAGCATTCCATATACTATCGTTAATGAATTACTACTTATATTATTTGAATTCATAATAATTTGTCCATAAGTTTAGTTAGCATGGATATTAATGGTGATAATAGATTACGAAACTCATTAAGAAATGAATTTATTACATGGGAAGATGGTCTTTCAAATTAATACATACTGAATACAACATCGTCCGCTTCAGTAGCACAAACGTTAGCTGAAAACAAGCCAAATTGATACGACGCGTAATTAGTATCGGCGAGGAACGGTTCCTGGGAAAAAGTACTATATGACGTGTTAAAAAATGGAGACCATTGGACCACCCCCGTTTGCGCTACAAATATGTCATGAAAATTTTGGCATTACATCGTAAACAATGGGTATCAACGGTAGTTCACCATTAAAAAATCAAATCCAATAGCAGCGGATAAAACAGCAATGTACCTTAAAGGATTCTTAAACGCTCAATGCGCAGCTTTGTAACAATCCACAAAATATGATTAATATTTTGTAACGGACAACATAAATAGAGATGACAGCAACGCTAGACTAATGAGTAACGTGACCTCTGCATTAATGTATCTGATATAATTTTTCTATTGGAAAGCAGAAATAGGATCAGGTGAAGAAAATTTATATTATATATACATATACACACACACATATATATATATATATATATGTATATACACATCTCCTCGGGATGCACATATATGTGTAACCGAGGGACCCCGAGCTCAGGAGAAGGGGCGAGTACGCAGGTGGTGGACAGCGGAACGGCCTTCAGATATGGAGGTTAGCTGCGAATAAGTTATTGACAAATAAGCAACCTCGAACCATGAGCGACGATGCGTCAGGGTGCAGTTGGAAAGTTTTGGGAAAGCTTTCCTTAAAAAATGCTGCATAAACCCGTTAAACGTATCATGTCAAAGAGAGTATGGTCGCTATAAGCCTAATCCCACACCAAAATCCAGAAGCGTCGATTCCATATTGGATGGCTCCCTGGTAAGCGTCGGTTACCCATCTTAGTGGCAACTTGTTCGAAAAGATGAAAGGCAACGGAAAACCACCATCGAATTATATATATTTTTTATCAATATGACAAATACAAGAAAGAATATAACTGTTGCATCGAAGGGGTATACCAGAAACGGTGTATCAGGCATGACGGCAACGTCAATCGACTTTAGCTCCCCCATTCCTGTATGGGAACAGAACTCTGCAAGAGGGAGCATACTTGTTGAGCTTGATCGAAAAGATTGAATGCTATTAAAAACTGGAAAATTAGAGGAATTAGATTGAAATGACGAGGCAAAAAATGAATATAATGGAATTATGCGAATTGAGATGGGAAGGGAGTGAATATTTTTGGAGTGATGACTGTAGAATAATATTCAGTGGAAGGAAAGTAGGCTTCATACTAAACAAACAAAGCGGACCAAGTGTCAAAACAATAGCAGCTATAAACAATAGGTTAATGATGATAACGCTACAAACAGAACCTGTTCCAACAACATTGATCCAGGTATATATGCCGACAGGCAGTGCAATGCGTGTACATTTGTAGATAAAATAATAAATTTTACCTTTATATGTTTAACCCGATGTCATTAAATAGTATATTACTTAAAGTAATATTTAAATTGTAGGCACAAAAGTGTAAACCAGCTGTCCAACTATGTTATATTGATTGTCTCGTATCACGCCAGCAAACGTAGTAACGTGTATAATAGTATATCCATGTAGCATCGTATAGATCGACGATTAACCATGGAAACCAACGAGAAATCTCCGTTTTATGTATCTTGACCCGAATTTCAAAATGTACGAGATCAGATTAATCCGGCTCGTTCCCTCGCAATGTTATACACGATGTTTTTATTTATAAATATAAAGTGTTCAATTTTTTGTCCGATTTATAATTATGGATAAGATTCGTTCGGTGGTATATTAATTTAAAGTTCTATCAGTATAAATCTCGGTTTTCGCGAACGATTGCATAAATTTAAAAGAAAACCGTAGAATTTCTTTACTTCATGCTGTCTAACTAAAATTTACCTCATTAACTATTACCGACAATTTAGAAAATATCGCGTTAATGAATTACTTGTAGTACAAGTATATTTCGTTAATATCGGGTAAAGCATTAATCGTTTAAATAAATAAGAAAATAAAAATTGGAAAACAGTTTCTAAACGTTACGTTAAAAAAATTTAACATAATATTTACCCGAAGAAAATTTTACAATATATAGAACCATTCGTTTTTGAAAATTATAATTGAATCGTTGAGACATAATAAGCTATAAGATTTTCCAATAATTATAATTTTTATCATTAAAAATAACGATATTCAAATTTTTTATATATTAAAATTTCATGAAAGTATTTTTTTTTTTTTAAATACTCATCGTTAAGATGTACTCATTTTTGAAAAAAAAAAAGAATCTAGACCTTTTTTTTTAAACACTTATCGACACATTTCGAGGATGTCGAGGAAATAAGCGTTTACTTCTTGTTTAAAATTGTATCAAAAATATAATGTTCTTAAATTATATGTTTATTCTTAAATTCGGTACAAAAAATTATTACGTATTTAAAGAATTAATTTTCTATCGTTTAAATAAAATAATTTTAAATATAAATGGACAAATAGGTAGTACGTTATTATGTATTTGAACAAACCAAAAACATTAACGCTTGTTGGCACCTTATTTAACAATCTACCGAAATAAAGATTGCCCATATACACTCGATAGTCCCTCGATCGAGAACGAGGAAAAAGCTCTAATATATATTTTTTAATAATTTACGAATTTAATGAGTTACAGTTAGATTTACTTAAAGAAAGATGAAACTAAAACCTATTCCTAGTTGATCGATAAACTAGTTCAATGTTCGATCAATCGCAGTGAAGAGGGACTCGACACAGTTGATACGTAGCAATATTTTTTCGAATGTTTATTCGTACAGTTAAAGTTTAAATATCGAATTTATCACGTCATTTTTAATTTTTTCTGTTGTTATATAATAAATTTAGTAAAAATCGTATTTTATTTACAGGGGAAATTCATTCAGCAGTTGGCGGTAGATAAAATGAGGAAAAATTAAGTTGATCTCTGGATAAGACGTAAATATTTTTGGTATTATATATTAAAATCCATCGTGCATTGTTAAATTTTGAGACACTTTATAAAATTTTTGTTTTACATATTTTATTTCAAAGTATTCGCAAAAACGCAATAAATTTTCGTTATATACGATTTTGCTTAGAAATTAATTGGCGGTATATGTTATACTTGTTTAATTATTACTTAGTGAAAGTAATTAATAACTTTCTGTTAACTTGCAATCATACAAAAAAACTAAATATTATGTCAAGCTGCGAATAACAAATAATAAACATTTAACATTTCGTAATTTGCTAATTTTATAATTGTTGGGTTCGTTAACACATTATGCGAATGTTAGACATTAAAAACTAACACAACTTTAACATTTGATATACTTTGAAATATTTTATTGATCTTCTGATAACGAAGATTCCTAATAATCGAATACGAAAGAAAATTGAATAAATCGATTATTTTTCACATTAAAAGAAACGGAACATGAGATTTTTTAACAAATTAAAATAGTGAAAATAGAATTAAAATATAAAATAAAACATGATTTTCAACATATGCCTAACAAAAATAATGGAATTTAATGTCGTGACACGGATAACAATTTTTATCCCCAACGGGTAAACCATCGGGACAGCGTAATAAAGTAAGAAAAAAAAAACAATTTTTATTTTTATTAAAAATACGAAAATAGCAAGTATTTTATTAAACAAAGAAAAATAGTAATTATTTATACAGAAATGAATTAACTTTGAGTTGAAAATTCATTTATTCTGCTGTAGATGAAAACCATTTTCATAATTATAAGGTGAACCAGTGAAGATGGATGTTTTTTTTTTAACAGCGCAATTGGCTACACTGCTACAAAGTAAGTCGTGTACACACGAGAGATTCGTTTGTGTCCAGTTTCAGTTTGTTATATTAGATTAAGATATATTTAATATTGTACTATCGATATGTGTAATTCTGTAACATGGAGACACTGTATCTCGTTAAGGAGATCACGGATTTTTATATTTAGATAGTTTTTAAGACATGCACGTGTTGTTTATTATTTTAGTACTAATAATACATTTTTACAATATTAAATAACGTAACACAGTTATCATCGCATCCTATAACGAGGAGCGCGTGTTTAGCGTGGAATGTTATTTTCGGCGTGAATCGATTGCGATAGTGCAGAGTTACGAAATGAATTCAAAATTACGTTTTTTAAGAACCGCGTTTAAGATCTGGAAGAACTGAAAACTCAGATTTCTGAAAAAATTCAGCTACTTATGCTCGAAAAAGTTTTTGAAAATTTTGTAAGGACCGAATGAATATATTGTTACAAATGCCGGTGTGTTTAACAAATGATTGTAAGCTAATCTTTCGTTTTCTTTCATTTAAAAATTTTGGTCGAGTAATTTCTATTCAAAAAGCAACAAAACCGTCCGTTTTCTCTGGGTCACCCTATATAATATAGAATTATCTTAGTATACATGTACAATCATATTTTAAAGATATTTGTTCCGTCGAAATTTATATTCAAATGCATACATGAAGACAATGCACAACGAAATAGCGTGCAATCTACGAGGTGAAAGATATTCTAAAAATGCATGTTTTTGTCTTACTACATAATCATAGTAAAAACGTGTTATTCACATTATACGTTTTTTTTTTTTAAGACATTAATTTGTTATATGAAACGGGCTGCATTGCCGTCTCCGTGTTAATTAAGAAATAAAATATATACATTATTAAATAATATAAATATTATACATTATTAAATAATATAAATATAAATAAACGTTTTTAGTTTAATATTTACTACGTGTTAATAAGAGAAGCGTCTCAATTCTTGAATGCGATATAGTGATGAGACGAATAGCTAATACTTTGACCGTGTTATACGGCAAAATAGCTATGATAAACTAATTCCGGTAGACATGGTCGAAGGAAAACGGAAATAAGAAACAGCACCCATAATGTAATTAATAAGCGACAAATGCCCCGTCGCTTCAGTGGGCTATTCAATACGCGGATAACGGAAACGCATGGTGATCTGAAGTCCGGGAAATTAAGGTCCGTGATTTCACGATGTTCGGATCGACCTCACGATGAAGAATAATTTAAGAGGCAAAAAGTAAGTCTGTTACATTTATAAGTTTCAGATGGTGTAACGAAGGAAAACCTATCCGAAGAGCATGCAATTAGTGTTTTCTACTGCGTTATTTATTTTATAGTAATGAGCCCGGAACCAAATCATCATAAAGTGTACTAGTGCCTGAGAGGTGAGTAGCGATTAATTCTAGTTTGTCAGGAAGTTAATAAACGAGCTGAATGCTATTAGGATTGGTTAGTGGGAAAAGCGGTACATTCTTCTTTGACGATCGGTTACATACTTTCTAAAGAGAATCGTTTTTATGTGATAAGGTAGATAGGTACGAATTCCAGATATTATGTTTCCAAGAATTCAATAAACGCCAAGAAAAGTGCATGGTAGGAACCTCCATGCGACGCTTCTAGAAACGGTGATAATGCGGTATAATACCGGAAAATTCAAACAATTTCAAAATAATTTTATGTTGAATACACCGGCTAATCCTACCACTACCTTAAT
Organism: Coronaproctus castanopsis; assembly: GCA_032883995.1. Lineage (NCBI taxonomy): Eukaryota > Metazoa > Arthropoda > Insecta > Hemiptera > Monophlebidae > Coronaproctus > Coronaproctus castanopsis. Next base: position 298,881,923 of record CM065052.1, read on the forward strand.
CGGAAACGGCTATTATCAGAGCCAACCATAATGACCATCTCATTAAATATCGAGGGATTAAGCAAGGACAAAGAAGAAATGATTGCGAAGCTCTGCAAGAAGAATCACTGTGATATACTCAGCCTGCAACAGATTCATCGAGGAAAAAGTCAAGCCAGGCGAAAAATCGTATGTATGCGACTACGTCTTTCTTTGTCCAGCGGTAGGTGGAAAAAGAGATACAATCCTGTCTTAATTTTTGTGACAAATACAATAGCAAATCAATGTAATAAAGAAATTCTGAAGCCTATCCCAAAAACTCAACATCGCCAGTTCAACTAACAATGTCTACAGCCATAAGACCATTGTCTGTCCCGATAAAAAGATTCAATTTCCAAAAAAGCTCTGATTGGTCAAATTTTACAAAACAATTGGATGAACAAATAACGATCATTAACACTGAAGAATATGAGACATTCAAAGAACTTATTTTTAATATCTCGAGATGGATAAACAGTATGAAAACAACCCCTTCGCAACAAAGACAGTAAAACTGGGAGAAAAAATCCTACAGACGATAGGAGAAACAAGACGTAAAAGACGGATAGAAATTATTGAAAAGCTTGATACGACACGAGATAACAACAAAGCATGGAGACTGCTACGAAGATTAAATGGCGACAAACAAAATAATACACATGCCAATATAACGCCAAACCAAATTGCAGCGCAATTAATGTTAAACGGTAAATCAGGGAAACATCTGTTAAAAAGCAGTTGATTAAAGATACAAGGTCCGAAGTAAATCACTCTGCTTCCCCTTTCACAGTAGATGAAATTTAAAAATTTAGAATAGACTTTTTAAACGATAAGGTTGTTTCTGTTTGTGTTCACTATCGCGTTGGTTTCGATAAACTTTATTTCGGCTTTATATCTCACTGTCCGATCACAGCGCGTGATTTTTGCTAGAAACCGATAACGTAGCGGCGTCATGCTGCTTTATCATTCCCGTTCGTCGTCTCCATCCGAAACAACTGCTCGGTCAGACACAAATAAGGTAATATTACTTTTAATAATCGTAGTACCGACGATGTTCGTGACATCTTATCTGGAGTAATACACGGCGATATTAATAGAGATTCCGTTCCGTTACGTCAAACCAACGAACAACTTCGATCAATTTTGAAAATAAATCGATTAAAACTTCTTTATCCGATCCAAATATTAATTCATTAACTCGATCAATTCCTTCTCTTCTATCTCTCCAAAATCATCTTCTACAACGTCAGTCTCAACCAAATACTTATTCCTCGATAGCTAAATCACGTCACGCTTCTAAAATTGCTCCTCTCACAGAATTCGACTACCCGGACGAAAACCAAAGAATAATTTTTCCATGCCACGCTAAATGACTATTTTAAATCCCTTCTTCCCAGTATCATGCAATCAAAAAAAATTATCGCGGCGTCGCGAATTAGTGGCAATCGTGTATTAATATTCCTTAAATCGCCCAATGATGTAGTCGATTTTATGAGCGCTGGAGATACCATAACCATCAATGATCATCGTATCAAAGCTAGATGATTATTTCCATCTACAAAAAAAGATTGTTTTATATAACGTTTCAGCGGTAATCCCAAATCCTTCATTAGAACACCACCTTAAAACGGTCATCGGCTTCACTCTCGTTTCCTCAATCGCCATATTGCGTGTCGATCCGTCCGATGACGAATTTGGTCATATTATCAGTTAGCGTAGACAATTTTACACGACAAATTTTGATGATCCTCCATTCTTCTCAATTAATTATCGAAACCACGATTACACAATTTTCATCAACACTGACGATTTGCACTGCTTCATCTGCAAGGAGAAGACCCACAAAGCTGCATCGTGTCCATCAAACACCGTCAACTTTGGCGTCCAACCCCCAACAGATAAAAGGAAAACTGAGGAGACGCCCCACAATGCAGCACTGTACCCATCAAGTACCGAAAATTTTGACGTCCAGCCTACTTCAGAACAAAGGAAAACTGAAGAGACGAAACAACCAACTGAAGAAGAAACCGCGGATCTAGCCAGCGTCCTGACAGTATCATCTAATGCCACAAAGAAACGTGGTTTACCTACATCGCCTACAGAGTCTGATAATGGAAAATCAATAGTAGTAAAGCGATTGCATGTTACATTAAAAAACACAATTTCATCTAACACACACAACACAGTACTACTCAATCTGGCCCTTTACTTCCAACCAGCCCATCTGCTATTACCTCCAATCCTGACAATTCACTCTCTCCGCTAGCCAGTATCAATCGATCTCGTTCACTCGCCCATGCCGTGCCTAAGAATCGCTCTCGTTCTGCATCTTTAGCTGCAAGAAATCAAGTTCTAGAATTCCTTGCCAATTCTTTGCAGCAGCTGCATCCGCCACCACCAATTCCTATCGAGTCAATTATTTCCTTCATTAACGATACATATGGAAACAACCAATATTCTACACTTCTACATAAATATCAAATGGACGGCAAATTATTATCCAACTTGTTCACCAAATTGTACTCATTGACCAAAAATAAACAAGTGAAAACACGTTTAAATGCTCAATAGATTAAAGGAGACATAATAATACACACCATCCTTAGTAGTATTAATCTTTATTATAATTTATCTTATATTCATTTTAAGAAAATTTAACTTATTTATTACACATAATGTTTGGTTATAGGCATAGTTTAATACAGTGGAACTGTCGAGGTTATTACACCCACTTAGAGGAACTAGAGTTATTAATTTCCACATATAATCCTCTAATTCTATGTCTACAAGAAACTCATTTCACCCCTCTGCATAAACCTTCCTTAGCAAATTATACCTTCATTCGCCACGATTACATACACAGCTATAATGCGTGTGGTGGTTCATCTATTATTATTCATAACTCACTTCCATTCAAACAAATACCACTTCAGACTTGCAAGTATGTGCAGCCGTAATATGTGTACCCCAATCTTAATTCTCCTATTACTTTTGCTTACATCCCTCCGGACCAACAAATTTCTGCAAATGACTTTAATTGTCTTTTGCAACAGCTTTCACATCCCATAGTGTTATTGGGCGACTTTAATGCCCATTCATTGTATTGGGGATCTCTAACAAATAATCCACATGGTAACATACTAACCAGAATTATTTTAGAAAATGACCTCATACTTCTTGACCCAGTCTCACCTACATATTTCCACTTAGCATCAGGAAAGTTGTCAACAATTGATTAGCCTTTTGTTCCCCATCCCTTTTCCCCAAGTTACACTTATGGGTTTACAATGACTTATGCTTCAGTGATCACTTCCCCATATTTATATCCTTTCATATCTCTCCTCCAATCCCGTCACAACTCAAATCACCATCCCTATGCATCCGTTAAGCCGATTGGAACAAGTACAAAAATAAATTTAATCTAATAACACAAGAACATCAGTCATTTCCTGACAACGTTTATAACTTCACATCAGCAATGTAGCAAGCTGCAGATGATTCTATCCCAATATTTCGTAGACGTACAAATACACATACTGTTCCTTGGTGGAATAAACATATATCAAATGCTATTTTTAAAAGAAAACGAACATTCAAAAGAACAAATACTCTCCAAGATCTAATCACCTTTAAAAAAGCAAGAGCTGAAGCCCGTTTACTAATCCGGAAAAGTAAGACAGAATCACTGGCTAGATTAGTATCAACCATTTCACAATCCACTTCAACATCATTAATGTGGGGAAAAATCAAAACATTACCGAATCTCAATCCCCCTCCCCCTCCCATTTTCTTATTAATATCTGACGAGACCATTACTGACCCATTAGAAGTTGCAAACCACTTTGCAAAATACTTTACTACTCTGCCTTTCATCCGCACCACTCCAAACACAGACTGAACAGCAACTGATAAAAACCCATGTTAAAAACATAATCCCATATAACAAGCCCTTCACAATTCAGGAACTCAATTTTCAATTGGATCATAAAACAAAATCTTCAGCCCCTGGTCCTGATCATTTACACCCTCTCATGTTCAAACACCTCCTTAACCATGCCAGATTACATCTCCTTCAAATATACAATCATATATCGGAAACAGGGTCAATTCCCCTAAAAAGAAAAACCATACATTAGATAGCTACCGCCCTATTTCACTGACGGCTTACATAGGTAAACTCATGGAAAAAATGGTTAACCGTCGACTCCTATTCATATTGGAATCATTAAACCTCCTTTCTTCCTCCCAAATGGGCGGTCGCCAAGGTAGATCGTCCCTTGACCACCTCATATCCTTACAGAGAGAAATTTTAACCGCCTTTGCTGCAAAGCAACAAACATATTCTCTATTCTTTGACATTGAGAAAGCATACGAGAGAGTGAGGCATAACAATCTTCTCACAAAACTAAACCGGGTGGGGGATAAAAGCTAATATGCTAAAATACATCACAAACTTCCTACAGGAGAGGATAACTCAAGTTAAAGTTCTGAATACTCCTTCTCTTACACTGCCTACCCCCAAATGGTTTACCTCAAGGTTCCCCCTAAGTGTTACCCTTTTTTTATTATACATCAATGACATTTGTTCATCGATTCAACCTCCATTCTCCATAGGATTATTTTTCGATGACATAAATATCTCCTTCTCGTCCAACAACTCCTTAGTTGCACACCAGCTCATTCAAAAACACTCACCCATCTTGAAAATTGGACCATTGAAAATGGGATATTCTCCCCGTCAAAAACGCACCTCATAATATTCCACAAAAAATGAAACATAACTCCCTTCCCTCCACTAATACTTTATAATACCCACATAAGTCCTTCCACAAAGATAAAATTCTTAGGCCTTCTTTTCGACCCACAGACGACCTGGCGACCCCATATAACACAGTTTAAAGCTAAATGTTTGAAATTATTAAACATTCTCAAGTATCTCTCCAAACCATCCTACAACTTACATACCAAAATACTAATAAATTTCTACAAATCCATCATTCTTAGTAGACTGAACTATGAGTGTGAAGTTTACTCCATAGCACCCCAAAAGCTACTACAATGCCTATATCCCATACACCATTCTGCTCTTTGGACAATTCTTGGCACACCACACATCACCGGCTGTGAGCATGTGTTCCTTACTAGGGATACCCCACTACATGATCATAGAGAATATCTGACATTTAAACTAATACTCCATTCCATCCCTATACATGACTCCTCCCAAATTCCCATTTGATCCTATCCCTCGCCTTACAGCCACTCTAAATGATTTCAACATAAATTACAGCACTTATAATATGACTAAATCAAATTACCCAACTTTTCCCCCTTGGAAAGAGAATATACATCCCAATATAATCCTCCTGCAATATAAGAATATTGCCGAGCATGAGCTCATTATGAAAGCAAATAACTTAATAAATAGCTATTTACCAGCATTGTTATGTTTTACTGATGCCGCCAAATTCTATAAATAGCCCTGCAGCATGTGCATTCTCCATTAACAATTTATGCTATCCAATACGACTGCATGATTCTTGCTCTATTTATGACACAGAATTATACGGTATATTTTTATGTCTCCAGCACTTACTCCTAAATCCCAGTGACAACAAAACTTTAATCGTTACAGACTCTCTTGCAGCTGTATTGGCCCTCCAGAAAACAAAATCAAATAACCCTCTAATTAACTGCATACAATCTCTTCTTTACAAATTATCACAAGATACAGATCCAGAATCCCTCCTGTGGGTTCCAGGTCATAAGGGGATTTTGGGGAATGAAGTGGTGGATAGGGCAGCCCATTCCATACTATGTTCCCCTACACCCTATAAAGCACCGCCATCTCCTGTACTAAACACAGCCCTTAAATACTTCTTCCACCACAACTGGCAACAGAAGTGGAATTCATACCACCATAACTTCCTTCTCGCCATCAAATCCAATGTAGGATTCTGGGAACCACCTGCCAATTTAACTCGTTCCAATTACATAGCACTCAGCAGGCTCCGCCTTGGTCACATATCACTCTCTCATGACCACCTTCTCCAATGTATCAATCCGCCAGCTTTTTGCCCCTTTTGTTTACTCCCAACCCCCTCTCTTATCTGCCATATTTTACTGTACTGCCCTACACTCCTCCTTTACCGGCCCAATATCCATCCGCATACCCTATCTGCTTTCCTCTCCAACAGTCCTTCAACTATTCCCTCAGTTATACAGTTCCTTTCCTCCTCCAACCTCAGTTACTACATCTAATTGTTAAATCACCAGTGCCGTAATAGCCTCGGTAGTTAAACACGGCAAAAAAAAAAAAAAAAAATTAAAAAAGCACTAAAAACCATTAAAATAAAGAAAACTGCAGAACTCGATGAGATAATGCCAGAGCAAATCAAACATTTTGGGAAGAGAGAACTTTAAAATGGTTAACTGAGCTGTTTAGCAATATAATATATACGAATAAATTACCAAAGATATGGGAAAAGGCGCATTTAGTTGCCTTAGCACAAAAAGATCGCACAGAAGAAAAAACTATCGACAGATTTCGCTGCTACGCTGCATTTTTAAGCTTTTTGAACGTCTTGTAGTAAATCGTATACAACAAACGATAGATCTGCAATTAATCCCTGAAAAAACTGATTTTAGAAATGGCAAATTATGTAACATACAGTTTACACACCTCACACAATATATAGAAAATGGATATGAAAATAAAACGATTACAGAAGCAGTGTTCGTGAATCTAATAACAGCCTATGATACTGTTAACCATAGATTACTTCTACAAAAAGTTTATAACACAACAAAGGATATAACATTCACAAAAGATTGTAGAAACTATGCTGAAAGATCGTGATTTCTATGTAACCTTTCCAGGAGAAAAAAGTCGACGTTGAAGACAAAATAATGGACTACTGTGGGGAAATTCTGTTTAATATCTATATAAACGATCAGCCGATAGGAAATGAAACAAAACATTTCCTATATGCAGATGAACTTTCTATAACAGCTCAGGGCGATAATTTAATTGAAGCAGAAGAAAAACTGAATAGAATATTAGAACAGTTAGATAAGTATTACTAACAGAATAACCTCATACCGAATCTTAACAAACCGCAAGCATGTACCTTTCACCTAAAAAATCCTATGGCCAATTTTAAATTGAAAATCCGTTGGCGAGGGACAGAACTCGTGCATAATGACTACATAAAATATTTAGGAGTGACATTAGATAGATCTCTCACTTACAGAGACCACTGCAGGTATACTAAACAAAAAATTAATAAATGAGAAACGCTGTGGTTATGAGAAACTACAGCTCTAGCGTTATATTTCTCAGCTGTGGAGTACGGCTGCCCTGTTGGGCTAGGTCTGTACATGCAAAACATGTGGATATTGCCTTAAACGAATAGTGTCGTTTAATTACAGGCTGCCTAAAACCAGCGGCAACAAGATACCTTTACCTCTGAGCGGAATAGCGCCTCCACATAGAAGAATAATAGCCAACGAGGAAAGGACCGCCCAGTGGCGAGACGAGAGATATCCAATATATGGTCAAACCGAGTTGGCATATAGACTTAAGTCGAGAAATAGCTTAATGAAAAGCACTAACACACGGAGGTTACAACCTGAAAAAGAATGGATAAACCTATGGATTAAAGAAACTCTGCCAAACCCAGTAAGACCACCGGAAGAAACCCTGACGCTAAGATATAAAGAGAAATGGTCGATACGGCGAACAATCAACCGAATACGGGTGGACTTTGAACGGAATTATTGATGATGAAGTAGGGTCTAACAGAAGATCCGAAATGTCAGTGCAGAAAACTCCAGACAATGTCGCACATACTGGAGTGTAATATGAACCCGACAAGGTGTAAAATGCATGACGTCACCGAAGCAAACGTAAGGCTAGAATTCTGGCTCAACACCAATTAAACGCAACAAAAAGAAGAACGCCAAGAAATTCGTGCTAGGATTAAATATTTGGACCTAACGTTAACGTACGCAGCAGTGAATATTAATCTAGCAGTTTGGCGCTTATAATAAGTTTTTAATAGAGATAATTTTAACAATACTGAGAGGGATATTACTTCTGAGAATATTGGTGGAAGCGTGATTTTTTTGAACAGGTAATTTTGCAGAATCTAATATAATTTTGTTTAAGTTAGCAACATCGTCATCAATAGCACCAATAGGGTCAAAAGTGTCTGTCAGATAAATGTTAGTATTAATTAGTTCCTTAAATTTTTCTAATTCGCATTTTTGAAATTAAAAATTTCAGGTATATTATTAAATGAACTACATTTATCAGTTGTCATTATATTGAACATAATGGGATTATGATCAGAAGACCAAACATGAAATTGAAGTAGGAATAGTAATACTATTAAAAATCAAAAACTTGGATTTTTTTTCGCTGGGTAGGAATATACGTAAGATCGATTGAGGATAAAAATTTAAACTTATATTTGAGTAATGTATTACCAGCAGCATTATTATTGCAACAATTAGATGATCTGTAAACTTAAGATATACGAACACAGTTAAGAACTGTCATACTTATCCAAGCGCAGACTGTCATCACAAACTATTAAGTATGGGATATTCATAGCATTAAAAGACGAAGTAAAGATGGGGTTGCATAAAGCATCAGATCTTGAAGCGGAGGATGAAAACGAAGCCAAGATGAATACTATAAAAGAAATGACCACTGAAGAAGAATGGCAAAGATGAAAACGGCACAGAAATTCAGGAATTACAAAAGAAAAATAGCGCAGCAGAAATGCATACACAAATAAAAGGCATAATGAAGCATTACAAGAACAGAAACACACGCATCCCAATGATAAAGAATACTAATGGTGTAGACCAAGTGAGATGGATTAAATATGTAACACAGTTATACAGTGATGATACAAGATCGCTACAACAGATTACCCGTAAAACAGACGAGGAGGCACCTACAGTAGAAATGTGGGAGCTAGAGAATGCCATGAAAAAGTAATAAAGGTACAAGTGTAGGTCAAATACCTACAGAAGCTCTGAAGAATTTGCCATAAAATTATAAGAAGCAACTGCTTAGGCTACTCAATAGAATATATATAAAGAAGTAAAATTACCAGATTTCAAAACCCAAACATTCATACCAATACCCAAAAAATTAACATCAAAAACTTGTGCTGATGAGCTACACTATGAAGATTCTCCTCTCAATTATAAACACTAGGATCGAACAAAAACTGGGCAAATAACTCGGTGAAACACAATACGGTTTTGTTGCCAAAAGAGGCATCAGAGACGCAATAGCTCTATTTAAAACGACGGTACAACGCACGCTAAATGTAGGTCGTGAAATGCATGTTTCATAGACTATGAAAAGGCATATGACAGAGTGCAGCATACTAAGTTAATGTGAATATTACAAAGTATAATATCGACAACAAAGATCTGTAAATAATCAAAGAACTTTACTGGGAACAATATGGAAATGTCAGAATAAAATATGAACCCTCTGCTAAAACATGCCAGATAAAGAAAGGTGTAAGGCAAGGATGCCCGCTTTTACCCAAACTTTTCAACATATACGCAGAAGAGATTATGGAAAATGCAAGTATAAATAATTCTGACATAAAACAATGGACACTCAATAGGATGTATTAGCTATGCAGATGACAAAGTTTTGATTTCGCATTCTACCGGTGAAATGCAGATTATGTTAAACAAGCTGAACAAGGAAAGAAGAAAATTGGGTACGAAAATAAATATTTGGAAAACAAAAATAATTAAATTCACAAGAACGTCCAATAAAGAAGCAAAAATAAAGGTAGGAAATGAAGCAATCGAATCAGTTAAAGAATTCCTGTTTTTGGGTTCTCTGTTCACGATTGATGGCATTACGGCGAATGTGGAGGATACTATGGTGGGGAAAAATAACGAATATGAAAATACTCCAGAGAAGTGGAATCAAGAACATGACGCTAATAGAAGATATACTGAGAAACAGAAAGAAGTATGTGGGACACAAGATCAGGGAAGGAGGAATATTTTTACTTGCAAGGCAAGATTGAAGAAAAAACGACAGCGGGAAGAAAAAGAATGGAAATGTTAACAACCGGATTTGGAAAACGGCAACTAAACGAAAGAATAGACGACGCAGCCAGGAAAAGGGAAATACGATTTGGTTTCGTTCAAAGTTGTTGTACGCTATCTTTTGTCAAAAAATGATGATGTTTACTATTGATATCGCCTATTACAATAACAGAAGCATACGATTTGCATATTAGACCTAAATCATAGTCTAAATATTTGGAAACAGTGGACTGCCGATAAAAACAAGAAATATTAACGATAGATTTACCTAATTGCAAGTACCCAACGTATCTAAACATTTCAACGATAATAAAGGTAAAAAGTCATGACTAAGTGCATTTATAACTATTCCACACCACTACGTCTCTTATTGTCAAATTTGTAAACGTCATAACCAGATATTTTAAAATTACATACATTGCTGAGTTTAGTTTCAAAAATAGCGCCTATATCAACGTAATACACCGAGAGAACACGAATTCATTAATTTTAGGAAAAAATGAATTAGCGTTTCAGATAACTAATGTGATTTTAAACCTATCATTTTCCATGATTTGAAAATTAAAAAGAAACTTAAAACGATAAGACTTGTATGACAGTTTCATTATTATTATTAAAATTTTGTGGAGGAATCCGCGTTTCTGGATTCTGATAGCTTTTTACTAACATCTTTGAATACTTTAAGTATCCTAGTTACATTGAAGTCTCTCAAAATATTTATTACTTCTACAAAAGATAAGAACATACTATCGTTTGTAGAATTTGTGGACTTATTGCTAGTGGTCTCAGCATACGTTCTTGAGCGCGAGGTATTTAAATTGCTATTATTATACTGATCAATACTTAAACATTTCGTCGTATTCGGTCTTGCGTTCAATTGTTTTCTTAGTAATAATTAGTTTCGAATCGATTGCGGTAGTTTGAACGATTAATATTCGTCGTATTATTTTGTGTGTGTGTGTGTGACAAAGTGGTCGGCTCGCTTATCAGCAAGTCGAAACTTTGTTATCTCTACTGTTCAAATAAACCATCGTTATGGTTCTACGCTCGCCTATTCTTCACCGTAAATCTACGAACAGCCGACAAATCGAAGATGCTGCTGCTTCTTCTAATAATATTGTTCTCGAAAATGACGACTCGAAGCAGATCGCCGGTGAGCCCGTTCCTTTATTTCCGTTCGTTATTAATAGCGATATTACATATAGTAATAATAATAATACTAACAATACAAATAATAACGTAACCACAAACACAACTAATAATTTTTCATTAAATAAACCGGTGTATGCCCTGTTATTATCACCTACAAATATTTCTAATATAAATGTTGTAAATGAAAAAAATAATCCGCTCGAAAGCATCCAGGTTTCTACAGATAATGACTTGAAACATGAATGGCAAGAAGCTACGAGGGCTACAAATAAAAAGAGACACAAACAGGGATGCGCTCGCTGTCAGCAATATGGCCATACCAAAAAATACTGTAATCGTAGAGCCATTTGGGTCAAATGTGCTGATACCCACTTCACACATGAATGCACTAAAGACAAAAATTCACCTGCTATGTGTGCAAATTGTGGGCTTAACCATCCGACGAGCTACAACGGTTGCGATTTATATAAAAAAATTGCAAAAATTACGAAGCCAGAATAAAAACGACACATTACAATCCCTAAGTAGACAACGTATAAAACAGAATTTGGTACAAACTCAACAACAGTCGGAAACAGCAATTCAGTTACAAGCTGTACTACCAGAGAAAGAGCAAATGAGAAATATAACATCTCTTTCGTATGCTCAGGCAGTGTCCGCAAACAAACAAAATTCTCCCGATGTTGTAGCACCCACAAATATTGAACAAACCCTGAGTGCGTTTCTGGTTGAAATAAAATCTTTATTCAAAGAAATGCTCCAACAGCAGACAGAAATGATAAATAATATAATCAGCACCATCATGACTGCTCTTGTAAACAGGAGACGATGGATAGCAAAATCAATAAAAATCAGTCATGTTACAAAATTTCGCTCTAGAATGCAAATGGATTACTACAGCATCGATTAGAACTCGAACTTTCTCTAAAATCGAATGACATCGATATAATGATAATCTGTGAAGCTCGTTTCACAGAAAAAAGTTACATTAGTATACCAAATTATAAAGCCTACTGGACCTTACATCCGGATAAGAAAGCACGTGCAGGAACTGCAGTCTTAATTAAAGATAGCATTTTTCACAATACCATGGAAAACTATCAAAAAGACTACATTCAGGCCACTCGCATTACCATAAAACAGGGTAATAAGGCGATAAATCTGGCAGCAGTATACTGCCCTCCCAAATATAAAATAAGTCATCAAAAATTTGCTGAATTTATAAAAACAATGGGAAAACGATTTATTATAGGAGGAGACTATAATTCGAAACATACCCATTGGGCTTCTCGTTTGATAACTACTAGAGGCAGAAATTTGAAGATGGCTATTGACACGGAAAAATGCGACAGTCTCAGGAGGCTTACCCACCTACTGGCCATCTGATCAAAACAAAACACCGGACCTGTTAGACTTTTATATTATAAAAGGTATAGCAAAAAATTATATCAAAGTTACCAACGACTTAACTTCTCTGTCTTCTGATCACTCAATATCAATAAATGAACAGGTATGGCTGAAGGAGCATAAAGCAGCACTAAGCATCAGAAACACGAAATGGGACACATTCAAAAATTTACTAGAAGAAAATATAAATCTATCAGTCAGATTGAAAACAGAGACAGAACTGGACGATAGTGTTAACCTATTCTCTACTGAAGTGGTACAAGCAGTCTGCAGAAGTACTCCATCACCAACTCAAAAAAGATGAAACATGTCCGTACATCTGACAGCGATTTCTATATTTTTTCGGATTTTGAGACTTGGAGCTCTGCCGCATAATAGATTTCTCATATTTTCGAAGGCTATTTTAGCACATAACCTCGATCTCCATATATGCGTTAATGATGGTAACAATTTTAAAGAAATTAACAGAAGTTGCTAACATATTAAAATTTGTTTAAAAATGTATTTTACTGTTATATATCTAAATGAGAAGAGATATATTATCGAAAACAACTTTCTATCTTAGATATTTTTAAACAAATTTAATTTTTGCAGAAAAAATACGATTTTTGAATGTCATCAAATCATGCAAACTAAACATACAATATACATTATATTTAATTTTTTTATACGTGTGTATGTGACTGAACTTCTAAATGGCTGAACCGATTTTGGTGTGCGTGTTTAAGTAGGTTTCCCCATAGGCCCTTCGACATAAGAATTGGCACCTCCCAAATAAAGACAAAAAAACAAAATCTGTTTTTACGCAAATAAAAACGTTTGCTGAAAATTTAATCGTAATCGTTCAAACGGTTGCCGAGTTATAGCTTATCAAAAACACAAAACACTAAACATTACGTACGCGTTAATTATTGATAATGATCTAAAATTCATCTAATCTCTCAAAAAATTTTCATATGTCATAATATATAAATCATCCCTACCTCAATAACATACGCGCACGAATAATTAACTGTTAAAAAAACATAGGAAAGTTAATGAATAATTGACAGTTGTATTTGAGTACCATTGATTTAACAGTTAGATTTCTTAGATGACGGGAAAGGAATTGTATAATCGAGGGAATAGTTGAAGGAATGTTGGAGAGGAAACCAGATAGGTTATGCGGAAGAATATGGGGTCGATATGGGGTGGAGTGTATGGCAGTGTGGTAAAATATGGAAAGGGGTTGGAACGTTGACGTAGATGGTCATGAAAGAGTAATATGTGGCAAACGCGGAACCTGCTGAATGCTATATAGTTGGAACGGAATAAATTGGCAGGTGATTTCTAGAAGCCAACATTGGATTTGATGGCAAGAAGGAAGTTATGGTGGTAATAACCTGGAACCCATAAGAGGAATACTGGATCTGTATTTTGTGATAATCGGTCAAGTAGGGATTGTATGCGATAACAAGAGGATTTTTTCTGTTGAGGGCTGATACAGCGGCGAGGGAGTTCGTTACAATTAATGCTTTGGAGTCACTAGGGTTTAGGAATAAATGTTGAAGACAGAAGAATATACCGTATAATTATAGAGCAAGAACTATGCAGCCGTATGGAATAACAAATCATTGACGGAGAATGCGCATTCTGGTAGGACTATTAATAGAACGGGATGAAGATTTAGCGCCGTCAGTAAAACATAACATTGCTGATCAATAGCTGCTTATTAAGTTATTTGCTTTCAAAATGAACTCACGTTTGGTCATTTTCTTATATTGCAGGAAGATTGAAGTGTTCATGTTTAAACATTTAGCTAAAAGGTAACACAATCGACTGATAGACGGTACGAAGTTCGTGGTCGGGTCAGATTTGTGAAACTATTAATTTAATTAAAATTTTACATAGTTTCTACCTACACTGATTATTTTTATAATATCTACTTACGTTCGTTTGATAATTGCGTATTAATAACGTTATGAAATTTTCTTACCGTATCAACGTCATCCGATCGATGGAATAAAATTAAAAGGGGTAAATGTTCTGATTTGATCTCTTTAGTATTTTCAATCGCAATCTGCGTTACGAAACATCTATTCTTTAGCCACCTGTATGATTCATTGAATATCGTCAAAGAACCGTTACACTTTTCATATCTAGCTTCAGACGTCACATGATGAGGTCTGAATGGTACGAATGGTTTTTCAGATGAATCCAAATCACGAATAGTATCTCTAAAACACCGTAAACATTTCACTTTAAAAATAAATTCCATAAATTATAAAGTTTAATCGTTAAAATTAATGGAATTTTAAAGAAAGTAATGATTATTCGAAAATCTATGCGAAGAAATTATCAAAAGAAAATAGACATAGATCACGTAGCGAAACATATCTATAAGGCGATTTTAAAATAATTTCTACCGAAAAAAATGAATGGTTATGAAATTTTAACTCATTTATAGCGACTGTCCTAATTGTTTACTCATTTCTTACTTAATTTAGTTATATCAGAAATTCTCTTTCCTATTTTAATTATATTGTTCATTATATAGATAAAATTATCATCGTTTATTTTAGATGTGTCAGTACACTATGAGGTACACGCTAGTTGTTTAATACTGTTCGTTCGAATGAACAGTATTGCTTTTCAACAGTTTCCAAACGCGCTACCAATTTGTTTTTATAGGTATCACTCTTATGTTATTGTCATTATAGTATGTATAGGTCGCTTGTTGTTTGATATTGTCTTTCGATGGTTTTATTTTCTAAATAATTCATTATAATTTCACTTGTAATTTTTAGTTTACTTTATTACTTATTTATTTTTAATGAAATTTAAGTTTATTATTCCGGATTTCTCTTTGATCTAGCATGAAATAATGTTCACAATATCGTCAGCAACCTATACATAAAATATTGAACACTCTCTGCTCATTTGGAATACTTATATAAACAGCCGTCGATACTATTGCTGTACGGACAAGTGTAGACCTCAAAAAAGCGCTATTATTAGCAAAATTATAAGGAAGTAAAAGCAAGCTCACAAAAATACGGGTGCTTCTGGAAGCATAAATTGAGTTTATTTCAATTTACAGTTACCTACACCGCAATAAATGCAAATTACGGCAGATGCTTATTTAAACAGACCTTTTGTGATTTATAAGATGAGGAATATATTCGAGAATTTTCTAATTTTACAGCTAAATATTGAAAGCATTCTCGTAAATAAAGCAAACTGTCCAGCCGAACTGGATTCGACTTAAACACTAGAAACTCGTTCAGGTAAGGATAAAGATCTAGCAGTTCGTGCGCATAGAATCACTGATTGCATTTATCTCGTCCAAAATACATAATAGCCAAGTGCATTAAAATTAATTTTGCCTCAACTATCGGCGATTTAACAATTTTCGCTACAAAAAAAAATATAATGGTCATCTCAAATGCCTTTTTTAAAGTACACACGGAGTCGTGCATACACGTGAGCGACTTTTAATACGGACTTGAGAATGTTTGAAGAATAATGCAAATGGTATTATTAGGGAATTGGTCGAAAGTAATAACATTACAAAGTGTTTTTTTTTGTTTTTTTTTTTTTAACTTGGCTATTTTCTACGCTAAAGTTCGTGGAACTTTCATCTGGACGAAATAAAATAAGTATAATCCAGATGTACCGCAAATAAAAGTTAACGCCTTTTAAATCGCAATTTATTAAGAATATACTCACCGTTTTTCAAAATTCGTAATTCGATCATTAGTAATTTATACAAAATTTCAGATTCCCATTACGGACTTCTTTCCAAAGAACTGATGAAATTTCAAAAAAGCAAATTGGATCATATATCAAGAAGAAACGCTGGACGAGAAGTACGGCGACGTAATTCTAAATATTCACGACTACAGATACTTTGTCAATGTTATTGATGAACTAGCTATAAAAAAACAAAATAGTTTACAAAGATAGGAAAAAGAAATTTTAAGTTATTTTTCAGTTATAAATAGTATAACTGTTGTTTTATTTTTTGTTTGTAACTAAATTATACTGGGTTTTAATACAACTAATTGATTTACATTGATTCAACAATATTTTTTATTCTATTTTCAGTTAATTTTCTTTTTTATTAATACGTTATCCTGAAAACCATCAACGATTATACTGATTACATATTTTTAAACTGCATTTAATGTAACACCACTATTTTGAATTTCATATATATATATAATTATGTTACAGCCGATTGGCTGATTCGCCCCAACACAATATTTCTCCATAAAATGCGGTCACTGACTGCCTTCTTCAAATCTGCATATTTCGTAAAACCCGTCTGCTTTAGCACCGTATCGACAAATGTTATTTTAGGTCGTCCACGTGGTCTTTTACCTAAAATTTTACCTTCTATAGCAGTATTAAGAGCACTATTTTCGGACCGCATTACATGTCCTAACCAACGAAGACGAGTTTTCCGTATCCTGTTGAGTATCGCTTTTTCTTCTCCTATTCGTTCTAGCACTGCTTTATTCGTAACTTTTTCGGTCCAACTAATTCGTTGCAGTTTTCGCCAGCACCGCATTTCAAATGCTTCCAGCCGACTGCAATCTACTTTCTTAAGTATCCACGTTTCTGACCCATACAACGTTATTGACCAGACAAATGTTATCATAAGTTTTTTACGTAATTCCAAAGATAATGAGCATTGTGTTATCAACGAATATTTTTCTTTAAATGCTGCTTTGCGCATCGCTATTCTTTTACGAATTTCTGGCGTACAATCGAGGTTATATGCTATTATCTGACCCAAATATTTAAAAGATGTTACTTGTTCTATATTTACATTGTTCAACATAATCTTTATTTGATGTTGCTTATTACTTATGACCATGACTTTCGTTTTGGGTATGTTTATATCCATCCCATGTTTCCTCACATTTATGTACAATTTATTGATCATTGTTACCAATTCTTTCGCGCTTTCTACTAGCAGCACTTGATCGTCTGCAAATTTTATCGAATTAATACTCTTTCCGCTACATTTTAATCCGTATTTATTTTCACCAAATGTTTCTTCCAGAATCATATCTGCAAAACCATTAAAAAGATCAGGTGATAGCAAACAACCTTGCCTTACTCCATTTCTTATATTTATTCTTTCCGATTCAATTCCATTGAAGCGAACCACTGCTTCTTGTATAAATTATACATTATCCTTATTATGGTTTCTGAACATCCGATTCGTCGTAATAGTGTAAATAAGTATTTCCATTGTACTTTGTCGAAAGCTTTTTCGTAGTCAATAAAGGCTGCATAGAGACACCTGCCTTGGTTTATCATACGCTCTCCTAGCAGTCGCAGTACCGCTATTGCATCCCGTGTAGATCGACCTTTTCTAAATCCATATTGCGTTTCTACCAGATTTTTTGCAATTAATGTTTCTAGTCGTTTCTTTATTATTTTTAGTAGTATTTTCGACGCATGAGGTAATAAGCTGATAGTTCTGTAATCCGCGCAATTTTTGGGTACTTTGGTCTTTGGAATCGGCACCATAATTGAAGTGCAGTGTTCTTTAGGCCATGTTCCTTCTACCATTATTTGACAAATCGTTTTAAATAATAATTCCTTGACTTCTGGACCACTGTTTTTCCACATCTCTATTGGAATGTTATCAATGCCAACAGCTTTGTTGTTAGGTAAAGATTGCAGTGCTGCTTCAAATTCTGCACGTAACACTTTATCATGATCTTCTATAATTTTATTATTGTTGCTTCTCAGGTGCCAAGAATGAACTGGCTGCTTATTCTACATAAGTTTTCCATGTGTGTCATATTTCCTGTTCGGTTTGTGCTATTCTTCCATTTAGTTTATAAACTGTTCGAATGCGTATCCCTTTTCGTTGTTTCCAGTTTTGTTTGATTTTACTATAAGCTGCTTCTACGCGCCCTTGTTTTGTATCGTTTTCTATTTCTTCACAAAGCTGTTCCCACCATTTTTCCTTTAAGCGCTTACACTCTCGGTTTATCATATTTCTTAATATGTTATACTGCATTTTTTCTTCATCCGATTTTTCATTTTTAAAGTTATTTTTCTGTTCCATCATATTCAGTACTTCATTAGAGATCCAGGGCTTATGCAATTTATTCAGTTTTTGTCGGCCTATAACTTCCGTCGCAGCTTTACCCATAATTTCTTTTAGTGAGCTCCATGTTTCTTCGATCGTATCCATTTTGTTAATAATATTTCTTGCTTTCAGATTGCTTATTTCTATGAATTTGCTTTTTGTATTGCTGTCTTTTAGAGCTTCTACATTCAATTTTGGAATATTTTTTCCAACTTCCCGTCGCTTAAATCTATTTCGTGATATTAATTTTACAAGTGAGTGGTCGGTGTCCGCATCTGCTCCTGGATACGCACAGCTTTTTATTACTTGATTTTTATATCGTTCTTTAACTAATATATAATCTATTTGGTATCGTTTCTTATCATCAGGGGTTTGCCATGTATATCGTCGTCGGTATGGCATTGAAAAGTATGTGTTTGTTATTATATACCGTTCTTGTTTACAAAAATCTATCAGTCTTTGTCCACGCTTATTTCTTTTTCCCAATCCAAAATTACTAACTGTCGGTTTATCTTGTCCTTCACCTACCACCGCATTCCAGTCGCCCATGATTATAACATTATCATCAGCGCATGTTTTTTCTATTAATGATTACAACTGCTCATATACTTCCATATATATATATATGTATAAAAATGTGGGTAAATATATTTTAATATTTATACGATGACGCCATAAAATAATAACAATAATAATAATAGAATAATAATAACAAACAGGGATGTATTAAAACAGAAAAACTGGATATAGCAGAAGTCTGGAGGCAATACTGTCAGGAACTATACGATAATACATATACAGAGGAACCAATAATACCAAATCCGTTGTCCGAACTTGAACCGAATATACTTAAATCAGAAATAGAAGAGGCCATAAAATATTTAAAATTGAATAAAGCTACAGGTTGCGATGGAATACCGGCGGAAATAATTAAATAAATGGGTACTGCAGGAATTAAGAAAATACACGAAATATGTGAAGAAATTTAGCGAACCGGAGATTGGCCACAAGAATGGTGTAAGACGGTCTACATACCTCTATTTAAGAAAGGACAAGTTACAAATTGCCAAAATTACAGAACTATTTCATTAATACCGCACACCAGTAAAATAATGCTCCGAATTATAAATAATCGATTAGCGGAATTCTCATCCAGGCAGATTCCAGATGAGCAAGCAGGATTTGTAAAGGGAAAAGGAACTCGAGAACAAATTTTAAACATAAGACTGTTGATTGAAAAAACCAGAGAACATAATATTCCGTTAGTGTTATGCTTTGTTGATTATTCAAAGGCATTCGACAATGTTCGTTGGGAAAAATTGTGGCCTGCACTTATTGAAATGGGAATACCAAGGCATCTAGTGTATTTAATAAATCAACTATACGAACATAATATAAACACGGTGCGTATTGAAGGCCATATAGAATCAAAAGAATTTAAGACGAAAAAAGGTGTAAGACAAGGATGCGTCTTATCACCGTTACTTTTCAATCTATACGGTGAATATATTATGAGACAGGTTTTGAACGGTTGCAGCGTTGGTGTTTCCATTGGTGGAAGAATCATTAATAACCTACGCTTTGCAGATGATACAACGCTTATAACCAGCTCAATTGATGACATGAGAATATTACTCGACCGACTAAATAAGATAAGTGCCAAATATGGATTAAATATAAATAAAGATAAAACAAAACTAATGGTGGTTGATCGGGGAAACTTAATACCAGAGGCTGAAACACAAATCGATGGTTACGAAACATTACACAAGTATATATATTTGGGTTCCCTTATTGATGATAAAGGCACTTCAACGGATGAAATAAAAAGACGGATCCAGTTAGCTCGAAGTGCCATGAGCAAATTAAACAGAATATGGCGCGACGCATCAATTACAAATGCGGTAAAAAAGAAATTAGTGCAGTGTTTGGTGTTTTCTGTATTCACATATGCGGCGGAAACATGGACGCTGAAAGCCAAAGATAGGGAACGTATCGATAATTTCGAAATGTGGATTTGGAGGCGTATATTATAAATACCCTGGACAGCAAAGCAAACAAACGTTTCTATATTACGCAAGCTCAACATTAAACGTAGATTGTCCAGCAATGTTCTTTTCACAATATTACGATTTTTCGGACATATCATGCGAAACGATGACTACATGCAACGATTAGTAATTGAAGGGAAAATACAAGGAACGTCCTCCTGGTAGATTACACATCAAATGGACAGACACGATCACAAAAGCGCTTGCAAAGTCAATGGCTGATTGTAAACGGGAAGCTACAAACCGGATACATTGGAGAAGAAAAATTGAAGAGGCTGTAGCATGAAAATGGTCACGACATCCCTTAGGCGGATTACGACTGAAGATGTTGATGATATATATATACGATCGGTATGAGGTCGTGTCCCCTAGGATGCCATATCGTCCGTAAACGATAAATTTGATTAAAAACTTCAATAATAAAACATAATAAAACTGTAAAATCATGTATTTTTATAATTAATATTTATTCATCCTTACAAAAACATTATAACAAGATCGACCACAATAGGTAAACGTAACGGCGACACAATTATTAATACTAAAATATGACGATCGAAACTGAACAATTTAATTAACTGAAACTGACTTAAAACTAGACCAAACTGAACTAAATTAAAACTAAACTCACTTAATTAATAATCGAACATCTCCTTTTATACTAATGAATAATACACCCATATATACATATATACACTCCTAATTATAACTTTCTAGATTTTTCTAGAAAGGTTCGTTTATTATTATTGTATACACTTATGGAACTCCTAGAAAAATCTTTGTATATTTACATATGTGTGAGTGTATTTTTTTATCGGTTTAACATAATTTTTAATATTCAATCATAAACGTGATTTTGCCGGCTACACGTGTGGAGCATCTCACGTGTAGTAATTATCTTGTCATTTAATATATTGTAATATTTATGTGTGTGTGTTTCCATTATTAATACGTCGATCAGATGATGTTCAATAACCAATCAAAATGTGTTAAATTTCTCCTCATTTTCTCGTGGGAAAATTAGGCATAGATAGGCATATACTTACAATATACATATATATACAAACATACACATATACTTATTGTGTAACTAGTGCGACGACAAAGAAACAGAAAGGTTAATAAACCTTGTGTGTCATCATAACTTACTATTGACCCTTTAACATAACTATTTTCTCTCTTCAACCTCGTCTTCACTGTTACCCCCTTTACTAACGATATATACATTATATATATATATACACCCACTCTCGTATCATGTGCTCAGTAAGATATAACCATGAACCATACATGTAATTAAGCACAATATTAAACCATCGTCATTATCATTATTCTTTTTACTTATTTTTTAATTCCCAAACTCATCTTATTTGTTTATTTTATTTATTTATTTAATCATTAACATGTAACAACATGGTTGTTACAATATATATATGTGGGTGTGTGTGTGTGTATATATAACAAACTTAACATAGTATTATTAATTTACAAACATGCAAAATAACTAGAATAAAATTTAAATTTCTTACGTAACGGGGAACATTTGTATTGCGTCATTCAGATTCAACACACACACATATATATATATATATATATATATATATATATATATATATATATATATATATATATATATATATATGTATATATATGTATATATATATATATATATATATATATATATATATATATATATATATATATATATATATATATATATATATATATATATAGAGAGAGAGAGAGAGAGAGAGAGAGAGAGAGAAAGAAAGAAAGATATATATACATAATTTTTGAAATTTACTTACTTAAATCTAACGTAGAATTAATTTTATTTTAGTATAGTTACAAATTTTCTGTATACATTGTATTCTTGGTCACTTTTTGATATACAGCTCGATTACGCTTCTAAAATAACAATACACTACCATTATAAAATTAATTATTTAAAAACAAAACTCAATTGCGTTGTATTTTCGCTAATAAATGCATAAATGAAAAAAACGCATTAATCATAAATCTGTAATTTAAAGTCATTAACTCGTGTTTGACGATCCAGATTTCAATGGCGTAGAAAAATTACTGTATAACTCATGAAATTTACATTTTTAAGACATCTGTCATATATCAGGTAGTTCGAGCATAAATATCGAAATATGAGTTAACCGCCGAAATACAAGTAATAAAAACGTAACATGTTCTGGCGAAAATCATTAAAATATTTAAAAAATCAACGAACATGAAAAAAATAACGCAGGCGTAATTAAAATAACGAAAAAATTATGTGCGTTAAAAAAATATACATACCTGAAATATATGCGATTAAATTTTAATTTGTACCGGATACTACAGTAACGAGGTAAGTATATAAAAGTGTACTGTTAACTACTTTTAAAGTTTATTTATTCTATTGCAATTAGTAAGTTCCCAAAAAGTAAACACGTGAGCGATGTTTTAAATGTACTAACTATATAAACGCATAGTGAATAATTAAGTAGCTTAACAGTAGCTCTAAACAAAGATGCTGAAGAAGATTTGTTTAAAAAATTTAATGTAATTAAAATGGGCCGTTCATTTTTGTTTATACATTGAGTTGATAGTTTGCGTAAACAAACATACACTTCGTAAGTTGTGGCAGAGGAATTTGGCAAATCATTATTAATAAAATAAAACTTTCTAAAGTTTTCATGTCTATATTACTGATTAAATATTATTTAAATTTAAAAGTTTTGTAAATATTTTATTATAGATAAAATGTATTTTTAAATGTGTATATAGAAATATAACACGTCAGTGTGTTAATTATTCATGTGCAACTTTTAAGGTTAGTTGCATAAATTGTTGTGGATAGAATAAAGGGTGATATAACACGTACTACTTTTTATTTCAGATATAATTGTGTTGAAATGATAAAACAATTAATTAAATTATTAAAAAAAACATAAATTCTAATTTGATATATATGCATTTTAAATTAATAACGTTAAATAAACCAAGTTCACTCACTTTAAAAGGCGATATTTGCGATATGGCTTTGAATTTATGTACAGGATTTTCCAATAATTTTCGAACGAAGTTTATTAAATCATCTACAGTACACTTGCCGTTATATTTTCGTTTACGTGGTAGCCCATTAACTACGGCAGTAATCACTAAATAGTATGATATGCGAAATTTTTCGTTAATAACTCCTAAAATTTAAAAATCAAAATTAATAGATGCAACATTTTAAAATATATGTATTAAAAAAATTATCACGTTTCATCTTATATTTCACACATCCATACTGTATATAAGTGACAAAATTACAAACAGAAAATTTATATATATATAAAAACCTTTAGTGATTTTAACTCCTTTCATGATCATCGGAAATGTTCTTAAAGCAACCGTTTTGACTGCGAAGTTTAAAGTGGAAAGCGTCGTGTAACCACGTATCCCAATGATACCATCAGATGATACAATGTCATTCAAGATACTTCAATTTCCTATTCGATTGGCATTTGCATTGACCATTAACAAGGTTCAAGGCTAAACAATGTCTGTTTGTGGTTTGGATTTAGAACATCCATGTTTCTCTCATGGCCATCACATGTTGGTGGAAAACTATATACAGAAGACAGATTATCTCAAAATATTGTATGGAAAATAGCACTTAATTAAATTTAAATAAATAGTTATAATTTAAAGCAATACAATTATTTATAATTAAAAAACAACCTTTCTATACCTTATTCATATAATTAATGCATGTTATCATATAATTTAAAGATATAAATTGTTTATAATTAAAAAACAACCTTTCTATGCCTTATTCATATGTTATCATATAATTTAAAGATATAAATGTTTACAGTTGAAAAACAACCTTTTATTCATATAATTATTATATGTTATCATATAATTTTATGACTGTAATTGTATACAGTTGGGGAAAAAACAATCTTTCTATACCTTAGTCATATAATTATATTATCAATTAAGAATTTTGCTTAGTTATTTGCCACATATTACACTTAAGAATGAAATAAATAAATTATAAAATTAAACATATTGTAGTAATTTGTGTCTTTATTTATAAATATTAATAAATATATGACTCTTATTTAAATGCATAGTAATTAAACTGTTATTAATATATTGTGTTGAGCCACAGCAATGCGCAGCTGAGTTAGCTAGTATAGATACATATATTTAACACACTCAATTTTATCTTATCGGTTTAACTGGAACATCAAATACACCTAGGACAATAACGTACAATTCAAACATTAATATAAAGTATTTCCATTGTGTTGTTTACATTAACCTATAGTTCTAAATCCTATGAGTCAGTGCAGTAATGTGTTTGATGTAAAATTTTTGTTATTTATTTTACTCAGATCCTCATCACAAATATTTTATGTTGATAAAATTACTATTTACAGGAAGTTACAAGAATTGTATGACTAGGTATGTTGTTTATAACAAATAAATCATAAAGAAAGTTCTATATACACATTGTATTAAAGACAACAAGCAGATGTAATTTAGAAAACAGGAATGTTTATACATTAAGTAAAAGGGAACTATTATTAATACTTACTATTACATAAAATGTTATACATACATTTAGAAACAACATAATTTGTTTTATTAAATTAATCCTGTGTATGCAAATTTGCATACGAGTTTTTATCAGCCACACAACTGAAGATATATTTATTTGACATGTAATTTAAATAAGTAGTACACTATGAGTTTCAATCATTAATTTAGTCTCTTTTTATTCTAAAATAATGTATTATAATTTAATGCAAAAAAAATAGAATTAAACATTTTACATTGTATTAGATAATGATTGTTTTTAACATGTAAAATTTATATGCCATTTTAAATTAATGTACAGTTAATTTGTTTAATATTAAAGATCACAAATCGTTGAACTTAATTCTGACATGGTACCATGTACAATAAGGTAAACTATAAATTATAACCAAAAACTAATGATTTACCTCTGTAACTTATCAGATATCAAATAATTAATTATAAACATACGCTGTTTATCGTAGTCAACATTTCCAAACACTGCACATCGAAGCTCTGGAAAAAGTTCGGCTACTTTATTGGCAACTTCATCAAATATAGGGGCTAATGAACTGCTGATTCTACACCAGTCACTATAAAAATTAATCACCACTAACTCATTTTCAGCTGCAAAATAAAAATATAGTAATCATATATAACACTAAAATTAAAATATTGCACTACCTCAAATAATGATTTTACTACTCTGTCCATAAAGATTAAATTCAAGCGATATTTAAAAATTAAACATAAATAATTTATGCAAAATTTGTATTTAGAAGTAAATTATACATTCCTTTTCCAACTCATTGTTTTCATTTATTTCCAAATGTTTAAATTTTTAAAAAGCATAATTTATAATAGAAATTTAATAAAGTTCATTCTTACACAATATCCTACACAAAGGAAATTATGTGTTCATAGAATGTAACTGTATATGTACCACAACCCTAACTTACTATGAAATGTTTGATTTTGACAACATTATACTTGTCTTGTACAAAGTCTATTAAATAAATCATATATTACCATTGGCATGGTAAATATTAGTTTCCTACCAATGAAGTGTCAATTGAAATGTTAAATTTATGCTCTTTCAATATTTTGAAAGTTGTATTCATTGGAATTTTAATTTGTAATTTTTATCTCACTAATTCACCACTGCAATGTTAATTATAACTACAACTTCTCTTTACAGGGATAGTTTGGTTATGCTAATAACTTTCTCACTACAAATGTAGCATATCACATCCACTATTACTTATTATATACTTTCCACTTATTAATGCAGTATGTTGCATTTTACTATCCCTTTTATATATTATCACAGACTAAAACTACATCCTTTATAGAGATGTCAAATTTATAATAATTGACGCTTTTATAAATACACAATTTATAAAATAAAATCTTTATTAATTTTAACTATCCTATACAATTATAAACACATAAAAATATTTTCATAATTATTATTTGTATTACATTATCCACTGGAGGGGGTCCCGGGATGAGCCTCTACGCATGCTATGGAATCAAGAAATATAAAATAAATCAAATCAAGAAATTTAAGCAGCTGGCGCCTCTGGAAACGTCACCAATCTTGGTGGCGGCCAATCATCCTACACCCGGTCAAAAATTAAACGTCCCTTTTCGAGGCCACCAACCAACCCCTTCATCACTTCAGTGATTAAGCCAAAATTTTTCAGAAACTTCTACTTCAGGAAACACATTGCGCGGAGACAAACCGGATGTCCAAAGTATATGGCATGAAACTGGCAATTGACAAGCCACATGAAAAATATGGTAGCGCAATTCTAGTAAAACATGATATCGATGTTATTAAAACAACAAAAACTGAGGCCGATAATATAGAAATTTTATCTATTGATACAGGCTAATGTACAGTGACATCTGTGTACAAACCGCCGAACATTGTATTTAACTATCCAAATGTAATACAAAAAACTGAGATTATTATTGTAGATTTTAACAGCCACTGCATCAATTGAGGATATGCTGCAAATGACTCGAACGGTGATCTCGTAGAAGATTTGGCAGAGAGACATAAGCTAAATTTGGTGTTCGACTCAAAATTGCACGCATCCTTTAACAACGGTAGATGGAAACGTGGTTATAATCTGGATAATATATTTGTCACCGAACACATCATAAATTTGTCACCGAACACATCATAAATTTGTGCACTAAACAAATTTCTGATCCAATTCTGCACACACAACACAGGCCAATAATATGTGAAATACATGCAGCCGTCAAATCGACTCGTACTAATGATACAAAGCTACGGTACAACTTTAGAAAAGCGAATTGGACTAATTTTACAAACGAACTTGATATGACGGCGATAAATATACTTGCAATGGCTGAAGAATATGAAAGTTCCAGCAGTAAGAAACATTTCAAAAAAACATATACCACGCGCAGTACGCGTAAATATATATTCCGGGTATGAAAAAAGATATCCAAAATCAATATGAAGATTATATAAAGAATTTAATTTAAATGTCTTCGACGAACAAACAAGAATAGGTTTCGAAATTTCCGAAAAGATAGCAAACGAAAGGTGTAAAAATTGACAGGACCTGGTAGAAAATCTTGACCTTAACAAAGATAGTCGTAAGGCATGGCAGCTTATGAAGAAACTAAACGTCGAGAGAGTTGCCCACCAAGTCCTCCTCAATAGGAAAGCAGGACAAAATGTTAAAATGAAAAATAAATCTATTACAAGATGCCTATCTTTAGAGTCAAACCACTTTAACGAACCAATTATGGAGATCGAAATCGCAAATGCTATAAAAACAGCAAAAAATAGAAAAGCAACCGAGTAGATGGCATGTATATAGAATAGATAAAACACTGGAAAAGCAACCAGAACTTGGATTCAGAATATGTTTAATGATTGCATCAATAGATTAACCATACCAATAAATTTGGAGAAAGACACATGTTATTGCCCTACTGAAGTCGGGGAAAGATGTTGAGGACCCCAAAAGCTCCATTCGATATCATTACTATGCCATCTATACAAAATATTTGAAAGAGTTGTTATAAACCGAATGACATCAATAATTGACTCTAAGCTTATTACTTAACAGGCAGGATTCAGGGCAGGGAAATCCTGCTCTGGACAAATTATACATTTAACACAGCACATAGAAGATGGTTTCAAAAATCGTAAAATTACTAGTGCTGTTTTTGTGGATCTCAGTACAGCCTTTGACACAGTGTCGCACTGAATTTTGACTAATAAAGTGTATGAAACAACCAAAGATTTTAAATTTACTCAGATAACATCAATGCTGCTAAAAGATAGACGTTATTATGTGTCCTTAAATGGTAAAGATAGTACATGGAGAAAACAAAAAAAAAGTGGACTACCGTAGGGCTGTGTGCTAGCTCCTGTTCTTTTTAATATTTATACTAATGATCAACCGATAGGAATCGATACAGCACAAAATAACACATTTGAACAAGTCAACGTAGTTTTAAACAGAATGATCATGGAATTGGATGATTACTACAAGCAAAAAT
Source organism: Coronaproctus castanopsis (assembly GCA_032883995.1). Taxonomy (NCBI): domain Eukaryota; kingdom Metazoa; phylum Arthropoda; class Insecta; order Hemiptera; family Monophlebidae; genus Coronaproctus; species Coronaproctus castanopsis. Next base: position 298,910,858 of record CM065052.1, read on the forward strand.
CAGCTGCAACCGAATTTGATAAAAATTCAGATCTGCGCTTTCCATCTTCGAAATATCGAAACAAAACGCAAGCTAAGCATAAAATGGAGTGACACAAAACTAAAACACTGATAATCCTAAATATCTAGGTATCTTACTTGTTGGATCATTGACATTCATGTGAAGCCACAAAGATGAAAGTGATGACAAGAATGAACGTGATTCGAAAATTGATCAGTAGTAGATGGGGAGCTAAACCGCATTTATTACGAATATCGGCCTTGTCCCTTTGTTAGTCTGTAGGAGAGTATGCATGTCGTTTGGAGCCGTTCCTTACATACAACCAGGCAGCAGAATCACTTAGCACCTGAATTATTCATCCTGGAGAATCCTAAATAGAATATCAAGTGGTACCGCACAGACGAAACACAATCTATTTAAATGGGGTTTGGCAGAAGATGATCAATGTCAATGTGGTGAAAGGCAAGATTAGAACCATTTATTCAATTGTACATTAATTGGAGAGCATTTGATCCATCAAAGCTTTATAGTGATTTCGGAGAAGACGCATTAAATTTTATAGATTATTGGACAAATATTGGTATATAAATCGACCGGATACGCGAAAAAAAAACCATTATCCACCTTGTACTGAGTCTCAATTTATCAATTTCTACTTATACAGAGATCCTATCAAAAGCCAATAAGTAACTAATACTTCATGTAAATAACGTAATGTCATCAATTATATAAAAGAAAATATTTTTAATGGCATTATTCTCTTATGTTATATTGAAATTTTTTTGTGGTTAATGGGTAAGCGATTTCTTATTGAAGGTGACTTTAATGTGAAGCATACGCATTGAGCCTTTACGTTAATTACATCTAGGGGAAACAACTTAAAATTTGCTATTGATACTGAACATTGCACCATTGTATCTGGATTACCTACGTATTAGCCTCAGGACAAAAATAAGATTCCTGATCTAGATTTTTTTGTAATAAAAGGTATTTCAGAAAATTATTTTAAAGTCACCAATGACAACTCCTCGTTATCTTCGGACACTTAAATTGTTATATTAACGATTAGTGACCAGGTTTGGATAAAGGAAACAAAACCTACACTAACCAATAGGTTTACTGATTGGAACAAATTTAAAAAGCTATTAGATGACTCAGTCGATCTTTTTCACTAAAAACAAAATCTAGTATCGATGACGCCACAAATGTATTTACCGATCACATTATAAATGCTTCTTATTGACGTACTACACCGCTAAACATCAAAGTCAGTCAAACTATAATTTATCCCGACTTTATTCGTAAACAATTAAAAGGCAACTACGTAAACGATGGATGATTACTAGGTGCTCAAGAGACAAAACTCAACTAAATAATCGAACGAAAAAGCTTAAGATGCTATTATAAACATTTAAAAATTATTCATTCACTGATTATGTAACTAAGTTATCTAGTTCTAAGGATTATAACTACTCCTTGTGGAAAGCAACTAAATATGTGAATCACTCAAAATCTAGAAACGAACCGATCAAAACGCATGCCGGAAATTGGGCACTAGACGACGAAATTTGCTACTCATCTGGCAGACACGTTCCAGTCACATAACATTACGTCACATCTTGAAACTAAAGTTAATGATTATCTCAAACATTCCTCAGCAACCATGCATAGACAGATAAAACCATTTTTGTTCAATGGAGATAGGGGCCATAATAAAAAAATCACGGGGGTATGATCTAATTACTAGAAACATTCTTAACCAACTTCCAAGAAAATCACTAGTATTTCTGACATACGTGTATAATGGAATGCAAAGACTTCAGTATGTTCCGATACTATGGAAATTTGCGACAGGAGATTATTAATAAAGAGGGCAGTACCATATCATCACACTGTACAGAAGGTTCATCGAGTTGTAAGCCAAATTGAACGGTGTCTTGAAGAAAAAATGCTCCGCCGTATTTCTCGATGAGAAACAAGCCTTTGATAGAGTTTGGCATCCAGATCTTCTCTATAAATGCAATGCCACCGGAATATAATAATATTTTGAAATCATACTTGGAGAATCGATATTTTCAAGTAATAATTAATAATTGTCAATCATCTCCCCATAAAATTAAGGGTGGAGTACCTCAGAACAGTTCCTATACTCAGTATTTACGAGAGATATTTCAGAAAATACATTTATAACAATTTTCGCTAATGATACAGCAATACTAACTTCACATGAGTGTCCTAGTGCGTCCACTCGGCATCTTCAGGTAGCGCTAGACCATGATTGCTGAATGGTTCAGCATTTGGAAAATGACAATTAACGAAGCTAAATGTCGACATGTATTATTTACTAAAAAAAAATTGAACGCAAAAAAGATCAAGTTTCAATAAGTGTAATACCTCAACACTCTTCTGTTAGATACCTGGGAATTCATCTTGATCAGTCTTTTACACGATCATCACATATAACTGCAAAAAGGACTGAATTAAAAATCAAGACAGCAACATTAAGAACCCAGATCGCAACTAGATATTAAAAATAAACTTTTATTATACAATGCGATACTTAAACCAATCTGGCTATATGGCTGCGCGCTATGGGGGATGTTTCTCTAAGAGCAACATTACAAACATACAGCGGTACCAGAATAAGATACTACGAAGGATAGGTGGCGCTCCATGGTTATGTCATGCATAAAGATCTTCAGATACAATATGTAGAACAGGTAATCCAACGAGCTGCTCGCAATTACCTGACGAGATTGGAAACTCACGAAAATCTGCTGGCAATAAGTTTTCAAGTTCAATCGGCGATTAGAAGGATGAAGAGAAAACGTATTATCGACATCAGATAATGCTTTCGGTCTGCCACCATTCATAACTTGGTAGTTCTGTCACTGTACCGACTCCTTTTAATTTTTTTTTCACATTCATTACATCTGGTAGATGACGGGTTAGACACGTCAGTTCTAGATTAGAAAAAAAAATACTTTCTCACATATAAAATATCTTTTATATATAATATATACATACCATCAATGATGATCCGAAAATTTGTATCCAACAAGTAGAATGCTTTTATATTTACAGCGAACTACTGATCTGATTGCTGAGACTGGCTGATCACTCTACTCAGTCAGCTAGATGTGACACCTTCGATTTAACTTTTTTTTTTTTACTCAAACTCAATAAATAAACACATATACAATATAAACTACTAATATATTAACAATAATACAATAAAATGTTATATAAAAATCAGAGAAGTTCTGATATTAGTAATGACTGACTCGTTGCACAAAATGCCCAATACTGTGTTTAATAAGAAGATAGGAAATATTTATCCCATATTGTACTATAAATTTTAACTAAAATGTATATTTAAAAATAACAACACCATAAAACTGTATATAAGAAAACACCAAAAATTTTATATAAAACTAACTACATTAATGACTCATTGTCCACTTCCAGATGGTGCATCTTCATCAACTTCAAGAGGATGTGGTCTCTTAATTCCACGTTGAGGAGGCTTCTGAACTTTTGCTATCGCCCTTGAAAATGCTAGGGGATCTGGTTCGTACGGTGGTTCCGATCCTTCTGGATCCAATAGTGGGAAAGCTTCTTCCAAAATATCCTTGATGGTCTGTATCCGCATCATTTCATAATCATAGTTATATTCAGATGCCGGGCACAAATCATATTCTTGTATGCATTCAAGGTATGCACAAAAGTGTGGTATACCAGTCCAACTCACCCACTACAGTTTTTTCAATCTTATCGAAAAGGGAGGATATCAAAATGTTTATATTGGTACGGAAACTAACTGTTCGGGTTTTATTACGAAGGACCATCTTGGTAGCATCACACAACATATTGAAGGTCATAGTAAGAATCTTCATCTGAAGATCGGCACGAGCTTGAGCAGGTAGACGGTACACCATGTTTATTTTTGATTCAAAGGGTGCTGTTTCTACTGCATCGATTGATTTAACTTCTGCTCCTGGAAGCCCATATTTTAAATACTCTATAAATTATATTTTTAAAAATATTTATTAATCTATGTTAAATAAATTAAATCATTCATATTTTCTGCATATAATTTAATTTATCATTGACAATATAAAATGTTTATTAAATTTTATTTTTGAAATTGTATATCTTTACAATGGTTGTTTCTGATACAGGTAAACACAAATTTTTAATTTTTTTTTTATTCATACTATTTTTTACTCGTTGTTTAATATACTAACATTCATTTTTCTAAGCATTATGTACTTTTAATTTCATCGAATGAATAATAATGTTTACTGTATTAATATATGCAAAATATTAGATTGTAACATTTGAATTAAAACATAACATTTACAAGATTTTATATTAAAGCATTATTACAATGATTTGATTACAAAAAACATTTAAAATCACTAAACTTTATTTATTTAGCAAAGCTTTTCGGCAACTACGCCATTATCAAGCTATATATAAATAAAATTAAATATATAAAAACATAAAATATTAATTTAAATCTAAGTTCACAATTTTTACACAATAAATGAATTATAAATACTTAAAACTATCTGACAGTCTCCGAAAAGCTTTGCTTAATAAATAAAGTTTAGTGATTTTAACTGTTTTTTGTAATCAAGTATAAAAAATCACTACATTCCACAATGTAAACTTTTTTATTACTTTAACACGTTATATTATAATTAATTCTAAACAAAGTTTATATATCAAAATTTATATAATCAATACTGCTCTTCTTCACTGATGTTGTTTTGTTACGTTTCAATTATCATTTATCTGTTTGTAGTATCACGAATTTATTGCCATCTTCCATTGCTTTCATTTCTTGATGACGACTAATTATATTGTTAATACTATTGTCTATTATTTGAATATCTGCTCCGTAATCGTTTGCTCCTCACGGTATCTACTTTATCCTTAAGAGTTTTTGGTTTTATTCCCAGTCTTCTCATTATATTTAATTTTATTAATAATTACTTTTCAGTCTATGAATGGCATTATTTTAATTTAATGCTCACTCCCTTCTTACATATAAGTCTCAAATGTATTTTACTGTTTGTTTACTGCACAAATATGTAAATATTGTTTATCACAAGATGCCAGATATATGGTCAAGCCTTTATATATATATATATATATATATATATATATATATATATATATATATATATATATATATATATATATATATATAAAATATATTACAAAGGTTAACCAGTTTTAATTGATTACATTTTCCATTTGATTTCGTTGTGCTCCCAACCCTTTATCTTATACACATACATATATACCCACATTTGTTTCTTTTTTTTTCAAGATATTGGGTTTTCTCTGATTTTACTATAATGGGTCGCTTCCATAACTTGGCCTTCTTTTCTTTGCTATCATGTTAACAGTCTATACAACTGTTCCTGTTTTACGGATAAAATTCCATTCAAGATATTGTTGATTAACATTTTGTGATGTAATTTAATCGTGATTAAAAATGTTCCCATTCTAGTTTAATCTCATGTATATAATTATTATGATTAATTTTTTTACCAAATTAATTTTAATAAATCATTTTAGGAATATGATCAATCATATTATTTTTAATTTATATCACTCTTCCTTTATATTACCATTCCCATTTAATATATTCAATAATCTTATTTATTGTTTCACTTAAAATTATTTATCAAAGTCAAACTTTTCATATATTACATGTTTTCATTTAGTTCAATATAATTTTATTATTGACAGTATTTCTTATATGAATGATCAATATTTTAATAATTGCGTTGGAATATTTAAATTAATTTTCTCTCTCATATATTATATATTTTTTATATAAAAAACTTAAATTATTAGCTTCGTTTTATGTATATAATTTTTCTTATTATGCTTTACACATATCTCTTGTTAACTTTTCATATATGTATTATAATTTTACCCCCACTGTCTAACATAAATTTCATCCACTTATTCATTTCAACACAGTTTTCTAGATTTTTATTTACATTAACTCATTTTTAACTTGCACACATATCTTTTTAATATTATTCTGTTTCACCTATTATTTGATCACATTCATTCTTTATTACATAGGTATTATTTTTTCCATTTCTCTTTTTGTAATAAGCGCCAATATAAAGGGTCACGCTCAATCATCATACTGTTGCACGAAACAAACAACAAGTTTGTATGTTCACATCATGGAAGGTATCACTTTTACTTTGGTAGAATGTGTTGATTATAAAAGGGGATTAGCAACAAATTACTGATAGAAAGACAGAGAAAGGTTCACTTCTGAATATATTCTTCTAAAAAAAAAATTACATTAACAATGGTGGATTATCTAATTCACTTATGATATTCACGTACTAGTCAAATTTTGAATACAAAGTTAAGCAAATAGGTTACTAGCCAGATTTATTCTAATTAAATGTTATTACATAATGTATAAAACCTCCAGGGATACAAAACTACTAAAATACATGTTTTAAGTAAGTAAAATTTATATACACATATGAGAACCACACCATTACCTGTAGACAGCCTAAAAGTTTGTGAATAATCTAGGCAGAGAAATCTTTGAAGATATAAGTAAACCGGTTATTGCAAGAAAATTAACAAAATAAAGTGATGCTACATGAATCAAATTAAGTAACCAAGATCTATTCGACATGAAATTATATATTCTTGAGTCAAAAACCATAAAAATGGGATCACGATTTTCGTTTCATGGAATATAAGCATAATGCTTCATTTACCAACATTGATATAGAATCAAGCTTGAAGAATGAATCTGTTAAGAGTGTGGAAGCATATTGTTAGGACACCGAAATGATAGAAGAAACAGGTAAATCAGCTTGTTGAATAAAACTGCATAAAATGTTACACAAGTTTTAAACACTACCCTAAAAGAAAAGACTATATACACGGAACATTGTAAAAACATAGCGTTAGGAACCTCACATTTCAAAAATGAATGACCAGCAGTGAAATTAGAACCGTATATTGTTAAAATCTAAATGTAAAAACAATCATACTTAAAATGTAATTAACCTAAAATAAATCTATTAATATTTATCAAAATAAGGAAAATATCTATAGCACAAATATAAAGATAAAATTTAATATTTTTCAAAAAATTACCAATATGATTTTGGTTTTATGGTGAATTTAAAATAGTTTACGTTATTTTCTCAATTAATAATAAATCTAGCCTACTAAATTCGAGAATTATAATTCTTTATCCACCAATTTATTAAAACTTTAGTTTAAGTCTACACAAACACAATCATGAATCAATACGTTACCAAGAAAAAAAAACGCTACAAAATACAACACGTGTGAAACAGGAATGTGTTATATTAAGAGCTGGTACACACACAACGATTACAACGAGATAAATCATCACAAAATGAAAAAACTACTTTCTCAGTTTTTAAAAAAAACACTTCTATACGCTGGGTGATTATGTGTGATCAACATTGTGTAATACCTATAAATTATACATGATTCTTTCAATACTTTTTTTTGTTTATAATATGAAGTTATAATTTATAAATATTTACACGGTTTTCGACGAATATTTCAAAACTAAATGTTAATAAAACTTGTATCCTGGATTTAATAGTTAATATTCAAGAGATTTGAAAAGTAGAAATATCAGTTATAAATAAGTTATTAAAATAGGATTGTGATTTAATATAAATATGAATAAAAAATAATGCAATAACACATTAAACTTAATATCACTCTTATTTGCTTAAAAGATTGTCACTATATTAAGTAGAAAGTTGCTTGAACAAAACTCGTTATTCATAAATTTCAAAACTACAAAGAAATTATCTACTTAAATTGAACCTTTCAAACGTGGTATTCAACGAAATTTAAGAAAATATGCATCACTAACTTCTATATTTTATAAAACCTTTTTACCGTAGTGATCATTGAAATTTCAAAGTTATTAAATTGGTCGCTTGTGTCACTTTAGTTTTATTACCAAATATTAAACACTGCATATTTCGGGTTATATTTAAACTAAATCAAATGGGAAACCTGCTTCGAGCAAACGTATATAAGAGAAGTATAAAATAAGCATTAAATTCATTGAGAAAAAACCGTAATAGAATAGCACCTCTTGAAACGTGACAGTCTTCCATATATATATAACAGGTGTTTGTTACCGAAAAAATAGGAATTTTCAAAAAATTCCGTTCGAGTGTTTTTTTAAAAACCTGTTAAACTACAGAATAAATTTCTAAAAGCAAACTATGCAATTTACATAATCAAGGTATATAAAAATTCCATGAGAATGTGGTTTCGTTTATACTGGACAGGCAGAAAGTTGTCAACTAGAATTAAAGAACATTTGCCGTTATGTGGCAAATCTCAAAAATCAGCGTCCAAAAATTTATCGAAATAGACAAAACTCATTATTGCAGTTGATCATAGATGTAAACAACGGATTATTTTCGATTTAAATATTAAAGCATCGCAAAGAATTTCGATAAAAATGACTATCATGTACCACCTCTGTCATGATTGCCGAGTTGGGTCTTTTGAACATATTTTTAAATACTAAATTTTTAATTTATATTTACTCTAATGATGTACACTGAAATCAAAACGAAATATAAGTAAATTTTTTTTACATTTTATAGTATCTTAAACTTTTTGATTCTAAACTTTTTTTTTCGGTTTCTTGATTATTCGTTATATAGTAATTATGTATTTTATTAATTATGGTAAAATTAATATTAAATAGTTGTTTCAATACGACGATTAATTTAACGATTCTTCAATGCATAATTAACAGTTATAAATTAATTTGCAATAATTAATTTTATATTTGTCTATAATTAAAAATTAAAAACGAATTTATCCGCCAGTTATTACTATCGATGAAAAATAAACACACGATAGATAATTATATGGTCACAACCAGACGGCATGAAAAAGTTGTGCAATGTCTCTTGTCGACCTTACAATATAATTATCGTATTTTTAAATAACACGGTAGCCTGTGTAGATGCATAAATCATGTGTACGCAAATATACATTATAAACGTATATTGTAATCTTATAATATGACAAAATATTAATCAAGAAAAAAATACAGCTAATAAAATTACTTTTTTCGTCCTATGTAGATAATACTTCATGCAATAGAAAGAACTTTATTTTATAACAGTGGCGAGATTTTTACATTAATTTTTGATTAACGAACATCATTACGTTATTTATAGGTTCATTTATTTAAATGTTATAAACATTTAAAATTGCTATAAAATTTTTATCAATATATACATAGATGGGGATATTATTGATATAATTCCTAATTAATTGAAAAAGCAGATGCAGATATTAGTTAAATATAGTTCACATAATTGATTCAAATCGAATTTCAGACATACATACAATATATAAAACGTATAGTTTCTGACAACTTCTCGTATTGTCGTTTACAAAGCAACGAACAGTTGGAAAATTTCAAAATAACATAATTAACTAATATATTTACAGATATGAAATGTGAATTTTAAATTAAAAATTATAAACAATATAATTTATTTAAATTCTATCATATATATCGTAATAACTTAGGAAAATTTCACAATGTATATAACGTATATATATATATATATATATATATATATATATATATATATATATATATATATATATATATAATTGTTATTAACCAAGATCATGAATCAAATTAAAGTTCATCAGTTTTAAGAACATTGTAACAAAATATCTTGATAATTATGTAACTTTTAAATTAACAATTTTTGTTCTCAGGGTTTTTCAATCGACAAAAATGTATTTGTACAATAATGCAGAAAATTCCGAAAGTACAAAAATCCAATGCGGAATTAATAAACGGCGTTTTATTTTTTTTTTTAAACTTTTTAGACTAAATTTGAGCACTTTATTTTAAAATATTACATCTTACGAGTCGTTATCGTTGATATATAATTAATATAAATTTTATTGACATTTATACATATTTTATAATTATATTGTAGTGTCGGTAACATGTTTTCAAAACTACGTATACATGAAAATAATAAAGGATAACAAAATATCGAATAAATATACATAATCAGACAACGGTGGCGTTCAATAACCGCAACCACTCGTTAAGTTTAGATATTTTTGTAAATATAGCGCGAACAAATTTTGAATCCTCAAATTCGCGCGTACTTTACGAGGCGCGCACTATTTATTATTTTCGTTTCGATTGTATCTAAATTTATATTTCGATTAACGCTAAATAAAATAAAAACCTTCAAGATTTTTAAGGGTTAAAAAAGGTAGACAATCGATACAATAATATTTACTTAATAGGCACAATAAAGTATTAACACACACACATATATATATATATATATATATATATATATATATATATATATATATATATATATATAAGATTTGGCGCTAAATTAACTATAACATAACATCACAGACATCTCTGGGTAGTTTTTTTTTTTTTTCATTTACACAGTATAATCTTGAAAAAAAAAAAACACAAATAAAATTAATAAATTTTAAATTGGAAATTTAACAAAGACCAAGTTATACCAAAATACCAAATAACTGGTCTTACTTATAGTTCGTCTTTTAATAAGGTATATCTATTTTTTGACGGACCCAATTTACGGAAAGTAGATTCCGGAGGTTCTGTCTGATGGGATTTAACATCGTTGTCAGACGTTCCAGCCGTTTGTGTTTCAACCGGATCTGGACCGTAATGATATTCTCGATGCAGTTTGCCGGAATATAAATCCTTTATAAACTGTTTCAATTTATCCGGATGTTCCATATCGGATACTTTTGGAAACATATACATATGACGGAAACTATCTATCGCGATCAACGGTAAGTCTTTTTGAGATTTCCCTAAATGATGTAAAGGATGAGCGAATGCACCTCCGTCAGCAGTCAAGAAGTTTATATTTTCTGTAAACGTGTAAGATTATTAAATAAACAATTAAACATTACATCATAGAACACGATAGAATATTTAAGATAATCAAGGGTGTAGATATAAATATATGTGATATACGTATATACGAACGTCGTTATTTCATTTCGTTCAATTAGTTCAACAGCTTTTATATTTTGAGCATCGCGTTATTATATTTGTATTTTTCTATATTTTTTTTTTAATGCTTTACGCAAGCTGGATTCATATTATGTTATTCGCATTAATAACCAGCAAGTTCCAGTTGCAAATTCTGTGGGATACTTAGACACGTGGAGGACACATATTGATCATAAAGCTGCCCAGATACGAAATAAAATACGTTAAATGTACCGGCTCATTGAACATCGCTCTACAATGAAGCTAGATAACAAACTCCTAATATATAAAACTGTTATACGTCCAACATGTACTTACGGAATACGAATATTGTGCTAAAACGTCGAATCGAAAAGTAATCCAAACAGCTCAAAATAAATTTCTTCGGCTGATCACTGATGTTCGTTGATTTTAACGAAATGACGTACTCCATGTAAATCTACAGATCAAATGGGTCAACGAAGTAATACATGATTATGCTCGACATCATCAGAAACGGCTTTCTTAACATCCGAATCTGGAGGCACCGGCACTTTTGACTGCTCATATGGATCTTAGAAGGCTGAAACGCGTCAAACCTCATCAACTGGTCGTTACCAATTAACATCATTAACAGAGTTTAGTCATTGAGCTATTTTTCTACACATATTTATGAGTACTGCTTTTTCAGGAGCTGTATTAAATATATATATACATATATATATATATATATATATATATATATATATATATATATATATATATATATATATATATATATATACGTGCTATCCTTCGTGAAAACTTATTTATTCATCTTTTAAAAATTGTATTTCATTTTCTATTGTTTAATAATTTTCTAGACAAGTGCTTTTCGATCGCAAATATCGATATTCTAATTTTATAATAATCGAAAACATAGGATACTAAATAGGTGAAAGTATTTTATTAAGTATGTTAGGAAAGTGTAACGAGGAGCGAATGGAGTTATATATGAGCTATTTGAACATTACAGGTTGAGCAAGTAGGAGGATCGGTTTTGGATAGGATATAAGAAAGCGTTAAAGAAGTGTGACCTATGCGGACACTGAACAACATCGCTTCTTGTGCGATGAACACGATGAACAGGCGAGATACCACTTTGTTGAGGTAAACCGCTAATCCGACTGTTGTTTGTTCCTTGAATTTATGGAACAGGTATCGACGCATATCGTGCTGCTTGAAATAATTCTGTCAGTGACATGAGAGCGATTTCTCTCGCAACTCGAACTGCTTCTTCATTCTTTCCCACGTTTCTACATACACGCGCATGTATGCTTGCAGCTACCGTTAAACAACACTATCTTATATATTAACAGCTCCAACACATGCGATAAATATTCGTATCATATTTTACATACATACACACATGTATATATCATCATCATCAGTGAGTCGTGTCACCCCGTGCAGGGGTATCGTGACCATGATATGTCACATGACAGACTAGGCTACGCCAGCAAATACGGTCGCGTGAGATATTTACACAATCGTGAAAAGTACGGCCAGTTGTCTCGCAAATCGCGTCCGACCATCGAAGAGGTACGGGTAGTAAATTAATTTTCGGACGATTAATTAATTCTCGTATTAACAGTTAATTTTTCACATCTGCATATCCTCGGACCTTTTTATCTCCATTCTTTAAATTATTTCGCTAAGTTTACTATATGCCAATTTATTTATTTATATTGCACTGTTCTATAATAAAATTTTCCTAGAAATAAAAACGGTTTATTTAACTTTTAAAGATCAAGTAAACTGCAGAAAAAAATAAAATCCACTTGAACGATAAACAAAGCAGAAAAAGTTAGGTACGACTTTAAGATAAACATAATTTTGACATATACGTAACTTTGTTTTAATTTCCTATTACCTGATTTTAAATAAGGTGTTGTTCATTTGACAAAATCATTTATTTATTTTTTTATACTTTTCAAGATACTAATTAACAGCCGCAGGTACTGATTTGATATTTCACTCATTATTCAAGAAATTACGGTTGACATCACACACTGTTAAAGTTGTGTTTGGTATATTAAAACTAACGAATTTCTGGTTACACGCTCGGTTTTAAAAGCGTCGATACCTGAATTATATATATATATATATCGCGGTGACGTAGACGAACAATACGACGATGATTATATATATATATATATATATTTTTTTTTATATATATATATATATATATTATATCGTTCTTTTGGAAGAAAAGGGACACATCTCAAAAATTAAAATGTGTAGAGAATAAAGATCAAAGATCGCATTGCTAAATTATTGGAGAAGTATAAACATTTCGCTACTTTATAAATGACATCTAAAGATTATTTTCCATGATTATATTATTTTTACTCTTATCAAATTTTGACTTGTGACACTTTTTATCGAAAAATTGAATTCACCTTTTGGAATTACGAACTAAAACCATCGTTGAAAAAAAAAAAATGATTTACAATTCCGACATTTAATAATTATACACGGTTTAATGATTAAAACTAAAAATTTGAGTAACATTTTAGTATTACTTCAGTATCTACTAGTTTCAATAAACTATTTTTTACTCCTGTTATACCTATGTTTCGTATGTATGTCTTTTTCAACAGAAGCGTATCTGTGCTGCTGTTACTTCGACTATGTTCGACTATTTTGAATAATTTTTCAGGGTAGTTTTTATATATAAGTTAATTTGGATTTTTTTGTTCAATTTTGAAATATTATATGTTTCGTTTTCACTATTATTCTTAGCGTACTTAATAAAAACAGTCTTAAGCCATATAAATTTTCATAGCAAAACTCCTTTACATTGTAAGGTTAACGGGTCTTTTTTGCTGACATTATACCGCTTTATATACTGATCTGAAACATAAATTGGCCCTAATTTAACATATTTCTTGATTTGTCCCTCAAAACATTATGTACATTATGCCCCTCGTATATACAGTTATTTAACAACATTAACGAAACAGCTAAACTTGTGACAGTATTGTCGAAAAAAACTAAACAAACTCTAGTACTTTAATACTTACTTATGATATTCTTTCTCATATAAAGGACATCATTTTTCCATTTTGATACGAAAAATAAATAAATAAATATAATATATATATATATATAAAAATGGTAAAAATCGTAAAATTTTGAGTTGTGCCACTCTTCTTCCAAATGAACGATATAAACTAGCAAAAATATATTTAGTAACAAATTTGATGAATTCGATATTACATTATGGAAATATATACTAACTTTCGACTGTGAAAATGATTACACTTGTTATAAACCTATGTCAACCAAGCGAATTCTCACCTTAGGTTTTTAATAAAATATAAATTCCATCAAAAAAAAAATATATATATATATAAACTTACGTTTTTCTGAGATCAAATGCGTATTAACTATTTCTTTGAATTTTTTCACCGTTTCGATGTCATCTGTTCGATGGAATAAAATTAAAAATGGCAATCCTTCTTCCGTAAGTTCTTCAGCATTTTCGAAAGTGATTTGCCTTACCAAAGGAACACACTTATCCGTTAACCAAACATGTAATTCATCGTACACTACTAATGAACCGTTATATGTTTCGTGCTCTACTTCAGGGGTTGCATGGTCAGGCCTGAATACTACAAGCGGTTGTCCCGGTGGATGCATCGCACGAACTGCATCACTGAAATTATTAGATTCAATAGGAAAATAATTCTTAACATAAATTTAAAATAAACTTATTGCCAATTCGCGGTAACAATGATCAAGGTACCGAGAGGTTTTGCGATATAAAATGACTCAGAGAAGATGGACAGTTCTGATTTTTGAATAGCGCAATTGGTAACAACGCAACAGCGTGCTCCACGTTTAGTTTACACACACGTTTTTGTAGAGTTTTCGTTATTATGGCACTTATAACGAGAAGGAGCACGCGTTTAAGTGGAACGTTATTTTCGGTATGAATCGATCACAGCAGTGCAAAGGGAGTTTCGAAAATAATTCAAAGTTACGCGATTTTTTTTTTTGTGGGATACCTTAAACTCGTCTTTACGAAATACGTCCACGACATCTGGAATACCTGAAAACTCGGATTTCTGAAGAATGCTCGAAAAATTTCTAATCTCTCTTTTTTTCTGTTTTTAAATAAAGTTTCATTCCAAAATTTTGGTCGAGTAGTTTTTGAGTTATGAAAAAACAAAAACAAAACAACAAAACCTTCCGTATTTTCTGGGTCACCTTTGTTGAAATGATGACCACGTTACGTTATTTTTACCAAAGTGAGTAACACCGCGATTTTCTTTTTTGCACCTCCTGATAAATTTCACCCGCTAAATATGAAAATTCTATAAAGTTATTACGGCAATTAAAAAAATAAATGTACCACTTCCCCAGTAATTATTTATGTTAAGTCTCAAGAAGCAAGCATGACTTTTTAAACTAAATGCCGTTCATTAAACGTGTATTTATATACAGTCCATTGTACGTTACGTTTGGATTAATTGTGAACTGGTTGGTACACGATTAAACATTCCGACGGTTCGAGTTCGATGTTGCGAATAAGATATATTTTTTCGGTTTGTTTCGAATAAAACGTTATTATTATAATTATGATTATCTTTAAACAAAAGCACAGCCATATAACTGCCACAAAGTTATTTTTCGTGTTAATTCAAATTAAGTTGTAAAATTCTCACTATAAGACTCTGTTTTATTTTAAAAAATTTAGTAATAACTTTGTACTGGAAATCGGAAACCAAGGTTCGTATTAATGGAAGACTAGAAACTCTGAATATTCAAATCATTACAGGTGTAAGACAAGGATCTGTAATGTCGCCACTTTTATTTAATGTCTAAAAGATCTTTAGCATTAACGGATGGAAAAAGTAAATAAAAAAATAATTTCAAACGTAAAATATGCGGATGATTCCGCTATCTGGATTTGTAACTTTGATAGATCTACAGCGAATGATAAATAAACTGAACAAGATAGGATAGGATTTAAAATTAATATACCCAAAACAAAATTTATGATAAAATTTCGTGCGAGGCACTATAATAAACGGAAGAACAGGTAGAAATTCAAGTACTTGGGCTCAGTAATCAATTGCGGATTCGATTGTGAAGAAGAAATCAGAATCCGATGTGAAATAGCCAATGAGGTATTCAGAAGACTCAGTAATGTATTTCTGCACCCAAAGTTCCCTTTACTTATAAGGTTTAATTGCTATATATGGCCGGTACTAATAAACGGCATGAAGACATGGCCAATTAAGAAGATTTCTGAAAAAGTGGCTAATGATAATGCAAATGTAGTTCCTGAGACGTCTGCTGAGGATTAACAAATGCAGAAATCATGAAAAGATCAGCAATTAGCATAGAGCTGTAGAATATCGTACAGAAAAGTAGAATAGAAGTAAAACGGCCAAGAGGCAAATGGAAGTTCTGATGGATAACGAACATAAAGGGTTGGACAAAGGGAATTGGTGAGTTAATGGAAGCACCACGTAGAACATTAAAATCAACCAATACGTCAAGGATGCACCAGAAGAAGTCTTTTTTACATTTTAGGTACTTCTCGGTACTCGATAATAAAATAAAACCTAAAAAAAAATAATTCAAACTGGATAGCATTTTTCTTTTTTAAATTTCAATCACTATTTTACGCTACATAAATAATAAAAAATGCTAACCCGAATCCGGCGTAAAATTTACAATCTTCTTTCAATGTACTTGCAACCCTTCTAAACATTTTGTATTCTTGATCATCTTTCGAATTAAAATATCCGATTACAACACGATCAGTTTTCTAAAAATTATAAGTCAAAATAACGCATAAAAAGGTACGTAATAATACACGATAAGATATTTAATGGCGAAAAAATGAGTCGACTGAATAAGAAAAATTTGACAATTTAAAAGTATATTCCATTACTATTTACCGCATAATATTAACCGAAATTATTTAAATTACTAACGTTAATTAAATTAGCGGACCCAAAAAAGTTGTATTCCAGTAATTTACACTACATTATCACTCATATCAAATAACCGATTGTAACAGAAAACGGAAAAATATCATTTATAGTAGAATTATTATGAAATTTATTAAAAAGCATGCATGAATTTCCATTTGAGCCTCCTAAAAATTAATTCATAAATATCAACATTATATAAAATTCGTATAAGAATTAAAAATCAAAGATACAAAAGCCGAGTTAATTTTGAATAAGAAATTGAATGACAAACAATAGGACTACATTATTAAAGGGAATGCAATTTTTTGTATAAAAAACTGGATTTCCATTAAACAACTTTTTAAATCGAACGTATTTAAATAAAATGCCGATTATTTATTCGTCAGTTAATAAAATAAAATATTTTTCATTAGCAACGTCGCATACTGAGTTACTGTACCAGATCGGTAATCTAATTAAATTGAAACTAAAATCGAAAAGAAAAATCTTTCTAAATAGAATGAAAAAAGAAAGGAAAATAAACTGAATAAGCGTAGATTTATAACGCATTTTCTAACTTAAATTTAACGTAGTTTATCGAATAACCAATTTGATACATTTAACTTTTTTTTTTTTTTTTTTAATAATATTTTTATCGTTATTAATAAAATTCAAGGATAATCATGTCACCTAAAAACTGAACTAAATATTTAGATTTAATGATAATGTTCTTTTCAAATGAATGCCATATGTTCGGTGCTTGGTGTAAACATTGCGGATATAATTAATTACAACAGTTTAGATTCAATACAACTGCAGTTGAGATAAAACACATTTGCGAATTATTATTTTATAAAAATACAAATTCAACTATTTTTGAATTCTAAGAATAATGTAAATCTTTTTTTTACACGTTCGATGAACATAATTTTTCATCGTAATCGATATACTTCACGACACCATTTGCAAGTAATAAATAAAACACGACCAATTTTTTTCTCTGTTTTTTTTTTTTTTTTTTTTAAACATAAATCGATAAATCTTCAAATGTACACTATATACTATTATTTCGGATTAAGTATTAAGTTCGAAAACATACTGTTGATAAAAAAAAAAATGAATAAATGAATATTCCAATAAATGTAATAACTGGCTATTGTAGATACTAATTTTTAAAGTTATATATCAGGATTAATCTTTCTTGCTATTAACATAGAACGGTTATTTCGAAATCTTAAAAATAAATTCGTTACGTACATTAAATGTCTGTATCACTGATAAATCTATCATCTCATGAATAGGATCTTCCAATTGTTTCTGAACAAAACTTACGAAAGCCTCCGCTGAACGTTGACCCCTATACTCGCGTTTCGCCGGTTGTCCATTGCGCATAACTTTCAGTGTTGGATACTTTGTTATGTGAAATCTCGTCGAAATAACAGCTGTAATTGAAAATGACAAAATATTATTTACGCGCGTATTCAATCTGATACGCGTTGTTGTGTTCGGAGTTCGTACGTGTTTTTTTACGCTTTCAGTATCTCGCATACGTATAGTTCTTTTCCATAGACATTATTAAGAATAATGTTACACGCACACTTGAGTATTATACGATAAGTATATTCGCGTCGAACGAGACTAGTTACAATAGTCACCATTCTCTGTCATCAAGGAGAAAGAAATCTGCGTACAACCCGTTAATTACAACGATTACTATGACATCCAGTAGCGCCAACATTACAATTCACTCCGTTATAACAACCTTTACGAAATCCGGCGATTAACAATATTGCGTGCGATACATACCAACACGATAGTAGTGATATACTATTTGACTGCCGAGGAATAATCAAAATTGTTCAAAAAATCAGCAATATGAAAATAATCTCTGGATCAATAGTTACTCAAAAGTCTTAAAATATTTAGGAATACTTATCGATCGTAAACTTTACCTTTCGGTCTCACATCAATTACTTGAATAATAAAAGTGAAAAAATATACTCTATGCAGAAAGTTTTACTACCAAACATCAAAGGCTTAAAATATCATGAAAGAACCATCTTATATAAAATACAGTCACTATACGGATATGGCGCTTGTATTTATATAAATGAATTCATGCTTAAAACAATAAACAAACAACAAAGGAAATTCTTATTAAATATCTGTTCTCTCTACAGGGCTGCAGCTTCATCTGCTGTCAATGTCATTAGTAACATACTACCTTTAGATTTATATATTATTGGTCAGGCAATTGCTTCAGAATATAAAATAACTGGCAGCATTAGCCTCCTTAACAGCACGTATTATTTAAAAAGTAAAGTCCTTCCCTCAAATCTGATCGATAAGCCCTCCTATAAAATCCTGAAAAAATATATTAATCAAGTACTATATCTGGCAACAAAGATGGAACACTCGCGAAACAGAAAGAAAGACTTATAATTATTTCCCTAATATTGAAGCCAGAGGAAAAATGAAAAAACTAAATATTAATTTCTTCACATCTCAGGTTTTTTCTGGGCATGGAAAATTTGGAGAATATCTCCATAGATTCCGAATCTCTAGTGCACCACAATGTACAATATGTGGTAGTGATGAGGTCGACAATATCGAACACCTCATATACAGTGTCCTGTCTTTAATGACTTAAGATATACTTATCAAATTAAACCCAACCAATCTCTAATCCTAAAAAATAATATGGAAACCCTCTTAACATTTGTAGAAAAGGCAATGCAAAGAAAATTCGCACTACATGTTTAAGGGCAACAGAAAGTCAAATAAAAACAAATTCAAACGTCATACCGATAATTCTGAACTATGTCATAAAACTGTGTCTTGCATAGTTTACCTCTGCCTAATGTACTTTAAAAAAATTTTTATGCAATAATCATTAGTACGATAAGTTATTATAAGCGTGCATTTGTAACATACTTGCATATTATTTTTCTCTAAGCTTGTATATATATATATATATAAATTTAAGGAACACTTAATTACTTGCACACACACGTGTTCGGAGGGATTATGTTATTCATCCCCCTTCCACTCTATTTTTTTAAGTACACTTGGCAAGGAACAATGATGTAATGCACACTATAGTTCTCCTTGCTCTTTTATAAACACATTTTATAAATATATTTGCCCTATCCACTTGCTGGAATTGGGGAACCAAAAAAAAGTATTAGTATAATGATAATTAAATCAATTAAATAATGGTGTTTCTGAAAATGTAACGTAGATATATAAAAATTCATAATAGAGACGGTATAAAAAATTATTAGGAAACAACATCTATATACAACTAAAATGGTAAGTTGTTAATTACCGTAGAAATATTAAGAAAATACAAAAGTAGATAAACCGTCTTTCGCCCGAACCTGATCGAGAATTTAAAATAATAACCAAAAATAGATTTTCCCCGCTGCAAACTGAATACAGTGGAAAATTACGCCATCATCGGTCAAAAATTAACCGAATTAAATGCATTGGAATCTCCATCAATAGATGTAAACAATTTTCGAACATTAAGAAAAAAAATTTGAAAAAAGCCTACCCCAAGATTTCTTCAGTTATAAAACTATTAATGTTAATGGTGCCATTAAGCTAGCCCCCCGAAGGTCCGCAAGAATTACATAGTGAAAATTTTAACTGGAGAAAATGCGACTTTTCATACATATAAATTAAACGGAGAACGGTCGTTTAAAGTCGCGTTAAAAAATATACACCCGTCAGTACCGAATATAGTAAAACTTCCGTAGCTGGAAACCAAGTAAGAAACATATTCAATATTAAACGTAGAACAGACATTGCCGTTATTTTTCATATATATATATAGAAACCAACAGTAACAATAAAGATATTTATAATATTGAGAATTTATTAAACGTCCGTGTTAGAATTGAACAACACTGAAAAAAAAAAACATCATAGTTCAATGTACTAGATGCAAAATTTTATCTAAAACAATTTTCAAACCAAAGAAATAACCTAAAAATTTCTATCCAATAAAACTGAAGTTACGTAAATTAGTAAAAACTTACCAAACAGGAATCTACCTAAACCTATTCCCTAAGTTATAGATGAAAATAAAACGATAGTGTATTTGTTATGATAATAATCAGAATAATTTTTCAAATATTTAAGATATTTTAAACAAATTTGTGAAGGAAATGAAGTATTTATTTACCCAGATGTTAAATCAATAAAGTAACATGATAAAATGGGCTGATACAAACAGTCGTAACATAGTCAACTATTACTTGAAATGCCAATGGTATTCAGTAACGCAGAGAATTATATTTAAATTAAGAAAGAACCGATGTACTATTAATATCTGAATCTCATTCTACAAATGATAGTTATTTAATATAAAATATTACCCGTTCTTTAATACTAACTATCCGGATGGCTATAATAAAAAGTAATACCAAACATAATAAAATCGATAAATTTCAAGAAATCCATCTTCAACAACCAAAAGTTTTGTGTGCAACTGCGATATGATGCCCACCATAACACAATATTATTTATCACCGACAACTTGAAAAAATCAGTAGATTTTAATAGATGTACTATTTCAACAAGTAGATCGCTAACATATTGGAAAAATTTATGACTTACTAGATTTTGTTATGGTTCAAGGATTAGTATCAAACTACATTCTAACAGAATCAGAATTTGATCTTTCATCTGATCATTTCCCCCATGATTCTTACAATAAGTAATCACGATTTTTTTCGGTATACAAACCATGTCAATATTACCTAAAACACTCATGGTTTTCATTTTCAAACTTAGAGCGGTTATGAATGTGTAGGTATATTTCTACACTTACGCTTAGAAGAACGCAATCTAGACTTAATGTTGTGTGCATAATGTTTTTATCATCATTATTCCCCGAGAAACTGAAGTTGTTTACTAAGTATTATAATTAAGAAAACCAAACCAAAACTATGAAATAAACACACTAATTGGGAAATGTTTAGAAAATACGTTCAAGAAAATCTTACATTAAATGTTTCAATCAGGAATACTTCGCAAATAGAAAATATTCTATAGCATTTTATAAAAAATATTCAGAAAGCAGCTTAGACCCAAAATAGGACAACTTTTCCAACTGCTTATTATCCAATACAAATTCTGAAATAAAATATAAGCAGGTGTTAAGACTAATCTGGCAAACAAGCAGACACCTAAGAGGAAAAATAAAATTTAATAAACAAACAAACAAAAATCAAACAATTACTCAAAAAACTAAAAAATGATACTTTCATCAACATGTATCTTCTTTATCTCCTGCAGCTAATGATTACTCACTACGGTAGGCAACGAGAAATTTAGAGTCCGAAAAATTCAGTTCATCTCATAAGGAAACGTAATTGAACTCATAGTCTGAAAATCTTTAATCTAAATCCTGGAATTGATATTTTACCTTCAAATTAACACAACTTTAATGTGTTATCCTCCCATTATCCAGCTTCACCAGGAGAGATTAAGAATGTAATTAAAACTATGAACCCCCAAAAAGCTTTTAGGTACGATTTAATAACTGCTAAGATCTTAAAGGAATTACCACGCAAAGGTTTCTGATGTAAACCGATTTCAATGTTACCAGTAATATCGAAATTATTCGAAACCTTGTTATTAAAAAAAGCTCTTCCTTTAATGGAAGAATATATACCATTCCATCAGTACGGATTTAAGTCCATCCGGTACATTAGTACAAAAAATTGAATCAGATTTAGAAGACTAAAGAATTTGCGATTCCGTATTCCTGGATATTAACCAGGCCTTTGAAAGCGTATGGCATGACGGCTTATTATACAAAATTAAAAACATATTTCTTAACCATTATTATGAGTTGTTTTCATCATATCTACATGAAAGATATTTCCAAATAAAGTATGGAGATAAGGCGGGAGTTCCTCCGGGAAGTGTCCTGGAGCCGTTATTGTATCTTATTTTTACAGCATATTTATGAAGATAATACCTTTGCTGATGATACCACTCTTTGTGTTCAGATGAAAGTTGAACAATAACCAATAGTAATTTGCAAAGAACAGTGAATAAAATTGTGTAATGTTGTAAGACATGGCGAATTAAAACAAACGATAATAAATTAACACATATAGTATTTACAAATCGAGAAAATATACATATAGAAAACAAAATAGTTGGCGTGGACATATAACAAAATTGAGCTCAAAATCATAATACTTTCCTTAAAAATAAACTACTGTTATGCAACAAAACATTCGTTTTGATATGAAAAAATTGCAACGCGTCGAAAAACAAAATAGTATTTTTGTAATAAGCACCAAGATAAAACACGCTTTATGAATAAAATATTATAAGGTTTATTTTTAAAACATTGAATTTGTGGTACACATACACAACCTAGTATTTTTATCTACACTAACACTATCTGTGAGTTATGCCGGATGTATATAGTTTAGAACAATAATAATATGCACAGCATTCAAGTGTAGAGTGTGAAAAAGTTATATAAATAACCATATTATGTTATGTGACAGGTTTTAACAAGATAATCTATTGCGCACTTCAAAATTAGTAAGCACTTTAGACCCAATAATTTTAATACGTATACATCACGAAGGTATAGTGGATGAATTCGTGTATTCTAATCGAATGGATCGTAATCGTGAAGTTTACGTTTTCAGGTGAAATGGTTGATCTGATTGATTCCCTTTTTTTCATCAATTTATTTTATGTGTTAAGCGGGATTTTTTCTAATGACTACATCGTGACAAAGAGTGAATAAGTAAATAACTTAAATAAACATACATATATCGCCAACGACAATTACTTATACACCACACTTAACAAATTTTATTTTAATCAAACATGATAGTTGTTATTGTTGATGACTAAGTTGTGATAAATAAGAAATTAAAACAAGTTCCAATCATTTGTAACGTACATATACTTACAAATAAAAATTTTTTCGTCATACATATATATAATGGCTAATATGCTATGTAATATTATGTGTCTATACGTCTCAAATATTAAACCAAATTTGTCGACTAGAAGTATACAAGGCGAGCGTTGTGCATATTTATTTAATGGTTTTAACAGACTGTAATAAAAATGCATTTTAACTGATCATTTAGCACCTTCAATATAAAAATTCCTCTTGAGATCTCAGCAGGTATTAGAATTCATTATAATGTTATGGCGAAAAAGCATCTAACAACTCAGCAAAAGAGACGACAGTGGAAAACCATTCGGTATTGGTTGCCTCAGGAAGTATTCACCTAGGAGGGTTTTCTTTCAATTTTGAATTGAAGAAAAAATAATTTGTAAAAAACATGTCATGTCTTAACATGTTTTATTTTGCATAATAGATATATATTAATAATATATATCAGACTTATATATATATATATATATATATATATATATACTATAACGTGCTAGTATCGCAAAGTTTAATGTACTAACGATATGGAGATATATCATTAGCTGTTGTTACCAAGAGGCAATTTGTAACGAATTTACGGTTCCAATTTATAACGTATTTCGGTTCCTTTAGTCACGGGCGCCAAGATATAACGTATTAATGTTTACTCTACTTTTTAGTGATAGAGGGAAATTTATAGTGTGTTGAACAAGAGTAAAAAAAAAGAAAATATACATATATAAAATCTAGAACCAGCCAACTTATAAAGTTTTAAATTAAAAATATTTGATTCGTTAAATTTTAATTTTTCTTATCTTTTTTTTATCCATATATAACCAAACGATCTTTAATTTTAATTATTTACTATGAAAAAATTCCTATTTACTAGGTTGGTTGTAATCGCCACCTCGTGAACAAACTGCGATATCTGACACAAAAGTGTGCAGTGACCAACCTATGATATTACGATTTATAAATTAACTAAAATCGAAATTAATCAGATACGCTTTTATTAATATTGGATAATATGGATAACATAAAAAACTGGAAAATGAGAAAATACACATATAAATATAAAATTTGCAAATTAAAATACTAACATATATAAAGATAATAAATGAAATGTGTACGATCAGACGGTATACTGCAAGAACTAATCGATGCGATGCTGAAGGAGAGCGTAGTGACGATTACAATTCAGATCGTTCGACCTCAGGTGTAGGCGACGCAACGATTAATTTTATATTAACGCGTAATAAATTTATTCTACCAAATATTATCGGTAATTAAATAGCTTATATTCGTACAGTTACGATGCCGAACGATTATGAGTAAAACAATTAATGTTCATAGCAAAATAACTCTTTACTGACTAGATTTAAGCATTCTTTTTAAAATTATATGTCCACTATTTTCTCGCTAAAATTTTATATAAAATTCATCAAAAATTTATAAATGCAACGGCTAAATGAAATTTTGGCGATAATTAAAAGTAAAGCATATTTAAAAATTTTTAAAGAATTTATTTTAATTGTTAGTCGTTACGGATCTTCGCGAGCAATATCGCCTACACGAATTTTTAACTATTATGTAGTACATATGAAAAATAACGTACACTAACGACTACTCTATAATATCGACTACTAGAGAATATTGAATATACTTTTCTAACGAAATGAAAAACGGCGAGGTTGGCCGCTACACACTTATCTCGTCTGATCTTTATATTCAAAATCCACCGTAGTATGTTGACGATACAACATACATAGCTTAATTCTGTCGAATATCGTTATATGTTCTCGAATTCTATTATCCTTTTTATACTAATCATTGCTATTTATAACTTATCGAGGAAATTTTTGCAATTCTAACGTCTTTATATCGACAATCAGCCTACATTATCATATATATTTCGTTGGCAAATGAACCGATTTTTTTTAACCTTATTTAACATTCAATACATTCCACTACTATAATGAATATTTTTTATTTAATTTTATTTTTAATCATTATTGTTTATTTTCTTATGTAACCCCATGCTCTTAAAACACAATTATATATATATATATATATATATATATATATATATATATATATATATATATATATGAATTATAATATTTGAAGCGAGATCATTGTTCTAAAAAAATGTAATAATACATAAACTCAAACATACCTTGTTCATCACAATCAACTTTACCGAGTACCACGCGTCCTGATTCAGGAAAAGCTTCTGCTACTTTATCAGCAGCTTCATCAAATATGGGAGCCAGTAAATTACTGAATCTACACCAATCGGCATAGAAATTTATTATCACCAACTCATTTTGTGCTGAAAGGAATAACATGTCCAAGAGCACATATTTAATTTATTGAAATAAATCTATCAAAGACCTAAATTTGACTTCACATCTTTATAAATCCAATGTCATTTAAATTCATTTAGTATATGCAAAGAATGAAAAATATATATTTGTTATACACACCCAAAATAGTATCAAAATTAGAACTAGTTAGTTGTACAGCACCAGAATTAACGTAATCTTTCCACACATGTGATACCTAAACATATAAAACAGTATACAATAGAAAAACACTTTATATCTTAAAAATATAAAAGCACCAATGATATAATGTAGTGTTGAAGCAAAAAAATAAGGATGTGAAAAGTGTACTAAAATTCTTTAAAAGCAATGTTTTAAATATGTTTCTATTATTAAATCACTACAAGAAAATTGTTGGTTTTACTTTTACGTCGAATTTTTTATTAATATTTTTTAAAATGTAAAAATTTTTTCTACAATACTTTCCACAAACACTAGAGCAATATTTTCTTACAGCAAAAAGAAAAAATGAGTTCGTTTATGTAAAATATTACTTAATCATAATAATTTTCCAAATGGCCACCAAACCTCAAGATTTCTACGTATACATTACACGTACAACTGATATCAATTTGTTCTCTACAATTAATTTTGTAAAAACTTAGGTGTACGGATAAATGATACTTACAATAAAATTAATCCAGAACAAAACATACGGGTAACTAACAAATGGTAATTTCATTTTAGCTACATAATGCACCATTTTAATATACAAACTACAAACCACATTTCAAAATTCCGAATTATAGAAAAACTTCAACTGATATCCCAGAAACTAAAAAGTTATATACGAAACTAACCGTAACTTATCGGCGACAACTGGTAAGCGCTCATTAGTTGTAAATCAATTCAGCTACAGGGCTGGCATGTTAATTAATAAAAATATTTCAACTGTATAGTGTATAGTAATAGTTTTAAATTCATTGTCTGGTTAAACAATTATGATATAATACGTTTTTAAATTAAAAATCATACATTTTCTCCACTTTTATCAAAAATTAAGCAATGAATATAAATTATTAATTTAACCAAATAAATGTTTAAATGGAACATCTCCATACTGAAGATAATAAAAATATATTTATCGAATTATCTTTTTTAAAAAACAAAAAAATTACAGATGTTATCAGGAGATGGTTCTCTTTGAATTTTTATCAATAAATATTCGTAGTCAAACTACACTGCATTACGATCAATCGAAAACAATAAAAAAATAAATTACCGGTTAAATTACGTCGTAGTGCAGGTTTTGTATTGTGGTCGTTTATTGTTAAATTTAGTTTATAAAGTGAATCCGAAATACTGTTTCAAAATGGAGTCTAAATCAAATATATTTTTGATGTGTGAACAAGGTAGTTATAAAATTCATAAATATGCAACATTAATTTTTGTATTTAACAATTATGCACAAATGCATTAAATTGAAACTGTGTTATAAATTTCGTCTAGTAATTAACACAAAGCCTAATTTGTAACCTGTGGTTATAACTGAAAAGAAAATTTGGGATATTAAATTAAAATTCGCGAATGCTTGACATATAACAATATATAAATTCTACTACAAATGTATTGCGACGTTTATGTTTAATGATAATGAAATATAAAAAAAACATTCGATTTGTTTATTTTTAATTTACGGCTTTTAAATAATATTTCTACTTATAAAACTTATATATTGAAATAAGGATGTTGTTTTACAGCAATAATAAACCTAAGTTCTGATTATTAATTTTCTTCACCTGTTTTGAAAGCATTCCTAATTTACTGCTACATATAACACCGTTTTCATGTTTTTTTATATTACTCTTAAACTCATACAATTTTTAAAAGTAAATTAGTAACTAATTGACATTGGTCTGCGTACGTTACATTAGTATTGCGATATATTTCTTTCCAGATTTAGGAAGTAGCTGGGGATCGTGGAAATTCAGTACTGACGGTCAAACTATGTTAAATATTTCCTATGATGAAAAAAATGATATGTACATCCCGTGCAATAAGGAATCAATTAATGTTGATGTACTTCCTTTGGTAAGATTATTTGTAAAATAATAAATGTTCGTCGTGTTATAGTAATATAAAATTAGGACTCATGCTCGTTAGAACATACAATGGCTCAGAATTAACAAGGCTGTCAACGTATAATTTCAATGACTTCAATTTATACCAAAATAATTTGTGAAATTTACAAGCACAAGAACAATTGATTAACCAGGTTTAAAAATCTAGAGAAAAGTTTTTGTGTTGTGTATTCGAACATGACTATTTCCTTACAACGGATATTATTTATCCATTATGTACTAAAATTGTATTAATAACGGCTTTTTATTATATTTGCCTAGTTTCTCTTTATATAATTTAGGAAAAATCAGAAACCCGTTTAAACAATAAAAATACACCATACAAGGATTCAAATGTATCATAGTTATGATATCTGCTTATTTTCATAAAAACGAGGAAAAATCAGAAAACCGTTACCATAAAAATATACCTTTAAAAATTTCAGAAACATCATAGTTATCATATCGGCTAATTTTCATAAAACCGATATATTTATGGTGTGGTAGTATCAAATAAAATTAAGAGATTTTTTCTTAATAACAGTCCTGGGACTATTAATTGTTACAATCGTAATTTTACAATTAATTTAATAACTAAGTTAAAACACGATACTTAGTATGTATACACATAATGAATACAATTATTGCGGCACACTAGTTCAATGACTAGGTCCTTAACCATATATATTAATTATAAGAATTATAAAACTAGGTCAGCTGGATGCCGACGCTTAAGACGTCGATTGTCCTGTTCCATATTGAGCAGCTGTACAGCTTCCTCATTAGTGTGCTGTCGTAGTCTCCCTTCGTGTTTAGTTGCCATATCCTTTAAGACATCTCTTATGAATGGGATCTGAAGATCGCGATGTATATTGTCATTGCGCAAATATCGATACGCATTAACTGTATTTCGTCTAGCTTGAATTTTTTAAAAATTCGAGTTGCTTGTACATCCCCATAAAGCAGTACCGTATTTCCAAATCGGTGTGATAATTTTTGCTTCTAAAGTAGCAGCTTATGGTTCGTATTTAATAGTGAGTGTGGACCAATGAGCCAGTATAGTTCTTTAGTTTTATTCTTTTGTTT
This sequence comes from Coronaproctus castanopsis, assembly GCA_032883995.1. Taxonomy (NCBI): domain Eukaryota; kingdom Metazoa; phylum Arthropoda; class Insecta; order Hemiptera; family Monophlebidae; genus Coronaproctus; species Coronaproctus castanopsis. The sequence continues at coordinate 298,940,368 of CM065052.1, forward strand.
TTATTGCACCCTGACATGGACTTCCCAAGTGAGTCTTTTGTTTAAGTACATTCCAAGGTACCTTTACAAAAGATGCTTATGGGACCATTAGGTTTCCTAAATATACTCCATAATTTGGATCAACGATTCGGTTAGTAAATGCAATAAGGACCGACTTCAATTCATTAACCTTGATCTTCCAATTCGTTGCCCAATAGCTAATTCAATGATGTGCACGTTGGAATTTTGTTACGGCATCAATCTGTTTGTTATTCACTGCAAGAACTGTAGTATCATCGGCAAATGTCGCGGTTGTAATATCGTCGTCTGTTGGTAGATCTTTCGTATACAATAAGCATAAGGTCGGTCCCAACACGCTGCCATGATGCAGCATTTTCATGTGAAACTCTGAATCGACGATCACTAACATACGATTCCAGTAGGCGACAGAAGTTTCCCGGTAGTAGTCGACTGTGCTTGTATTTAAGGCCCTCGTGCCACATTTTATCGAACGCCTGGACAATATCTAGGAATATTGCCGTAAAATATCTTTTATTCTCCAATGCATTGTTGATTGTTGAAACTACCCGGCACACTTGTTCGATTATGTTATAATGTTTCCTGAAGCCGAACTGATGTGTGGTAAGATCTTCACCAACAATCGGCCACAATCTTTTAATGAGTAATTTTTCCAGTAACTTAGATAATGATGACAATACTGAAATTGGACGATACGATGACATCTTCTAGTTTTCCTGATTTTGAAAACATTATGAAACATATCCTATATGCAAGCATGCATTAAATAAATATGATAACATGACAATGCCCTTCTTGGACAACAACTTAAGTAAACTCGGCGTTATCTTGTCAATTCCCGATGATTTGTAATTAATTTTTTTATTGATATAATTTGCAATTTCATACGTTGTGACTGCAGCTATATGCCGGTTTGCCGCATAAATGACAGTGGTGTCAATATGTGACTGCAAATCGTGAGGTTGGAATACACGCGTGAGATGTTGAGCAAATAACTTTACTTTTTCTTCATCGCGATCACCCAGAAGTGGGGAAACACGAACAACTGGACGGCGCTTAGTATTCGGTGTCTGCATAAGGACTAAGTTACTCCACATTGGTTGCGAGTGTCCGTTGCTGTATTTCATTAATTAATTTGGCTAATTGTCGGCTAATTCGGTTAAGAATTGTTTTATATCACGGATCACAAGTATTGTGCCACTGGCGTCGAGCTTTACGTCTTTCTGTACTTACAGGGTGATATCACATTCCCATTACAAAAACTTTTACCTGTAGATTTACGTGCCATGTACTGCACCTAGGCCAGGTTATTGCATTTAGGTGTTGTTGTTATGGCAGCTTCACAAATTATTTTAATAAAATTTGCAGCTTGCTGTTCTCAGTATTTTTCAATCAGACTTTCAAAATGATTTTCTGATAGAGTTCCTCACGAAAACGTCCCCAATCTGTCCTTTTATTAGTTGACCGTATCACTGTATTACTGAGGTTCAGTAAAACATTGGTATGATCTGAAGTAAAATCCTCAATACTTTCAACTTCTATATAATTGGTGGATACACCTCTTATTATAAAGAAATCGATAAGATCGGGTTTCTTGCGTCGATCTGTAGTTGCTCTACGCGAAGTTCCAATATTGGACTTCAGCTTTTGTATAGCCTGTAACATTTCTCTCCCTTTGCCATGAGCCATAGTTTCACTTATTCTTCGGACTTTACGGTAGCTCCATATTTCATGTTTAACGTTATAGTCGTCTCCAATAATACAGCAATTAACATACTTGCTTATGAACTGTAGAATCGTGCTGTTAAAATGATAAGACGTGTGTTTCTGGTATAGTGACATTGATGTGTAGCGCGTTATAATACAACTATATTTTAAAAGGTACGTTTATCTCATTTATATAATATTATCGTTACGAATAAATTCCATTCAGTATGTCATCCGGTAATAGTAGTGGTATAAAAACAAGGAGCGCTGGTACAAAAAGGAAAGATGATAAACCCCCGTCTCCGTTAAAAGATATAACTCAGACAGTTGAGCAGGCGTTGGGGAATATTGACTTCCAAATGAATGACGAATTTCGAGTTGAACTTACTAATAACATAATGCAGGCGGTGAAGAATACACTGACGAATTTCTTCGTGGAACTTAATAGAAAGGTAACAGATATGAATACTCAAGTTAGTAACAAGTTAGAAGAATTGGAACAATATAGCCGTCGAAATTCGTTGATGATATACGGAATTCCCGAAACAGATAAAGAAGATACGGATGAGTGTATTATGAAACTGGCTAAAGAAAAATTATCAGTAAATGTTCCGATCGAAGCTATTTGTAGGTCGCATAGGATTGGAAAGCGACAAGTAGATAAACTGGGGGGGATTAATACTCGACCAATTGTAGTAAAGTTCGTCAGCTATAGATATCGAAAATTACTATTCAGTAATAAACGATTATTGAAAAATACAAATATAGTAATACGGGAACATTTAACGAAGAGACGGATGAACATAGTACGGGAATTATCGAATAAATACGGTCGTAGAAATGTCTGGACGGAAGACGGTAAAATAAACTGTGTCATTGACAGTGCGTCTAATCAAAGGATTGTGATAAGAACGCTGGCCGATTACGATAAATTGTCATTTAGAATTTCGGAAGAGAAGACGATTTAAAATTTCCCACTCTCGCGTTACGCATTATATCGTCTTATATGAAATGTACTTTATGTTTATTTGTAGTATGTATATGTATATATATTATGAGTGTGGTTGGTATATTATGTATTGGTGCGCATGTATTTTATTATCATTTTTAAGCGTATTTTTGTGTTGTATGTCAGTGTATTTAAAGTATATACTTTCTACCGTTCATTTAGTCACTTCATAAATACTAATACTAGTTTTATCTCTCTTTATGCTATACGCAGTTTTGCTGAAACTATTCTTAAGAGAATTATTACGTGGATTTTTATTTATTTGTCGATATATATTTGGATGTTTGTTACCCTTACGAATTAACATATCAGGTGGTTTTTTGATTATGCAAGGTGGATATATTTTAGGAACTGTTTTACTTCTTTTCCGTTTTTTATATGTAATAGGTTAGAGTTGTCAAATTTCTTACTTAAACTCGTCTATTCTTATTTATTGGAGTTCTTATTTATTCTATTATTTATCGCCAAATTTTCAAACAGTTACTATAATGGGACTTAAAGTGTATTACCAAAATGTTCGGGGATTAAATACAAAGTTAAAAGAACTTCATTTAGGAATGTGTAGAAGTAACTTTGATATTGTAGGATTCACTGAAACTTGGTTAACTGGAAGTGTTTACAACAATGAATTTTTAAATCAAGGTTATTTTGCTTATCGTCGGGATAGAGTTGGTAGGAGGGGAGGCGGAGTCTTGTTAGCGATTAAGGACACATATGTTGCAGAAGAAATTGCGTTTCCCAGTTTTGGGAATATAGATTCAGTTTGGATTAAGGTCAGGAATGTTAGTCTGCATGTACAAACACTTATCGGTTGTATTTATGTTCCTCCTGGTACATCTTGCTCTTGTTATAGCAGATTTTTTTATGAATGCCATAATTTATTATTGAATATGAAAAATATAATTAATATTATGATTATGGGCGATTTCAACTTATCCATCTCTGGTTCGGGTACTCCGCTTGATTATCTTAATAAAAATATTAATTCGCTTTCAAATTTCATTGAAATTAATAATCTCAGTTTAGTAAATAATGTCCTTAATTCGCAGAGAAAAACTTTAGATTTGATCATTACTACTTCCGTTTTGAGTGTTGATGTACAGAGGTCACTTGATCCGCTTCTTCCTGAGGATAAGTATCATCCTGCTCTGGATATCACTGTTCGCTGAGGAAAGCAAACCCTTTAACATTAAAACAAAAAATTTCCCTGATTGATTGGGAACAACTTTATAATATCAGAAATGTAGATGATGCAACTTCTTATTTTTATAGTCTAATATACAATGAACTTCAGAAGCATCTTACCAAGAAATCATCTAGAAAGTCAACATACCCGCCTTGGTTTACCCCAAAAATTGTTCGTAAACTAAAACTGAAAACTAAGTTTAGAAAATCCTATCGTAGAACCCGCAAGGAAACTGATTATTTTAAGTTTAGTAAACTACGGGCTGAAGTTAAAAAGCTAATAAGGAATTCTTATGATGATTATATTCTTAAGACCGAGGCTGGTATTCAAAAAAAAACACTAGCAATTTTTGGGCTTTTGTTAAATATAGACGTCATGATCGGCTACACCCTAGCGGAGTAAAATACAAAAATATAGATCATTGTTCTAGTAAGAATATTTCAAATGCTTTTGCAGAGTATTTTTCATCTGTTCATGTGACTGACAGCTTCATGACACTTAAAACCTCTTTAATTAAAGATGGAAGACACTTAAAACTTGCTCCAATCACCATAAATGATTATAAAAAATCTATTAAGATTCTGAAACCTAAGTGGAGTGTCGGGCCTGATGGATTACCGGCAATATTGTTTAAACTATGTTCGGTAGAGTTTGAAAAGCCACTTATATACTTGTTCAATCTTATTATTGAAACAGGTAAATGGCCTGTATTGTTAAAAACAGCTAAGGTTGTTCCAATTTTCAAGTCTGGTGATCGTTGTGCAGCTGAAAACTATCGTCCTATCTCCCTACTATGTGTACCCAGCAAAATATTAGAGTCAATTCTATATGAAAGATTGTATAAAATTTTTTTGCCTAGAGTTGTTCCTGAACAGCATGGTTTCTTAAGGTCTAGATCTACTACAACTAATCTTGTTACATATACAAAATTAATTACTGACTGTTTGGAGCAGCGTCTTCAAGTTGATTGTATTTATACGGATTTTAGTAAGGCTTTTGACAAAGTCAGCCATAGTTTACTTCTGGTTAAGTTACATAATTACGGATTTTCTGACGATTACATACAGTTATTTAGATCTTCGCGTGTGTGTTACGTATTATTTAACGGATACCAGTCCCAACAATACACTCCTACTTCCGGAGTACCACAGGGGTCTAATTTGGGTCCGCTATTATTTAATATTTTCATAAATGATATAGGAATTAACTTACATTCAAAATTTCTATTATTTGCGGACGACTTAAAAATTTTTAGATCAATTAAAACTGTTAGTGATTGTGAATTGTTGCAAGATGATTTGTGTAGAATGGTGACATGGAGCGATAATAATTATTTACCTTTTAATTATAAGAAGTGTGCTTATATTCGATTTTGTCGTACAAAAAATAAATGTCTCTTTGATTACTCTATGGGTAATGTTCCAGTTTGTAATGTAACCTGTGTTCGGGATTTGGGGGTTTATATTGACAACGAGCTTAAATTTGCAACTCATATTGGTAATGTTACCAAAACTGCTTACAGAACTATGGGTTTCATCATTAGAAATTCATGCGTATTTCGTGATCCTAGGACTCCGCTGTTACTATTCAACACTTTTGTAAGATCGCAATTAGAATACGCATCTGTGGTTTGGGATCCTTTCTACACTAAATATATTCATATGGTGGAAAAAGTTCAATCTCAGTTTTTGAGGTATATTTATTACCGCCAAACTGGTGTCTATCCAACATTTTTAAGTTATAATATTTTATGTGATTTCCTAGATATTAAATCCTTGAGTGCTAGAAGAAAGATAAGTAAGTTGAGGTTCCTGCATGATCTTTGTAACGCTCGCATAGATGACAATTATTTATTATCTACAATTTCATTTATGGTTCCCAGTGTTAATAATAGGTCACATCGTATTTTCTATGAATCGCATGCTCGTACAAATCTAGGTTACAACTCACCACTTTTACCCACCTTACGTCTATATAATAACATACTAAATATTTATCCACAGTTAGATATTCATTTCGATAGTAAATTTGTATATAATAAATTTTTTTAGACTCTATATTTCAGTTGTTACTTTTCAGTAAGTTTATTTTATTTTGTTCATATGTGCGTGCCCCGATGGAGAGTTTGTTTACATGAGAGTATGGGTGTATGACTGGTATATTTCTGTGTTTTTTTTTGGTGCTTTTCGGATGGTGTGCTTGTATGTGGGTATTGTATTTCATTAGAATCATTTTTCCGTTTGTATTAGTAATTTTTTGTTTTCAATCTAAATATTATTTATATTACTTAGCGTGTTGTGTGAGTGTGGTTCAGTTTTATTTTTGTTCATACTTTTACTTTATAATTATTCTGTAAGAGCGTACACTGTAATTGGCGTTATGCTGTTGTGTACGCCGTATTGTTTTGTAAATAAATAAATAAATGTATTGTTGATATTTAAGATTACGCTGTTGTGGAAAATACGCAGCAACGACATTAATTTCTGTTTTATTGAGATATATTGCTACAGCTGTAGCTTGAACGTAATTTTTACAGAATTCATATTTTAAGTAATGTCTAATATTTCCTTTAATAATGACCGCTGATCCTACGTGGGCTCCACCATCTGGATGCGGTGTATGATAAATTATGTATCCCTCTCATTCTAGGATAGTTAGTTGTAGTCTAGTGTGTGTCGGAGATGAGCACTATATCGATTCTATTTTGAAATAGTAATGTCTCAAAATCTTGAAATCGATTCTCGAGGTCGTTTTTGCGTTCCATGTTATTATTCGTAGTATAGATTCTATCGTTTCATACGTTTTGGATTAAGATTATTATTTTTCTTTGATGTTCCATTTGTTTTGGGCGTATATTGTTCAGCCTTATGCAAAGTTTCTAATTTTCCGAGACGATCTACAGTATTACCAATTTTTTCAGTAATGGTAGCCAAAGATTTACAACATCTGCTAAAATAGTCTCATTAATATGTTGTTCTTTGAGTATCTGATTGCAAATTAAAGTATCAGTCTAAATTAAGAGATTAAGTGTTGGTATTTTATTGAAAACGGGACTTTAGATATCGACAAATACTCATTAATGTTACGTGTAATGTTTGTTTCTTCATGAAATAAATATTTACGTATATCTTTATTTTACAGAATGAAAAAGCCAATATCGAAAATCCTGGGGGAAAATATTGTACATTGGAAGATAATGAGAAGAATGATAAAAGTATTTTTTTTTCTACCATTTTTAATAATGTTAACAAATATTACCCATATATACATTTAAATTTCGTTTTTCGTAGGTATGGACTGTGCCCATGCAACGGAAATTACAGGACGTATATTGAAGCACTTAAAAAATGGTGATCGACAGAAAGTTAAGGAAACTTTTGACGAATTAAAAACAACCGACTTGGAAATTGTATTAAATTGCGTGATGAACGAAATAAAAGATAATATCAGTTTGAAGTCCAACTTACTTTTGGCTTTAATTACGTCCGTTAATATCATTGTTTCAGTTGTAATGCAACAAATTATTTTACCTTGGGTAATTATGTTTTGTATTATATAAAATAAATTATCTCATGTTTAATTGAAGTACACTTGGCACAATTTTAATGAGTTGCAAATGGTGGATTCTCTCCAAAAATTAATTGTAATACTAAAGTATTAAGGTTAAGAGTTAAATTTCTCGTATAAAAACGAAAAATTTATAATAATCATCGAATGCTAGTAGCAAGGTGAGTCTAAATACAATATATACGATATATTTTCAAAAAACAGGAGGAAATTCGGAAACAAAATGGAAAATAATATAACTAGTTAAGTTTTTCGAATAATTAACATATTTTATAAAATTGTCAGAAATTTCAAGTGCGACTCGGTGGCTTATATGTATTAATTATTAGATAAAATATTTAAAATATTACAATTTACACGATGTGTAATTTAACATTTAATAATTAATAAAATTTATTTTCACTTTTTTTTTTTAGTCTGAGGTATGTTGCGATAATGCTAGCTATTTTATAGATAATTTAGTCGAATTTGTCGGTAAATTTCCAATGATCGCTACAGAAGAAATTATTTTTCCTCTTTTAAAAAGTTCACAATCTATTTTAGTTGAAGATCAAAAGTTGCTTCTTGATGTTATGAGCTTTCTCCCATCCTCTAATTGGGTAATATTATTAATGTAAGTATATTATTGATACTATTTTTTGTGTATCACAAAATATAATTTTTTAATATTTTTTATACTGACTTTGACCAATTTTAATTTGTATTAGGTCGGGGTATAATCATCTCCGTCGGATAGGGCTGGTTAGCTCGAGTACTTGTCATTACCCGTTTAACTCTGACTCAGTCAAAACCAAATATTAACCACGCAATCTTTTACTGTAATTTTTACAGTACCAACATTTTTTTTTAGTTTTTTTTTTTAAACATTAATAGACTTAAATATCTTCCCACCATGTCCTATTGTTTATCTTTAAATAACCTTCATGTATTAATAGCATTGACCCTATATAAATATATATATATATATATATATATATATATATTATTATTTTGTTATTTTTACACCCTTATATCTTCCAAAATGGGCTAGCATTCAGAGTACTAAGTATAAGATGAGTGCGCATATGATGTTACACGAAATGGGGTGCCACTGCCTTTTCCGTGGTAGCTAAGCATCGCATAATGATGAAAATATATATATATCTATGTATGTATGTATAAAGTTGTCGCAGTGGCGTAGTTGCTAGAGTGATCGATTGTCAACTCGAGGGTAAGGAGTTCAAAACCAACACGCGACACAGAAAGTTGTTTATCACTATTTAATTCTTAATTATCACGGAGAAGGCAGTGGCACCCCACTCCATGTGACATCATATGCGTGCGCATATAGATAGTGCCTTGAATGCTAGCTCATTTTGTAGGTAAAAATAAACGTACAATAGCTAGTAACGACGTCGACAACGAACAATACGACGACGATGATGATATATGTATAAATTTGAAAAAAAAATAATTTAAATATTGTATTTCTTAATATATTTATCAACGTATAGTTTATATATTTTTATTTGGCGTATGGTAGATTTCGGTATAATTTTTATACTTTAAAAATATGAATATCAAATTATTTAAGAATTTCACGTTATTACCCAATATACAAGTCCAATAGATATGCTAAAATTTGTTAAAAAAAAAAAAATGTGTAGGTAATCGAATTTTTTGAAAATTATTTACACATTACATTATTCTGTATTTAATTCTTCGTTCTTATTTCGATATTGTTTTATACTTAAATATGACTAAATATTTCATAATGGATCTATTTTGTTTTATCTCGGAATTTATCTTTTAGAAATATGATTTTTTTTTATTCTATTATATATAGTTCGAGTCTAATTTATCAGTCGACAGATACGATCGCGTTTCACAAACGTTGTAATACTATATTTGATTACTGATTTCCTGATATATACAATAATCTATAAAACATTCCGAATTAGTATATCAAACATCTGTATCATTATAAATATATTTTACGCTCTAAAAATATGCGCTAATTCGAATAAAACATGATTATTTTTTTTATAGGAAATACATTGATTATTTAGAATATTCTATTCAGCCTTGGCAGCTACCAATTTTACTAACGCTTACCGATGAAAGTATGGAAACATTAAACGAAACGCGCGTTTTAGAGCAGCTAGTTAAAACATGCGCAAATTGTGTGACGGAATATATGTCGAACATAAATTTTGGCAACATATTAATATCGATTGCGCGTTACGATATTTTAACCGATAACATGAAAGAATCGATGCGTACAATTGCGGATAATATGACGGGTATAATTAAAATAAAAGTTTTAAAAAGTCTTAAATAGAAAGCAAATTTTTATTTATTAAAAACTGTTTACTATTACAATATTATTATTATTATTTTTTTTATATTGAAATATATAATATATTTTCGTGTGAAACTTTTTCCTTATATTTTTAATAAAGGATATATTTCTGTATGTTATATTATTGTTTTCTCAAAAGTTTAATAAAAGCATCCCTAGGTACTTCAACTTTACCTATCATTCTCATTTTTCGCTTACCTTCGGCTTGCGCTTGTAATAATTTTTGTTTCCTAGATACATCACCACCACCATGCTGAAATAAATATAATAAATTCGATATAAATTATTTTACGCGTAATCTGCAATGGTTTTTTTTTTTTAGGCTAATGAAATCGGTTATGATCATATTTTATGAAAATGACATTTCGAATACCATACGTATTACTACTAATAAATATTAATTAAAATACTTTAAAGGTTTATTTCTATTTCAACTATACAGGTTGAAGATTTTCATTACAGATACAATGTCCCGAGTAAATTCGTTTACTTAAAACTAGCCTAAAAGGTTTTATTAATTAAATGTATTTTTTACTAATAAATTAAAAATAAACTTACTATCCTCCAGGTAACGTCTTTTCTGTAAGGTTTAATATTTTCTCTTGCTACAATTTTTGAACCGACACATGCTTGAATAGCAATCTTAGACAAATTAACGCATAAATTAACAATTATCATACAATTGTTAGTAACGTATAAAAAGAAATAATAATTAAAAAAGACAGTAAATGATTATTTTTATATATATATATATATATATATATATATATATATATATAAATAAACAGAAAACAACAAATTACCAAAAATTGTTGACGGTTAATAATTTCCGTTAATTTAAGGCAAACGTTCCGACCTACGGTTCGTATATTTTGATTGTGTACTATCAAGCTAAGTTCGTCCACAATTTTGCCATTCAACAATATATCCATCTGTTTATTCATTAATTAAAAAAAAAAACTATAAAATATATATATATATGTATATGTGTGTATGTAATTGTTCTAGTTATTCGATATATGGATATATGTAATTGATTGTTCTAGTTATTCGATTTAATCATTGAACTATTGAAATTCAAAACAGTAAATATTTCACGAAGTGACAAAACTTTAGGACGCATTATTAATATTATAAAAATAACTATTATTAGAAATGTATACTCATCAGCTATTAACTACAAAAAATTCGTTATATCTTTACAGAATTCGGTCTACACATTTACTTTTTTACAGCATTATCGAAATATTCTAATTGGCAATATAAAATAAACTATATTCGAAAATATATTATTTTCATAAATTTAAGATCCTTTTACGTATTAATTAATGAAAATATGAATATTCGAACTCTGACGAATAGCGGCATATTGAAAATTCGTAATAAAATCATTTGCATTCGTTTACAAAAAGAACAAATATTAACGAGTTACTTTTTTTTTTCTAATAGGCACCACGTAGAGTCCACTAAGTAAATACATTTGTAGTAGATTTCTAATTTTATAAAAAATCCCTTCACATTTTTACATTTTGCAAAGAACTAACATAAAAAAAATGGTACATACGTACATTTTCTTTTTAACTTACATCAACTACCGCAATAAAAAAAAAAGTATTCTAAAAATATATTTTTACTCGAATTCACCGGCCACAATGTAGAAGCACATGGAAAACGTTTATGCTGCGTGCAGACACACAGGACCATCAAATATGTTTCATTCCATTAGTAGTCTGTAGTATGTTCGATAGTTCCTTTTCAAAAGAAGAAAGAGTGTTTTTTTTTCATCTCGTCACAGTTCCGAAAACTGGATATCCCAATTATCAAATAATGTAAAAATGAAGTTGAATTTCAGACCCTTTTTCCGGAATTATTAAAATGATTGAGATAGGTTTTGATTATTTTCGAATGAACATTCGATGAATTATTAATTTAATTAAAAGTGAGATAACTAAAGAAGATACAAGCTGGAGGGAAACAATTTGACTTGCTGCATTTTTCAGGTAATTATATTGATTTTATTATTAAAAGTTATAGTTATTACTGAATATTATATTTGTAATTATACTTATTAATAAAAATAATAATTTGTAATTCATTTTAATATTAATAAAAATGAAGATTATAATTAATCTATTCGAGATTTACAACTGTTCGTATCTCCTTGTTCAGTTTTTCTAATATGTATGTCATGCTTTCATATAAGTGCATGGTCATGCCTAGATGTCGATGCGTTACTAGAAGGTGAATGCGTAAACGTCGACGTGACAGATTAGCAAATAAAGTCGTCAGTTCCACTTGCAGTAATTAGACAGTCCCTTAAACGTTTTCCGCGTTACTTAGAAGGAAATGATCGACGCCATCAAACTGATGTTTCTTTTCATTTTTACTTTTTAAATATTCAAATATTTTAATAGTACATTGCATCATATTTTATTTTTCGTTTCTCGGATGATGTACGCGAGGTATGTCAATAGTTGGTATTTCAAAATGACACTTGATTAATCGGTTGCGACTTACTTTGTTCATCATAGTTACTGCTTGTTTGACTTTGAAAACTATCTAAAAATTTAATTTGCTCAGTCGATGAAAATTTTGTATTTTATAAAACGGTCATTAAATGGGCTAAGGAGAGAGCATGGAGCACCTTGGTCGATGGAAATACATTCAGTAAACAATATAAAATACTAAAAAATCACAAATATACTGGATTTGACGACGGAGACGAGTATATTAGTGAGAAAAACAAAATCTCGAAACCTTTACACAGCATACTATTTCGACAAGGTAGTTACGATGAAGAAATTAAAGATTATATGAAAGATATTCAAAAAGATTTGGACGTACCTTATTTGTGGCCAGATGACATCAAGCAACTTTTACTTGCTTTTAGTAACAAATCACCTGAAGTTGACAATCGATATAAATTTAAAGTCCTGCAATAATTATTATCCTACGCAATCGAGAATGTGGATGTCTGAAGGAAAATACGTTTCCAGATATCATAAAGACAGATAGAATAGTGCTACTTCAACTTGCCAACATCGTATAGGCCAAGAAGCGTGCTTATGTGCTGTCGAATGTTTATAAATTTTTTTTGCATCAATAGCTACATTTGAGGGTTAATCGTCTATTATCAAATGACCAATTTGAAGCGATAAACAATAAATCTACGGGAATGGCTCTACAGCGGTCCGTAGGGTTAATTAATAATAAAATTAGAAACTAAATACACGATCCCAGTTTCATTTAACATAACAAAGACATTCGACTGTGTCAGTCTTTACAAACTACAGATGCACAACTGTCAGATTGGCTATTGAACATATTGACTCAGTATTTAGTTAATGGTGGAAGTCTTCTAAATATTAATGATAAGAATATAATCATATACAAGAAGAGTGGTATGCGTCAGGGGTCTGTTGCTCTTTAATATTTATATGAGGCCTATCCACAACTGTTAAAATAAAAATATAATTAATCCTAATATTATCGCGTGGAAAGCAATGACGAACCACCATAAAAGCGCTAGTAATAATATAGGTACACTACAAAAACAAGCGGGGCTGCATTGTGTCGTGACAACAAAGCGATTACGATCAGTTCTCCCGGTTGTTTGTGTCTACACTAACGCCATATTATGATTGACTTGTACGCTATTTATAGGTAAGTAGTCGCCTACCCCGAATATGGAGACGGCAGTTGATGACTATTAAAGTAGTATCGTATTAAAATAATTAAGTTTATCATTATTAATTTGAACAATATTTCTTAAGATCCTAGTATTTTCATAATTTTACTTATACATATAACATAAACAAATCTCTGACAACCGAAGTAAATTAGTTTATTGTTATTAATTGAAACATTATTACTTTTCATGATTTCATTAATACAAATTTTCAATAAATTAATTGTTCATATATCAACTAAATATTCATTATTAAATGATGGTTCCGGTATCTACATACAGTCTCTGAATGCCACTGGTCTTTATTTTTTAAATGTTTTAGGAATTCCAGTTATGTGCAATCCTTATTTAATTATCTTCGTTTAATCGAAAATAAATTTAATATTTAAAAAAAAAAAAAAAACGCAATCTAAATATTGAATAAGTTTATACAGCGGCCTTTAAATTTTATTATCGGTATTATTTTGTTTTATTACTATAAGTGTGTATTCATTATTGCACAGCCTGAAGATTGCTAATACCGGGGATTAATACTGACAATGTCGTACTTTATTATTAATAATAAAAAATCCAGCGTATTATGTACCTTCACTAGATTCGATATCACGTATCCTTTCGGTTCGTAATCGAAACTAGCATATCCGGATGTGATAGTTTTCAATCGGTCATGAAAATCCACTATAATTTCGTTCAAAGGTAATTGAAATTGTATCATTACCCTAGTGTTGTCTAAATACGTAATATTTTGTTCTACACCTCTTCTTTCGTTGCACAAAGATATTATGTCGCTCGTATATTCCTCTGCGAACAATAAAAAAAAAAATGAATTATTAGAATTTGTACGAGAATTTTTTTCTCCTCTTTTTGCGGGAGGTGGAAAGGGTGGCATTGTGACCCTCGTTTCTAATCCGTCTAGTGATCGATTTTCTTTACAAAATTATAAATTATAGTGCGAAGTAGTTCTAAGTGAAATACAATTAGCCAAATTTACTAGCGTATTTGTGACGAAAAAATGTTCCATATACGATACAAAGTAATTCGAGGCGATGAACGGTATACAGTAATATTTCGCGGTATGCAATACTTTTTAATTTTTGCTAGATAATTTTTAACTCGTCGTTCATACTTATGTGGTTTTACCGATTGCGAATAGGTCACACCCGGGCCTAATTTTTTTTCAGACCCGAATTATGGGATACTTTACAAAAATAATTACATGTATACTCTCTCCTTAATGGTAACTACTATATTTAACTGTAATAAATATAAACACTATCGAGGTACCTCCTTTGAACAGTTGATCTCCCTATACTATATAAGATCCCCTTTGTATTTTTATTTATTTATATATACGGTTCACATAACAGCTAAAGTAAATAATTTAATAAAAGTATAGGAATACACACTGGAGAATTTACACACACAAGGAAAAAATGTACACATACACACACTCGCTGCACTGGAAAGTAACCCGAATACATACAGTAATGAAAATTTCAAACGTATTTTCTGTATAGGTATAAGTATTACAATAATTTAAAATAAATAAAAAAATAATAACATTGTATCAGCGGTCACGCTGATCAAATTTTCCGATATTAATTATAGGTCAGTAATCCAGAACCATATATTTTTTTCAATCATTTTTTTTAAACGTTTAAACAACGGATTATCATATTTAAAACAAATAACCGAGAATGAGAAAGAAAAATTTTTTAGAATCAAAAAGAAAACTTGAAGACATCAGAAGGTATAAAAATTAAAAACACGAAAGGATAAAACCACAAATTTATAATAAATAATTTTTTAATTATATTTGTAGACTTTTAACTAAAATTACATTACTTTTTAACATTTAACGATTCATCAATTTTAATTGTCTGCGTTCGTCCATAGAATATTACAAACCTTGCACGCGCACATATACATTAAACTTTAAAAATTTACGTACGTGGAGTCATTATCGTTCCTAGAATGATAGGTTCGGATATAGTTTCTATCAATTTGGGATCCGGTAAGTCTAACGGATTTGATATCAGAAGTTCTTTACTTTCAAATTTTTTCAGTGCAGAGTCTTTAACAACGACTATAATAAACAAACTATATATAATATACACGTCTATCTAAAAATAGAACGAATAAAATATTCAGCGTACAACATTATATATGATGTACAATAATTTGCGTATCCTTTATTTATATACATACTATTATTAGAACTGTTTACCCGAAAGTATTAATCGTAATTATAAATGTTAAATGAAATAAAGTGATGATAATGAGATTGTTCAAATATGTAAATTAAAAAAATATATATAAAACGTAATTATCAACTTAAGATCATGGAGTCAGTATTATTTAGCTAGTGTCAAATACAAACTATTATCTACGATCTTATAAAATAACACCTAGTTCTTATCGTGGTGCATATTTAATAGAAAGCTGATGAGTTATAATTGTTTAATTCAATGGGTTAATTTGGTCCAAATAGGGTTTTCCAATAAGGATGGGTCAGGTCTATTATATTTGAAATAAAACAGGCTGTGTATCAGGATCTTTTGTTTGAAGGACTCTACACATAGAATACAACAGCTCCACCACGGGATTTGATGGTAACACGCATCCTATTGATCCAATTTTCAATGATTCTGTCGCATAGATTTGGCTGAATTTTATCGATAGCATTGGGTCATGTTGATCTAAACGCATCGGTCGATTGCGGCTTATTGGCATATGCTTGCGACTTCCGGAAACCCCATAAGAAAAAGTGTAGCAATGTTAAAAAGCACAATCTATTTAGATTTACGTATAAGCTACACCACTCCGAAGAAAAAAAAATTCTACAACGGAGAATACGAAGTAATACAAGCAACTCGAACAAAACGCTCGCTGTGATAAGATCTGTCTGAAATAAAGATCTCCAGACAGACGAAAAACCATCAAATTTTACTAAATACTCGTAGGGGAAAATAAAATTTTAATCTATTCGTCGAATCCAGAGAAGCGAAGAATATTTAAAGTCTTTATTATCATGCGGAAAGCGTGAAACGAACAGAAGCCTTGGAAATGCATATACTCAGAAGAAAATGGTAAATTCCATGGACAGAAAGAAAGACTAACAGATATGTGCTGGAAAAAAGTGCGCTGGAAAAACCGATGTTGGTACAGGACATAATACATCGAGAATGTAAATATATTGAACACAAAATCAGAGAAGGTGGCGTCTTTATGATTGCGTTACAGGGAAAAATAGAAGGAAAGGCAACCGATTTTTGAGAAAAGAAGAAAGTGGTAGACATAATAAATGGTGCTACTAAAGGATGTTCGTCTGATGTAGGCTAACTCCTGCCAAGGACATGCCGCTAGAAGAAGAAGATTACCCGACAGTTATAAAATATTTCGATTTTATTCGCCACACTGTGTATAGAAGTCTGCGTACTTAGCAACGTCTGTAAATGAGATAAACCAAATATATGAAAACATCCGAAAGTAACAAAGAACATGATCTCTGAGAAAAGAAAATTATGTGAAAGCGATAGAAATCCCATTAATAAAACTATCCTAAATAGAGCAGCTAGACAATTATTAAAATCTCGTCTAGAACTAAAAAACGAAATTTTTCGAGAATATATAAAAACCTAACTCCGACTAAAACAACCGATGACAGCTTGTGGAAGGCTGCAAAAAGTATAAAAACAGATCACATCTATCAGTGTCCCCTCCTTATGAAAATGGAAAACAATGATCACGAATTGAATAATAAAAAACGGACGTCTTTGCTGAATACCTAGCAGAAATATTTGAAACACACAAAAATGGAAATTCTATTCATGAAGAAAAATTAGCGAAATATCTATAGCAGCATTCCAGATACCACTTCCTATTAAACTAACATCGCTTATGGAAGTAAACGACCAAGCACCTAGATATAAAGAAAGCTGCTGGACACGACTTAACTGCAAAAAAATTGCCGAGGAAAGCTATTATTTTAATAACACACATTTTAAACGAAATCTTTTCCGGTACAGCGGCTTCAAAATGAAGTGTCCTTTTACAGGTTAATTAGCCTGCTACTGATTCTCTCTAAAGTATTTTAAAAACTCCTTCTCGGGAAAATTAAACCAATTCGCGACGAAAGTAAAGTGACACCGGACTATTAGTTCAGCTTCAAGAATCATCGTAGCACCATTGAACAAATACATCGAATAGTCGACATCATAAACAAAAGTTTTTGGGAAAAGACGTATTTTTCAGTGGTATTTCCCGACATCGAGAAGGCTTTCGATAAAGTCTGGCACGTTGCTATATCGTACAAATTAAAACTTACATTCTCTTAACCCATCGCGATAACAATTTAGCAGCTGAGCAAATTCAAAACCATCTATTACACGTAGAAAAATGGTTTAATCTATGGAAAATCAACGTTAACGAAACAAAATGCATGTTTTATTTACTTTAAATAAAAATGAAAATTTACCGATTATAGACTAACAACTGGCCAATCGTGTAACGTAAAATATCTTGGATTACACCTTGATAAACGACTCACCCGGAAAAATCATGTTATTGCCAAACGTAAACAGCTCAACATTATATATCGCCACATCTACGCACTGGCTGATGGGCAAATATTCGATAGTGTCGCATGAAAATAAACTATTATTTTATAAAGCAATTTCAAAACCAATTTGGTTATACGGTATCCAAATTTGGGGTACAACAAACAATAGACATAATACACAAATTCCAATCTAAAGTCTTGCGAAATATCGTGTCAGAAGGGTATGTTCGCAACGGGTTCTCCGTATACCGACCGTTAAAGAAGTAATCAGAAGCTATGCTGGAGGGGGATACCTGCATTGGGCTTGAAACCCACATCAGTAGCAGCCAACGAAGTTGATTTATTATTATTATTTTTTTTAAACCCATCGAGACGAGTAATAACAAAAGAGTTTCGTTGTTAATAATTAAAATTCTATACAACTTGACGACCTATCAAATAGAACTTGTAAGAAAAAACAAGAACCAATGAAATTTTAATAATCTTGTCGTGTTATATTTGTATCTTCAAAAAGAATTCGAAGACACCTCATTATTTTTAAAACAGTTTCCCTCAATTGCGACAAAATTTTTCACTCGAGAATAATTTATTGTATTCGAAATTATACGAGGGTAGCACGTTTACTAGACATAGTAGTAGATGTTAACAAATTACGTAATTATTTTTAAAATAAGAAATCAAAATTACCTTTATACGTGACACTAGGAGCTGTCATGATAGTTTGGGCGTCGTATTCTTGATCTAAACGCTGATTAAACACCTCCAAGTGAAGTAAACCTAAGAATCCAAGACGCCAACCTTTACCCAATGCTGGGCTACCTCAAATATTAACAGCTCGTTATTTTGTGATAAGAAAATATGTCTCAGAATAGAATAGCTAATAAAAATCAGTACTACATTTACGTACCGCACGTTAGAAACTCCACTTTAATACTAATTAAGACCAAATTAAATTTTCGACCAATTTTTTATTAAAATAAAAAGAAAAACACAGCGAACGTAAACATAAAAAGTTCATATAATGTTCATTTTAATACAGGAAAAAATATATATTTTTAAAATGTAAAACGCCACCTAATCAAATTTTAAAGTAGTCGCCGGTAATTAAAAAAAAAAAACTATAAACAAGGTATGGACGATAACCGTAATATGAATATAATGGAAACAAAATGCGGTACATCTTTGTTTATTATACATAACAGAATTTTATCGAAATACCACGAATAAAACAATATTTATTTAACTTTAATAAAATACCGAATCTCACAACTGGATGAAAAATTACTCTAGATATGGAAATCTGCTTATATTCTTAATTCCTCGTCATTTTATTATCGTAAACTTTACGTTCGGAATCTGTTATTTCGATTTCTTATTAACGCATCAAAATCCGATAATTTTACATTTTTCATACCTTTCACGTTTCAACAATTACCTATTTACCGCGGTCTACATTGATGGATCCAAAACTAACGATCACACAAGTGTCACTTTTTATTTTCCTACTATCAATCCCATCATAAAATTAAATATTGTCTATTTTTACTTCAAATCATATATTGTCTGTAGTCTTAAATTACTTCCTACAAAATCGTACGCTTTAAAATATGTTCTGATTTGATAAGTAGTCCCGTAGTAATAAAAGCGCTCCATTTTAACCATTCTAGTAATATCATAAACGGACTTAAAAGTATATTATTTAACAGTCTGGTACTGTATTCTCCGTAACACTTGCTTGGATTTACGAGCATTCTAATGTTGATTGTAAATTAGGATCCGGCCAGGACTTTTACGCAGGTTTTGATTTATTTACTTCCCGCACACTGTATCTATATGTCTATCAATTATAATAACGTTCCGCGAAGAATACAAACCTCTTCAATTAAACCGAACATTTCTCATACAAAAAAAAAAAGAAGTTAAAATCACTAAAATGTTTCTTTATGAAAAATCGCAAAGCTTTTCGGCTGTTAGACCATTATCAAATGAATATTTAAAAAAGTAAAAATATAAAATGCAAAATATTAATTTCAGATTGCAATTTATAAAAATCAACAAAAGAAAAACAGTATTAATTAAACAATCTGACAGTGTAAACAACACAATCAGTAATATAACATTTTTTTGCATAAACAATTAAACAATAGCTAGTAAAATAAGCAAAAAATTTTATTACTGATGGTTGGTTGGTTGATTGCATTGTTTATCACATTGTTTTGTTTTTAATTTTACTGATTTTTGTAAATTGTAATCTAAAATTCATATTATTTCATTTTATATTTTTATTTATTTTTTAATATTCACTTGATAATGGCCTAACAGACGAAAATCTTTGTAATTTTTTATAACAAAAAATTTTAGTAATTATAAATTTTTTTTTGTTTATTTTTTAAAAATTAATACAATGCACATTCTTCGAGTTTCTCATTATCAACAGTTCATTAATATTTCTATTTCTATACAACCCCTTCTTATTATAATTTCAGAAACAAGACTTGATGTCTCCTTAATCAAAGTTAAATTGACTCCTTTCCCATATGCTCATGTTATTGATGTTATCACAAACGCACATCAACATCTTTTTTGAATAATTCAAATCTCATTTCGTTCGAGAACTACGTATCAATTTAACTTAATCGCGTTTATCTTAATTACATATTATCAGAATTTCCAAGGTTTTTAATATTTTTAAAAGTTTATTGTTATAATAGGCGAACAATTTACTCTGATGTCTAATTGAATTTATCATATCAAAATTTACAGGCGATGCTTACCAAGATTCTTCATGAGAAGTTACAGCAGAATCGGTTAATAATAACTGTTCCAGAGCATTGCGCAACTGTTGATACTGACCAGATTCCAACGGATATAAACCGGCGAAAACAACCGGTCGAGCAGGTTTAAATTCCGGGAATGGTTCTACCGGATGATTTTTCAAATAAAATGTGTCGCCTATATGAGCTTCCGAAGGTGAACGCATGTTACACTTCACGTAACCGATTTGACCAGCTTTCCTAGAGTATCCAATTATGTTTAAAATTAAGTAAAACTCTCAAAATTAATATAAACATTATTTTCGAAAAAACGTTACTATTATTTTTCGTCTATCTAGAAATATTTTTACTTCAATACTTTTTAAGTATTTTTTTCGATATTAAAGTGGACTTCGTTTTATTACATAGAAAATAAAACCAGATAAACAAATTTATATATATATATATATATATATATATATATATATATATATATATTAAGTCTTACAGAGATTTCTTTTTAATTACGCGTATATGCCAATTTGAAAGAAAATGGTAAATTTCAAAACCCTGTTTTAAAATAACAATTAAAAAATATTAATACTTAAACCAAAACTAAAATCTGTTATATTCGTTAATTTATATTTGCGAATTTTCTCATATTACATAATCTGGTGATCCGGTTCATCGATAATAATGAACTGTTTTAAAGTGAAATTGTAGATTTATTAGTTAAAGCGAGCGCTTCTAATGGTGTAATATTCTCTTTAGTTCATGATACCGTACATTTCATATAGTCGAAACATAGGAAATTTTGGGAATAGACATATTTGGAGAATATACAGTCATCCGTTACTCAGTAATATCAATTACAATCATCTGTTCCTTAATTTCAATGGCTCTACTTTTTTAGAAACATTAAGCGTAAAATAATTGTACTTATCAGCAGACTGTGATTTGGTTATGCGATTTAGAGAAACTCCTTACTGCTATCTCCATACAGGACGCGCAATATGGAATGCAGATCATGTATTTTTCGAATGCATTTCTTTAGTAATGTTACGTTTTGAACTGCGCTCGACATATAACGGTTCTCCATACAATGCGTTGTTCCTTCTTCATCTTCAGAATTTAGGACATTGTGATGTTTCTAGAAAAGTTGTCCACGTTTATAGTAGTTCGTACGTACAATATCACGTTGGATAAACAGTAAAGGCATTCCATTTTTTTAAACGAAATGGCGAATATATTATGTTTATTTCAATTCCCTTTTTTTTTTTTAAAATTACATTATATTTATCAACATACAAGTTTTCTTTGATGCAGTGTGTATGGTTTTCTTGTTGTTTGTTACTTTAATCACTGTAATTAATTCAAATATATCACAAATTTTTGTTATTAAGTTATATTCACTCATATAAAATAAATAAAAACTAAAAAAAATATATATATCTTTAGTATATTATCTTAAAAAATAAGTAACATTATTTATAAGTCCTGTTTGCATTGCATTACAAAATTTATATTAATTTCTTATCTATTATACACCTCTTTGATTAAATTGATTTAATTCGTTTAATTTATGTAACCATTATTTCATATTAATCTCGTTATTGGTATAATTTTTTTGTCGAGCTAAATTTAATTTGGCCTTTTTTTCAATGCAATTATTGATATTTTTAAAATTCTTAATTTCATTTTTTTTTTCTTGTTTCACTATAACAAAATTAATTAGTTGTCATTTTAAATTTTAATTTTAATCGCTATTTAGTTCGCTTTATTTACTCGATATCTGAATACCTCTGGTTTAGAGATTGTACTTTTGAAGTCTATAAAAATTGCTGTTAATGCGAATTCCTCTTATTATTTGTTACAAATAGGAATTTAATAACAATGAAAAAAATCTAAACAATTCTTCAATGTTGTTGTTTTTTTTAAATCATTCACGAACACATTGTTGAGTTAATAATTTCTTCTCTGCTTGCTGCCATACAGGTTATTAACGCTTAATCATTGATAACCTCTCTGTCATACCTGCACTACGGCAAACATCCAGAATTGAATTATGCAAAATCATCGAAAAATGAAAATTAGAACTATAAAAAAAGAAAAGCTATGTTCTCAGTTACGACGAAGAACCTACATTTTTATATTTACAGTCAGATAATTATTTGATATTTTTTAAATGTTTCAAAATTTTGAAACAATATCTTTTAAAGTTATAAATCATATTGTTAAAAAAAATAACGACGATATGATTGAGATTGTAATACAGGTATATTATATAAACAAAATAAACGTATACTTACAAAATACCAGTTTCTATTTCATTAGGATTCACAATACCAACGTTTTTCACGATATAACGTAACTGACTATAAGACGAAACTATAGTGTCACCTTCTTTTATGATTCCATCTTGAATAAACAAAAGAATTACGGTACCTTTGTATTTATCGTACCAGCTGTCAAATAACAGCGCTTTTAAATTTATGTTTCTATCCGAAGTAGGTGGCGGTGTTCTTATAATTATTTCCTCGATCAAATCTTCTATACCGGTACCTAATTTTGCGGAAACCTGTTAAATTATATTTTATATATATTGAAATACACGAATACGAAGAACAAGAACAAAAATTTGTATACATAAATCAAAGAATTAAATGCGTATACATAAGAGAAGATTATACATCCGTACCGAGTAGTGTTACTTATCATACCAGAACTATATACACTAGAACTTCTTTTATCCGTCACCCACGGGACCGGGCCTGTGACGAATAACCGAATAGACGGATAACAGAAATTTAATTACAAATTACATATATATAACTATACAAGATTGTAAACCATTTGGAAAAGAAATGTAAAAAAAAAAAGTACGTTTAATTGGATAACATTTAGAGTATTGTATTTTTATTTAGACATTTAGTATAAAATAGTGCAATATAGTACAATTACCTAGATAAACTGTCTCTATGTCAAATTGTTTACATCTTTAAAAATCGATAACTTTCTTCCGTTTCCTTGCAGCTTCAGCTTTTTTTACGGCAATGTTCCATATTTTTGTTTTTTATTGAATAGGATCTTTGCCCACTTATCTTTCAAACTAATTGATGCACTTTGTTAACATTATTTCAACTTCCAAATGACTGATTGTTGAGTTTTGGTTGCATTTTGATTCTTCCTCGTCGTCAATTTCACCATTATTGGACTGCTGAACATTAGATACAATATCATCAACAATCAAAGTTTCAAAAACATTCATCTCCGTTCCATAAATTCCTTATTTGTAATTTTGCTGTCCACGATATTGCAAACAATCGTCCAAACAGCCATGATTTAAACGCTTCTAATATTTTTATTTGATTTGTCTTTAAAGTCCAAGATAAGGTTTTCCCCAGAAAGTCCACATTATTGAAAACTAGTTTTTATATGCAGCAAAAGCTTTACAACATCTGTGTCAAATTTTAATATTCAACTGTTCCGATATATATAATATATATATATATATTTCAATGATTATATATAATTGTTTCTAATTTAAATGTTTACATAATAGACTGCAATCTCAAAACATTAATTTCAGCTAAGTCAGTTAAGATGACTTTTTAGATGGGTGTAAGTATATTTTTCACTATATATTAGAGTAAACAAGAGAAGACGAACGGTTTTGTTTTTTGAATAGCGCAGTTGGTAACAATGCTACAACGCAAATTTAGTGTACACACGAGAGATTAATTTTTTGTCCAGCTTCAGTTATCATGTCATCCTATAACGAAAAGGAGCGCGCGTTTTGCTCAGAACGTTATTTTCAGCGTGAATCGATCACGACAGTGCAAAGAGAGCTTCGAAAAGAATTCAAAGTTACGCATTGTGAACTTGTACCATCTCGCAATTTAATTTTAAAATAGGTTGAAAACTTTCGAGAATCAACTTCTGCAACAGAAAAAAAAAACGACATGAACAAAAACCCCAGTTTCGTACACCCACAAACATCGATCGAGTTCGCGGTGTCTCAGACACTATCTCGTCGTCATGCTGCTTCTTTAAACCCGTCGAGAGAACCTGTTCGCGTATATTGCTGGAAGATTTGAAATTTCATCTTTATAAACTAGTAATAACTCAGGGATTAAAAAGTACCGATCATGCACAACGAAAACTTTTTGGTGAAACGATGCTGAAAAAAGTCGAAGACGAAGAGATCGATTTAGACAATCTTTTGATCAACAATAAAACTCATTTTCAGCTATTGGATTCGTAAACAAACAGAACTGCCGCTACTGGTCTGAATCTAATCCGAATTCAATCGAACAGAAGCCGTCACACAGCGAGTGAGTAACCGTCTGGGCTGAAGTGGGGAATCCTTATTTTTTAACTGGTACTGTGAACGGAACGCGCTATATCGAGATGATAAACTCGTGTTTACTTTCCCCACTTCGTCGTCGTCTGGGCCGTACATAGTTTCAACAAGATGGTGCGACGTGTCACTGTTCGGCAGAAACGCTCGCAGTACAGAAGGAAGCATTTGGTAACAGCATACTGTCGTGTCGTACGGATTTCGTTTGCCAGCCGCGCTCGCGAGATTTGACCGCTTCACATTTTTTTTGATGGAAATACTCTTAGAGCGACGTATACGAATCACACGAGATCTGGAAATCCTGAAAACTGGGATTTCTGAAGTAATTTCAAAAATTCAGCTAACTATGGTCGAAAATTCTTCGAACATTTTTTAAAGACTGAATGAATGTATTGTTGCATATGGCGGTCATCTGAATGATATTGTGTCCCACAAATGATTGTAAGCTAATCTTCCGTTTTTCTAAAAATTTCATTCTAAAAATTTGGTCGAGTAGTTTTTGAATTATTCAAGAAACAACAAAACCGTCCGTCTTCTTTGGGTCACCCTATATATAATATATAAAGAGAGAGCGAAGGAGAGAGAGCAGAGCTTTACTTAAACAAACCGTAAAGAAATAAAATCATTATAATGACCTTCGTTTTCTAACTGAAATAATTATCGTCGTACTCTTCGTTATCGCACATCACGACTGCCCATTTATACGTTATTTTCACGCACAAAATAGTAGCACTGAAACCACAGATTATATTCAACGCAAGTGCGCCCGCATATAAACGGAATGGTACCGCTACCACCTCCCAAATAATTAAAAATTAAAAAATAAAAACGCTATAAATTTTATGTCACGAGCTTCGATCGAACACTCAAAGAGCTCTAGCAACTATGCGAAAACGGAATTTCGAAAATGCTTCATTTTAATGACAACGACTAAACGTGTTTTCAACCAGTTTTAAAATATTTAGAAAATCGTTCATGTATTAATGCGATAAATTAATTTTCTACGTCCCTATTATCATTATCGCAGGGCTATACGCATTTACTGCGCTTGAGCGAAAATTTTAACTTAAATCCACCGTTTTCTCGCCGCTTCCACGAGTACGACTACCACGTCCATTGACGTATGTTTCTCGACCATGATGCTTTCCTTCATCCTCTACTTCTTCATCCATTAATTTTCCCTTGGATTATTGTTCTTAATAGTTCATACGCCCTCCCCTTAACGATACATCCAAAATAACTTGATTTCCTCTTCTTAATTATGTCCAAGATTTTTGTTTCCGTATTAGCTTTCTTCAGCATCATCTGTTTTAGTATTATACGATATTAATTAATTTACGAACATCTTTTTTGTTCATCAATTACGTGACATTCAAATTAAATACGATAAAAATTAAAAATAATCGCACATAAATAAATATAAGTTATCTCAAAAAAAAAAACCACATAATAACGGACATTAACGTCGCATGTTCTGGCACCTGCTCTATTTAATATTGCGATGGATAACATACATAACAATACCGGAAATTATGAAAATATGAATCTGATAAGTTGCGCTTATGACATCTTACTAATTGCGAGAATAAATAATGATGAGAACATTCCTCAGATAAATCGAAAAATTAACAACATTAATATCGAACTTGAATCTAGGACTCGGTTTAAATCCGGAGAAAACAAACACAATACTAATAACCAGGAAACATAGAAAACATGAAGTTAAAAGTAGTATAGAATTAGAATTGAAACTTATTAATAAGACACTTAAAATAAGTAAGGAAATGAAATATTTGGGCATATACATTGATGAAAATTTCAGAACTACATTAGGGACAAAATTTAAAAATATTACTCGCTAATAGTACAACAGAAGGTTTGGTTTAAAGTTTCTGGACAAGAAAATTCTTTCCACGGTACTGTTCAGATCGATTAAGAAATACAGTTCCTTGATTTATTATCTTAGTACTTCGAAAAAAAAAAAAGGAACAAAGGAAAATTATCTAAAACATAATATCTGCACATAGAACAGTATCCTATACAGCTTGCTACGTCATATCAGGAATTATCCCGGAAGACTTACAGTTGGAAATGATAAATAGGATTTTTTTTTAAATGTGATAAGATAATGAGAATACAGAAAATAAAGAAAGTGAAACAAAAATAAGACGGACGTACAGAATAGTAACAAGAATCGAGGATAGACTGAAGAAGAAACTAATCAGACCAGATTTCTGTCTAACGCAGTTTCTATCAGGACATTTCGCCTGACTACCTAAAAAATATAACGATAAATGCGGAGAATGTAAAATCGAAATTGATTTGTCAGGTCACACATTTTTATATTGTAACAAATTCAAGTACATAAGAGCTGAATACAACATCAGAGACAACTACAACTGATTCAAGAATAAAAACAATTCAATTAATACATCAAAATATATGTAATCACAATATTGAAAGGAAAAGAAAAAAATATTATATTTCAAGCTTTTATCTTTCGGATATGTATACGGATAAACCATTGGTCGAACGGTCTTAATCTGCAAGAATGTTTAAACTTTATCTTTTGTCTGTATTTATTTATTAAGGTTATTGTAATTTTATTTATATAAATATCTATATTTAAAGAGAATATATATGTAAAATAAGGTCGCATTAAATAGATGTAAATATAAATATAATTAACTTACTAACTTTTAATATATCCTTACTGTCTATTTCGAACAGCGTTTTCAATTGTTGCATTACTCTTTCCGGATTCGCTGTTTTCAAATCGATTTTATTTATAACGGGAATAACGAGCAATTCTTTAAAAAAAGCCATGTAAAAATTAGCGTACGTCTGCGCTTGTACTCCTTCGTTAGCGTCGACTAACAATATTACCGACTGACAGGCGGCTAACGATCTGGATACTTCATTACAGAAATCAACGTGACCCGGCGTGTCTACCAAATTCAGTAGATATTCTTCATCATTAAGTTTAGATTGATATCTCAATGATGCGCTTACTGCTTTAACCGTAATACCGCGATCTTTTTCAACTTGCAGCCTATATATATATATATACGCATATATATATATATATATATATATATATATATATATATATATATATATATATACACACATTATTATTATTAATCTAAATTGACGTACCGCATGCAGCAACTAAAGCTAGAGGTACGAGGGAGAGGAAGTTAAATCAAGGAGTAGAGACGGAACAAGCGTAAGAACATTATTAGGTTAGTAATTCATCTTAAAAGAAGAGGAAGTGGAAGCCAAGTCTTCCAAGGTGAAACGGAATTCTTGATTTGGTGAAGCTTATTAAATGAGGATGTCGGTTGCCACTTTATGCTTGTCCCATATGGTCATATACTAGGCGTTCTAACTTAGCGGAGTACAAAATATGTGCTGCAGAATAATTCTAAATCTTCCAGTCGATGTAAAGATTGAACACATTCACAAGGCATTGAAGTTATCATATATACACTAGGTTGTCGAACGAAAAACAATTTTTTTTTTTATACCTGTGCCTGCAGTCACTATTCATTTATTAAAGTCATAGATGATTATACACGTACAAGTTTGCAATTAAAATATAAACGCTATAAACATAAAAGAACTAAACACATGCTTTTATGATGTACAGCTGGCATTATCTTTTGTCGATATTTTTTTTCTCTTTTGTGTATAATACACATAACAATTATTGTTTATCCTATTAACGTTAAATATTTATAAATGTATTATATATAGGTAGCTTTTTGATCAGTATGCAGGTTTTGTTAGTGGTTTTTCTTGTATTTTTATTTTAGTTAAATGAGCAACTGGGCATACTTTCTTAAACTAGTATACGTAGTAAGAACTGTGTTCGGAATACGTTATATTATTATTTTCATTATTTTTTTGTAACATATATTTATTTTGTAAATACACTTTTATCTATCTATCTATCTACTTTTGTTTTCACGAAGCAAAAAAAAGTCTTGATTTGACATAATTACACACATCAATAGTTGGAACTGCGACGTTTAGTATCGGAAACAATATAGCAGCCTCCTGTGCTGCTCTATCTTCTAGTTCATTCCCTGGAATCCAGGCATGAGCTGGAATCCGCAGGAACGAAACTAATTGGCTCGGTTTGATTAATAACAGTCGAATGGGTACTTTAAAAAATAACTAATAGCTAGAGATTTGATTTGAAAGGTCTTTAGCACTATTCGCAAAAAAGACTGCTGAACCGACTTCGATGTATGACGCATACATAAGTCGGATAAAAAGAAAAACTAAACCTACTATTAGGAATCCGTATCGCACAATTTTTTCTTACTCACATGACGCAACTATTTTTGTAGTACCTACATACGGATCTAGATACACATACACACTAATACAACGTACTTATTTCCTGTCTAAAATTAAAACACTTTTCCATTATACAAGATAAACAATAACTTCATAGCAACAGTAAAAATAAATAGAAATAAAACTATTGAAAACAGCTAAACTACTTGGTAACTTGAAAATTTTGCATCTAAATCATACATTTTTATTTCACACATACACTAATAAAAACAGTCATTCAAATTATACGAGCAGAATTTGGATAAAAACAACATCTCAAATTACGGACAAAATGACAGAAATTCTAAATAAGAACAAATTACCGAGACATACGAACACAATTAAGCTTCAACATATCCAAAGTTGTTGCTATTTATAAGCGTCTAATGATTTACTAAGATTTTAGTAAAATATGAGGATCGAAATTTGAATTATTATTTAATAAAGTTCTTAAATCCGAATCATTGATTTTCTTAAAGGAAAAATGTTCCCCGAGTTATAGAAAATCTTATGTTTGCCAGGTTTTTGATGTTTCAGACCATCAAATTTCACGGTCTTTTGAAATAATAAGGCATCTACAAGTTTTGATTTCCTTGCAAAATACCGTATCGTCTATATTTAATAATATTTTAGGGCAAAATAATTATTGATCTTAAAATGATTTTTTTAAATCTGAACCCATCATCTATTTTCAAGATAATTTTTAAACATTTATAACAAATTGTACACAAAAACACATTCACTTATTACATTTCTTAACTTAAAAATAATATAATCGAGTTTTCTGTGCTGTGTGCAATTGCAAACATCTTTATATCACTGAAGACGTATACTCAATAAATGTCAAGAAATTTAATGACAAACTATGTGTTGTTGCTCAGATTTATTTGAGAATTTATTTTTTATAAAGAACGGATCTCAATTTTTTAATTATCGTAAATGGGGATAAATTTTACACCATCAGACTGACCTCCTCCGAAAAATATACACGTGTCTATAATACAATTATAAATATAAATGAGCGGGCTTCGAAATAAATTTCATGATACTTTAAGTAGCTACGGTGGTATCTCAGTATTTGATGGTGCAATTTAGTGATCGATTATTAGTAATGTTTTTAAATATATTCGTACAATTAATTTAAAAATACGAGTTTTATCAAATTTATACATACACATTCATACCTATCAAGAACTTGAGTCTTGCCCGGCTCCAATTCAAGAGTACCAGTAAATTCTAGCAAACGATCTGCCAATGTACTTTTACCATGATCAATATGAGCTATAATGCTAAAATTTCGAATATTACTCACGGGTATATCTTCATATTTTAAATACATTGTTTCTTGGTTTTTCTTCTTATCTTTGTCTACTTCGGACGAATACTGAACTCTAAAAGAATAATAACCGTTTATCGATCACGTAACATAAAAAAGGCAAATTAAAAATATTACAAATTAAAAGAAAAAAAATCAGTTGTTTTATTATAACAGTTTAATTAAAAACAGATTATCATTCAATTAGATAATTTATCCGTGGAGTAGGAAATATTACTTTGTACTATATTGTAATAATAAAATGTAAAGTAATATAAACTTTCAAATTAAATCGCTTTATTGAACTTAAATATATACACGGTTTCGTGAGTAGGAACAAAGTAAATGAATTTAGTTTCTCAAATGTACTGTTTTTATAATAAAAAATGAATAACGTGCTTCTAAAATAATTACATGATCATTGATCGGTTTAAAAATAAAACGAATAAGAAAAATGGTAACTTTGTATAAACGTAATCTAAAAATGATCAACTTAAGATACAGATACACGTATAGTAATTAAGCTAATCTACATATTGCAGTTACACATATATACAATATACACATAAACGCATACACAAGTACAGAATCAATATGAGTATATTTTAAGTTCTACATTCTAAGTATTTAATTTGTTCATTTTTATTCTTTAAGTATATTATTAAAATTTTACACGTTTTAAAATGTTTTGTCAGTACATATTTATTGTTATAGGCAACGCGTTATAAATTATAGCACCCTTACATACAGCTTGAATTATGTAATAGTGCTTAAAGTTTGGTACTTATTGATTTCTTAAGCTTGAATATTTATCAACATGCCATGCGAAAAAGGACTTTTTTACTTGCATAATTATTTAATTCTATAAAATTTTTTACTAGCAATCACGTACATTATTGTAACAAGATTATTGATACAGTTTAAGAAATAATAATTAAATTTATGTTCGGATTCGAAAGTAATGTACACACTTCAAAAAACATTTGATTTTATGTAAATAAAATTATGAAGAAAACACCGCGAATATCTTTCCGGCGATGGAATAAATTAATTTACGATGATCTAATACCTATTTTTTTTTCATTTTGAATGTATACAAAACAACACCAGATGTTAAATTAAATTTTCGGTTTTGTTCTAAACATGTATATTTTTATTAATCAGTAATGAACTATTTTACACAGCTAAATACTTTTAACTGATTTTTTTTTTTTAAGCTAAATAGTTAAGTCTTATGACAGTCTTTTAAATGGTGTTGAATCTTTTATAACATGCTTTCTTCGTTAATGAACTTTGACTTTATTTCAGCTCATATTCTACATAAGGATATATATATATATTTTAATGTCATTTATAAAATATATCAAAAAACCTCTATTTTTAAATAACTTGTCTGATATGATTACTAATATGCAAATAACCACTAATATTAAATTAAAACAGTGGATATAGACACATATAGAGCTATAATCAAATACCTCAAAAGCGAAAACTACAAATTTCATTCTTATCAACCGAAGCAAGAAAGAGCTTTCCGAGTTGTATTGCGGAACCTTCACCATACAATATCAGCGGAGGAAATAAAAAGGACCATAGAAACTTGTGGACATAAAATGACAAGCTTTCAAAAGACCACAACGGCCGAGTTCACCAATTAAAAAGCCAGATGCATCTTGAGCAAGAACAAATATTGAGAAGACAGCCATGTTTGCTGAACACCTAACTAATGTCTTCTGCCCAAATTCAAACAGCGAGTCTGAGTTTGAAAAACACATTACAAACTACCTAAAAAAATCAGTTCAACCGAGTGAACTTGTTCCCCTTCTTTAAACCATCTGATACCAAATATACAATTAAAAATCTGGTAAACCCAGTTAAAGCATCTGGGTTCGATAACATTAAAGGTAAACTGTTGCAAGAACTTCCACACAAGACGTATGTTTTCATTACTACACTATTCAACCGCACCTTAAAACTTGAACACGTTCCAGCTCAGTGGAAAGTGGTGGATATAATTATGATTCCAAAACCCAACAAACCTGCTCACGAGATCATATCATAGAGACCTATTAGTCTCTTGCCAATATTATCAAAAGTTTTTGAAAAACTTTTATTCAAACAACTAATGAAAGTTATAGTTAAAAATAGCATCATTGCAAATCACCAGTTTGGTTTCAGAGAGAAACACTCCACAGTAGAACAAGTGCACAGAGTAACAAAGTTCATATACCAAAGTATTGAAAATAAAAAATACTGTACTGGAGAATTTTTAGATATACAACAAGTATTCGGCAAGGTTTGGCACCAAGGTCTGCTTTGCAAAATTAAGTTATTACTCCCAAACACATACTTTCAGCTAATTACATCACACTTATCGCAGAAATATTTCAGGATTAAGCACCAGAAAGCAGTCACAAAACTATATGAAATAAAAGCAGGAATACCATAGGGCTTAGTACTTGGTCTACTTCTATGTATCATATATACAGCGGACCTTCCAGTCACAGGAGAGAATTTGACCACTACTTTTGCAGATGACACAGCCATCTTGGCTATGGATACAGATCCTAAAGCAGCCTCACAAAAATTACAAACCTACTTAAACCAGATTCAAGAATGGCTTAACAAGTGGCGCATCAAAGTCAACGAGAATAAATCTCGGCAAATTACATTTGCCACGCGCAAACTTAATTGTTCTCCAGTTTCATTAAACAACAAAATACTTCCTCAAGCTGACTCAGTCAAGTATCTCGGTTTCATCATAGACAGAAGATTAACATGGAAAAATCATATTGCAGCCAAACGCAAGCAGTTGAATTTACTGGTTGATCAGACATCGGTCTCGCCTATCATTTTAGTCAAAACCACTAGTATACAAAACTGTATTGAAACCAGTTTGGGATAGAGCTATGGGCTTGTACATCAAATACAAATCTGATGGCTATACAGCGATTCCAATCAAAAGCTGTGAGATGTATAGTAGGAGCACCATGGTATGTCACAAACAAAACTATCCACATGGACGTTCGCTTCCAAATTGTACAAGAAGTCACTGGCAGGCACAGCAACAACTATGCTTCGAGATTGTAACTTCATCCAAATCCACTGGCAACGAAGTTACAACACCATAGCAAAGACATGAGACGCAAGAACTAAGCACAAGGTTCAACATAATAAAATAAAAACATAAATCTCGAGGAGTGCTACCACTAGGTAGTATCTCCAATCAAGATGAAATCTCAAATAAAATTCGCCTATTCTCCCCATGGGACAGATTACAAATAAAATAAAATAAAAATAAAAATTCCAGTGTATAAAATGAAACATTCTTGTTACCTAAGTTAAAAAAAGTACTGCATGTAGTAATTGCAAGTAGCCTAATTTATGCCCGATTTATCAGGAGGCTGCAGCCCCGGGTCGCCTACAAACAGGGATCCCATCCCGTTGAGAAACCATTTTGTGCATAGTCGCGAAATTTAAGCAAAATCCAAAAATCCAAAAGTTATATACCCCAAGAACGTTAAACCAACATAGCTCAACTCGTAATAATCCCAAAATTGTTAACCCACATAACCCAACTCGTCGTTAATCCAAAAACCATAAACCGAAAAAACCCTACACCCCAAGACGTTAAACCCACGTAGTCCAACTTACTGTTGAGCCGAAACAGTAAACTCAAAAATTCTCATGGAGGCCAACTCACGAAAAGGTTACCTGATTAAAAAGAAATTTAATGACAGCTTTTTCGATACGTGTGAAAATATAAACTAATTATGCCGAGTACTTCACTTATTTTATATTAAAAGAGATGTCAAAAATGAACGTAAAATTTATTTTCGATATAAAGCTTTGAACTAAAACATTTTACTACCAGTATTTTGCGTAGAAAATAGTATTTGTTTAAAAAAAAACATCGACACTCGGGAAAAAATAAAAAATATAATTATATAAATGACGAGTTGAGTTATATTGGTTTAACGTCTTGGGTTTTTACGGTTTTTGAATGAATGACGAGTCGAGTTATGTGGGTTCAACGTATTGAGGTTTACAGTCTTTAAGTTTATGATTTTTTCCTTGTAGAGGACCCTCCTGATAACTAATTAGCCCCGATCCCTGAAAGCATTAATCCGGCCCTGTTGAAATTGACATATGTACGTAAAATATCAGTAGTCATATTTTCCACAATCTTCCGATAGTCAACATCGTAGCTATATAGGGTAAGTTCTGACCGTAACGAAAGATTTTTCATTTTTTATTTTCTCAGTTTGGTTTTAGTTGAACATGAATGATATAGAAAAATTTTACCCTTCCTGTACGATTACAGCAACAATAGTATGCTCTGAAGCATCAATTTTGACTTAAAAAAGTATTGCTATCGATTTTTCTATATCTTGTTTTTAATTTGGTTGAAAGCGACTATGAATTCATTTGATAATGGGAATTTTGTACTACTATTGATGGATAGATTTATACAAGAATCCATTTAGAATAATATTAGAACATCCCTAATAACCTTAGCAATGAAGTCTCACGAACTAGAAAATTGTTTAAAGATCAAAGCTTTCATTATAGGGTTTTATGATATTACACACACAGACAGAGTGTATTCCAAAGTAGATATTTTGTAGATGGTAAATTTGTACTTGTTTTCATTCAGTGTTAAGACACGCTGCCATAATAAAATTATGGAGATTTCTATCATAGTCACCTTTGATTTTCCCTCACTATAATATTATCCGAATAATGGAGGTTAGGATGCAGATTGTTTATTAAAATAAGAGGGAAAGATTGTCATTAAATATTGATATTGGATATAATAATGTGATTTGTCATTCATATTCTGTGAATATTTTGTATGCTGATTTTAACGATTGTTAGTGTAGTTTAATAGTATTCATTAAATTATAATGAAAACATACTTCATACTTATAATATACGAGATATGTTTTCAATATTAACAATCATTACAATCAGAACTAAAACGAATTATTTAAAGAAAAGAAATGGCAATACGCATTATCAATATGACACTTCAAAAATATATTGTGATGAAAGACAACAATAGATCATACAAATATTGATGCTAAAGAAAGTGGTACAAATATTCACGGTTTAAATTTAACTGTTAACGTATCTAATGCAAGAATATCGTAACGACATTTTTTCGTAACTGAAAATAAACAAAAATATAATTAAAATATTATATGTAAAAAAAATTGTTTTAAAACAAAATATAGAGAATTATAAAATTTAAAGTTAATTATTATTAATTCATTAAAATCATAAAAATCATTTTAAAATATGCCAGGAAAAGGTCACGTTATCTGAAGGTATAAAATGAGCACTATTAGGATACTACATGTAATTTTTCACACCGCAATTTTCTGCTAATTGACAAAAACACTGTGTAGAGAATTAAAATAATTTTACAATTTATTTTTAAAATGCCATATAATTTAATGATGATTATTTAATTTTACGGCTGTTTTAAAACTAACAAAAGTAGCTATGTTAAAAGTATAATAAACCAATTGTTAATATAAATGATAAAGAATTTAATAAATACTATTGAAATAAGTAGTGATCCCACCAATATGTTGTTAAAAGTTAATCATCGATAAACAAATTAATGAACCAACATTTATATCAACTGAACGGTGTTTACTGATAACATACTTGATTACGATAAGGAATTTCGATTAAATCAATACATGCTTTTCAAAATTAAAACGAGATAATAAAAACAAAACAAAAATAAACGATTTTTAATGTTATTACAAAAATGTTTACAAATATTACTCAAAAATCATCGAGATTACCAATATGAAAAAATGTAACATATTAATGGTTTAATAAATAGGTCTCAGTGATTTATAATTATTTCATTTAATAATTTAAGAGTTAACTATTTTATACGAAACCGTATGTATCTATTTTCTTATTTATACACTACTAGCATATCATCAAAATATAAAACCTCATGCAGTTGTCATTTCTTGTTCTCGTCGTCCTGTACTCATTCGTCTAAGTCAAACAAATAATTGTAGTTAAAAAAATTATATTCTACACTTAGAATATTTATAATTTCTTCTTGACAGTCACAACATATTGTTCAGATGTATATCAGTTAGCAATCATTCCTACATAACTAGTAACAATTTATTCTATTATTACTAATCTTTATCTCTAAACTTTTCTTGCATATTTTTCAATGATTGGTTGTTATAATTATTACAAAATTAATGTGCTGTGAAGAAAATTAAATTTCAAGAAAAAAACTGAAGTAATTAGAAAAAAAAATCGATCCAGAGTAATTGTAAATATTATTTTTTAATTATAAGAAAATTAAATAATTTAATATGTTCAGTCTCTCCAAATTCACAAAACATGATATTATAAGTATGTAAAGATGAAAGAATGACCATTTCAGTATTGTCGTTTCTTACAAGCGAAAAATTCGAACGAAATTTAAGAGCAACAAGTAAATGTTTGCTACAAATGTATACGATTAGGACGTAAATATCAAAACAAAAGTAAATATAAAATAAAAACATATCAAGTGGTTTTTGAAACAAATTACTATGTATTAGTTAATTTCAAGCCAAAAACAAGTTCAAAGATACATTTAACAGTTATCCAGAACAGACGGTTTCATCTAACGGGATGGTTTTAATTTATTTAAGACTGTAGTAACTCTTGAAATGTTTTTAATAGCTGTCCTGACTTCGGAATTGACAATTATACTGTTTTCATAGGCTGAAAGTATTTCTCGGAAATATATATACTGACTTTGGTCAAATATGGACTAATAAATCCATATATACATATGATTAAAAGTTAAACATTATACTATTTCAACAATTCCAGTTAGAAAAAATAGAACTTCAAAACTGTTGTTCAACTTCCACTATAGGCATGATATTCAAAACGCACCTAAAACAAAATTTCAGCAATCAAATTTTTATCACACAGAGTGCAACGACATGAGAATGTTCTATTCACATTCCTATTCTCTCTAATTTTGAATTCCTTTCACAATAAGAAACGATAAAATTATTTTAAAACATTTCTTCCGCATCTTCTATTTTAACATATATATATATACAGTACAAAATATATATTGAATTTTTCGTTTTGTTTATAATTCATAAAATCACGACTCTCCTATATATCAACATATAATGCAATAACCTGAATTTTATTAAGCCTAATTGTCTACAATGATCACTCACATATTCTATCATTATTCGTTATTACAATATGCTTAATACCTTTAAGCAAATAAATTTTAAAGTGAGCGCGCTTGTGTAGTAATTAATAATAATAATAAATCTAAGTTCACACTCGCATGAAAAAATGAAACAAATACGCCATTAGTTATTTCACTCATAATGTATTAAATAAGTTAAGATTATGACTTACTCTAATTTATTACTATGGAAAACCACAATTCACCCGATCTTATAGTTATCAATAAAGTCACAATATTATGTGAATGCTGTTATTTGGTATTAATCAAAATACAAAAAAGACAATAATTATCAAAGGAGCTAATTAAGATAAATCTGATAAACTTATCGACGGTAATATCAATTTAAATGAAGACATTAAGAACTGATACTTGAATTTATTTTTAATTCAGTAATATTTTTATTCAAAAATATAATCATCCTGTCATACTATAAATTTCACGATTTTTTAACCGGCTCAAAGAACACGATTGGTTACTTATTGCAGTAAAATAGAATAATTCAAATCCCTAAACCTTTTAAATATTCGTTATACATAGATTGTATTATTTTCATTTAAAATGTGTTTGCTTTAAAATAAAAACAAACCATTTAATAGTTTATTTATAGATCGACATTATTATAAAATAGGTAATACAATTCCCCTAACTAATAATTAGTGTGAACTGAAAATTCTTTAAAAATTAAAAAAATATCAACTACAAAAAACGAAATTAAATTAATGACGCTAACAAATTGTTCCTACTAATTATAGTTGTTTGCCTCTCAGATAATTTGTTTTCAAAAATCATTACATTCACAGATAAATTAGCACAGCTGTTGGTTATAATGATGTCTTTCACATATGACTAAAAGTGTCTATACAATGACTTATACAACATAAATATCCGTAACAGGAGTCATAAGACTGAAAATAGTAAAGTTCAGAAGAAAACTGAATTCGAATAAGATATTTAAAATTAATCTACTACCATTTTTTTATTAGCTTTCAATTCTATATGTATACTAATAATACATACAAGTACTTAAAAAGTAAAACATAATTTTATTATAACCATTATTGGCTGATTCCATAAATATATTTTTTATAATTTCCCAAAGCAATTAATCACCAGAATTTTTTAAATTATTGTTTTTCACTTGCCTGTAGTTAATAAACTTGTTCCTAGGACTCCACTCACTCATACTGACACATTTTTAGTAAATACAACTATTATCTAACACATAGTCTAAACTGGACTATCGTTAGATCCATCTTTACAAACATATAGAATGTTCACAAAAAAAAACATAATGTAATAAACCTGAAAATGAATTGAATAAAAAAGGAAATTCGACACTATTATCTACGTGGTTTTTTTTTATTACAAGTAGGTTATTTTTGAGGTCAAAATAGTTAATTATAACACAAATCAAAACAGTACCAAACTGCAGTAATCATTAGAACTGATACGGGTTAGTTTAGAATATTAATTCTGCTTTCAGTTTGATTTCTACATTTTAGCATAATATGAAATCAATTTCTATGAGCCTAAATGGCTCAGTAATACCATGATTACAGTTGTCTCATTTCGTTCAATTAAAAAATTCTTAAAATTTGTTTTCGTTTAATAAATTCGGTTTAATGCATCCGTCAAGTATAAAACAATGTTTACTTCTCTTATCAGCTGACATGAATGATATAAAAATTATATATGTTCAGGGAAGCAAAATGCATCGATTTAATCAGGCCTCGATCAATTCTGATTTGTACAAGTATTCTAGGAATAACCCATTATGTATATCTAATTAAATTATTTCATCTAAAATTAAGCCTGAAACAAAGTATTTTACTCGGAAAAAATAAATTAAAATATAATATTGTATGGTAAAAAACATACACTAATTTGTTCCCATCCCAAAGCATATTTTGAATGTCATTGTATTTTCTTTTTCTAATCAAATGCCATAATGGGAAGTATTGTCTTAAATTATGCATTTAGACCTGTTAACATAATAAAGTTTAACACAGCATATGCTAAAATTCCGAACAAATGTTTTTTGATCCGAATTAAATTCATTCAATGTATAAATATTGTCGAAAATAACTTACCTAATTTTTTCACCATT
The DNA here is from genome assembly GCA_032883995.1 of Coronaproctus castanopsis. Taxonomy (NCBI): domain Eukaryota; kingdom Metazoa; phylum Arthropoda; class Insecta; order Hemiptera; family Monophlebidae; genus Coronaproctus; species Coronaproctus castanopsis. The sequence goes on from CM065052.1 coordinate 298,980,579, forward strand.
TGTAATTATTAAATCTATTTCCCATAGTAGATATGCATAAATGTTTCTTTACATTTTTTTATATACGTAAACATCAATTGGAAAATTCAAATTACAAAATTTACATCTATATATTTTAAAAACTTGTTTTTTATTGGCATTGCTTTTTGGGCTTCATACCGGTTACCTGCCGACAGAAAAGACTAAAAATTTACTTTCATTTAAAATTTACTGGATAGTTCATACATTTTATTTTTATAAAATTTGTTTTCTGTATTATCTTATTAATGTGCGCATTATGAGCTCGTTCATATACATTAAGTTTTAAAATAAAAATGTACATTCTTTTTTAGTCGTTATCCCCCTGAGGGATGTTGTGACCATATTTACATTACAGACTTCTTAATTTGTTCCCGCCATTGTATCCGATCTAATGTCTGCCGTTTACTCTTAAGTGAGGAATGTTCAAGTACTTTTTTGGTCATGTCCATCAACTTGTAGTCTGCCAGGAAGAATAGATCCTTGTATTTGTCGCTCAATTATTAATCGCTGCATTGAGTGCTCACTCCACATAATATGACCGAAAAATCGTAATATTCTTGATAGAATATCTTTAGTCTACTTTTAATATCGAGCTTACACAATTTGGAAAGGTTTGTTTCCTTCGCTGTGACTGATTTTTTAACTGGAATTATCACATTGTTGATATTAATATTATGTGAACACAGAAAACACTATACACTGCACTAAATTTTTTTCCACTACACTCATGATGCATGTATCACAAAGTGCTTTGGAATTCCCATTTCAATAAGTGAATTCTACAACTTTTCCCATAGAACAGTATCAAAAGCTTTAGTATAATCAACAAAGCATAACACTAGCGGAATATTATGTTCTGTTTTTTTCTATTAGTTGTCCTTTCCGGCTTGCTCATCCGGAATCTGTCTGGATGTAAATCCTGCTAATCTTTATACAAAATTCAGAGCATTATCTTATTTGCATACGGGATTAATGAAATGGTTCTATAGTTCTCTCATTTTATAGCTTGACCTTTCTTAAAAAGAGGTATATAAACCGTTCTACACGATTCATGTGGCCAATTTCTTCACATATTTTATGGATTTTTCAATTCCTACAATACCCATTCGTTTAATGATTTCTGCTGTCATTCCATCATAACCAGTTCCTTTATTTGTTTTTAAATATTTTATAGCTTCGTCTACTGATTTAAGTACATTAAGTTCAAGTTTAGATAACGGATTTAGTATTTATTATTTTTTCTGTAGATGTATCATTATGTAATTATTGATAGTATTTCTTCCAAACCTCCGCTATTTCGTTTTTTATTATAATTGTTTCTGTTTGTTCTGAATTACTCAGCTTCTCATTTTAAATTCTGTAGTAATCAAGCGATTTTTTTTATATATCCTTAGGTTCGTTTTTTTTTTCGGTATGTTTCGAAATATCATGACACATTGTTTATTTGTACAATTACCGCTTTTCAATTTCCTTCTTTCAGTAGTTAATTGCATTATTCCAGATGATATCCACGTTTTTTCTCTTCTTTATGTGGTTTTGTTCGTCATCCTGCTGAAATAATTTTATTTTTAAACTTACGTAAAAAAAAAGCAGGTTGTCGAAATTTCGCACCTATACTGTCTGAATTACATTCTTCAATTGTTTCCTTGAATGCTCGTGAGTAAATAACTTCCATTCTTGTTATTGATGATGGAAGCAGTTTACTTTTTAATCGTACCCTAATTTTCATAACTAACGGGCTATGGTCTACATTTCGTTCCAGGATAATCTATGACATTCTCACAAGATGTTTTCCATTTCTCTTGTATTAAAATGTAATCAATCTGATTTTTACATCGATCACCTTCATGTACTTAGTCGCCTTATATGATGTTTAAACATTGTGTTCAATATGCTGAGGTTATTTTCAAATATAAATTGAAGTAATCTTTCGCCTCGTTCGTTCCGTAAACACCTTACCTACACGGTACCTTCATATAATACAAATGATCATTAGTTTTCAAATGACATATATCCACTTTTTTATTACAATCAAAGTCCTAGTATAAAATACATAAAAAGAAGATCATTACATTATTTTAAAATATCGATTTCAAGAATTTTATAAAGCCAGAGTGAAGTTATTCATCTACAAGTGTTTATATATTGCACTATTTTATACACAACGAAAATCTTATATACTTAAATGAACAATTTTTGTATACTCGGCCATCTCGGAACCGGATTTAACGATTTAGATGAAATTACTGGATTAGATAATAGAAAATGGCGACCTGCATAAAAATTACGAATTTTGAAATTTTGGCACCGATCCCGAGTACATACTCCTATAAAATTTTGGAAATTCCGATTTTTCCATTGTCTTCTTCTTGATACTTACCTAAATATATGCTGAAAATTTCAGCTCGATTGCATTAACCGTTCGAATGTTGTAAGAACACAAATTTGCTTTTTACTGCATGTGTTGGTAAGTATAATTAAAATTTTATGTGTCGAGTACAATTACGGTTTAAGATATGGGATCTTCCAGAAATATTTTTTAATCTATTATTATTATCATTATTTTGTTGGCTAACCCTGCGTTTGTAAGAGCCGATGTTTTATCATGTCACCTGAGTAGATTTGAACAGCCTGGGCACTAACGGACATCCCTGTCTTACGACCCTTTGTATATTACACGTTTCTTTTGTTATGTATGACCCTACTGCTACATACGATTTTTGTCGCCAATATAAATTTATAAGAAACTGAATGCCTGCTTTCTCGACCTCGTATCTGCGAAGGGTTCGGATCATTTCCTCATGATTAACTTTATGAAATACTTTTTCGCTTTTTCGTACTCAACATTTGGATAATCATCTTGAACAATGGGATAACACCACGTGTTCCTTTATTCGTTACAAAACCGAACTATGTTTCATCTAGTTGTGCATCAATTTTCTTCCCGATTCTTCGGTTTATTATCGTGAGTAGCAGTTTCAAAGTGTGACTTATCGGGCTGATCGTGCGGAAGTCTGCACATTTCCGTGCATTATTCTTTTTCGGAATGAGTATAAATGATGATACTTGCAGTTTCTCCGGTACTTCACCAATCCGATCATATTCAACATTTTACATAACGTTCTATTACTTTTATGTGACATGCACTTTATTAGTTCTGTCGGAATTCGATCTGTGCAAACCGCCTTGTTTCTTTTAGTCATCCGTATTGCATGTTCTAATTCTAACATTAAATATCTGGAGCTTTATTTTCATAAAGAACTTTAGGTGCTGTCTGCGGTCGTCCGTTATTTCCACATAATTTGCTGACATATTTCATCCAGATAATCCCCAATTTCTTCCTTATTTGAGACCAGTTCTTCCTGTTCTTCTTTATTTTTTATCGTTTTTTCTATTCTTGTTTCATCATCTACTTGATTTCGAGATGCATGTCGCGGAGTCTACATTTATTCTGTAGATATTCGATCTTCTTGCACTTAATTTACAGTGTTTCATATATATATTTGGTAATCACTACATATGCAAGACACTTTTAAAAAGTAGGCAATATTTATGAAAACGAGACTGAACAAAGTTTCCATGTGAAAAAATATATTTTGAACCACAATGAAATATCACGATACAAAAATAATAAATTATTTACAGCATGCACATTACGAGACATAATAGACGATATATATATAAAGTTGATTGAAAATTAGGTAACAGTGGGTTATCAAATGCGATATACATACAGTACGGATTTCAAATTAACAATAGGAAATAAATAATAATAATATAAACAAAAACTGTCAACACGCTCAAATGAAAGTATAAAGTAACACTTTTGGTAATTTGTTAAATTGGAATGTGTATCGGATATTAATTATTAAGTTTTATTGAATCATCTTATGAATTATTAAACACAATGACTTATTTTATTTTATTAAAGGAAAAAAAGGATCTAATAGTGGTCTATTATAAGTATTTAAACAGTAAAATAGAATAATTATTTTTAATGAGTAACTAAGTTTAGAATGTTGTTAAAAAAAGTATTTATTCAATTATTAAATGCTACATACTTACGAAGTCAAATAAAAAAAAAAACCTTAACGATGAAATAAGGTACAATTACTCCGTTTTCTATTTCATGCACCGGTTGAATATCTTATTAAATAATAATGTTTATTTAGTATGAATTATAAATCTAAAACTATTAATTTAATAACTGTATTATATATATATATAATAAAAAACAGTCGCATTAATCATAAACATATCGTAAAACATAAATAATTTACACTAAAATAAAACACTTCATTGAAATTGTGTCAAAATTTGCCTGTTCGCTTTAGCCAAATTAAAAGCATATGTTCTAATCTTTTCAATGGTAGCATCCATTTCGGAACATGCCGCTTGAAGTCGGATAGTATTTATATTCAACGATCGAAGAGCATTACGAATAACTTCATGGGGTGTTCCCTAAATACAGGAAAAATGTATATAATTTTGAGTAATTCTTCAATGTACTTTTTTGTGGAAACGTAGTAAGCAGTTCAACGATTTCGAAGAAATGTATAACGCGTCTTTTCCGATTCACATATTCTAACTTATTTTTTAGTATACAAAGCGTAAATATATTAAAGAAAGTTTATTTATCATATGTGTTTTGTTTAAACGAAGGGAGACATTCTAATTGTACGTTACAAAATATAATATTGCACACACTAGTTAATACAAAAGATAGAAAAGCAAATTAGAAAAAAGGAGAATGACGTTTTGTAAAACTTACATTTCGTAATGCAAACGACATAAATCACGAATCAGACGAACTTAACAAAATTACATATTTATAGAAAACCTTGAGTCGATTTTTACAAATCTTATGTGACCATTTTTCTCTTATTACAACTATAATCATATCTCACGGAATAATTTTATAATTTAATTTACTCTTTCCTTAATACTGTGTGTTAATTCTATCGCCTTCCACGAGTTCATTCAAATAAACACGTATGACAATAAAAGTAGATCGTACGAGTAGAAAAACATACAAAATTCAATGGTGCTTGAAACACATATTTCAGATAAACAATTATCATGTATCTTAGTACATATACACCAATTTATATCTACGTCATTACTTGTACATATGAAGTGAATTAAAACAGAACACAAAAATTATTTGTAAAATAATTAATTAAATATTTTTATAATCAAACATAAAAGTTGAAATATTTCTTTATTAATATAAAAAACTCTATGAAATTTATTCTGACTTAATGCAAGTATCAACACACACACACACACACACACACACACACACACATATATATATATATATATATATATATATATATATATATATATATATATATATATAATTTACCATAAAACGATGCTTACGCGTCAGTTAAATGAATTGTTCTTTTCAAATTCCTTTTTTTTTTTATTCGTGACTCGTTTACCTGCTACTGAGTCATTATTTATTTTCAATGGTTCTCCAGTATATAATTTTTTAAATTATATTTACACTACATATAGATAAATTAATAAATAAGTATTAACTGAGGTGTCGGTAAATCCCTAAAATTCATAAAAAATCAGCTATTTATGTACGAGTTATACAAATCGAATAATTTCGTGTTCACGAGATTTTTGTCCCTTACATTCCAACCGCACACAGAAACACATTTTTCTAAATTTCAAGTAATAATTTCGGGTTAAATATCAAACTGAGTAGAATTTAGCTTTTTAACCGCAACTTTTATATTACTAATACTAATACTAATCTGATACAATTAATGGAGATATTTAAAATAACTGGTTTTAATCGAATAATTTTATGTTATAAAATATTATTTTTCAAACAAAATCTAATAGTAGTTTCCACATTTTTCAAGATAAGTATATAAAGTTGTCAAATGCGACAAAGCTGTCTTCGCGGTCTACCGTTCACCTGTTTCATTCGTAAGTTTTGAATGTTACATAAAACCCCTAATGAAATTTAGTTTGCACTGTACAACACAGGGCCACAAACTCATCATCCGAAATGATGTCATCCAGCACCTGATAATTCGCATTCACACTTGTGCTTCTTGTTGGGGGCAGTCACCCTTAGCGATGGTTTGACTGAATGACATGTGTCTTTGATTACCAGCTCGGTTTTCGGGACGAGACAATGGTAGGTGATTAGTTTGGACAGTAGACGGCTCCGCAACTTTTCAATTGCGCCACCGGATCATCTGGCTGGAAAGCTGTCTTGATCTTTGGAAGGAACGGGTCGACGGTATAAAGATAAAAGGACTCGTCCCAAGTTGAGGTACGCCGGCTCGGGGAAGGTAGAGGGCCCTTCAAATAGTGAATAATTCACTGTACAAGTGCTTCTATATAGTTAGCGCATTAAATCTATCTATAAATATAATATATTAATTACTATCGGGAAGTTTATGTGTTGAATTATCGCATTTATGTTTAAATTTATTCATTTATGCATAATGTTTATATTTTTGTTTATGGCATTGAAGTTTTTTACTTGAAATTTTTCTTACCATTTTAAAACAGTATAACATTATTTCTTTACTATTTCATGATGTTATCAAAATCGGAACAAAAACCTTCCTCTTCTTTATTATTAAAAAATGGAGTTTTGGAGAACACTTAAAATCTAATGTATATTTTTTAAATGTAATTTTTCACGAATTTTTTCTTCAACAAAAGTTCTAACGTCTGCCCTCTACCGGGACATTTGATTTAATTGTGATAATAAAATATCATACCGCTGGAAAAATTGACGACAAATCGTTAACAGCCATACGAATCTGCTCAGCGCATGGAACGTAAGCGTGATGTTTAGCTTCTGTCGATAACATAATAGCGGACAATTCTTGTAAGCGTTTTGTCACCTGATCCGTCCTTTGTAATACTTCATCTGTATGCGGTGGAGTTAATCTATTCTTTAAGCGATAAAAAAAAAAAAAACGTGTTCCAATATTGGTTGTAATTTTCAAAAAGATTTCTGAATTTCAAGTCTCTTTAATGAACAACCTTTAAAACAATAAACATTACTATTTCGAAATAAGCTTTTAATATACAATACTATGCTAAAACCAATATTGATCTACGCTGCACCGATATGGGGATGCGCAATGAGCATCCAGAGGTTTCAGAACAAAGCCCTCATATTCATATACCGCATGCCTCGGTACGTCACCAATGAGCTGAACCGTCGAGATCTGGGGATTCTTACCATCGACCAGGTCATCGGTAGGCGACCTTAAAATCACATGATACGACTGTACGGACACGCCAACGGGCTAGGAAGCGATCCTAAACAACCCGGTGACAAGACGTATCAAGAGAATCAAGACTCAAGATAGTGTAACTAAATTGGTGTGCTCCCATACATTGTTAAACATTTGTTGATAGCCTACCTACTAGGATAGGTACAAATTGGCAAATGAAAAAAAAAAACTATAACAAAATATAAACACAATCGGAATTAGTAAAAAATTATGTTATGTAAGCGTGAAGCTTTTCGATTATAACATCATTATTCAACAATTAAAACTATTTTATTGATTTTCGCCCGTATTTTTATATTTTGTTATTTTTAAACTTTATAACGTATAATCAAATACTATAAAATAACTTACTACACTGTAGGACGTCTCAATAAATTGTTGAGCTATATTATATAAAGATGTTGGACGTTGTTTTGATTCGGGCGATAATTCGTCTTTGCAGTCTAAAGAAATATTTTCATTATTTTCGTATCGGTCAACTTTAGTACGTAATTCCGTGTTCTCAGAATTTAATACTTCTACCTACGTAACACAAAATTATTATTTTTATGTCATTATCTTCCCCAACACATACACACACACACACACAATATATATACGCATTTGCACATATCTAGAAAATCGCTTTTATAATTTCTTCAAAGCCTTTCAAAATTTGTGGAGAAGAGCTTCAGTGAATGCATACACGTAGCTTATAATATAAGACTGCTTTTCTGTGTCACAATGTTCTTGCTAGGGACGATACGATTCGATATATATATATATATATATATATATATATATATATATATATATATATATATATATATATATACACATATAAATCGAAGGAATAATTTAAGTACCCTTCATTACTTCGGAAGATTACATAACAATGTAGCAAACAATTATCATAAGATTGGTTTCATCTACAAGTCAATTCAAAATATTTGTATGTAGTGCATTTTTATAACGTATTTGAATTAATCTACACGAAATAAATATATTTAAATGAAATTATGTTTAAAAAAAAGTTTTTTATTCCGCTCCCGCGACAAGATTATATCTACTGGACAATGAATTTCTATGAAGAAATACAATTTACTTTTCATCGAGAATTTTTATATATGATGTATAAAAAGATGCGATGTATTTCAGAGTTGACTTACTTTCAGGAATATAGTGTCGGTAAGGTAAAGTATTAAATGAATACTTTTTTTTTTTAATGTAATTTTGAAATATTTATTAGAAAATTGCTATTTTAAATAAAATTTATTTTAAAAAATCGTGAAATTTTAAGAATTTAGTAATCGAAAGTATACTACAATACGAAAGTTTAAATTACTCATTTGAGTTATCATTTATTTCTTTTCCAAATATTTTTGTGTAGTTAACTTTTAAATTTTTTAACTGTTCTAATTTAAAGAAAGAATAATCGGAAGATAACATGATAGATTTAAAAAATGTGTTTAACATAGAAAACTTTTATTTAAAAACATACCCTTTGCTGAAGATTTGATATTTGACTGACTAACTCAGCAATTCGTATTTCCAAAGGATTATATGTCTCGTGTAATTCATTTTCAACTTTGGGTTCGCAAATAACATGTTCAACTTTTTGCGCTTGATCATCAATTACTTTCAAATCGGTTTTACACTCAGAATGTTCCACGTTGTCCTGAAACATAAAAACAATTCTATCTACGTTTTTTTTATCTGAATGCAACATCATAAAACGAATGTAATAAATTGGATTTCTTTTGTATACAATATAACATTAAATATCGCCGTCCTATTACGTAAAATCGATGTATACGAATATTTTGTCATCTCCAGTATTTCATTAAAATATAAAGTAGGGAAAAATATCTTTTATCGAAAATGTTATGAAGTGTTCTCAAGTTTCAAGGATATGGGCTGTCATTTAAAATTACTCGCGTTTGAATTATACTAAGAATTACGTTCGAGACCGAAAAAATTATTTTAAATAATTTAAATATTATAATGTTTATTGCACTCGTCATATCTCTTGAAATATTGCATCAATACTACACCAAAGAAGAACCTTTCAAAAACCTATGGTTCAATATTTTTTGGTTATACTTTTTAAATTAGATAAATATATTAACCAATTTTCTCACTACATTCCCTCATATTTATATTAACTTTAATAACAATATTAGAGGAATCATTCAAAAATTTAATATTTTAAGAAACCTCTTCTTCTCCCATATTTAAACATATAGGTGTTCATTACATCGTTGACATTGGTATCACATAATGCATTCACAAATTGAGGACGAAATTTTCAAAACTAAAGCATCAACACAAATTAAATAAAACGAATAAAAACAAACAAAACAATGGTATATTTGCATAGTAAAATTTAAATACAATAATGCAGATAATGATGACGGTGTGCCGGTAAAAATACCTCGCCACAGTGAATTGTTTTAGTAATATATTTATCATCGTTATTTTATATTAAAATATATCATGAAAATTAACAGTAAAAATACCACTAAAATTTGTAAAACCACCAATTAAATAAAAAGCGAATATACCGGTTGATCAGTAACGTATGCGTAGTCATCATCTGAAGCAACGCTATCATACAACGGCTCATCGTCTTGATTCTCCATTTTTAATTTATCAACAGGATTGCTGGTATCTTCGAAATGACATAAAAATGTGAATTATGTACCATTTTAACAGTTACGCGCGATATACGTATTAGTTCTAACAAGTATTTTATAAAAATCAATTTTTATGTTAGAGATTTATTTTTATTTTCTGTGCTTTTGCTATATTTATGCATAAATTTTGTATTGCTGATTTTAGACTGTGAGAGGAAGAAAAACGATGGAATCAATTACCACAAATACAGGAATTAAGGATTTTGTCGAATTAATTGAATCAACCAGATGCAGATATATATAGAGTTCGTCACTAATGAAAGATGCTACTTTTATGATGATGATATCTAAATTGGCTAGTCAAGACGTTCGACAACGAAACGACGATGGCGATATCTAGATCAGTATTTTTACATTATATATTTCTTATATATTGTATACATTTATATATTTCTACATTTCATTTTATGTTCACTTGATAATGGTTTAATAGCCGAAAAGCTTTACGATTTTTATAAAATGTTTAATGATTTTAACTTTTTTCTTGTTGTTTACAAAAAAAAAAAAAATTAACCTTAGTTATAACAAAATACGGTAATTACGTACGCAATACTTTGTATAGTATATTATATTTTTTTAGATTACGCGAGAATCTTACATTTTTTGCTAGTAGTTTCGCTTGGAATACAAAAATTAAATGAAGGTTTTGTTGTGTATAAAAAAAAAATGGGAATTTATTACGTCAGATTTTTTTGTTTAATGTGAAATATTAAAACGAGAATCTAAAAAATTAATGTGTCATAATATACACACACACAAAAACATTATTTTACACGTACCAGATAATAACTCTCTCCTACGAGCGTCCGTCAGTATATCCCAAACAAGAGACGCGAATTCTTCTTTACTCAATCGAGCCAATTTTTGCCTTCCTTGATTCCTCGTTGCCGATAATTTCGGATTAACAGGCAAAAATGGAATTAAAGATTGTTCGTTATTTGAACAAGATCTTCGACATACTACATATATAATTTGAAAAATATAAAAAATATGACGCAGAAAATATAAATAAATTAAAAATCGTAAACTTTACCGACTAAAATAATTTTTTTACACATACTTGCTTCATTTTCACGACGATCGAGTTCATCGTAAACATCAATTATTAATTCTTCAAACAGGATATTGTCCAGCTGCAATAAATTAACACAGCGCGGTATTAAATATTTACCAACAACGACGTTATTAATTTCTTCTGTTTTATCTAGGATTTTTAATTACGACTTTACGCATGTTCAAATGAACCACGTCGTGTCTTCCAATAATCTAATTAATGTGCATTTCAGATAAATATAAAGATGGTACAAAAATATCTACATACTAAATTTAGCAATAATAATTACAAACTCGATTCACTAACCTGTTTCATTAATATATCTTGTTTACAGCTGCTTGCGAATGAAAGATAAAACAATTTAATATAATCATAAAATAAAAAGTAGTTTCTAAACTATGTACAAGTGCAATCAATCATCGGCTCAAAGTAAATTTAAAAAAGAAACCTGTAAAGTAACTCAAATTACGTGTAATTTGAAAATATTAATAAACTAGTAAAAAAATTTTAAAATTAGAAAGAAATAAATTCTAAAATAGTGTGTGATTACCGAAGTTTTTTTGTAAACGTTCACCAATTGACCAAAAATAGAATTCTAAAAAACTTTTTTAGGAAATGAGGAAAGAACGAAATTTTTTTTGGTAAATAAACACGTATTACACGTATAGTTTGACCCGCCAAAACCGTAATTTTGACACGGTTGAAATTATATTCTCATTATAATAGTCATTTGAAGCTGAAAATCAAAATTACATAAATCCCAAATAATCCTAAAAAATCGGGCGTTAGAAATCATCGAAAATCTTAAATTTTAACTACAACAACTTTTTAACTCATCCGGAACAGAATTTTTTCCGGAATATAGGTTTTAAAAATCTGAGTCCTTGTCTGAGTCAAACAATTTCATTGTAAATTTTTTATTTGGAAACAGTAATATCTAAACTGAATAACTTAAATAACAATCATACTTAAACGAATTACTTCACTTACCTGTTGCAGTTTTGTTCTAGCTTGCTTATTAAAAATTGGTACCGGTGAACATTCTGCAATTTCAGGAATGAAAAAGTGTTTCTCATTCTTGTGATCTGCATATCGATGACATAAAAAGTAACATAAGCGATCCGTTATTTCATACATGCATTCAATTATTCTATCAGCCACTTCGTAGAGACCATTTAATCTACCAAAAGAACGTGAATTTTATATGCTAGATATTTTATAAAAATAATATCACATTTATATAAAAGATTGTACAGTATAATTTCTTAGTTATAAAATATACACCCGTTGAAAAATTTAAACATCTAAAAGCAATACTCAGTTTTAATTTTTTTTTTAATAATTGTTCGCACAAAAGATCATACAACCTATTTACTCTCGTTTTATTATATATTCATGTACCAGGTGGTTTAGTGATTGTATCAATCTATTAAACGTTTTGTTATGCATTGACTTTTTCATCTGGTGTATAATTATAGCATTTGTTGATCAACTACAAACGATATATGATATTTAACAAGACATTAAGTTAGAAATCTATTTAAAATAAGCACCTTGCAACTGTGTCAGCGCGATTACCATTTCTATCCACTACATTAAGACACGCTCCATACGAGGCCAATAATTCGAACTGTTCTAATTGACCAGCATGTGCCGCTACATGAATTACAAAATTTCCTTTTTCCTGAAATGGCAAAATGTTATTATCAAAAATATTAACATAACAATTTCCTGATCCTCACGATAATAGAATAATAATTAAATAAACATATTATATACTTTTAATGAAATTGTTAACAGTTTGTTTTAACGTCATGTATTCAAACTGGTTTTAAATGATTATATCTGTTTCATCATTATTCCGAAAGATGATTTTTATATTAACTTTATTTTAATATTCTCGTCGAATATGTTCAGATGCCATTCCAATAAAAATAATAAATCTACTATCCAGTAGCTGTAAAAACCTAAAATCGTTACCTCCTCAGTAACAACCCGCTGCCTTGCGGTTAGGATGTTGATCCAAAGACTCAGGGAGACAACCGTAACAGAAAACAAAACCGCTGCCTTGCGGTTAGGATATTTATCCAAAGGCTAAGGGAGTAAATCCTAACAGAAAATCCGGTGGAAGGCAACGGAAAACCACCACCGTTCTTCTTTCCTAGTACTAACTTGACACGTGAAAGAAAAATTATTAGTGCTGCATCTATGGGACAATCTCATAAAGGGATGTTAGCCAATAGGTGGTCGCCTGTAGTAATGAAGAGTGACTAATGCTAAAGTCGGCAAAGGTGCTGATGAAAATACAATAGGTGAATTTGGACTTACGCAATGACAGAGGAAATTTATTTGTTTATTTCTACAAAGAATCGAAATTATGCATAATGAATACTTTCTTCAAATTATCGTATAGACGTTTGTATATTTGGAAGTCGGCAGCGGATAGACCTGATAATATAACAAGGAATCAAATTGATTAAATTACAATAAACCAGCGATACTGAAATGCAGTGAAAGCAGTTAGAACACTTCCAGGAGCAGATGTCCCTACTGACCATAATCTACTAATAGGAATTATAAAGTTACGGTTAAAACAACTGAAAAGTAAGCAGCTGTCACGAAGAATTGACGAAAAATACCTTCAAAATAACCAACAAAAGATTAGTGAAGCAATGGAAAGTAAATTTGAAGAAATAGAGCAAAATGATTCTGAAAATCAGTGGTATATAATTAAAAACATATTGCAAGAAACAACCAATAAAATACCACAAAAAATTAACAAAACACAAAAGTAGATGACGAATGAAATCTTAACACTGATGGAACAATGGCGACAATACAATAACAAAAATCAAGAGAAGTACATTGATATTAATTGTGAAATAAGAAGGAAGTTATCATCATTTCTCCTCAACCGCTAGGTGGGTGGACAACATGGCCTGCAGTTAAGCAAATAATTTCCTGACAAGAGCAGCTTCTTTTATTCTCACGTAATTTTGTTATTTTATTACGGCATCCATAAATCGGGTTCGTGGTCTTCCTCTTCTTAATTTTCCATTTGCTTTTCCTTCCATTAAGTCTTTTTAGCCATTTACAATGTCTGATTTGATGACCAAGAAGGAAGTACGGGAGGCAAAAAAATTCTGGTCCGAAGAACAATGCTCCTAAATTGAGGCCTTAAAAGAGAAAAATAACATGTTTGGCATGTATAACAAAATAAAAGACTTATTTGACCCCCTTAACAACACACCCAATAGATAAACACGGTAGAGTAATTATAAATGAAGATTATATATTAAAAGAATGGAAACAATATATAAAAAACGTATTCCATGATGTAAGATTACAATCAAGAGATAAACCAGATAATTCAGATGCCCTCGAAATGTGGTTGTACCGTAAAATTCTCCGCGTAAAATGGACAGATGAAGTACGTAACTCGGAAGTACTATAACGTATAAATAAATGCAAGGAAGTAGTAAAAGAAGTTAAGCATCGTAATTTAATATACTTCGGTCACGTAATACGACATCCAGAACGATACAGCCTGCTACACGTGTTAATGCAGGGAAAGATTACAGGAAAAAGACCACGGGGAAGAAAAAAAATAACCTGGTTACAGAATCTGTCGGATTGGTACAATTTACCAGAGATAAGTTTGTTCCGAACAGTTTTAGACAGACGTAGGACTGCAAGCATGTTAGCCAACTTTGATAGCGGACACGACACCCTGATGATGATGATGATCCATTTCTCAATATTTTATCGTCCTAACTAGGAAAATTTTTATTATTGATGCACGAAGAGAAGCTATATACATAAATAACGTAATCAACTACGTTATTCAAATAAGTTTTAAATTCACTGACCTCTGTAGATACCTAACGACAATTATTGATCAAAATCGGATAATTGTATGTGCATTGTAATGACTTTTCATAGGTAGTCCTGCATACTTAATGTAGTATAAATATTTCCGCGAAATGAAATAAATCTGTATAATCTATTCAGTAAGCAATCATTATACAAATGTATAATTATTTCTTTGTTTACTTAAGAAGTAATTTTGAAACTGAAGAAATTGTGAAAATATATTTGAATTTTGTCAAAGGAACTGAACGAAAGATAAAAATTCTAACTGCATAAAATATAATAACACATACCGGGTGATAATAATTGCAATCAGCACCTTGAATCAATAAACGTAAACTCGTTTCCAAATTAGATGTTCTAACGCTCGAATGCAGCTGTTGATTCAGTTCTTCTTGGTTATCACTGCTTTTGATTTTTAATATAAATGCGAGATCTTGATATTTTGCTCTGATAAAGTCTGATTTTACAGGACTGTACAAGTACACATCTACTATAGTATAAATAAAAACTTCTAAGCACAGAAGTTCATGTCATTTTTGATTACAATACTTTTAAACAATATGACATTAAAATTACAATAAAGAATAAATTGTATAATTTTCTAAATTTTTTTATATATCTTTATGAAGTGAAAATTTGAAATTAAAATATGTATACTAAATTCGTGTTGTGAAACTAAAATAACAAATAGTACGAAAATGACAACATAGATTCGTTACGAAATACATAGAATAAAACTTAGAGTTTCAATTATATCTAGAATTACATTACTAAATAGGATGATCGCAGATATTTAACTTTTGTTTAATGCTGAAAATCTATATAAATCAAGACAACTGCAATTATGAAATAATTTTTTTAATTTAAAATAATTCTGAACTGAACATATTATATTTGTAATACAGTCTTTTGTTTCAAACATAACGCATTATGGACAAGTATAATGAATAACATGTTTAGTTAGCGGATTTTGAAAAATTCTTAAAAATGTACGACAAAAAGAAAAAGTATTAATAATGTACGTATGTTCGCAACATTCCGTTTATATATATTTAACAAACGTATAAATTTATTAATTCATATAAAATACAAAAATTATTTTGAAACGTATATTTACTTACTGTAGAGGATCATTAGGCTGTGGTTTTTTACGTGTACTCTTTGGATCATGCAATGAATGCTCCCAAAAACTATTTATACCATTATTATATAGTATATGTATCATCTAGTTTTTACAAAAATATAGTAATTTGTTATTTGCATCATCAATAAACAAAAACTAAATAAAAAGAGGAATAAATACATTACCACAAACTGGATTTCGGCGTAAATCACTTATGATAAAATCCTGATATAAATAAGTACAATAAAATAAAGTAATGAAATCAGATATATTAGGCTAAACCATAACGTACATAGTACGGTGAATCGATAAATCCAATGTTTTAGGATCAGCTTTACATAAATGTCAATATCCAGCGATATTATTCATATAAATTTATCAAAATACTTCATTGTAATTTAAAGCTCTCGGTGATGCATAATAATGTTTTATTATATACTTACATTCAATTGCGAAGGGCGCCAAGATGACTTCGTTAAAGATTTTATTTGAGAAAAATGTCTACCAAGCGTTCTATGTATAATACAACATTGTTCGCAAACAATAACACCCCTATTAATAATAGCCCAAGAAGCATCTAAAAAAGGTGAAAAAATTTATCAAATTCAACATCAACATTCATAAAAAACATATTATAAAAGAAAGAAACATTAAAATTATATACATTAACATGTAATTTGTTTCGTTGTAATCATACCATTTCCACTACAATCTGCACATAGTGGTAATTTTTTTTCGTTCATTTTCTTTTTTAATATTAAAAAAAAATGAAAATCACTAAAACACCTAATATTTACAATTTCAATATTTACATTTTATGAAATTTTTGTAGGATTTTGAGGCAGCAAAAAAATAAATTTTTAATTATTCAAGACTAATTTTTAATTTATTAATATGCTCGATTAAGTTTAATTAAATGTTTCTTAAATATTAAAAAAATATTAGTTGCATATTCTCATAATTCATCACATTATAGAACAAAAATGTTAATGATATAATTAAATCATTAAGCAATGGATTCTTATATTGCATGAGATTATTTAATAAAAACTTTAACATATAAATTAAACAATTAAAAATAAAGATTGAAACATTTTTTTGATTCAGGCAAACATGAATCAAATGAGACATTAATTGGGTTGGGCGTCAACACTTCTAAAATAACGGAAATAGATTATGTTAATTCAAGTTTATTTTATTTTAACAGTTTCCAATATAAGATGAATTATCTAGTAGCACTAAGTTATATATTAATATGGTTGTGCTTACTACATATAGGTGAGTGTTTTAGTTTTCTGTATTAGATAAAATAAGTCATGTTTTTAATTAATTTAATGCAAAGCTACAAAATGTGAATACCTCTAATTAATCTGATTTTTTTTTAATTTTTGCTAGTGTTTGAAATTTTATTTGTAATTTAATTTATTTCACGTATATTCTAACATTTTTGTGAGAATAAATATCGTCACTTTGATTATTTTTTGTCAAATGTATACGTTGTTTACTAATCCTGAAATTAGAAATATATCCAGTGAAATTCATATATATGCTGATTTTATGTAGATAATAAAGAAGCAGACGCATTGGAATGTTATGTATGTACTAATCAGGACGCAAATACTGACAAATGTTTAAAAACCATAAAATCATGCGAACAAGAAGAAGATATGTGTTTATCAGAAATAAAATGGGGCTGTAAGTTACATATATATATCGTTTGCACATCAATGTTAATTTACATGTAGGAAAGAACGTGAATTTATTCACTCGTGGATGTTATTACTGATAGTCGTTATGAAATATAACATTCGCGTCGGGGTCAAAAATAATTTTATTTAGGCTTATTTTCGAGATTTTTTTTTCTAAAATCAAATTTATAACGTTGCTTGTTCAACATGTTTAGTAATAATATTTATTTTGAAATTAAACCTTGTGATTCTTAATAGAATATTTTTCCTTTTGTATATTACGCGTGTGTACATTAACAGTGCTTGAAATTCTCGTAGTTAAAATTAAAATTTTCTTTTATTATGTTTCAAAGATATATTACTTTGTTATTTATATAATTGATACTGAATAATAAATTATAGCTCCTCCTTATTGGTCACGCGGAAGTGCTAAGCAGTATTATGTTTCAAAACGGTGTGCCACCCGAGATAATTGTACAAGGATTATTAAAAAAATGATGTCATCGTGTTCGTATATTTGGTATAATGACTGGCAATGTGCTGAATGTTGTGCTGGAGACCGCTGTAATTATTATGTTACGGTACGTTCAATATAAATAACATACTTTCCGTATATGTACGTAAACAAACTAATACTGATATTTGTGAAATTAATTATGGAACCGTTCGAGAATAGTTGTTTTGTTAACCATTTATGTACTTATTTCATATAAAAAATTTAGGCGGAGTGCATGACCAAAATTATTTAAATTGTTGACGTTTCGATGTAAATATTTTTTATTACTTCGTCACTAAATTTTTCTACACATAATCTTCATATTGCTTATGAATACTTGCTTTCATACCAATATACCATCCTCACCCCCACGCGGAATATATTTCTTGCAAATACATTTAATAGCATTGATAATAGCGTAATATTCTTTAGCTAATATTTATCTCATCTACACGATCACGACTCGCTTATTTCTATCCACTGCTGGATGTAAGCGTTCCCTTTCCTTTTCCATTGTACTCGGTACCAAGCATAGTTCATCCATTTAACACCGACTGACTTTTGAATGTCGTCTTGCCATCGTGTACATGGGCAACCACGGATTCTGTGACCTTCTCTCAGTGACCATTGCGTTATTCTTTTGGTTCACCCATCGTCCGTCCTTCTAGCGACATGACCAGCCCAGTTCCGTTTTAATTTAGCTACGCGTTGTATTACATCCACGAGCTTGGTTTGCTGCCTTATCCACGTATTGCGTTTTGGATCCAGCCTCTTGATAACCAGCATTATTCTCTCATGGGCCTTCTTTATCTCATCCAATTCACTACTAAATCCATTCCCATTCGCCTTTTCGAAATTAAATGTGCTTTTCGTTTATTTAATTGTGGTTAGTTTAATTACTACGTCCATGTTACTCGTCTTTGACTATTGAATGATGCCGGCAGTTTCGCATCAAATATAAATTTCAGCTATTTTCATCGGCTCAATCTTCAACAAGGTTATGGATCATTTTGGCAGTATACCTAACTACACCTGTGATTATCCGATTATTATTTCTGTAAATTTTGTTATTGCGTTTAAATGTGATGTTAATGTATTATAAACGGATGTTATAGTACATTTATTGGATAAGATTTTTACGTCACTAGTTTTTACGGTTTCTGTATACAGTAATATTATATTCTACAAAAATTGTTCTGTCGTATTTCTTATGTGGTCGATCAGTCATCATCCACTTCATGCCGAATCTTAGTGTGGTGTGTTTTTGGAATAATTAATGTCAATGTTCTCGCTCATCACTAAATTTTAAGATACACTTTCTTTTACTAATTAATTTATATTATTCTGAACAATTTATACATCATCAGAGTAATAGCTCTATAAAGGATCTTTTTAATCATTGCCGACCTAGGTGGGATAACTAGCCGGTATTGATTCTGTGAACACTGATCTCGTGCTCCTAATAAAGTGTAGAATAATAATATGTTTATTAAGTTCACCGTGATAAGTTTGTTAACGATAAATCACGGTTATTTGCATCTAATGAAATATGTTTTATATTCAATAGTTTTATCTTAAAAACATGTTTACATCTGCTATTGTTTAAT
Source organism: Coronaproctus castanopsis (assembly GCA_032883995.1). NCBI lineage: Eukaryota > Metazoa > Arthropoda > Insecta > Hemiptera > Monophlebidae > Coronaproctus > Coronaproctus castanopsis. The sequence goes on from CM065052.1 coordinate 299,000,399, forward strand.
TTATATTATTAGTAGCGTCAGCGTTTTATAGTTGGTAACATCTCTATATTACGAAATACGAAAATGTTCTGCTAAAAAATGTATAATTTTATATAAATATACAAATCGCTTATATTTTAAAAATTTTATCAATAATCTATTTACATTTGTTTTTTTTTTTTGTTTTTTTTTTTTTTGCGGACGATGAGCAAAGTTATTGATAACAATTAGTTATTTAAAGTAATATTTGTACATATACTGACATTATTTAGTGCTAATAGATAAATTCAAACCTACATTAGACATATATATTAATAAATATGTTTTTCTTTTGTGGTTGCCCCTTAGTCGATTCTTAAAATTTATTAGCAGTGTATTGAAAAATATACAAAATTTAATTATGTTACTGCTATTGCAATCATTTAACGTCTAGTTTTATTTTAAAATTTGTAATACTTGTTTATTTGTTAAAATCGAATTGAGTATTATAAATGCAAATAATATACCTTTTTAATATTTCAGATGGCCGGAAGCACAATAAAACATAATGTTTATAATATTATGTTTAGCCTCATAATGACAACTACGATAAGCGTGTACGTATTGCATTAATTTAATATGTACTTTTCAATAATGAAATTAATTATATAGCTGTGCTGTGGAATAAAAATAACAACTGTTACTTATTTTCACAATACGCGGTACTTTTATATATATATATATTTGTGAATTATTAGCATAATTTTTTCTTGCATTAATTTTAGTCGAATGGTTGTTTAACAAGCCTAATTTAAACATATCCACCATAGACTGAATATTTGTTGTAATTATTGTTTTATTCCGTCCTTGTAATAATGATATTTATCAGTATTTAAATATTTTTGTATATTTTTATTTTTATACATAAATTAATTATTGTTTAAAACTATGCTAATATAACATTATTATTTTTAAATTAAAATTTACATGTTAACCATATGTCGTAAGCTTTATATCGTAAACATCGGCTAATATTACCTCTGATTTAGGTGAACGTCGTTTAAATATAACATAATGGTATCTTTATGACAATATTATTTTATATTGGTCAGTTTACATTTGTTATTCATAAAATAATTACTATCATGATCAGTAACTTACACATACGTATGAATTATTTTTATACGGATTTAATTCATATGTGTATTTACGTTATGTTGTCCAACACTTTTACCACACACATAGGTTTTTACACATATGCAATTTTCTTTTAAGCACCGAATATAATAAATTTTATAGTAGTTCCATTTTATTAAACGACTTAATGAATCGGAATTTTTCGAATAAATAGTAAATTATTAGTATAATTCCGTCCATTTGCAAGATAATCTAGTATTTATGTATTATATATATATATAAAATTTAAATATTTCTTTGCTTGTTTTATTACATGATTTGTTTTCCTGATATATCAATATTTCTTTATTAAAATCTATCGCTTGGAAATCCCACCCACTAATCACGTAGACTAAAATTATTTTACACTGTAATATTATATTGTATTAATAATTTATATAAGAAAAGGAGAACACAAATATCGTAATAGTGGATTAATGAAACAATAGAGAAAAGAAGGTAATATATTGAAATTATTAAACTGAGATCGCTAGTACCGTCAACTTATTATACAGATCTCGTTCATTGATGTTTCAAGAATAGTCACCCTGACTGATTAATTTATCACCTTCTGGATCCAAACGTATGAAATTGTGACACAACGACAGTTAGTAAATAAGTCCATCATCGAACTGCTAAGGTTATATAATATAAATGGAATTAAAATTAAAGGCCCATTTTTCCGTGACAGAAGGAAGTTTACGGAATGGAATAAAATTAAGTATTGGTTGAAGGGATAAAAATCAAGAAGGAATTTTAGATTGCTTAGATTTTCGGGGGTAAAAGTTGTGCTACATAAAAGGAATATAAAGGATTTCGAAAAGTTGTTTTTAATTCCTGTATAAATTATTATTTGTTATTGAAGTATATTCAAAGCACTTGTTCTTCTGCTGTGGAGTCATAATACTTATATTAATGCACGTGTGTTTGTATATCCATACGCAGTTAGAATAGATTGAAAATTAAATTGCAGTCAATTTTTTCATAATTTCACTAACATTAGAACAGCACATAGGTAAAATTTGTACGATGACACTTGAAAAAATAACTATACATAATACATCATATACTGCTTTCAACAGACATTAATGAATCGATTGTACTCCATATTCCATCTAATGGCAAAATGTAAAATCAAACAAAAAAATATGAAAATACCACAAAATGCGGTATTGGAATTTGCAAAGTTTAAAAACAGCATAGTATGAGGAAAACCTATGGTAATAAAGGAGAGCAGATATGATAAATTATTAATACGAGGTAGAAAATAAATAGAAAATTTAAAAGACAGAATAATCTAATTAGCTGATAATTCTTTACAGTATGGCAAAAGAATAGCTGTTAAATATAGAACAGGAGATATTTATTTAGTCTATCAGCTAAGATTACATAATATTATCCAATATAAAACTGACTATTGTCGCTGTATGTTGCATATATTTCGAGACCAAAACAAAAATTAATGATAATAGAAACCTTATTGGTTAATTTATAAACTCTTGAATGTAAATGGTATAAACACATTCAAATTTTTAATTTTGCAAATACTCAGAAAATGCCGGATGAAAGGATTAATATATGGTTTGAGATGATATATTATAAATTTTTCTATGTGTTGTATTATAACATGTAGGTGATCTTATAGGCGAATGCGTTTGCGGACCACCTTGCTATGGTTTTCACTCCATTCTCTGATCGCTGCAATGTGCATTTGGACTACATCCAAAGTTCTTAAAGTGAACCACACCAGTGCGAACAGGCTACTTCAGTATTTTCTTATGCTATATCTTTAATGCAATTATAAGAATGCAATACTTTCCCAAGACGTCGAAGAAGTAGGTAATAGTCATGGTTCATAAAATAGAGAAACCGCGGACTAAGGTTTTATCATACTGGCCAATCACCTTACTCTCCTATCGAAAATCTTGGAAAAGTTAATCTTAAATCATATCGACCCAATTATAAAAAATTAAGATGTGCTAACGAATCATCAATTTGATTTTCGCACGGAGCACTACGATTTAATAATTGAATTGTACCAAGTAGTTGATGCAATTCCATTAACTTGAGAAACGCAAGGTTTGTTCCGCGATATTCCTTGATGTCACACCGGCATTTGATAAGGTCTGGCACTCTGGGATGAATGTCGGTAGCGCAAGGCAGTTTGCTGGGTCCATTATTGTATTCCATTTATACTGTGGACATGCCAACTTTTAATCTAACGTTTGCTAGCCACATTCGGCCGATGAGGCATAACATCTTTCTGGAAAGACCGCTTTAAAAATGATACCGTAACATGAAAATATTCAAAAATATTACTATTTGCGTTTGGACTATTTTAGATAAAAAAGCGCGACATAAAAAAAAAATATACCCAACATAGTAATAATAGCTATCGACGAGAAGGTCCGTATTCGCCAAAAGGATATATAAATCTCTAAAGTTCTTCCAGTACTTTAAATTGTATAACGATGTGAGAAGTATCGATAGTCAAATAGATTCATGCGAGTCAGTTAATTTGAATATTTCATATTTGCAAATTGTACAACAATCACATTTTCATAATGCTATTATTGGTGAAAATTTTTTACGTAATTTCGTTCTGATACATGGCGCCGTTATATTTACTCTGGCGCTATGTATCGTATTTCTACGTAACGTGTTTCCGCAAGGTATCGTTGACTGGTATGTCATATTTTTTTTAAATTATAATTTTTTAAAAAATTTTGAGTTCCGTCCAAAAATAATTCCACCACTAGTCATTACTATTGAAATGTGATTTTTGTGAAAAATTTCACTATTTTTGGAAGGAATGTAGCTTACAGTTAAACACTAAAACGTATTTCACATAATAAAAGAAATTGTTTTTTAACTGCTGACAATGAACTACGATAAAAATAAAAAAAATACCCTAAACATTCTTCTTGGAAGGACGATAAGTTACATCTACGTTAATTTTAACATAAATGATTATAACAAGTTTTTCTACTAATATATAAATAATTGTGAAAACCCAAACCATTTTTAGACATCTAAAGTCTTGGTTGCTTTTGTTCTTGCATCTTGTGATTCCTGTGACGGCGTCGCTTTATGCACTATTTAGTCAATTATTAATATATTTTATTTATAATATAATAAAAATAACTATACATTTTTACTTAAATGACTGCCATTGAATGCAACGATTGAGGAATAAAGTAAAAGAAATTATTTTTGGGTCAGGTTTTAAATTTAAGGTGTCTCTATTACATACCATAACTGTTCATGTTACGTGAATAATAAATTAAGAGAAGAAAACTTGAAATGAAAAAATACTTTCAAAAAAAATCATGTTACATTAATAAATTATACATATTAGTCATTTAATTGTTTGAAAATTATAAAAAATGATTAGATTGGAGAACTAATTGCATAAGTTGATAAATTAAAATTAGGTTGTGTGTTTATAACTCGAACTTCATGTGCTGGCGAAGCATGCTATGCTAATAAAGTTGAAACAGTATTTTTTTATTTTTATTGACGAAATTTGTTTGGTTGTGAAATTTACTGTATTTTATAACTTAATAATAATTGGTTATAGATTTTACATTGATAGAGCTAATTAGAATGTGTTAAAATTTGGTGAACAATAATTGTATTGGATTCCGTATTGAAATGATAAGAAAAAATAAAGTTGCGGTTGTAGTTTTAGGTGATATTGGTCATAGCCCTCGGATGCAGTATCATTGCTCTTCTTTATATCAGAATAATTATGATGTAAACGTAATTGGTTATACTCAGTCAAATGTTAATGCACAAATACAAAATAAAGTGAAACTGATAAACCTTTTACAACCACCTTCATTACAAAATTGTATGTTTTTAATATCGAATGTTATAATGTAAATCTTTTACTTGTAAGTTAATTTATTCATAACTAAACGGGAAAATATTTTTTTTAGATTTACCAGCCGTGTGCAACTATATTTGTAAAGCAGTTTGGCAAGCAGTGACACTATTTTGGAGCTTATTATGGAATGGCACTTTTGAGGCTGTACTTGTCCAAAATCCACCAGCAATTCCGTCATTAGCAGTTTGTTGGTTTTACTGTTTCATGTTCAGAAAAAAATTTATCATAGACTGGCATAATTATGCATATACAATTCTTCAATTATCACTAGGCCATGGTCATATATTAGTAAGAGTTTCACGAATAATAGAGCGATATTTTGGTCAACTGGCACATCATAATATTTGCGTTTCGAATGCGATGAAGGAAGACTTGGCTCAAAATTGGAATATAAGGTAAAGTTTTACGTATATTTGTGGTTAATGCTTGTCACTTTTTAATATTTTTATTTACATATAAATATGTGAAAAACGCTTAAATATTAAAGTATCGTGAATATCAGATTTTGTCGATGTAATATATAATATAATGTACAATAATTCATGAACAGGGCCACCACAGTTTATGATCGTCCGGGACCACAGTTTACTGCTGATGTGTCTTTAGAAACAAAGTTGAGTTTGTTCCGTAAACTACGTAATCATGATCGGGAATTTGAAAAACTAATTGACATGGATAATCGACCAAAACTACTCGTTACCAGTACTAGTTGGACCGAAGATGAAGATCTTTTTTTATTGTTAACTACACTTAGAGGTATTTTGTTTTATACATATATTTGTACGCGACAACAACAAAATTATGTAGAGCGGAAAAATATGTTCCTCATGAATTTATATTATTTTAATGATCTACCGTGTACAACAGTATCATTGAATTCGACAGATTACATAAATTACTAATCCCCACTTATACATGATAAATTTGAACAATTTATTCAAAAATGTTTCTAATGTAATGTAAAAAATAATTTGTAGAAAAACACTTGAGATTAATGTTGTAAAAAATTGTTACCAGTAGATTAATTAAATAATTTAAATTGTTTTCTAGAATACGAAGCAAGTAATGATGTTTTATGCAGACCGATGATTTGCGTCATAACAGGAAAAGGTCCAATGAAGGATCATTTTTTTCAACATGCAGGATTAGTAAGTTGGAGAAGAGTTCACATTGTTAGTATTTGGTTGGAGCCTGAAGATTATCCTTTATTATTAGGTTGGCAGTTGTTTTTTATTATATTTCACGCCGTAATGCATTAGTAAATATTAACGATCTCAGTATTAATCAGGTGTAATGAGGACATATATTATTATATGCCAGTTTGTGAAACATTTGTTTCAACTTAGACACGGGTAATTTGTCCTCAAAAGATGAATTCTTCAATAATTTGAGTTCTGAAGATGACAGAGATTTGTAACATTAATACGAAGAACGTCTATTACGTGTTGGAACTGTATTTAACGTGGATGTCCTATCGATTATTTAAAATTAACTGATTAACATTCTCTATAATTTTCAGTATTTTGAAGGTATTCAATATTGATCGAATGATCAACGGTTTTAACTTTAGAATGTTTTTAAGAAGATTCCTACTTCATATTACAGAATATTTACTGTAGAATATTCATTTAATTTAATTCAACTGTATCCATAAATAAATTTATGACCGTAATATTTATATACGTTGTGTCCTGGTGTTTTACGATTAAAATTATTGGAACGTAATGTTTTAATTATTTCTTTTTCGATTGATTATTATCGTTTGTAAAATTATATTTTTGAGCAGTTAATACACTTTCAACATGGTTCAAGCGGTGGTGTATAAAAATCAATAAGAAAAAATCAACCCGTGTAATATTTACAAATAAAAAAATTTCTAATATCAAAAATATTCACATCAATAATGTGATAATTCCAGTTAAAAAATCAATAAAATATCTAGGAGTCCATTTGGATGGACGACTAACCTGGAAAAGCCACATAATAACAAAACGTAATGAATTAAATATAAAGTTTGGGAACATGCTTTGGCTTATCGGAAGCAAATCCGAGTTATCACTGGAGAACAAGATATTATTGTACAATCAAATTCTAAAGGATTATGAAAGTGAACTTTTGGGGCTGTGCTAAGCAGAGTAATATAACGATAATACAACGCTTCCAAAATAAACCATTAAGAACTATCACAGATGCACAGTGGAATGTAAGCAATCTTACATTGCACACGGACCTAGGTGTTACACCCGTGAAAGATAAAATAGAAGAAATAGCTAGTGAATATGGCGATAAACTGTATTATCACACAAATACTTTAGCTGTTGTTTTGCTGGACAACTCGACAGAAATCAGGCGATTAAAACGAACAAAATCTACAGATCTATTATGAATAATCAGCAATAAATACAAAGTATTAAAATACATTTAGCGAAAATCTTTATCGCCGGATAAGGAATTTCACAAGTCAATCGCTGTTTTCCCAAAAGTTTGCTAGATAGCTAGAGCTAGTTGCATAATTGCGGAAATTAAAAAAAAATCTAATGTTTATTTTTCAAACATATTACACTAAATTATATATATTATTTCAGTATTCCGCAAAATATATACACAACACATGTTTAGTATATGCTGTCAGGAATTATTTAATTTTATTTTTGCAGCGTCTGCTGATTTGGGCGTCTGCCTTCATAAATCGTCAAGCGGATTTGATTTACCAATGAAGATTATGGACATGTTTGGTGCTGGTTTACCAGTTTGTGCCTATAAATATCCATGGTTAATATATATATATATATATATATATATATAAGCGCCTGTACATGTAATAAATAATATAGGGGTGCTGTTTCGATGATATTTAATTAAACATAGAAAAAGAAAGTATAAAACTAAAGTAATACATCTTTTTCATTTATGTATTAAAAGGATTAACATTTTAAAAAATTATGTTCATTAGAATAATTATTTTATGATTCATTTAAAGTAACTTTTGTGAATCTTTGTATTTAACATTTTTGGAACTTTAGTCCAAGTACACTTGTATTGATTTTACGTTCATTTGAACTCACGGTGTTTACGAGCAAAACAACCTTTGGCTTATCAAAATGTGCACCGTTCATAATTTTTAATATTTCGCGAAATTTTAAAAATACGCTTAGATATTAGATCTACAGAAAAAAATGCGACGAATATTGCAGATAATTAACGCCTGTAACTAATTTTATGAACATATCAACGAAACAGTAAGAGTAAATGTAAATATAAGGGAGCAGAGTGCTTAAATAAAATTAAACGCATTTCTAGCATAATGCGTACATCGGATAATTATATGTATGCTTAAATATCCGTTAATCGAAGCATCCATTTTGGTACGACTGGATCTGATAAACAATAGTAATGCTCCAACTTATAGTGATATATACGTTTATGCGGTATTACGCTTAAAGTTAACGCGCGTATGTAACCGATTTTATAGTTGGCTATCATACTCATTAACAATCGACATATGTTCGTACAAAGTGCTGTTGTTTTTCTAAATGTAACGTCAGGAGGTATATTTATATTTTCAGTCATTTATATCTTTTTTTGCATCTATTTAATCTTAGTTTAGTTTATTTAATACGATAATGAATCAACACGGATGACGGGAACAGTTGATGCACTCGCCGAAGGTTTTTTGCAAGTGTTGTTTGTACACGGCTGCCGTTAAATCTACGCTAATGAATAAGAAACTTCAGAGAGATTGGTCTGTGTGTAAAAAAATCTGCGGATATTCTTATGCTTGTAAATATCAAACGTATATATAACTAGACAAGTCAAATCCGGGTAAAAAAAATTAATTAAATTAATTGTAAAGGACGGTACGATAAATTTTAGCAAGATCTGAACTACCATACGGTGAACGAAATAATGATTATTTTCGGAAAAATGTTTGGGAACTGTTTCATTTCGCGCAATGTCGAGGTAGTGTAGCTGTTGCGTGATTTTTTATGGGGTATTTAAAATTGCAAGTAAATTACACGAAAATCAACCTTAAAACCTGAAACAATTGAAAACGTCGATTTAGCTATTCCAGCGACTATGGTGGGTAATTTGTTTTGGAATCTCGCAAATGTATTGAAAATGGATGTTGTTTTTTAAGTAATGTTATTTTTAAAACTATAACAAAACAATACAACGGTATGTTTGCATAGTAAAATTTACATACAATAATACAATGATAACTGTGTACCGGTAAAAATACATTACCACAGTGATCGTTATTTTATATTAAAATATATAATGAAAATTAACAGGAAGTATACTTAAAAGTAATTTAATTATGACTTACAGGATACAATGATTACGACAAGGTAACTCCGATTCTGATAAAGAACAAAATGTACACTATATAATTACTAAAATTAATTAATCGGAAGTTTATAATAGATTGTGTTTTAGACGCCTATGTTATACTTCGTATACATAGTTTTTAGTCGTCTGGAAACGTATTTTTAAAAATAAGAATCTATTAAAACAAAATAAATATCTCGTGTTTGTCCAACTTGATTAGAGCACGCTATAATTGTTTGGAATACGGTACGGATCTTTGGTGCACTCTCTTTTCATAAATCAGTATAGCTGGTACATCTAACCACAAAGTACGAGAACAATTAAGGAACCCGGTTAGAATATAAAAAAATATTTGATATATATTTAACGATTTGTATTTTATTTAAATTGCAGTTTATCCGAATTGATCCAACATAATAAAAATGGTTTAACGTTTGAAAACGCCCATCAACTTTATTGCTATATAACTTCATGGTTTGGAGATTTTTCCCAGCACGAGAGTCGATGTGTAAAATTTAAAGAAGAAATGAAGAAATTTAGTAATATGAGTTGGCATTCTAATTGGCAAGAAAAAGTTCATCCCATGTTTTTGTAATATGTATAATAAATTCCTGTAAATTAATCAAATAAGATATAGTCTATTGTATATTTATTATTATAAATATAAGCACGTTCAAAGAATGCTTTATTAACTTATATAGTCATTCGTTAAAATGTATTTATATTTATAAATAATGTCATATGTAATTCATAACGATTATTGTTAATTGTAGTTGTTCCTGTTTCTGAAACATTATGTGGAATTCTTATTTTTAAAATTGAGAAGTGAATACAATTTTTTATATTATGTGATCATTTATTTTTTGAGGGCTGGAGCACTGCAAAAGACAATTACAACTCATTAGCAGGTGATTACAATTGTTAAATATTCAAACACTGTTGGGATAGAAATTTATAGAGGAGAAGGAAGACATGAGTGTCATTGGAGAAAATTAATGAAGCAATTGAGAATGGGGGACAGTAATTAATTGAAATCAAGAAATTTATGAAAGTTACTTAGTTTTGAAATGGTGGAAATTGAAAATACATGATTTTAATCGGAGATGATTCACCCGTGAGACGGGTGGGAGAAATATTTAAGTCAGAAATCCCCATTTTGACCATATGTGTTGCAAGCTTATTATGACCGGAATGCAAACTTGAGATAGTGACAATTCGACGATATTCATAGAAGATAATTTGAGGTACCAATGTGTAGTTGAATCAGTCCGATAACGGGCATAAGAAGCTAACTAACCATTCGTAAGTTGTATTGGAATCAGGTAGAGAACAAGTTTGAAGAGAAAACCGTATGAACTGAAGAATCGTACAAAGATACGTCTCTGGTAAGATTACCATAAATTCCACCGTGTCCAGGAATCCAGTTGTATAAGACAGCGATTCACTTCAGTGTAATATGCCATCATTACTTTAATCAAAATATCCATGTGTTGTGATCTAAATAAATGGTTCTTTTTTAAACAAATACAAAAATTATTGTTTATCAATAAAATGTACTTCACAAAAAATGTTAATGAAGCCGGTATAGGCCACTCAATATTGTCAGCAAAGACGATATCGACCTCATGGTCTACTGGTACGAAACTAGTAATCTATGTGTGTATGGTTTGCATATATATGGGTATGTGTATGTGTGGTTGTATGGTATGTATGTACAGACGTCAAAAACCCATGTGCGTACTTGCTAGCATTATGTTTTAAGTTTTTTCTACCTACGTTCGATATGTTTGTAGTTTGTGATTATGCTTGTGTAAATATATTTGAATATAACTTTAAAATATTTGCATGTATTACATGTATATATGTGTATGGGGAAGATATGACGGTTCTTCTGTTTATCACATGTAAATCACAGCTTGAAGGATCTATACATAACGTGATTTATTACATGGTGACTGCACTGCACTTTGAATATATTAACATTCAATATTACTAGTTTACGTAAATATTATGATGAATTTTTAATTTTTCTAAGAGCTAGCGGAGTAGATTACGATGTAATTTTATTAACCGAAACGTAGCTGTATAATGGTGAAATTCCTCGTTAAGCCCAGTGTCGGGAGGGTGAGAGATCTGGTGATGATATAGCTTACATTAAACAAAATTTGCAGTATCAACGTAAACAGTTAAAAATCGCAAGTGAAAACATTATAAATGTGCAGTTATGCCTAGGAAATAGTACAAATTCCGATTCGGCAAATCCAAATTTCGCGATTTTTTGGAGCATTTAGATAGCATATTGGACACTTGTAACAATTTAGCGATGAACATCAACACACTGGATAAAAGTAAAAGCAGCAATTATTGTAATCTTATGTACTCGTGAGGTTTTACAAGTCTCCTGAATAAAGGAAACCTTTGTAATACGTGACAATAGTTACAAATCTTGTTTAGATCACGTGTTTGTTCGGTATAGATAGTACTAGTATAAATATTCCGTCGCAATGTGATTTATTAGAAGAAGAGGAAGAAGCTTTATTTCATAATGATATACACATACAAGGTTCATAAAGTTAAGTACCTTATATCTTAACATAACACTTATAAAGTGTTATTAAATCTAGAAAATTAATGAGGCAAATGTTAGGCTACAGGAAAAAACAAAAACCTGCAAGGAAATAAATAAAATATGTTAAAAGAAAAACAAAAATATATGAGGTACATATGCACATATATACACATTCATATACAAATGTACATACGTATGTACACACATACATACCACATTAATTATACAAAATTAATAAATGACATAGACACAAATTAAATGAGTAACCTATGTGTAATTCTATAATGTTTGTGCCTAGTAAAACGCATAGTGAAGCTTAGTAGAAATTAATTCGTCTATTTTAATAGTATGTTATACTTCCCTTAGTTAAAGTTTTTTGCGGTCGTTTCATTTCTTTATGTTATTCTTAAACTAATCTAATTAGTGTTAATATATCATTTTGTTAAATCTTTGCTGTTTTGTAGCGTATATTGTTATTTATTGAATTATGTATATATTTGGTAAATGAAAATGATTTTATTTGATTTAATCAAACACAATTTGATATCGTAGTTTAAAAATAATTACACTGTTTAACATTTCCGTCAGACAGTATCAATTTTTTATACAAAATTATACACTTCAGAACATACAAAATAATTCAACGAAAGGAATCGAAGAGGTGTGTATAATGTTCTTTATGGAACTCTATAAAATTGGTAATGCATTATATAAATATTTTTAAAATTCTGAAACATTCTACGTCGACCAAATGCACCAGCATTAAACGTTTATATACTGATACAACCATAGCAATGCAAATATGAGATTAAAAATTATTTTTCATGCCACGAATATTTTTACGTTTTTGTAAAATTAAATATTAAGTAAGTAGTAATTTAATTTTACTCAATAAATTTAATTGAAATAAAATATTAGAATTTCAAATAACATGTAATAAAATAAAAATTTAAAATTGGAAATATATAGGTTATATTTAAACAGGTTATTTCAATCTCCCGCCCTTTCATTTATCTCCTTTCTATTTGAGACACTAAAATATTTTGGCGCCAATTTCTACCATAACTTTCAGTGATTGCGTGTGGTTTTATAAACTGAATTGTGTATTTAAATTTTGTTATAATTAATATTCAGAATTATCTTTTTATAAAAATGGAATTTCGATCATCTACATGTGAACAGTCCGATAATGAAGAAGAAAATACGGGAATTCAGGATACAGATTTGTTGCAATCTCAAGGAATTGTAAGAATGATTTTAAATACAGAATTTTTACTTACATAACTGTATACATATTTATTTATATTGGGAAAGAATTATATGCTTTAAATTGTGTCTGATATTAATCTTCAGAGAAGAAAGGAACGTTTGAAAAGCACTTGGATCCTTCACAGCATTCATAAAGTTAAATTTTTTCAAAATAAGATTTATAATTTATGTGAGATATATTTTTAAATTTAAAATGAAATAAATGAACAAATTATCCTTTGTAGTTGCAGTTATTTAATCATATTTATTACAAGATAGTTACAGTTACCATTTAATCACATTTATAGCAAGATATGTTTTTATTTATTATTTACTCTGATTTATTACGCTATAATCTAAACGTAATTTATTAATTTGAATGGAATTTACGAGTTTTAAAATAACCTGAATCAGATTCAAGATATTTCGTTAAGAAAAAAAGTAATTTCTACAATGCATTATTCCAAAATAAAAGTAATGTATAAATTCGTTTCAATATTCTTTTGTATTTGCATATTGTATGTGTGTTATTATTTACATTATGAAAACATTAAAATGTTATAATATGAAATGAAATATTATCTTTAAGCAACGAGACTAAGAATTGTTACATTAATTTGATATATTATTTACTGTAGCAAACATATTTTTATAATTTTATGAGCTTAAACGCAAGTATATATATGTGTGTATATATATATATATATATATCAACAGAATGTAGCGGATATAAAAAGATTGAAATTAGCCGGAATATGTACAATTAAAGGGATTCAAATGACGACGCGAAAAAAACTTTGTAATATCCGTGGTTTCTCTGAAGCTAAGGTAGACAAAATTAAAGAAGCTTGTAATAAGTTATTGCCTGATGGATTTATAACCGGTAATCAATTTTGCATCCACCGTCAAGCTATATTCCGGATTAGTACTGGTAGTCAAGAATTAGAGTAAGATGTTTCTTATTCGTATTTTAAGACTACATACCTTATATATATATATATATATATAAACTTTTACATGACTACAAATGAAACATTATATGATAAATATTAAATTTTAATTGCTGCACGAGTTATGATTTGCGTGTAAATGTAATAAAGTTTGCTCATTTTTATCGCGTTTTGTTATAGTAAACTGCTTGGAGGTGGAATGGAATCTATGGCAATTACTGAAGTTTTTGGTGAATTTCGAACTGGTAAAACTCAGTTATCACACACTTTGTGTGTCACTGCTCAAGTGCCAAATGATAATGGATACACTGGCGGAAAAGTAATTTTCATTGATACAGAAAATACCTTGTATCCTTTTGTAATACATCATGTTTATTAAATGTTTATATTGGAAGCTTCGAGTAATATGTATGAATTGAAATTAAAATTTGTAAATTTTCGGTTTTATAATTTAATTTGTAGAACAATTGAACTACTCTTTCTCTGTCTAACTCGAACGAATACAATTAATACTTTTAAAAATATAAAATATTTACCCATTAGCCTCATGTGTCCATGATGCTATTATTGATATCGTAAATTCCAGAATGTTACGGCAATTTAAGTGGGAAAACCAAGTTATGCTTCATTCTGAAAACATAAAACAAAAATATTATCACCTGAAAAATTATACGTGAACAAAATATTTTTAAAAATAAATAAATAAAAATGGTAAAATCTATAATCTTTTTCCTGAAATAGGCTCATAATTTTCATTTGAAAAATTTTAGGGAATTAGTGAATACAAACTTCGATTTCTAAAATATGTTTAATGTGAAATATTTTAATTTTAAGATTTATTTTACTTTTTCGTACGGAATACTGCAGATTTAAGATCTAAAATAAAAATTATATATCAGAATTTCAAATGTCTAATAATATCTCATTGATTATTTAAAATATATATTTTATTTTAGAATTTAAAGAGAAATAGTTACAATTGGTTGCAGATTCGTTTTCAAAATAGTGTTTTTGTTAACGTATTGATATATTTATTATCTTTGTTTCAAATTTATTCTTTAACTGAAATGCAGTCGACCTGATAAATTAAACGGGATTGCGGATCGTTTTAATTTGGACGCTAATAAAGTGTTGGATAACGTACTTTACACCAGAGCATATACAAGTGAACATCAGTATGAATTGTTAGATCTGGTCGCTGGAAAGTTTCATGAAGAACGAGGACTATTTAAGCTTTTGGTAATGTTTAAATTATACTTGCATTAAGCAAATTAGGCGGACTTTATCTCTTGCTCACTACAGACAGCACTTGTGAATTTCTAAATAAAATGTTGTATAAATTACACGTGTACTTATATACAGTTATAGATAAGATCGATCACTTCGAATGTATCATTTTAGAGCGTTTCTAAACTGGTTTGAGATATGATCGTTATTAAAATTTTGCCAGGAATCGTGAGATCAGTATAAAAATTAAAAACAGTATAAACTTTTTAAAATCTTCATTGATGAGGGTGAGTTCCTGCTACGTTCAAATAGTGATAGTGAGTTTGTGTAATAAAAGTGAATCAAGGATAGCCATTTAAATTTGTAACACATTCATTCACGATTTTTTTCAGTGTAAACCATTTAATTTTTTTATTTCGTAACGTTTCGAAACCGATTACAGTTTTAATTTTCAAAAATTTAAAAGTGTATTTGTAACACGTGAAATAAAAGTAATTTTTGCAATTTTTTAATGATCTACTAAGAGAGTGTGCAGATTATTTTCAAGTCATCAATTTTAATAATTTAACTTTATTGGCTACTTTATAAGTTTACGTTAGATAACGATAACAGATTTTAAATCATTTAAATTATCTCTGATACTCAATATTTTAAACTGGCTTATTTATTAACAATTCATGTAAAACGTTAACTTCAAGTTGAACTCAAAGAAGTTTCGTTAAATCTAAGACGAGTTAATCATTTATAAATATAATTTATCGTTTATATTTAACATAATATACAAATTCAAATTTTATTTTGTGGCTTTATAAAAAGAATGTAAATATTGCTCTAAAATGTTTAACGTTCGTATTCGTAAAATACACCATTCTAACACGTCAATGAATATTTTTTTAGATTATAGATTCAATAATGGCGTTATTTCGAGTGGACTACTGTGGTCGTGGCGAGTTATCTGATCGTCAACAAAAGTTAGGTCAAATGATGTCGAGGTTACAAAAAATTTCTGAAGAATACAACGTCGTAGTGTTTGTAACAAATCAAATGACTGCCGATCCTGGTGCTTGTTTAACATTTCAAGTGTGTTTTTAAAATAATATGTAGCACCTATATGAAACGGTTCAGCGTGAAAATCAACTTGAATACAGCGAATTTAATGAATTCGTATACTTTGTAATTTAACGTAAATGTAATTACTTTATTATTATCCCTTATTGTTTATAATTTATCTAATAAAATTAATCACGACTGTAAACATTATTTTGATAGGTCGATCCGAAGAAACCAATTGGAGGTAACATCTTAGCGCATGCGTCTACTACAAGAATAGCGCTTCGAAAGGGCAGAGGTGATACAAGAATAGCGAAAATTTACGATAGGTATAATGATTATTTTAAATGACAATATTGATTACAATTGGAAGAATGTGCGATTAAAATTATAGCAGTAAAAAGACTATACGGTGTTTTTTTGTTTCTCTTCCCAAGACGATTTCAATATTTATCTATTGCTAACCTTAAATTTTAAGAAATAAGTTCGATTTCAGTATTAGAGAATTATTACTAATAAAACAAACACACGCACACGTAAAAATATGGAGCAATCAGTAAGCGCATGTCAGCATTTTTCAACCGAAATATTATCGCTTGTTTATCGTTCATTCCAAATACTTTCTAATTCAGAATATTGTTGGTACCACATGGGCAAATTCAGTGTTCCCGCTGATTTACGTGAGCATCATGTGGTTCTTTTGTTCGAATTAGTGCGTTCAATCCTTGAAAAAAGTGGTTCTATTTATAAAATCCTGGGCAGAAAAATATACTACTACAAAATGTTTTCAAAGAGAGTTAAACATGGCTGAAACTATTAACGACTGGAAAGCTATTTACGTGAAATTTGCGCTGATTCGTTGCTAAAGAATCAAATAGTAATCGATAGTCCAAATTTCACTGTTGAATCGACTTCACAAAACGGAAAAATAAGATGGGTCGAATATTCAGTAGGTTTTTGATAGTTACTATCGTGAAACCAAATAATGTTTTTTATTCGCTGTACCAGATCGCACTGCAATGACTGCTTCAGGTAATCCGTGCATATATTCATCCTGGAAGAATGATAATCTCTGACCTTAAAGCGTATGACAACATTGCAACTATTCCAGGCATGAATTATTAGCATTACACAGTGAACCCATTCGACAAACTTTTTTTAATGCCGCACATACAAATTCCGTGGAAAGTGTAGTCGCAAGCGAAGAGACGAAATATAGGAGAATGTGGAACGGGAAGGACTCAACTGGATTCCTATTTATGTGAGTTAATGTGGCGTCAAAAAAATTGAAATCACGATGTATTTAAAAAAATAATCTTCGATATTGTTGCATTCCACATCTCAAAGTAAAAATGATTAAGATAAAGGTGCGTTTTAATAAATTACATTTTATGTATTATGAAATATGTTATTGTTTCGTCAAAAATTTAAGGGCAGCGATAGATAAATATTGGAATCGTTCTGGGGGGAGCAAAAAAGCACCGAATATACTTATGTTGATTTAGTAAATTGTGTAGGTAGAGAAATCCTTACCGATTAAAAGAAGAAATAAGAATCTCTGTCACAATTATCCTCCATTTTTCTTTCACATATAATCAGCACTCCTAGCAAAGGTTCATAAACAAATTGACTATTTTACTATGTAGTTACATGTCTTCACTTTACCTCCTATGCAAGTACTTCATTAACTATTTTCCGCTATATAACCAGATTTATAGCTACCATAAGCGTTTTTCTACTGAAGAAATAGTGCGAATTCTATTTTCATTCATCTTCCAAATCATTTTGATTTGAATGCCAGCCTACTAATGGAAATTTTCTTAATGCGGCTGAGGAATGTGCCCGTATCCAACCCTACCCTTACCATTCAATGCCGATAAACTATCTGAAATTCATAAAATTATCAGTAAGAAAAGCACGAATAATCATTGATCGGTGGCACCAGATAACAACAAACTGCGATTAATACAAAATTTAACACGTACCTGAAAAATCTCAACATTTGAATGTCACTGAAAAGAGGTCTTAGTTGCTCGTTTACACAGTCATCTCAACCTCCTATCCGTTCTAATTTACTTACTTGTTCAACACATAACCTGCAAATGATACTGGAAAATTTTCGAATATTGAATAGGTTGTTTAACCTCGTATTAACCTGCTATTTATTTTCCTTTAAAATTAATCCACGTTTGTTAAATTTTTTTTTCAGTCCCGATCTTCCTGAAGGCGAAGCCACATTTGCAATTTCCTCTGGAGGAATAACTGACGCCAAAGATTAAAAATTCAAAACTAAAATAAGAAACTTATATTCATAACGAAAATTAACTGACACTTTTCAATTTATTATTTAAATATGATTTTTCATATTGTTTATGTATTCGCAAATTTATTAAATGTAATAACTTGAGTGTTTAAATTTTTAACACGTAACAAGGATTTTTAATATTATGGGGGTTATTTATAGTAAATAATATGTTGAAATTATATCGATTTAAATCGTCGTTTACACACACACATATATATACATACTATGTAACTTTCATATTTTGGTATAGCGGTGTTGGATAATTAATGTTAGTAAAATATATGTAATGGACCAAAAAGATTTTAGAAATAATTGTATATTTCATTAATATGAAATATGTTATTAAATAATAGTTCACTATGTTGTCGATAGTACTAATTACTATCTAGGAATAAATTAATTTGACGTAGTATCTTTTTCAAATTGATATTTTCATATTTCCATTAATTCGAAATATGCGCGCGTAGTTAATATGTAAGAATAAATTAATTTAACGTAATTACTTTAAATTGATATTTTCATATTTCTGTTTCATGTGACAATAAATAGTACGATAGTTTATGGTACTCTGTATATTGGTACGTATTAAGAAATAATATTGATTACTTTTGGACGTGCTGGCTTCATAGAAACACTATATTTATGTTCGATGAAGCAATATAAATGCTGTAACCAATTATCAGCATAATTTAATTAGTAAATTATAGTCGCGGATTCTTTTACGGTTAAAATTTTAGCGTTATATTGTTTATAAAATGGACGTAATTAAAGGAGAACGAGTTTAGGATTTGGAGATAAATATTTCATAGCACAATTTATGTTCTGGATAAAAATTTGTGTTCTCTTAATTGATTTTATTAATCCGGTTACATTTTGTGGCATTATTTTACTTGTAAAATAACCACATGTATAACTATTTAAAAAAGGACAAAAACTTAATCGCGACGAAAAATTACAGCCGGCTTCTACGGTTTTGAATAAAAATGAAGCAGTAATTTTAGAAAACAACAAAAATCTTACGGGCTTAGCATTATTAATGTCCAATGATAATTAACACTTGTATTGCACTAGAATTAATAGTCATCGAGTTTTGAAAATATTTTAAAGAATGTATTAACTTATTTGGCTTAAATATGATTTTTATCAAATTATATCGTACGCTGTACGAAAGCTTTTATTATATTTGCGAATAAATAAATGATCAGTTATACAGAGAAATAAGGAGCTCGATGGTAGTACATGCGTCCATTATATTCACAGTAATCTATTTGTGATTTAATCTATTTGTTATATATATTAAGAGTGAATATATGTACTTCTTAATTTTTTATTTTGAGTGTGATACGATGTAATTATGTACAAACGTTTTGTTTGCAGCAATATCGGCTCGTGATTAAAAAATCTAGCGATTGGTAATTATACCTGACCCCCCTCCTCAACATATACACACAAAAAACCAATTCTCCGAAAATGAAACGATCAATTGCGGTATAAATAATAAAGCTTCAGCAATGAAAAAATTCGATGTACATTAACACCGGTCAGTAATAATAAAAACAACATAAACTGCAGAATGAAACAATTCGCACGAAAATGTACACATAAAAGAAAGAAATGCCAATAGAAATTCGAAGAAGAAAAATTAATCTCAAAAAGAAATGAAATATAAGTCCTAGACTCGTTCGTTTATTGGCCGGTAGTATGTGCACGCAACCGCACCCAACGCTATGAGAAAAACCTGTGTACCTCGATGATTCTGATTGCAAAACGATTGCAACCAGTAGTTGCCAAATGCCAATACATCCCTATGTAAACTCTACGCCCATAGTAACATTAGGCACAAAATCTGCGTATAACGCTGTATATTTCCGATGTTTTCTTCAGGTTGCGTCGAGTACTTTTTAAAAGATTTTGTTTACTTTTTGAAATATATTCTATGGAAAATATAATTAAAATTCACTTATTTTGTTTGACCTTCATAAAATAATTAATATTTTAAACTATTTTATTACATCATCATTTTTATAGTTACTCCAGATATTTCTAGTGGTTGTGCAACCATGCATTCTTTATGTACAAGCCGCCACTGCTTTGCAGGATATGTAGATTTAATTCCGCAATATATTAATTTTTTTTACTATTTTTGTTGTTTACAGTAGATTATTTTTGGCTCTTTAATGTTTTACCCTCGACGAGCAAATCAAATATGTTGGTTGAACGTATGTGTTCATATTTATTAAGTAAGTGGCATGTAATAATTATATTTCCTTTACGCGGTGTAATATAACGTTTGTTTATTTTTGTTATTTTTTTAAAAATTATTTTGTTAATGACAAATCTTAGTATTCACATTCATACTTATACACTATACGTATTTGGGTCAAAGCCAAATAAAATAAGAATAACTTGGCGGTGAAATCAGTGTGATTACCATGGAATTTTTTCGTATTATAATCTTAATATCAATATTAACAAAACCTAATATCGAAATATCGATATAATTTTATTTGACTATTTAATAAAAAAATTTCGGTATTTTATTATCTATTATTACTAGATCAATCGTAAAGGTAGCAAAACAATAGTCCGTATATATTGAACGGTACCCCGTTTGGAAAAATAATAATTATTGATGAAGGTGTGTTTTTAAAAGACGAAAATAATGGTTCGAACCCTTAAGATTTAACCGGGCAAGCGGAATTTTATTTCGAAGTTTTTAAGGTAGTATTAAAAAACTCTTTTTAATTTTTAAAATATTAATATTTATTCAATTCAGATGATATAATATAACGACTTTTATGTAGAACAAAATGATCGTGCTGATAAGCGGTTTTCTTTTTCTAACCTAAAAATTGCGCTAGTGATAAACAATATATATATATATATATATATATATATATATATATATATATATATATATATATATATATATATTACAGGGACTCTAATGCGTACCTAACAGCCGTTTTTATTCGCTTATGGTACTAACATATTAATACCTTATACGTTCTCTCTCAATTCTTCTCATCCTCTCGTTCTTTTTCACTCTGTTTAAATATTCCTGTTTGTTCCCTTCTCTTTTAACGTTGTTTTACCAGTCGCGGAAATAAATTACGACGACGTTTGTATAAATTAATAATTTAATAAAAATAGTTACTTGAATAAAATTTAAGTTCATTTACCTACGATTATATCATGCAATTTTGTCGATTGGTTTTAACAGAAAATCTGGACAACTACTTCTTATCCATTAATTGCAATTATAGTTTTACTTTTTTGTCAAATAGTAATACTTTTTTTATGTTAATCTAAAAATCTTTCGACAAATGACATATACAAATTAAATTCAGCTGGTTTGAGATGTTTGTGGTTCGATGATGGTTTCAGCAATCTTCCCGTTAATGAACTTTTCTGACCATTTTCCTTTCTATTTAACTCCCAAAATCGAACTTACTAACCCTCTTCTTTCTATTGAGTCCCGAAAATCGGAAAATTTAACTAACTAACCATTTTCTTAACTACTTAACTAACTTTTTTAACTACTAGCTAACTTCTTAACCAAGTATCTATTCTTCAATTATGATCTCGAACATATTTTTCCCCACTTATTTTTTCTTCTTCTTCTTACTCGACCGCTCCTAAACTTACAGGGTGGCTTGAGCATGCGCAGTTTTGTTTTTGACTCAACTTCAACCATAGAGGCGTTTTTGTCGGCACCACTATAACAGCTCGCTTATCACAAACCAGGTTCTGACAATAATAATCATAATTATAGTAACGTATGTAACGTTTTGTGACTACTACGATAACGAGTGTCAAATTAAAATTTGATCCTAAATAATAAGTAAATAAAATATTTTGTTATTGTATCGACATTAATGTTAAATTATTTT
This sequence comes from Coronaproctus castanopsis, assembly GCA_032883995.1. Taxonomy (NCBI): domain Eukaryota; kingdom Metazoa; phylum Arthropoda; class Insecta; order Hemiptera; family Monophlebidae; genus Coronaproctus; species Coronaproctus castanopsis. Next base: position 299,022,993 of record CM065052.1, read on the forward strand.
GTATATTTCTAATTAATATAGCGTTTGCATGTTCTCTCCGAAACACACACACACAACACATGTATATATATATCTTCTTCTTCATAGTCCCAACCGATCTCGGTTATCGGTGGCCATCCAGCGAAGCCTCAACCATATAATGATAATGTCCTTTAATTGTACCAAATGTTCTGTTTTCCCTGTCCATGTTTTAATATCACAAAACCAGGTACGTCTTTTCCGTCCAACTTTTCTTTTATCTCCTATTCTTCCCATTAGAATAGTTTGTAATAAGAAATATTTTGTCCCACGAGTGAGGTGTACAAAATATTTTAGTTTTTGAATTTTGTGCAACTTTATATATATATATATATATATATATGTGTGTGTGTGTGTGTATATACATATAATTTTTATTTCACAAATTTATTATTTTTATCTCAAGATCGTTTTATATATATATACAGGTAAGTAAATAGATAAATGATAGACAGATAAATTATAATATAATCTCATAATCTCATACAAATTTCAAAATATTTCGACACATACCTCGCCACTCCACTCTTTTATTATTTCAAGATGCTGATCTAAAACTTTTCGTCTGTAAATCGTTTCGATATTTAATCAAATAAAATATTGATTTAGTTCTTAGTTTAAAAAAGATTTGCTAATTCGATAACGTTTCTGATTAATATTTCCAACTCGCCATTATGCAGTTTTAAAATTATATATATAAAAAAAATCTGGAAACGAAAATTTCCCATAAAAATGGCGTGATTCGTTCGCATTTATTATCTTTTATCCAAGGAAAAAAACCTTATTAAACATCCTACGAGAAACCCGTTTTGTAGTTGGCGTCGATACAATCCGTGAGAACGCGTAATATACCGGTCGAACTTATTTGTCCGTTCTACGAAAACCTGTGTAGACGTTATTGTATACGTAGTAAAAAAAAATTAATAATAAATAAAATACAGAAAAAAAAATTGAAAAGTTTCTACATCAAGTGCGTGTTTTGATGACGACGCTTCGAAGATGACCCACTACATATCCAGGATAAACAAAATCGTCAAATGCGTGTGGGCAGTTGCGCGTGGCGATTACGATTTCGTATAATAGCCGGAACGATGGTACAAGGTACATTAACGCATCGAAAGTAATGAAGTTTGCCTGTATATTCGTGCGTTATACTTCTCGACCATAATACACATGTGACCGTTGTGATCATAGTGAATTTTTTAAATTATTATTATTATTATGATTTAAAAAAAACAAAACTATTTTCATATTTTTACATATGTGCACATGTTTCGCGCTATTGTCGATTCGTCGTTCGTTAATCTTTTACGTTTCATTTTTATAAAAACACGTGTTTTGTTTTTAACACTTGAAATATAAAAGATCGTCCGCATTTACAGTAAAAGGTTACAGATCACTTCAACAGGAACAAGAAAAAAAAGGTATAGTTTCTAATTAAGGTAAACCGTTAAATTGTAATTTCATTTTATTTATATATATATATATATATATATCATCATAATCACCATAGTGCCATGTCCGCTATCGAACGTTCGCTAACACGTTGGTGATAAAACGTTTGTCAGTAATCTTTTGATATAAATCAACGTAACTGATAAAATCCTGCATCCAGGATCTTCTTTTCCTTCCTGGTGATCTTCTGCAGTTTATTTTTCCTTGTAACGTTATCGGAAAACTGTATTGTGTTAAATGTCTTAATATGTGGGCAAAATATTTTAATTTTCGGTTTTTTATTGTTTTCATAATTTCTAAATTTTTTCCTACGCGCTTCGATACTTCTCTGTTGCGTATTTTTTCTATCCAATTGATGCGAAGTATTCTGCAGTACAACCGCATCTCGAAAGCATTCAGTTTTTTTTCTATTACTTTGGTTACCGTCCAGCTTTCGACACCGTACAATAATATTGAGAAAACGTAATAATGCTTCTATTACATAATACATTCTTTAGTTTAAAAATGTTTTTCCGACTTGTTCAATACGATTTTTCATTTCTATACTTACGTCCCTCAATTTTCGTTTAGATTACAATCTGGATATTTAATATTTGTAACTCTTTCTAAGTTGTTACCGTACAGTGTAAGAGATTTATTTGATTTTGATGGAGTCTTGTATACAACTATATATTTTGTTTTGACGATATTTAATTTCAACCTATATTTGGAATATGTATCCACTAATATATTAAGAAATTATTGTAATTCTCGAATATTGTTAGCTATTAAAACTATATCATCAGCGTACCGTATACATCACCATTTACTTTAATACGTTTTCTATATTTAGCCGCTATTATCGGCTATTTGTAAAGTAAAAATATAATTAGCTTTAGTATTATTTTCGATTTTTCTATCAACACCCACAATGAGATTTTGTTGACATTTCAAAGATTTTTCCAAGTTCTCAAATTTCTTTGTTCTTTCGATAACCCCTTATATTTTTCATAACTTGCGTGTTTAATTTGTTAGTGTATCTTTATATTAAATTATTTTTTTACCGCAATAACGGTTTAACAATATGTTCCCAAAAAAAAATATATTGCAACATCCATTTATCGTGAAAAAATCTATTCTCGAAATCAACTTTTCTTTCTGCGGTATTATTCTATGTCATTTTAATCTAAAGAGCAAATAAATATTTTGAATATTGTTATTAAAATTATTAAAGTAATTTTTGTTATCACTTTTAAATAAATAAATGACAATTTTCAAATAAATAGTTCTTTTTAAGACCCTGCAACTGCTTACTCAGTTATACTACTTGTTTCTTATCTAAAAAATAGTAAAAAAGTTAATTTTCTGCGACGGACACACAACGCGAATGACGACTTGAAGAAAAAAAAAGGGATGGTTTTTAAAACTTTCAACTCGTTTAAAACTCGACTTTTCGGAGACCTAGGTGAGATAGAGGGATGATATTTATGACGGAAAATTCGTTAGGACACTTAGAAAATTCTCTCGGGATAGATTTTCGATTTATTTTTTATTAAGAACTTTCTCGGATCCCACATATATTCTTAATGTTATTTAGCTTGTTAGGGAAAAGCACAAAACAATTTTGAACGACACATTTTATTATATAATTATTTATATTTTTGGGAAATATATACTTTCGTCTTATATGTAATACGTATGCGTGTATTTGCATATATATATATATATATATATTCATGTATATGCACATACACTATGGGTGTGTGCATGTGCGTGCATATACGTTTGTTATATATATATATATATATATATATGCGCGTGTGTATATGTATTATATATATCCTGGGAAAAATATTATTTTTTTCCGGGCTATAAAATAATTACTTTCCTCTCTCTTGTTATCATTTTTAAGAATTATTTTCCTCATAGATGTTTGTTATTATTATTCGAAGATGGTTATTATGATTATCGCAATATGTTTATGATTATTATGGCAAGATGTTTATTATGATTATCTGAAAAACGGCGGTGACCTTAGCAGGTTCGGAAATGCTGATTCGTCGAAATTTTGGCCTTGGAGGCGCCTGGCCCCATTTTCGTCGTCACCGTTTATTATGATTATCTGAAAAATGGCGGTGACCCAGCACGTGCTGAAATGCTGATTCAGCGGAATTATCTAAAAGCCGGCGCCTGGCCCCATTTTCGTGTACGCCCTCCCCGTTGAATATTGCTTACCGATGATTCAACAACAAACGTAATAACGACTGTAACACTGCACTCAAGGATAAACGCTGAATACTCAACAAACCGCTGAGAATGACAAATTGCGACGTTAGATTTTCCCATTCCAATACACAGAGATATAAAAGAATATACTGCGCAAGCAAAACAGTTAGAAGTGTGAAATTAGCCATTAAATGGAATGTTAGTCTTAATATTATTACTAAGTTATCAACACACCCGTCGTCATATATGTTTAATATTAAATTTAAAATAGACGAATTACATTTGTAAACGTTTATTTATAATTTCGTTTAAAAATCTTGCGGGCCGGACAGAAAGTTTACACGGGCCGCAGCTGACCCGCGTATCGGGTGTTGCCATTAGTTGCACCAGACTATTTTCAATGTGTTTATATAAATATTTATAGAATTGAGACATTTTTTCACGGTCAATCGGGAAAATACTTAATTTTGTCAATATTAAAATTTCATGTACCATATACGGGACATCGTGACCGAAATGGTTAAATATTTAATTTAATTATTATATTTCGTCTCTTCTTGGATGCAGCGTAAATAAAAATTTTACTAAACAAAAGAGATATTTCGGAACGAACGTTATAAGAATTATTTTATAAAAAAATATTAGAAGTGTCACAGGTTAAGACACATTTATATATTAAAGATTGTAATTGTAATGTAATAAAAAATAAACCCGAACATTTTTATAATATCATACCGGTTCTTATACTGTTTTAGAAAATCGATAACTATAAATTTGTAAATTCCTGATATTAAAATATATAAAGTATAAACGCGAATGTATCAAATGCCGGCTTCTTTTTGAACCAGGGTGAAAACATTCTTTCGTTAAATTATATTAATTTATAATAAGAAAAACCTTTATTTTATTTAAATACTCTACATATACAATTCTAAAATGATTAAAAATATTAATTAATTAGACCAAAAAAAAAAACAAAGGCCCGTTTCGTTTTTATTTTCTGTTATTACTTGCGCAATAATCTATCGCTCTTCGTATTTAACAGTTTCCACACATATTTAGCGACATTATTTTTCCATCATCTTGATCTAATTTTCACGTTCCCGTCCAGCGGAAACTATTTCGTACCTTTTCTAGTCTGATTGTGTTCTGTACGATATTTTCATTTGAATTTTCTTGTTATTTTCATTAGATGGTCCATTTTTGACTGCGCTCTTAATCATTTAGTTGCGTGTACCATTTTCCTTTCCATCGCTAGCTGAGTAATTTAGGCATGGACAAAAAAAAAATACATGGACGCGTTTTGGATGTAATATATTGATTGGTGACATTAACATCGATGTTCTGCGTTGCATCGATTATTTTATTTTATTATACATAATGTTATAAAATGTTGGAAAATAAAAGGAAATAGATGTGTTCCGTTAAAAATTTTTATTATTAATCAACGAAAATTTTTAAAAAATGACCGTTTATACAATGTAAAAATTTACAATAATAAATTACGCGGTACTTATTAAAAATAATATTTCTAAAATATTTTAAAATCCTAGTATTCTTTGTCGACGCTTCGCAAAAATAAAATTTTGTTCAATCTCTTGCCCTTCAATCGATATCTTTGTTGATTTAATTACTTGCGCTGCCTGTGAAAACAACCTCTCTGATGGAACAGATGTGCCAACCATTGTTAAATATTTAAATGCAATTTTATATAGTTTAGGAAATTGTATCAATCGTTCCATATTTCCAATGGGTTATCGTTCAATCTTCTTACTTCTGAAGGATGATAAAATCTGTAAAAACTGTAACTATAAAATACCTATAGCTAGTTATTATTATTATTTAATTAATTAGTTATTATTATTATTTGAATGTAATTAGTTTATAAATATCGACCGAGATAAAATATTTAAACATATAGAATCTAAATAAATAAATCATAAAATCGGCTTTAACGTATCAATTGAAAAATATCGATACATCGAGTAGATCAAAACTTCAACAATATATCGCTTAAATTCGATGCATCGATACTCTGTATTGAGTGTTTTTAATAAATCTGTGCATATCGTCCATCCCTAGAGTAGTTTGTAACTTACAATAAGCTTTATATTACACGACTATGTTTGTGAACTGTACTGTAATCATAGTTACGATACACGTATTAAATACCCGTGCTTTACAGATGTCACATTTTTGTGTTTTAAAAAAGCTCCTTCAAAGCTTAAGATTTTTTCTATCCTACTATTATTTTTCTATTTATTTCCACTTTACAATTATTTGGGACATATCCAAATTTACTAGAAAAAGTAATTAATGTTCTACAAAGGATATTTCTCCGTCGTTTTGTGGCGAAAAACGTGTAATTGTAATATGAGTTGTTTTTTCCTATTTCGGTTTTTCATCTTAAAGCCAACCTAATCGACGTCTAAGATCTGTTAAGTATGTGTCATCTCGTATAGACGAAAACGATGGAATCTGCTATTCAACGCACAATATTGTGCTTAATAGCGAATGTCCTTTGTGGTCCGAACAATTCAGGTTTACCTTGAACTTTCGACTAACCTTCACCACCAACATAAACTAAGCTGTAGATGGTGCATACAATAGGGTCCGAATAATTTCTCTATATCTTAATGCTACCAACAAAAAATTTATTTACGGTAATATAATTCGACCGACCGAGTTTTTTTTGGGTGGGGGGAATAAGAGTGCAGAGAAACTGGTGTACTTTTGTGTAGCTGAAACAAAATATGTAATAAAAAAATGAAAATGGATGTGTGTAGTAGTTCCCTGCAGTATGTAACTTAATAGATAGGATGGATAAGGAATGAAGAACATAGTACCTTGGACTATCTAGAGTGTGTTTTGAAAGTTTTAAAAACGGGTGATATCAAATATAATGGAAACGAAAGTAAGTAAATTAGTAGTTCAAGTAGATAAACAAGGAAACAATTAAAAAAGAGTGAGTAGCCATAACGTACATGGTATAGAACCACAATGGTGATGAGTTTTCACGGCTGGATTGATGTTTGGGGATTGTGTGGAGTGTAGATCAGTTGCTGGTCTTAAATTTCCTAAGCATTGCCGGTTCCATAAACAACAGAAGACTTTTGGAACTAGTTTTTGTTATTGTAGGTGTGAAGGAGTGTTATTGTATTGAAATGTAGGCGGAGATCTTAGAATTGTGAACTTGGAAACAAAAAGTGATCAGTGTTGTCTTGTTATTCTATTCGTATTTAATAATTTTATGTCGTATTATTATTTAAAATTGTCATTTATTACTATTGTCAGTGAGGTTTTATGACTTATTTCGTTGTATATGGTGCAATGGTCCGTCATTTCCCCGCAGCGAATGAATAATTTAGCATTTATAATTATGTAAACTTTCTAATTTATTTGCATATGCTTTATCGATGATAAGCTATATTACATATCGTTTTATGTGCGAAATTCAAAGCTTTTTGAGAAACTACTTTTAAAACGTATCAAACTCTTCGCAAAATTACCTGATCATCAGTTTGGCTTTCGCGTAAACCATTCGACGAGAGATCAAGCACATCGTGTAACAACCATAATTGAAAAATCGTGCGGAATACAAATATGGGGATGTGCTAAGGCATCGAATCGAAAAGTATTTGAAACAGCTCAAAATAAATTTCTTCGGCTGATCAATAATTCTCGTTGGTTTCAATGAAATGACACACTCCATGCAGATCTACAGATCAAATGGGTCAATGAAGTAATATATGATTATGCTCGACAGCATGAGAAATTGCTTTTTTACCATATCCGGTGGCATCGGCACTTTTGTCTACTGATCTGGATCTCAGAAGGCTGAAACGTATCAAACCTTATCGATGGGTCGTCACCGATTAATATAATTAGCACAGTTTAGTAATTGGGCTATTCCTCTGCGCATGTTATGCTATTTATAAATACTGCTTATTTAGTTTAGATCTATGATTGCAGAAATAAAGCGTGATATTGATAAACTATTACGCGTTAATCAATTACATTTTTTCACATGTATACGCACGAAACGGAATCGATTTGACTCTATAGCTTCGCCTACATGTTAGATATTCGTCAAAGTTCTAATTGAGAACACCCGGTGATTTTTCTTTTTTACACAAAAAATCAGTATTACTAATGTTTTTTTTTTTTTATCATAGCCGTGTACGAATCATTATTTTGAAAAAATCGTTCTATCATTTCTCCCCGTCACGCATATTAATTCATTATTATTCATTCTATCTGTATATAATTTTTATCATTCATATTGAATATTTTTTACTTAAAATTCACGTTTACCGTCTTAAAAGAATTATCGTATTGTTGGGTATGTTAGTTAAATCAGTTAGGTAAACTTGTTATCGTACGGTGCACGCGTTTATTGAACCGAGTGTGATCTTTTCACTTTCATAGAATAGTTCAAATAAAGTATAATTATTTTCTCCGTGACAATGAACTACTTTTTAAATAAGCGACGTTGCTATTGCTATGGGATTATCGTCGATGTCACCGTCGTTATTATTTAACTAGTCGGACGGTTTAAATATTACTAAATTGCTGATTTTTCAGCATTACAAATTTTTTTCGGCATTTAAAAAGTCATTTTAGGCATTCGTAAAAAATGCTAAATGTTTCCTATAAAAATTTGTTTTTTATAAATTATGATCTGATAGTAAAACAGTACAGTATAAAAAATTACAGATTTATATTAATTGTACGCGTACACGTTCTTTTCCCTTACATAATTCAATGATTTTCGAAATTTAATTCGCCAAATTTGACCTTTATCACTTAGAATATTTAAGAGATGAGAAAAGTTGTTTTTTTACATCTACCGATACAATTGGCGCCTATTTGTATGCGCTAATTCAACTAAGTGTTCTTCAACTAATAAATAACATAGAAAACAGAAATGAAAAATAAAAACAAATGGTAAAAGTAAAATGGCCGGTCACACGATTTATCGTTCTAATCACAGACATAAAATACGACGTAGAACGACCTTACAAACTTTTCTACTTCTACATAATTACAAATCAAAGATAAAAAAGATTAATTTCGTTAATGGATCTTTTTTTTTTAACATGCGAAAAAGATTTCAATTTCGGTTTTTATTTTGTTTTCCGCACTTTTCGGCAAAATCAAATTTTGTTTTGCAGAATCTGAGGGCAGATCTTCTGTATCGTGTAGCAAAATGGTTTAGCAAATGCCGAGAAATCCTAAATATTACGTTTAACGGTTTATATGTTTCTTTTTTTTTTTGCAAAACTGTACAAATGACGAATGACACTGAGTAACACTGATGAATATCCGCGTGAAAAACTGAGCAGATCTCACGTTGGAACTGTGGAAAACCTGGAATAAAAACCTAGAATAGAATAAGGATAAATGTAGAACGGCGTAACCTGCGAAGATACTCCAATGACGATAGATACGAATGCGGTGCATTTAAGGATATGCTCCTGCTTCGAAAATTCCGTGCATATCCGACAAAATGAGATCTTTTTGTACTTCAATGCTCGAAACGTAGTATTGGTGCAGAAAAATTGAATTACGTTTCTGTAATGGACACGATGAAAAAAAAGAACGACTTATTAATCGTTGGTTTTTCTGTTTAAACTATCAATTGCCATCTATTTTTATTTTGCGTGTGTGTGCGTACGTTTAATGATACAAAGCTGCTTATATAAATTAATTTATTTGAAAGTTTTTACTATAATATGAAATTCGTTGTTTTTCTCTTATTCTCGTATACATACTGTTTCCTTGTAAATCTAGTTTCGGTACTATTCGCTTATTTTGGTATGTCGAATTAAAAATACCTCACAGATTATAAATTTATTCGACATAACGAATATCTAAGGAAATTTATTACAAATATTCTTTTTGGGGATATTTTTTAAAATATCGCTATTTCTAATCAAAAGTACTTTGACTAATAGCATCTACTTGTCCGTGCGTTTTTTATGCGATAATGAATAAATGATTGGCTTTCATAACCTTTTATTCGGAGCGGTATTTCGTTAACGTATATTATCGACTAACTCGCGTTTATAAATTAAACGTACAAATTGAATTTATCCAGATATCACGGATAAAACGTAAGGAACATAGTGAACATATAATGTCGATCCTAAAATACACCCTGTCCATACGGATCAATAAAAATCTTTACTCAAAAAGAAGTCTATATATATTTCCGTAAAGCATCTTTAGTCCTGGCATAGATAACATCTCTGGTGAAGTACTCTCACATCTTCCATCAAAATCGGCTACAATGTTACGCTATATATTTAATGAAATAGCGCGTATTGGATATTTTCCTAAAGGGTGGAAAAAGACAATAATAATAATGATACGCAAACCGGGCAAGTCGCAAACGGGCGTTTCCTCATATAGGCCTATTAGCTTGCTTTGTTCGTTATCCAAAAGTATAGAATATCTAATCTTTAAACCAATAGTCATGGAATAATATCGAAACATCAGTTTAGGTTTCGCACAGAACACTCTACAGTGCAACAGTGACATCGACTGTTTGACGCAATCTCCTCAACGTTGTAGGAGATGGAAGTACGTCCAGCTGTATTTTTGGATGTTGCACAAGCGTTTGACAAAGTGTGGTGTCCACACGGTTATTTTGTAAATTAAGACAACTTCTTCCCTCCGATCTACATGCTTTACTTCACTTCTACTTATCCGATAGAATATTTGTGTCGTTAAAATTAACGATTGTTTCTCCGAACACTGTCAGATAGTTTTAAGTATTTATAATTCATTTATTGTGTAAAAATTGTGAACTTAGATTTAAATTAATATTTTATGTTTTTATATATTTAATTTTATTTATAGATAGCTTGATAATGGCGTAGTTGCCGAAAAGCTTTGCTTAATAAATAGAGTTTAGTGAATTTAACTGTATTTCGTAATCTATATATATATATATATATATATATATATATATATATATATATATATATATATATATATATATATTGTTTTAAATCTCGTTATTGTGTACGATTATTATTATAGAGAATAATTTCCGCGCGATTTCACACGGGTTTATTTCCAGCGAAAGTTGTTGGGATAACGTTATAGCGGAATTAAATCATTTTGTACAAAAACAAGATGTTAATTCCATTTTATACGTAAAATTTTGACGTCATAACAGGATCGTAAATTTTTAATAACACGCCGTTTTTTAACTAGAAACCCCGCCCAACCAGCCAGTCAAATGATGATTATTTATTTTCTGGCGCGATAAAAATATTCTATTTAACAAGAAACGTGAAATAATTGGTTCCAGAAATTAATGACGATACAACAAGCGGACGTTGTGTTCGTTTAAACGCCTTCGAAATGTTATGATAATTTTTGGCACGATTTACCATTTTATCGTTGCCCAATAAACACTAATTATACATACATACATACATACATATATATATATATATAAACGACGATCATCGTACATTCATCTGGCAAAAAAATCAATGTTTAGGCCGAAAATCGATTTAATTAATACCATTATGTTATATATATATCTAGTGTTCTGCTTTATAATAAATTCTTTCTAGTGAATAATAACGAAGTGTGTGGGGATGAGATCTACGGCAAAAAGAGGAATGTGACCGCCGATAAAAACAAAAAAGAAAACACCAACTATTCATTCTCTTAGTTTAATGTATTTCATTAGCATAACGGACATATTCAAAGTTTAAAGTTAAATGTAAAGTGAAAAAAGTAATATATTCTTTATCGTGAAGTAGGAAAATGAAACTATGAAAATTAATATCAATTTCGAAGAGCAACTGAGTGCCTCATATGTTTCGTTAGTCCATCTTTAGCCATCGCGAATATGGTGGATGGTTAGTTTGGACTTGCGACTTATTGATTGTCATCGCGAAAATCAATCTAACAGGAAATTGAACGCGTTTGAATTAAATTGCCACGTCTGTAGAAATCATTGGAATCCGTGGTAGCAAAACATTTTCTCGGAATTTGCCATTGAAAATAATGGTTGTTTCGACAATTTTTTTCATCATTTTTTTAACGACCAATCGCGTGCCATTGTTCTCCTCGATGAAAAATTGTAAAATAAAAAAATAATACGAAGAAAATTTTGTCAAAAAATAAAAAAGCATTCTGGATAGGAGCACATATACCTGAATGAAATATACTACTTCTGATACCTAATAAATATACATTAAAAATATACGTTTTAGGAGGAGTGCGACCACAAACACCGTGACACGAGATTTTTATACATATATATCTATAAAATTTTTTATACTCACTATTATATATTTTATAATTTTTCAATTATAAACAGGTATCTCTCGTTTCGCCTATTTTGCACTAGCATGCGCGATTACATCTTCCGATTTCTTAAGCGTCTGAAATATAAGTATATGTACGCATCAGAAAAATCGCTCGATACCAGCACTATATAAGTTAATTAGAAATACAAAATAGGGAATAATATTTATAGTATTAATTTCGATATTATAGTGAACAAAATTTCATTTGGACAGAAATTCATCTAAATAGGATCTAAGTTTAGGTCGACGCACGATATCGTGATAGTTAATAAAACATTAAGTTAATTTCGTTACTTTTATTTTTGTTGCAGATTGATCTAATTACTGTTAGAAAATATGTCACCTAACAGTACGCACTCGTTATCGTCCGGATCGCATTCTACTTGTCCGGAGGGCTTGATAATTCCAATTTACGGCGAAGGAACTTGGAATCCTGTAGTTAGGATTGTGGTATACTTTTTATTGCTAGTGTATTGCTTTATCGGCGTTACGATAATCACCGAGATATTTATGTCTTCGATAGATCGCATAACCAGTCACACGAGAAAAGTTTATTTAGCTAAGACGAAGGAAAATAAGGGTTAGTAGATTTGACTAATCGTTAAAAGAGATTTAAAATATACGCCGTTATTAAGAAATTTACGATTGCGAAAATTATTTAATTTATTTTATTAAACGATATTATAAATGTATTTATTAACAATTAACGGTTAACCGCATTTAAAAAAAAACAACTAATTAAATAAAAAGTTCTAAATGGAACATAAAGGTACGCGTAAATTATTAGTCAGAACGGAACAGAACAAATTTATGTTAAACAATTAAATTTTTACAGCATTACGACTAAATTTATTAGATATCGATATATCGGAGAGTAGTTATTTTATCATTAATAAATAAAAGAAAATAAAAACATGTAAAAAAAAAATTATTTGCGTGACGTGGAGGTAATTTGAAGTTTTAACCTAGTCATTGTGCAATTTCCATGAACGACAGAGTTGATATTTTAGCGAAAAATTAATTCTGGAGATCGTTTTTCATAATATGTTCCCTCAAGCGACCTATATGAAATGATTAGGAGGACTTTTAAATGCATAATTTTTCAATCAAAGGTAATGTAATATAGTTTAAACTGAATTTCCTCGTGTACCCCGGTTCATTCATCATCCCTCTGTTATTCCGATCGAAACTCATCGCAGATTTATCACTGTCGTATATGTAGGCTACACGTTCTAGTCATTCTAGAGTAGCTTTGAACTTTAATCTTGTAAATCATTCTTATGTCCATCGTACCAATCGTAGTAGCGGAAGATATTAATCATTTATTTTACAGCTGTGGGTAGTTCGAACATAGAATGAGTTATTCTCTCTCGGTGTTTTCCCTCTTTGACTGTATCTTGTCCCTGTTATGTTTGGATATTTGTGTTTTAATAGTATTATTTAAATTCATCACTATTAATCATATTCTAATTTAATAGTTTTGTTTTGTAATTTTCATTTTCCTCTTTTTATATCTTTTCATTTTCCTCTCTTGCTATATTAATATTTTGTAGTTTTCCCTTTTTTTTAGTTTAATAATTTCATTTGTCCGTTTACATTTATTTATGATTTATTTTTTGTTCTTTCGGTGACAAAGTGGTATGTGCCCATTAAAAAAAAACAACGTTTCGACAATTTGTTTTATGTACTCTCGACGATGACCTAATTTTCGAGAAACTTCGTGTGAATAATTTTTTTTTATAGCGATTAAACTTTCCATTTATAAATTGATTAGACTAAGTACGTTAATAAATAACCCGTTAGCAAATATTTAAGAAATACTAAACCGTTCGAACGTAAATTAAAATTAAATTTTTAAAAAGAAATATTACATAAGAAAAATTGAAGAAAAAACTTACAAAAAAGAACGAACCGCTATAAGTAATAATTAATCAAGTTCGTATACACTTCAGCAGTAATCAAATCATTATAAAGAAATTTTACTAATAAATATATTAATTTAAACTTTATTACCAACGTAAATACATTTAATACGAATACATTACATTCGTATATTTCATCACGACAAAAATTAAGAAAAATCAATTAAAAAATCAGTTAAATCACTAATATTTACTTTCTTATGGAAAACTCAAAGCTTTTCGGCATTTACGCCATTATCAAGTGAACAAAAAAATGTTTTAAAAAAATCGTAATGTTAAAAGTATAAATTAAAAATAATTACTCGATGGTGATGGTGAAAATATATTTCATAAAATGTTATTCTGCTTGTCTGTTCTGTTTATTTTGAATTGCTGAAATTTAACATCAATATATTTGTTTACTAATTTGTTTTTTTATTTTTATTTTTTTCCGATATTATTTTCTGGATTCTGCAAAAGTTGTATACTGATAGAATTTTAAATTTTCATTTACTGTTGCAGTGTATGATGTCCAAAACTAAAATATAAAATATAAAATATAAAATATAAAAATATACAAACACAAAATTTTTTTAAAAAACACAATTTTACAAGTAAAATGAAAATAAGTATTTGAAAAATTTTATAAAAAAATCACTACATTCCACATTATAAAAATTAAAAAAAAATTAAGGTTATATTAATTGTTTTTCTTTGATCATTTACCGGTTTTAACTATACATATCCACATTTACTCTCTGTATCTGTACAACGTTGTTTCTAAGTGTAGTAAAGTATAAAAATCGACCTTTCAGAGCGAGTGTTCATTTATCATCGGATAAGTTCAGTATTTTGCCTTTAAAGGGTAAGTGTTTGTATATTTTATATCGGATTATATTTTGCAAGGTAACTACGATGGGATTCAACCTTAACCCGGAACCTACTCGTTTTTCTCAGTATTCTATGTATGTAACCTTGATGAATGAATCACATATTTATATATATATATAGTCAAGGTTATGTCTCACTGAAACAAAGTGACGTAATTTGAGGAAGCTACTGATAAATTTGTGAATAGACAAAATTACATATATGCACGTATTTCGCGTATTTTTAGAAACGCTATTTTTATATTTCGAACAATTTAAATAATCGAATATTTTATCTCATTAGACGAGCAATTATTGTATATCTCTTATCTTATTGTTAATCCATCAATTCTTATATACATTTTAACTTATTAAACGAGCAATCCTCGTATATATCTTATGTTATTAAATGAGCAATTCTTATATATATATAGTACAATGCCTATTTGTGTGTGCATGAAGCCATTTGCCAGTGTCTTATAATTTAAAAGTGGTAGTCACGATGACAATAACATATTCCCAAAAACCACCAGTGATTTTATACAATAGTTCCAAAGTGAAAAAAATAATTTATTTACAAACTTAATTTTCTAAACATATAATAAATGCAGTAACAGAAGATTGATCAGTTTTGCTCCAGATACTGGTTTCCCAGTTGAATTAATTTACTTTTATTACTATTATTTTTATTATTATTAGAAATAGAATGAAATAAGAATTAATCGTTATGCGTACATTTTGGTTACTATAGTTTTTTGTTTAAAACCTACTCACCAGAATGGAATTAAGCCTCGGATTACGTGAATGCTAAAATGTTACGTCTTTTCAATCCTTTTTTACGGAAGTGAGAATTGTGCGCTCGATGTTCCCTTGAAAAAAAAGCATAAAGGCCTTTGAATTATATTCGTACCGACGTACGCTAAAAGTTTCGTGGATACTAAAAATTAATAACGAAAAAGTTCTGAATAGAATGCAATTGAAGTGCCCGGAATTATTAAATTTCATTAAAGAAATACGATATTTGGGCCGCATCATGAGGGGGCATACATACGAAATTCTGCGTCTCATTATGGAAGGAAAGCTCTTAGGAAAAAGGTTAAAAGGCTGTCCTCAAAACTCGTGGTCCAAAGATTTTCATCGTTGGTTCCACCATCCGCCTGTTGAAATGTTCAGGTCTGCCGTGTCAAGAAAATACATCGCCATGTTGATCGCAAACCTTCGTGATGGAAACGGCGAATAAAGAAGTATATCGTCTATATAGGATGTATTTCTTTTACGTTTTTATATGTAGTATATCGTCTATATTATACATTCAGAGTGTTAAACTAAGCTTTAGTTTTCATTTCGAAGAACCGCTACGTCTTTCACGTTTAATATTATTTAAGTTTTTTATAACGATATAATATATCCCCGTCAATTTGTTTTTCATATTTATTTCTAAATACTTCATTTTCCCCACCCCATAAATCGTAAGATAGCATTTCATTATTTTTCAACTTGACAACATTTCGGTTTAGTTAAGTTACGTTTAGCACATTTTGCTGCCTTAGTAGCTCGTAAAATATATATATATATATATATATCCATCCATCCATTTTACATTCAGTCAATTCTAACCGTTATCACCCACAAGTGTTTTCCGTATATATTCCGGATCTGAGTTGTAGCGGCTGCTGTTGCCACTATACTAGATTGATTTCGCTATCAATCAGTCCAACGAGTAGGCAGTCTGCAGTAATATTTCTTTTAGATTTTCTCCACTTACAATGCGTCTAAAAAATTGATAAATGAGTCCAGCGGAACCTACGTAATCCCACCGGTTCGTCTACTTCTGGTTGTATTGAGAGATTTCTACTTCTTCTTTTAGTCTGCGGATATTTCGAATGCGTCAATGTGTTGCTTATATACCACTTTTAATAGTTCACGTCTCGACTTCATATAAAAAGAAAATTGGGATAATTAATGTTTTTATTAGCTTCTTCCGTAATTTTAATCGCCTCTTTTTGTTACAAATCGTATCATCGCGGTTTGGCCTAAATCAAGTCGTTTTTTTATTTTTGATCCGAGCAACCTCCATTGGCGATAACCGAAGACCTTAAATAAACGAAAGAATCCACTCTTTCACTACTGTGTCAGCAGGAGATTATCATTAAAGACGATTTTACGATATCTTGGTTTCAGATGTATTAATTATCAATCCGTGTCTCTCGTTAACTTCTTCGACACGCGACAGTCGTCTATTTTATGGTTACACCTCCATCAGCACCTCGCATTAACGTGTATACTCGCAGTTCAGTGTCAGCGTTTCAGTTGCATCAAAACTGTTTTTTATTTTATTTGTTCTTTTCAATTCGTCGGTTTAAATTATTTCGTTAAATATTAAATTTTTCGTAGACGGAAGTTCGGACGCGTTGAATACCATTTCGACCGAAGATGGAGGACCTGAAGTGATAGAAGTACGAGTATGGAACGACACCGTCGCTAATTTAATACTGATGGCGTTTGGTACCGCGTCTCCGGAAATATTGCTTTCCGTAATCGAAACCGTCGGTCACGATTTTAAGTACGGTAATCTAGGAGCGGCTACCATCGTCGGATCGGCCGCTTTTAATTTACTCGTCATAACCGGCATTTGTATGCTAGCATTGCCTGCCGGCGAAGTTAGAAAGATTCTTCGTTTACAGGTATCGTATAAAATAAAATAACCGTACTAACTAAATATATTTGGCTCTCGTTATTATTCTCGACAAACCTTTTTTAAATCGATAAAATTACTTTACTATAATCAACCGTTTGAGAATTGGTCACATTTCTCTGACTCATGATTACGTCTTCCACAGGACTTCCATCTCTATCACAACCTATCCTTTCTCAACAATATTATTCTCCAGTCCATCATACACTTATGACTTGTACCAAATTCACAACATTCCGCTCATTGCTCAATCTAGGAAACTAGTAAATAAACTTAAAAAGTTAAAATAAATACCGAAATAATTTTTAAACGAATTCCTGAACATGTTAGACCTTATGGAAACTAGACAGTCGATACCGTAACTAGAAGTAAACAAAATAACATAGATAAAGCTACACTAGGAAGATTATATTACGATTATTAAAGATAGGTTATATCAACGTTTGGAACAAATGCCGCAGAAACACAATAAAAAAGGGAAAATCTGTACATACATAAGTAAAACAACATAAGAATCCACGGTATGTGAACAAGAATAAAGATGAAAAAATGGTACGTGGATTACGATTTGGTCAATTCTGCTTATGGCATTTAGGAGCTATTGTCATTTAGAAGGGTCGATAAAACATACGATATCCAGAAAGAAGATTATTATTTTTTTCTGAAAAAAAGTATCACCAACATTAATATCTCTGCCCTGAAGTATTATACAAATAGTAATAAATCCATTGTCATCTTGATAATGTATGTACTTATATCAGTTTATAAAACATGCTGATATAAATGTCTAAATATTTAAAATTTGATTAAACCGGCCAAAAGGTGAAGAACAAGGCCAAAAAAATGAAGTTAACTCTCGAATTAGGTTATTCGTCGCGGGATATAAATAAAACTTATTACAATAATTATAATTGCGTTCGTTTTTGGCTCTTCCAGTCACGGTGTTGCCTATATGGTATATGAACTTTTCATGGTGTGTGAACAATTATCATTAATAAGAGAACGTTTAAATTTAAAAAGTAATTTGTAATACATAAAAAATTATCTAGAATCATAACAAAAAACCATATTGTACACGTTTTCATCCTCACATCGATTTTTTTTTACTTTTTTTTTTTTTTTTAAATGGGATAATATACTTAATGTGATATTCTACGTACGAACTAACTCGTATTTCTAAAAACGTTGACAACTTCTCTAGAAATTATGTCCAAAAATGTAAATTATCAAGATGAAGAAGGGACAATAGACTGTTTGAAGGACCGTTATACGATGAATGCAGTAATTTAAGATATAGTTCAGAACGTATTGTTATTAAAAATGGACATTCGAAGAACATATGATCGGGATTGTAAATTGTATGTCCAGTATGAAAACGTACGAACAATCTCAATTCTTTGAAGTGGTTGAGAGCGCTCACACTGAACGCGAGTTAGTCGTATGTATACGTGCGTATAGATCCGGCATTCGATTTCGATATCTTCTTCTTCTTCTTCTGTGTACCGTGTCCTCGGAGAACATTGGCGATCATCTGCTTGATTTGATTTTTATCTATAACGTTTCTAAATATTTCATATGTATCCAGTTTGAGCCATTTTTTAAAATTTTCTAACCACATTATTCTAGGCCGGCCCTGTATAATCAATTGAAACCACTCGTTATTCCGCATTATATGTCCGAAATATCCAAGTGTCCTTATTTTCACTGAATTAATAATTTCTGTTTTTTTGTTCAATCGTTGTAGAACTTCGGAATTAGTTATTTTAGTCGTCCGAGGAATTTTTAATATCCTGCGATATGCCCACATTTCAAAGGCTTCTAACTTTTTGCATAATGCCGCTGATACCGTCCAAGATTCGACGCCGTATAACAGAACGCTAAAAACGTAACATTGTTGTAGACGTATCCGTAAATCTTTCTTCAAATACCGGTTTGTCAGAAGATTATTCATTTTTTGAAAGTGTGTTCTTGCCTGTTCAATTCTGGTTCTTATCTCAGTCATCTGTCATTAATATGACACCAAAGATATTTAATCGATCTGGTCTTTTCCATTGTTACATTTTCGAGAAACAGTGTGCTGTTAACCGTGTTGTTTGCACTACTAATAACCATCCATTTAGTTTTTTCCGTGTTTGTACATAAGTCCATGTTTTCACTGCTTTCATTAAGCGCGTTCATTAATCCTTACAGGTCTGCAAGGTTTCGATACCAACATGTTGAAATATTTCGTACGTTTGAATGATATTTTTTAGATTAGTAGTAACCTTGGGGTAAAAGAATAAAATACACAGTTTTTATTTTCTTAACTCAAGGTTACTACTAATCGTTCTTCGGGTGATATGGTCTTACGAACAGTGCTGTATCTAGATAAATTAGGTCGTACTACGTTAATTATATATTCAAAGGTTTCTTTCTTCGTACGTAGATAACTGTAAAATAAATTGTCACAATTCCGTTATAATATAACGAAATTTACCGAAATCGTCTCTTTTTCAAATATATTTCACGTATCCATTCGGTTCTACGATATCTAGAGATACAAATTATTATTCATCGCGCAACAGTGAGAAAACAGAAACACGAAAGCACTACTGCAATCTATTCGACTTACTGACCGAGAAAAAACACTCAATTCGTACGACCGCTGTCGTACAGAGTGCGCACTCGATTCGTATCCAATGTGAGCTCGGCCTAACTCAAAAACTACTGGACCAAAATTTTTGAATGAAATTTTATTTAAAAATAGGAAAACGAGAGATTAGCTTACAATCTATTGTGGAACGCAATATCGTTCAGATGACCGCCGCTTGCAACAATACAATCATTCAGTATATTTATAAAATTTTCGAGCATAAATCGACGAATAGTCATTTTCTTTCTTATACCGATTTTTATTATTTCATTTTCCAAATATTCCACGAATACGGGCAGTAAGCATAAATTATTATTTACCGAATATTTCATTATTATATTTATTTATTTTTTTTTTACATTTTAAGGTTTTTATCGTAACCGGAATATTCAGTTACCTGGCGTACGTCTGGTTAACGACAACTTTATTATATATTTCACCGGGCGTAATCGAACTATGGGAAGCTTCCATTACGTTCATGCTGTTCCCTGTATTAATATTATTCGCGTACGCGGCCGATAAAAACTATTTCGGATTGTTAAAACGATTCAATAAGAATAAATTACAATTTGATTTGGAGGGTGCGAGCGGAACAAGTATGTATATATTTTTTTTTTTATTAAGTAAATATCTGTTAATTTAATTTACCGGTTAATCGATCAGATAAAAGTTTTGATATAATGATGCCCTCTAAATGCAAAAAAAAAAATAAATGTAGTAGTTTATCGTAAATTAAAATACGTTGGAAAACAGATAAAGGAAAATGTACTATCCGAAATAAATAAACACTTTCTCGCGGATTTAATCTGAATTTGTACGTTTTGCGTAAATACATCTTATACTTATCAGACATTAAACTAGTCAATAATTATGAATTTCATTTGTTGCTTGCGTTGATATTTAGTTCTTAAAATTGCTACATTTTTATATATATATATATACAATGACTATAAAACGTATCGGCTATGTGCACATAAAAAAAAAATGTAAAATATAAAAGTATATATATTTTATAAAAATCATAAAAGGAAAGGAACACAAAATAAAATAAAAGTAAGAAAATGCTTTTTAGATGTACAAAATTACAAAAAATAACAAAATGAAAAAAAAGATTTGGATTATAAAGTAAGCTGATGATCAACCCAGTAAATTTTATAATAAAATCTATGTGAAAAACAGATTTGATTATATAAAGTAACATAGATTTGATTATAAAGTAAGCTTATAAACAAAACAATTTTATAATAATAATCTATTTTTTCACTTTGCTATTTTTTCTCATTTTGCACAAATAAATTAAGTATTTCGTTACGTTTTATTTTTTCCTTTTATATTTATTATAAATAGTGCATATTTTTATTTTACTCGTCCATACCTGAAGTCCACTTTTGGAAAATATTAAACTAAGACGTGGGGCAGTGCGGACTAAGTATAATTTGAAGAAATGGAATATGACAGACTGTAACAGATGCAACTGCGGGGAAGTGTAGGATCATGATCACCTATTCAATTGTTCATTCGGTGGTAAATATGAGCTGGAAAGCCTATGTGACATAATTGACAACAGATTAGTAGTTTTTTTTTTTTAAATATTAGGCATAATTTGGGATATAAGTTACTCAGTTTATAGTTTTTATAATAGTTGTAATTTTTGTGGTCGACCAGATACACAAAATTTATATTTATATATATATATATATATATATATATATATTATATATATGTGTAGGTGTATTTACATATTTTTATATTTTATTGTAAGTTCCTTTGATAATGGCTTAATAGCCAAAAAAGTTTTATGACTTTTATGAACGTTTAGTGATTTTAACTTATTTCTTTTTGTTTATTTTTAAAACATTACTACATTCCACATTTGCCAAATTACCAAATATTGCATTTCTTAATATGGAAATAGTCTAATTTCATTACTGATATATATATATATATATATATATATATATATATATATATATATATATATATATATACATCTATTATTTAATTCACGTTGGCCGTTATTATTAAATTCGAGCGAAAATAGCTTAAATTCAATTAACTGAGCCTACTACAGGCAAAATTTGAACACTATGCCTTCCCGCCTTGCTCATTCACATATTTTCATTTCGAATTTATGAATATATGTGTAGTTGATCCTTCTCTATGAAGTAGAAACATAGACACTGGACAGCGGTCTATAATTTTAGACAGCTACGTCGAGCAGCAGAAACATGTTCTGTCCATTTTGTGTCATGCTTCGTTTTGTGATAACCTCCAACACTCAAGAAGTATAGCAGCCCAAGAAGAAGAATAAAAAAATGACATCAGTCATATATAGTAATAATTTATATTTAAAAAAGAATTTACCACCTATTACTTTTCTTAGCTGAACATTTTGTTTGAAATTTGTACTCCATAGTGTTGGTTCTAATTTCTAAATCTCTCCAGATAATACGTTTAAATTTAAACTCCATTTTCGTATCGTACACATACGTAAGTACAGATAAATGTTTTCTTTTATTAAGGAAATATGCGATTATTTTAGCGACCAAAGAAAAGTTAGAACAAAACATAGTTGTCGATGGTCAAGTGAATAAGGACACTTTAATTCAGTTTGTAAAAGAAGTTAAAAAATTTCCGGGTCTCGCAGATCATGAAGTTGCATTATTAACAGCTTCTAAGTAAGTATTTTGTTATATTCGTCATTAATTATAAAACTGATATATTAAATATTTTCCTAAAATCTAATTCTAAATGCAACGAGAAAAACATTTGATATTAATTTTATTATTAGCGGATGCACGGTCACGATTAATTTTATTTTGTATTAAACCTTATATTAGTAGTATTTCAGTTAAAAATCGTGATGTACTTCTTAATAAGTGATAAATTTTATCTAATAGTCATAAAGAGGGAAAATTTTTGTCAAGTGCAGATGTAATTACGTTTTTCTTATTTGTGCGAATTTACCATTGAGCTTTCATTTATAAATTCATATTTTATAACTTTATTTCATGTTTGTTTATTAGGATTGAATTTACTATAAATTGATTTTTTTTTCTTTCTAAAGTTTTGAATCAGTACTGCATTTACAAATTAATTTAATTATTTTTAGGTTATCGATTTTATATATTATAGCGTTTAATAATGTCTTATTTGTTTTATTACTTCCTCGTTATTTTTATAGAAAAATCGACTAAGTACCAAATGACACACGATAAAAGCAATTAGTATTTTATATTCGATAACTGTAGCGTAATTGATTTCACGAGGAACGTGTATTATTGACCGGATATCGTATTTATTTATTACTTTTATTACACTCGTATATTTGAATTCCATAGCAAAGCAAAGAACTTATTTAAAACGTAGCATCCCAATAGATGCATTTACAATTTTTTACTTTTATTTAAATGCGAAATTTTAAACTCCTCGTATTAGTATTATTTTTAAAACTACCACATTTACCTTTAATTTTAAAAAACTGTGAATGTTGACTTCGTGTCTATGGTAAAAGTAATCGACTGAACTGTTGATTAAAAATATCATATTTTCGATTAATATCAGCTAAATAAAAATAATCACAACAGGTTTCGTGAATATTACAAATGGAATTTGACCATTTTTTGTCGATGTGGTAAGTTACGTCTTAATAATAGTTATAATTTATTTTACAGACTTGTTGATGCGACAACTCATTCCGATAATTGGTATCGTATTGGTACTTGTAGAAGATTTTCAGCTCGTCGCCATATAAAACCGACTCTTGATCATAAATTGAAAGAAGTAGGTATATATTTAATCTGTTCGTCATAAGTTAAATTGTTAAACTCAATCGCATGGTTACCATAGTAAACATATTTATCATTAATAATTTTGTATGATTTTGATGAATTTAGAAATTTAATTTTTCGAATGCTTTTATTCTGAACTTTCCGGGCTGCAGCTCACACCGGAACGCATGTCCACGAGCGGCGAATAATAGTGGAACAGCCAGAAAATATGTAGGTTAACAAAGTCTCAGATACACAATTACTGCAATGATGGTAGTGTACTAAAAATTGGAGAGAGAGTGAAACAGGTTGGAAATTGTTTATAAAACTCTGTCTTCCTAAGATTGTTTACTAATCATTGGCTGATTTGAGGCCGTCTACATACATATGTCTCACTCGCTATACCAGTAGTAAACTGATGAATTGCGATTAGGGTTTTGACCTAAAGACTAAGGTAGAACATACTGACAAAACAAATCCCGCTCTACCTTGTGATTAGGGCGTTTATCCAAAAGCTAAAGACCTAATAGAAAATCCTCTGGGAGGTAATGGGAAACGACGAGGGTAGTTTTCCACATTTCATCATAGTTAAAAATCCTGTAGAAATAGCTGTCTGTCCGGGTTAGCTCATCAATGGAACGACTGTGTAAAGATTACCTAACACTGTCCATGAGAAAAACAAAAATAATTGAAATAGAATCATCAAGATCATTAACAAGAAACCGGCATCGACGTGACATTTGTAATTTTTTTCAAGTATTAAAACATGAATGTAAAAAGCAAGAGATGTTGCAGATTAAAATCCTAGAATCGATCGATATAGGGTGACTTAATGGCGTAGACTTCTGTTATTCAGGAATAGATAATACGAAACTTAGACTTGTTAAGAAATCTATCAGAGATTACATGTTAGAATTCGTACCAATATTAGAACTACTCAGTTTTCAGATAAAGACGATTAGTAAATTGGCAAGTTTTATCATCTCATCAATTCAAGAATAAAATTAACCAAGAGTTGCGAAATTACCGTAATATCGGTAGACTGGAATGTTAAAGTTGAAGAAGTGCCTCAAAACCAGTTGACCACCTATGATCTCGGTAAACAGCAAAGGGGATAAATTCAACCAGTTCGGTAATTTACACAGAACTATAATTGCTAACACCATCTTTCAATCGCTACTATGAAAATTATACACTTGAATTTTACCACCTGGAGAATACCCTAATCAAATTGATTACGTGTTAATCAACAGCATTTAAAAGTGACTTCGTGTTAACATCCTCGTAGTCATCTGATATTAGGACTGAAATTATAATCCAATTGTCATTGCCATCAAATTTGGCTTTTGCAAAAGAAATAAAAGCGCTCCAACGCATCATATTGATATTCGGAAACTAAAGAGCCTTGTTGTAAGCAGAACCGTGTAATAAAGGATGCATGGGTTATTTTGAAAAATAAAAAACAGTAAACAGTAGAAATATTGAAAACACTCGGACTAAATTTAAGAGGGCAGAGCGCGATATTTAATAATTGGTTAAAATTCATTTTCAACGTATTGCCAAAGAAGACTAAATTAACAAATAGTAAGTCTTATGTACCAAATTTTAAAAATTTCGCCCAAGATCATCCATCTTCGTATACATAAGAAATGTAAAAAAAAATGTTGAAGCCGATTAATTTGGCTTCACGCGTGAGAAGCACTATATATTCATTGAACATCTTTATCTAAAGGTGTGTCGCGATGTGAATCGTAACCTTTATTATAGTTTCCTTGATTAGTACAAACCTATCGATTGCGTTAGGCACAAAAATTTGCATTAATTGAAAATCCACATTCAAGGAATATATTCAAGACCCTGCTATAAACAGATACGAATTTTAATATTTAATCATCTAAGTATTTTTTATTAACTATATGTGTAAGCGTATATTTGTTAAGTAAGAAAAATCGAAAGGCTTAAATAAATTATTTCCGAAAGCTAAATTACTTTTATTTTAGATATTTCGGTAATCAAATATTTGCCTATATAGTCAGTCTGTTTGATAATAGCGTTGAATTAAAACCATTAAATAGTTCCACATCATTTATTTTTGGCTTACTGGTTCTAACTTATTAGCCGATGAAGATAGTTTGAAATATTATTGACAGATAATATTTTTATTCGTACCTTTGTAAATTAGATGTTTATCGGTTTAATAAACTAAATTACAATACTTCATATGAGGTATTATTCAGTTGTGATACATTGCTTCACTTACCAACATTTTACGATGATATGACACACCTTTTAATTAATTATTCAACTGATTTGGTAAAATTATTATTATCTTTCGCATTTCATTAATTTCACTTACGTATCAGGTGTATTCCATTATTAAAGAGCATGGCAATGATTTGAACCTTCAGAGCTTGCCA
Organism: Coronaproctus castanopsis; assembly: GCA_032883995.1. Taxonomy (NCBI): domain Eukaryota; kingdom Metazoa; phylum Arthropoda; class Insecta; order Hemiptera; family Monophlebidae; genus Coronaproctus; species Coronaproctus castanopsis. The sequence continues at coordinate 299,049,291 of CM065052.1, forward strand.
AAACCCCCGGATACACAAAATTGTTCAGTAGTAGAATTTCATTCACCGACAGTTGGCGTTAGAGAAAGCGTCGGGACATTGAAAGTTTATATCAATAGATATGGAAATTTGGAACATCAAGTACGTGCGAGGTAATATTATCGAATGTAATTTTATTAAATTTTTCTTAAATAATAATATTTTTTAGTGATGTTCTGAAAAGATTTTTAACTAAACGGATATTATATTTTGCGATACGCTAAATAAAGACGCAGATTTAAGGAAAAATATATGGTAACGTTGCAGAGTGGACAGTATCGATGGATCGGCAAAACAAGGAAAAGATTATATGCGCGTTAAAGAAATATTAACATTTATGCCGTTTGAAACTGAAAAGGAAGTAAGTTATACGTATGTATTGTGTAAATAATTTTTTGTAAAAATGAATTCGAGGTTAATATTTATCGCATATATTGTTAACTCTTTTACGCCCAATGTATTTTAGATATATTATGTTCTAATTTGTTAAACTATATTAAAACGTGGATTAGCAATTTGGTTCGGTTAAATAATAAATAGTAAAATTAAAATTAGACCGATGCACTCAATAGTGTCTTCAATTTTTTTTTTAATGAAGTGCTGAAACCCGCACGATACATTTAAATGCAGGTATATCGATTCAAAACGTATTTCATGGGTTGCCAACTAATATGTCAATACTGGGGGGGAAAAATGAGAACTAAGGCACAGTCTTTCGGTCACTTAATTAGAGCGAGAGTTACTTCTTAGCGAATTAAAACTCGATGGAAAAATAAGACGTAGTCGCGAATGCTTGTGAAATGAATTAGTCGCGTTTAAATGTAAAAAATTTTAGCGAATGTGTTCACAATTAATGTAAACAACTAAGTAGCGACAACATTAAATGTACTTTTAATTCATGTTTGACACCAACGGTCCTGCCATTTTTTTTTTTATTCGAACTGATAGATGCCTAGGTATATATTTAACAATTGCGCTTAGAAGAACGCAATCTATACATCATGTTGTCCAGATTCTGCGATAAACAAGTTTCCTGCTGTGCACGTGCGTTTATCGATATTTTTTTTTTTTGTCATGATTATTCTGCAGGAGACTCGAGTTGTTTACTAATATTTTTATTTTCACTCGTGCTTTTGCTCTCGGAGCAATGACCGGCAACCAAGTTGAATTTATCTTCCCTTTATTAAGATTTAGATGAATTTTAATTGCTTCTTGAATAATTCTCGAGCTATATTTATCCATTTTGGACAAAAAATTGTATTTCGTGATTCCCAGGATACTGACGCGAAGCCACTGCAGAAGTACCTTTTCTCTTATGTTTACAGTGTATTCTATCCTCTGATTGATTGTGCAGTTGATACTTTACGCTTTATAGAGATGTTGTTTTATTTTTGTACACGTGCGGAACAGTGGTCTAATTTGTTTGTTTTGTTTTTCCGTAAAATTCTGCCTATTCTGTCTGTAATATGTTTGAAAGAAGGTGTAACACTACATTGGCTACAAACTGTTCTTTGTTAATGAATTTTTATTTTTTTGCTCCGAATTGTGAAATGCATTCCTTCTTGTCAAAACAATTAATGACCATAGCAACTTTTATATTCTCAATATGATAGTACTGTTTGAAGCAGTTTCGACGCTGCGTAGCAAAGTCTTGTAGATGCTTTTACAATGGTGTGGCTACTTGTTGTGTGCATGTTTATGTCGCGATCTCATTGCTGGTGGGCGATACGATTTAAATAGGAGAGATATTTTGAATCCGCAATTCGTTTAAAACTTTATCATTATGTAGGCAAGACAGATTGCGCAAAAATTAGTGATAATTTGTTACCTCGAAGCGAATGTAATTGAACAAGTCTGAGGGAGGGAGTTTTTAGTATTCAATAATTTCAGTTAATGTTATTAATAAGTATGTTATCGTACGTACCGATGGTTAAAGAAACGAATAAATATTTAATATCGATAGGTAGAAGTAACCATCGTCAAAGATGATAAGTGGGAACCACAAGAAGAATTTTTCCTTCGGTTGACCATATTTGGTAATCAACGTAATTTTGTAAAGTTAGGAAAATATCCAATAATGGAAGTAAAAATTATCGACGACGACGGTTAGTGTAATAGTATCTCATCTATGCTTTTTATAAATAAATAATTCATTATTATTATTATTTTTAAACGGGCGAAAAATAATAGTGCTAAAGTGTAATTTTTATCTGCTATACAAGCAAATTATTAAACCTATTTGAACTTATGGCCTTGCTCTGTGGGGCTGTACAGCCAAGTCGAATCGGGATATAATACAACGCCGTCAAAACATCATGATATTCATTCTGATCTTAATATGATGTTCATTAATGATGTCATTAAGTAATTCGCTGAATTGCACAAGCAGTGGTTGGACAGTCACGTCAATGCAGAAGCAAGACAACTGCTTCACATTAAACATGGAATTAGACGACTTGTTCATCGCCACCCCATATATTTAGTCTTGTAATATGTAAACTTATGTATAATGGATGCGTAGCCAATGGGATATGTACTCCACACTCCTTTTCTACTTAGTGGTTAAGTTAACTATTAAGTAATCATTAAGTTAAAGATGATAATTATTTAGCCAAATGGATAAGATTGTATCTTAGTAATAGCCTAAAGGGCTGTATTAAAAAAAAAAAAAATAAACACACGGTAACGTTCTCATTCGAATATACGCATGTACAATGGCAGAAATATATCGTCTTTTGATATATTTGGTTCCGATATAAACTTTGGGCATAATTAAACTATAAACAATTAATGATGTATAGATAATTTTAAAAAACGGTAATATGCCATTTTTAGTTTATTCGTGCTGGATAAATACTGTTAAATATTAAAATTAATCGATAAGTGTTTAGTGTAAGTTTTTATATATAGGCCGCGCCGATGTTTGTTTATGTTTATTTTTCAGTTAAGTAGTTGAAAGGTAACGTGTTATAATTGTTCGGTTTGTTCACGGTAATTCAATGTTAATATGTAAAATATATCGCGTATTAAATGAACAAATAGCAAATTATTTCAATAGGTTATTGGCACAGACGCTTTTAATTTTTAAATAGATAATTGCTTTTGTTTATTTGTAAAGTGTTAAAAGAAAATCATGTGTTAAGTTAGTTGTGTTAAGACTAATATTAACTTTATTTTATTTAAGCGTACGTATTTATTACATTTTTTTTTTTTAACTTTTCCAAGTGTTCAGTAATTTGCTAATTAGCCAAAATATGAGTTTAGCAAGACATTAAGCCATTAACCAATGAAGTGGATTGGCCGATTTGGAAGAGGAAAATACGTGATTTATTGGATTATCAGGAAGGTGCGTTGGATGTCATAGACAAGAAGTTAGAAAAATCTATTTTCTTAAAAGATGATGCAACAAAAGAAAAAGAAAAGCACTATAAAGCTACATGTGATCTGTATCGAAAAGCTAATCGTTTCGCTAAGACCATGATCACTAGTACAATTTCCGATGCAGTATATCAAAAAATTATGGACAAAGTTACAGCCAATGAGGCTTGGGAAGCGTTAAAATTGCAGTTCGAAGCTACGTCCAGAGATCAGTTATTTAAGGTTTGTGCAGAATTTTTCCCATTTAATTGGACATCGGGTGATGACGTATGTAGCTAAGTTGAAAAATCTGTGGAACGAGTTAAATAATGAGCTGAAAGCCAAAAACGAAAATCAATTACCGGATCTACTTTTGGTATGTAAAACTTTACAAACCTTATCTAGTATATTCGAAAACTTTAAATCGAGCTGGATGCTTCTTACAAAAGATGAAGTTAGAACGTTCGACGAATTAACGATGCAACTTTGTGTTTTTGAGCGAAACATGAAATCTGCCAATAACACTGCTAATCAGGAGACTCTAGTTGCTAAGTCTGATAAGCAGAAAAAGAGTAATAACAATAACTATGTTCCTAATGGAAATAGAAAAGAAGATATCTGTAATTACTGCCATAAGAAAGGTCATTGGGTGAGCTCCTGTCGTAAATAGATAGCAGATGGACGGCCTGCTCAAAAAGTAAAAAATAATAATGTACAGAGTAATAACATAGAAATCATTGGTTTGGTTTCTATCGATAATAATGTACTAGCAGCTGAACCGAATTCTGAAGACTGGTGGGTGGATAATGGTGCTACAAAGCATATTACAAACCACTCTGATTGGTTTATTACTTTCAGAAAATTCGATAATTCATGCATTATTAAAGCAGCAGAAGAAGAACGTTTAACTGCAGTAGGCAGCGGCGTTATCGAAGTACAAAAGCCAACGTTTGTTATTAAAAGATGTTTGGTTAGTTCCTAAAATTGCAAGAAATTTGTTTTCGCCATTAGCGGCACATGATAAAAATTCTGATAGCGAATTTAAGTTGACAGTCACTACCTGCTCATTTTCAGTAAATGGATTTAAGGTACTGAACGGTGGTACACTGTATAAAGCAAGTATAAAGACAGTACCATCGAAAAATGTGTCTATAGTTAATATTGCTGAATATAGTAATTCCTTGTAGCTTTATCATGAAAGATGGGGACATCAGGATAAACGACACATTAAACAGAAGCTTGAAAAAGAATTAGACATTAAAGTAAAGCTTGATGATAATATCTGTGAGCCATGTATCTATGGTAAGGCACATCGTTTATCATTTGGCTCTAGAAAAGCATCTATGAAACCAGGTGAACTAATTTCAGTTGATGTTTGTGGACCATTTGATTAGTCTTTCCAGAAGAAGCGATATTTGGTTGTATTTAAGGATGATTACACTAAATATCGTTATGGTTTTGTAATTAAGGAAAAGTTAGACGTTAAAACTGTTCTAGAACAGATGCTTGCTCAAGCAGAAAATCAAGGTCACAACATTAAGGAGTTACTCTGCGATAATGGCAAAGAATTTGACAATATGGAAATTCGGAAAATTCTTCAGAAAAAGACAATTATGCAGAGATTAACAGCTCCATACACGCCTGAACAGAATGGCGGTGAACGAGTATTCAAATCCTACATTATGTATTAAACAGAATAGGAAAATCATCAGATGGTGTTAGTCCATATGAAAGTGGGTTTATAGAGTAAAATTAAATCCAGATGGTACCATCTCAAAGTATAAAGCAAGACTAGTAGCCAAAGGTTATGATCAACGAAAAGGAATTGACTATATCAAAACTACAAACGATCCGTTTAATACTTGCTATCAGTGCTACAGAGAAAATGCACTTAGCTCAGTTTGATGTATCCTTGCTCTATGGAGATCTGGAAGAAACAATTTTTATGAAACAACCAGATGGTTACAATGATGGCTATAGTAATGTATGTAAGCTTAAGAAAAGTTTTTATGAGCTAAAGCAATCACCACGATGCTGGAATAAATGTATTGGAGAATTTCTAAGATCGTTGCAATTTAAAGTCAGCAAAGAAGATTCATGCGTGTTCATTAGAGAGAAAAATGATGCAAAAATTGTCGTAGCAATATATGTAGACGATGGTCTTATTGCAGCCACAGATCAAAGGGATCTTGATGAATTCTTAGATCAACTAAAAATAAAATTCAAGATCGTCTCAAAAGAAGCCTCATATTTTTTGGGCCGAGAGATACAGAAGCAGGATAATGGTGACATTAAGATTCGTCAAAAATCATATGCCCAGAAAATATTCGAGCGCTTTAATTTTGTTAGCTGGAAACCTATTTCTTCTCCAATGCTTCCAAAACCAGAAAACATCATTTCAGGGAAAGCACCAGAGAAGACAAGCAATTTTCCATACAGACAGGCAGTTTAGTGTGAGTTTCCTGTCAAGATCATTGGAGAATCCTTTCTCAGAAGGCATTATAAGACTCAAAAGAGTGTTTCGATACATTGCTGGTACCATTGACATGGGTATCGTTTTTAATCATGATGCAAAAAGTGGAATCTTTGAATGTTATAGTGATGCTGATTTTGGAGGATGTTCCAAAACTGGTCGTTCAACTTCAGGTGTTTTTATCAGTTATGCAAAAGGAGCTATTTCCTAGAGAAGTCAACGACAGGGATCAGTCACAGAGTCAACAACCGAAGCAGAATTAGTTAGCAGAATTAGTTGCAGCAAGCGAAGCAACAAAAGAAATAATAATACAGCAGCTGTTCGTCTAGCCGAGAATCCTGAAAATCATCGAAGAACCAAGCATATTCAGAGAAAGCATTTCTTTATTAGAGAACATGTTGCTGATGGTAGACTGGATATTGAAAAAATTTCTTCTGAAAATCAGATTGCAGATGTAATGACAAAGCCATTGGCCCATACACGTTTAAAGGTTCTTTGTAATAGAATGGGACTTTCATAAGTAGTTAATTTTTTTTTTTTTTGCATATATATATATATATATATATATTCAATAGGAACTTACATAAACAAGGGAAAGTGTTAAATATTAAAATTAATCAATAAGTGTTTAGTGTAAGTTTTTATATATAGGCCGCGCTGATGTTTGTTTACTTTTCAGTTAAGTAGTTGAAAGATAACGTGTAATTTTTCGGTTTGTTCACGGTAATTCAATATTAATATGTAAAATATATCACGTATTAAATGAACAAATAGCAAATTATTTCAATAAATACGACGTTACCTGATAAAGGAAAAATCAATTATTAAAAAACTTCAATTTTAATGTTTTTTTTTTAAATCATTAAAAAAATCAAAAAATTAGCAAAATTCCAGCCCCGGTAAAAAAAACAAAACCAATTAATTTACCCCTTTATTTATTCCTGTAATTAATATTTGTATAAATAATTTAACGTAAATATAAATATATATGTATACTTTATACTACCAGTATTATTTTTTGTATTATAATTTAATATTATTAACATTTATATCGTTCACATTGTAATCGAAGTTATACGAACTTTTTTTCTTTATTATTATCGTAGAGCCCGGGATATTTCTGTTTGAAAAACGAGGATTGGTGGTCAAAGAAAGCGCTGGAACTGTAAGTATACCTGTAATCAGAATACGAGGCGCTGACGGAGATGTAACCGTGAAATGGAAGACTGTCGATAAGTCGGCGATATCAGGAAAAGATTATATCGGCGGATCGGGCGAATTACATTTTAAACATAATGAGGTAATAAATTGTATTATTTCGATTATTTTACAATATTAGTAACTTTTTAATTATTTCTACAAATGACGTATACGCAGACCTTTCTTTAGATCTTATAAATAATGTATCTATAATTTTAAAATCTGTTTTTAAAAATTTACGGTATGAATTGTTATTGTTATTCATTATTAATTCTAACTTTATTTATTTATAACTAAAATAAAAAATAAAAACTAAAACAGTTTTTTGGCGACGGATAAAAGTCGTTTTTTAAAATTGTTGAACTGTTTTAAATGTGTATTATTATTTCTTTTTTTTTCCTCTAATACAATCGTCAGTTATTTCTAACTGCTGTTATTGCGACTTACACATTTTTAAAAATGCGCGCAGGTTATGTGTTAAATATGATTTTTCGACTAAAATATTTATTGGTTTTTATGGTGTAAAATATTCACAGAATGTATTATTTGGCATCGCAGTCAGCTTCACTATATTCCGTTTATATTTTATACATCGTAAGCGTTTATTTAATACGTTTATTTTTTGCATCATCATTATAGAATTCACTTTCCTTTATATGTTACATTTTAATATATTAACGTATATTTGTATACTTAATTTTATTTTGTAATATTAGTAAAAATTTCTAAATGCACGTCAAAATATCTTTTTACTCGGTTTATAAAGAATATATTATTAACGAAATTTTTATTTGTTTCGTTCGCAGATAAAACAGTTCGTAGAGATAGAAATAATCGACGATTTAACACCCGAAAAAGACGAATATTTCGAAGTAGTCTTATTTGAACCAGACGGAGGTGCTCGTATTGGCAACGTGAACAGAATATTAGTTACTATTAGTAACGACGATGGTGTGTACGACAACGATTATACATTTTTGTTTTTCGTATGTGCCCGAATGTTTATATTAAGCTATAAACAAAACGGGTGATATAAAATTAATCTGTTATCGTATCTAGGTTATTTATCGTATTATTTAAATTTACTAATAGCATGCCGCTGAGTGACGATAAAGTATTACTTTTAAACCTTATTTCTTCATTACAAAATTAAATTTTTGCAATTTTTCCAAATGATTATTGAAATAAAAAAACACTATTGGGAATTTCGTATTATTTACAATAATTTCTTGTTTCCAGATTTTAATTCGATTGTACACAGGTTCGTCACGATGACAAATGCAAATTTAGACGCGATAAAGATGCATAGCGAGACGTGGGGCGAACAAATAAAACAAGCGATGAACGTGAATGGCGGTGATATCGAAAATGCGTCGTCGTCTGATTATTTAATGCATTTTCTATCGTTTTTGTGGAAAGTAAGTAAAGTATAATTTTTCTGCAAGAGTTTCGTTTTATATTGACTAATTTGAAAATTATGATAATAAATTTAAAAAAAAAAAACATGAAGAGTTTGAACGGTGATAAATAACATTAAATACCGAACGATCACTATTAAAATGTTCGTCCGAGATTATAAAATTAACAAATTTAGTTGACGTTATTATCTTACAATTAACTTTCTCACTACTAGTTAAAAATGTAAATAATAAAACAAGCTACAAATGAATAAAAAAAAAAGTAGTTTATTATAAATATTTAATATTTACTGAATAAAAATCAAAATGTTTTCCATTACTGCGACTGGTTGAGCCGAAAATAGAAAATGTACGAAGTTTTTCTGGATGTAGTTCCTCGTTTTTATAAATAATTCACCGTTTATTCTACGTTTTCTTCAGTGGGACACCGGGTTCCTTTTATATTTGCCTTAATTTATTTCACTCGACGTAATTTCGCTAATCTATTTCGTAGTATTGAGACAGCCTGAGATTATTTAGCGCATTCTATATTTGCACCACGTGTTTCGTGTATTTCTCGGTAGAAAGTACGCAAATTTCTGCGTAGACCTTTTTAATTGTTATTCTGTATGTTTGCTTTCACAAAAAGTTACTGAAGAAGATATTTTATACGTAAAGAGTTGTCGAAATTTAACAGACCTACACAGTTCACGCGATATCCGACGATACGCGTTAGTTTTATTTCGGATATATTTCAGTGAAATTGTTTCATAATTTCTTCCAACAATTATTGGTCAACGCTCGACGATGTATTCTTTACAATACGTTTAGATCTTTGTTTTTTTTTGTTTTTTTTTAAATGATTTAGTAAATATAGATATTTTCGGCACTATTTCAGATCATTAATTTGGCGCTATGAATAATCGATAATTTAATAGAATATTAGTGACAAATGTGATATTTTCAGTAATCAAAGACATTTCGCTTATACGTGAACGTTTTCCACTATTTCCCATGCGAGCGGCGAGTCTCTTGTAAGCAGATTACATCACTGTCATTCGACTTCATTTCTTCTCAGTCTAATGCCATCCAAAGATTTACCGGCGAGTGATTCATGTTCAGTTTACTCGCTTTTTTTCAAGGACAGTTCGTTCAATTCTATGCCTCGCTTTCACATGTGGTGTATATATATTATAAAACTTATAAATAAATTCTAAATGCATTTCATATATTTTTAAATAAAAAGTAATGTTACTTTGAAAAATTAAAATGCGAAATTTATTCTTTTTATAGTTTATTTTTCACTAATAAGGTTTTAATTATTTCATTGTAATTTTTAGCAATCTGATATCACTCGAGTGCTTTATGTTTGCTCAAAAATTGTCGCGAAAGTTTTATTAGCTAGTTTTAAAATTACGTCTAGAACTGTTTATTTTCAGGAGACTTTCGAACGTTACGTAATATTATGTAAGATAAATCATTTCAAAATTAATTATATCATTTATCATTTTGTACTTTTGCTTCAGGTTTTATTCGCTTTTGTACCACCGGCTGCAATTTTTAACGGTTGGCTATGTTTCTTCGTATCTTTAATTATGATAGGTATTCTGACGACGATTATCGGGGATTTGGCTACACAGTTCGGTTGTTTCATTAATTTGGATGATACGATAACAGGTGTGAAGATTTTTTTTAATCAGATACGTCACATTTAAACTGTACAAGTTAAATGCATTTATTAGAGTCTACAAAAGTCGACAATTTCCCTCTTTGACATATAATCAGAATAATTGTTTTACCAAATGTATTCAGATTCGTATTAGGACATTTTTCAAGTACGAATTTGATTATCCCGCCTGCAGTTCTTTTAATCTAACAACACCGCAAATTTCTTAATCCAATTTAGTATAATTCAAAAGTGTATAAGATTTATTATGACGAAAAAAAAAATACATTTTATTAAAAAATTAGCGAAATTTTATTTTTTTAGCATTTAAAAAGAAAATTCAAAGTACAAACCTAGAAAATGTCGGATATTTCCAATAAATCACAGGTGTCCGTAGTTTCATGCTGCAATCACATTACAAAAAAAAGACTCAAAAGATATTTATTAAATTTATTTTTGTTAGTACAAATCGATCTATAAAAGTATGTGAAAAGTATTATCGAAGAATAATTTTTAGCTAAGAAACTTGTGTCACAAACGTACGATAGAGCTACGAAATTCGAAGAATTGTTTGTCTATTGTTTTAGTCATTCATTAAATTTAGTTTTATCGCAGTCCGCTTAATATAAAAAAATGTGGAATTTTTTGTTATCGATGTTTCTTTTTTGAAAATTTGCGAAACGTGCACATGCATTTTTTGAATTTACAACTAAAAAAATGTCAAAAAAAGCACTAAACCGACAAATTTCTCTTTCAGATAAATCATCATCTATTGTCGTGACTAGTGTACGTTTATTTTTACGTACAAAATTGGTTAGCATTCAACACACATTTAAATTAATTTTTTTTCTAAATTTCAAAAAATCCTATGCCTAGCAATTCGACAATAAATCAATTACTATCGGTGTATAATAAAATGAATCTGTATGAATTAGCGAATGAGAAGGTATTAAGTTTATAAATTATGTGAATTGTTATTGACAATACAGGAGCAGGATCGATTAAGTGGCATTTAATAGCCATTGAAAAAATAAATCACTTCAAAAATTAACCTACGAGTATAAGTTTACGGTTTGTTAGATCACCATATGAATGTTTTATATTAATAAGTATTAAATAGACGATACCGTTTTTTTCTGTAAATAAATTTTCGTTCGACACTTCATGTGGTCGTGTTGATTACCATCTAGCAAAACGTCGCACTCAACCAACCATGTCGTTATTGTATAAGAAGAAACAATCTATTACATCTTAATATGAATAATAAAAAGCGGTCGACTATTCTAAATAAACAAGAAAATTGGCAATGCTCGCCATTATTACAAAGATTCATATACTAGTTACATATACACCTATTTGGCCACCTCAAACGACATCGCCCAATAATCTATGCACTTATACACATACATATATACATATATAAGGAAAAAATTTTAATTTATCGATCGCGATATTATGATGACTTTCATCTTTCGGCTGCTTTTATTTATATATTTTTATTTTTTTGTCATTAACAGCTATAACTATCGTTGCATTGGGTACATCATTGCCTGATATTCTGGGAGCAAAAATGGTCGTTTGCGAAGAAAAATATGCCGATGGAGCGCTAATCCACATAAGCGGATCTATAGCCGTTAACGTATTAGTTGGTGTTGGGGCACCTTGGTTAGCTGCAACAATCATTCACAAGGTTTTTGTATTTTTTGTCTTAAATTCTATTCTCATCCGAATTCAGAATTTGGAAATTTGCAACTTATTTTGGGGGAAAAAATTAAGAATAATGTAAAACTAAACGTATAACATATGTACTCGATTGTCTCAAAAAGTGGTATACTGCAGATATATTTGTACATTTTAAAATTAAACATGTGCAAATATATATATATATATATATATATATATATATATATATATATATATATATAGTTACAAGAAATTTAATTTAAAAAAATACACTTTACAGGCTTCTTCAATATCGCAAATATATATATATATATAACAAACGTAAATCGATGAACGGATATATAAACCGAGTCAACATTAAAATGAGACAGAAAAATGTTGTGTTTTTTTTTTACAGGACCTAACTAGTACATTGTATAATCACCGTATATTTTTCATCCAAGATTAACTTAAAATTTGTACACTGCGTATTTTATAATAAACCTCAATAAGAAGTTTTAATCTTTATATCCGTATACATTTTTCGCCATTAATATTATTTCTTATAAGAATATTATAAAGTTTAGTAATTATAAAATTCGATAATTAATACGTATGCAAAGAACTTTACCAAAATACTTCGAGCATATAAATTTTGCAGTAATTCATTTCATCCATTAAAATTTTAGTAAAAGATGAATATCGTTTTATTTTTGTATTTCTTACAGGAGCTCGTATTCGAAGAAAAATATTACAAAGGATTAGGATTTAGTTTACTGTTATACACGATTGCAGCCGTAATAGCTGTAACGTTGATAATAGGACGTAGAAAATTTAAACAGTTCGGTAACGCCGAAATTGGCGGACCTCTCAGAACCAGATATTTAACAGCCGGCGTTCTAGTAACTATGTGGGTGTTATATATATTATTGACGTATTTAGACGTAAGTGGTAAATTATTTTAACTATTTTCGAATATTTGAACAGAAAATAAGAAATAAAGAACAGTATTACTAACGTTTTAAGGCAAATACATTTTAATGATATATTTTTTTTATTGATTTTGATTTTGTACATTTTACGTAGATTTAATTATTACTTTTTTTTTTAACAATAATTACTTCTTATTGTTTCGTATTTCGTGTATGTATTTACGGAAACTATTTAATTTTTATATTATAGCGATTTGAATTTTTAAGTTTTATTCATTAACGATATTTGAAAAAGATTTTTACTGTTCGAATTATTTAGGAAAAACATTATTAAGAATGTGGAAAATAAATATCGGTTTTATCGCGTAAAAATTTACTTTCATCTTTGAAAAATAAATGTACCCGTAAAACAAATGTATTTTAATAAACATAAGGATATTTAACAATCAATTAAGAGTAAATTCGACAGTTTAGTTAGACACTTAAATTTTTTTTTAACATTATTCACAAAACTTTTCTACTAATCGAGTCAAACGCATTTGTAATATTGATAAATGCGAGATATAAGTCTGCAATTTACATTTTCCTAGTATGCGTAATATAAACATTATATGTCTTTATTGCTTGAACCCAGATTGTTTCTTAAGCGTAAAATTCTTTATTATATGAAATTTTACTCATAGTTACCGTTAATGCAATTCATTTATCTTTATATCTTTTTTCTTATAAATATTTACCATAATTAAACGTCTAAAACAGTTTTAATAAACAGTTTTCTCTTAAGACTAATACGGTATAACTAAATAACGTTTGTAGTTTATGGTTATTGATAAATTATACACGGAACTCAAAGACTAATTCGCGCGTGAATCTGCACTTCTTCCCTATAAAGAATTAGCACGTATGATAATTAAATCTTCAACGTGTTTGAAAAAAAGAGTAAGCTTTGCATTATCATAATTAGTTTTGTTGTTTCAAAAAGGCATTTTCATTGTTGTCATGTTAAAATATTGAATAGTGCAACCAACCTGATTTATTTAATTTAACTGAACTTTTCCACTGATTGGATCCGTAAGTGACGACAATCACGGTTAATACGTGTTTTTTTTTATTAATAATTTAAGGGTTTTCGAAATTCGGATAGGTAACCCATTTCGATTAATAACATTTTAAACTAACAACCTATGTTGGAATAAGAAATCACACATAACCGCAACAAGACTAATCGTCAGCTAATACTTGTATATTATAAAAGAACAATTTTGACTAATGTAACATTTAGAATATTATATATACAAACCGTGTTTCAATCTTTAAATGTGGTAACTATTAATAATTACAATAAACACATTAATGTATTCCTAAAAGAAAGCATGCCCAATTATAAGTTGAAGATACTTCATATAACACTAAACAAAGTAAAGCAAATAATTACACATAATCTAAATCCGTATAAGACTTAATCACGGGGTATGTAATTAAACAGTTACCTACAAAGAGGGGATCATTATTCTTCTACAGTTATTTAATGCCGTATTAAGGTTGTCATACTTCCTTGTTCAGTGGAAAACATCGGAAGTTATACGTACACCAAACGCTGGAAACCCTCTTAATGAACCCACTTCATATCGACCCATTAGTCTTCTACCGGTCATGGCAAAAATACCAGAAAAGATATTATTAAATCGATTAATGATTGAGGAAAAAGGTCTTATCTCAGATCACTAATTTGGTTTTCGAAGACACTCAACGATAGAGCAAGTCCACAGAGTAGTCAATGTCATCAAAAAAACCTTTAAAGAAAAAAGTTATTGTGCTGCATTGTTTCTAGACATTAGTCAGGGATTCGATAAGGTGTGGCATACAGGATTATTACACAAACTTAAACACCTACCATACCACCTGTACACTCTCATGAAATCATATCTTCATGAAAGAGACTTCCGAGTGAGATATGAAGCAGACGTTACACCGCTTCATGAAGTAAAATCAGGCATGCCATAAGGAGTGTTCTGGGTCCTGTACTTTACCTCCTATTTACATCTGACTAGCCGACTTGTCAAAACACAATCACTACTACATTTGCTGATGATACGGTTATACTGTCTATAAGCAAGAGTCTTTCAGAAACAACTACTTACAGCGGAATGTAAATATAATTGAGAAATGAACTAATAAATTCCGGATAAGTCTTAATGAAACGAAATCACACTGTATACTGTTTACAAAATGCAAACATAATGTAGAATCAATTACTGTCGAGGGTAAAAAACTGCAAGTTACTGATTGTGTAAAATGCCCAGAAATGCATCTAGATAAAGAGCTAACTTTAGAAAGACATATTAATATAAAGCGAAAGCAATTGGACATTCAATTTCGTAAATGCCACTGGCTTATTGAAAAAAAATCACCATTATCTATACAAAATAAATTACTATTGTACAAAACTATGATGATCGTATGGTATTCAATTATCCAGTTCAAATATTTCTAAAATTGAAAGGCCCCAATTGGTATATTAGAAATGATAACGTATATAGAAACCTAAAAATAGAAACTGTGAAAGATAAGAATATACGGTGAAACATATACGCAACGTCTAAAATCGCACCCGAATCCGCTAGCAACAGGCGTAATTAATGATAACATTCAACAGATACGTAGATTGAAAAGGAAAGTACCATTACACATAATGTAAGAATTAAGGTCGAATCTCATTGGAGAAAAAACCGTAGTACACCTACCTAATAACAAATATATTTATTACTACTGAAAGAATGTTATATTATTGTGGTCACTTCGTTTTTTGTTTTAAGGTGAGGATATTTATGAATTGTTTTTTTTTTTTTAAATAGCACAAGCTTAACTAAAAGTAGAATAATTACTAATTTTAAAAAACTTTTTTATAGCAGCAATTAAAGCGCTCTTCGTATCAGAGTTTTCTGCGTAATTTGACGTTGAAAACCAAATTTTATATAGTATATCTCCTTTGAACATTATTTATTGATTTATGTCAATATAAAAAATTCAAGGACAAAGGCCGATGTAGTTTTGTAATCTATTTATTTGAGTGAAATATGTATAAATAATCTAAAAACGTACCTCATTTAATTTTTTCAACGATTTAAGTCACTGATCTACGTAATTATAGCTTATGAAGGTACATATAATATACATATACCTGTGTGGGGTACATGCGTGTGTTGGGATACTAGTTTATTCCAAATAATAAATATGGCAGTAACAACGAAATTACTATATATCTTATCTTCAGAAGCGTTATTTATTTAAATATTGGGAGTGGATTGTGTTTCTGGATATTAGTTAAATTTTTTATTAATAATTTAGATTGCGTGCGCTTATATTGTTTCAAATTATTTTAATGCCAATTTACATTATTAGTGTTAAATTTCGGAAGAGTTTTTTTGTATTCTTTAAAATATATAAATTTTTATACATTTTTCTAAACGTTTTATTAAAATAATAAAGTCTAATTACATTGGTATTTCCTATATCACGATTTATATCTGTGATATTTCTATGTAGGTTGTGGTATCGGTTTTTCTAGATTTTAAATTTATATGTTAACTTTTTGTCATTTATGATTTTATGCGAGTATGGGGATAACTGTGAAACTAAAATTTAATTTTAAAAGACTATTATTAATTGATAATAATTATAATTTTGATTACAGTTAACGTAAATATTTTGTTTCCTAAAATTTTTGATAATGTATTTTATGTTGAATTATTCATTATGCCGTGTGTAAAATCGGTAGAAAAATATAATTCCGTTCAATTATATTCGTTTAGTTAGGTAGAAAAAATTATTTACAATACTCGATCTTTAAAAAATGGTGAAAGAAAAACCAAATTCAACCCGAATGTACGATGCAGATGGGTTCAGAAGGAGAGCAGCGTGTATTTGTCTAAAAGGTGACTCGAAAGATCAGGTATGTTGTGTATTTTGTTTTTGATAATACTATGATATTGTACTGTAGATGAACTCAGTTCGATGACTACGGATTAATTGTAAATTTTTATTATTTTTAAGATCGGCGTTTTGAGTGGTTTTAAAAATATTTTTAATATGATTGAATTGTAATTGTATTAGAACTTCGAGATTTATGTGTTAAATTTCATGAAAGTTTAATCACATTTAACAGATTTAAATGAATCGTACACTGATACTTTACATGTTTTATCCCTTGCTTTGTAATTATTTAAACCTACATATTTGCATTTATAGACTTCCGCGCTGATTTTTTCCATAGATTGAGTTAATTAGATGTGACGTGTACTTAAAATTAGAAAACTATTCGTAATCGATCTAATATGTATTCATAATTCAATAAATTAAATTTACCGTAAAAACATTTCCGGAAATTATAAAATATTGTAAACAGTCAGTCTCACATTGTATCTCTTGAAAATCTGCACTCTACCATGAATATCGGTATCAAATTTTACACCAGATTGATGAATGATGATTTACGGCGTCTTCACAATTTTTCATCAAATTGAATCATTTGATTCATTATGAACATTTATTTTTATTTTTCCCTCAAGAATGGGTGGTACCAAATATTTATAGCACTCGTATATGATAGTTACTTTTTCGCCATTTATACAAAGAAATCTTCGTCGATACTAATTTAAAAATTAAAATGACAACATGCTGAAAAATAGTAACTGGCATTGAAACAATTTCAAAAATAAGTACGCCAGTTGAAGAAATATAAACTTCACTTGCTTAAATATTAAATATGTAATACTTTTATATGCCTACTATATTAAATATCTTCGTAATTTGCGATAGTAAAATACCCTGGATTTTATCTACATGTTTAATAATGATATACATAGATACTTCTTAGATATAAATGGTTAATAGTTTAATACTTTTTTTTTTTTTTTTAATAGACAAAAGTTTTTTTAACATAGCATGATTTTTATATTTTATTTGTTAGGAATAGTATAAGAGAGTTTGTTGAAAAATGTAAATTTTCATGTCTGGTAAATATGAATTCAAATGTGTATTTGTGGTATATATAAGTTAGTAGTTATTAATATTATTTTCTGTGAGCTGATAAAAAGCTACTGCGTGCATAAAATTAAAATCGTGTAGCTTAGTTCCAACCGTTATACAAATGATTGCATGTATATGTATAATTAGATCCTCCATATTATCAGATATGCATTTATACGTTGAAAGTTTCGTGATAGTCATGCAATATTCATAAATGTATCTGTATATTGTATGTTTTCACGTTAACGTTACCGGTTATATATCTTTTAACACATGCGGGATGTCACGTATCGTAAAATAACTAGTAGCTGCTCCGTATCCTGTTGCCCTATGTGTGTATATGTACGTACCTCTTACAATGTGTAATAGATTTTATCTCTGTATAATAATACTCCGCGTTGTTATTTGGGTATTGAAAATCGTTAAAATTTGCTGATAAAGACTTAAATTCAATAGCGATGTATTGATAATTCATATCAGCCCCGTTTTCTATGTGTCCAGATTCTAAATATGTTGTTGAAATAGTTATTTAAAAAGTTTTTCAGAAATATTTTAATCTAGATAAACAGTAATCATGATATGAGTTACTTATCAAAGTTATTATTATAATCGGTATGCTTAAAGACCGCGGTGGAAAACAAAGTTGCTTTATCGGTGAACAAATTAAATTGTTACGTGGATAATACGGTTGAATTAATTCTAAGATTAATTTGGTTATTTTTAGCTTCTTTTTAATCTTGTAACCAGGAAGTTAATTTCTCCATATAATGCCAACTGTATAAAATATCTACCGTAAATAGAACTTTATCGTTAATCTGAAAATAAATAGGATAAGGTTCAAACCTATTTTTACACCTAAAATTTAATTTTTACGATTTCATATTTAAATCGAAATTATGGGAAAAATGTGATGATGTAATTATCTAAAAATACAGTACGTGTTAAAGTATACACTACTCCAACTAACCGTAGAGTAAGAAGCATTTCAAATTTCCCGCGAAATAAGCATATTAAAAAAAAAATAGAACTTATCTGGATTGGGCTAAACTAAGAAATTTGTTGATCACTGAATTTTATATGTATCTATATATACACATGTGTGTATGTGTATCTGTCGTTATAAAAATATAAGGTTATATTTTTTAATCTTTTAAAAATTGAATCAAATAGATACTAGTGAATTTTAATACAAACACACACACACACACACATATATATATATATATATATATGTATATATATATATATATATATATATATATATATATATATAGAGAGAGAGAGAGAGGGAGGGAAGAAGTTGTAAAATTTAATACCACGGGAGAACCTTATATCATTATTATTTAAAAAAAAATATATACATATCTATATATATAATAAAATACAGTTGACCTGTCACTTGACTTTATTATCAATCGACATTGATAAATTTATTTAGTTTTTAAATTATTATTATTTCCTAATGTTTTGTTGGAAACCATGTAAACTTTCAATTTTTTAACGCTTACGAAATAATTCTAAATTCAATTTTCAAAAGAATGATAGTTAGTTTTCTAACAAAATAAAATATTTGGGACTAAACTTGTTAAAGAAATTTAACAACAAATCAGTGTGTAAATTACGTTCGTGTGCGTATGTGGCTAGTATTGAATAATATTATACTAACCACTTGAACTTACGTAATGTGTCCATATTAGAATTACTCTAATGTATTCTCGTTTTGTTATTGATTATGATAGTGTAGTCGATTATAATAGTTGCCTGTGTAAAAATCAGGTCAAAGTTTATTATCGCCACGGCTGTTATATTTATTTTATAATTGGTTCTATTATACAAAACCTTCAACTGTGATTATCGTTGTTGTTTTTCTTTTTTTTTAAAAAAAAAAAAAATCGTGCATATCCGTTGGTTCGTGGAAAATATAATTTTATTTAGAAAATTTTCTTCGTGTCAGTTTTTACGCTGAAAAAATAGAAGGCTACGTGTAATTTCTTCACATTTTAAATTAAAGCATAATCTGACTACGGTGGTAGCTGAACAGTATAAAACGAAATACATATATGAATTATCTTTTTAAATTTGTGGCGGCATAAAAAAAGATTGTAATGATATATATATATATATATATATATATATATATATATATATATATATATATATATATATAGACACGTGTATTTGATCAAGTTACAATGTGTACACGCACTTATTTATATAGCGAGTACCAGCGTCAGCTGTTTTGATATTAAAATAACAACTATAGTTAAACGCAAATATGACAAGCGGGAAATTTTGATATAAAGATAAAAATTATAACACCACGTATTAGAATTAAAATGAAAAAAAAAAACACGATAAATTTGCTCCAACGCTTATGTTGAAGACAAAATTATAACAACACGCATATCAGGTATAACTAAATATTAAAATATCTTAACAACTACATAATTGCGAATAATAAAAATTAGACATGTTATGAATTATAATAGCATATATGATTAAATGTGTTTATAAAAAAAGGATTTTTTTTATCGCTGTTATTTCTAAATGCAAAATTGTCAGTTTTTGTTTTCTTTTTATTTCGGATTGCAACGTTGTGTTAAAAAATTAAAACTATTTTTACAAATAATACGTATTGATTCGGTCAGAATAAAGTGTAAAAAGAATAGAACAAAGTAAAAGAGAGACAGTTTATAATGAAGATAGTAAATTTTCTTTATATAACATCACTGATGATTTTCCTTAAAAAATCGTCATCTTATCAGAACTTAAACGTCGACGAATTGTATAAGTAGACAAAAGTGAGCTAGTTTTCGTTATCGATAAATATTTCAATCGGTTTCGCTTTGAATCGATAAACGGATTTTTCGATAATTATGTATGTTTGTTTATTGAAAAGAATTGAACAGCAATTATACGAGTTGCGTGATGTTGCCTGCAACATATTTTCAAATATGACGGAAATACAGAAGTGTCGATGGAAGAAATCAATACGGTAAACATGAATGGTTAATGCAACTTCGTAGGATTAGTGTGTTATCAAAAAAGAAGGAAATCAAAGACTAAAAATCGTGATAGAGTAAATTATAATAAAAATCGGGAACATGTTTATTTTCGTGGAAAAAAAAACAGCTTTAACATTTTTCTTGCATTGTTTTTATCAGCAGCCTTATTATTTTTGCTTTATTCCGACTTTAGACGTGTATGAGTTTTATAATATTCCATTTGAACACATATATTCAAGCACGTGAATGTGTATATTAAATTCAAACTTTCATTATGTTTAATTTACACATTTTTGAAATTTACGTTTACATTTGTATTAGAATGTAGACGTATTCGATGAAAACTAACGTCAATATGTGTGGGCGTGTGTTTATATTAGAGAATATGCATGAATCTGTGAGCGCGTAAAAACGCAGTTGAATGCGTACCCAATTAATTTTCGTTAATTTAAACGAGTAGTAATCGTAAAAATTAAAATGTAAATTGCAATTCTGTTACGATTAACGCTGCGTTGTACACGATTTGCTTCTAAACCATTGTCATAATTTATAAGTAGAATGTCATCCACGTATAATTCGTATGGTTACGATAATTTATTAATATCACAAAAATTACACTGGTTTATGTTAATTTCTAAATTAGAATGCGAGTGATAATGATGCGGATTATCTATACATGTTTGACGTCATTTTAATATTCGGAATTAAAAATAATGTACAAGTGATCAACCTGTTGATTTAATATTAATTATGTGTGCATGTTCGATTTCGTGTGCGCTTGTTCGACTTCGTGTGCGTTTGTTTGTTGCTGTAATATGAACGAAAGACGCCTTATTTATATTTATACATAACTATGCTGTTTTGTGTGTGTGTGTAGCGAGAAAGAAGAGACGGGTAGAAATTTTTCAGGTGAAAGTTCACGATAGAACAACAATTTTTTTATTTGTGTAAATACATTTAACACGTGTAAACCAAAGCACGAAACATTTATTTTTGGAATGCCATTCCGTTCTTCAAATTTTTGTTTGTTTTCCTTCAGTATACATTTATATCTCAAAATTTGGAAATAAACATGTATATATACATATGTATGTATGTGTATGTGTTCCAATGTGTATATGTGTGTATGTATGTGTATAAACATATGATAGGTATAATTTACTTTGATTATTTGTATATTCAAAACTTCCTAAAAATTGCGGCCTATGTTAATTTTATGTATTAGTGTGTGAGTACTGAAGAAATATTTTAAATATTTATTAGGTTTTTTTTTATCGAAATTGGTATTATTTTTTCTATACACATTGAATAACTTTTGTATAAAACGTGGTTTACTTCGAAGTATTTTTCTGAAATACTGTTTACAGTTTTAAAATGCAAGTTTTTTTTTTTTTAATGATTTCATAGATATAAACTCAGTGTTATTAATTTCATTTTATTGTTACCGCGTATTCATTCTTCTATTTTTACATTAAGGGATTTTAGAAGAGTGGTGGTAATTTTCGTACTGATTTTTTTTAAAGTTAAATAGCTAAGTACGTTTTATCTTTTATTTTTTGTATACTCTCTTTAATCGTATTAATTTTATACTTTTACTTTAACGAATCTATGCAATGCGTGGAAGTTTCAATTTTTGATTAGAATATTGTTTCGAATTGTATTCCTAATATATTTCCTTCTTGGATATATTTTTATATATATATCTAAGGATGCAATTCTCGTGTGAATAATACTGGACCATCTCAGCGATTTCGATGAAATTTTGTACATACTTGTAATTTATTAAGTGATAAAAAGATTACCTGTATGCAAATTACGAATTTTTAAATTTTGGGACCAGCCCCGAGTACACCCTCAATAAAAATTTGCAAGTTTTGATTTTTTATTGTTGTCTTATGTACGTTACACATTTTATTTCGATCGCAATATACTTTCGAATATTATAACTTATAAGCTTAAAAATTTGCTTTTTACTGCGTGTGCGTTAATAAATATAATTAAAATTTTATATCTTAGGGGTATAGTTTCGATTTAAACTTTCGGAAATATTTTTTAATCTATGAAAATTATTAAAAGTAAAAAATCTGATCGAAAAATTCGAAAATTCATTTAAAAAATCAATAAAAACTCTTCTGATATTTGTGGAACCTGATATTTTTTGTTGTAACTTCCTTCTCAATAATCCTCCCAAAAAATCGCGCGCATTACTTTTCGCGCCATTTTTCGTCTACATAGTTCGGAAAAACACATGCAATGTTTTCGCGCCATAATCTGCTTTGTTCAATCTAAAAAACCTGTGTTCTTTCTTCGATTCATTTTCTATGTATGAATACTTCATGTCGAAATGTTGTCCACATAGCGAATACCGCACTTATATAATTAGCCATTTTTTTTTTCAAGAAGGAATATATCGGTAAGAATAAACTTATTTCAGTTTCAAAATATACTCAGTATTTGTTATTTGTTCGGGTTTTTTATTTTAATCGTGTTTTTTTTGGGGGGAGGAGGAATTGTTTAGACATGGTTTAGGATGGTGCCGAACTCTTAATGTATTTTTGGAAACAGAATTATGTTAAGAAAAAAATCAGGTCGAAAATTTCCAAAACTCATTTCTTATATAGCATTAAAAGTGCCGTCTACTTTTAATATTTGCCAAAACTGTTATTTTTGTTTATAATTCCGAACATTTATAAAACGAAATTCTCCATGATTAAAGTAGTTATAGTTTTATATTCGACGATTTTTAGTAGTAAAAAAAAAATGTTACAACAAAATACCGAGTAAAAGTAGGTCGATCAGATACTATCTATTAACGGTGTTCTTTTTTAGGTATCTAATTTCTTTGTCCATATTATTTTGCCCATTCTGTAAGGGTTTCCATGTGTACGAAGATAATTGCGCTGTACTTCTTGCATACCTTAGTCCGTAAATTTGTACAATATTCCTTATTTTTAAATTTATCTTCGGGGTTTTTGCTGCGTTTTATCTACGTTTGACACTGCACCTTTATTAATCGTCATTTCCATCGAAAGATTGAGAAAAATATGAATCTAAACATATTTTATTTAATTAATTAGTTTCCTAGTCCCTAATGTTTATTTAATAAATTTTCTTTCTATTTTTCCGTTTATATCTCTTTGTATTAAATTTATATATTATTCGTTTTGTTAATTATGCTCTATCTTCTACTTGTGTTCCTAACTCATTCATGTTTCTCTCGTCTTCAACCAAGTTAGCATTTGTACAATATTCTTAGAATTCAATTTACCTTCCAATGTTTTTTTTTTTTTTATTTTTTGTCTGAATATGACACTGAAATTTATTAATCGCGATCTTCGGTCAAAAGAACGAAAAAATATATGAATGTAAATGTATTTTATTGAGAACAAATATGTGCGATTTTATGTTGTGCGCGCGCAAAATCTTAATTTATATTGTTTCGATCTGTAGATCTTGATAACATAAAATGGTTCGTTCACAGTGTGTTTTAAAATTTAATTTTGGAAACGCTTTAATATTTCGATTGCTTTGTTTAGTGCATCCCTATAACTCAATACTGTAGATCCGGACGGGTTTCAAAATTATTTTATTGTAAATTGACAACGGAGAATGCCAACTAATCATCCAATATAATTTTTTATATCTTATTTCCAACTCCATTCTGTTCTTTTTTACATGAATTTTCTAACGAAGTTTAACGTCTAATGTCGTACCTATGTCGCCAAATAGGACTTAAAAATCATGTAAACACTGAAGTGCGTCAGCTCTTAAATACGGAGGTTTGGAACGTAGACTCCAGAGAACAAATCCGCGTGAACTAATATTAGGTTAATTTAGATATATAGTTTTAAGAAGTGTATAATTTATTCTTTTAGTTAATATGTAAAAACCAAAATTTCATTGGGCAAATTTTGGTATTCGAATTATTTATTTATTATTTGCTAAAGTTAACTTGTTTACTAGTCCATGTAGACTACATTATTGTATATATATATATATACATGTGTGTGTGTGTGTGGGTGTAGTCGCTAGGAGGGTTCGAAACCAACTCGTGGCAGAAAAGTTTTTCATAATTATTTAATTCTTAATTATCACGGGGAATGCAATGGCACCTCAGTCCGTATAACAACTTTTTCGCGCGCATCTGCATTACATATAATTAGTGCTTTGAATGCGAGCCCATTTTGTTTGCAAAAAATGACTAGTCACGGCATTCGACAAAGAATATATATATATTTTTTTTGGCGGTAACAATACCACTAAAAACCTCGAAAAAAAGAAATGTGTATGGAAGGACAGATTACAAAATAGAAAATGAAATACACACATACAATCAGTGTTTTAAAAATAATAAAACATACTTGAACTATACTTTATAACACGAGCAATATATTTTTTTAAAATTATAAATGCTACCTGACCTGGATGGTTAATAAGCGATCGAGATGAAAATATTATCGTGTGTTGAGTCGCTATCCATTGATGACACTCCAAACTACCCTTTATTGTTGGTTAAAACCTGAATGGAAGATCAAGGGGATTAGTTGACTTAGTCGCATTACAATCTTGGTGTTATGTAATAAATTAGCTGTCAATGGATTACTATGTTTTACCAGTCTTTTTAAGTAATGTGCATTACGTTCTTGAATTACAGTATTTATATCCGGTACATCCAAATCGCGATGGACATCAAAAGTACTAACAAGATAGATACCTCTGAATGGTGGTGATCCGGTTAAACTTGTAAACAGTACGCTAAAAGAACACCTATAAAAGATAATTAAGGAAATATAAAAATAAAACGTAAATAATAGGGAAGATGCTAGTATTCATTTGACTTTTTTAGTTGTCTAAGTGCAACTATTTTTTATTATACTATTATAAATAGCTCTTATTATTATACTATTTTGATTTTATACAGTGCACATATCAGAAAATTAACATTATTCTATTTTAAACTATATACGTATATTTTATAAAGGGGAGAAGAGATATAATAAATAAAATACTTATTATAGAAAACCAATATATATTTAATTGTTTCTCGAGTATATTTGAAATTATTCGTTTCAATGAAATAGTCAGTAGTTCTGCTTCAATTTATTATTGTTGTGAATAATAAATGAAATTTTTTAAAAATCTGAAGACAGACTAACATTAAAATATTTATAAAAATTAACTTTTTTTTATCAGTTTAAAATGTAATTGTTTGTCTATAAGCGCGTTTATTATTTAATTTAATTTGACATCAGAATTAAAAGAACGGAGCAAGTGTATTCTTTTGTTCAAATTTCTGCCTAATTTTCCGTATAGTAAAAAAAGTTAATTTTGGTTGTATTTTTGTTTGTACGTTGAATCGTTTGTTGAAGAAAACCATTTTGTTTTTTACGTCAAGAGTCTGAAATCTGCATTGTTACTAAAATAATTTCAGTATAAACGTGAACGTTGTCTGCGACACAGTATATACTTCGTGCGAAACTGGCTTGAAAACAATCGTGGAAGTAAAAAAACAAAAAAACAAAAGGAAATTTATAAATCGACTACCCGTACGTACATTATGCACGAAATCTTATACGCTCTACATATTAAAGTAAATTCTCTTATATATAACTGCATGCATAGATGCACGTTAACCTTCAGATTTTTAGATTGTAGTGTATAGTTATTAGTTAGTTAAAATGCATAATATAGTTGGTTGTTTCCGTTACAGGTGTGTCCTGTTTTCAACAACATTCTTCTTGTGTCTCCTGTTTTCGACAGCATTCTTTTTATATTCTTTGGCTATCGTGTGCATGCACTTTTACTACATCTGTTCCTTTTATTTTTGATATTCCCCTTCAGGTTCTTGGCATATTTTCACCGGTTCCAGTTTAATAATTCTGACGTGTATATATATATATATATATATATATATATATATATATATATATATATATATATATATACTAGCTGACCGGACAAAATTCGTATCCCCACAAATCAATAAATGTATTAACATATTAGCTGAATTAAATAAAAAAATACTGATGGAGAATTAGGAATTATACAAAAAATAAATTTGTAAAGAAACTTAAATGATATGCCGATACTTTTTAATTCTTGTAAATTTATTGAATTTAATTTAAAAAATCATGTTTAATTCAGCTAATAAGTTACATTTATTGATTCTGGTGTGATACGAAGTTCGCTGGGTAAGGGAACGATAAATCGTGTGTGTATATATATATATATATATATATATATATATATATATATATATAACTCCTAGTATATTCAAGATATATTATATTACCATGCTACTAAAAGCATTGTAAAATCGGCCCATCGAAAGTAAATCGAAAATTAAATTTTAAACTCATAATTTCTCGTTACCGGTTGATTTTGTAAAATTTATGTTATTTCATAAATGATAGATCTCCGCGTCTACTTTCGCCTAACGCCAACCGAAACCCCCTACCTATCATAGAAGCCTTAGAAACCACCCAAAACTCTTAAGCCCTTTAACCCCAATTTTCTCGATGGGTATTTGGTGTAAAAATACGACTCTACTATCGTTAGACGATTATTTCATACCGCATAACTTTCGTTTGAACTATTTTCTTCGATTTCGACCCCTTTTGAGATTTCTAGGCTCCGTTTGAACTTTTTTTCACTTTATACGATAGATCTTATATAGAAACTGCTATATCAAGAAGCGGAATTGTTTAAAAATGTTTTGGCAAGTCGGCAATCGTAGCTCGAAACCCATCGATCGTACTTGAAAACGTTCTTTTATTTCGAACTTGTCATTTTAATATCTATTAAATCGGCTTTAACGAAATTTTACAAAAATCGAGATTCAAAAAAGTCCTCCGAAATCCCCCAGTTTTTGCAAATAAATTTTATATATATATATATATATATATATATATGCTGCACTGTCCTTACAATTGTGAAAACAACAGCAAAAAATAAACAAAGTTGGTTGAACCGTTCTCGAGTTATGGTATTTAAAACATCTGGCAATTCATTTATATATATATATATAGCATTTATAAAAGTTATAGCTTGTTTTAATAAAATTAAATATTTCACGAACGTATTCATTATTTATTCTATTATAGTAAATTTTAAAAATTTATTATTACATTACATAATTGTTTTATATGTTAATCGGACAGAAGTGATTTTATGAATTATAAATAAAACAAAAAATAAAAACTCAGTTAAATCACTATAAACTTTTATATTTGAGCGATTAAAGTTAATCGATGTTTAACGTTCATTATGTACGCTTGAAAATGACGTAATTGTCGAAAAGCTTTGCTCAAATATAAAAGTTTATAGTGATTTAATTGTTTTTATTTTGTTCTATTGTTTGACTATATAATTCGCGCAGTATCTTTATTTGGTCGTTAACGTTTAAATTCCATGATTTAAAATCGTTCAAAATTTCAACGTTGACACGTTCGTTACTCTGTGATTCCTAATAATAATGCACCCGTACAGTGTAAACGCAAATCAAATATCTGGATGTCATTCTAGATAAGCGTCTTATCTTTTCTAAACATATATTACATGTCGTTAACAAAACTAAAATTTAAATTTTATCCTATCTTTAACAAGAAATGTCACGTTAATGCTGTCAGTAAGTTAATCATTTATAAATCTATCTTAATACCGATAATGCTTTACGCGTGTCCTGTATGGTCTTACCCAAGTCTTTCTAACGTATTAAGCTGCAACGTATACAAAATAAATGCAGTTGTCAGTACTTGTCCTATTATAAATAACATAGGAGACTACACACGTACTAGTCTCCAATTAAAATATAAGAGATATAAGCGTAAAAGAATTAAATATATATTATTATGATGCGTCAATTCCTGAACTAAGTTTATTTGTATTCATATAGTTATTTTTGACTTAATGTTTTATTACTGTAAGAAACCCGCGTTATCTTGTATTTCATTTTGTTACATTTCGCTTAGTTATAATTGTTTTATGCAGGTTTTGATTTTTCCTACATTTTATTTCGCCTTATGCTGTTTTGTAATATCATTTATACATCAATACACTGGAAGAATTGTGTTTTGTTTCGGCTCGTCTAGATGATAAATGTTATTTTGTTATTGCAATTGTAAATGTAAAAATACATTTTTTATTTATTTATTTTAGGAAATAGTTTTGTTTTTAATATTCAGACTTCCGGATATACTATTTATTGAAATATTTAATATCGTTTACTTTTACCCACTAAAATATTGATAAAATCATTAAGTTAAGCAAATAATTTTTTTTTTTTTCTATTCTACAACTAGCTCTTTTTAGAAGCTATCTAGTAGATCTGTTTGAGTGTGAATCTCTACAATGTAGAGAAAGAGGATAAGAGGAAACATGATGGAATGGGAGAAGGAAAGGAAGAACTAACTTGAAAGAAATACGGCCATCCAGTGATGGACAATTTCTGCTGCTTATAAAATTAAATCACGCGGTTAAATCGAAGACTTTTCTTCTCTGTAGTCGTCTGAGTTCTTCGGAGTTATCCATCAATGCGATTGCCAACGGATTATTGTGATTTTCCAGTCTATGAAGGTACTTCGTCGCCTCATCCGTTATTATTTCTGAGACATACCTCACGTCGAGATCGGTATGTAACGTTTTGTTCGAAATGAACCAAGAGGCATTCGTTATTGTACGCAATACTTTGTTTTGAAAGCGTTGTACGATACGTATGTTGCTTTCTTTTGAGCATCCCTATAGCGGTGCTCCGTACCGCCAAATCGGCTTTAACAGCATATTGTAAAGGAGAATTTTATTCTCTAACGTCAATTCTGATCGTCTTCCTAGTAGCCAGTACATGTTGCGGAATTTGATGTCC
Organism: Coronaproctus castanopsis; assembly: GCA_032883995.1. Taxonomy (NCBI): domain Eukaryota; kingdom Metazoa; phylum Arthropoda; class Insecta; order Hemiptera; family Monophlebidae; genus Coronaproctus; species Coronaproctus castanopsis. The sequence continues at coordinate 299,078,889 of CM065052.1, forward strand.
AAGTATTTTCGTTTCATCGTTATGTGGTGTTTCCAAGTTAATTTCTTGTCCATATGTGACGACGGTCGATGATGGCTTTAATCGAGAAAGATTCTTTTTTTTTATTCCCGGTGTTTACTTAAAAAGTATTTTTTTTTTTTTTTTTTACTGAATATTTTTCCAGAAAAGTAACTGTTATAGCTAATGTATCCAACCAGGGGAAGCCATTTGCGATATTATAATAGACCTCCTAACGAGGCTTAGAGTGAGACAAAATTAAATACCTACTAGTTTATCACGACCGTATTATTTGAAAGATGTTAATGCATTCCTTATGCTGCACTTAAACTACAAATACCATGAAAACGTTAACTACATACTGTGATGACTGAAAAAAAAATAAAAATAAATGAAGTATGTTATACTAACTCCTCTGGAATATTGTGTGTGTCGAGTAATTTAGGAAACATTTAACGGTACTTTGAAAGAAACATGTTTACGAACAAATGGAACGAAATTACAGCAGTCACGAGCATCCGAAAGTGATTATTGAGTGTTGTATGGATTTGATCGTATGTATATTTCCCAGAAATTGGAAGACAGCTTTTGTACTGCAAACCAGTCATCGAATAAAACTTCTTGTAAGGAATTGCGACTAAATTTTTGAGGTCTGTATACGTAGGTGGACGTTCAAGGAAGAAGTGTCGGAGTGTTGAGGCATAATGATGGATCAGTTTTATTTATAACGTAGCCATTAGTCAACACAGACTTTCCAATTTGGTGAGGAGACGATTCTCGACACGAAATTATTAATGTATTCGAAATAAAATATAGTGAATGTTGTTTTGACAATCGTATGATCATTGCGTATGTAATTTCCTTTCGATTAAACATTAATATTTCTTTTTTTTTTCGAAGGTAATTCATACAACTTGATGGGTATTTCCATTCATGGGATAACGTAGTATTTGCATATGCGTTACAAAATGATTTGTTGAATGAAAAGAAAAAGTTGTGTTTTTGACACAATACTGGTCTTTAAGTGGTTTTCAATGTGTTTATTTAAATATTTTTAGGAATGAGACATTTCACCGGCAACCAAATATGTCCTCTATTATGAAAATAAACAATTTTCTTATTAAAAATCCGTATGTACCATATAGAAAACACTACGAGTGAAAAGTTTGAGATTGGGTGATTAATATATATATATATATATGCGTATGTGTTTGTATACATATATATTTATTCAATGTTTTAACGTAATAAAAAGAAATTAAATTTTCAAATATCGGACTATTTCGATTAAACGTAAATCCTTATCTTATCGCGTGTACGGTAAACGGGATTTTTCATTATAGTTATTCATTTTTAAATATACAAATGACAATCACTTGCGCAACTTGTGTATGAGCATGTACGTAACATTACGCGTATAATCATGCATATCCGCATAGGCATTTTTCTAAAAATAAGTTTTAACTATAGAAAATATTAGGCGCGTGTTTCAATAATGAAAAATGCGAAATAAACCGTTTCCAATTTGGGTACGACTAATTTTAATACTAAATTACTATTTTTTATATTATTTGAAAATTAAAAAAAAAAAATTAAATAAAAAATCTGTTACGTTTAAAGTATGGTCTACTGATTGAACGATATGAGATTAGAAGATTCGCTAAAACGCCTGCATCAGCATGTTAATGTGTAGGCTATCGTAGTTGCATAATTTATGTGTATAATTAGATTCCTAATATTATTATCGCTTGGAAGGCAATTGCAAGTCACAAGCACAACACCATATGCGCGCTAGTAATAATAGAGTACACTAGAAAAACACGCGGCATTGCATTGTGTCATGATGACAACAAAGCCTTATAATCAGTTCTTTCGAGTGTGTGTGTCTATCCGCGCTAACGTCATATTATAATTGCCCTGTATGCTACTTACATTGTACAACAAAATATGTATCGGTAAGTAGTCGTCTACATTCGATACGGAGATGTTAGTTAATGATGATATAATTAGATAAGTTCTTTTACTTAAATAAGTAACAAACATGGTTATTACCTAATTAAATAAATTTTCTTGCTTAAACAAGCAGTCCGGAGATTTAACGACATGTCGGAAGTCAATAGTTGATATATTAATTCCAAACCCGTAGGCTAACTATTAAAATGAAGATTTTGTTATATTCAGCTACATAAGTGTGTGTATATATATATATATATATATATATATATATATATATATATATATACTTATTAAGGAGTAAATCTCGGAAACGGCTCTAACGATTTCGATAAAATTTTGTACATACGTGTAAAAATTACTAATTTTAAAATTTTGGCCCCGATCTCGAATACACCTTATAAAATTTTGATATTCTTTTTTTTTTCTACATACTTATCTAGTTGAAAATTTCAGCTCAATCGCATTAACCGTTCGAATGTTAGGAACTTCGAAATTTGCTTTTCACTGCACATGTGTCAGTAAATATAGTTAAAATGTATCTCATGTATACTTTGAATCTAACATAGCGTTTCAGAAATATTTTTAATTTATGAAAGAACTATTTTGAGGAACAATATCCTATCGAAAAATTCCAAAAGACAAAAGACCTCCCCTGATATTTATTGACACTGAAATTTTTCGTTATAATTCTGAAAATTTGTGAAACGAAGTTCTATGCAATTAAAATAATTATGTGTGCAACAATTATTAATAATTTTTTATAATGTGGAATGTAGTGATTTTTTTATAAAAAATCAATTGAAAATTAGTTAAATCACTAATATTTATTTTCTTAAAGAAAACAAAAGCTTTTCGGCATTTACGCCATTATCAAGTGAAAAATTTTTTAAAACATCATAATTTTAAAAATATAAATTAAATATAATTACTTAAAAATATGTGATGGTAATTGTGAAAATATGATCCAAAAATGCTGTCTGCTTCTGTTCTGTCTATTTTTTGATTTGTTGAAATTTAATATCAGTATATTTGTTTATTAATTTGGTTTTTTTATATTAATTTTTTCTTCAATACTATTTTCCGGATTCTGTAAAAGTTGTATACTGGTGGAATTTTAAATTTTTCATTTACTGTTGCGATGTATGATGTCCAAAAGTAAAATATAAAATATAAAAATATACAACCACAAAATTTTTTAAAAAACACAATTTTACAAGTAAAATGAAAATAAATATTAAAAATCTGATCATTATTTTTATGGTTCGTTATATTAAAATTCGATTCTAACAATAAATATGCATAAATATTACAGAAGTAATATTAATTAATATTCTAAGTAAATGAGTTTGTATTTTATTTAATCGGTGTGCTTAATGAAGTTGTGCCATCAAACGAGGCATAAAGTAATAGCTTACGCTAAATTGTATTTCGATCTACTAGAAGAGTCTGTTCGGAAGAAGAAAGTAAATAATATAAAATGCAAATACGTTTTGGCAACTTCCTGTTCATCGCTTAATTTCCTTAAATGACACACCTACATACACACGTGTATTTTCCACCACTTTTAAGTCTACATATGAGAGCACTGCGAAGCTGGAAATTAGCCAGATAAAATAAAAAACAAAATATTAATTTTGTTTACTATAATTTTAATTTTTGATTTTTCGTAGTTTAATGAAAATATCGTTATCGTAAAATAAATATTATTATTTTTTTTTAATAATTATTTATTTTAATTATAAAATTGACAATTTAATTTTCCTGGTGTTAATTAGGCGATTACTGTATTTATTGTTTTTATATTATAATACAAGCGCTTTGATAAGTTTCTGTTATGTATTTATATACGTGTATATATATTCGTTGCATTAAGTCAAAATGATCATAAATGAAATGAAATTAATAACGTATAATAATAAATAATCTAATAGTTAAATGATCTGTAATTTTCAAATTGAAAAACACAATTTTAAATAAATGAAAAAGTAACACATTTCTGGATAAATACTTTAAGTTAGTCCTATTTTAAATTTTCATATAGAATTGCGGCGTGTAGACTGTGTCTAGCGTATGCATTTGTGATAGCACCATGATCTATTTTAGAGCGCCATATATCATTATAGGCGACCTAGTGTCCGCCCCATAGTGTGTATGCGCAAACTTTAGTAACAAATTTCAAACCACTCTTCTTTATCTTGTTAATGTGAAGTTTCCACAATGAAGGTCAGTCCAAGGTATTTCACTACATCAGAGGTTATAATAGGTTGGTTAATGCACTGCTGTTGATTTAGTTGCAGAACTCTGGAATCCAGTTTTTATGGTCTAGGTTACGAGATTGTCTAAACCCGTCTGCAGCAACTCCGTTCCTAGGAATGCATTTGAGCAAGTTAGAAATATAACCAAATCATCAGTAAATAATCGCGATGTTAAATAATATGAGCTTAATGTCGTCCCTTGTGAAACTCCTTAAAGCATATATAGAGCTGATACCAGTCATGCAACGATCGATTCTCAAGAAAGCTTTGTATAATCATCGGTAGCCAACCCCGGAAGTTTCATTTATACAGCGTACATATAATGCTGTGTCTCCAAGTCGGGTATCGAAAGCTTTGGATATATTTAGGAACACCTCTAAGAGGTGTACTTTTCGAGAAATGGTCGACCATATTACGCTATGAAGAAAGTATACTTGATCTAACGTTGAACGTGCAGGACGAAATCTGCATTGCATTCTATTAATGAATTGCCGTTCCTCTAGTTCCCAGGTAAGTCGGGTTGATTCTATTTTCCCAAAAGATTTTAGAAGTAACAGAAATAGGTCTTTAAGAGTCAATGAATGACAGATTTTTGTGCGATTTAAATATCGGTACTACTAAAGTGTATTTCCAGCTATTTATTGGATATTTGCAACAGGGTAGTTAAAATTTGTTCAGGGGAGTTTCTCAATAATGAAGTATGGAATTTATCAGATCCTGTTGCATTATTTTTCATTTTATTTTATCGCCGTTCTTAGTTCAATTAAGGAAAAGAGTTGATTGTACAGAGAAGAAAAGTCCATCACCATAAATTCTACCTTATTTTTGTAATTTAGGAACGCATGTGTTGCAGATCCTGATTATTAGAATTATCTACAAAAAACTGAGCGAGTTCTGTAGCGAGCTCAAATCTGTTAGGAATTATTTTTTCATTAATTTGCACACAAGTAGGAAGCGAAGGTGTTGATTTAGCTTCCATTGACTGTATTTTTTCCGAACCGGATTTATAGAAGATACATATTCATGCCATGTTTTTCTTCTGGCCTGTTTGAGTACGTATATTGTGCGACATAAGTCGTAATTTACTAGCATACGTACAAAGGAGAATGTGTCATAAGAAACTATGTAATACTGAAATATATTTAAAATCAAATAAAGTAAAATAACAAAATAAAAAAAATGAAATTTTACTACATGTATTGTTCCTATGTAGAAAAAGGTATAATTAATATATGCATTGGCAAATAGAAACCATTTTTTTTTCGTTTTGAACCCTGTAGTATGATACCGTGAGAGTAAATCATATAGGATTGAACTTTAGGATTATTCAAGTTCAATAAATTTGAAATTTTGAAAATGTCAGTATATCTTTTCTTAGACGTATCAGCTTTTGGAGGATCAGAGATCCCAACCTTTTGTACGATATGTTTCCGTGCAAAATTAGTTGCATTCAGGACACACACAAATACATAGTGGGAACCTAAGACCGGCGGATTAACAGTTGAACCATTTAGCAACTATGTTATAGCGATATATATATATATTATATATATATATATATATATATATATATAATTATGTCGATTCATACCATAAATTCGCTAATAGTTTGAAGAGTTTCTGAACTTATACGTGTCAGACGTGTTCATTTTATATAGTTTATACATTCGCATTTTAATTAATAATTTTCAGGAAAAACCCGTCAAAAATAATATATTTAAAATCAAATCAAAATATAAATACATAAAGCTAAATAATAAATAAGTTATTTTTTTTTTATAATCAGGACGCGGTTTTCACCGAAAATAATTCTAGATGGATGGAAAACAACCACGAAAGTTTTAATAAATATATAAATAAGTTATTTATATGAAAATCTTCCTTATATAAAGAAAAGAATTCGATTAAGTACAGTCAACTTACTTACATCTAGTACATTACAATGTATATAGCTTGACTCATTAATTAAGCTCGCCACACCAAAAGAAATAAATTATTTCATAAAAAGACTTAAATGCAAGTCATCCACAGGACAAGACTTAATACACACATTATTGCTCAAGAACTTGCCTAAAATAGCCATAGTATACTTGACAAATATAATTAATGCTATTATAATCACTGGTCATTACCCTAAAATATGGAAAACTTCAACTGTTATTCCCATTCCAAAAGTGGGGAAAGATAGTTCATTACCCAAAAATATAAGGCCTATTAGTTTAATCAGTAACATTAGTAAAATAGCTGAAAAAGTAATACTTCAAATATTAAAACAATTCTCAGATGAACATAGTATTATAAACGAAACCCAGTTTGGATTCAGACCCCCAACTCTCAACCGTCATGCAGCTAGCGCGCCTTACTGATCACATTATTGATCAGTTTAACCTGAACAAACATACTGGACTATTGTTATTAGATGTAGAAAAGGCATTTGACACTACGTGGCACAATGGCCTAATATACAAAATGATTCATTATGGCTTTCCCAAGCAACTTATAATGATCATGAAATCGTATCTAACTGATAGGCAGTTTATTGTTAAGGTAAATGATACCTACTCTAGTACTAAAACACTAACAGCTGGAGTTCCACAGGGTAGTATCTTGGGACCCTTCCTATATATTTTATATATGATGTTGATATATCTCTTTACACCGATGACACTGCTCTAATTACAGCTTCCTATCGAATCGATACAATAACAAACAGACTCACCAAAACTTATTACAAAATATACAAATATTACACAAAGTGGAAAATTAAAATTAACACCGAAAAAACGGAAGCTATACTATTTACGAGACGCAGGCCGCAAATAACTCACCACATAGAAATAAGCAACAGGCAACTATCGTGGGAACCTCGTGTAACATATCTTGGTCTTACAATGGACAAGCGACTGTCGTTCCATGAACACATTAAACACATCACGGACAAAGCGCACTCCCGATTATATAAAATTTTCCCCATTTTTCACAAACGCTCTGAAGTTAGTATTAAAAACAAACTAATAATATATAAAGCATACATACTGCCGATAATTATACTCTTGCCCAATTTGGACCGGTGTTAGTAATTCTACCTTAAATAAATTACAAATTGTTCAAAATAAATGTCTGCGTATTGTACTTAATGCCCCTTACTATACTAAGATAACTGACATGCATGCAGCTCTTCATCAGCGTACTATTCCTGAGCTAGTACAGTAACAAGCAGATAGATTCTACAGCAAATGCCTGATTAGTCATCACTCTATCGTACAGCGAATTGGAAACTATACTTGCGACTCGCTGACCAGAAAATATAAAAAATATAAACACAAAAGAATTAAGCATTCACTTCTCTAGCACCAGATTGTCGAACTACTTAAGTCGTTATTAATAAGTCTCTATCCTCATGTAATCTATTGTATCAGTATTTCTCTCTTCTGTCCTCTTATTTATTTGTTTAACCTTAATATAATTTGTATAATTTTACCCATATCCTTATTGTACTATTAAGATCAAACTATAATTAATTAATTTCTCTACTTTCGGCTACGCAGGGTTTTTAGTTGTATGTTTTTCTCTGTATAATTATTGTATAATTATTGTATAATTATAAAATAAATTTTAAGATTTCTTTGTACACTATTTCCTAAGACGCGTAGTAAGAGCGCTAACGCTGCTCGGTATGCGCATTTTTTATTTACTTATTATTTGCTGATGTATAAAAACATAAATATACTTTATTGAATTGAATTGAATTCGTTATCTGAACGTATCGGGATACATTAAAATATCTCATTTACATGCTCAACTACGCCCTCCCTGTATTTCTTTAAAAAAAAAATCAAAAATTTTATAATAATTGTAAGGCGTATCGAAATTATTTAATTAAATTTTATTGCTACTTATGATACACGTGACGCTAAGTATAGGCATCGTAGATTTAAACATAGATTATTATAAATAATCAAATTCTACGCAATAAGTATATGTCTCACAGTTTACCCATCACTCTCTATGAACTCTAGTTTGACATTTTTGTGTTCATTCTTGCAGGATATATATATACATATATATATATGTATATATATATATATGTATATATATATATATATATATATATATTGTAGACAATAATAAGTTTACTCTTTAATTACATAAATTTTCGAGGTGATTATTGCTAAGGTTATATAATAGATGCGTGACCGTTTATATAGTCGTCATTTGCTGTATTTATTTAAGTATGAATAAATTTTATTTTCTTTCTTTTTTTACAATAATTGGGCTTAGGTATGAAAACTAAAATCACCCATTGTTAACACTATTTTCATATAAATACATATATCATATATAAGATAACAAAAGAACAAAGGAAAATGAGAAAAAAAAGGAACACTTATATATATATATATACATAGGTGACCAGAGCTGCGAACATATTGTTGTTATTCGGGGCCAATAAATAGGCAATATTTAAATTTAAAATTTTATTAATAATGCCATCTCCACCTATGTTATACAAATCGTAAGCAAAAATCACATTAATAGTTTCCAGCATGCACATGATAGTACACAGATGGAGTTACAAATGTCTAGGAAGGCAATTGTAATTGGAACGAAGATTGACCAGAATTGAAAAGAAAAGTCGAGCTGGGAGGTTTTTAGAAGGCGTAAGTGCGAGAATGGATATGGTAGGCAGATTAGGTTAGATCTATAAAAGTTAAGCCGTCTTTACAGAATAAGACTTCCATCGATGAAGAAAGGCTGTACGAGCGGATATGCAACTAAACAGGAAGAAGGAATCCTCGGAATAAGAATTGCTTACGATGCCCCCAGTTTTGTAGCGCGATCCCATACTTCATTTCCCTAGATACCCTCATGGGCTGGAATCCAACAAGGACATGGTTATCGTATAAATAAAATAAATATATAGTCCCTAGGGTACAGTAGCCTAGGTTTCTTCAGGGCTTTAAAAACACCAAAAGAATCACTTGCGATTAATATTTTCCTCTTGATCCTATTAGATCGAATATACCGAATGGCTTTGAGAATGGCGAAAGCATCTGATGTAAAAACACTACAACATTTCTGTAATCGAAACAGTTTGGTGTAATTTAGATGAAGAATATAAAATTCTGCTCGAGTAAGTTGAGATGCTGTATTTTTTTAACCATCTGTAAAAACTAACATGTGATCTGGCCATAAACTAGCGGTGATTGATAAAACTACTATGACTTCCAGTTTGTAGCGTTAATATCGATCTTTAAAAGACCACAATTGTGGTAAATGGATGAATATTTGAGGGGAAATTTAGGTATAATAAGATCAGTATAGGGCAGCCAGGTCTGATCAGCTAAGCGGGGGATTTTATGCGGGGCAAATCTCCAATGCCGATTAATATGACTGAAAAGACTAAAAATAGATGTTCTAAAATTATCAACTTGTTTAAGTAGGAATCGATGTGCCAGCAAGGTATATCTTAATTGCAATGGAGGAAGAAAAGTTTATATATATATATATGTGTGTGTATGTAAGAATGATGCTGAGATGCTGAAGTTTCGTGTAAAAAAAAATATGTAGGTGTACACGTGAACCCGTTTATGTTTTTAATTTATGCGTGTGGGTATTAGTAAAATTTATATCAGAAATAAAACTGACCAAAAAAAAAAAGAATTTGAATTAATGTTTATTCGAGTGAATGCGTGTTAATAATTTATATAGTAAAACATACATAATATGTGGGGATGATATACATAGTGCTAAAAGTTTACGTAACATTAAAAAGGAAAAGAAAAAAAAAACAGAGATGAACAGTATATGTTTAATTTGCTTTCCTCTTAACTATCTCGATATTTGTTCCTTTCCTAAAGGTTATTAATCTGAACAGATGTAGTCATGTTTTTTTAATGTATTTTTTAACAGAGTGAAAGTAAAAATCTCATAATTTGAATTTGACAATTAAAAAAAAAAAAAAAACATCGACTTTATATAAGGATTTTTTTGTTTCAACAAACAACATTAAGGTTTTATGTACATAGATGATCCCGTTTATAAAGAGGTGCACTTCATTATCATTTTATCATACATACATACATACATATGTATATATCTGAAATTCTAAAATATTTATTAAGAATGATGTTTAAAAATCACAGTTATCTTATCTACTGGATAAACTGTTATTTATGATTAAGTAATATCTATTTATCTGTTTATTTTAGCGGTTAGTAATAGTGTGTTTGGTTTCAGTATCAGAGTTACTTATATGAATTAACATCAAATAACATTTAAAACCGTATTATCGTTTAAAGCGTTATTTTATTACATCGATAATGCTGTTTATAGAAATTAATCGTTAATTTCTATATAGAGAACAATCATCTTTATCATCGTATAATATTCGTCGCTGAACGTCGTGACTAGTCATATTGTACGTTTATTCTTGCGTACAAAATGGGCTAGCATTCGTGGCGCTATTTATATGTAATACAGATGCACGCGCATATGATGTTACATCGAATGGGATGCCACTGCCTTCTCTGTGATAATTAGAATTACGTAATGATGAAAAACTTTTTATGTCGCGAGTTAGTTTCGAAACCGTGGACAGTATTCTAGCAAGCCATTATGCCACCGCGACATTTAAGCGTGCCAATAATTTTTATAACTACTCTTACACATTATACATAACGTGAAGTGAGATTGGTCGTGAAAAGTTAATAACAATCTTAGTTTGATCGAATTAATATTTATGTAATTTACGAAATATACTAATAAGAAATACGTAAAAATAATTTAAAAAATCGTGATTTTTCCAAAATGTGGGGGTGACCCAGAGAGGACGGACGGTTTTGCTGTTTTTTCAATAACTCAAAAACTATAACGAATCTCTCGTATGTACACTAAACGTGGAGCTCGCGGTTTGCGTTGTAGCAATGTTACCATTCAAAAATCAAAATCATCCGTATTCTCTGGGTCACCTTATATAAAAACTAAAAAGAAAAAATTAATAACTTAAAATGTAACTCTGATAATTATACTGTAGCGTATAAATGTTGAAATCCTCGATTTTATAATTTTACAATTTTTTTTTAGGCAGTATTGTTAATTACTTTGATTACTACGAACGATCTATATTGAGATACTTTCGTATTCGCGTGTTGCAATATTGCGAAACACTTCTTAAAAACTGTATAATAATGTAATCAGAAATATATTATGGTTATTAGTTTAGCTTTACGGTATTGTAATGAATATTTTATGAAGCGGTTTATTCAATTATAATTATTTTTAATATATAATATATAATATTGTTTTATGCAATGGATATATACACAAAAAAAACCTTACTTATACAAATTACTATATACATCTTAAAGTATGTAATGGACGGTTGATTTAATTATTAATTTTAGTTTACCCGAAAAACAAAATTAACCTCGAATAAATTTAATTATATCTTTTAACGTAAAAATTGTATCGCACGATCGTACAATTGTGAGTAAATTACCTTTATATTTGTGCTACACACACATACACACACACACACACACATATATATATATATATATATATATATATATATATATATATAATATATATATAGTTTAAAAAACCGAGTGCATTTAAATTAGTTTAAATAAGGTCATTTCATTCAATTATTAAAAAAATACCCGTTGCAATAACAATTTATTCTCGACATAATGATATCATTATCTTTATCTTATTCCAATACTATCTTATGTGTATGATATATATGTATGTCTGTATGTATGTATGTATATGCATGTTGCATGTATGCCCGATCAAATAAACTTGATTTCTCCGAATTTAGTTAATTAGTAAAATTAATTAGTTTATTGCGTTTAATCGGTTAAATTAATTTGAAAGTTTTCTTTTTTTAAAGGTGACTTCTTCTCGGATTTACGAATAAACTTGTCTACTGTATTTAAATGATAATTTAGTTGACTTGATTATTCACTCCTGTAGTAATTTAAAACGGTCTTGATATAAAACTGACTTATAAATATTCAGATTAATATTTTTTAAGTTTTTTTTTTTTTAATATCGTCCCTTAGGTCGTTGTAATTCAAAATTGTCCATATCGTACCGTCAAATTAAATTTTTATCGCCTGGATAAAAAGATCGAATATCAATTGACAAAATAAATTGCGTATTCTTTAATTACTTGCTGTTTAAAATCTATCTTCATATATTTCATGCGAACAAATAACATGTTCTTTAATACTATTGAGATTTATTTATATATATATATATATATATATATATATATATATATATGTGTGTGGGGATATCTCACATTTAAAATTTAAAAAAATCTATTATTATTTGTTAAAATATTGATATAAGTGTTTCATAATTAGGGTGGATCCACGTGTATATCCATCCTACGCGATACCGTTTGCACAACTCTTAAATTTTTTATTTTTTTTTCAATGGTATTCAAAAAACGAGGACGAAGATAATTTAAAAATTTTTGGATTTAAAAAATAACAACTAGATTGAATAACATCAAAGCGATGATATTATCTTGGCCACTTTATTCCAGAGAAAAAATACAAAATAATTCGGTCGAGAACGTATCGGTAGCAAGGCCCCAGAATTCGTAATTGAATTATTTTAAAAGTCGGGTTCGATTGCACGCCGATAGATACAATCAGATCGACTGTATTAAAGGACACGTCGTGGTTGTATGGATCGCTTGAAATGGAAGTAGCGACGTAAAATGACAAATAAAATGCGATTGAAAAGAATTGTTTAAAACGGAACACGTATTAAAGAAGTAGACGTGTGATTAAATACTCTAAAATTCTCATTGATGCGAATAGGCAAAAAAATAAAAGAATATCTTCGACGACACATACAGTAGTGCATACATTCATATAGGAATGTTATTGTATATGAATACATATATTGCGTCAAACGTGTTAAAATTAATCGTTCAGATTGATATATAAAAAAAAGAAGTGTTTTTAACCCCGGTACGAGATTATTCATTTTTATTAGGTTTGAACTAAATTGTAACTGTTAACTTATACAATTGAAAACATTATAACTTTAATTTCAACGCGACATAAATATTTTAGTAAAAACCATATCGTTATCCATACGAACATTTATTTATTTATCGGTTCTACGCATTGCTACTACGGCCAGACACACCGTTTGAAAATCTATATTAAATGAAAGAGTTTATTACGTTTGAAAAATTGAAAAGTTCGCTTGATCGCGTTAGGATCATCAGAGATGATAAAAGAAAATGAGGAAGGACGGCTCGTGTGATAAATTTTGAAAACAAGGTATCCATAAAGAATGTGAACTGTTGACCAAAATAACAGCACGATGGGTCATATTTTCGTTCTATTTATGAGTGAAGACTGTATGTCCGATACGTAACCAAAATGGAAGTACTTCTTCGTGGCGCGATGGGTGGATCTTCGTCTTTTAAGAATTTGTGTCTGGTTAATATTCCGTTTGTTGGTGGTCGGTATATGTTTCCACTTCTGCTTCTAGGTTTCCCAAAAATTATTCTTTACGCAATCGGTAACATCTACTGCGAGGACTGCAAAACATAGTTATAGTCCCATTAGCCTGTGATATCAGTCAAACTATTCTCACGAATATTTGAATGGCTATTGTTTTATGTAGTTAGCGAAATGTCGGTGCGTATGTTGGAAAAAAATAGCTGATGACGAAAGAGAAAATTTGTAACGCACGATATTGTCTGGGAAGTCAGTGTGCCGATTTTATTAGATAGTTTGAATTTTCTGGTGAAGGAGTTCCGATACATATGAATGATTCCACATCGATTCAGTTTCAATATTGTTCCTGCAGTTAAAATGAATGTAGAATTTTAATATAAATTCCGACGAATAATCAATAACCATGTGGCTAGGATGAATTCGCTGTACCATAAATAGGGATTCAATCATCCAGTGATGACCGCACGACTTAACGATATATTTTCAACAGTGTTGTTCTATCTGCTCCGAAAGATGTGTGCGAAAGTTTCTTCATTGCATTCAGTTTTTTCATATGTGTTTGCATACTTGATATGCCGTTTGCATGAAAGGTTGTCATCAAATATTAATCCAAAATGCTTGACTGTTTGAGATTGTGGTATAGCGTGATTATGGAGTGTAAGGAATAATTCTTTTTTACACGTTCAAAGCCGACAGAAGTGGATACTTTTAGTTTTTAACGAAGAAAATGTAAAACCGTTTTGAGAAGCCCACTGTTGAGCTCGATTCACTGATAATTGTATCACCCGAGTTCCGGTTACCAAATTGTTACTTCTTACTAATTGTGTGACATAGGTAAGATGAGATCATTAATCAAATGGGCTGATTACGGATCCATGAAGAAAACAATTTTTTTTTTTATAAACACTCTTTAGAGTATTAGAATACAGTATTAAAATTAATATAGCGGTATATGTTTAAAAGTAATATGATAAACATATAATACGTGTTTGAAGGCACTAGTTCCAGCATATATTTATATATGTTATTTCTAAATATTCAGCCAAGTCGTACGGTTTCAGCCGTTTCAAACGGCGAGTATCAGATTCCGTGTCTAACAGCCGTCTTGCTTCAATATTGTGATGTCGTTGCAAAAACGCCGTTCGTACGACGTCGCAGTATCGCGTATCACTTCACTTACAAACTTTATTTTGAGATCGCGATGGATATCGTTACGAGAATATCGATAGGCATCTACGATAGCTCGAAGAACTACGTTTTGTCGAACTTGCACGAGCTGCCGATTGGACTTCTTTGTACAGCTCCAGAGGGCCATTCCATACGTCCAAATCAGCATTGCGATTTGCAGGCGTAGTAGACGTTTGCAATAAGTACTGAGAGTCGACCGCCGTCCTAGTGTTTTTGAGGACGATAAGCCAAACACAAAAGAACATTTCGAATTAAGTACATGATTCACCCTTTAAACCGCCACGTATGTATCGTGAGCAGGGCTTTGCATTTCCATATACGATCGAAAGCTTTCGTTCTTTAAAGATAGTTTAATTTATTTCATGTTGAACAGAATGACCTGAATCCGTATTGTTTTGAGAATAATAAATTTTCATTCGCATTCTTCTTCGTTGTCTGTTTTTAGACGTCGTGACCATTATAAGCATTTTTAAACTGTTTCCGTCAGTTGATGAATCGATGCTATCCTCGCTGTATGTAAAATGTATTCGATGTATCAAGTCGGTGGCCGTCCTCTATTTCTTTTTCCTTCTACTAATCCCTGTATGACCGTCTTTCCCAATCCATTTCGGTGTATAACGTGGCCAAAAAATCTACGCAAAACCAGAAATGTTTATATAACGACAAGTTAAAATTTGATATACATATTTCACTAGCCAAACGTAATTTCAATTTTAGATTAATTTACAATAAATTTCATTTATAAAACAGAATGTTTCAGGCAGTTTTCTATCGATGATGATTATGGTGTATTTCGAATGATTTAATATTAGATTTGCTTTTCGACTAAAATGTTCTACTCGTTTTAAAAGTGTTGCTATTTTCAGTTCATTCGCTCCTAATATTACTGTATCATCTGCATATCTTAAATTACAGATTTTTCTTCCACCAATCATTATTCCTTGACGCATAATCAATTCACTATATATATATATATATATATATATATATATATATATATATATATATATATATATATATATATATTGTAAAGTATCGGCGACAGTATTGGAAAACTTTTAGATAATTGCCTATTTACTTTTATATGCGCAGTATTATCTTCATCTAATTTTTTTTATTATCATTATGAGGTATTCAGATATCCTGAATTCTCTTAAAATTTTCCACAATGTGTTCCACTCAACCATATCGAATGCTTTTGTGTAGTCTAGGAAGCATAGTGAATTCGTAGCATTTTTCAATTATTTAATGATAAGCTTTTCCGTGCATAAAGCCTATCTGTTCTATCCCCCACACTGTTGATTATTTTTTTAAACAGTTTAATATTGGACGGTAGTTATCTGGATATATTGGATTCTTGTTCTCTTTCGTGATTGGAATAATGGTGGCTTTACACCATTGTTGAGGAAAAGTGTAAGTATTCCAAATACGATTAAACGTTGAAAGTAACTTGTCATATATATATATATATATATAGTCTGCGGCCTGTTTTAGAAAAAGCGTATTGAATTTATCTGAACCGGGCGCGAATACCCTTTCATTTATTTCACAGCATTATAAAGTTCGGTTATTTCTGTTGTATACGTCATTATTTTGAGAGAGAAAACTCAGTCGCTCACTCTCAATGTTATTTTTAGCTTCTATTGAAGAAGGTAACAGATCTTTAGATATATTTTCGAAAAATTCTGCGAACTGCTCAACTATTTCAACGGCTTTCACGTGTAACTAGTTATTTACTGAAATGGATGTCTGTATCCCAGAAGTTTGTTATTTATCGATCATATTTTACTCCACTGGCGTTTCGTAAGTTACATGCTCTATGATTTCTTCCTTTCCTGGTTAATTACCTATCTATCTTTTGCAGGCGCGTCCTGGAAAAAATATGATTTTCTGAGCTTAGGATTTTGTTTCAGTTGTTTTAAAGCTTTTGTTCTAATTTTTATAGTTTCAGAGCATTTATCAGACCACCTAAATTGGGTTTCGAAATTTAAGTACTATCTTCATATAGAGTATTGCTTTCTTAGCACATTAAATAATTTGCTTGCTAACGAAGAAAACAAGCGAGTCTATATTTTTTTCAATGTCCAACTTAAAATCCGCATGATGTAACTCTCGGTAAAACTTTCAGTTTGGAACTTTTCTACTTTTGTTTTTACAAAGATTATTAGAGTGGAAGTGAACATCTATTAAATGAGAAATTTGGTTTGAACTGAGAAAAAAAATTATTATACTTCGTGTACGTGTGGCGCACTATAATAAGTTGGTTCCATCATGTGGCATATTGTGAGATCATTTAGTAATCTACTTGTATCTTCAGACGATTATTAAACTGGTGCTATATTAGATTCTCAATTTGGAATACTACACTAGTTCATTTTTTCTTACTTTACTAGTTGTAATATAACAAATTCATCTATATACGTGTAAGTTTGAAGTAAATAACGTAAATCTGTAATGTAACAAATTTATTAGTTCGCATGCGTTTGAAAATTGCTGGTTTTCAGAAGATGTTTTTATTGTGAGATTATTCTCTTAGATAATTTATAAAATTTAAATAGAAAACGATTTCCTGCGTAGTATAATGTGCATAACTGATAACTATTTATATTAACATAAATTATTGTTACACATTTTAACTTATTATGAAAAAAATAGTATTGTGATAAAATCGTTGAACGTATTAGTAAATGTACTTAACTAATAATAAGTAAATGTTGAATATATTGGAGAGTAGTGAAAAAAACTTTCAGTGATTAAACTGTGTTATATTTTTTTGGTTTATAATAATTATTGGTGTTATACTTTGTTTGGTTTATAATTAATAAAATCACTACTCTCCCAATATATTCAACATTTAATAGAACCTGAACCCGGTTTGGAGATATATATCAATTTTGATGAAGAATTATTTTTCAAAATCTGTTTTATAAATAAAATTTATTGTAAATAAATCTAAAATCTAAATTACGTCTGGCTAGTGAAATATGTATATCAAATTTTAAGTTGTCGTTATATAAACATTTATGGTAATTCATAATATGTCATATTCATTAGTGCGTGCTTGAAAATGACGTAATTGTCGAAAAGCTTCGCAATAAAAAAACTTTTAGTGATTATTGGTGTTATATTTTGTTTGGCCTATAATTACTTCTATAATTATTATTATACTTCCGAGGATTGCGTAATATTATTTCTTGCTGCAAAATTTTCTTTGGTGTTTATTTTTTTTTCGCTAATTCTCTTCGGTGTTTACTTTTTTCGCTAATTCTTCACAGTTCATCCAACTAAAACCTCAAGAAATTATAATAATTACCTGAATACTATCAACAAATCGTCAAAATCGAAAATCGGTTAACTTAGAAACATATAATAAAAAAAAAAAGTGAACTCCTAATAAAACTATGAACTTAATTAGGTTTTTTTTTCTGCAATCTGTCTGTTTGGGGCAATAAGCGGCGAAGATAACGTTTAAGGGACCAAATTAAATTTATTTAGTGAACGTGTCCCACAATGGCCGCAGCTCAACTTATGGCTGGACTATTTTCCACATGGTACGCAAGCCCTGAGCGCGATCTTGTAGAATAAGTTAATTAATATTACTAATCAGAATTTTGACTGTAGTAATATCTAAATTGATAATTATTGATTTTTTAGTCGTTTAACTTAAAATATTCGACTGACGTCTATTAGTTTAACTCAATATCAATGAATATCGCATTTTATAGTGGACAATAGAAATATTGTTAAAAATATCCCTTACCTATTTTGGTGTAGGGTTTTACAATAGAGATAGATGTTGGCAGCTGCGTTGTTTGCAGAAGTTACGATGGATATTCTATATGAATCATTTGAGGGTAGTTTCCTAATGACAAGTCTGTGTCAATAAGTCGCAATCGAGCGATGTCTTTAAAGTCAACATTATCAGTACTACTGCTCAAATTCAGCCAGATGTATGAAACATAGTCACTGAAAATTGGACCATTCGGATTGGCGTTACTGTGGACTGATCGATATCATATTCCATACATAATGGAACGATTTTTCTTAATACCTCGTATACAGCGTGTTTTATTCCATTTCAACGTACACCCAACTCGTCCTAATTTGAAAGCCATGTACTCAGCTGAAAACAAGTAACCAGACGAAAGTAATATATATATATATATATATATATATATATATATATATATATATATATATATATATATATATATATATATATATATATATATATATATATATATATATATATATATATACGTACACTACGTTAGCCTATATACAGAAAATGAACAAGGCTGACATACTTTAAACTTATTTCCAAAAGGAATGTAGGTTTGTTGTCTAGTAACAGAACGAACTAGTTTATATATGTTTTTCTTTGTGTATACAGTAATGTAGACTAATTAAAAGTACAATTTTTAAATATTTAAGATTCGTTTTCCATTGTTATTTGACGGATTTTACGTGTCTGTTACAGGTTTTACTTGTTACTTCATCTAGAACTCCCGATCATTGGATTTTTCCAGGTGGTGGGGTGGAACCAGAGGAAGATGCCAGAGTTACTGCTGTGCGGGAAGTTGAAGAAGAGGCCGGAGTTTTAGGCAGATTAGATGGTCGTTTAGGTACATTCGAGGTACGGGTAAGTATAGTCCAGTTTATATATTCTTTTTTTTTTAGCCTGTATTTATTTATTTATTTATATACGGTTCATGTAAAACAGCTAATACTAACACGAACACTGGGAAGTAAATAATTTGAATATAAGTATACAATTGAATTAAACAAAATAACAATTGGAAAAAAGGTGTTAAATTATTAAAGTAATAAAAAAAAAAACATTTATACAACATAAACATAGTCATATACACATTGGGATGGACAAACATAAGCGAAAAAAAAGTACCACACATACAGAAAAGTACATAATTCAACATATAAACAGAAATATATAGTAGTTTTTTGTTTTTGTTTTTTTATTAATACTTTATTATTCAAATTAATGTTTTACAGCTTGTTACATTTACTGAGGTGCGATACATTGCACCGCCGGTTTAGACTTAATCCGTGTATTGCTCCACTTTACAATACTCTATAGTTATAATAATATAGTAACCACTTTTACACTCACATTTACGTGTGCTGTGCGCCAGTTTCACTCCCACTCATCAAAAGTCTACATGTATGCAATTATAACTTCTTATACGAGGTAATATTTAAACTATAATTTAGGTGTACTGGATGCATAAATGTGATAATTATCTATAATGACATCATATACATGTACACATTCAGAAATATACTCAAACATATCACTGAAAAGTTTCACACAAACACACATACATACATGTACGCGTGCAGAAATATACTCATACATATTACTGAAATGTTTTATCATTGTTTCACAACGAGCTAGTAAAAACTTTAGTAACCCTGAAATTTTTTGCGCAGTACACTAAAAGCAAATAATTTAAATTGTCTGGCACTATATTCGTCTTGTAAATTAAAATTATTTTTATTGTACATATATAGTAGTTTAGTATACAGTAGAGAACATTTCAAACGTATTTGTGTATACGTATGGAAAAATATAACAACTTAACATTTCAAAATCGAGAACTCGAACAAGCTCCCCACGAACCAATGCCAACAGCTTCCTTAACGTTAAATTGAAAGTTCCACTAAACCAAAGAATCGTATAAATATCGTCTGCTTTGAAAATGTATATTCAAACACAGATAAATTTTAAGCAATGAGTAAATTGAAAGTTCAAACCAAAGAATCGTATAAATATCATTTGCTTTGAAAATGTATATTCAAACACAGATGAATTTTAAGCAATGAGTTATAGAGACGGAACGATTAAAACGAAGATTAATGCTCGAACACGTCTGGAAGAAACGTCGATTCATTCTAGCATTCATCCTATAGGTGTACTACAAATTATACAAGTTATGTAAAAGCTTTAACTTTGAAATTTTCCGTCATTTGTACAACGGTACGTAACGCCTAAAATCACATAACAGATCATAATCTACGTGGTCTGGATAATAATTCATTATAGGAAAAATAAATATTTGCAAAATTTATTTATTGCAATTTAAGCGGAATTACGTGCCTGTGATTTTTTTAGTTTACAATAATGTTGATTTTGATTTCTCACTTTAAAAGATGTTAGTACTATTGTATTCATCGAATACACGCCGATTTCAGTTAAATCTAAAATAAAATGTCCAGCAATAATCAATATGTTTAAAAGTATTTCTTTTAAATTATTACTATTGCGAGCAGATTCTTTAGGCTTGATTCACACTATAAGTAACGGTCACGCTCCGGTAAAATATTCTAAAATCAGAAACAGTGTAAACATTCACACTATCATCGGTAATGTTCCAGTCCCGCTCTAGTCACGATCAATCCAAAAGAAATTAATTTCAGATATTTTTAAGTGATAATAATAATTATTATTATTAATGTAATAAATATAATATATTTTGAATTTTTTAATTAATTTTAAATACGAACAAGTAAACATATTTTTTATTAAAAGCAGAATAAAACGAATTTGACTATTGACGATATTGACCGTAAGTGTGAACGTCGTGTGAGCGAGATCATACCTATAGTGTGAATCCTTCTTCTTCGTCTTTTTACGCCATCTCTGACCGAAGTTTGGCGATCAGTATAGCTGTTCTGGCTTTGTCCTTGGACACCTCTACTAATAACTCTCTCCATGGTTTCCGATGTCCCTCGATAACACCATTGAGGACAAGTTGGGATAAATAGTATCTTTCTGGATGTCTATATGACCGTGATATTTAAATTTTCTGTAGAGTATAGTGTATAGGAGTTCCATTGGGTTTGACATTTTTCGCAGCACATCTGTATTGGTAATATGGCCTCTGTATGAAATCTTCAAAATACGGCGATATATATATATATATACATCTTCAGCGCTTCGAACTTCTTTTCAAGTGTGGATGTGAGAATTCAGATTTACATACCGGAATCAAGCCTTACTAGTTTCTAATTTTAAAAATATTTCCAGTAAAATATGCGAGAAAACTGCTGATGCTGCATTTTTAGCTTCTGATTTAGAATGCGAAATCTTTTTTGTAAAAAGTAAAAAATTAAGTTATTGATACATTTTTATTTTTAAAATTTCAGAATATAGAAAGAAAACATCGAACGGAAGTTTTCGTTATGGTTGTTACTGAAGAATTGCCAGAATGGGAAGATTCGAGAAGTATAGGTAATATATATATATATATATCAGCAAACATACGCTAAAGTTTTCAGCTGTGCATGTAGATATATAATAGTGCGCTATAAGAGTATATTATTTATTCCGTGTGATTTTTTGGACGAGTATCTTAATCATTTTATTCTTAAATTTATTTGCTAACTTCTCCTTTTTTTACATGAATATACGCTGCTTTTTTTTTTAATAATATAAAAAACATGATTTTATAATTCGAAATTAAATTCGGTGTACCCATTTAAATTATAAATTTTTATATCAAATAAAATAACACCAGAAGTATAATAGTTAGTTATCGCCAAGTAGTTTTTAGTGATAGAGCGTGAAATTGTGCGTTCCGGTTTTGCGTTGTTGATCTTCGTCAGTATTACTAACGAAGAAGCAGTCACAAAAGTGAAGTAGACGGAAAAAAGATGGTTAAAATTGTGTAGAGTGTCAGGAATTAAAAAGGGATACGTAGCACAGTACCATTTTGACTGCACTACAATCATACACAGACAACTTATAAAACTATGTCGGAAAATAGAGAAAGAAAACCGACGGAATCATAATTGGCACGCGTACTTCACGACTGGTATGCGGGATAGTGGCCCAAAACTGGGCGACTAATTTATGTAGTACGCTAATCTGCGTGCAATTACGAACTGTGAGTAAATGGGAAAGAATTAATGGGTGTGTGTAAGTGAATGAGCGGAATAAATTTAAAACTGTGTAGAAAATTTTTGTATAAATAGCAAAAAAAAAAAAGTGAATGTAGATAGACCCAGACCAAATGTAACTATTGTAAGATATAATAATCTTTGATCGAGGAGTGAAAGCTTGACTACTGACTAGATGTGTGATAATACGTATGATATGCCATTTGTATTTTTTTCATAACTTTCTTTGTACGCGAGTTATTTTCAATACATTATTCTCTCGTGGAATTTTTAACAACCTTCTTAGAAACACATTCCTGTAGCCTCTAAACATCTAACAGCGCTGACATTCAAGGTTCATATGTTTACTGTATACAAAAGTACTGGAATAACGTAGCAGACAACCTCCATGGATTACTGTATTTTCATTACCTTCATGCAACACCGGTAGAATTTTTACAAATTTCCGCGTTAGCCATGCAGTTCATTAGCAGCTGTCTATGTACTGTATCGAACGCTTTATTAATATCGTATGAAGATGACGTACAAATCTACATTCTGTTCGCGGCATTTTTCCTGCAGTTGTCTTAATGAAAATATAGAATCTATAGTTCCGCGACCTGGGTGAAAGCCATTCTGCGTCTCAGGATAAATAATTTCGAGGACTGGAGCAATCCGATTCAGCATAATTTTAGCAAATAATTTACCGACCGCCGAAAGCAAGGATATTCCTCTATAATTATTACAGTCACATCTATCCCCTTTGTTTTTAAAGATCGGTATTATGGCTGCTTGCTGAACGTCTTTACGAACGGTTTTATCCTTCCATATCGTCATGAACAGATTATACCGTGTATTTAACATATTTGCATTCTCCAGTTTAAATCGGGCGGTATACCATCCACCCCGGCGGCTTTCCCTGATTTTATCTGTTTTATTGCTTTCTTCATTTCATCTAGCTTCATATCCTCATCTATGTCTGTGATCACCGGGAAATTAGGTATTTCATTCAGCACAAACATGTCTACTTCGGCATTGTTATTTAACACTGTTTTGAAGTGATATTTCCATCTGCGTGAGACTTCAGCCTGGTTTCTTAAAGGTAGTTTCACATATGGCTGCGGACCAAAAACTGTTTTCACCGTTGCAAAAAAAGTCTCTATAGTGGCCTGCATCAGCGTACAATTGAATTGTACGTGCTTTTTCTTCCAACCATTGATTTATTATATTACGCGTTATTCTTTGAACTTCTGCTTTTATTTTTGAAAATTTTTGCTTAAGTTTTATATGGCTTAAATTATTTTGCTAGTTAACAAAGGCTTGCCTTTTATGAGCTATAAGTTGGGAAATATCCTCGTCATTTTCATTGAACCAGTCTTAGTGTTTTCGTTTCTTTTTCATGAGAACTTTCTTACAATTCTCGATTATCCCGTCTTTTATCCGTTTCCACGTTTCATTAACACAATTATTACCATTAGTATTCAATGCAGCAAACGTCTGATCAAGGTTTTTTAATTCATTCCGTTTTTCAGCAGCTCTTGTAGCAGCGATATCAAAATGACCAGATCTTGGTTTAGCGTAACGTTTAGATAACTTACATCTCTCGATGGACGCTGTTGTCCTTACCAGTCTAACATTCAGCACCCCCCTCATTGCTCTGATAATACGTATTTCGCTTGCATGCTCCCGACGTACGATGGCGAAATCAATACCACAAGGCAGGAGACGCAATCGAGTATACATATGGAATAGCAGGTAGAAAATCAATTATGTTAATGATAAAAGAGACTAGACAAAGACAAATGTAGAAAACCGAGGTGTCCATCCAACTTCTTGAATAGGAGATTGGGAAACAATGATGATATACGTACGAGAGAAACAATTGATTTTTTAAATAATCTTTTTATTATCTCGATATTCGAATTACTTACTCGGGATGTGTTCAATTATTCTAATTTTCTTTTAACATTTGATCAGTTCACGTACTGACATTTTTATTCACCACGCACAAATGTAATTTGTCGTTTTATCAGGTAGAAAACGTAAATGGTTTCGTGTAGAAGATGCGTTGGATCATTTGCGGATTCATAAGCCGATGCATTTGTGTTATTTAGAAACGCTTCTGTCTTATAATAGACAAACAGAAAAAGTTCCCTAATCAATAATAATAATAATAATATTTATTTAAAATATCATATAATATTCGTGATTTCATGCGCGATTTGTATAATTTCGTTTAAAATTATTATTTTATATAAATAATCGCGGTGTTTTGGGTTTTTCTTTTTCGCCCGTTATTATATTACAACAAAAATTTGATTTGTGTTAAGAGCATGCGCTAGAATTTGTTTTTCCGTAAAAAATAATAAAATGTGTACACGGTTACAATTGTTCTTACAACTATATATTTAATTATTTACTCTTTTATAATATAACGCGTCATATTCTCATTATCACTATGTAGTATATTATTTTCATGTAGTTATTTATATATATATATTTATATTTATATATATATATATATATATATATATATATATATATATATGGTTAGTTCACTATAACAGTTAATTCAACAACATATTTATTTATTTCTTTTTAATTTTATTTTAAAATATGGATATAGCAAAAAACTTAAACGGGCGAGATGTATTTTGTACAATTATATTTGGTAACTAAAATAGCGTTTAGTGAAAATGCGCGAAAAAATAAGGTTTACGTTGAATAAAACATTGTAATGACGTACTAACGTCCATATGTAAAATAGTATAGTTATTTTAACCGATTATTCCCTCGACGAACTTCATAAAATATATATATATATAAATTATAAAATATATACAAATTTATAAAAATACAAAACGTAAAAATATTTTAGATAAACAATTTACATAAAGTGATAAAAGAGTATTTTCAAATAATCCGATAGTGAATGTGGTAAACAACACAATTATCAATCAGCACTGTAAAATTTATACATAAACAACAAAGGCAATAAAATAAAAATAAATAAAAACATCCAACAATATTTGTGTTATATTGGATGTTTTTATTTATTTTTATAATATTGCGTTCTTGTTGTGTATAAATTTTATATTGCTGATGCAAAGATTGCGTTGTTTACCACATTCACTATCGGATTATTTAAAAATACTGTTTTATCACTTTATGCAAATTGTTTATCTAAGTAATATTTTTACATTTTGTATTTTTATAAATTTGTATATAGTTTATAATTTATATTTTTTAAATTCACTCGATAATGGGTTAACAGCCGAAAAGTTTTGTGATGTTACGTAGAGAAAAATTTTTAGTGCTTTTAACTTTTTATGGTTTATTTTATTATTATTATTTTTTTTAAATCGTTACATTCTAAACTTTTAAATTATGGAATTCACTATGCTTGTAAAATACGGCTATGTAAAGAAAGAAAATTTTATTTATTTAAATTAATTAGAATAAAGTGCATTGCATATAAAAGCTAGGATGAAATAAAATTTACAAATAAAAAAAACTGCGATTATAAAAAGATAAACACACGAAACAAATAGCGTGCAATTAAGCTAAAAAAATGATTACGGTTAATTTACTTAATTTATAAATAAACAAATATACGAAATAAGAAGAATTAAGCGTTAAAAAAAAATCTATGTGTATGGCGTGTATACCGAAATATCGTCCCATATAACTTTTTAATTAATTCATTGTCATGCATTTTACAATTTTCATAAAATTTTTCGGAAAGTTCGGCTTGTTGATGTATAGAAACATAATAAAAGAACTCGAGGTTTAGTCGAGGATGCGTATCTCGAATTTTATGAGCATTAAGCGAGGTTCTGCAACAACGGGAAACTGAAAAGCAAACGAGACAAGCATATCGGACAAATACTAGTAAGTAGATTTTATTATTATTATTATTATTATTATTTGTAACAGCGAAGTGTGATATTCGATGAAATATAGATGAAAGATTTCGAATAGCTTTGTAAGCATTATCAGTAGTACGATTATTAATATGAATCTTTAACTTATTTATTAATATTTCGACCGTTGATTACAATGGTAATATGGGGTTGCCATCTTGAAAAAAGAATAGTCTCGGTTTAGTTTTATATTTTATTCGTTTATTTATAGCGTTATAAATGACAAAAAAAAAAAAAAAAAAAAAAAGTTAAAACGACTCTAATTCGAATAAACACCGGCTAAATTATAAAAGAAAAAATAAAATCGTTAATTACGATTAATTACAACCGATAATGGAAAAACTGTGAATTTTACGTAAAATAATTTTAGACGAACAACAAAACATTTATTAATTATTACAAACCCAAATAACGAAAGTAAATCGGACAACGAATACACATTGAGCGGAAGAAGGAAAAACATTTTTTTTTTTTAAATAAAAATTTTTCTATCGAAACGATCTTAAAAGATAGTAGCGATAAATATATTTCCACGTTAAGCAATAACGGGTAGCATTATATGCCGTTAGTCGACTAATTAAAACTATTTTATATTTATATGAATTAAATATATTTCCGCGTTAACTAAAAACGGGTATATGCCGTTAACCGACTAATTAAAACTATTTTATTTATATAAATTGTTTCGAGAAACTGTACTATTACCGAGAGAGATAGGGAGTGAATAAGTTTAACTAGAAAATGTACAAAAAAAAAACTTTCTAAAACTTGAATAAAATTAGATATTTTTTTTTTTAAAACTTATTCCGAAAAGTATACTCAGTAACGAATTTACATTTAGACGCGTAAATGCTGAACGTAAGACGACAAAAAATTAAGAACACTAAAATTTTGTTGTAGAATTATAATTTAATCGATTTAATCTAATCTCACTGTGAACGCATGAATATATTTCAGTAAATTATTGAAAAAAATTTGATAACGCGGTTAAGGCGTATAAAATAATATTAATTTTCAGTTTTTATTTATCCAAAAATGTTAATTCTGTTCCGTTTCAAATAAAAATCAGTTGTATTAATAATAAATTTCGAACATCGCAAATATGTTCATATTTAATTTATCGAATATTTCAAATATATATATATGATATATCTAAATTTTAAAATATTGTAAAGTATTAACACAGTGTGTGGATGGCTTGAGTTGTTACATTTATTTTGGTTGTAAATACGTTTATAGATAAGAACATGTGTTAAAATAAGAATTATATGTTTAATAAGAAAAAAAAAAGATATAACAGTGGCGACGAGGACGATCGAATTTGTGCTTAAATTACGCTGGCAAATTAGTAAAGTTTGATAATGATGTTAATCATCATACTTGATTACTAAAAATAGTTGAAATCACTAAATTTATTTAATTATGCGAAGCTTTTCGGCAATTACGCCATTGTCAAGCTATATACAATTAAAATTAATTATATAAAATCATAAAATATTAATTTAAAACTAAGTTTACAATTTTACACAAAATGAATTATAAATACTTAAAACTATCTGACAATGACAGTGGCAAACAACACCATTAATTATCAGTAATATAAAATTTGCAGAACAGTAGCTAGAAAATAATTATTCTATAAAAATATGTATTTGAACAATGAAAAATATATATTTATGTAATTAAAAAATCAATAGTTAGGAATAATATTTTTTTATAATATACTTTTTAAAATTAATTCTTCCTCAAACTTTACCATTGAATTTAATAAATTATTTTTATCCCTTTCTTTTATTATTTCCATTTTTTCGAGTAGTTTTCTTTTTTTAAAATGTTTTTCTGTATGTAAAATTTTATAATTTTGATTAATATTATTTATTTTGTGTTTTAATTCTATACAATGTTTTCCAAATAATGATTTTTCATCATTATTTGTATATGAGTTTAAATGTTCTTTAAATCTTGTTATGAATTGGCGGCCTGTTTCTCCTATGTATTCTTTTTCACATTGGTTACAATTTAATTTATAGACTCCTGAATTTTTTAATATATTTTTATCTTCTATTTTGTTATTATTTATTGATTTTAATAATGTATCATTATTTCTTATTGCTAAATCGATGTTGTATTTGTTAAATATTTTAATTATTTTATATGTATGACTGCCTACATAATTTATTGAACCTAAATACTTCTTTTTATCTTTTTCTATATTTATATTGACTTTAGTTTTATTCCATATTTGATCAACTATATTGGGGTTATATTTGTTTCTTATTGCTATTTGTTTTATAATGTTTTTTTCCTTATTCAATTTATCCTTGTCTGTTAAAATTGATTTTGCTCTATTGATAAGACTTCTTAAACTTGCTAATTTATGCATTTTTGGGTGAAATGAATCTTTTGGTATTAATGTATCTGTTTGTGTAGGCTTTCTGTATATATCTATATCAATATTTTGATTAATAATGTTAATTTTTAAATCTAGAAAATTTATTATTTTACCTCCTATTTCTAATGTAAATTGTATGTTTTTATTATAATTGTTTAGATTGGATACAAAACTATTTAACTTATGATCATTCTCATCATTATTACTCCATATTATTAAAATATCATCAACATATCTTTTCCATAATTTAACAAAAAAAAATTTTTAAAAAAGAAAATTATGAATTTGAAGAAAAATTTAGTATAAAAAATAATATAGAATTAATAAATTGTCTAAAAGAAATAAAGCTTCAGAACAGTGATATACTAATATCATTAGATGTAGTTAACATGTATAACAACATTCCTACAGACAAAGTAATATCATATATTAAGAATAACAATTTAAATCATAATATTCATAAGGATCATTATATAAGAATATTGGAGACAGTACTAAATCAAAATTATTTTCAGTTTCACAATAAATATTATAAACAAAATAGTGGTTTAATTATGGGATCTCCATTATCACTCATTCTAGGGGATATTTATATGAACAAATTATAAAATAACATTAAAAATAATAATATATTTAAAAATAATGTTAAATTATGGAAAAGATATGTTGATGATATTTTAATAATATGGAGTAATAATGATGAGAATGATCATAAGTTAAATAGTTTTGTATCCAATCTAAACAATTATAATAAAAACATACAATTTACATTAGAAATAGGAGGTAAAATAATAAATTTTCTAGATTTAAAAATTAACATTATTAATCAAAATATTGATATAGATATATACAGAAAGCCTACACAAACAGATACATTAATACCAAAAGATTCATTTCACCCAAAAATGCATAAATTAGCAAGTTTAAGAAGTCTTATCAATAGAGCAAAATCAATTTTAACAGACAAGGATAAATTGAATAAGGAAAAAAACATTATAAAACAAATAGCAATAAGAAACAAATATAACCCCAATATAGTTGATCAAATATGGAATAAAACTAAAGTCAATATAAATATAGAAAAAGATAAAAAGAAGTATTTAGGTTCAATAAATTATGTAGGCAGTCATACATATAAAATAATTAAAATATTTAACAAATACAACATCGATTTAGCAATAAGAAATAATGATACATTATTAAAATCAATAAATAATAACAAAATAGAAGATAAAAATATATTAAAAAATTCAGGAGTCTATAAATTAAATTGTAACCAATGTGAAAAAGAATACATAGGAGAAACAGGCCGCCAATTCATAACAAGATTTAAAGAACATTTAAACTCATATACAAATAATGATGAAAAATCATTATTTGGAAAACATTGTATAGAATTAAAACACAAAATAAATAATATTAATCAAAATTATAAAATTTTACATACAGAAAAACATTTTAAAAAAAGAAAACTACTCGAAAAAATGGAAATAATAAAAGAAAGGGATAAAAATAATTTATTAAATTCAATGGTAAAGTTTGAGGAAGAATTAATTTTAAAAAGTATATTATAAAAAAATATTATTCCTAACTATTGATTTTTTAATTACATAAATATATATTTTTCATTGTTCAAATACATATTTTTATAGAATAATTATTTTCTAGCTACTGTTCTGCAAATTTTATATTACTGATAATTGATGGTGTTGTTTGCCACTGTCATTGTCAGATAGTTTTAAGTATTTATAATTCATTTTGTGTAAAATTGTAAACTTAGTTTTAAATTAATATTTTATGATTTTATATAATTAATTTTAATTATATATAGCTTGACAATGGCGTAATTGCCGAAAAGCTTCGCATAATTAAATAAATTTAGTGATTTCAACTATTTTTAGTAATCAAGTATAAATAAAATCACTACATTCTACAATCTAAACTTAATCATCATAGTTAGACTTATATAGTTAATTGTTTTCGTGTAAAAAGTAATACGAATATTTAGAAAATTTTACCAGTAAAAAGCATCAGCAGTTGTTTTGTTTTTTCGCTATGGATCCTAAATTAAAAGAATGCTTTAGCGAATTTTGGAAACAAACGTCGATAATATTTGAAGCGCAGTTAAGTGACACAATTAAGGAGTTAAAGTCACCATCACAGGTTTCAACATCAAATACCGACCAGATAACGTCAAAAACAACTGAAGGTAATTTAAATAATAATTACATATTTTGTCAATTTGAAGCTACCGTAGAAACGTTTGTACAATATATAGAGCGTTTAGAAAACTATTTTACGTTAGTTAATATTATTACAGACGAAAAAAAAAGCTCAGATACTCCTAAATTGTATCGGTGCAAAGCATTACAGGTTATTATCGCGATTAGTAGCGCCAAAGGCAGTTAGTGACATTAAATATAAATAAATAGTTGATTTATTAACTATTCATTTATGTCCGAAACCAAACCCAATTGTAGAAAGACATGAATTGTTATCTACAATGTAAAAACAATCTGAGTCGATCTCAAATTACATTGCTGAATTAAAACAGTATGTAACTACATGTGAATTAGTTGCAAAGATTGCAATGCAGAAAATCCAGAATTGTTACAACCACAGTTTATTCGAGGTATAGCAAATGAACATATTAGACAACGATTATTACAAAGCGGTGAAAAAGATTTTAATGCTCTTTTTCAACTTGCACTTTCACTGGAGGCTTCATTATTGGACAATAAAACATTATCAAAAAGTGGTTCCGCTGAAGTTCACAATGTGAATAGCCATCAAAGTCGTCATGGTTCTTACCAAAAGAAACAACAGCAACGGCAAAAATCACCGTCAGGCCAAAAAGTAAATGAATACAATCGGCAATATTCTCATTCACAAAAACGAGTAGATTTTAAGCAGCTTGGCATAGCAGGACTTTGCAAACGCTGTGGAAAGGATAATCACATTACAAAAGAATGCAAAATAGATCGAAGTAAATTACACTGTAAAGGATGTTCAAAGCCAGGACATGTAAAAAAAAGTATGTATAACCACGTTGCTCAAAAATCATTCATCCATCACAAATTATGTGGAAGTAAATAACCTAATTGATGAGGAACGCCCATGTAAATTCTATACAAGTGTGGGAAAACACCGGTTTACATAGAAGTAGATTCTGGGGCAAGTTACACAATTTTGCCACTATCAATGTAGAAGGCATTGGGATTACAAAAGCAATTGTTAAAATCTGACAAGATTTTCCGTTCATTTACGCATCACTCATTTAAAACAATTGGGGAGGTGATGGTCACTGCCACCCATGGAAAACAAAAGTATACAGGTAAAGTATACATTGTAAAGAATAATCATACACCATTATTAGGTGGCAATTTTATATATGGTTTAAACATTAGTTTGCCCAACTGTGATTATATTGAACCACCAGGCAACATAAACCACATAAGAAGTAACGTAGCACATTCAGAAGCAATTAAGTCTGAAATCAAAATCTTAAAAGAAAAATTTACAAATACTTTTCAACAGCGAATTGGCAAGATTCCAAACTTAATTTGTAATTTGTAACTTAAAGAAGGTGTTAAACCAGTCTTTACTAAGCATAGGACTTTACCTTTTGCACTCAGGGAAAAAGCAGAAAAAGAACTTGATGAGTTAATTACCTCAGGTGTTATGACTCCAACTGAGTTAAGTGATTGGGGTTCTCCTGCATTATTCATTCCAAAACCAGATGGAAGTGTCCGTATGTGCATTGATTATAAGATAGGCGTTCATCACCGACTACAAGACAACCATTATCCTATACCAGAGATTGAAGAAGTTCTCCACCAGTTGAAGGATGCTGGTTATTTTTGTACTATTGATCTGTACAAAGCCTATCATCATGTTCAAGTTTCAGAAGCTAGTGCAGCTATTCAAACAGTATCAACACATCGTGTCATTTATCGTTTTAATCGTCTAGCATTTGGAATCAAATCAGCACCTGCTGAATTTCATAAAATTCTAGATCAAGTTCTCCAGGGCCTCGATGGCATTGTATCATATTTTGACGATATTGTAGTTTATGGTATTACATTTGATGAGTGCCGTGAACACTTATATAAATGTTTGGAACGTCTTGAAAAATTTGACCTACATGTAAATGAAAATAAATGTTCATTCTTCAAACAAGAGATAAATTACTTAGGATACCACATCACCAGAAATGCTATAAGAAAATCACCAGAAAAAGCTGAAGGTATTTTGAAAGCTCCAACTCCAAAAAATAAAAAAGAGCTTGAACAATTTAGGATTGATAGCACATTATTCTAAGTTTATCAAAGATGTAAGCACCATCACTTATCCATTGAGAAAACTTAAAAAAGAAAATGCCAGGTTCACATGGGGACCTCAACAAGAAGCATCATTTATCAAGTTAAAAAATATTATTGCAAGTGATGTTGTACTTAGACCTTTTGATCCTAAGTTACAAATTATATTAACATGTGACGCGTCTCCCGTGGGCATAGCTGCAATTTTAACACATAAAGAAAATAATGGAGAGGAACGGCCAGTTATTTTCAAGTCACGTTCTCTTAGCATTACAGAAAAATCTTATAGTCAATTGGGTAGAGAAGCCTTGGCAATAAAAGCTGTACAAATACTTATATGGTCAGAAATTTGTATTAGTAACAGATAATAAGCCTTTATATCATATTTTTCATCCAAATAAAAATTTACCATCTATAACATCGGCAAAGTTACTTAGATATACTTCTTACATGTCAGAATTTCAATATACAATCAGACACAAGCCTACAGAAGAAATATCAAATGTTGATTACTTTAGCCGTTCTCCAGTCAAAAGTGATGACATAGAAGAAGTAGAGGTTAATCAAATCCAAGAGCTTGTTGTTCAGGACATCAGCTCAGTAGCAATCAACAAAGAAAACATCAAGCTAGAAACAGAAAAAGATAACCATCTGTTACAGCTCAAAACTACACTCTTATCCGGTGAAAATTCAGAAGGACAATTTCAATTGTTAAATGGAATAATTTTTAGGGACAATAGGGTAGTTATACCTGAATCATTACAACTGATAGTTCTTCAAGAACTCCATGAGACACATATTGGAATTACCAGAATGAAACAACTAGCTAGACGCTATGTCTATTTGAAAGGAATGGACAAAGCAATTGAACAATTTGTCAAAAAATACTCTGAGTGTGCTCAAGTACAAAAAGAGCCAAAGAAAATATATCATACCTGGGAGACACCAACAGAGAATTTTCAAAGAATACACAAGGATTTTGCTGGCCCAGTTAATGATAATTACATATTGATAGCTGTTGATGGAAAATCTAAATTTCCATTTGCAGAGATATTTACAAAGCCACCAACATCACAGTCAACCATAGAGATGCTAAAACGAATATTTGCTGTACATGGAATTCCAGCAGTATTAGTCTCAGATAATGCTACCATTTTCATGAGCCAGGAATTCACAGAGTTTTGTAGTCAACATAGTATAAAACAAAAATTTAGTGCACCAATCCAGCAACCAATGGTCTTGCAGAAAGGATGGTTCAGTCAGTAAAGAATAAGCAGAAGGCTATTGATAATGATAATTTACCAATTGTCGAAAAGCTTCGCAGAATTCTTTACAAGATGCGATCAACACCACTAAATGATGGACTCACTCCAGCTGAAAATTATTTCAATCGTAATTTATGCACCAAGTTTGATCTGCTCATCCAGTCAACAGGACCTACAGACAGGGAAGTTAAAAATGCTCGAGTACCACGCAAATTATGTGTGGAGAAAGGGTGTTAACACGGAACTACATTGGTAAAGAAAAATGGCTGACCAGAGTAATCACAAAAACCATGGGAAACCTACATTATGAAGTAAAGGTGGATAATGGACACATACAAAAAAAGGCATATCAACCAATTACGGAAGACAGAGGTAACTTTTCAGCAGCCATGAAAAATGGTTTCTTTCAAGCTACCTCTTCCACCACCAAAGAACATGATAACACAAAGTCACAGTCAAACACCAACGGATGCACAAGAGAGCCAAATGGTGGCAACAGAAAACTTAGTTCCAACAGAAACTCCAGTTACTGAAGCGCCAGTGGAAACTCCAGAATCAATGCCAGTGCAGATACAACAAAGAAAATCCAAACGGCAACATCATCCACCAAGATATTTACAGGATTATGTTTACCAGTAATAATAATAATTATAACTCCTATCGTTCACTTGAATTTCAAATTATGTGTGGGAGAGTGATATATCTAAATTTTAAAATATTGTAAAGTATTAACACAGTGTGTGGGTGGCTTGAGTTGTTACATTTAGTTTGGTTGTAAATACGTTTATAGATAAGAACATGTATTAAAATATGAATTATATGTTTAACAAGAAAAAAAGATATAACAATATATATATATATATATATATATATATATATATATATATATATATATATATATATCGTTTCGATAATTAAGGTAAATCAGTGATTTAACTATGCGTGTATATATATATATATATAAACGGTATAAAATTAACGATTTCCCAAATTGTTCAATAGTTTTTCTTAAAATTTACATAAAAATTAAGATTTTCCCATATTTAACCTTTTCAGCACAGTGTTACTTTTATATATATTATCTCCGATTAATATGTCACACATTATTATACGAACGTTCACATAATTCAACGTAATGAAAATGTAGCTATTACGAATAGTCGAACAATGAATAAAACGATACCGTCATTAAAACTTGTTACCAATGCTCCCAACAGTTAACAAGTAGTTCCTCTGAAAAAGAGAAAGCGTATAACTTCGCCTAATCCTTCTCCCGAACCAGTGAGTAAAAATGCAAACCGTTTTTGGCCACTCGCAAAACTCTCCGATCTTGACGATCAACAATTAAATAATGAATAAAAGAATGAAATAAAAAATAATTCTCCTGATATAAGCATGCTAAACGAAAAGAAACTGTCTCCTAAGCCACCACCTATAGTCATTTATGGAGTTACCAACTATAAAGAAATGGAAAATTTCATCTTTTCAGTGCTAAAAAAAAGAAGAATTTATCTGCCAACCCTTGAATAAGGAAAAGGTAAAGCTACGAACCAATGATGGTGATAATTATAGAAAAATAATTAAAGCTTTAAAAGAAAAAAAGTCATGTACCATACGTACCAACTCAAAGAGGAACGAGCTCATAGAATTGTAATAAAAAATATTCACCATACAGTACCGCCCGAGGATATTAAAAGCGCGCTGAATCGGATAGGGTTTAAAGCGAGAAATGTTATCAATATGAGAAACCTAAAAACCAAACAGCCGCTTCCTATGTTCTTCGTGGACTTGGATCCCCGAGCTAACATTAAGGAAATATACAATCCTGTTGAATATGAAAGTGCAGATTGAACCTCCATATAAAAAGAAAGGAATAATACAATGTACGAGGTGTCAAGCGTATGGGCACAGTAAATCGTATCGTTTGTTTGCGTCAAATGTGGAGAAATGCATTAAACGAACGAGTGCAATAAACCAAATAATACACCTGCTAAATGTGCACATTGCGAGGGTAACCACCCTGCTAATTATAAAGGATGCACTATTTACAAGGAATTACTCAAAATACGAAGCAATAAAATAAACTCCAACACATTACGAATAGACAACAATGATAAACAACAAACTGATCTGCCCACCAGAAATCCCCCCCAACATTTGAATAAAGAACATTTTAATCAAACTGCTCCAGAAAGAAAACTTACTTACTCGGCAGCAGTCCGTAGTAATATATCTCTAACAGGAGTAAACTCTGAATCGGAATCAAATAATAATAATATTAATAATAACCAGCTCACTGAATTCCTTTCGGAATTTAAAAATATGTTTAACCATGTAATTCAACAGAATAGCATGATAATAAACATGATGATAATAAACATGCTATCCGCGGTATTAAATAACTTACTTCCCAAATGAACCAGCTCCTAAGAATTGCAACATGGAATATCAATGGTATGGTTCAATATCGTTATGAAATTGAATTATTCCTAAGCAACAATAAAATTGATATACTAATGGTATCGGAAACGCATCTCACTAGTAAATACCTCGCTACACTATTTATCATACAAATCATCCTGATGATAGAGCACATGGTGGGGCAGCGATCGTTATAAGAGCGACCGTGAAACATCACATTATGAATAGCTTTGCGACAGACTATTTACAGGCCTGTATGAT
The DNA here is from genome assembly GCA_032883995.1 of Coronaproctus castanopsis. Classification (NCBI taxonomy): domain Eukaryota; kingdom Metazoa; phylum Arthropoda; class Insecta; order Hemiptera; family Monophlebidae; genus Coronaproctus; species Coronaproctus castanopsis. The sequence goes on from CM065052.1 coordinate 299,116,259, forward strand.
CAAAATCGATTCCTCACTCGGTCCTGTAGTGATGACATCTTCCACTTGTTGCTTGAAAATAAAATAAATCTCAACATTCCATTGAAAAGTGCGGAGGATATAGAAACTAGTATAGAAAACCTCACCAAATACATTCAAGAAGCGGCCCATTTAGCAACATCGAGAGAAAATTACAGTGGGAGAACTTGTAATTCTAACATTCAAAATCATCCAAAAATAATAAAGGACATGATTCAAGGGAAAAGATGATTAAGATGCATATGGCAGAACACAAGAAATCTAGCTGACAAAACACAGAGTGTGCAGAGAGCTGAAAAATAAAATTTCTGAAATGAAAAAATGCTGCCTTCAAGAACTATGTTAGTACATTAACACCAACCGAAGTTACTGATTAAGGCTGTACGAACCGTGAAGAAAGATAATCAATCATATCGATCACCTATAAAGAAAAACAATCGGTGGATAAGAAGCAACGAGAAAAAGGCTGAAGCATTCGCCGAATACCTAACAGAGGTGTTTTGTCCTATGGAAACCTGCATCGACAGAACCTCAGATGCAGAAGTAGAACGTTACCTGCAAGCTCCAAATCAAATGTCACTTCCGATAAAACCAGTATCACCTATGGAAGTAAACAAGTATATACAAAAGCACCTAAACTCGAAAAAAGCCCCCGATTATGACTTAATTACTCCAAAAATAATAAAGAAATTACCACGGAAAACAATAACTTTACTAACACTAATATACAACGCAATTATTAAAACCAGATACTTCCCGATATGATGGAAATTCACCACTATAATACCCATACAAAAATCAGGGAAACCTCCTGAGGATTTAGCCTCTTACAGGCCAATAAGTTGACTTCCAGTCTTATCGAAGCTGTTTGAAAAATTACTACTGAACAGATTAAAACCTCTATTAGCCGAAAATAAAATTATACCGGATTGCCAATTTGGCTTCAGGGAGCAACATAGCACCGCAAAACAAATACATAGAGTTGTCGATGTAATAAATCGAAGTTTTGAAGAAAAAAAAGTATTGTGCAGCAGTGTTCCTTGTAGAATAAGTACATCGTATAGTCAATGTAATTGAAGAATTTTTAGAAAACAAAAAAAATGTGATGCTGTGTTCGTCGACAGTAAACAAGCATTCGACAGAATATAGCGTGAAGGATAAAATACATTACAGCCTCCCATGCCAACTTTTCAAATTGCTAAAATCTACCTAAGTGAAAGGTATTTCTCTGTCAGGTATGGAGAAGCAGAATCGGAGCTCCGACAGATTGTGGCAGTATACTAGGACCGATGTTATATCTAATATATGCTGCTGATATTCCTATTCCAGCAGAAGCAGAAATTTCTAAGATGACACCGCAATCTTATGTACAGGCACCTGCATAGAAACTACCAATAAAAATTTCCAATTGGCTGTTAATACTTTGTCGGTTTGGTTCAAATGGTGGCGTATTGCTATCAACAAAGATAAATCTGTACATATAACCTTCACAAATAAGAAAAACTGTAATATGACAGATAGTTACATTGACAATAAGATCGTGCCTAGTAGTGATACAGTAAAATACCTCGGTCTTCATTTAGACAAAACATTAACATGGAAAACACATATAGAAAAGGAAAGAAATGAAATAAACATAAAACTGGGTGTGATTATATTGTTGAACGCGGAAACAGAAATTTTTTCCTTGGCGCTTTAACTTTAATTTTCATTTGGAGAAAAACCGGAACGAGGCGCGTCCACGGATGGTAGATAGTGGAACAACCAGTAGATATACTGACCAGCTGCGAATAACCAATAAGCAGTCGCGAACCAAGAGCGGCTACTGGCGGAAAGTCTCTAGCAGACGATTCCAGTAGTGCGAGGATGCAGATGGGCAAGTGGCCTGCCCATTAAAAGTCTGCATAAATCCTATGACGGTTTCTCCCTCGGCGAGTTTGGGTCCCCATAAAAACCCTACACCGTTACCTCCTCAATAACAAACCGCTGCCTTGCGGCTAGGATATTGATCCAAAGGCTAAGGGAGAAAACCCTGACAGAAAACAATAAGCAGGACCAACCAGCCATACTACCCCTGCTTCTGTAATAATACTATTACACTATATAAATTAAAAAGAAATAGTTTATAATGCGATACAAACTGCAAAATACTAAACAATAGAATATATAGAAGTAAATAATAAGAAATTAAGTAAACGATGAAATAAAATAAAAATCAAAACTCTAGGACTCACAATCCTAGTTTTACTATCGAAACAAGTATCAACCTGTCCCCCCCCCGGCTTGCTAATTAACAATAAACTTTGTAAAAAAACATGATGGAAAGTAAGTCAAAGAGAACTACTACTCCAGGTGGTAATCTGAAAGGTGAATCCACCACTGTCAAAAATGGCAGTGCATTCAAGCGTTCATATTCTGGAGAGCTTGAACCACCATGTAAAAACCAGCTTAACTTGAAAGTTAAAAAGAAATATATATTTGGAACAATAAATATTAACTCATTATTAAAAGTAGGAAAGTTAAAAGAACTAGTAAAAACACTAAATGAACAGAATGCATTACTTCTAGCTTTTCAGGAAACTAGGTTTATGGATGATGATGTAATACACATGGAAAATTATAGAATATTTAAAGGAAAACCAGGAAAGAAAATAATGAAGGGAATGCCACATCTAGGAACAGCATTCTGTGTTCACCGAAAGATATTAGATTCTGTAATACAATTTAAATCCCCGTCGGAAAGGATGTCTATTTTGACGTTGAAATGTGCTAATAAAACGTATACCATAGTTAATGTACATGCCCCAATTAACGAAGATAACAAGCGAAATTTGGAGAAAGTAGAACAGTACTGGGAAGTGTTAGAAGAAGAAATGCATAACATACCCAAGAAACATATTAAAATATTGATGGGCCATATTAATGGTCAAATAGGTAAAGAAAAAAAGTTTAAGCGCACAGTAGGGAAATATCCTGGGCATAAAAGGACGAATAGAAACGGTGAGCGGTTAATTGATTTATGCCGAATTTTTAACCTCAAACTAATGTCTACAAACTTTAAGAAGCTCCCGAGAAAACAGAAAACTTGGGGAACTTCAAATTGACCAGTCGCTATCTCAAATAAGAATCAAAAGGAGATTATGAACGTTAATGTCAAGAAAGGGAGCAACATTGATTCAGACCACTATCTCACAACGATAAAAATGAGGTTTATACCAGAAAATAAAAAAATTCTCAAACAAGGAGTAGCTAAACATGATATATATACGCTAAATGATGAAAATAAAGAGAAAATACACTAATACCGTAAAAAAATTAATGGAATAAGATCAGACATATGGCATGACATTTGTGAAGGAATACAAGAAGCAACAAAACAAACAATTCCGCTGAATATTAAAAAAAAAAAACAGGTGGTGCAATAAACAATGTGATGCTGCTATCAAACAAAGACTAGAATACTGGAAAAAATGGAACTCAACTAAGTTAGGAACTGCATATGAGAAATTCAGAAATCAAAACAAAATTAAGGGCAAAAATTATTAGGAATACTAGGAGAAATTTTGAAAAACAACAACTAGAGGAAATAGGAAATGACTTTCAAAAGAATAAAACAAGAAATTTTTATAAGGTTTTCAAGTTCAGAATAAGAGGATATCAAGCCCCAATGTTTTAAAAAACCAGATGGAAGCCTAGCACTTAATGATACAGATAACTGCAAAATATTGGCAGAATATTTTGAAAGACTACTCAACTGTGATAAACCCAAAGAACGACTACAAGTCTATATACCCCAGAAAAAAGAAACAGACTCAGTGCCCCACAGTAGAGAAGAGATTAAACAAATAATATCAAAGCTTAAAAATAATAAATCTCCGGGGGAGGACTCCATAGTAGCGGAATTGATAAAAACAGCAGGTGAACCGATGGAAATAAAATTAACAAAACTTTTATCGGAAGTGTGGAAAACAGAGAAGATACCACTGGAATTGAAATGTGCACTAATACAGCCAATTCATAAAAAACATGACAAGTCAGAAGTCAATAACTACAGGGGAATATCTCTATTGCCGGTAGCGTATAAAATATTTTCAAAGGTGTTACTACATCGAATAGAAAATAAAGTAATTGGGAGAATACCAAGCAGGTTTTAGGAAAAATCTATCTTGCGCGGAACAAATTCTTAACCTGAAACTAATAATAAGAGACAGAATGATCAGGAGCAAACCATATGTGGTAGTATTCGTAGACTTCAAAAAAGCGTACGATTCGATTGACCGAGAAAATTTAATCGAAATATTACAAGAATTTGGCGTAGATGACAAATCAACAAGTTTAATACACAAACACTATTATAAACTACAGCTAAAATAAAATTTATGGATCGAATATCCGAGGTTTTTGAGATTAAAACGGGAGTATGACAAGATGGATTATCCCCAATATTGTTCAATTGTGTCTTAGAGAAGGTTATAAGAGAGTGGGAAAAATTACTGGAAGCAGAAAATATAAATAAACAGATAAGCTTGGGATATAAGAAGGAAAGAATTGCTATTAATTGTTTGGCGTTTGCAGATGACTTGGCAATTTTCTCGGAAAGCATCAGCGGTAAAGCAGATTAATCTCCTAAAAGAAGCAGCAGAAAAAACTGGTCTACAGATTTCGTTTGAGAAGACAGAATACATGACCAACATTGGAACCTCGCCTCGATACATGTGTACAAAATATGGGAAAATCAAAGAAGTAACCAAATTCAGATACTTAGGCGAGGTTATTCAACAAAATGGGCTGGATGGAGAGGCGTTGAAATTGAGGGCTAGAAAAATGGAAACGACTTTCCAATTAACGCGAAATATATATAATAAAAAATCGATATCGGTAAATGCTAAGATCAGACATTACAATACAGTTATTAAGCCACAGTGTTTATATGCAGCTGAATGCTTAGAGCTAAATGACATTGGAAAAATTGAAATGTTCGAAAAAAAGGAAAGGAAGATTATGAGAAAAATTCTTGGCCCAAGAAAAGGAAAGGAAATGTTAAGGAATAGATCCAATAAAGAGCTATATGAGAAAATAGAAAAACTATCCGATGTTATGAGAAAAAGAAGATTAATATTTTATGCACATATACAGAGAATGAGTGAGAGCAGACTAACAAAAAGAATCTTTCACCATTTTGATAGATTAAAAACCAGCCCAAGGTGGTTCCTGAACACCAAAAAAAGATCTCGATGAAGTGAAAATGGATAGTTCAATGATTGATAACATAATAGAATTCAGAAATAAAATTAAAAAGTTTGATGGATTTAAAAGAACCGAAAAGCATGGAAGCGGGCAAAAATGGACAGATGACAGGAAGAAAAAGCAGAGTGAAACTATGAAGAAATACTGGGAAGAAAGGAAAATCAAAAGTTTGTTGTTTTCACGTGGTCCATAGATGGCCAAATTCGAAGCGAAGAAGAAGAAGAAAATATAGAAATCTACTATGGCTTTTTGGAAGAAAATTGTAGCTGTCTTTGGAAAACAAATTATTGTTATATAAACAGATACTGAAACAAATTTGGGCCTACAGATGCCAACTTTTGGGGATTCGCTACGCCCAGTAATATTGCACAAAACAAAATCTTGAGAAAAATTACAAACGCTTCGTGGTAGATCAGCAACCATACATTACATACAGACCTCCATATAAGTGCAATCCATGAAGAGATCAAAACGGCTGCAGAAATATATGGTCAAAGACTACAGCACCACACAAATAGCCTGGCCTTTGCATCGCTGGATAACTCCAATGAAGTCAAACCCCTGAAATGGAATAAGTCAACTGATTGCATCGCTGGATAACTCCAATGAAGTCAAACCCCTGAAATGGAATAAGTCAACTGACCTATTATAAGGCATTATGTTAAATAGAACACTAGATGAAACTCATATGGCTGGATATGAGTTTCCACAAATCATTTCCACTCACACGTCATGTGCTAGATAGCCTTATGGAGATAGTCGTACAATTGTGGAAATTAAAAAAAAAAAAAGAAATAGGATACAATAATTTTGGAACAACTACGCACAAAAAAACCCGATTTATTAATAAAAATAAAACAATATATTAATAAACCCGAGTTTACGTTTCAAGCAACATGCCGTGCCCATCATCAGAACTAAACTAAACTAACTCAGACAGAAGAAGCTACTACCTTAATTATGTTGATAATACTACATCTAATTGGTTCTCAATTGACCAATCATCTCTCCATGCTGGATCAAGTCGTCTTTTCTGTTGAAGTTCTTGAATTTTTTAGGTTTCAAGCAACATGCCGTGTACAACATCAGAACTAAACTAAACTAATTCAGATATAATTAGCTACTACCTTAACTATATTGATAATATTACATATGATTGGTTAATTGAGAATCAATCAGATATAGTATTATTGATATAGTTAAGGTAGTAGTTTAAGTCTGAGTTAGTCTAGTTTAGTTCTTATGATGAGCACGGCATGTTGATTGAAACGTAAACTCAAGTTTATTAATATATTGTTTTAATAAATCGTTTTTTTTTCTTTTTTGTATGTGGTTGTTCCAAAATTATTGTATCTAATTATGAATGTCGAACGCAAAAATAGTTTTAAAAATTATACAGTCATTTTAAGTTAAAATATTTAAATCGTTTTTAAAATGAATAATTTAGATGTTTTTTTGTAAATGGTAATAACGACGAAATTCTAAACGAATAATTTCATCGTTACATCTACGAATAATAATAATAATATTCGTATCGTAAATAAGAGTTTATTTTTGTTTTGGTTATTAAAAGTTCCGTGTTGAAATATGCGCCTAACTTTTTAGACAACTTTCCGTCCTGTCGAAACGAGCAGTTGCAATTAAATTATTATCGAAAAAATGACAGATTTTTGTGGAAATCTATTAATCCTTTCAGTTACAATATCCACTATATGGTACATGAAATTTTAATGCTAACGAAATTTTTTATTTTCTGGATGAGGTGAAATGTTTCAATTTTAAAAATATCGATATAAATACATTGAAAATTACCTATAGTTCGCCAAAGAAGCAATATTGTATAATAAACAGCTGTATAAAATTTATCATTTTGTGTCATATTTTATAATGTATGACTGGAAGGGTTAAATTTCTAACATCAAACTGCGCATGACGTAATATACTTGTTCAGCGACAAAATTGTCACGAAAAAAATACGAAGTGGAAGAGTGAATTAAAATAATCATGCGCAATATATTTTATTAATATAAGTTTTACTGATCGGTGGGTTCGGTTCCGAAGTATCTATCGCCAAAATTTCCAATACCGGGTAATACATAAAATTTTTCATTCACTTCGGGATCTACAGCACTAGTCACCATTCGAACTTGTGGAAAAGCGTAGGCGACAGTGTGCACGCCTGTTGATAGAAATAAAAACATCTATATCAACCGCAATCGTGTTACTCTATAAAAGTTTTTTTTTTTTTTTATTTTTATATCAATGATATTTCTTGTTTTTCCAAATTATATTTCCCCCCATTCACTAGCGTTACAATTTTCCATTAGATATAATGAAATCACCTATACATCCAAGCTGACAACCCGTAATAGGCTCTATTTTAAAAAATAATAATAACGGCCAGTTTTTTACTGATTATCGGTTTATTATCTACATTTTAATATTTCCAGTCGTTATTTATGAGGCTGATTTATTTAAAATCGTCGAAATATATAGAAGATTGCTATGATTAGAGTGCGGATTTCTCGGTATTTTTCAAACCATTTTAATATGACCACAGACAAATTCGAATTGGAGTTTACTGATTCTGCAAAATCAAATTCCATTTCGCCAAAAAGTGGCGAAAACAAAATAAAGATCGAAATTGAAATAAATGCTGAAAAAATTCCGAAAATGAATTTATACATTTTAAACCTTTTTCACGTATTAAAAAATATCAATTGACGATTTTTCCCCCCGAAAATTAGTCGCGTAGAAGTGGAGAAGTTTGTAAGGGCGTTCTCGTTGTCTAGAGATGAATCTTATCATTTAATATACTATCGATATACTTAAAACTCTCGACACTCTCAATCGGTACATTCTCTATTTTAAGATAGGTACAGCTTGAACGCTATTCGTGGGTAAAAGTTGTACCATCATTTTTGTTTATAGACAAGCGGAATTTTTGGTATGTACTAACTAGCACATTAACGGCTTGTAAGTCTTGCAAACTATGACACAATCGTCTGCATATTGAAAATCGAACACTTCTACGGTAGTACATTTTATATGAGCTTCAAACCTTCGGGTATTAATTCTTATACTTACGAGTTAAAGCGCGTATTGTACAACACATTAGAAATGAAATTAACAATATTTTTCCCCTTAAGGGTGAACTATTTTTTATATCGGCGTTTTGAATAAATAATTTAAACAGTTTTTATTAAGTTACGTTTTTTATGAGAGTAAAAAAAAAATAGTCTATACGTTTAAAATTAAAATATCCGTCTTAAGTACTCACCGGATTCAGCCATCAATAACGATATTAATAAAATATTTTCCTCTGGGACATCGTGATCCAGCAAAACTCGAATTGCCATCATCGCAGCAGCTCCAGTTGCTACAGTTGCATCCATCAACATAACCATATAGTCTTTAATATCTTTTGGTAATCGCAAATAATATAACTGTAAAAAAAAAATTACTAATAGCTACGTAATAGAAAATTCTCTAGTTAAATAAAACTGTATACCCACAATATCATTGAACCTCGAGCGTGCAAATTAAAATTTAAAAAAAATATATTAAAAACGAAGAAAACCATTACATTAAATATTACGCTCATAATTAAACCAGAACATATACACGAAAATAGACGAAATTCACATCGAATGTAGGCATACGTGTCTATATAATGTTTTACACATTGGCTAAAATAAGTAGAAATTATAAAATTATTACAACGTATTTCATTACCCCGGGTTATGCAACGTTACTAACCGGCTAGATGAATGTTAAATATTGACAATAGCTTTTCTTCTAAAAAAAAAAAAAAAAAAAACGAAATAAATTTGAAATATTTTTCGGGTGGAATTAGAAATAATTTCGATAAAATTATATAAACCAAAAAATTAACCAATTGACTTTTCGAAGGTTATATACAAGCAGTAACAAATTGAAAAGAATTATTTAAACTTAAATATATTAAAAATTTTTCATATACATTCATCGACATACAACAAAAATCCTTACACATTAACCAAAAGTTGTTTTTTTTTTGCCACATAATTGGCATTACTTCCTAAAATAAATAAAATATATATATTGTCTCTCCAGTGGATAAGAGACAATAAATAAATGGATTGTTAACTCTTAACAGTAAGACTGATTAGAATTAAACATATGTTTTCATAAAAAGTAAGATCGATTCGCTTATTTCTATTGTTCAATGTTGAATTTTGTCGTAGCCACTTATCTTTCAAGCACTTGGAAGCATATATAGTATATGCTCACTACTAGGGCCAGATAATAATTGACGCATGCTTGACATCTTCACATCATTAGATGAAGGACATTTATCCCAGCAGATAATGTGTACTGCTTATGGAACCATCATTGATAGTAAGCGCCTTCCGGCACCATCTTATTTTTAATCTTCTCCTAGGATTGTCCGGAAACGTGTATCTCTGGAAATCCGAAGTATATTCAGATTATCGCTTAGGCGGAGTTTATCGAAGAATCTTTTATATTGTTGAACGTGCACATCTTTATCAAATGGAATATCAAGATCCTTGTGAAGAGTATGTGGTTCGAGACATATCGAGGAGCAGCGATCATCGTGCGAAGTATTTTTGATTGCTTTCTTCGAATTAGTGCTAGATTATTTGCTTTAGTATTATTCGGTACCTCCAGATTGGTGCTATAAACGTGAGTTATATCCGCCTTTTAAGATCTAGACTTAAAGTGAATCTTCTTCCTATTAACGGAGAAAGCAAGTTAGCTCGTACCAAGATTCGTTTATCAATTTGCTCAACACAAGCACGCCAGATAAGTCTGCGATCCATATGCATTCCTAAATATTTCACCAACGTGGTATTTTAGAATTATAAATTGTTAGCTTTGTAGTAGGATTATTGGTAAAAATTATGTGTTGATACTTTTTATTATTGAATTTTATTCTCCAGTTATTGGCCCACGTTTGTACTTTATCTGTATGTTCCTGAATTGCTGTGTTCGCAAAATCTGTATTTTCATTGCAATTATCGCTATATCGTCTGCAAAGGTAGCCAGAATTGTCTGATTAAAAGACAGGTATGTCGGCCGTACCAACAGACTAGCAAATATTTAAATATTTTCCTTTATTCGGAGACGAATTCGTTAATTCTAATCGAGAAGACTCTATTTGTTAGGTATGACACAGACAGTAGATAAAGATCTGTAGATGCTTCAATTTATTAAACCTGGGTGACAAGCACGAGTTATATTAATAATTTTAAAAGTACATATTTAAGTTTCGGAGAACTATTATAAAATACGAAATGAGTCTGCACGTATACTGCGATTATTTTCTTCATTTTGTTATCCGAGTCGGATGTTGCGACCTTAATTGGTGCAAGTTACAACATGCCGCCATTTATACCAATCTCGCGTTATGTTTTCTCGATTTGATCAAATATATCGATTCATCGATCTATCTTTCTTTTTCCATCAACCTTTCATTGCAAAATTATTTTCTCCAACTCATTTTACTACACGGCCGAAAAATCCTAATACGCGTTTATTGATGTATGTTAATATCCGTTGTCTGGTCTCGATTCTGAGTTCTTTTAAACGAATTCGTTTGTTCCGTGGGCGGTTTATGAGATTTTTAAGATTTTAAAATAATGTGTTATTCGACAAACATATCAAATTACCGATAGGGAAAAGACTAATGAAAACCTATATATGGAGAATTTTGTTATACGGTTCGGAAACATGGGTGATAACAAAAAATCTTAAGGACCGTTTGGAAGCTATCGAAATGTAGGGTTGGCGCCGTTTAATACACATATCGTGGACACAGAAGAAAACAAATGTGGAAATACTATACAAATGGTAGAAGAAGAAAGAAATCTGTTAAAAACAATAGAACAAAGAAGAAATCGAGTTTTCAGACACATGCTACGCCACAACATCTTCATGACTACAATGATCGAAGGTAAATTAAAAGGGAAGAGGAAGAGAAGAAGACCTCATGGATAGACCAGGTAAAAAAAGAAACGCAAGTGAATTATCAAGATATTAAGAACGTAATTAAAGATAGACAAACATGAAAAAGAATAGTGGGTTAAACTACAAATACAAGAGCAAGGCTCTTAATAGCAATGATGATGGTGGGGTAGATAGTTTAGTAGGAAAAAAAAATCTAGTAATGTTTTAAATAAAATTCCTCTGCAAGCGCTGTATAAATTACGGTAAATAGTCCAACGGGATTGGTCAAGTACTTGAATTAGCCTATATCCGATGGAGATGACGCCCTGGCCTAATACGAATTAGAAAGTTTAAATTTATGACATATATAAAATAGATAGCTACGAATACAATAAAGTAAACGAAATAATATTACTCGAGTTGATTTCAAACCGGTTCGGAATTAAATCAGCAGACTGCCGTGAACTCAATTTTTTATTATATACGTAGCAAACCAGTTGCTGATTATCAATTTAAATTAAATGATTTTAGAACGTAACGAAACTAAGAACTCAAAAATAAGCTGAAAACTGGTCATGTTCATGAAACTGTTTTCGTAATATTTATTATTAATTCCCTTTCACCCGCCCTAGTAAATCAGCTAACCAGTTCAAAAATGTATAATTTTCAATTTATTAATGGTAAAATAAGCGCGTCAATCTGGTCAAGAAAATGAAGTGCAAGTTCACGCTTATCAAAATAGTTCTGTCTATAACGGATCCGTTTGTATGTGTAATATGTGTATGTATATACTTGGCGCCCTAAAAAAAAAACATTAAATACGTAGATATTTTATTTGGTTAAGAAACAAAATACGATTTTAGTTACATGCGGCACCCCTAATTGGAGAATTACAATAATTTTTTATTTTTTTTTTTACGAAACACACACACAATCCAAACGATTATATTAAAAATTTGTGTTTGTGTAAAAATTACGTATTTCAATCAAATATACCTCTGGTTCGCCGGTCAATCTATTGGTCTGAATCAATATCTTACCAATACGCGTATCCTTGCATACATCGCGGAACGCCTGCTCCATTGTTTCACCGGCTCTTAGAATTGAAACGCCGCATATTTTACTAGCAGTGCACCTCTTTCCTTGATAAGGAACACCTTGTGGTGTATCAGCAATAACGTCCTGTACACAAAATCTTGTATTTCATTATGGAAACGAAAATTATTTAATATAAACGAAATTATTCTATTAATGTAATAATCAGTTGCAATAATTAACAGGGGCATATGTCAATAACAATGGAAATAAAATCTAAGAATACAGGAGAATGTATTTTCATATCATTTGTTCCAAAAACAATGGTCACATATAATGTTAAACTTGCAGGGATAACAACAATCTTACAATGTTAATGACAGAAAAACTAGTTTAAATTTATATGGCATTTTTTAACTTAAATTGAAAATAATTAATAGTGAAATTTTGAGGATTAGGCAATTAAAAAATTTCCGTTCAAAAATTTACATTAATATGATAATCTTCCACCGAGGCATATTTTTAATCCAATAAGAAGTTGGTAGTTGCAACATACGTGGTATTATTACGATCGTGGGGTTTAAGTTAACAACATTGCATTGTATTAGCTGAAGAAAACGATGATATTCTCTTATTTTAAAAAGAAGACAATAACCTAATAACATATAAACGGTAATCTAAAATACTGTCTCCCCGCACTATTTGACAACGGTTATCATAAGACATTGCGAGATAATTTTAAGCCTGATTTCAGCCAAATAAATATGGAAGAACACTCACGCATTAATAAAACTAATGATTATAAAAAAAAAAGTCTGCAAGTTTTGATAAAATTAATAATACAATAATAAAATTAATTTACAAATACCATCGAATAATTTTTGTAAACCTGTTCAATAAAATATATTCACTACCTAGCTTGTAACCCAAAAGCTGGTATACAAAAACTAGGGAAAGATTCTAAATAATATTAGCTCATAACGTCCAATTTGTTTTTTAAACGCATTTCTGAAAATTGTTGAAAAATTATTTAAAATCGAAATTACGGGTTAAATTCTGACGCACGGCCTGTGAAAATGTGAGTATATGAGTGTATGCTATATTATTAAATACTATAGTGTAAAGGAGAGTAGTGGACTAGTTAATCTTAAACTGGCAATGCGGTGTACTACACTTTTATAAATGAAACAAACTGTATAACATTAATTTGAATAACAAAGTATTAAAACAAAAAAAAAAAACACAATGTGAGCTTCTGATTATACAAACTTGCTGCATATGCAGTTGTTTTTTTGTTTGTTCTTGTGAATTCAATTTTAAAAATTATAATATTTGTCATATGTTTAATTACAGTTTCTTTATCACAATATTTTTCAATAGTAACTAGAACATAGTCAATCAAAATTAAAACAATCATGTAGCTAATTATATCCATCACGAGACTACCTTACACTTCCGAAAAATTAATCTGATGTTGAGAGCTGCTGTGTAGTGAATTTTGTTACATTGAACTTGATTCCTATATTAAATTGACGTGGCAAAAAAAAACAAAACATAATATAACTTTTACCACGAACCTCGAATGGTAATAATGATAGAGCGTATTCAATAACTAGCCTCATCAATCGTTGCGAATAGAATATAAACTCGTCCCGCATCGTGTTCTTATCCCTGATAAATGTGTGCAAACCTTTAATCTGAGGTGTTATCGGCAGTATATGTAGCGATTCTGGTAACGGTTGACCTTTATTTAACGTAGCTAACGATTCCCTCAAAGCGAATCCTCTCTAAAATACATAAACTGAAATATATCTATCTATATATAACGCAAATATTATTTAAAGATTATCTCATCATTCTGAATAAACAATTAAGTTGTAATTAATTTACATTTGATAACAAGAAAATGTAATACCATAATTGTTGTAGGAAGTATTTATGAAAAATTCGTTAAATTCAAATTTTTTTTTTTTAAATTATTATACACCGAAATGTTTTAATTCGTGCTCTAAATTTTAAAAATGACAAATTTTATTTACAGTAAAAAGTTTCGATAAAAATCGTCCTTAAAAATGTTAAAGGTTAATGTTTAACTAGTTATTAGAGGTTTTGAATTTTCAATATGTACTTATTTACGTAACGAAATATTATTAGATAGGTTTTTAAATTAACGCATTTATTTTGAGAATCAAATTTCAATATTCCATCTACAATACGTTACCAATTGCAGTTGGGTATGTACATGTTGTACTATTAATTGAATGGCGACTGTGTTCTCTCCGCCTCTGGGAACAATAATGTCCGCATGTCTCATAGTCGGAGCGATATAGTGCATAAATGAAGGTTTGACGTAATTTATATACTGTTTCAACACGCCTATCACATCGCGACCACGCTGACAAATATCTCTCTTTAATCGTCGCGCTAATCTGACATCAGCATCCGTATCTACGAATATTTTCATGTCTAACACCTGTGTAATTTATAGACATTCTTATTTTTTATATAAAAATCAATAGAAATAACCATTGTTAATAAATCTGAATAAACATTTACATAGATATAACGATTTTATTTAAAATTTCTACGCATATTTCCGATCAACATTTATAAAATTACTGTTTCGTCGTTAATATCTACGAATTTAACTTATCTCGTTAATATTAACGGAAAAATAGCTTTTATCGAATCAGAAAATAATGACATCAAATATATACAGGTATAAAATCAAATTATTTTCGTAGAAAATAAATTTTAACAGTAACATTCAAAATATAAATTTGTGTCAATATCGTTCTAAAGTACAATAAAGGGAGAAATCAATCAAAAAAGCAATAATTTAACTTAAGAAAAAATAAGTAGAAAAAACTATTGCGCGATGACAGAATGAGAATAATTTTTTAATAAACAGTTCTCCTCTACGTGACACTATATTTCCAACAACTATAGTATGTTGTTCCTTTCAGTCATTCAAATATTGAAATGTCAATAAATTCGCGCGTCAAAAAAGAAAGCGATAACATTATACACAACAAATATCATTAAATTTTTCGACAAAAATGAGTTAAAATTAAAATAAACATGAACCACATCTCACTTACATCGAGGATTACCGGGTGGTGAAACGCTAAGATTCCCTCGAGAAGTACAACATTTGCTCCGTACATCGTTTTCTATCAAGAACGTAATAAAGTTAAAATATATTTAAAATAAAATAATTGTAAATTAAACGCGAAAAAAATGGACATTACTCACCGTTCTAGTTTCTCTAGAGTGGGTGACAAAATTATAAATGGGAACGTCAACTTTTTTCCCCTCTTTTAATCGTTGTAACGTTGAAATCAATAGATCAAAATCGAATGCGTCCGGATGATCAAAATTATATTCGCATTTCGAACATTTTTCTCGTTGTTCTTCACTCAATACCTAAAAAAAAGTGGAATTTTGATTATCGTACTATAAAATATAATAAAATAGTTCAATTCTCGGTATAAGAAATAATCCTCATTTTTTTAATAAAAAAGTTAGATCTCATTGGTGTGATTAATTTCCATTTTATCCTTTCATATCAGCGTATTTATCATGTATAAATGTGTTGTTCAGCTGTCATACCTTTAAACATGTGTATTACGAACGGATTTATCGAATGACTAAGTATTTATTCACGTATTGTTTGAATGATTCCCAACATTGTTTGCTTCCGTTCTATTTAATGGATATTTCCTTTCTTATTTTTCATCGTGAAATTATGGACTTTAATTGGATCACCATTTATTTCTCTCTGTCGCGTAAAGAACAGCTTGTTGTAGCGACGTGATGATCGTCATTGTGTATGTATCTTACAAGCATTCTTCCTAATTTTCGTAACAAACAGAAAAGACCAATATATTCGTAAGGTTAGTTTTTATATTCCTCGTGATATCATGACTCTTCCGTCGTCTGTCGAATTTCCATCTCTGGCAATTATCGTTCTTAAATACACAAACTTATCAACCATTTGGAGGTTGCCTATCTAAGTAAGCCATTATTTCAGTCGATGATCATTATTTGTATTCTATCTCAGCGTATTATTAGGACTGCCGTTTTACTTATAGTTTTCAATCATTGAAACAAAGCGTGCAATTTTTTCCCCAAAAACCAAATATGGTAATGTCGTCAAGCATATCGTAAAATGATGATAAGCGTTTCTCGTAATATTATTTTATCTTTTTGTCAATTGGTCGTTTTTTTGAAGTGAAACTTTTATTGGCGCGTTATATATGGGGAGTTAATCCGCAAAAAGACGAGTGAAAATAACGGACGACGGATATATATATATATATATATATATATATATATATCATCATCATGTAATCATCAGTCCTAAGACTGGTTTGCTAATTTCTTCCACAACTGACGGTTTTCTGTTTTCCTCTTCATATCCGTATATCCTGAGCTACCAGTGTCTTCTATTAGTTGCTGTGTATATTGATTTTTTGGTCTTTCTTTTCCGCGTTTCCCATTCATCTGTCCTTCTATAATTATCTTTAATAAGCTTTCTTGTCTTAAAATGTGACCGATCATATTAGTTCTTCGTTTTATTATGTTTTTCCATAATATACATATATATATATATATATATAAACACCCGCCTATCAAACCACGTTTTGTTGCGTTAGGTGTGTCAACGAAATAAATATATATATATATAAATATATATATATATATATATATATATATATATATATATATATATATATATATATTATGGCGTGTTAAGAGATAAGGGGCAGTTAAGGAATTAATATTAGTTATATAAAAAGAAAAAGAATTTAAAAAAATAAAATATTATTATAGTGTAGGGTATTAAAGCCACATTATGTCGAAAATCAATATATTTAACAACGTACAGATTGTAATATTTACAAAAATTACCCGAGATGTGAATATAATAATGATCAGTACAATGACGAGAATAATAACCGAAAACATATATTCGTTGATAGATGCCGTCATTGTACTGGAGGAATTTCCGAATATTAGAGATACGTGTAAAGCCGTCAACCTCGTAGCTTATTAATTTTTATCATATATTCGTTCGTATTAAGATATAAGATAGTCGTCGATATAATCGACCGGTAGTAAGTTCGTAACAGATAGTCTAGTCATGAGAATCGTTCCAACGTAACAGGGTCGATATATAAGTACGAAATAATACCTGCGGAAAATAAAATAAATAACCGCGAATAAATTAAGACTATTACGAATCCGAACAATAATAATAATAATAGTAATAAAAAGGAGTACGGAATTCAGGACAACAGTGAAATTCGGAAATAGGAGACGCCTTCATCATCCGTCCCACCTGCGGTATACCACAGGTCGTACAAATTTTATTATTATTATTTATAATTTTTTACTATATGTGTGAATTTCCTTTTGTAACATTTTGTGTGTGTATCATTTATGTTAAATTTTATGTGTTTATCATTTATGTTAAATTTTATGTGTTTATCATTTATGTTAAATTTTATGTGTTTATCATTTATGTTAAATTTTATGTGTTTATCATTTATGTTAAATTTTATGTGTTTATCATTTATGTTAAATTTTATGTGTTTATCATTTATGTTAAATTTTATGTGTTTAGATGAAATGAATTGCTCGCTTTCTGTATATTTATTCAAAGTTAAATGTCAATAAAGGCGCAATTAAAGTAGACATAAACTGATTTAAATATCTCTATTCGTGTAATTGGCAGCTTTACATGTTTTCCTTTAGATCTCTTTGGAATTAATAAAATTATAAAACTCGATAGGAGTTTCATATATCTCATAGTAAATTTTGTCAACTTTATAATTGGTAACCCTTTTAGAATATAAACACAACGCAACCAGGAGATTAATACAATATCACGCGATTCCGTTTGTCTAGATAACGTTTCAACTTAGGGATCACGCTGGGACACCTATTTTTTTTTTTTTAAATGAATTGACATATGTATGTTAAACGAAATATGATTCTATATACGTCCTTGTCGTACTGTTTTCCCGGTAGCTATATCTCAGATAATTTACTATTAATTTGAAGAATGTAGAATGTGGTGATTTTTATTAAAATAAATAACAAAAACGAAGTTAATTAAAGTTTTTTCTTTATGAAAAATAACAAAGCTTTTCGGTTGCTGGTCATTATCACGTGAATATTTAAAAAGATAAAAATATAAAATGAAAAAATATTAATTTAAGATTACAATTCACAAAAATCAACAAAATGAAGAACAGCATTAGTAAAACAATCTGACAGTGAATCTATGCATACATCAATTAACATAGAATTGTTAATCAGTACCATCTATGGTGAAACCAATATCTGGAGCAACTGATCAATCTTCTGATACTGCACTCATTACATGTTTAAAAATTAAGTTTGTAAATATAACAATAAATGTTTGCAACAATTGTAATTATTTATATAAAGATTTTTTCCCCATTTTTTAATATAAAATAATTTATAATATTCTTTAGTCTTAAGTTTGTACATATGATATAATACTGCATGGTAATTGTTGGGACTACGTTATGTCATCCTAGCTGTTGCCAATAAATATAAGTACACTTGCAAAGGACCTCACACACAAGTTTGAAATACTTATTTATTTATTTATGAATATACAGTCGATATATGTGTAGTTTAATTGATATATAATTCTCATCCGGTCCTTTGCACCTTTATACATACAATATTACCAAAATATATGATTGTTATTTAAAAAAAAAAAAAAAAAAACATCTATGGTATTCAAACACAACTATCAATTATTCACTAACTTCTTGATTTTTTTTAAAGAGTTAATTATTCATGCACATATGCTACCGGGGGATAGTGGTGATTTATACATTCTGTTAGATTGTTTTATTAATACCGCTCTTCATTTACTGATTTTTTGTGAAATCTTAAATTAATATTTTTTCATTTTATATTTTTATTTTTTAAATATTCACTTGATAATGCCCTAAAAGCTTTGTGATTTTTCATAAAGAAAACACTTTTAGTGATTTTAACTTCTTTTTTGTTGTTTAATTTACTATTAATTCTTATAATTAGCATTCTTCCTTAAATCCATATATCTACTGCTTCTTGTTCGTCTTGCACCGTCATAGCTCAGATAACGAAATTCCATAAACTAATCATTCTTCTTCTATAATACCGACCTTACAAATAGTCGTTACTATATAAGATCTATCGGATGAAACGAAAAAACCGCGAAAAAAAATTCAAACCTGATCCGAAAATTTCAAATGGGTGTTACTTGCGATTTTTTCGCAATAATTCGAGAACGATTCGAAATTTTGTAAATAGTGTTTTAATGAAAGTTATTCGTCATTAAAAGACGCGTCTAACGATGGTATTGCTGTATTTTTATATCAAATAATCGCTGAGAAAATCGGGCTTAAAGGGTTTTGGGGTTTTGGGCCCTTTTTGAAGCCTCTATGGTAGCTAAAGGGTTTGGGTTGGTCTTAGAAGAAAGTAGACGTGGAGATCTATAATCCATGTTATTAGATAAATGTCTTAAAAATTAACCGGTATCGAAAAATCGCGAGTTGAAAATTTCATTTTCGATTTTTAAAAATTCTGCCGGCGATTTTTGGCCGGCCGATATTACAATGCATTTAGCACGGGCCAATGTTAATTATATATATATATATATATATATATATAATCGTCGAAATTTAAAAACACCTATCGATCGTAACGAAAAACACGCCTGGACCAATTTGGCCGTAATGGCAAAGGTTTTGCAGCAATGTAAATTGATTGTTTGGGATGAATGCACGATTGCACATAAAAAATCTTTGGAGGCTTTAGACAGAACCTTAAAAGATCTATGGAACAATCATAACCGATTTGGTGGTGTCATAATTTTATTAGCAGGTGATTTTCGTCAAACATTGCCAGTGATTCCACGATCAACGCCAGCTGATGAACTCAATGCATGTCTAAAGTCCTCCAATTTGTGGAAACATGTCAAAGTACTTCATTTAAGCAAGAATATGCGTGTCGAATTGCAAAATGACCAATCTGGAAACATATTCTCTAAACAACTCATTGACATTTGGTATGGCAAATTTTCTAGAGACATGTTGACAGGCTGCATTAACTTTCCTGAAAGTTTTTGTCAATTAACTCGATCAAAAGATGAACTTATTCAGAAGGTGTTTCCAGATGTTGCTGAAAATTACAGAAACCATGATTGGTTGAGCGAACGAGCTATATTGGCTGCAAAAAACAGATGTAAATGAATTAAATTTCAAAATTCAAGAACAAATTACAGGCGAATCGAGGATATATAAATCAGTTGATTCAGCTACTAACCAAGATGATGTAATCAACTATCCACCGGAATTTTTAAACTCGCTGGATTTGCCAGGATTGCCACCTCACAATCTTCAATTAAAGGTTGGATCGGTAGTTATAATGTTGCGAAATATCAACCAACCGCGTCTTTGCAACGGCACACGTTTAGCGATAAAAAAATTACTAAACAACGTGATAGAAGCAACTGTACTAAAGGGAAAGTATAAAGGAGATGTTCTCATACCGCGCATCCCAGTGATTCCGACTGATGTGCCATTTGAGTTTAAACGACTACAGTTTCCAGTGCGGCTTGCTTTTGCTATGACCATAAACAAGTCCCAGGGGCAATCATTAAGTGTTTGTGGTATTAATTTGGAAAACCCATGTTTCTCACATGGTCAATTGTATGTTGCCTGTTCCCGTGTTGGAAAACCATCAGATTTGTTTGTCTATGCGCCAGGTAATCAAACGAAAAACATCGTATATCACAAAGCACTACAATGAAAATAAAACTGATTTTTGTTAATAATTATGATTCACATGATTAACAATAAAGCGATCTATCGGATGAAACGAAAAAACCGCGTTTCAGCTAATAAATTTATACATTTATTGATTGTGAGACGATACGAAGTTCGCCGGGTCAGCTAGTTTTAAATATTTCCTTCTGTTCGATTACTTATTATATTTTTTACGAAATTTTACAGTACCTTTTTTTTTTTTAATATATTGGTAAGCACATTTGTTACTCCTAATTATATAGGGTGACCCAGAGAAGACCAACGATTTTTTTTTTTTTTTTTTTAACACTACTACAACGCAGACCGCGTGCTCCACGTTTAGTATACACACAGGAGATTCATTTTTGTCCAGTTTCAGTTATCATGGCATCTGATAACGAGAGCGCGTTTTGCGTGGAACGTTATTTTCAGCGTGAATCGAACACGGCAGTGCAAAGAGAGTTTCGAAATAACACAAAGTTGCGCCATTTTTTTGCGGGGATATCTAGCAGCATTTACGAAACACACGTCCACGAGATTTGTAAGACCTGCAAACTCGGATTTCTGAAGAAATTTCAAAAATTCAGCGAGACCTATCCTCGAAAGTCTTCAAAAATTCTGTAAATACTGAATGAATATATTGTTGCAAATTGTGGTCAGTAGAGCGATATTGTGTTCCACAAATGATTGTAAGCTAATCTCTCGTTTTGCTATTTTTAAATAAAATTTTATTCAAAAATTTTAATCATCGAGTAGTTTTTGAGTTATTCGAAAAACAACAAAACCGTCTCTGGGTCACCCTACATTAGACGAAATTGTTGACAAATAAATGTTCCATGATGTATTTTTATATTTAGTAAAAAATATGTGTAAGTTACATCCACGTTGTTATATAGGTCTGTAATAATTTTTAAGAGAGATAATTTGTTTCATGCAATTAGAAATGCTACATCGGAAGTGATCAGTGTGAGGTGTAAGCTTTTAAATATAATTATCAACAGCTTGTAAAATTTAGTAAGTAAATTTATGTAAATAACATATAGCGTGTGTAATTAATTTAATCCGTAGATGAAATTTTTTTTCAATGTTTCGTTTATTTACAAATACAAATCAAACTGAATACATACCTTATATTAAATTTAAATTGAAGTTGTGTTTTTACAATGAATATGTGTGCAATCAACAAAGACAAATTGTACGTCCGTATTATAAAACACATGTATGCACGATGTTAACGGTTTTTACGTAAACCATTTCAATACATTAATATTAGTAAATGGTTAACTCACTTTATAGAATGAATCAATACTAAGTAATGTAACCCAAGTAACATCGAGAGATTCTATTATTTTACGAGCTACTGTTGATTTACCAGAAGCGCTTCCACCGCATATACCTATAAATGGTTAATTTGTATTTTGTTACGTCAAATATCATTATGAAATGTAGAATATATAAAAATTTAATAAAATATTCATATTTATAAATGCGATAAAATTATTTTAGTATAAATGGGGTAATTAAAATTCATTTCATACATACAAAATTCTAACTTAAATTTCTTCTAAAGATATTTTCGTGGTAAGATAAAAATAAGAAATTACTTATGCATTTTTACTTTCTATTCATTTAAATGTCACGCGTATTTTGTTCAAACATATATCGTATCATAAATTTCTATATATTATTGTTTACGTGATTCATATTTACTCCATAATCAGATTAAAGTAACGTTTGCAACTCTTGCTATTTAAGACATCAATATTCACCCGTATTACTTCTTAATTTATTATTCTCATAAAATGGTTTTCAGAAAAATCTAAAAACCGCGGTTGTTTTCTTAGAATACCTTACTTCAAAATTATACATTTACTAAACAGAATGTTGGCTGACCGTTTCTTTCGTATCTTCCTCGGGGATGAAAATAGCAGACAGCGGTGAATTAACAATGATTGCTTTTTAACGTATACATTCAAGATTTTCCAAACATATCGAATAGTACCGTATTTCAATACGCTGATGATATTGCAGTTGTAGTTCAAGATAACAATATTGACGAATGTCAGAGGAAATTGCAAACGGAATTAATAAGCGCATATATGGAAAAATGTAATTTACGATCAGAACAAAACTGAAGTTGCCCTTCTTCTTCCTTGAGTGTCATCTCCGTTAATGAAGGTTGTCTACAACTCTTGAATATTTCCTTGTCCTTAACTAAATGTATCAGTTCAACTTCCGAATTTCCTGTCCATTACTCTAAGTTTTTTATCCATTACATCCGTCTTCTGGATCGCTGGTCTGCTATCTTTCCTTCCAATATTGTTTATAATATCTCGTATTTCTGATTACGCTTCTCCAAGAATGCTGTTTTTCTCTTTTTTTATAATTGCCAGCAGCTCTTGGTTTTGACCTATTCGTTTTAGGACATCTGCGTTTGATAATATGCTATTTTTAGCATTCTTCTGAAAATCCACAGTTAAAATGCTTCCGGTTTAACGTTGCTTTCTTTAGCGTCCATGTTTCCGCTCCATACAGTAGCACTGAGTATACGTAGTATTTCACCATTCTATACCGTATATGAAGACTGAGGTTTTTATTACTGAATAGGGGCCTCATTTTTAGAAATATTGCTAATTTCTGTATCTGGATCAGCATTTTCTGTTATAAAACATCCAAGATATTTAATTTTGCCTACTTTCTCCACTAATCTTCCATACATGATTATTTTTGGGTGCATGCCCTTTTTTTTTTGCTCATCGTTTTTTGGGCGATTATTTTCCGTCCCAACTTGTCTCCCTCGTCTACTATTTTATACTCCTTTTTAGCACCTTCTAGAGCTTTTCCACGGCCTTTTTATGCTTAGATATTGAAGACGGTTGGAGACAAACCACATCCTTGTCGTACCCGTTTATTGATATTTATATATTCTGTAAGTCCACTGTTAGTCCTTACTGCTGCTAGTCGCTTCCAGTATAATGATGTAATTATTTTGACATATTCACAGTCCAATCCGGCTATATTTAGAATGTTTATTAGTTCCCAATGTCTTACTGAATCAAATGCCTTGTAATAATCCAGAAAGCATATAAAAGATCTCTGTTTTGTTCTACGCATCGCTGACCTAAAACCTTAAGACTGAACAGTGCTTCCCTAGTACCTAATCCATTTCGAAAACCAAACTGCGTGTTAGAAATTTCTTCATTGCACTTGTTGTAAATTCTTCTATATATTATCTTTAGAAATATTTTGAGCACATGACTTGTCAAACTTATTAATCTGTAATCTTCACATTTCTTAGCCGTTCCTTTTTTCGGAATAGTTAATAGAATGGAGCTAATCAGATGGCATTTCACCTGTTTCATACACTTGATTGAAAAAATGAACTAGTAAATCTAAGTTTTCTTCATCAACTAACTTGATTATATCGGCGTTTATACCATCTGGACCTGGTGTTTTCCCATTTTTCATTTTCTTAATAGCCCATTCAAACTCTGATTTCAGAATTGGTCTCTCTATTTTATTAACTGGTCTATCTTCCATCAGACTAGGTCTTTAATCATTGAAAAGCTTGTGTATATATTTTTTCAATTCAGATTTTATTCTCCATGGGTAATCATTCTACCACTATTGTTAATCAGTGTGGGTATCATTCTTGTTCTGTAAAATCCTGATATTTCTTTTACTTTTTTATGTATATTATCATTTTTTCCTCTGTAGCTCCTCTAATTCTTTGAATCTCTCCTCCATCCATATTTCTTTGGCCTCCCTGCATTTTCGTCTTATTAATGTTTTTAAGCGTTTGTATTTAGATTTGGACTTCGCTATTCTTCTTTCTTCGATTAGATAAGTATTTCATCCGTTATCCATGTTTTTTCTTCCGCTTAGTGTCTCGTTTCAGTTGTTGCGTACTTACTGCTTCTACCGTTTCCTTCAGAAATTTCCATGTTTTATATTGTACTTCATTCATGACCGTGTGTTCTTCGCCATCGTCATAATTGTTTGTTTTGGATTTCGCTAATTTATCATTCAATTCGCTAATTATTTTTCGTTTCTGACAACAATGAATTAATAGGCTAGTAAGTACACAACTAAACCTGACAATGAATGAAACACCACTTAATAACACGAAGAATCCAAATTATCTGGGAATAACGTTAGATCGTTCGCTCACGTACAAAACACATCTTACTAACCTAAGTCAGAAAATTAGAACACGCGTAAATATCATAACATTAGCTGGTACGTCGTGGACTACGTATATCCGCTTTATCATTAGTTTATGGAGCCGCGGAATATTGTTCAACGGTGTGGATGAATAGTTGTTACGTGCGAAAAGTGGACGTTCAGCTTAATGAAGTAATGCGTATTATCTCGGCAACGATACGCAGCACACCAACCGCATGGCTTACAATTCTTACGAAAATCCAATCGTCTTACATTCGAAGAACCGATTCGTTGAAAAAGACCTCAGTAAAATTCAAAGAAAACGAAAATCTATTAATTACGAAATTTATAAGAGAAACCCTAGAGTTAGATTAAAATCTAGGAAATCTCCATGGACAACTTTGGATCAAGCACGATTTTCACTCAATTAGAAAGAACGATTGATCAAGGAATGGAAATCGGTGTGTAATTCCTTCACAAATGGAACCCTCGTAGAAACCCCTACAGTCAACCTCCAGGAATGGAACTTCGACGAAAGAAGTGGCGACTTTTGAATAGAATCCAAATTGATCATGGTAGATGCAGCCGCCTCCTGCAGAAGTGGGGTATTTCTGATTCGGCTAGTTACTGTTGCGGACATCCCAGGCAAACAATAAAACATATCGTGCAAGAATACAAAGTATACTCGGAAAAAGGGATTACGATTGAAGATTTACATCATCTGCGTGGCGAGTTTAGACTGGTTTTCGCGTTTAGAGCTCGACCCATAAATCAAAATCATACGATACGATATTTCTAAATTTTCGTTCGTGTAATTAATTAATGTTTTGGCAATCAATACGAATGTAGAAAATACCGCTTGGTTCGATATTTTGTTTTGATGAATTGACTGCATTAATAATATTCTCTGTACCATGATCAACTATCAGAAATATAAATTAAAGCTTCTTTTTGTTTATTAAATTGTCAATATATTTTAATAATTTTCATGTTCTTTCGTATTAGATTTATATTCCCACAGTAAAAAAAAAAAATTTTTGTCCCCGACAATATAATATTGAGCGTATGCAATGTAGAAAATTTAACACACTTTTACGGGTTTACGTGTGTACGTACGAGTAAAAATTGCCAATAAACGTTGAGATTAATTTTAGAAACCCTAACTAATTTTAACCGCATCTTCGTTATTTACTTACCGATTAGAAATGGTTCAACGTATTGACCAGCGGTATTGTACCATGGAGGTCGCCCTGCTATATACATAGTTTTCTTCCGAGAAGTTAGCACGGATTCGGCAACTATTTTCTTTGTTGATAAACTACTTGTATTCATTCTGTGATTCGACGATGATCGCTTTCCTGTGTACACAAAAAAAGCTGAATCAACAGTTGTTAATCAAATAATTCAAATAATTTTTATTTTTATATAATTCATAATTCATGTTTACAAGATTCCACACAAATGATAAAATACCTAATTATAATAAAATTTATACGCACATTTTTGACGGAAATAGCGTCAAATAATTAAAATAGAGCATTTTTAATTTTTAATAAAAAGATAAAATCTTTTACATAACAAGTAATAAATATATATAAAAAATAAAATAATATGCAGCTACATGAAGTTCTCAAATAGAATTAGTATTTTATAAATTATTCAACCCCATCGAAAAAATAATAATAACGTATACATGTTTCAGTTAAATCGCGAGAACGATATAAACGACAAATACCGGAATTATTAATTACAAATATATATATATATATATATATATATATATATATATATATATATATATATATATATATATATTAACATACTAAAGCAAGTTAATTTATTCTACTCAATTTTGTAAATAATTCAAAATAACATAATAAAAATCACTTAGAAAAACATCTGTCAATAATAAGCAAAGTACAAATATATATAAAATAACCTGATTCTATAGAACGAGTAGTGTCACAAATTAATGAATGACAAACATTTTCTACATCTTGCTCATTATCTTTCTCATTTACTGTAGCTATATAATCTGGATCGGCAACATCGCTAAAAACAAAAAATAAGTAATATTTAAAATAAATCCAGACACCTTGGTAACATATTTTAAAATTGATGATTATAATTACGATCCAAAAATAAAGATATTTAAATAAAAACGAGCATTCACTTTTATTGACACGAACTAAATAGTTATTATTACATTAACATTTACGTAGTAGACAGAATATATTTCTATAATGTATTATGCACACTAATAAATGAAAATATTTTCAAATCGTACATACTCAATTAACTGATGATTAACATTATATGGAAATGATATAACATTTTTTTAATAAACTATAAATCGAGCACGTAAAAGTAAAATTAGCAATGATAAATGAAATTACGTATACAAGTAGAGATTTTATTTTAATTTAAAATAAAGTAAATTAATCATTCGAACTTTTAGAGTTAAGTTAGAATGATTTGTTTTATCTCGTCCATTTTTCACAACATAATAACATTTTATATTTTGTAAATGATTTTTACCTGGAATTTGCTTTTCAAAAGAGTTGATTAATTTAAATTTAACAAAATTTAATTTTCGAACATTTTATTACCTCGCATTTTTTAAAATATATTAAGAGAAACACAGTTAAAATATAAAATATAATTTCGATAAAAAGTAAATTACCTTTCGGAGCTAGCTGAACTAGGAGGATCAAACTGTTTAACCTTTCCTGACATATTTATAACATATACGCCTACAAAAGAATAAAAAGTGAATCATTTTATTAAATCAGTTTAAAAGTAAAATTATCATCTTGAATTTTTAGTTACACTTACAAATAGTGTTATGAAATGTATGTAAAGTTGTAAACACTAAACAGCGTGTCTTATGGAAACAGTTTTATCAGTGTTGAAATGTGAATAAAGTAAAATATCGTTTAATATGTGTGATATTATTTTTCTTTACTTAGTTTGCTACAAATTATTTGCACAAAACTGTATGATACGTTAATAATCAGTAGTTGATTGTATTTAATGTTTATCTGTATTAAAAAATATATAAAAGTATATCAATATTCTATAAATGTTTATTTCCTATCTTCGTTATATAAGTTGTATTTTTCCATTTTAAATGGATACATTGAGAGAATTTAAGAATTACAATAAAATAATGAAAGCATTATTTTAAAACAAAGTTAATTTTTATTATTGGGAAAAGAACACACTATATTTTCTTATAATGACATTTATTTTTAAGTCAACATAATATGGAAAATACCACCACACAATAAATATCTTGATAAAGCCAAAAAGTAAAACTATCTGATGAAAATATTTTTCTTGACTAAAGCTGCCCACACAGTGTAATGTAAGTTTTGGTTATAACAGTCTTTCACATGTAAATTTAAGTTTAGTAAACATTTACTATTTTTAGAAACATAATCGTTCAAATATCTCTGTGTATGATTCAGTTCTGAAATTGAAGTATTCCAACTGGTGTTGAGGGAGCTGTGGTGGTTGTTGCTGAAGTTGGACTTTCTGCAGTGGAAGTTGGAGCCTCCTATGTATCTGTTGGTAAAATTTTACTGTTGCTTTGTATTGGCATTTTCTTTGGCAATGGAAATGGTACATTGAATGATACTATTTTGCATGGTGGCTGGAATGAAACCTGTTTTCCATAATTGGTTGATATTCCTTTTTAGAATATGTCTGTTATCCAACTTTACTTCATAGTGCAGGTTTCCCAAAGTTTTCATGATTATTTGAGTCAGCAATTTTTCTTTATCAACATAATTCCATGACAACGCCCTCTCTCCCACACATGTACAGGAGCATTTTCTGGTTTCATTTTGGTAGGTGTTGTTGATTGAATCAAAACTTTGTACACAATTTATGATTAAAGTAGTTTTCATCTGGTGTGCAGCCATCATTTAATGATCCTGAATGCATCTTTAAAGGTTTTCAACAAGTGATAATTTTCCCTTATCCATAGCTTTTTTAGTTTATTTTTTACTGATTGAACCATTCTTTCTGCAGGACCACTGGTTGCTGGATTAAATGGTGCACAGAACTTGTGCTTTATCCCGTACTTATTGCAGAACTCCATGAATTCTTGGTTCTTGAAAATTGTAGCATTGTCTAATACTAATACTGTTGGTATTCCATATACTGCAAATATCCTTTTCAGTGTTTCTAATGTTGACTCTGATGTGGGTGATTTTCTGAATACCTCTGCAAATGGAAATTAAGAATTTGATCAAGAATTTTATGAAACTCAGCTGGGGCTGATTTTATACCAAATGTAAGACAATTAAAACGATATGTTCCACAATGTGTTGTTACTGTTTGTATGGCTGCTCTATTTTCTGAAAGTTGGACATGATGGTAGGCTTTGTACAAATCAATTGTGCAGAAATAACCAGCATCCTTTAATTGATGGAGAACTTCTTCAATTTCTGGTATAAGATAATGGTTATCTTTTAGCCAGTGATTAACACCTACTTTATAATCAATGCACATATGAACAGTTCCATCTGGCTTTGGAATGAATAATGCAGGTGAACCCCAATCACTAAATTAAGTTGGAGTCATAATGCCTGAGGCAATTAACTCATGGAGCCCTTTTTCTGCTTTTTCTCTGAGTGTGAAAGGCAAAGTCCTATGTTTGATAAAGGCAGGTCTGGCATCTTCTTTTCTTTAAGTTCTAAATTATATATGGAGTTTGGAATTTTATTGATTTGCTGTTTAAAAGTATTCTTGAACTTTTCCTTCAATATTTGTATTTCCAAAGCAATTGATTGTGTATGTGTTGCATTATTTTTTATCACATTAATGTTGTTTGGTGGTTCAGTATAATTACAAGAAAGTAGACTGATTTTTGAACCATTATAAAATTTCCACTTAATAATGGTGTGATTGTCTCTTACAATGTAGACTTTACCAGTATACTTTCGATTTTTGTAGGAGCAGTGATTATTGCCTCTTCAGTTGGTTTAAATGAATGATGAGTAAATGAACAAAAAATCTTTTCAGATTTTAAAAGCTGTTTGTATGCCTAGTGACTTCCACATTGATAATGGTAATATTGTATAACTTGCACCAGAACCTACTTCTATGTAAATTTGTGTTTTGTCAAGTTTTACAGCTGTATAAAATTTAGATGGACATTCTTAACCAAGTAGGTTATTTCAACATAGTTGGTAGCTGATGAGTAATTTCTGAGCAACATGGTTATACACTATTTCTATGTGCCCTTGTTTTGAACACCCTTTACAGTTTAATTTACTACAATCGGTTTTACATTCTCTTGTAGTGTGATTATCCTTGCCACAATGATTACAAAGTCCTGCTATGCCAAGCTGATTAAAGTCTATTCATTTTTACGAGCTGGAATGCTGTAGATTATATTTCTTTTCTGTCTAGTAATGATTTCTGTTGTTGTAGATTCTTTTGGTATGATTCCTGACGAGACTGATGATGGTTCACCCACTGAACTTCAATGTATTCCTTTTTAGATAATGTTTTGCTATCTAATATTGAAGCTTCAAGCGAAAGCGCAAGTTGTAAAAGAGCAGAAAAATCTTTTTCATCACTTTGTAATAATTGTTGTTTGATGTGTTCATTTGATATTCCTCAGGTGTTGTAACAAGAATTCTGCGTGTTCTGCTTCACAACTTTTACAATGTAATTCACATGTAGCTACTTACTGCTTGAATTCTGCAATGTAACTTGAAATTTATTCTCATTGTTTCTGCATTGTAGATAGCAATTTATGCCTTTCCACAATAAGATTTTGCTTTGGACATAAATGTACAGTTAGCAAATCTATTATTTCTTTATATTTTATTTCAATTTCCGATTTTGGTGCTACTAAACATGATAATAAACTATCATGTTTAGCGCCTATACATTTAAAAGTATTTTTGCTTTTTTCTCTTCCGTTTTAAGATTGACTAGTGTTAGATAATTTTCCAACCGCTCAATATACTGAGTAAAATTTTCTGCCGTCGCATCAAATTGATTAAACACATAATTATTGTTAGGATTCCTTCTTGTTAATTTCACTGTTGTAAAATTTGTATTTGATGCAGAATTTGATAATTGTGATTATAGTTTCACTCCTTTGCGTTGCAAATATTGTTGATATTTTCTTCCCAAATTCGCTGAAATATTCCTTTAGCTTAGGATCCATTTTGATTATAATTGTTTCTGGTTAATGGTAAAATTTCTAAGTATTTTTACGAAAAATCAGACAAAACCCATGTTTGTAATGAATGTTTTTGTTTTTCCGCGCATAAAAAATTATCTTTAAAAAATATACACATTTAAAACTAAGATAATTGAGAATTTATTACTTCTGTGTTGATTGAACTACTTCTTCCGTAAGAGTGATTATTGTCAACTGATGTGAATTCGAATAGCCTTCGTCGCCACTGTTATGTCCTTTTTTTTTATTATTTTTATTATTAGTAAAAGATGTCAGATAGTTTTAAGTATTTATAATTCATTTATTTTGTAAAAATTGTGGACTTAGATTTAATTAATATTTTATGTTTTTATATATTTAATTTTATTTATATATAGCTTGATAATGGCGTAGTTGCCGAAAAGCTTTGCTTAATAAATAAAGTTTAGTGATTTTAACTGTTTTTTGTAATCAAGTAAAAGAACACATTACATTTTCTTATAATCACATTTATTTTTAAGTGAACGTAATATGCAAAAATACCACCCCATAATTACATCCATTTATTGACAATCTTTCTCATTTAGTTGTCAACATTTATAATATTTTTCATAGTAAACCATTTCTATCTTAATTTTATAGAAATTCAGGTTGCTTTTGAGTTTGTAAAAATTTTGTCATTGTTTCTTAGTGTGAACTTTTCCGTAGGGAGGTTTTTGGAATAAGTTGTAATTGGCGTTTTCATTGTCGAAATGTTCATCTTTGAAATTAGAAAATTTTCCCCTATACCCATTATTATATAAAATTATGATTATATTCCGCAACTACTGAATTACCGTTTGAAAACAAATTATAATATTTTTACGCTCTATTGCGATGATATTACGGCCACGGTTTAATAACTGATTGTTCCGAGATACCTTGGCTTCTATATATAATTATCCTGAAACTCCAAATTTAATTTATTCCATACGTATTCAATGAATAAATGCGAATAGCTGGTTAAAATTAAACTTTGATTTCAATACGTTTAACTTACATTGGAATCATAGCAAAAACTAAATGAATACCTAAGATAATTCATTGGCCGGCGAAACGAAAACAGAACTCATTAAATTTTACATGATCGAAGCAAATTTGACGTATTATTTTTCGTTAAACAGGCGTTAGGCAACATTCCGCTGATTTATAAAAAAAAATGATGAATCCAATGAATTTTCTAGAAACTTTTAAAGTGGATCTTAAATAACGATTTTTAAAGAAAACAAAAATTAAAGCAGATTAAAGAACAGTACAACTTGATTTCAGATGTGGAAGACGGAAAATTGAATACGGTCTTTATATATTTAAAAAAAAAAAAAACGAATTGTTCTTTTCGTTGATAGTGATAAAAAAACAAACTTTAGCATTGGTATTTTCATACCCAATGATTGTTCAGATAAATAAAAAGTAAACAACAAAAAATGTAATTAAAATCAAATTATAGGATCTCCTGTTAAATTATGCAAAATATATATTTATGTATGGAATAATAATATTTTGAACAATTCTGTCAACGTTATTAACCAAAAAATAGATATAGACATATATAAGGAACCTATACAAACAAACACATTAATAGCCATAGATTCATTCCACCTAAAATTGCATAAATTAACCAATTTAAGTAGTCTTTATCAATAGAACGAAAACAATTTTAACAGATAGTGATAAATTAAATAAAGAAAACAATATAATTAAACAAATAGCAATCAATAATAAATGCAACCCTGCTATCGTTTTAAAAAAAGTGAAAAAATCTTACAACAAAAATACAGAAGTAGATAAAAATAATTATTTAGGTTCAATAAATTATATAGGAAATCACATCGGTAAAATAATATAAATATTTAACAAACAGAAAATAGACCTAGCAATAAGGAATAAAATAATACATTATTGAAATCAGTCAATTACAACAAAATAAAAGATAGTAAAAAATTAAGAAATATATAAATTGCAAAGCGAAAAAAGAATACATAGGAGAAATAGTGAATTCATACATGAATTAATCAAATCCATTGTCCAGTGGTGACATCATGTGACATTGATGATTTATTTCGTCCCCTGCTAGTAAGTCCAGTTAGAGCCTTCACTCGATCTGACCATCATATTGGACATCTTCCTTTAGGACGATTTTGCCCTGTACAAAATTTTCTGCTTCGAGTTATCATTTCTTGTTGCATGCCCAAAATATCGTATTTTTATTGATTTGTTAGTAGCATCATCTCTATTTTTAATTGCTTTTAAACCTATCTGTTCGTTTTATGGGTACTCCATGGTACCCAAAGAATTTTTCTGTAGACTCACATCTCAAAGGTATTTATCCGTTTCTCATTTGTTCTTTTAATCACCTAAGTTTTGGATGCATAGGTTGCGATTGAGAAAATCAAAACTTTGATCATCCTCCTGCGCATTTATAACCAAAGTAACCCGAGGTAATTAAATTCATTTATTATGTCATATCCTGCAAATTCGGTAGTATCTGGCTTGCATAATTTTGACCCTGTTTATTATCATCACTTTGGACTTACCCTGATTCACGTACCATATTTTTATCCACATTCTTTAGTTTATTGATGAGCTCTATTACCTCTTTTTTGTCAAATAGCACGATATCATGAGCACAGCGTAAGTTTTTAACCCTATGCTCTTCTATTGCTATTCCTTCTTTCCAGTCGTCCAGGACTTTGCGTATTGTATTATGTATTCAGTGTACACATTGAACAGGATAGGGGATAAATGTATCCTTGTCTAACCCTTTGTTCTTTTTTTTTCTTTATTTTTATTTATGTCCACTTGAAAATAGTTTAATAACTGAAAAGCTTTGTGGTCTTTTAATATAAAAATTTAGTGATTTTCAACTATTTTTTTGTTGTCTATTTTTTGAAAATCACTACATTCACACTAATTAAAATTTTCAACTTGTTAAGTTTTCATATTAATGATATAAAATAATTTTTTCAATTTATTAATATAATATATAAGGTCACTTTTATTAATAATAAAATGTAGATCCTTTCAAATTTTCCACACATCTATTGTACTATATTTTTACAATTTAGGTTTATGTTCTCTTTTTTGTAAGATAACGTTTCACATCATGTAACAAAATATTTTTTCACGGT
Source organism: Coronaproctus castanopsis (assembly GCA_032883995.1). Taxonomy (NCBI): domain Eukaryota; kingdom Metazoa; phylum Arthropoda; class Insecta; order Hemiptera; family Monophlebidae; genus Coronaproctus; species Coronaproctus castanopsis. Next base: position 299,150,860 of record CM065052.1, read on the forward strand.
AGTCACACAGATTTATCATGATAAATATCAACAATTTTCTGCGAATATTCTACACATCCAAACCATCAACATTGTTAGACAATTTGGTTCGAAGATAAAAATGAATATTATGGAATGTACTTACGAACTATGCGATTACAAAATGATCTAATTGACGCCGCGCAGATAAAGACTTTATTGTTAAACCATAATTCAAAAAGGGCAGGCTGTTTACATCATTCGTGGTACACATGTTTAATTGAACTCATATGCTTTTTTTTTGGGAGGGGAGTAAAAAAACATGTTTTGTTCGCACTAATTTTTATCAGTCATGTCGCGGCTAATATAATCATATGAATTAGTAAATTTCATGCTTAAATTTTCTTGTTCGCAAAGGCTATCTCGTTATACTATTAATTACTATATTATCTTCTACGGTTGAAAAATGTTTAATTGTAATTAATATATTTACTGTCGTGAATGTTACTTGTAAAATAATCAAAAAATTAATTGAAACTATTCATAATGTTCATACTATGTTATATATACTTTAATTTTTAATGTAAAAATTATGTTAATCATCTTTGTTTATCACAAATTTGTTATTTAAATATAGAAAATTAGAAAACTCTTGGATGTTGAATGCTTTGAGTTTAATGTTTGTAATAAACGTTTAGAAAAACGAAATAAGAATAATTATATGCAACGCATTAAAGTAAACAAAAAACTCCAGTCAAACGGTTTTTCAATGACGATTTGTAGTAAACCGAAAGTACATTAAAACGAATTTCAGTGACTCGTTTAAAAATTCAAACGATAACAAATTTGGTCACAACGAACAGGATATGTAAGGTATAATAAACGGAATCGAAAAAGATTGTAAATTCTCTCTTACACGATCATAGAATATTCAAAACAAAGCATAATTATATTCGATTAATTCTTCAAGCATTTCATGAATCTAAAATAGATAACTAGAAAAATCAAAAATGCTGAATTCGAACAATCGCCAACTGTTTTCTGGGAACTTTCCACTTATCAACAGCAAATAAAAAATGTTTGAGCTAGACTCCTAATGACATTTCAAATGTATCTTTGAGACGTATTTTAGAGGGAAAAAAATCTTCATACGAAACAACCATCCTATAACCAGAGCGGAATAACTATAAAAGTCGTTTAAACGAGTTTTTAATTGTTCGTAGATTTATATTTTAAAATTTTATACGCCCGTATTCGGGAGTTATGCTTTGTTTTGATCGAATTAAATTTAAATCCCATATGTGTTATGATAGTGATTTCGACATAATTCGTGATTCACATTCGAATGTATAAGTTGTAATTATTCGTGGTTTTCTTAAATGAATGGAAACAATCTATGTATCACGATTCTCCCTATAATATAAATAAGGATCTATTTTTTAAACTTAACGAAATGGTTAAATCTACTAGATTGATCGCAATTTCGTCTAGATGAGAACGCGACTTTTTATTTGAATAAATATAAATATGTAAAAAGAAGCGTTTACGGTGATAAAAACAGACTGTGTATTCTATTTACCGCGCAATGGACTACCGGATGATAACCACGGTTGATTTATTATCGCGCATATAAATGATCGTGCGTGTGTACTACATGTGAGTTAGAGTTAAATTTCATTTTTTTTTAAATAAATTTTTAATTTTATACCTTATATTAGTCCTATAATTTGTCAATAGTTAACCTTATAATTAGATTTACCAAATATTTTTATTGTAATCATAATAAAAGATTATAACAACTCTTCGATTTTTAAAAAATTGCTGACTTGAATTTTTCTTTCAATCGAAATCACTACTGCTAAAAAAGTTAGTGGCACACTGATCAATAACTTTCTTTTCATTAGTAGACATGACTATTTTTAATTTATGGCGAAAACAAAATATTTGCAAATTTAAAAACTTGTAATAGAATTTAAGAAACTAAACTGTGGTATTTGGTAGTTTTGAACGATGGAATTGCAATATTTACTTTTTTTCCCTTATGTTAGTAATTATAATAAAATGTATCACGCGTCTCAACGCTAATGAATTTAGTTTTTTTTTTTTTTTTTTTTTTTTAGTAAATTATATTTTAAAGTAAGACTCACTATTTATGAGCGAAATGTTGATTAAAAGCCTAGGGTTTTTAATATAAATAATATGACTTGGTTCACAACGTATCTCACCCATTATACATTATTTTAGATGGATGATAAATATACATCTGTTACGTACATAAGAAAAGTATAAGGTATACGATTAATTTGAAAAGTACAACAAAATTTCATATATAGTTCCACTATTGCATACATGTGAAACAAATAAACCCTAAAAGATCTATGTATAGGTAGTTAATTTTCGGTTATCATATGGAAATTTTACATTTATATAATTACATTAATTTACATAAGAAAATAACCTTTTTCTCCGAAATTCAGCTTTTGATAATAGACGGTCATTGTTTAAAGTTTTGCTACATTTAACAAGGAAATCTATTTGTCATAATTAAAGAAAGAATTGTTTCACGAGTCATATTACAATCTCTAAATGAATGTACCCATATGCATAACGGCTAGTTACACCTGATTTGATGCATACAATTTCTACCGAATGTCTACAAAAATATAATAATTATAAATTCAAATAAAATGTAAAAGGTTGAAACAAAATTTATATACAAATAATTTAAAATAATAATAACACAATGGATATACATACAACCCAATAAATGAGCCAATATTTTATAAATAATAATAATAAAATCGTATTATAAAAAAAAAAAGATTGGTGTTACATATTCATATAACTGGAATGACATTTTTAAACAGATCATTGATTATTCGATAAAATGAACGTACACATCACTAAATTTTTGTTAACGTAATTTTTAACATACTTATGCTCTATATTGATAAAACAAAAGCTTCATATGTTAGACTAATATTATCTATATAAATTAATATTTTAGGCTTATCCGTACATTTGGTACAGCCTGATTTTGATTAAAAAATTAACTCAACACACTAATAAAATTGTGTAAATGTACTGAAATTATTAATTTTAATAAAGAATAAAATTTACGAAATACTGTTTTCAGTCTTTGAATACACTGTTAATATGTATTCATATTTCTTATGAATGTTTAGATTTATATATGGCAAGCGTAAAATATAATATCTACGTGCATCATAAACTAACAAAAATTTAACGAGGGTAATAATACCATTCCAAAAGAAAGGAATACTTTTAAATAAATACCTTAAAGAATAAACATAATAAATGCCTATTTAACATAGTCATATTGTTTAACTCTATCTGGAATACTAGCTTCTTCAATGGGGAGAATTTTATGCAACTCAGTTAAACTACTAACATAATGTATTTTGCGACTAAATTTTGAGCTAATAAAAGGTTTTATCATTAACAACAACGTTTTAAGCCAAAATGTAGGATGAACTAAATAAAGAGCCTTCAAATTCTTCTTTAATTTACGATCGATCATATTGTAACATTTTTTTAGCCACGAAAATGTTGGTATACACTCTTTCGCGGTCCCACCATGTAAATAAACCAACACGTAGTCGTCAGTAACTAATTGATTTAACGTGAATAAAACATATAAGAATAGATTATCCATTACGTAACTGTAATCAACACGACTCTTGTGTGGCAAATAACATGCGCTAAACGTAATGATGGCATTATAAGATCCAGTCGTTAAATAACCGCCATGAGATAGTACACGTTTGTACGGTTCTATTACTTTCATATCTATCTTTTTCTTTACTCCGTTAACTGTGTATATTTTCCAGTTTTTAGATTCGGTTCTTTCTTCTTTTAAAGTTAATTCGGGAATTTTTTCAGTCGCATTGGGCTGATCGTTTAGACACACATCATCGTGCGAATCAGACTCCATTACAAATACTTTATCATCCTCACTGAGAGGACTGTCAGAACTAGATATTTCTTCCGGACTAATTTTTAATAACCGACGTTTACCTGTATTTAACGCAAGAGAAGTTGGTCTCTCACGAATTAAAGCTACTTCACGACAATCTCGCGAGACGACAGCTTCATATTTAGAATGATCTTCATCGCTGCTATCAAGATCGGTATTACATACATTTAACTCCAAAGCAGCTGCTGTTCCCGACTGATGTATATTTTCAATGACATTATTTTCTTCACAAGGGTAAAATTTATTACTGTTACAGCAGTCATTACTCATGAACGTATCACCACTCTTTGTAGTATTCGTTAAATCAGAGTTGTGTGTTATAAATGATTCATTATTGATTTCTGTAACAAATTTATTTTTCATCTCAGAATCCATAACGCACTGAAAATTTCTAGGCAATAACCAATAAAAATAAAATAATCTCACAACAAAACGTATATCGTGAAACGATAACTATCAGTACTTACTATATGTCGGTAAATTCGTTTTCAATAACGCACAATAAAATAAAAATATTACACATAACCTCAACAATTTAGTAAACTTCACAAACTAGATTTTCTGTTGTTGTGAATAAACATTAAGAAATTTTATTATTTTAATCACAGGTTATCACACTCCCATCAAAAAACATCAGAAAAGAAACATGTTTTCACAATATCAAAATATAGTTATAAATGCATTAATCATTTGAATTTAAAAACTAATAATACGTTCGATACATTATCTTTAATTTTTACTCTTTATAGGCATTATTTTAATACTATAAATTATATTTAAAAAACTATATATAATTTATTAATCATTGTGACACTGTCACTTTCAAATTACAGAGTAACAAAATCACAATTTACCACTGACTTTAGGCAAAATGGTAACATCGGTTCTTTCCGCGTGATAGTTTTATTTATGTATAATCTATTCTCAGCTTAATCATAATCGTAGTGCAGTGATAGTGACATTTATGTTTTTGTGAATATATTCAAGTGCGTAGTTTTGTTCGCTTACTAATTGTTAATTTTAATTTATTTCCTATTAGGCTGTCATCTACTATTTAATTTTTATAGTTTATATTTATTTGGCGCATTTTCCTTCATATTTTATTTCTATGTTAAATTTTTAGTTCTGTGGTCACTTTATATATTTAAATGGCGAAAAAAACTTACGATTTATTGTTTAAGCTGCTACTTATAGGCGATTCTGGAGTCGGTAAAACTTGTGTGCTATTCCGTTTTTCCGATGATGCATTTACAACCACGTTCATATCAACTATAGGTAATATCTAATTTAGATTTGAATGCGAATTTAATTGTATATTGCGAAGTAATTCCTAACTTACTACTTTGGTTCTCATGAAACATTTAATTTATAGTAGCAATTGGATTACAATTGCCATATTTAATTAAATAGATTATACACATTCAGGTAGATTTCAAAATAATAAAACAAAGTTTGGTTTTCGTTTTTTTTTACAGTCGGATATGATTTGTTCGAATTTTATGTTGTATAAAGTATAATTATTGTTTGCATTTGATGTAAATAGTAATTTTTCTTAGATTCATAATGCTGTTTATGTGAAAGATGGGATATTTTATTTTATTTTATTTGTTACAGGTATTGATTTTAAAATTAAAACAGTTGAACTAAGGGGTAAAAAAATCAAGTTGCAAATATGGTTAGTTTTGTTTTTATTTTCATATTCATTTTGAATCTATTGTTTTGTACATAGCTCTCACACATTGATATATATATATATATATATGTATGTATATATGTATATTCTTGGTGCTGTAGGGACACTGCTGGTCAGGAACGTTTCCATACTATTACAACATCATATTACAGAGGTGCAATGGGTATTATGTTAATTTATGATATCACGAATGAGAAAAGTTTTGAAAATATAGTAAAATGGCTTCGAAATATTGATGAGGTATGTAGTTATTCCAGTGTTATTCTATTTATTGTTAAATGATTTTAAATAAACACGTCGTGGTTGTTGTATATTAGGTCCAGCCAATATACTTTTTTTTTAAATATTTGTATTATTAATTTCGTATTACTTAAAATCCGTCCGTATATCTATGTATACAATCATTTCTGTTATAATGTTTATGCTATTGTTCAACGGTATTATTTTTATAATCTCACGTTTACTTCGGGCGTTAGTGAGTGTTATTTAACTGATCCTTTATTTAATTCTACTCGTAATTTTCTATATGTTCATTTACCGATTTAACTCTCTCTCTCTCTATATATATATATATATATATGTGTGTAATTATATAACTGCTTATAAAAATTTACCAATTACATTAATCGTAGCCTTTGTTGTCCTCTATATCCATGAAATAAATAAAGCTCGAAATAGTATTATGCACATTTATGATTTTACTATTATTATCCTTTACGATATCAAAGCATACAAATTATACATATTACTTACCTGCAAAATATCTAGTTGGTGAAATTTCATATTTTGTACATATAATTCATTTGTTTTTATATAGTAGATTTCGGTCAATTTAAATTATTGAAAATTACATACAACCAAAATAAAGCAATTATGAATAATGTAATATGAAAATTAAACTATTAAATATAGAATGAATTTTGATAATGAATGGTTAAGATCCCTATTATTTTAATAATATTTTCTTACCGGATTATAAAAATAAAAACTCTTGTTTATTTTGAACGTCTAAATTGTACACAAAACTACGTTCTACATATCAATGTTGTATAGGATGAAATTAAATGTTAAAGGAATAAATTATTCATTTGAAATTGAATAAGGAAATGTGGATCCACTTACGTAACTGTGTGGATGTCATATATACATGTTGCAAATATATAAATTGTGAATCCATACTCGTCCTCTATAGATTCGTCCGTTATACGAACCTAGGATGGCATATCGCGCTGTCTGTTAATATTATAGACTGTTATACTCACCTCGATTAAATAAAGGTATAAAAATTTGTTGAGCATTCTATCAACTAAATGACTTGTATTTTTTATACTTATACATTTATGAAATATTTTATTATATTTTAATTTACTCCTCTTATATTAGTTTATTATTTTTATTAATTACATTATATTTTATATATATATATATATTGTATATATCTTCGTTTTCATCTAGAAGGTCGGGGGTCCACAGTTAAAATATTGTTCATCCCCGGCTGATCGGAAAAATTCTTCTGAGGAATAGTTAAACCAACTTCTAAGATTGTCTAACCATGAAAGTTGTGTTCTTTCCTTCGATCTCTTGCCAACAATTTTCACCTTAGTGTCTCATTATGTATCCTAAATACTGCAACTTTTGTTTTTTGATGGTTCACATGACTTCAAGATTTTTTCAAAAGAATTTCTATGTTGCATTTTTTCCACAATCTTGTTTAGAATACGCTGAAGTTCCTTTTCTTTATCTGTTATTATTGGCCGGTTATCCACATATCGAAGGTTGTTCAGGATATCACCATTTATTTTCAAGTTCTCATTGTTTTCTTCCAGTGCCTTGTTGAATATAGTTTGCGCATATATATTAAACAGAAGAGACTACTTCTTCTGATACAGTATTATCTACACGGACTTCGGCTATTTGATCCCATTATAAACGACTAATTATCCGGTGATCATTTGTGTCTATCGGTACGTCCCTGAATATTTCCATCAGTTTATCATAGTTTACACTATCAAACGCCTTATGGTAATCAATAGCAATATACATTTTAGATAGCGCTTAACATTTGCGTAAATTAGTTACATGAAGGACACTTTTAAAGTTGTGTATATAACAAGATAATTGTGATGTAATTGTAGGTAATTTTATTCATTCCGTGTATGATGTAATTGAAAGAAGTAAATCTTTAGCAATTTTATAAGTTTGTTTTAACACAGTCACAATAGTTTATCGCATTAAAAATTTGTCATTATTTATTATTTTAAATAAATGTTCGCATCTATATATGTAGATTTGAAAAATTGCTTTTACAGCACGCGAACGAAGATGTAGAAAAAATGATACTGGGAAATAAATGTGATATGGAAGATAAGAGAGCTGTAAGTAGGGAACAAGGAGAATCAGTAAGTATTAATAAATCTTGAATATTTTCTACTTAATATGATTTCTTAATATTATTGCGCATGTGTTTAAAGTAATGTGTACGTTTTTATGACTAAATATATTTTTTTTTTAATCTTTATATTTTCATATCTATTTTATCAGGACCGCAACACTATTACATGTGCTCATTAGTTTTCATTTATAAAAGGCACTTTTAATATTTACTTTTGTTTCTTTTAATTGCGACAGTCGTCTTTTTTGACAACATATTGACAGTGCAAAAATGTTTCTAATAATAATTATGGTATTTTACATTTTCGTTTACTTTTTCACTTTTACTAATATTTCACTTATCATTGAAATAATTGCACCATAGCAGCAATTACAATGTTTGAAAATATTTTAAACTACGTGATAACACTAGTTGCTTATGAAAGTGGTGGGTACATATTTTTTTTTCTATAATGGTCTACTGCTGAAATTTCTTCAATTTTTGTTTCAAGATACATTTGGCTGTTTCTCCTAGTGCGTGATCTATTTTCATTCGTAGATTCTGCGGTATTTGTGATTACTTTTGTTAGGTAAGTTCAGTATATTTAATGCAGTTAATATCATTTGAAGCTCTTTTATCCTAGTGTTTCTTAGTCCTATATCATCAGCGAAGCTTATGGTATAAATACCCTTCATCAATATACATTTCTATAGAACCTCAGTTGAATTTCCTGAATATACTTTCCAATGTAGCAATGTGCAATTTTAGTCGTATACTTTTCTCCATTAGTATATTTTAATATTATTCTATAAGTTAATCCGCATCATCGCAGACTAGCAGATGTTCTTGATCAGTTGTATATACTGTCGGTTAATTCCATAACTACGTAACGACTATATTATAGCCCATATCTCCACTGAATCGATGGGTTTTTTCGAAATCTATAAATTCCATACAGAGTTATTATATTACATTCCTCGCACTTTTGTATCAGCGCTCTGATTGTTAGCGGACGATTTTCATGCTCTTTCAGATTTAAAACTAGCTCATTCTCTTAGTTGATAATAATTATTCTACTGTGACAGTCTGTCCGACATTATTCGAGTGCAGAAGTGAATTGGCCTGTAGTTTCTTAGATTTGCATGGCTTCTTTCTTATATGTTGAAAATTATTTTCGCTTCCGTTCAATCTTATGAAAGTTTTTATCTGGCATTTATTAAATAAATCACTTATCGTATTTACTTCATTGTTTAATTATTTCGGCTAATATACCATCTGAATTGGATTCTTTGTTGGTTTTCAAAGATCGAAGTGCATTATAAACGTCTATTTAGTTACTTGTGGGATGCTTTCCGTTCTTTTACTTTTATATTGATCTTAGTTATTAGCTAGTTTTTGACTACACCATTTATATTTATGCCAGACGGTGATTAGGCCCAAGTCACATCTGATTGCCTATTATAGCATTACCTATTTCTTCTTGTCGAAAGTTGAAAAAAATATACTAATCTCCCGTGCTCCCTAACAAATTAGAAAATACATTTTACCCTATACTGTTTGGTTTGGTATTATTTCACGGCTTTTATTAGCATTAAATTTATTTTTATTATTATATATTCTGTTGATTTTAATTTATATTTATGTCCTTTCACTTACTTTTTGAACTTTTAGTATGGTTCACAAAAGTTCTTATTGTTGTAAGAGTGAGTGTGCACGCATCCTGAATTTTCTGTCAGGTTTTGTTCTTCTAGTTGAAATAATCTAGTTTTAAAACGCCGGATACCGCCTATTCTCTCCGAAATTAGATTAATCGGCCCAACCGAGGCACATTGTTAGGCGTGATGTGTTGATAGTCTGTAGTTGTTATACATCGAAATGTTCAAACGGTATTTGCTACGAGCAACACTTTCGTCGAGTGAATATCCTCTGTTTTTCTATCATGGATGTATAAGCTTCAGTTTAGCTTTCCAAATCAACGTTAAGCATCAGTGAAGAGAAATTAGATTCTGATCAGTTTATTTAATATGTAAAAGTACATGGTAGGCATCAAAATTTAAGTTGTGCTTCCAGTCTGATACATTTAGCGTATATGAAATAGAAGTATAATATATATATATATATATATATATATATATATATATATATGCGTGTATGTATATGTTATAGTGCCTAATTAAAAAAAAATTAAATGTGTATGTATATATATATCTGTGCATGAGCATGAGTGTGAGCGCAGTATTCAAATTTTTAAAATTACATATATCTTTAATTTTATATCTCGGTTGTTAGTAAAGTTAGAAAGTATTACAATATATACACCCCTTTTATATTTTAATTTACAGCCACATTAGTACAAGCGAAGACAATTCTTTTAAAAGAAATTAACAAGTTTTCAGTTCTTCACAATGTTATGCACGTTATACGAAACGGAACGTATTTATGTTTCTAATTACTAAACCAGATTTAACATTACATTACATCATGTTCGGCGGCGGTACATGTAGTATTCTGTGTTTTCTTCAAATTATGATTGAATTAGTCGTCGGGGGTAGCCTAGTGGCTAGAGTACGAAGTGACAACAAAGCGATTGTAAGTTCTCCCGGATGTGTGTGTTTCTATCTACGCTAACGCCGTATTATGATTGCCTTGTACGCTACTTACACTGTACAACAAAATATGTATAGGTAAGAAGTCGCCTACCTCCGATACGGAGACGGCACAAATTATTGAAATGTGTGATGAAAAAAATTATTTATTTATTGTAGGCGTTAGTTGGTGAGCTACTCGTTCGTATTAAAGAAACTAAGCTGCACACCACTCAAGTAAAATAGAACATTTGTTTGACGCATTGCTATTACAGAATGCATGTTTATTAATGGTTGGACAGAGATTATTTTTTATAAATTTGATGCAATATATTATTGTACACGCTAGAATAATTTTTTATATTCTTGTATGTTCCGCAACACTTACAAATGTTTCGTACACTTAGGTGATATATATATATATATATATAAAATATTGTATAATACAGTTATATAAATTTTCGGTAACTCGTTTTTACCTGCATGTTACAACATGCATTATTACGAGCATATATAGAAAAAAAAATACTTTTTAGTTTATATTTTTATTGTATATACACGCAATGAATTTTATATATTATTTATGCTAATTTTTAATGAATAACTTAAAACATCCGGATAAGTTACCTCAATATTTTTTATTGCAAATTTAACGATTTTTTAAAATGGAAAATGAGTTGTAATCCGTTTTCAAATAAGATAAGTTTTTGATGGTTGGTGTGGAGAGTTGTAAAATCTCACTCAAACTTCTAGGTTGTCTAAATAATCGATAGATAGTGTTACGCTTCAATTTCAATTTGATACTGTAATTTATCGGTACAACATGAGAAAACAACGTTTGTGTTTAGTTATTACGTATCACTATTTTGATTTTCTTATCATTTTATTTTGTATTATTTTATATATTATTAGGATATAGTGTACATCGAATAGCGCTTAATTATTCATTATTATAGGTAGAAATAAAAATATTGCGATTAATACATCTAAGACAGTAACAGTGCGGCGAGTAAATAAATTAGGAATATGACTCAATGGTGATAAATCCTTGTGAAATATACGATGTGTTAATGATAAATGATAAGTTAATTATAAATTATATATATTTATAATCTATTTTGTAATTTAATTTGGTTAAGTCTTTCGAGGCGTTTTAAATAGATACAGTTGTGCGGTAAATTAACGGCTAGCGGATTAACATGTTGAAGTCTCCCTATATATTTTCCATTAAAAACGTCTTATTGTTTGTTTTATCGTCGGTACATGTAGATCACAATGTACATTATCGTTACATATATACCAGGGTGCAAATACAATATTTCGTAACACATTGTTTCGAAATCGCTGAATGATACTCATTGTTGAATTACATGCAGTGTCCACATTTCTTTAATAATACGTTATAGAGTAAGAGGTTTTTTTTTGTAATGAGAGATTGGAGTGTTTTCCGCTGTTAGTTCATTGATCGAAGTTTTAACTGAAGTTGCTTTCGTTTCGAGACAACGTGATCTTTCCATGTGAGTCGTTGGTCCGAGTGTGATACTAGATATTTTATTTTTCGTGAATTTACTATTATTTAACCATTCATCGTGACGGACGAATTGTCAGCTTGTTCGAAGTAAACAAATACGTTATTATTCGATTTGTATTCATTGACTTTAATTTTACACATATCAAACCATTATTCTAAATGTGTTAAGTGATCCTACAATCGATCTGTCGCTATCTTTAAATCGCGATTAACAGAGAATAAAATACGAAATTAAAAACCTTATTTTGGTTTGCTCCTCCTTGCAAATTTTTAATTATATTAATTCATTATTAATTATTTTAAATAATTTAGTTTATCATTAATGTAACATATAACTTATGTATGTATTGACGTTTAATACTTTGCGTTCGCGCATCGGTGTCTTTTCTACATTGTTCGTCAAGACCATTTTTAAATAATAAATTATTATTAGTGCCTTTTTCTCTGATTATATCTAGATAACATGTTTTTTTTTTCTCGTTTTAAGTTCGAAGATCTATTGCGTATTTCTTCAATTTTTTGTTTTTTAATTTTAAGAATTTTATAAAGTAAAATTCTGATTATGTTATTACGTTTCTGTCGATATTTAATACGTATTTATTAATTTTACGCATCATCGCAGATCGCTCGTGAACATGGAATCCGTTTCCTAGAAACATCCGCCAAGTTAAACATCAATATTAATCAAGCGTTTTTCGAATTAGCCTCTTCTATATTAGATAAAACTGCCGGTAAAGAAAACGCGGAAGCGCCCGATAAAGTGACGATCGATAAACGCAATGAAAGATCTAACAATCGATGCTGCTAATTACGACAATATCTCGTTCCGTTTCAAAAAAAAAACAAAAAACTTAATAACATCGTGTATCTAATACTCATTATTCGTAATAAAAAGCAGCTTTTTTTTCTATGTTTCCTTCTTCGTGTTGTTGGAATATTTACCGCATGCCTACTATCTCTGCACACGTGTTGGGGGATATACTTATCTCGGTATATTTGTATTAGATTATTGAATTAACAAAAAAAAAAAAAAAAAAAAAAAAAAGTTATACACGTTAACGTTATATTTGAACGTCTTCTCGTATATTACGCTTAATGATAAATCACTTTTAAATTATTAATAAATTCGATGATCGTGTCGAATTGCGTTATACGGCAGCTATTCGCGTGTTTTGCGCACAAAGAGAAAAATTTTAACGTTGTTTTTGTCGATTAATTAGCAGTGTAATAAATTCGATGACAGAATTTTTTTATTATTATTAAAATATTTACAATACAATTTTAATCGTACAGATTAAATAAGTATCCTTATTTACATAGTGCTCATTACATATATTCTAAATGCGAACGTGGTAGATCCTGTAGCTCAATAGCTACAGTCACAAATTATAAATTTTAATTATGTGCGTGCGGATGTCGACGTTTTAATCGTCTGATATCATCGTTGGTATCCAATAGCTTAACAGCCTCAGCATTTATATGTTGCTGCAGACGCGATTCGTGATTATTTGCGAAATCCTTAACAACTTCCTGAACGAAGGATACGCCAAGATCTCTATCGATATAATCGTTGCGAGAATAGCGATATGCGTCAACTATAGCTCGCAATATCACGCTTTGTCTAGCCTGCATTTTGTTAATATTTTTGATTTGCCGGCACATGCCCATAATTGAATACCATACGTTCGTATTGGTTTAATAATTTGTTGGTATAATAGTCGCTTATGGACGGTGTTGAGCTTTAAGTTGCGTCCACTAAGCCAGTATAATTCTTTTGTCTCGATCTTCATCTGCTTGATTTTAATCCTAACATGCGCTTCCCATGTCAGTCGGAATGAGCTGGTTGGCTGCGAATTGGTATGACGATATGTAAACCATATTCATCAAGCTCTGATAGGAAATGTGAGATAGATAATTTTATTTCATTTCGTGATAAAATGTACTGCCTCTTTTTTATACCAATATCGTAATTATATATATTCTTTCATCGGGTGAGCATTTTGGTTTTTAATGAATTTTAAGAATCGCACAGTGGCGGCTCGTGGTTAAAAAATCTAGCGGTTACAATTAACCCCTTTCTAAACGTACACAAGATTTTTTTTTTTTTGTTTCACACAACATCCCGAAGTAACGTTAATAATGTCAAAGTCAACAAAGTATAATACAAATACAAGAACTATTTAAAACTGTAATCAGAAAAACTAAATCTTACGAAATTGGATTATCGATCCTAAGATAAAAAAATTGTAATATTAAACCGAAACATATTAAAAATTTATTTCTGTATGAATAGGTACTAAATGTATATAATTAGAAAGGTATACAAATTTTTAAAATACTAAAACGAAACAAAACTTTGTTTATAATAGTTAAGCATTCGTACTTTTTCACAATTTACACAAAACAATGCTCTGAAAATGAAATGATCAATTGCCATATAAATAATAAAGCTTCAGTAAGGAAAAAATTCTACGTATATTAACATAGGTCAGCAATGATCGGAACAACAAACTGAAGAAAGGAACAATTCACACGCGGAAATGTACACAGAGACACCGGTAGAACTTCGAAGAAGAAAAAACTAATCTCGGAAAGTGAGTAGTATGACCAAGCAACCACGTCAAGTGTGTGTGTATGTAGATCAAGGACTTTGCAAAACATGTCCATATAACGCTGTATACGGCTTTCCGATGCCTTCTTCGGGTTGCATCGAGCGTGCCTAACCGTTGTAACTAGGCACTTCAAAACATTTTTTAAAGATTTTTAACTTTTTATAATATATCCCGCGAAAAAATATATAATTAAAATTTACTTATTTTGTTTAATCTCTATAAAATAATTCATCAAATTTTACACTGTTGTGGATATTTCTGGTGGTTGTGCAACCATGCAATCTTTATGTACGAGCCGCCACTGGAATCACGAGAGACTGTCTGCATTGATTTTGTTACTGTTAAATAATTTGTGAACTACCGTTTATTTATATTTAAAAATGTTTACCAATACAAAATACACACTATGTTATTTAGTTAAATTTACATTAGTATAAAATTATTTAAAGCGAATTTGTTGAAAAATCTCGTTATAATCATGTATGTAGTTAGATAAACATTTTGTTTTAAATATATATATATATATATTTATCTCATTACGTTATAAATTACTATCAATGGTGGAAATGTTTTAATTTTTATTTCTGAATCTGTACCAACGTATATTTGAAAATACGATATTCGGTTTAGTTTATATACGATTACAAATATTTTGCATGGCATAATTTTACGTAATCATACGATGATAATGAATGTCAATTCAATATTTGGTAAATTAAGTATTAAGAATTTTACGGAATTTAACCCCGGTTTACATGAAATAAGACTATGTTTCCTTAAACAGTAATGATATTTTAAAAATATTTCAACTTTTTCATCGGATACGATAAATTGATCAACGATCTTTTTAATTTTTTCATAAAACCTTTTTTAACTTTATTGCGCACGCACATACTTTATATATATACATGACATGTGTATATGTGTATTTCGCTGGATATATTGACGATATTATGACGCACATTTACTAAAAAGTGCATCTGTAACTTTTCATTTATGTTAAAGCGTATAGAGTAATATTTTATGTACGCACGTTTATTGAATTTTTGTGTTTAAATTCGCGATAACTTTGGTGAGCGTGTTTGTTAATTATACACGCATGCCTTTATACGCATATATATGTGTTTGTGCGTGCGCATTATTTATCATTTTGTTACCCGTGCCGTAATAGATTGTTTTCCATACTTTTTAAAATCACATCGGTCATCTGACATTACGGCTAGAAATGAACGAATCGTGAAATCCTATATAAACTATATATAAATAAACAAGAAAAAAAGTAATTAAAATCACTAAATTTTTATATATAAAGTCATTATCAAGTGAACATAAAAAACTAAAATGTACAACATTTATAAAAGATATAAATGAAAAAAATATAAAATGTAAGAAAATACATAATGTAGACGTACAATATTGCAAAAAATAGCCAAGAAAAAAAAAAACTTATTCGATTATAAACTGACGGTGAAGCAATCCACAAATTATCCAGATAAAATTTATACGTAAACAATTACATTAGTCGGGAAAGTCAAAACTTTCTGCTTAATTAATTTAACTATATTTTGCTATTTATTTTTAAAAATTATTACATTCCACACTATTCAACTTAATGTTGATGATTGGAGAGTAGTGATTTTATGAATTAACCAAATAAAAACAAACTTATATAAAAATTATTTTATTAACGTAAAGTTTTTCGACAAACACTTCATTTTCAAGTATATACTAAAACGTTGCGAATTTTTTGTATATGCTTGTAAATTACGTGATTGTCGAAAAGCGTTGCGTTAATAAAAGAATTTTTATTAACTTTGTTTTTATTTTGTTTATTCAACTTAAACTATACATATATTGTCAGTTTTAAATGGTTCCGTTTACTTAAACTGTTAAAATTGAAGATACTACTCTCTCGTGTAAATCGAAATAAATGTTTTTTACCTTTTAAAAAAAGTTAATACTAAAATCATACTCTACTAGCGATGTGTATTCTGTAACACGTTATTCGTTAAAAAGAAGAAAAAAAAAACCGAGGAACAACGTACATAGTTTAAAAATCGGCCATTGTAATCTCTCTAAGTATGTCCCTGTTTATTTTTTTAACGTCGTACACTTTCGCGTTGACTCAAGTTTCGTCATTTCTAGTCTGTTATTATAATTCAATCCTAAATTGCGATTGATAATCGCATGATTTCCGATCTATCGGTAGTTTTTTTTCAACTAAATTTACTTGATTTATTTTCGAATATTTACGCGCGCTATTTTATTACGAGCAAACTATGAAAAATTTATTTACGCAAAAAATATCTATATAAAATGTTTTATTCAAACGACGAAGTAATGTAATTTCAGTTAGTGATACGGAATTTTATCAGTTTATATATTTTTATTTGCCGATGAATATACGGAAGTAACAACATATATATGTATATATATCAGTGATTCTTTTTGATTAAGGTAAAAGAATTTATATTAATATTCCTTGTGATATCTAACTTTGCTTTTTTAGTAGACATTGTAACGAAGATACTTCATATCTTTCTCTTTGCTTCTTCTTCTTATCGTGTCGGTCATTTATATTCCTTTTTTTTCCCAATATTTCACCATTTGAACTGCGTCGTCCGAGATTCCGTCTATTCTTGTCATATCTTCCATCCCGCATCGCACCGGCAGCAATGAGCAAGTTAATAGGTGCTCCGAATCTTGTACCATGCCACAATCACATCTGTCATTATCTGTAATTTTCCACTGTTTCATGTTCTTTGCTGTTCTACCTGTCATAGTTTTTATTCTATTTAGAGTTTTCCATGTTGACCACGGCAATTTATTACCGGGAGGTAGATGTTCGTTCGGTTGTTCCCATAATTTTAATCGGTTTTCTTTCAGCCTTCCTTTCCATAGCGCCAACCTAGTGATTTCCGGCGTTTGTGTCAGAGCATTTGCTGTTTTAAGAAAACTCTTTCTTGACTTGAGTCGACTTATTGATGCTTCTTTTGCATTCAATGGATGTCTTATATCTTGTTCTTGTTTTGTTTTTTCCTTTCCAGCCATCACTTCCCGTCTTATACCTGGTGGTGCTATGCCGGATAATATTTCTACTTTATCGATCGGTGTCGGCTTCAAACATCCTGTAACTATACGATCGGTTTCATGTAGTGCTACATCAATTCTTTTTACGTGTACTGAATTCCGCCATACTGCACTAGCATATTCACCTGCGGAATAACACAGAGCTAAAGCTGATGTTCTTAATACATTTGGATCTGCACCCCAGGTGGAGCCAATCAATTTTCGGAGTAAACCATTCCTTGTGCCAATTTTTCTTTTGGTATCTTCGCAGTGTTCTTTAAATGTTAAGGCTCGATCCAACTTAACGCCTAAGTACTTTGGGTTGTCACAATGTTCCAGCGATATCCCTTGCCATTTAACATTTAATTTACGCTTTGCATCCTTATTTCTCAAATGAAACGCCGATACTTGGGTCTTATTAGGATTCGGTTTGAGGTAATTGCTAGCATAGTATTTTTCCATAGTCTCCAGTATTCCATTCAAATTATTTTCTACCTCGCAAAACGTTTTCTCTTGAGTTATAATAGCTAAATCATCAGCATATATGAAGTGTTTTGTTGAACTTCCAATTGGTTGATCATTAGTATATATGTTAAACAACATTGGTGCAAGCACGCTTCCTTGTGGTAAACCGTTGTTCTGTTTCCTCCATCTGCTCTTTTTGTTTTGTAGCGTTACATAGAATCGCCGATTCCTCAATAATGTGCTAATGATTTTGGTTAATTTGTAGTCGGCAGTAAGCTCGTAAATTTTTTTTGTTAATATTCTATGATTTACTGTGTCGTATGCTGCGCTTAAATCTATGAACGTCGCCCATGTTACCATTTTGTGTTCATATCCATTTTCTATTTCCTGTACCAGGTTTAAAAATATAGCTTAATCTGATAGATTAAAAAAAAAAAGAAAATGGTGTTTAAATAAGACAGACATGTAAATAATCTAAAACTATATAAATTTGTAATAAATCATACCTTCAATAAAATAATATATATAACACTTTATCTTCGTGAACGTTAATCTAACATGCGCGTATTAATATTTTGTTCTAATCATGAATCTGATTACAAAATAATAAACATGGTATGTGAAATGTATTTCCTTTATGCTATATATGTGTATATGTATGTGTCAATATATAAAATAAAATTGTTGTAATTAGATAATATATAAATAAAAGATTTCTGTTGAAAGTTGATCGAATTATCTAGTCTCGGGAATCGTCACAGCAGTAATTTTCGTTAGATATTGTTTCTGTTCGTTTGAATCATTCCAAATGTTTATAATTTTTCTCGATTTTTTAACGATTTCAAGTTACGGACGCGCGAAAATATTCCCTGTAGCTAATAAAATTGATTTTCACTTTTTTTTTTTTTAAATTCGTCGCAGTTTCAAAATTCAATAACAAATGTTACGCCATTTAATTCTCGCTATGCGAAAATTTGCGTTTACTCAATACATGATCCTTATTTTTATATATCGGGTGTATCTCCTTTATTATCATACTTTATATTGTCAGTACGTGTAAATATGTTAGCTTAGCGTACGTAACCAAGTAAAATTTAATTTACATGATATTAAGATTTAAATGAATAATTTGATTTTGAATTAGTATGATCACGCAATCGCTTGGCGCGAGTGTGTCGTTATCGGGGAATGATAAATCCGTTGAAAGACTGCTTCTACGTGTGTATATTTGAAAGGAGGAATGTAATAGGTTCAATATAAATATTTTTGAACCGTCCTATTAAATCCGTATTTAGATACTACGTATATTTCTATTTTGATTAATTTGAATTTTAAAAAAAAAATGTTAAAATTTTCGTTCTTTTTTTTATCTAGTATAAATAATTTTAGTAACGCCGCCGTGTACTATGGATTTAATATGACGTCGGTGAAATATTTTCAAATGCGGATATATTTAAAAATTCGCGATTTTTTCATTTCTATAAAAATATGCTTTTGAAAATAATTTTCGTTATTTCATTTCTTATGTGGAATATTTTTAAAACGTTTAATCATAACTTAAAACAAATTTTAAAATGTTATACGATTGAATATTATTTACGTTATAACGGTTTAAAATTCCGCACATTTGTTCACATTATCTCATTTTTTGAAATAAAATTAAAATTTTATCGTATGAAATAATTTTAAAAAAATGGGCAGATGAAGTAAAAACTTCAAATAATAAATATTTTGTTTATAAACCGCTTTTTAGATAACTGGATAATTTTTAATGCGTTATGTAAGTATTAAGAATGTATATCAAAATACCCCTTATCGTGAATAAGTTTTTTTTTTTTTTTTTAGCATTAGAAAGTTCGTGTATCATATAGGGAACATTATGACTGAAAGGCAACATTCGATTTATATATTAACAAAATAAAAACAAAAATAGTAAAGTGTGACGTTTTTACGACATCAAACAGTGTATTTGATAAAATTTTTTGACATTAAGTTATAACATGTTATTAATTATTATATACTTATAGAAAATAAATGTGTCGTACGCGTTTACGGCTTATTTTAAAAAATCTATAATTTTAATTTGTTTTTACGTAAAATTTATGCAGTATTTGTAAAACGAAAATATTTTTGTTATATATGTGCATGCGTGCGCGCGTTAATAATTTGTATTGAAAATGTTTATTTTCACGCTTATACTATCAACGATTGTACAATTGTGTTTTTTTTTCAATTTTTATACATTTACATTGTTTTTTCTGACAAATATATCTGTAAAATAACAATTATTTATTTTTGAAAATTAACATCGAGATATTTGAAATACGAAGCGGTATGAATTTTTCAAGTAATTTTATCTTCATATTTTGAACTACTTCTCGAACGTTGGTTCTATGTTAAAAACGGATATTTAATTTTGAAAACCGCATACTTAGATTTTAATTTTGAATCAAATTTATATGTGCAGGTCGATTAAAATAAATTATTTAGTTAAATTCTTCGATCTCTAAAGAAACCGCTTCTTGTGCTATAATATATATTATGAAATCTTATTTTTAATATTTGTATCTATCCAATTATTACATACAGGCTTATTATTTTATTTAGTAATTTATAATTTCTCCGTCGTTATTCTTCGAATTTCTTTCTTCATCTTTCTATACAATATCCGCGAACTATGTTAGTGCTGTTGTTGATTTCTCGTTAGACGTCAGCTAATTGGATTTCAACTCTGTCCAGATAAGTGATCATAGTTATGATACGATTAAAAATAATAATAATATTATACTTAGTAATAATAGTGATAAATATTTTAAAATATATATATATATATATATATATATATATATATATATATATATTGATTGTCTCCGAAATCTATGAAAAATAATTTATAGTATTATAGGACGATAAACGTTTGGTAAATCTAATTTAGAAAACAAACTTCGTAGAATTATATCTAACGAAATGTAATACATAAAAATAAACACTTTTTATGACAATAACGCTAACGTATTACTGTTAGAAGTATCCGGTAAGAAAAATCGTTTTAGTATTGCTATTCACAAATTTTTAATTATTTTGAAATTAATTAGATAAATTAATACCTACAACTTCGTTTGACGTTAATGTAAATGAGGTATATCCAATACGTTATAAATTCAATCTAATCATTTCCTCTTTTTATATTAAACAGAACGTTCACAAACATATCAACCTAACTCAACGATATCGTGGTGATCTTTGCACCCCGTAAAATGATATACTTAGAAATATATTAGGATCAAAAATAAACTTTGAAAGATAACATCCAAGAAAAAAGGGGATAATTTCATTTCAAAAATCACTGACTTGTAAGCAGATATATATTATTCGCTGTCCGTGAAAAATACACGTTTATTGTACAATATTACTGTAAAGTCCATTATGGTTTCAAAATTTGAGGAACAGGTAGTAATTACAATATGAAAATTATCCAAGATTTTTACGTAATAATACTGCGCAGTATCGTAGAGACCGTCAGGATCTTTATCTATAAACTGTAATAGAAGCTTTTACAATTCACGGCGGAAATCATTTAAAAAATGCCATTAATAGCAGTTATCTGCCAAGCTAATGGAAAATATATTTATATTTAGACACCTGTAAAGATACACCCAAAGTGATTAAATTATGCTAATGTAACACATGGAGAATAGCTGTCATACGGCTGCATTCTACAATAATAAATAATTTATTGTTGTAATGATGTTACTTATTGTCGATTTTGGAACAGGTCGTATACTATATTAAAATAATAATCTAATGAGAAATAATCGAAGCTTTTTGTTGTTTATTTGCCTATTTCACTGGGTTTATTAGCTTCTGATGCTCTTGAACCTAATTGCCTAAAATGACATGAGAATTTTTACTGACAGCATTACTCAAACAACCAAGAATGTGGAGCACAGGAGGACATAAAAATATTATATATGTATATATATATATATATATATAAAGAGAGCGAGATATATATAGTGACAGGGAGGTAGGATAAATAAATATATGAGCTGGTTGCATATAAATAACAGGGGAAATATCATTTCCAGTTCAGTTCTACTAGTAGGGCTCAAGAACAGTTTCAGATTATATTTTTATTGGACTGAATCCACTAAATGGTCATATAGGATAAGACTTAATTTCACTTTCTGGCTCTCAATAGCTTGGATTTACAGTTTTTAATCCCCTGCTTTTATCGCAACTATTCAAGTTAATACCTGATTTTTTAACTATTCCCTCCCGTAATCTATTCATAGGTTGAATATAATTTGGAAGAAATTATTTCTTACAATCGATAATAGTAATATTTTATTAAAAATGCGTCGAATTGTGTCAGTCGTATTAAAATTTGGTTAAATTTGATAGCATCTTGACATTAAGAAATTAATTTAAATATTAAAATTAGTTCGATTCATAAAATTATATTCAACTTACGGTCACACTATCAGCCGTAAATGTCACGTGATCTTTTCCTTCAACTTCTTTCTTTTTATTAAATAAAACTTCTTTAGACGAAAGCTAAATTTAAAAAAAAAAATTTTCTAAATATTCGGTGATAATTATGATAAAAATACGTTGTATAACATTTAATAAAATAATAATATAATCGTGTCAAAAAAAAAAGTTTATAATAAATTATAACCTTAGGCATAGTTATAACCAAATTTTTGGAAGCTGTCGATCTTTGAGCCTTACAGCATTCTGTTTTAACTTCTTCCGAGAGAACTAGTTGTAGTACTTTTTTCCTGATTAATACACGTACAAAACGAGGTTGTACATCCACGTCTAAATCATCTGTATCTATATATCTAAAGTGGTGATAAAAACAGTGAAAAATAACCGGTAAACATGAATGAATGTATCTAAAATAATAGAAGAAATGCAAAAAAAAAGCGAAGTTATTATAATAGAAGGAAAAAAGATAAATTTGAATTGTTTGGAATGTAGTGATTTAATAGAAAGAAAAAAGAAAAGAATTAAAATCACAGTATTTAGTCAGTATAAAGTGAACATAAATAATAAAAATATATATAATTTATTAAAATGTCAAAAATACTAATTTAGATAAGCAACGTGAAAAACATTATAAAATAATCTGATAGCAAAATATCAAGTTACAGCCTTTAAAAATCTAGAGAGCTGGATCACAGAAAAGGTGAGCTCACAAGTGGAAATTAAAAGTAGACTAAAAATGATACAGAAAACATTTTTAAGAACAAGAGCTACTATGCAGTCACGATATCAACACACAGCTTAAATCTGTAACATGCGTCATTGAAATATGGACACTCACAACTGTCGTATTAGGTAATTGTAGCTTTTCAATTATGGGTCCATCAAAGGTTTCTTAAAATCACTTGGATTAGGAAAATAACGAATGAAGACGTCCTCCGACCGATTACCTGGGATATATCATGAGAGGAGATAAATATGAATTATTACAAGTTATGTGAGAAGGAAAAATAGAAGAGAAGCGAAAACACGGCACATCAAAAACTTCATGGTAAAGAAAATAACTTTATCATTTAGGTTCTTCCAAATATTTCAAATCTATTCTATTTAAATTTCTATAACAAGATACATAAACTTGGACAAAATTAATAAGTTTGTATGGGTACATCACATATCATGCATTACATGTATATGTATATGTATATATATATATATATATATATATATATATGTGTGTGTGTGTGTGTACATACAGAAAATAAAATTATACTTACTTGTAAACCTGTACTGTAAGTATAAATTCGTTAGTCTCTTCGCTCTCCCTTAAAGTAAATGATACTTTCGCCTCATTAACATTCAATGGTCGGCCATCTTTTGC
The DNA here is from genome assembly GCA_032883995.1 of Coronaproctus castanopsis. Lineage (NCBI taxonomy): Eukaryota > Metazoa > Arthropoda > Insecta > Hemiptera > Monophlebidae > Coronaproctus > Coronaproctus castanopsis. Next base: position 299,175,010 of record CM065052.1, read on the forward strand.
AAATAATGAAACTTTCCTTTTAGGAATCATCGGAGATGCTAGTTGTATGATATTATCTTTTTTAGTTGTCCTAATTTTTTCATCTATTAACATTCTTTCTTCCGGTGTATTGTGACTGAGCTGTTGCCAAAACCTAAATTATTTACAAATAAAACGATATACAATTTATACTTAAAATTTTGTTTTTGTAAATCGTATATCTGAATTAGTATTTTTTACATTTGTCATATTTATCTTCTTCTTTTCCTCAATCTGTAGATTGGTGAATATGACTCATGATCCTAGAACTAAAATTGTCTTTGTTCCGGGTTTTAACAACATTTTCATTTGTAATTTTTTCTGTCTAACTAATTTTCTGTAATCTACGAGTTTCGAAGGCCTCTATTTTTCTATACATTTAACGGTAAATCATCCAAGTTTCTGATAATACATCAGTATGCTCCACATGTATGATTGAACAAAGTGCTTCGTAGTTTCTACGCTTAAATTTCTCGAAGTTAGTAAAGATTTTTTTATTGAAAGCGATTTTTGCTAGACTAATTCTAGTTTATACCTCTTTGTCACTTCTTCCATCTTGAGTGATTACGTTTCTCCGGTATCTATACCAATTTACTTGTTTTAATCTTTTTCTATTAATTTTTACATCTAATATATCTTGTTTTTAGCATATTTCAAATCTACCGTTTCATTTTTGACATATAATACTTTTTTTGCTGCAAAGTATTGATACAGGAAATATATGAAAACGAACAAATCCCAAACGATTTCAAGAAAAGTATTATGATAATGATACTCAAAAAAATAAGAAATGGAACAACGAAGCCCAATGAATATAGAACGATAAGTTTACTAGTACAGGCTTCCAGGATACTAGCGAAAATTATACTAAATATGATTAACAACAAAATAAAAGAAAACTTGGATAATGATCAATATGGATTCCAGAAGAATCGAGAGGTTGCCAGAGAGGCAATATTAGGAATCCGACAAATAATTGAAAAAAGGTTAGAGGTGAACGAATCATACGTGGCATTTATTGATATGGAGAAGGCTTTTAACAGGACTGAATGGAACTATCTATGGGATGTAATAAATGAAATATCAATGGACTATAAAGATAAAAGAATAATAAAAAAATTATTATAGGATAATAATAATCGGTGAAAAAGAGGAAGAAATAAAAATTTGGAAATGAATAAAACAAAGATGTTGTATATCGACAGGACTTTTTAATATATAAATAGAAAAAATGCAAGATTTTAAAGAGAAAAGCAACTAGGACATCCAAATGGAAGGGTCCAAAATGTTGATGTTCCGTTTTGCGGACGATGGCAATCGTGGAAAATAATGAAAAAGAACTTGAAGAAAAAAAAATATTTTTTATAAATTGCGTATGTTTTTTATATTTTATTTATATGTTCACTTAGCCCAACAAACCTGCTCACGAGGTCACATCATACAGACCTATTAGTTTGTTGCCAATATTATTCAAAGTTTTTGAAAAGCTTTTATTGAAACAACTAATGAAAGTTATAGTTGAAAATAACATCATTTCAAACCAACAGTTTGATTTTAGAGAGAAAGACTCCACAGTAGAACAACTGTACAGAGTAACAAAGGTCATATAGCAAAGTATTGAACGAAAAAATACTGTACTGGAGCATTTTTAGATATACAACAAACATTCAACAAGATTTGGCACCAAGGTCTGCTTTACAAAATTAAGTTATAACTCCCAAATACATACTTTTAGCTAATTACGCAGAGATATTTCAGGGTTAAGCACAAACAGTCACAATACTATATGAAATAAAAGCAGGACAGGGCTCGGTACTTGGTCCATTTCTATATATCATATATACAGCGGACCTCCCAGTCACAGAACAGAACTTAAATGCTACGTTTGTAGATGACACAGCCATCTTGGCTATGGATACAGATCCTAAAGCAGACTCACAAAAATTATAAACCCGCTTAGACTAGATTCAAGAATGGCTTAACAAGTGGCACATCAAAGTAAACGACAATAAATCTCAGCAAATTACATTTACCACACGCAAACTTAATTGTCCTCCAGTTTCATTAAACAACAAAATACTTCTTCAAGGTGACTCAGTCAAGTATCTCGGTTTCATCATAGACAGAAGATTAAGATGGAAAAACCATATTGCAGCCAAATGCAAGCAGTTGATCATCAAATTTTCACAACTTTACTGGTTGATCGAACATCGATTTCGCCTATCATTGGAGTCAAAACTAGTAGTATACAAAACTGTATTGAAACCAGTTTGGACCTATGGGATAGAGCTATGGGCTTGCAATCAAACACAAACTTAATGGCGCGGTTCCAATCAAAAGCTGTGAGATGTATACTAGGAGCACCATGGTATGTCACAAATAAACTATCCACGTGGACGTTCGCTTCAAAACTGTACAAGAAGTCGCTGGCAGGCACAACAACAACTATGCTTCGAAATTTCAACTTCATCCAAATCCACTGGCAACGGAGTTACAACACCATAGCAAAGACATGCGACAATTGAAAAGATACCAGCCGCAAGACCTAAGCACAAGGTTCAGCATAATAAAATAAAAACAAATCTCGAGGAGTGCTACCACTGGGTAGTATCTCCAATCAAGATGGAATCTCAAATAAAATTCGCTTATTGCCCCATGGGACAGATTGCAAATAAAATAAAAAAATATATGTTCACTTGATAATGGCTTAATAGCCGAAAAGCTTTGTGATCTTTCATAAAGAAAGTTTAGTGATTTTAGCACATTTTTGTCGTTTATGACAAATAAAATACAAGATATTTCAAATTAATACGAAAATTTCGTTAAATGGAACAAATTTTATCGTTATCGAAAAAAAAAACGAATATTGAAAAAACGTATCTAAAATCTAAATTGCACCATCAAGTATATATAATTTTTCTAATAAATTGGAATGGATAAGCATACATTTTAAATCAATTTATCTTACTGCTTAGTTTTATCAATATCAAACGGCTCCTCTTTTGCGATTGTCCCTTTATCTTCACATTTGTCCAATTTTTCGTTATCACTGCACGAATCGAGTTGTTCATTATTTTCCACGCTCTTTTCGCCGCTGTCTGATTTGTTATCATTATTTAATAACTCCTTTTGTAAACGACGTTTCTCTGAAATATGATGTAGAATTAAACTGTTTAGTCACATTTTTTTTATACATATGGTATACATATATATATCGCATGCATTTCGTGACATGAGAAAACAATAATCGTAAGGAGAATACAAGTTACAGACACAAAGATGATGATGATTACTCGGAAATATACCCTATACACGCTGGTGTGCCACAGGGCCGTGTATTGGGAACCCTTTTATATTCTCTCTATAACGCTACTTACCAACTGATGAACATGTATATAGCCCTAATATTTCGTTCGTTAAAATTCCTCCGAAAAACGATACGATATCGGAAAATGAACTTACCCTACACAACCAAACGATAGACGCCTAACATTTCGAACCGCACGACCAGTCAACATTCGCTCGAATACGAGAAGACGTCGTAACCCTAAATAAAATTCAGCGTTATACAGCAGATACAGACCATAAAATTATTATTAAGTCTTTTATATAAATAATCAAGGAAAAATCGGATGTACCAATCAATGACCCCCACATCCAATTTTTGATTAGTGCGTACAGTGTTAGTTGTGGTGGGAAGTATTAAAATTTATAATCCTAAATTACAAGTTTGAGAAACACTTATATATTAAATAATGTATTGCAAGAGATAGGAATAGGAGCTATATAATATATATTGTAACAACATGTTGTTACATGTTAATGATTAAATAAATAAATAAATAAGATGAGTTTGAGAATTAAAAAATAAGTAAAAAGAATAATGACAATGACGATGATTTAATAGCGTGCTTGTATTAAGGTTTATTAACCTTTCTGTTGCTTTCTCGTCGTACTAGTTACACAATAAGTATATGTGTATGTGTGTATATGTATATGCCTAATTTTCCCATTAGAAAATGAGGAGAAATTTAACACATTTTGATTGGTTATTGAAAATCGTCTGATCGACGTATTAATAATAGAAACACACACACACACAAATATTACAATATATTAAATGACAAGATAATTACTACACGTGAGATGCTCCACGTGGAGACGGTAAAATCACGTTTAGATTGGATATTAAAAATTATGTTAAACCAATCAAAAAATACACTCACACATATGTAACTGTACAAAGATTTTTCTAGAAGTTCCATAAATGTATACAATAATAATAAACGAATCTTTCCAGAAAAATCTAGAAAGTTCTAATTGGGCATGTATATATGTATATGTGGGTGTATATATGCATCTTTTTTGGTATAAAAGGAGATGTTCAGTCTAATTTTTAGTTAGTTAGTTAATTAGTTCAAATTAATTCAAGTTAATTTTTAAATTAATTCACTTCATTCTAGTTTAAAGTTAGTATAGTTTTATTAGTTCAGTTAGTTTCAGTTTTAATTTTAATAAGCGTATTTGAAAATATTCAAAAATCCGTAATCTATTAGTTTTTTTTTTAAATTCTAATAAAAATGGAAACTGCGTTTTATTTTGTTAATGTCGGTAACACACACACGCATATATATATATATATTCACTTCTTCCCTTCGCCCCGCAGCAGAGTTTTTTTATTTTCTTTGTTCTGGGTTCTTTTTCCGGCATTTCCCAACCCAGCGAACTCCAACGTTTTTTAAAAAAATTCACTTCCATATTATATTTTTAATTTTTTTTTTCGTTGCGGTAAGGTTATAACCGGTACACAATTAACCGCGCATATTTATTATTGTCACCAATCTACTTTTTCTTAAATATACCTTGAATTTATTTAATTTAATAATATACCTATGTATTCCATTTGTTGTATTTTAATGGATCTTTCGATTTCTATAAATCTATCAAGTGCAATAATTCGTTCGGAACGCTTTATGGGTAGATTGTCCAATATTTCCAGATGAGGTAATACAGTTACGACGTAATCACGATATCCATTATATGATGTGCAAGGATTTCCTTCTAAAATACTGTTTAAAAATAATCATGTTTTAAGCGTTTAACGAAACAAACAGAATATATTTATTTTGTTACAAGTGTGCCGACCATAGTTTTTGAATTATTTGTATACAATTAACTACGATTTTAAATGTTATTTGCTTCTAAAGTACAGTTTTACATTAAAAAAAAAACACAAAAAAACTTTTTGTTGTATTTCATAGATTCTAATAAATTATAAAAACCCAAATTATAGATCACAATTTTCGGAGATTATAAATAAATTAAAAAATAACATACATTTTTTAACGTAACTCATAAATCATGTGAAAAATTTGACCATTAGAAGCAAATCAAAAATATAATTTTTATCATTCATCAATAAACTTTTTAAATTTTACTTATTTTAAAAACCGAATACAACTGTAAAAACCAATATATAAGCCGATACTCTTAATTTATTGTTCATTTGAAACTACAGTTCACTATTAACTTTTTAATTTGGTTATTTATTTTTATTTTCAACTCTTTCATGACCATGCGTGGGCTACAGAACTCACTTCGAATTATTAAATTTCATTGTAAAAAACATGATACGTATGTAGATCCTTAAAGTATCCAAAAAAATGTCAATTTATATTAAAAAAGTGAAACATAGTGGACGAACATTGTTCAATAATTTGTTCCAGTCCTTATAACACGATACTTTTTATAGAAAGTGTTTCAATTATGACACAACATTTTAATAAATTATCTTTCATAATGCAATAATTTTGAAACGGGATTTTAAAACATGTAAAAGTGTTTAGTTATACTTCACTTTATCAAATTATTATTTTTCCACAAAATTAACTGTTAATAATTCACAATACATAATTTACTGAATCATATACGAAATTTTCACTGGACCCAGACACAAGATCGAAAAAAATAATGACGTATAGAAAAGGAACGAGGACATTTTGATTATCTGACTGAACTTTTAAAACTCAAAAGATAAGGGAATATTATCAACAAGAAATACGTCATTGAAAACTGCGATTTATTATTGAAGAAATCTGTTATTTGAAATAAGGATACTATTTACGATTTTAAAAAATGTTTGATAGATATTATATTCGGAAAAAAAATGAAAATAAATAAAATATAAAACAGTAAAACATTAAAGTTCAATATAAAATATAACTCCTATAAAAAGTAGAACTTTACAGAAACTGTTTTTAATAAGTCATACGATACTATTCTCTTTGTACTTAGCGAAAATTGAACTTTTATTACTAATTTTCAAACTTAGTGATCTTGTTTAGTGGTGTATATCATTTAATAAGTCATATAAAATTATTAAAAAGTATGATTCATCTTACAGGACTTTCAGATTATAGTTATTTTTCAAACTTTGCACGCTTTCTAAGTCACCAATAAAGTTCATCATTAAATCGAGTTTGTTCAATGATTCGCATCCTTCCAAGTTTTCTATTTTTTCAATGTTGTTTAACGCCAAGTTCAAATATTCCAAATTCTTTAATTTCCATAAATTTTCTGTTCATAAATGAAAGAAAAATGAATGAAACAAATGAAGTATAAGATTGTTACCGTGTCAATTATCTAATAAAAATATATTACAATAATTACCTTTTTTAATATATAATTTTGCTCAGAGTTATTGTAAAACCCTTAAACACTTAAAAATTACATTAATTTAATATCTACATTATTTTAATAATATGCAACAATTTTATTAAATTGTTAAGTTTTCGAAATTATGATAATAACATGTTAGAAATGTGAAGTTAATATTTTTCATGACTAGTCACGTGTAGTCACCAGAAATAAAACACACCACTACTCCAGATAGTTTACTAAAACTAATTAGACAAAACATTTGAAGTTACAGGAAACAAAGTAAATGAATATGTCAAGGATAATAACTTAAATAATAATAAATATAAAAATTATTACATAAAAATATTAGAGACAGTAATAAATCAAAATTATTTCCTGTTTCAAAATTAATGTTATAAACAAAATAGTGGTTTAATTATAGGATTACCATTATCACTCATTCTAGCTTATATTTATACGAATCAGAGAACAATATTAAAAATAACAATAAGATTAAATATGAAAAAGATATGTAGATGACATTCTAATAATATGGAATAATAATGACAATGATAATATTTTAGACAATTTTGTGTATAATTTGAATAACTATAATAACATTCAATTCATACTATAAATAGGAGGAAAACAATCAATTTTCTGGATTTAAAAATCAACGTTATTAACCAAAAAAGTAGATATAGATATGCAAATATATAGAAAATTAACACAAACAACACATCAATATCTAAATATTCATTCCACCTAAAAGTGCATAAATTAGTCAGTTTAAGGAATCTTATCAATAGGGCAAAAACAATTTTAACCAATGATGATAAATTAAACAAAGAAAAATAGGTAATAAAACAAATATAAATCAATAATAAATATAATTTTAATATAGTTGAAAAAATATTGAAGAAATCTTACAATATAAATACAAAAACCATAAGAATAATTATTTACGGTTCAAATAATCATGTACGAAGTAATACTATAATGCAAAAAACGGTACATGATGTTCACGTCTAACAAATCAATCTTGAAGAAGATTGAACCACTGCTTATAGAATAACTCTCTTCTCATTCTTTGACCGATAACACCCACATACGGCCAGTGCATAATAATAGACTTCCAAATATTTTGATCTTTTTTGTAACAGATGGTTTACACAATTTCAGCCAAGAATGTAAAACAGTTATCGATCTTTCCTCTGACCATGTTCCTTTCATTGTCATCTTAGATATATGTCCAAGAAGTGTACCTGTTCAAAACTGACTTGTAAATAAAATTACAAATTGGGATCTCTTTTCAAATATAATTGAAAATAATATAAACCTTAAAATTAAAATAAAAGCGAAGATGATATAGACTTAGCCATTAAAATTCCTCTCAATCAATCACACATGTTTGTAATAATTCCATCAATTACAGTTTGTGTCATGTTTATCTCAATTGAAATAAGATAACTGATAAAGAAATCCTGCGCAGCAAGGAAAAAATAACAACATAATCGTTATTCATCTATGAAAAAACAGTATACGAAATTATAAAGTATATTCAAAATTAAAATCAATCAATAGAAAAATGAAACTGCTTAAAGGTGCCTGGCATCAATGATTCAACATCCTTGTGGTATATCATAAAAAAATTATGAATGCATGGAGAAGAACAATTCAATATGAAGTTAAATAATAACTGGGCCAGAACATATGAAGAAAAAACAAACGCCTTTGCTGAACACCTGCATTCAGTTTTCGCATCCTGAAATGTGTAAGGAACACTCTGAACATATAATGTCGATGCTGAATACACACTGTTCACTTACATATGCCTATGTACAGCACCTGCATGGAAATGTCCAGGTATAGATAACATCTCTGCTGAAGTTCTCTTATATCTTTTACCAAAATTGGTTACAATACTGTGCTGTATATTCAATGGAATATTGCATATTGGATATTTTCCTAAAGCATGGAAAAAGTCAACAATAATAATGATACACAAAACAGGCAATCCGCAAACGGACGTTTCCTCATATTAGGTCTATTAATTAATAATAAACCGAACAAAATGTAACACAATCACTAAAAGTTTTTTAATCGCGAAGCGCTTTTCGACAGTTACATCATTTTCAAGCACGCACCAAAATTATTACATCTTTTTTTATATACGAATTACCAGAAATGTTTATATAAGGACAACTTAAAATTTGATATACATATTTCATTAGCCAGACATAATTTCAAATTTATATTTATTTACAATAAATTTTATTTATAAAACAGATTTTGAAAAATTCTTCATCAAAATTGGTAAATATCTCCAAACCGGGTTAGGTTCGATTAAATCGGTTAGTTCAATGAGCACAAAGCTGGCACTTGCTATTTAACCTGAATAAATGGCGACACATTATATTTACAAATATAAGTCGGGTGTCCAGCTCTGAAAATCAATAATGATGAAATTAGCTAAGCAGATTCAGTACGTTACCTTGGTATAATTATGGAAAAAAGACTTACATAACGATTATATGAGAAAAAAGACTAAATGAACTATCTGCTATATCCTATGTTACACACTTAACAGTACAAGAGATTATTTGACAAGCAAGGTGCATGAGAAGAAAGTGGTACCGTGACGCTATTCCGATCACCTAACTGACTCCAGTTTTACTTCTCTTTCCTCAAACGATAGCGTGTATTTTTATTGACTACTGTATTTGATCATTTATTATTCTTTCTCACTTTCACTCCCATCATATTACTTCTAAGTTCTCTTTCTTTTCTCACAATCTTGTGCTTCAATGGAGACATTAGATTAACGCCTGTTCTTTTATCTGTATCTGTATTGTTTGCAGCACTTTGTGCTGGTACAATGTTAAAAAAAGGGGAATAATAATTATGAAGTTATAAAAATATTTAACAAATGTAACATAGATTTAGCAATCTTCTTCTTATCGTATGCGTAAAAAGAGTTAGATATCTAACTTCAAATTGGAGAGCCAGTCGACAGCTCCATCAGTTAGGTCGTGAATATCTTCAATCTTCAGTCCTCCAGAGTATATCGGACAATCTTCTACAATGTGTTCCAGTGTCTGCTGAGATTCTCCACATGAACAGGTTATTGTTTACACCATTCCCCATTTCTGCATAGTGTACGCACATCTACCTTGTCCCGTTCTAAGTCGATTGGTAGTTCCATTCCTTGCATCTTCTTAGTAGGATCCTTCACCAATCGTGCATTTTTGATGTTAGAACTATGGTCTTTCCAGATGCATCGTCATTTGTTAAACCAATAAGTGGTGTCATTTAGAGTAGACAAATTTTAGGTCCACGGTGACTTTCTTGATTTTAAAAATTGTTGCGTCGCATTTTTAACTACATTAGTAATAGACAGTTGTTCGCCTATTGCAAAATGTTTCTTATCTCTGATCAACGCTACTTCTTGGCGTATTTTGGCGGGAACGATATTACGTAACACTGGCAGCGATCGAAGTGGAGTGGCTTTCAAAGTTCCCGAGATTATCCGCAGGGACTCATTTATTACGGTGTCTATTTTTCTAGTGTGAGTACTATTGATCCATACCGATGAGCAATACTCTCATGCGGAGAATACTAATGCCAGAACGGAATTGGCCAGTCTGCTTATCAGGTTTACTTTAGTTTTGTTTTTGAGCGAGACCGTTTAAGTTTTGTTTATACGTGAGTGACCAGTGCAATATTACCTCATGATACTTAGGATAGCTTGAATTTTTTAGAAGTTTCCCGTTAAATTTCACTGTAACCTACGCATTTGTCATTCTATTATTTAAGTGAAATGCAGCTATCTCCAACTTATCTGGATTAGGTCGTATTTTCCATTTTCTAAATTATATGCTCATTGCTTTAAGATCTTGTTCTAGAATTTGTTCACATTCTTCCAAACTTCTACCTTGAATTGTCAGTGAAATGTTATCAGCATATTTACATATGGTAGCAGGCATATCATGAATGTATACATTAAATAAAAGTGGTGCTAATATAGAACCCTGAGGAAGTCCATTGCTTGTTCTTCGCTATCTAAGAGACCTCCTGTGAAAACTCGGATGTTCCTTTGGAAGTAGTAAATAAATATCCTTGGCTACACGATTATAAATTATGCGCTCAAATATTTTGTATATTACCGAGAGTAGAGCGATAGGGCGATAACGCGCTAGTTCGTCGCCTTTTTCCCCAGGTTTTTTAATAGCTATTATTTTAATCTTTTTAAATTCTTTTAGAATTTTCCCTGTATTTAGTATTTCGTTATATATCTCTAATAAGAAATTTGTAGTTTCCGAACCCAGATTTTTCATAAATTCGGGGAATATCCCATCCAGACCAAATGACTTCTTAATTCTGCGTGAATTATTTCAGAAGAGAGTTCCGTGTCTCAAGAATCTTTTAGCTTGGTTGAGCTGTTTTTTAATAAGTTCTATTTTATGGAGACTTGGTCATATCTAGCAACCGCGATGCTATTTGATTAGGTTTGATTTGTGCTTTTATTGACTTGTGGGTTTCTGGGTCTGTGCCTAATTTTTTGAAGAGTGCCTACGCTTTTTTACTATTGTAAGTAAAATTCAAATTTTCTACAGTATTTATTCATCTTTTACGACGTTCAATATCAAGCTTGTTTAGTAGTTCCTTAGCTTTATTTTCATGACCAGTATGTATAAAATCAGTGTACAACTGTTCACACTCTTTTGACCATCCAGGAATACAATTATTTATTCTTCCCCTTGGTATGTTTTCTCGGGGCTACAGCTTTATAGCGTTTATGAATTTGCTAAGATGGGAAATAGTTGGTTGAACATCACGGATTTTATTATCTAATGATGTTCTAAAGTTGCTCCAATTTGCTTTTTAGAAATTCCACCGCTTCTTTGGTATGAAGTTAATTACTGGTATGGAAGTTCCAGGGCGATGTTGACTGTGCGGGAACTGTGGCATGATTGTATGAGCTGGTCTGTATTGCAATTCAGTATTGCCTTTTGAACATATGCATAAATCCGGTGTATAATCCTTTTTTCACCTAGCGGACTTAAAATTTCCTTTATGTTTTGCATTATGTAACAGCTCTATATTATTTATATTGATCTAATCTGAGATTATCTCATTACGATACGCTGATGATACTGCCATGTTTGCCTCATCTAAAGAGAAGCTACAGGCTCTACTCTGGAAGTTGGATATCATAATTAAAGCTGCAGGTTCAACAATAGATAAAGATAAAACTAAGATACTTTGATAACATCCAGCAATGGCATTTTCAGGTAATTGGTATCGTATACTTGGATTCAGTAATTACCAAAGATGGAAGCTCGACCGATGAAATTAAAAGAAGAAGAGAAACTACAAAAAAGCATTGGCTCAACTAACAAAAATATGGAAGAGCCATGACATCATAAAGAATACAAAAATTCCCCTCATGGACACCTTAGTCTTCTCTGTTTTCCTATATGCATCGGAATGTTGGAAATGAAAAAAAATTGATGTCCGGCGAGTAGATGTATTTGAAATGTTCTATTAGAGAAGGATGCTGCGGATTACCTGGACTGAAAAGAGAACAAATCTGTTGGTGTTAAATGAAATCTCCAAAAATACGACTGCGAGAGGTAGTAAGGCAGTGAATAGTCACTTACGTCAGAACAATCTGGGAAAACTAATTTTGGAGGGTATGGTTGAATGTCGATGAAAACAAGGAAGAATACCTACACGATACACGGATGGAATCAAAGAATTAGTAAACACTACATCGTTGCAAAAAGCGGTTCGATATGCAGAGCACCAAACATATGGCGAACGCAGATATGTAAAATCGAGGTTTCATAATCTCACGATGCTTGGATCGAAGAAGAAGAATTTATGTCCTATGACACAATCAATTTAATTCCTATATTTTCATCTATTGATATCCACATATATAGCTGTTGATATTTAAAGTTTGCATTAGTAAAGTAGGGGCATACATCTGTTTAAGCTCATCTCAGTTTGATGATTATTACATTATAATTGATGGTGTTATATTCATCTAATGTCTGTCTTAATCTTTTATTAATGATAAAAGCAATGATATTTATGACCTTATTTTTTGTTTCTGATTATATTATTATATTACCATTTACTGCTAACAAATGAGCTTTAATTTTAAAATACTTTACAATTAGAGGAATATTATCCATTCCAAAATAAATAAATATAAAAAGTAAAAAGCAGCACTGTATCAGACTGAAGGAAATGATAAATAAATTTTTTAAAAACATAGAAAATACTAAGGCAAGGAACATTTAGAATCATTTAAAATCTAAAAAAATGTATGCTATAAACATGTAGTTCCCCTTACTCTGATTGTAATTTTTATTTAATGTATTTTTTCTACATAAGATAATTTATAACACAGTCGTTTATGTATATTAATTTTTATCTATAACTTTCCAAAGCATATTTTAACTAACAAGAAAAAAAAAAGAAAAAAAACTAAGAAAAATATAACTAACATGGTTTTTCATTAATTATAGTTAGATTATGAATTATTACCAATTTTAGAAATAAGATTTCCTTGCAGCAACAATATTTTCAAATGTTTACACAAATATTGAATATTTTCTATTTTAGTAATGTGCTCCTGATGCAAAGACACTTCTTCTAAAGTATTAAGGAGGCCATCATTGTGTTCAGCTCGTTTTTTAAGAAGCTCTTGGGATACTAAAACATAAGCGAATTAAATATTTAAAAAATGTTTAAAAATTAATAATGTGAAGTAAGGCATATGTGTGTATAATTTTTATACACGTCGAAAAATTAGTCACTTATTTAACTTTAAATGATTTATTGTAAACAAACTAAACAACTCATATTTTTATTTAAACACAAGTAATTATATTTCAAATTTTTCAAACATGGTTTAAAATATATCTATCGTGTTTTACATTACACAAAAAAAGCAGGCCTTGTAGTTTATGTGTTAACATTACAAGCTGGCTCGAAAACATCTTATTTATTTTTTAAATATCGTATATAAAGTACTAGTATATATTTAAGTAAATTACTGTTCAAAATTTATCTTTAAAAAACTACTCGCGTACTTCCCATTAAAAATTAGCGAGTAAATCACTACTACTTACATGACAAAATACTGACGATTCATTATCAGATTTATTGTTAAATGAGTAAGAAATATGATTACTGAAAAAAGATGATTGAGAAAAATTTGGCAGAATAATAGATCAACAGACCGCTTTAAACCGGACATTAAAAAAGTTAAAAAAAAAAACACATGCAAGTTCAAAAAATACCAGTTTTAAAGATTATATGTTCAATTTAACACGAAGTAGAGATACAGATTACGCTTTATAGAAAGCTATAAAAACCATGAAAAGAAATCACTTCACTCAGTCCACCTCTCATTGTGGGAAATATGTTATTTTTCAACAAGATAATAACGATGAAATAATCGAGGATGAAAAAGAATTGTATAACTATCTGCAAATACCTTTTCAAATATCTCTTCCGATAAAATCTATATCACCGCTAGAAGTAAATACATGTATACAAAAACATCTTCTTTGAAAAAAGTCACTTGGAAACGACTTAATTAAAACATTTATTTTTTAAAAATTGTTGGAAAAAGCTGTCACATTATTCATTTATTTTTAATGCAGTTCTTCGCACTGGTCATGTTCCAATAAAGTGGAGTTTGTTTCAATAATAATGGTACAAAAACCAGGAAAACCCCAAGATGATGTGTCTTCATATAGTCCTATAAGTTTATTGTCTATTTTATCAAAAGTATTTGAAAACTGTCTTTAAAAGATTGAAGTTAATACTTGATGAACAAAAAATAATTCCTGACTGGCAGTTTGGATTTTGAAATATTAATAGCACAGGAGAACAGATTCACCGAATAGTTGATGTTATAAACAGAACCTTTGAGCAATAAAAAAAAAATACTGCACATCCGTATTCTTTGACTTTAGAGAGCATTCGATAAAGTGTGGCATACAGATTTCCTCTGTAAACTGAAACAGAAATTACCTCGCCGGTATTATTCACTGTTTGAATCATATCTGACTGATAGGTGCTTTCAGGTTGTCATCAATGAAGCGCATTCGAAAATATATTCTATACAACAAGCGTAGCGCAGGGTAGCCTACTTGACCCGATTTTATATAGCATCTATACTTCTGATTTCCCAACAACATCAATACAGCAGCGGTCATGTTTATTGACGACACGGGCTATCAATAAATAGTGATCTTGTGATGGCAACTAAATATCTTCCGTAACATCTAACACACTTAGATAAGTGGTTCAAACTATGAAAGGCCAAAGTAAATAAATTAAAGTCAGCTTGCGTACTATTCACATTAAATAAAGGAAATGATATACATATCCATCTTAATGGACAAGTGATTCCTGCAAGACGCAAAGTAAAATACCTTGGATTGCACTTGGATCAGAGATAATCACATTATTGCTAAAAGAAAACAGCTTAATATTAAACTTAGGGAAATAAATTAGTTAATAAATAAACATTCAGCATTACCAGCAAAACGTAAAAGGATGTTATATAATGTAATCTTACTGGCACTCCCCACAACTGCAGGTCATAGGGCCATATCGGTTTTATAATCTGCCGACACAGTAGGCATCATGTCAAAATAAAAAGCATGCAGATAAAGAAAAGAACTCTATTCACTTATCGGAAGAAACTCGCAGTTGGACGTAGGACACAAATGCCTACTATATCGGCAGATTATAGTCAATATGGACCTATGGTCTGCAGTTGAGGGTTGTGCTAGTAGGTCTAACAGAACACAGATACAGGCCAGACAATATGTAATACTACGAACAAATGCATACCACTATTCTAGATATGACGATGTGCATCGAGATCTACAACCTCCATTTGTAAATGAGGGATTGAAAGATAAGCAACTGCTCACAAAAAGCAGCTGCAGCAACATATCAATGTGGAAGCAATCCAATTACTCGATACCAGACAAGACGTCGGGTGTCTTAAGCGACACCATACAGCAGATCTAGTTACATAATTATGTAAATCCACCTATTCAATAAAAGAATATGCCAAAAGTTATGGTTAATGGGCCATTAACTTTAAACCGATAGACTTAACTAATAGAATTAGATTTTGTTAGATTAAGCTACAGTTTGTTAAATTTGATACTTATTTAACTTAATAGGTTAAGATTGTATCTTTATTTATATACAAAAAAAAATATGATGTAATATTAAAACCTACATGGACGTATGACATCAAGATCCATGGAAAAACTAGTAATTCTAACCTTAAAAAATTCCAGGCGAAGGTCCTTTACAGTATAGTATGCGCACCTTGGTTTGTCAGGAATGACGACTTATATAGACTTACAAATACCTATCAGATCTCTTACCTATAATTATAAAAAGCGACTTGATCAGCACATTAATCCATTAGTTGTCAATCTAATAGTACACAGTTAGGACGTCTGAAAAGATTCTGTCAAGCTGAATTATATCACAGATCCTGATTTTATTAACTAATACGGAAAGAAACGATGAATAGCTGTAATTGCACAACGTTTATTTAATAAATATATTATCAGCGATGCTGCTTATTATCCCACAAGACAGACTTCAAAATGATTACAGGCGAAAAACGAGTAAAATAATACTGACATAAGGATAATTAAGCTTAGATTTCTATAAAATTTTCTAATTTTACTAAACTGAAATCAAATAAAAGCAAAACAATTCTACGCATATATTTAAAATTAAAAACTATTTTTATCCCAAAATTGTTGTTTTTTAATATTTTTTGAAAAACGAATCGGTCAATAGCTGCGTTATGTAGCATAACTAAACATACACATATATAATTCAGTATATGCGTTACAAAATAAATTTAAATATAAAATACATACTTTTAGCCATTACTTCTAACAATATATTTTCGCAATAACCAACAATAATAGTGCCATAGATACAATTCTAATAGTATTGATAATTGTAACCATAGTTTCGTATCATTAAAGTATAAAGAAACTTTACTACAGCAATGTACAAACTTGTCGAATATAAATATAACTACTAGTCTTTCATTTTTACGGGGGAAGTACTGTTGTTAATTTGTAAAATTATCATTTTCTCATTTTGAATATTTTTTATCTTGCAAATTATAAGGCGGTGATGGTAGTAGTATTAACAACTAATTAAGGTGTTAATTTAATTAAAGGAGCAACTGCCAATTTAAACTATTTTTAATTATTAATCTAACCTTCAATTTGTATTTGTCATTTTGTAATAATTAAACTTCAACTTTGAGCAATATATTTAAAATATGCATGAATCCGCGCTTTCCCTTTTTGCAAAAAGAATAAATTTAAATACAAACTTTACCATAGGAAATTTATATAAAACTAGTGTTCACTGTTCATGCTCATTATGTTCTCCGGTTGTATTTTTCATACCTAAAATTCAAGAAAACATTTAAAAACTTTTATGTTTTAAGATACCATTTGCTAATGTTACTTTAACATTTAATTTTTTCATTTTATTAGCATATTTAAAATTTTAAATAAAAAAAATTTGGTATGATTTAAGTGCAAACATATTTATATAGCTGCTTCTCGAAAAGCCGAAAAATAATTTTGAAGTCACATTTAAAAATATTAAAAGTAATAAGTTTGTTGGATTTGAATTGTTTTTATTTAATTTGATAGCTTTGCGTACTACATATTGATTATACAACTATGATTCGCGCAATTTCGAGATGTGCAAGAAAGATGTCTCGTTCAATACTTGATTCTATAGGTATTTATTTATCTTACTATATTAATAATCACTGAAAACGTCCTATGTAATTATTATTTACAGGGTTAATTAGTGCGCGATTAAAAAGTAGTGACTCAGCTGTTTGTATTATCTATTTGGAGTTTTTTAAGTGTCGCACGTGTGTAACCTGAGCTGTTATTTGTTCGGTAATTGTTAACTATAATTAAAATTTAAATATACCTCATTTTTAAATGGAATTTTCGGAAAATAAATCAATAACTGAGGTATTAAAAAGTGGTGATTTGGAACTTATAAACAATGCTATCCAGAATAGTCAATTTCAACAGCATATAATTGATAACAGCAATAATCTGATTGCTACAATTTGTAATTACCTGTCTGAAGACTTGTGGCGAACAAACCGTGATTTATTTTCATGCTATAAAAATGTTTTAAATATAATATCGGAAAAATCAAATACTAATATAATAATTTCGTTACTGGAAGAAATTGAAGTTAGTAATGTATTCTACGAAAAGTTCATAGCTATTGTTACTTGTATGTCCAACTTACTTCATCGATTAGGTGGTGAACGAGGTTATTTTTTACAATTTTCCTTCGAATTAATTGCTAATTACGTTAATGATTTACGTCCGCCTAATGATACCTACGAGTGTGGTGAAGAAATTAAGTTGGTTTTAAATGATCGCAATACTAAAGTGATAATTTATATTTACGAACACGTGTTAAAGTTTAGTAATTCATTTATTGGTAAATTTACAAGTTCTGCCGAGCCTGATGCCATATTATCGTTTTATTTTCGTCTTCTTGGGAAACCATTCATTTTTGTCAATTTAGAACATAACGACTCGTTGTACACAATATCCCAAAATATGTTAAAATTTATTTGTTCCCGTATTAATGATGTTACAAATTTATTAGAGCACTTAGATGAAAAAACTGATTTAAATGATATACCGATGACAACTGAAAATAGCACTGTAGATGTGGATTTACGTGAAAAATGTGAAGAAATAAGTTTAATAGCAGAAAATGTTCGGGATTATAAAAGTAAAATTACGTTAGATTCACTAGCCGGATTTTTTTATTTGTTCTTTTGTCATAATGATGATCACTATTACATTTCATATATATATGACAGAATATATATTGTCAATAGGATTTTATATTTATGCGTAGAATTGTTGAGCGTAAAAAATGAAATTGCCATAAATAAAGGGTTGCGCTTGTCTAGTAAAGTACTTGATGAAGTACAGTCAGGACAAATGACTCGGTCCTGTTTACAAGAAGTTCATCTACAATTTATTAGTAATTTGTCAGCAATTGGCATTTACTCAAATATTCAGGATCATCGTACGCGTGCAGCTAAATTATTATCGCAGTACATTCATAAATTTGATTTACAGAGTAAATACCTGTTGTTTTTTAAAATGGCTCATTTGTCGGGTAATTCCGTTTTTGATGGTTACACGGCGACGTTGTTTAAAGAGGAAATTGATTACCAACTTAATAAAGAAGAGCTAGACGATTACTTTAGCGGAAAACGTTTTGCAGACCTTGTTTTTCATTTTTGTTCATTTAAGGATGGCACAAAAACGGACGTCGTCGAGAAAAGCGCAGAGATTATATGTGTTTTAAATTTATTACTATTTATATACGTTAGAGATAAATCAAATTTAACCAAAATATGGGATTACGTAAATATTTTTATGAATAAGTATTACATCGAATTTAAAGAAGCAATTAATCATTCTGAACATAATTACAAGTTACGATTACACGCCTTTGAAGAAGCCCAGGGGAAACAAAATAACTATGAATCAAAATTAAATGTTACGGTCGGAGGAAAATCTTTGAAGCCTTTATCTCACGACGATAAAATTGATAGTATCAAAAAAGACATCACTTCGATAGACATGGTTAAATATGTTTTAGAAAGAGTGCATGATGCAATAGCCTCCAAAAATTTATGAATCTGATTTAGCGTTATGTTAAGGTGAAATTTTTGTGTAAATGTTGGATACACTTATGTAATTCGCTACCTTAGTAAACATATATGTTACAACTACTGAAACTTTTTAGTATACGTCAGATAATATTTATTTTGTTATTGTAAATGTGTAAGCTGAAATAATTAATGCGAAATTCGATTAATAGTATGCATTAAGTGTTTTATTAATTATAAATATTAATTAAGATTGTATATTAGTTTATATGTGATAATTATGAAATATTTTCGATATTATTTCGGCTGATAAATTTATAATAAATATTTTTTTCTGTATGTGAATATTAATTTTATCGATAAAATTCTTTTTATAAACAAAATTATTTGTTTATAATCGTCAATAAGGTTTTTGTGCTTAGTGTTTTAATAATATATTATAATACTTTGTGGTTCAACTAATGCATTTTTAAACATTTATTTAGAAGTAAAACAATATAAATTATTAATCGTGCACGCGTTTATTTAAAAATAATATTTTTTTATCTGATGAACAGAAAAAATGTATATACTTTTAAAAATTACTCTGATAAGATATTTTTTTTCCTCTTGTTAGAAATAAAAGAGAACCCTCGTATCAGTAATGATTTTTCATGTGAATTCGTTCATCTTAGCATGTTCTCTGCAATTATAGTTGAAAATATTTCCATATTATATATTTACAAAAGTATATAGTTTCACATTCGATAATAAATTCTAATTTTATTTTTCATTACAAAGCGTGCAAAATTTATTACCTTATAAAAATTTCAATTTTATTTATTATACCCCACAATCGACTATTTTCGCTTTTAAAACATTGTTTCGTAGATTCTTAGAATTTAAAAAACGATTTTATTGCTTAAATCCCACAATAATAAATATGTAATTTTTATAAATCATTCTATATTTTGTATCAAATACGTGTAGCACACCTGAGGTTTTTCCTCTTTTGCGCTTTTTCAAAACAATCCTATCCGTTTTAAAAATATCACGGGTTAAAATATAAATGGCGTTATCAAAAACTACAGAAAAAAGTTGATGTAGTTTATATAATTAGATAGATATAGGATTATCGCGAACGATATAATATTAATAAACGTTAAACACTGTGGTATGATATAAGACATGTTAATAGAAAGAACCGTATGAAATGAGATAAGTTTGTTGATGGAGTACCTGATGAGAGCTTGTGTAATAGGAACATTTAAAAAAAAATGTGATCCGCATCAGTTTATGAATATGGGAACAGCATAGTGAAAGAATAATATTCGTTTTGAATAAGGCGGCAGGAGAACGATTCTACCAAAACGTAACCGGGAGACAGTGGTGATGAAAATTTGGTTGTAATAATTTATAATGAGGAGCTAGATAGGGGTTAGAGCATGAAGAAGCCCGGTATTCTTTGTGAGATGTTTTGGTAGTAGACAAGAGATCTAAACAGGGTACATAAGTAACAAATAACCCGATGTTATTACTGAAAAATGATTGGCTAGAGAATTTCCAATAATACCAGCGGGGTTTGGAATTCAAGCAATGTTCACTGAGAATCTAGCGTCGAAAAACTGCAATGATCTTATTATAATAATAAAGGAGAAGATGTTAAAATGTGAAAACTTCAAACCTGAAAGACAACTTCTAAAGTTAGAATAAATAATTATGTGCAGGAGTTAGATTGTGTAATAAATATTTAAAAACACGAATTATATTGTAGCTTGTGCTGTAAAAATAGACGCTGTTCGAGGTTAGTTTAGAATAAATTTTTGAGAAATATTGAGAGAAGGCATCACAAAAGCGGGACGAACATTATTACCAGTTTTAAACTGGTGAGTAACTGGGCAACTTTAGGCCCATTTTAATTTTTATATGTAATTAAAAGTATATGACAATATTAAAAACGAGATTTTGTCTGTAAATTTAATGAAGCCTTGATTTCATTGTGATTTTTAATGTTTTAATCAAATAATTTTTATTATTGTCAAACAGGATGCTGATAATTTTCAAATGTTAGAAGCCTAGCAACCTGAGACTAAAAATAATTATTTTAGAAGAATATTTTATTTTTTATAAATATTTATATATTAGCGACCAATTGATCTATATGGATATTGTTTCAACTGGTTAATTTATTAAATACAATAAATATTTGTAATATAATTAACAATTTTTCTTATAATTTCAGAATATGCACCTAATACGCGTGCTGCTGTACGAGTTATTCATCGAAAAGTGCCTTATCTTAGTAATGTCAACAGCGACTCTGTTGAGAACAAACAGTTTATCACGTCAACAATAGAACTCAAAGAGAATGAAACTACAAATGATATAAATGAGGAAGAGCATGTACAATCTGATTGGGAATATGAAAGAGATATAAAATGCGTAATATTAGATGCATCCTTATCATTTGTTCCTGTTCATGGGTGGACAAAGGCAGCACTAGTTGCCGGTATGTTGTGTGCACTTTGTACACATATAAATATGTACAAAAACTTATCGCAATAAAATCTTTTAAAATATCTAACAAGCAGATAATTCTAATATAATAAAATCATCATAATTAAAATTTTAATCTCCCCTTAAATAGGATTAGCAAACCATCATTGTGATTAAACCGATTTTTTATACTATTATTAATTTTAAGTAACTGTCAATAGTAAGCTGATAATTCTATAAACTATTTGATGAAAAAATGATAAACACGATATAGCTTAACACATCAATAAGTAATGAAATACTAAAAAATAATGAAATTTTGATAAAATTTCGTTTATGAAACTAAACATGTTTCTCTTTTACTCTTATATTTATGAAAACTTGGCAGAAATCAATGAATACGAGTTGTGATTACAACGACGTTGAAGAGCAATAAATTCACTGGAATAAAAATTTCAGTAATGCCAAAAAATAATAAAAATAAATGTCGCCCTGTTCGGTTGAAAATATGCTTATTTAAGAAACAGGTCCATTATTTTGTGGACGACATATAAATAGGAAAAACAATTTATTTCAGCATCAACTTTATGCGTAACAAAATGTCCTTACATTAAAATGTCTGATGATATTTATTTAATATGGAGAACACGATTTGCATTTCTGTATTTAAAAAATTGTACAAATAATATATTTGAAATTTGTTTGTCATTCAAAATTAATCAAAATGTAAACTTTTTTCTGATTGATACGACATATATACAGACGCGCATTAAATACGACGAAGTAATTATGTACATGTGTGTGTTCATGAATAATAGGTGCTGAATCAGTTGGATACCCAAGTGTTGTATCCGAGTTATTTCCATTAGGCGGTGCCAGTTTAGTTCTATTTTATTATGAAAAAAGCAATCTAGTGTTACAAGAATATTTAAAAGAGAAAACACAAAATTTGGAAACCATCGCTTGTGAGTAAGTTATAAATAGCATATACCGTCCAAACCGGGTTAATTTTTCTTGTTGAACACGGCAATATTTGTAGGTAGAAAACTTTTATACCTAATATTTTATAACAGTTATTTTTTAAATGGAATTATGTCTTAATTGTTACTTATAAAACTTTATATTTTGTAACTATTTCGTATTTTTTTTTTCGCGTATCCGAACATAAAAAAACTCTAAATTGAGAAACCTATATCCCAAAATATTCAAGAAAAACTACTAATCTGTCATCAATTATGTCATATAGACTTCTCGGCTCATATTTACCACCGGAGGAACAATTGAATAGGTGATCATGATTCTGTGTTGCATCCGCTGCAGTCTGTCGTACCTCATTTCTTCAAGTTATACTTAGTCCGCGTTGCCCTACTTCTCGATCGATTCAGTGTTTTCCGAAGGATGTATTTTAATTGGTTGCCGCCAAACAGTGATTTGCTCTTCGTTTTTCCCGACTCTTCTATTCCATGCCTGGTGTTTTGCTCAGTGTGCAATGCTTTCCATTTGCTCGACAGTTCTTAGAAAACTATGTCTAGAACTTTAATCGCGGTTTTGCTAATTCATAATATTCACGTAATGGCTGGCGGCTATCATTTTCAACTTTTGATCTTTCTTTTTCTTGCAATCACATCTCATGTCTGGAGGAGTGATGCCACTAAGCTCATATAGGTGTTGATCGTAGTTGGTTATCAATCTGAAAGCTTGATTTAAATCTACATCCATCTTTTTTGCAGGTGCTCAACGACTCCAAACAGGACATGCATATTCTCCAACAGAGTAACAAAGCGCTAATGGGGATATCGTAGCACATTTGGATAACTACCTACTAATTTGCGTATTAAATTTTCCAATCATCATCTTTGTTATTTCGCAGTATTCTTTGTAAGTCAATAATCTATCCAAGATGATTACTAGATATTTAGAATGATCAGTGTCCTGTAATTTTGTTCCCTTCCATGCGATTTTCAGCTGATGTTGAGCTTGGTGGTTACAAAGATGGAACACACATGTTTATGTTTTTACTGGATTAAGCTTCGTGTAATTTTCTTCATAGTATCAAGTTCGCCGTTATATTATGCTTCCTACTGGTTGATCGTTTGTATATATATTGAATAAAGTTGTTGATAATGTGATAATGTGCTGCCTTGTAGTGCCAGCTTCCAAGAACTATGCTTACCATTTAGTGCAATATAAAAACATCGGTCTTTTAATAACCTTGATATTATTTCTGTTAGTTAATTTATAAATTTGGAATCTAAGTGTATGACGATCGACTGTATCGAAAGCTGCAGTTAGATCGACAAAGATTGCTCCACTTGTATATACTTTTTCAAATCCATCTATGTTTTTGATTAATCGGAAGACTTGGCGAGTTGGGTTTAAGCATTCAATTTTCTCAGCTATACGATTCAGGATTATTTTTTCAAAAATTGTAGAGAAACTGACAGATAGTTATTTTGATTAGTAGGATCTTTACCAGGTTTTTTTAGTGTTATTACATGCGCTCTCCTCCATAATGTTAGGATATTTGTTTTGCTAATAAAGTTATTATTCTTTAATCAGGTTATTGCTTTCTCGCGAAGGTTTTTAGCTCTATTCAGTGCACAAGTCATCGAGGCCAGCACCTTTTCAATTTTTGTACTCATTATAGTTTCTTTTACTTCGGCGTTTTTTGATTGGAGTATCAAAATTATTTTCTTCAATTGCTAATTCTCTTTTAATAGACTTCATTTTCTTCCGACATTTTATTTTGTCATTAAGTAGTAATTTGTGAGCAACTTGATTAGCTATTACTTTCGGCGTGTTTAATTATTTATTATTCTCATTGTTTAACTTTTTAAATAATTACCAGGCTCTGCGGTTGTCTTTACTGAAGTCTAAACTTTCCACATTATCGCACTAGTCTCTGCATCGTTTTTAGTTATTTCCTTTATTAAGGTATTTCCAATTCTAATGTATCATTATCAAAACGTCTTGTACTGAATTTTTAACAGTATTCTATATAATGTTCTTTGTTGTTACCTGGGATATAAATTTTACATGCACCTCGTAGTATATATATATATTTTTTCTTATGTTTACATAATTATGTCAACAAAGGATCGTAATTTTCAGGTTTTTGTTGTATGATTTTAATTGTCTGACTATTTCTTTCTTGAAAGTTGCCCAATCTGCTTGTTTGAAATTATCTCGTAATTACAGTTTCTTCTCCATTTGAAGTTTAATTGTCGCGTTTATTTTTCAGATTATAGGTCTGTGTCGAATTGAGTAATGGCCTCCGATATTCATTTTGTCTGTGAGGCAACTAATGTCAGGACTATATTCAAGTTTCTATTTTTCACTATTGAATGATGCTGGTAACTTTGAATCGTGTATTAATCTCAAATTATTTCTTTCAATGCAGTCTTCGACTAAATCTCAATTTTCGTCATTCTCCTCGTATCCCCAACTAATGCTATGACTATTAAAATCGCCAATAAACTATATGCGCATATCTTTCATTCTGCGATTTGTGGAATGTTCACCTGTATTATGATTGATGATGTTACATTTTAATAATTTTTTATTCATTTATATCAGGAATGCGATTCAGAACGAGATTAAACCAGATTTTATTCGCGGAATGATTGATTTCTACTATATATAATTTTGCTGAGATCTTCCTATCTATAAAATTTAATTTTTGCGAAATATCCTGCAATACAATTACTTTTCATTATTATATACTGTGACATACAATTATGGAGCATATATTGATTACTTTTGTGAAATAAATAGCTGAGAAGACGTTGAAAAATAAAAATTCCCTATGATTTGTCGACACTATCTTTCGCTTATAGAAATATTTTCGAAATATAATTAAATGCATCCGTCTAAAAGTATAATTTATTGTTATTACGTCAGTTAGGCTGATGCTGATATGTTCTGAAATGAAACTTTAGGAGGTAGCGTCATTTAATAGTAACATGATTTTTTATGAAAATGAATCACTAACATAAAGTAAATTCTATAAAACGATTTGTAAGTACGCTAATCACATGTTTATACTTATATATACTAATAAATTTATATACGTTTTCATTACGCATTAGCAAAATTAAATGTTATTTTTGTTTAAGCAAACAAGAAGATGAACATGAACGAGTAAAATCGTTTATTGCAGATGCCATTGAAGTACGTCTTCGATTGTTAATTCCGTACATTGATAAATGGCCGGCAGGGCTCGCATCTTTAACCAATCCTCGTGTAGTTCCCCATGCATTAACTAATTTATTTAATTTAGTGGATGATATAGCACATTATGCAGGCGATCGATCGGTTGATGTATGTTAAACTGCTTTTTTTTTTCACTGTACAAATAATGTTTATATTGTTATTTTTTAACCATACAAAGTGTTTGTATCGTTATTTTTAACCATATAAATATTAGTGTTTATATCGTTATTTTTTAACCATACCATTATTAGTGTTTATATCGTTATTTTATAACAGGTAATCATATATAAATATTAAAATCCTATTCAATTATCGTCCAATATACATAAAACTCCAGAAGTCCATAAGGATATATATTAGGAAAAGCTACCAGCAATGAAGACATATGTTATAGTATAATAAGAGAAATTTCATTTGCCTTGAATTACTTTGTCCATCCAATTGCACGTTTTTGTATAAATATCGACCGACATATACATTTATGTTCCAAAATTATGTCAGATTGAAACCACCTTATTGGCTATGATTTCATTTAAGATTTTAAAAACTTCCAAGTTATTCAGTTTTAAAATTAATGGAATATTTAATTTAATTTTTATCGCAATTTAAAACAATGTAATATTAGCCTCACATATTAATTTATGTAATAAAAATGTATAATTTTATCATTGAAACGTAAGTTGATAGTGGAAATATTTATAAATTGTTAGTATTATAATGTTAACTTCTAAAATACTATAAAAATAAATCATGTTTATGAAAAAATTCATAATTTCTTTTCATATAACAATTTTTTTTTAATAGGGCTTCAATAACAATTAAAGTAATCTTAATTGCATATTACATATTTATCAAAATTTGTATTTCTACTTATTTTTTAAATATTTTCAGTTGTACAAACTACTGAAAGGTCAAACATAACTTGCTTAAGGTTTATTTGTACTAATAGGATATGGCAAATAATTCTCATTTTACATTTTTTCAAATATATTTACGTTGTTTTATAATGTGTTTTCTATACCGAATTAATACTTCATATGTTTTCTGCGTTGAAAACTTTCAGTTTACGAGGATGTAATTGTCATTCTAGAATATATTTTTATATTCGTAGTATTATTGTTGATTTTTTTCTTTATATATAGCTCGATTGGTATATTAGAAGAGTTGGAATAGCTGGAATTTACAAGGTAACAGAATTGTACATGCTACAAGATAAATCAAAAGATTACATTGACACATGGTCATTTTTAAGAAAACAGCTCGATGATGCAACTACATTATATTCGTACATACAAAAATCCGAAAATGCGACTCAATTTACTAAGAATATTTCTACCGCTACATTTACCACGGTAAGCACTGATAAATAATAATCATAACAGGTAACTGGCTGATTCGCCCATTAACGATTTGCCGCCAAATACGATTAATAATATATTCAAAAAAAATATATTAATTTTAATGTCATTTAATAATAACTTAATTTCGAATGGATCAATAAGCTTTAATATTCTGACAAATTAATCTAACTAGTGGTATTATTAAGTACGTATATTACTCTTGCAAAAACAGTTAATCTTTGTGCGTAACGTGTTCTCGTAACCGATGATTTAAAAATAGCCTGTCTCCAAACTACTACGATTACTTAAAGCATGCTTTGTAAATAAATACATCGTAATAAAATAATGTACTCTGTTTCGGCTCATATTACCAAACGAAAATTTTTAATTAAATAAAAAATTAAAATACCAGAAAATATAAAAAAGTAGCCTAATTTTTATTTATACTTCATGTAGGTTACACTATACATTGTAATCTGTACGAAATTAAGAAAGAAATTGTACTTAGATTATAAATTATCTATTTAAAATATTTTGAAAACCAGAACAATATCATATCGCATGTCGTTCAATAAACTTTCAGCACAATCGAATTTCAAAATTTCCACCCAGGTAATTAAATACACTGTTTAAGTAACGACAATTTCGTTCAAATGTAACTAGGATTCCATATGGAAAAATATATTAAACTGAATTGACTCAATGAATAACAAAATTACTTCGAAGTAGGTTAAATAAATGGAAGTTCAGTTTAAATCATTTCAATAAAAATGTACGCTGCTGTACGTAAGTTTCGATTATGTATTATTTTTATTCATATTTGTCATTAAAAAAATTATATTCGTGATTACTTTTGTGTTTACAGGCACGGAATATGCTTGGTTTAAATTGGAACAGGTAAAATTAATGATGTAATGAACGGAATCTTAAGAATGGAAGATATTGACAATACGTTACCAAGCTATTAGAAATGACGTGTAACTAGTGAATGGCATAGAAAATATTTCCTTATTACTCAAGCGAGGAATTAATTTTTTATTTGCTGCTTTATTGTGCTTAATGATTGTTTAAAATAAAAATTTACAAAATGAATTCGTTTTTCTGCCCAAACGAACGTTAAAGAGTTTTTGTATTATCAATGTTTCGATACATGTAAAATGAAAACGGTAATTTTCTATAATGTTTTAAAATAAAGTTTAAGCGATGAATTTAACTGTACGTCACAGGTCAAAAAAAAAAAGTTTACGTTTTCCTTTTCATCCATGAATTCTGTGTATTCTTTTATATGTAAAAAATTAGTTCCTAAATAAAAGAATTTTTATATACTAATCACTATTTAACAAACAAAATCACAAGTTTGAAAGTATTTAATTGGCTCATATTTACAGATGTAAAACGATTTGTCACATTTCGAACTATATTTCTCAATCAAAGTGGTTATTTTTTATTTTAAATAATCTTTAAACATTTACGCAACAAAAACAGATTTTAAACCATATTATGATGAGAGATTAGAAAAAATGTACATAATTCAAATAAACTCCAGGATATCATGTGTAAACCTGAATAATATGAATAATTAAATAGTATTAAAACAAATTTTGAAAACTATGAAGTCACTTTTTATTTTCATTTATTCTGTATTGAATTTGGTTGTTTTTTTTATGGTAACGTGGACTTTATACAGAACAATTGTTGCTACTATCTCATCTTTGTAATGAAATTGAAAGCTCTCTTACTATCTGCAGATAATTGAGCAATAAGTTTATTATCGGATTTTGCCTTGAAAATTAACTATGCATTAACTTCTATTTTTAATAATTGAAAATTTTCTATTAATATTCTTTGCTGTGTACTTCTACTAAACACTTTTCAAAATTTTTAACTTGTAATTCTTCTCCACGCTTCTTATATTCTTTTAATAACTACAGCTCTCATTTACACACCGATATGGTGGGTCGTTTTAAATTTATAACATCCCGACTTTACTCTCTGACTTTAGTAGTGTTCAATTTGTTTAGATTTCTGAGCATTCTAATATTTGTTATTTTACGGACGCATGTGCACCATTCTTTGAACGGCTTGGTCTGTATAATTATCGCCGTTTTTTTTAACAGGTTTATATATTAGTATAATATACGTATATGTATATATATAAAAATATATATATATCCATCCATTATTTCGGTCAAGTCCCCAACGGAACTATATTAGTATATATTAAGTATTTAAAACTTTAAATTATAGTAATTTCTGTCGTATTTGTGATATCAATGTGAAACAAAGCTGAGAACTAATCCAATAATATAGGCTATAAATTGTGCGAATTTCATCAGTTTTTGTGTTAAATCGGGACAGACAGACAAAAATTAAAAAAATAAATTTTCTGTTTATGTGTGATAAAAATAGCCCAGTGCAGTGATTATAATGAAAATATTCGCAAATCACAGACACACTACAGTTTTATATAAGTGTATATATATATATATATATCAGCCATTCACATTTTGTCTATTATAAAAGTAGCCCACAAGAAATGTTGGTTCGACCCCATTGTTTAACTTTTCAAATATTAATTTTTCAAATAATTTAATTTAAAATTTCACTATTAATATTTGCGGTTTAAGGTTCCACACGAACCGACTAATAGCTCGTCTATACTGATTTAACTTAATCATTCATTTTATGTCCAACAGTCTTGATTTTGATAATGTAAATCACATATTTCTGAAATGTTCGAAATATTCCACACATTCCAGTAAATTATACAACCGTGTGGTTAATGTAAGAGTGTACTTTCCTATTACTAGTTATAACAAAAAATTGTAGATCCTATTTTGCATTTTACATGTTTGTGAGAGACAATCTCATAATACTGTCATATGGTTTCTCGTACATGCACCTAATTTAGGTAAACTCCAAGCCCAATTACAAAAAAAAAAAAAAATTATGCCGACATTATATTTGAACTACGTTTGATACTTGATTAAACTATTCCGAATCAAATACAAGTATACAAACTAACCACTTTCTATTAATATTTGAACACTGATAATTTTCAAACAACATATAAAAAAGAAATTAAATACTTTATGGTATAAAAGCCAATAAATTAGAACATATTTTCCAATAATTATATATATATATATTAATATACAATTATTCTCGCAGAAATAGAAAACATAAAAAGTATAAATTAAGGAACATATATCGAAACTGTGATAATTTTATTATCAAGTGCAATAATCGTCACAAAATTGATTACGAAGATACGCCGGAAAATCTAGCTGCTGTAGCAATTAAAGAATCTGAAGCCGAAAATGAGTTAATGATGGATGACTCTTCTGTTAATATTTCAACACATTCCCATGATCTGTTAGCAGAAGATAATTTTAAAGCATGAATTACCGCTTGAACATATAAACTGTCGTCAAAAGTAGAAGCATCTGCTACAGGCTCTTTAACCCATCCACTTTTATCTTCAACAGATATAAATGATTCCTTTAAAGCATCTATCATTTTAAAAAGTCCTATAATGAAAGGTTTTGGTATAGTTTTGCTCGTAGATAATAAATTTTTGTACGATTCAAACTGTGAATCGTCGGCATCTAAATAAATAACCTCTTCTTCGGAAGAGCCTTTCTGAAAACCATACAAATCGCTCCCACGTACAACCAAGTAACCTTTTTTACCACAAATTAAAATTTCATGAGAGTAAGTACATGGTAAATTTGTATT
This sequence comes from Coronaproctus castanopsis, assembly GCA_032883995.1. Taxonomy (NCBI): domain Eukaryota; kingdom Metazoa; phylum Arthropoda; class Insecta; order Hemiptera; family Monophlebidae; genus Coronaproctus; species Coronaproctus castanopsis. The sequence continues at coordinate 299,206,192 of CM065052.1, forward strand.
TATCGTAATATTCACTAAAGTGTTTTTATTCATGTGCATTTGAAATGTACAGTAATCGGGACTTGTTATCCTTCTAATTCCATTTATACATTCAGTTGTTTCTGTAAAGTTTTTTATAATTGCGTGAACCCTAACTGCTTTTTGGCAAATTAAATACGTAATCAGGTCGATAACGTGACTTCCAACTAATGCTACTACACCTCCACCCATTAATTCCTCACATAACCAATTATATTTGTCAAAATAAAGAGGACCCATTTGTACTCTTATGTCACAAACTGTAATATCATCCTTGCTGCCTAAAAAGCCGTTTGAAATTACTTGTTTCATGTGATAAAATGCCGGCAAAAATCGTAAACTATGATTAACGATTGCAATTAATGAAGGATAATACTGAGAAGCGTGAACCATTCTAATTGCTTCTGTCTGATTTAAACCAGCTGGTTTGTCGCAAACGACATGTTTACCAATACTAAGAGCTTTAACCGATATCTGAGCTTGTAAATGTGGTGAACACATTACTAATACTAATTCGACATCTTTTCTAAGTAACACGTCGTCAATCTTGTTAGTATAATAATTTATGTTCAATAGTTTCGCTGCCTTTTCTGCTTTTTGCAATGTTTTTCCCCATATAGCTTTAATAGTGAATTCTTTACTTATTAAAAATGGTGCAATTATATTGACAAAATCACCAGTACCAAATATACCAACCCCGGGTAACATGTTACAAATAAAAAATACTTCCTCAACTAAGGCAACATAAACGAATTATTACATTCTGTAAATGTTAAAGTAATGTACCTGTTAACATTATGGTTGGTATCTACGTCATAATAACATTAACCATAAAAAACTAGATAACGATAAAACATGAATAACATTTAAATTCTATTGTTTATTTACATTAAAAACATTTTCTCACTTACTTAGTGTAATAGCAAAACCGTTTACAATTACAAATACAAACTGATAATATCGCCTGAAAAATGAATTCATTAGACTGGAAGCAACATGAATCCAAAAAATAAAATTTCATTTAATTTAATGAAAACTAAATTATTTTTTAGTTTGGCTTAACAATTAATTATTTGAGACAGTTCAGCAGCTAAAATTGAAGTTTGTAACCTAGTAATTGTTAAGATTGAATTAAAATGCAACAATTTTCAATTCGAAAAAATAAAAATATTGAATGAAATTTACTCAAAAACTAATCGGAGAAGCCTGTTTTTTTAAATATGCAATCAAAATTATGGATTTTTTATACTAATTACTCATCTCTGAAGCTAAATAAACCAAAAACTCTCTACAGGAGTTACAGAGTAATGAGAAATTATTTTTAGCAAACAGGAAAGTATTTTTATACAACTTAATAAACACCATTTTGCACTATATGTGGCTAATTCATTGTTGTTATGGGAAAGCATAATATCCACTGAAATGGTCACAAATGGTACAAAATCACATTTATATGTACAGCGGAAGACTAAAAATATATTTTTTTTTATTGCTTAGTGTGATGAAAAATAAATTTTGAAAACGCAAATAACATCGTTGATACATGCATTTAAGGATCAGTTGATTCACTGGGAATGAAAGTAAACGCGAGATTTTTGGATCAGAGAGATAACATGTGACTCACAAAAAAAGAAATAGGGTACAGCTAAGACCCAAGGATTAGACGTATATAATTATTTCAAATTCTGCCTAGTATGTATGAATTTATGTAATAGCATAAAAAAAAGCAATAGTCATTTTTAAATGGATTATTTAAAATTATAAAATGGGAAAAGCAACTGGAGCACAATCTCAACTAGTTGATGAATGACCTTAATATTTTTTAAGATTGTGATGTGATTGTAAGATCGTCTTTGTATTAGATTCCCATGACAATTTAGGATGTAATAGGTATAGTTTTGTTATTCATAGGAATGCAATCACTACAGAAGCATGGTAGAATGCATGGTGAACGATTGTAGATAAATATAATAATAACTTCTAAGAACAAAATAAACATTGGAAAAAGTTAAACGGTCGAAGAGAGTGTGTGCTTTTCGTGGTTATTAACATTAAAATTTTAAAAAAACTTTCGGTCGTCACTATCTTTAAAAAAGCCAACGTTTTCAAGTCGAATATGTTGTATTGTATTATACATGGCTTAATCGATAGAAATACTTTGTTGAAAAACTACAAGGTGGCGAACATACAAAATCGAACTATATTAATATTTGATTTTACATCACACAGAATATAAATATTGAATAAAAGTGGATTAATATCGATAATTGTACAGTACCATTATAATTCATTCTATGCGCATAATGATGAAGTGTAGGATGACAGAAATGTTGATATTTCATCCTAAATAAGTTGTACAAATAAGTTTCAGTATTGTGACGAATACCGAGATTTAGATATTAAAAATAGTAGAATATCAACATTACCAAATATAGCAGTAATATCTCAAAGTGAAGTAACTAAAAATCCCGTATTAATATTAAAATGTCTAGACAAGGCAATCTGCTTGAGGACGAAAACCATATATAAAACTAGGAAAGATAGTTATTTTCTACCTACTACTTTAAGTGAGAGTGATACCGGACTTAAGTAATTTAGGATACATGAATATGGCACATGAGATAGCCATATCTGTGTTTTGCTGCATAAATTTTTGTATTAAAGAGTGTTAAACAGAACTTTTAACATTTTAAATTATATTAACAACTTGGCAAAGTTTCTTGTTCTTAATAATATGCTTATGATAGGCATGCTTATCAAGTGAATAAGTATAAATACCGCGAAGGGATTATATTATTGTAATGAAGCGTCATGTAGAACAGCGATGTTAATGAATTCATCAGACCAGTCAGCATGTCAGCATCATTAGAGACGGGAAGTTCATCACTTGAATGTTTTGCACTGATCACCTATTTTATAAAGTTAACTGGTTAAAGCCTATGACCAATAGAAAATAATGGTTTTTATGCGTTTATATATATATAAAAATGTCGCAAAAATTATTTGCATTAGGAACCCCTGCTCGCATCTACAAAATGGCTTTGGACAGAAAATTAAAATTATCATCATACACAAAATATTTAAAATTAACTAATTGTAAACGTTTTTACAGAAGTGTCTTTAAAAATAATTTTGCTAATACGATTTTTAAATCAATCAAACATCGAATCGAACATTCTGTATAACAAATTTTGACGATAAACTTTGTAGACGATAATAGCAATTTTGTTCTATCTAGATTAAACAACAAAAGTAGCAATAAAGATAAGGGAAAGAGAAATAAAAAACATTTATTTGAATTATAGTGAAAATGCTCGTTATAACTGAAAATAAAACTAAATATTCAAGAATTTTTATTAAATATTTCGCATATAAGCTTACAATTTAAACACGTATTATTTATAAGAATAATTTGGGAACGAAATATAAATTCTAACAATTGCTATTGATACATGATTAAAAAGAAAATTAAATACCCCATATCACACATCTGACATATTATTCAGATATTTTCAATTGTTTGTTGTATTAGCCTAGATTATTGCAACGTAGTTTACGTGTTCTATTAATTATTCGAAACGATTATTTGTAATTTGAGCAAACGTTTTAAAAGATTAAATCTCGCTGCATTTATTCGGAAAGGTTATCGTTTAAACTTCATGATTTTTCCCCGTTTGTTTGTGTCTGATCACTATCATTAAAATACTAGATGTTAATTTATACGTATAAACGGAATTAGACACTTTTCTTCATTATTTAATTTGTAATATATTACTATAAGTAAAAAGCAGTCAGTTTATATAACAATCAAAATTATCATATAAATTATTTAATCAAATACCGTAAATGTAGGTATTTTTAAAAATCAATGAAACGTACAAATTCGCTAAATCCCTTTCATAATGATAAAATAATTTACTTCACATCATTTTCGAAAACAGGACCCTGAGAACATATTACACAACAATATACAACACTTTATGAAATCAATTATAGTTTTTACACGTTCTTATATTGTAAAATGATTTATATATTTATTTCAAATACAGCAATAACTACACACACACACAATATATATATATATATATATATATATATATGGAGTGTAGACAAAGCAAAATATTTAGCTTAAGTTGCGCATGAATTAGATAAGGATGGAGATGCACCCCGACCAGCCATCATTGCTAACCGTACATGTACCAACTAATCGATGGCAAGACAAAAGCCTATATATAAAAACAAAATAAAAAATAATAATTATAGTCATTACGATAATAAGTTGAATATAAAATATATTTCAGATAATTTATTTTTTCCGAATATTTAAAATTAATCGTAATCAAGTTTTAGATTTCTTAAATTTTACAAAAATAAAAAAAATATGCGACATGACGAATTGTTTTGACATTTTTATACCTCAGTTTGAAAACAGTAACATCACGTATAAAGTTGTTGGGGAACGTTGTCTAAAGAATGCTCGTTAAGATGAAAAATGCGGACGAATTATTTTACACAAACCTATACCTTACTTTGCTCGATTTCTTTACTGTTCTTTTAACAAGGGGCTAGATGTTATTTTTGAAATTAAAATTTCTCGTCCCTGGTGGGATTGTGGGAGCAGAAGAATACAGTGAGATATTATTCTTACGCTAGGATGCCATATATAATTAGGACGACAGCTGTTTCAATTTTGTCAACCTAAACTGTGGTTTAAAATGTACGTTTTAATTTACCTAGATTAATACAACTTTATCGACATCGTAATTTGACGGCTATTTTCATCTTATATTTGTCAATTTATATAACATATATATATAGTAAAGAAAAATAGGGATAAATGTAACATTCTCGTTAAACTATCACAGGTATTTATTTCAGATCATACGAAAGACGTCAAGCAGTTATTACGATCGAGAAGAATAACGACATGTTTAATTAAAAGAGAGACTTTTGTATTTGAAATGCTGTGAACGATTCAAGCATAATTCCGTCCGAATTCGCATTCGTTAATAATATGGCACATATAAGTTTTAAGATTTGAACTCTCAGTTCTAAATTTAAATAGTGTGTAGTGTATTCTTGGAAAGTCGTTTCTCGCGTGTTCAATTCTGCATTCTATTTTAACATCGGTGTTACTTTTATTAATTTTGATTCTAAAGTACTTAAATGTCTGTACATTTCCTAACGCTCTTCCAAGAGTGTAATAGTCGATTTTGTTATTTCTGTAAGAGAGATTCAGCGATATATCGTACATGTTTTCTCCTCCCTGAATAACTGAGTTAATGTGTAAACTACCTCACTCATTCTGATACCTTTATTAACATTGTCAAAAGTTTCGTTTAATGAATTGTTTACTGCCGTATTAGAATCTATATGCAGAAAATATAACGGAATTTAAAAGGTATAAAGATTGAATGAGAATATCTCAGTCATCTTAGATTTGCGGATGATGTAGTGATACTAAGCACCAGTTTTGGTAGAACTACAAGGGATGATAGCGGACTTAAATACATATACAAATAAAATAGGATTAAGAATAAATGCACAGAAAACAAAAATGTCAAATACGAACAAGGAACTAAGAATAAAAACTGATGGCAAAGATATAGAAACAGCAAAATACCTAGGACAAAGAATTACGACAGACAGGAATATGTTAATGCTAGCAGAACTAAATCGCAGAATATCATTATCGTGGATAACTTTTAGAAAACTAAGTCGCGTATTCAGAAATGAAGAAATACCGATGTTTGAAAAGGAAGTTATATAATCAGTTTGTTTTACCGGTTCTTATATATGATTGGCAAACATGGACGTTTACACCAACAAAATTAAAAAAGATAAGGAAGACACAAGCAATGCAAGAAAGACTAATATTGAAAACTATCTGACCGAAAGTGAAATAAATGTATAAGAGAGAAGATCGGACACCACGAGGCTGTGGAGCAAAAAAGTGGAGATAGACCGGATACATGACCCGAAGAAAAAATAACAAATGGATAAAAAGGGTTGTTGGAATGGTGGTCAATTAGCAAGAAAAGAAACAGGAGTAGACATCGTTGGTGTGAGATGACTTGAAACGAGTCGCAGGAAATAATTGGATCTCAAGAAAGAAAATTGACGCAATGGTATAACTTGGACTACTATTCCGAAGCGTATTAAACTGAAAAAGAATTGACAATATGTTCGGTAGCGAACATTGCACCAATATAACTAATATATATATATACTTACTAATGTAGTTTTGGGAATAGTTGTCGGGAGTAATTTCAACGGTGCAGAGTTAGGAACATAATTTATTATTGACCTCGACGTGCGCGTTTCCTGATAATCGGTTTCTTATCGATCGACGACTCCGGCGTTTTCGTCTGTTGTTGATTCAACAATTGATCGAATATGCCGAGTTCTCGCTTCAATGATTCCGGATCGAACGAACTACATCGTAAAGCTTTATACAATAAAGTCGGACGTAATTTTTCTTCTTTAGCGAATTTTCGTTTGACGCAATTACGACTACGATCGGCGAAATGATTGGCTATCTGCGTGAAATCGGTCGTAAACGTGCTGACTAATAAATAAAAACGGAACGTTTCGTGAGCGGTCCAAGGTTTCTGATAGGATCGTTTTTTAACGCGAGGCTGTTGAACGCGACCGTGTTCCAGCACTATTCCGTTATTAGCGATTAATCGTCGCGACTTAACGGTGGACGTACTTTCTACTAATAAACTTTTTTTATCGATCACTATATTACCATCCGCGTCGACCGTTAATCGCGGTACGTCTACAGCGTCCACATCGTCCACCATTTCCTCGTCATCGTTATTAGCGTCGTCGCCGTCGTTAAGTTGTTCTTCCTGTTTAGGGGTGAATCCGTTTTCGATCGATTGTTCACATCCGTCTAGATTGATCGATTCAGTTTTTACGTTATTAACGTCGGAAGGAGGATTGTAAAATATAAAATCGAACATAGTACGTTGTTCGTCCGAACTGTTTTCGGCCATACGTTGTCTGTACTTTTTTTTCAACTGATACATGGTCGAATGATTCATCGACTTTCGGATGGGTTTATTTTTGAAAATTTCCATATCGACGTTACTAGCGTTAAATATACGAGCGGCCACGCTTCGAATATCCTCATCGTTTAGCGTACGATCGTATGGTTCGTCGTCCTGATCGACGTTAGTCTTTTCGTTGCTACTATCGTTACAATCATCGTTACGATTATTAACAACTATCGTCGAAGATAAATCGTCGACTATCGGTTGTTGATTATCGTTTTCGTTCTCTTTATCGGATTTTTCAAAGTTCGCTTTAAATACGACTTTAAATTTACTCAGACTAGAATTAAAATTATTGTTACCATGATTATTATTATTATTATTAGTAGTAGTAGAAACGATGCCCTCTTTATTATTAACAATAGCGGAACAGACTCGATCGTCGTCCAAAGGGACATCGATATAGTTTTTAAGTTTGCACAATATTTCTCCGGTTACATTATTACACACCGAACCGGTATCTTCGAATATTCGTATATTCACGTCCAAAGTTTCGTTATCGTCGTCTATACTACTTTCATCGTCGTCTTGATCGGCTTCGTTTTCTTCCAGCAATCGTAATCGTAACATACGATTCTGGTGACGAGCAATTTCGGCCGATGAATAAACGCTAGCAACTTTACCGTTACTGACGGTCGTCGCGCTATTACCACCATCGTCATTAACGTTAACATTATCTTCCAGTACCGCCATATTTAGAGACATCACCTTATTTACCTTACCAAATCCCTAAACACAATGTCAAACATTAAAACGTACGCGATATTATTTACAGATTATGTGAAAAAAATTCATACAAACTAGAAGCCAAAAATTATGGCGAATATATATATATATATATATAAATTTATTTATTTACTACGTAATTCGTAAATATAAAATTTTATAACACGTACAGATTTTTTTTTAATAAAAGAACAATAATAACGACTATTCAATTTTAATTTATAATTAAAGAAAACATGTATCTAAATAACGAAGTCCGATTAAAAAAAAAGAACCTTTTCGTACATTATAAATACCAAAAAATAATGGACCTTCTGAACAGATGTTATCCGCTGGATCTTTATATATATATATATATACATATATACGTACAAACACATTATTTGGTTCCTTCCACATAACGCTCTCGTTTACTTCTTTCACATCACATAACGTTTCTAGAATTTTGCGTCTGCCAGCATTTTATTTCTTTTAAAATAAATTACATATATAACATTTATATTCATCGTCGTCGTATTGTTCGTTACCAAACGTCGTGATTAGCTATGTACGTTTATTTTTATGTACAAAATGAGCTAGCACTCAAGGCACTGTTTATATACGACGCAGATGGGCGCGCATACTATGTTATATGGAATGGGGTGCCAGTGTTTATCCGTCATAATTAAAAATTAAATAATGATGAAAACATTTTTTTGTTTTTTTTTTTTTAATGGGCACAGGATTTTTGACCCAGATTGGTATAAAATTAATAAAACGGGTATATTAAACATTAATATTAGTTGATGCAATATAATTATAAATAGCTAAATATGCATGAATGTTTTTAATAGTAAGCAAGTAAGACATATTTATTGGCAATAGTACTTTGAGAGATATAATTTGATTATATAATAAAGATTGTTGAGAGCTGTAGTAAGAACATTCGAAAAATACACACGATCTGCGTCTGCTATTTTGTTGTCCTCGGAAGGATGAGCACAAAAAGGAGAATTTATAAGATTACATCGGTATATAGACGATGGAAGACGATTTTGTCCAAATCGTAATCTACATAAAGTAGTAATGAAACATCGAAGTATGTTATTTGGTACTTTTATATCAACTAAACCACGATTTTATGGGTATAAGAGGTTGAATCGATCTGTAATAATGAGCTCGATAAGGATTAGATCAAATATTATTCCAATATTCTTTATGAGCAAAAAAACTTTCTATGTCACGTGTTGGTTTCAAACCCCCCGACCGTCAAGTTGATAGTCGAACACTCTAGCAACTACGCCACGGCGACATAAACTTATATATACATAAAACATATATAAATAAATATATGATAAACGGAAAATTACATAATATCCTGTTCATTCGGCTAGTTAGATCAAGATTAAAGCAAATTCCCTGTTATTCATAACAGCCGGAATTACATTTTCAATAATATAAAAATAACAACAACAACAATAATAATGATATATGTGTGTACGTAAAATTATACAGTAGTCAGTATTAAAATAAGAAATATCTCCATGTTGACTGCTGGGGAATTTGTTGCGTATAAATTAATTGATGTTCATATCAGAAGAGATCGTTAAAGAAGCAAAAATTTATAACCATGGATTCAAAATAAACAGATGTTTAATAGGATGTATAAGGTATATCAAGTATTTCTGACAGGATCAATAAATGCGGATGATGTTAAATAGACTAGGGGAAATATGGCATGAAAATAAACGTCTGGAAAACAAAAACCATAAAATTCAAGAAGCCCATTGCAACATAGATCTGAAGTTAAAAAATTACAAACAAGTGATGCTCGAGATATAAAAGAAATTAATAATTGCATCGGAATAGCCGAACAAGCGTTCAGAAATTTAAAAAATTAAAAATGAATATAAAGATGAAAGTCAACCGGTATTATGTCATGTCCATCCTGAAATGTGCTGGTGAAACGTGAACACTAAACACAAAAAGTGTGAAAAGATTAGACGCGTTTAAAATTGGGACGCTTACAAGAAGATGGCGAATACCGTGGACGTCAAAAATAACCAATTCAGAGATACTACAACGGAATAGTATGAAAAATGGGACGCCGTCGAAGACATCGGGAGAAGAAAGAAAAAATACCTTGTGCATAAAACAAGAGAAGAAGGAATATTTACCATTCAAGGACGGAAAAGATTCGAACTGATTACCAACAACTTTAAGAAAAAGGACACTGACGAAATAATAAAATCATCAAGAGAATGAGAAATATAAAATATGACGTATGCCATTTTATGACAAGAAGCTACTAAAGGGAATGGAATATTTATATACGAATACGACTAATTACGTAATAAAAGTAATAGGTTTTATATGAATACGTTTGTTTTCACATGAAAATATATCATTATATAAATAAATTATCATGCATACACGAATAACGTAGCAATTAAATGATAACAAAACTTGATAAAAACCACGAAACCATATATATATATATATATATATATATAATGTTAAATCGTGGAATAAAAATAATTAGTTAACACGAAATAGAAAGAAATATTTAAATTTTTACTTTTTTTTTAAACATGGTAGTTTACATTTTTATATTTATTTTACTCTCGTTGTTTCTGTTGTCTATATTTTTTTCGCGTAAACACGATATTTCAAGAAATTACTTCTTGTTTAATAACATTACATATCCAATAAAATATGTTTTCATCTATATCGTTCTATGGATGAGACAGGTACGTATATATTACAATTACTCTGTTCAAAATGATAATATCCATTTTAATAGCGCTAGTCGTCAAAAATATAGAACAAAAAATAGAATCCAAGTCAATTGATCCTTTTAAGGTATGTATATGAATAAGCGGACATTTCGCAATGATAAATCTTTAAATCAAAAACGATAATTCATTGTAAATATTATTAAACAACTCTGAATTTAATTATTTCGAATATTTTGCTCATTTTGAACCGACAATCGAAAAGATTAAAATAAAATAAACTTAATTTTTTTTAATAGCGAATACTCCTCGTCTAGCAATCGCGAAAAAAATTAAAGAACAAGGCACACCTCATTGTAATCTATTAGGCATTTGATTTTCTAGGTAGTAAATCGCATAAACCTTAAACATAATGCCAAAGATAAAATACCAAAAGAATTGGACACAAAACGAGAACTATCATCCAACAAACTGGTAAACAATGTTTATATTATTACTTTATTGTGCGAAAGTTTGTAACCACCATATTATTATCGTAATTAAGAAATAAATCCATACAGTATGTACATTCCGAAATTGGAATTGTAAATATCAAATTATTAATAGAGCACACGACCGATTATAAATACTTTTGTGAAGTGTACGACAGCCATTATGTGCATTACCAAACGAAGAAACTTTTCAAGCTCTTAAATTATTCAGTTACACTCCGACTGAATTTAAAGAGGTACAACGAAGAAATTTCTAAATTTTAATAACATGAATCGATGCATCAAACAAAAATTTATATTTTCAACAAAGATTGACATCGTAATTCATCTGTGTAAAAAATAACTTGACTCGATATACGCGAGTTGAACTTGACATTTCTATTAATATCATAAAACTAAACATCATTAATGAGCATAACCTGTCGAAGAATAATTTAATTCGTTTATTTCGCAGGCTTTTGATGCTGTATACTTTGTCGTATGTACACAGAATGGAATTATCTTAAGTGCAGGATGCGAACGAAGACATAACAACATCGTACATGGATTATTTTATATTTGGGTAAATAGAAAGTGAACTAAATAACTACAGCCTCATAGTATTTTCAAAAAGTTCAGTACTGAATCGTTGAACCTCTTATTTTGATAGCATTTATTATTAAACACCAGAATTATTGTCAATCTGAAAAACACTTATCATGTAAAAAATAGTAAAATAATATACCTAAATTAAACATAATAAATTCTGAGTAATTACTATAGTTATCGATAAAAATAAAACTTACAATAGTTTAAGTAACATAATAAATAATACATTTGTTTATAATACTGTTGATATAAATCACTTATTTTAAAGATTTATTAGACTTACGAACTTATCAATGTATTATTCTAGTAATTTTTCCAAATAATTCTAAAAATTAACACATGATTCTTAAAATTTATGAAATCACAATTACAAATAAAGAATGTAAGAATGTACTAATGGAACAAATAATTATATTCGAACCAACTTTAAATGGGAATAATCTAATTTAATGAGGTAAAGAAAATTTATACAAATTTTGAGATTTTCAATTTTTTTTTTTATTTTTAATTTAGGTTCAACACAAATTATTAATCTGTGCATAGTTAATGTTTTTTTTTTAATAACTTTATTTCATCCAGTTCAAAGTTAATCAACAGAATATACTTTCAGAGAGAAATCATTTTTCGAATGAAATATTATTTATTTATTCTTTATTTTAAATCGAATAATTGATCAATTCTTTGTAGTTTTATTTAACATCATAAAATACATCACAAATAGGTTCCAAATATTGGCTTATTATATAACCGGGAAATGCCTCAAACGAAACTTGCGGAAAGTGAGTATCATGTTGATGCATTCGGATCGAAAGAATTTTACTTCAAGCCGATAGAACCTATGAAACTATGGGAAATATACTTTGAAGGGAAAATGCGGTAAATATTATTTATTACGATAATTAATGTATGAGCCTAAACAAAACGATTAAGCACTTAGGGGTAATAATCCCACGAAGTTAATTAGGTAAAAAATAGAAAATCAAGATATAAATAGAGTTATAACAGATTTAATAAATTACAAATTGAATATGAATTTGTTCAATGTATGTCACCGACGTTAACCTGCGATGCGATTTTTACAGGATGACTTCCAGTTCAATGATACGTTACGAATTAATACATGGTGTATAAATTATTTTCATAACAAAAAATATAAATTAAATATCAATATGTACATATCTATAATCGAAACTTGTGACAGTATTAAAACAGAGAAAATACCTTTATAAAAACTAATCATTGTACATTTTGAAATAAAAGTATATTTTATTTATATATAATCACAGAAAAATCTCTTTTTGTAGATTAAATGATAGCTATAAACTAGTGGACGTAAATGTAAAACTTGAATGGATATCGCATTCCACAAATTGTTATAAACTTAGCACCGATATAAATACAAAAGCTTTAGCCACAGCAATGGCGTCGGAATCATGGTCAATTAGCTACTTTAGAAAATTGAATAGGTAAAATAACATAAAACCATTAATATCATCGAAAAGAACTACGTGCAAATATATTATTAAAAATATAATTACGCAATTAAGGTTATGCATGATGAACTCATTAAATTAACTTTTTAATTATTAAATTTAATAAAAAAAAATATATAAACATTTATCTAATTTAGAAGATACATGTAGTTCAATAAATACTGATTTTCTTTATTTTTTATCTAGTGATAAACAAATGAGATACGAGCAGTTCGGTAAAGCCAATGGTTATATAACAATTGATAATAGTCATATGGAAATAACCGATGTTACAGCCTACCGAGATCACAATTTTGGTAAATATTTTAAGTAGAATGTTATTTGTGAATTAAATATGTATTTTATTTTGACCTGGTGAACTCTGAGCAGTATATTATTCGTTTTATCAAAATTTATCTGATTTATATATAATTTAGTGTCATATTTGATAGTATTTTGGAAACAAAAACACTAAATGATTAACTCAGAAATGCTGATAATTTACTTTAATGTGAGGAATATTGACACAAAATGTATAATTTACCAAAATTGCAGAATGACATAACAAACACTAACATTAAATATACAAACCTAGGAAAAAAGTAATCGGTTTGTTGTATTTATTCAATTTTGAATTATACAAAATATCATCATAAGTGTAAATTAAATATTATTAAATAAAATCAAGAATATAATAATGTAAATAAAACTAATCATGAAATAATTTATTTAATTATCATATTGACTAAGAAACCGACAATGTTCCGTTTTAAATTAAATATTATAGAAAAGAATTAAAGTTACATGGTATCAAACTTTTACGTTTATAACTTGTATTTAAATTTTGAAATATTACTTTTAATAACATAATACATGTATTTAATGAAGGAAATGTTCGTGACTGGAGTAAAATACATCATTATGTGTATTTTATTATACTTTTGGAAAATGAGACAAAAATGGTATTGGGTATAATTTCTCACCCTGACACATTTTCGAGGTAATCATTTTTTTTCTAAACTGTTTCTTTATGCCTATCTTATTTTGATATAAATAGTACAATCATATGACGTATGATGTTCATAATAAATTGAAATCGGGAAATGATTATGTGGATGGATAAAGACAGTTATTTTAAGATCAATATTTTATTAACTTTTTAATTACAAAATTTTCTTGAATCACATCACCAAATCCAACTTCACGTATAATTTTGGTTTATATCCACATGTATGAAAACATATAAAACCTGAAATGATTTGTATCGCCAAAATAGACGTGCATAATGTAAAGACAGTTCTTGTTAGTACCAACAAAAAAATTAAAATATATACACTAATCGAACATTGAATACGAAATATTTTTATAGGTTGGTGATAGGTGTCGTAAATAATTGCGAACATTACGATAACGTTGAAGACATTAAATTTGAATATGATATGACAGACCGAAAAAATCACTCGAGAAAAAATTATACGTACAGCTTTAACACGGGTAATTTTATCGTACATCACACAGGGATATAATTTATTTTATAATTACGTAAAGTTCATTCAAATGATTCATAATTATCAAAAACAATTCACTTCTATGTACATACATGTAATAATAAAATCGGTTTTTTTTTTTACTACAGGGAACAATATATACAATGTGAAGATTCATGTAATGAGTTCACATACCCATTATAAAGGTTTGAATTCAGAAGCCGTGCTAACACAGAAATTTTCGAGATTCACCGTTAATAATGTAAATGGATACGGAATGTTTGAAATACATTATAACAGAAATTTACATAAAATTAATTAAATACATGTAATATAATGTATATGCGTAAACCGTGTAAATTGTTATTACAATTAACTGATAAGTGTAAACTATATTTACCCAAACTTAATAAAATGAATATACCAATTATTTTGAATGCAAAAAAATATTACAAAGAGAACGTCATGTTTAAACACTTGCAAATGACATTCATTATATCATTACCTAATACACCTGAACATTATTTCAACTCTAAAAATTAAACATCTATTTAAATATAAATGAATTCATAATTCACACACAAAAAACATGAAATAGGATTCACTCACATGCCTGTCATGATGCGCTGGTTTACAACACCCCGGAAAAATTCAATTTTTTTAAAAAACAGCTGGCTTTAAAGACGGTCATAATTTAGATAATTTGGAATTATGACTTGTTACGGTTTTTTACAATAAAACTTTATAAGGATAATTTTTTTATTCCATTTGTCCTTTTTAAACATTAAAAAACAGTATAAACATTTAATTATTTATTTTTCTACGTGATTGTGTATTCAATGTTTGATACTATCGATTTGTTAGTAAGGTTATATTTTAAATCCAGTAATTTAAATATATACTGTAATCGATTTCTTTTATTTCGTCTTTTGTTGTATTGTTTAATGTTTTTGTTCGGTGATTTGGTGAATTTTGAGATATTTTAAAGTTTATTTTTAGAGAATAGTGTTGTAAATATTTAGAAATAATTGTTAGAACGATGGCTTATGATGAGCCAACATGTGTGTTAAAAATGTTAAATGATTTTAGAGCAGGAAATCGTTCATCTTCAGTATTTGAAGGCACAAAGTTGTCAAAGGATAAGGCGCTAAATTTAAGTGATCATTCTGTTGAATGCTATGATGAAAATTCTAGTAAAAAATTAAAGCGGGAATTTAATGACAATATTAGTTCTATTGAAAAATATGGACCAAGTAGGTACTATATTTGTGAATTTACGCACATGTTGAGATATAAATGTTTTCATTCTTGTATTTGTATTTTATAGTTTCATCATCTAAAGTCCGAAAAATAGCTGAAGAATTAGTTGAAGCTAAAACCTTGAATATTTCTCTTCAAGAAAAACTGAACAGAATAAAACTATTGAGAGAGGAAGACAACATACGTCACGAAAATGAGAAGAAAACACTAGAACGAGCTTTGCATAAAGAACGGTGTAAAGTTAGTTAAAAACATGTTTTACATATAGTCTTCGTATTTGTATAAAATAATTTTAAAAACAAGTGGAATAAATATGTAGGTGCATATTAATATTTAGTTATAATTAAAAAATTTGAAGTAACCTAGAAATGTTATATTTTCTATAACATATACACAATGTAATAAAATTATAAATGTACCATGCATTTCATATAATAACACATTTAGGTGAATGAATTAGAATTTGCGCTGAAAAATGGTCATAGAAAAGAACAAGATGTTTACAATGAATTGATGGAATGTAAATATAGCGGCGAAGAAAAGAATCATGACCTTTACAATAAAACAAAACAATTGGAGAAGGAGAATCTTAAATTGCAAACCGAATTGAACGAAGTAACTAAATATGTGTATTTTGTAAATATTCTTCCATCCATATGAATTAAAGAATTAGTTTTCATAAACAATTAGAGCAAATTTATATACAATGAGAAATGTTAACAAAAGTTATAAATTAATGTTAAAACTATTAATATCTAATTATTCTGTTATTATTAATTTTTATATTTAATTTCTTATATGTTCACCAATAAAAATTGGAGGTTGATACCTTTTTTTTTAAGAATTTTAATGTTAAGTTCAAATATTTTTTTGATCACTGCTTAAAATAGTTTGTTAGAATTTTAGTTACATACGTTCACTTAAAAATTCGTATAAATAAAAATTTAAATCATCTTAGTCATGAATATATTATTCTTTAGTGATTGTAGTTATTCTGTAATCGATTATTAACCAAAAATAGGATAAGGGGACGCATGACGAATTTTCTTTTACTTCTATCGTTTGCATTTCAATTGTTCATAGTATTATAAACTGAAGTATTTCAATATATTTGCATGGCATTAGTTTAAGATTTTAATTCTGTTTTTAAGTTTCACCTACATCTAGATAATTTCAAACAACCTTAATTCAAAATTACTTCATTTTCTTAATAAATTTTTAAATTAATGATCTGTAATTTGAATATATATATATAATGTACTATAAACGCAGGTGCATAATCATCTAATTTTTATGAAAAAATTGTGTAACTTCATATTCTGGATCTCCGTATTTTATTTCCTACGAAACAAATTTTCCGAATTTTGTCAGTATACGGATAATGTTTTGAACAATTCCATTATGACAAATACGTGTAGTCTTCTTATTTACATGTAGTAATTATTCAGTTCATTCCTTAAAATTTGGTTTTGACAAAACTTAAACATTATGTAATTACGGAATGATCTGATCAAACGCATTTTAATTATAAAGTTGAAAATTCGTTCAGTATATAGTCTTCGTTGTCTAGATAAGTACTTGAAATCTCAATTATAGGTGAGCCGTCTGTTATTGATGCAAAACTTGTGAGTCTATTATACGGAGAAGTAATATTTTGATAGTGTATTATGAACAATAAACATATACACATAATCATGCATTTAATTATTTTCTTTTTATTTCAGTTTAAAAGTAAAATTCAGCAGAGTGATTTTAATGAAAAATGCAGTAGAAATTCACTGAATTCTGAATTGGTGTTAATGAACAGTAAACTTGAAACAAGCGAGAAGTTGATCGCCGAATTGACCACTGAATTGCGTGAAAAAAATAAAGCATGTTCCAAATTAGAAGTCGAACAATCAAAGTTACTGTTAGCTGCAAAACGTGTTCAAGTAAATATAATTAAATTAATTAAAATACCACTAATGAACATTCTGTATCGAGACATATATTTTTAAAAATACATTTTAAATGTTCAACATCTACTTTAGAAAAAATACCACATTCTTAGTTTACTTACTTTATTTATTTTTCAGTTTCTTTTTAATCATCATCAAATTTATTACTTAAATTGGGAAGTACGAATAAAATTCGTTTATATAAGCTTTTTTTACATTATTAGAAATCATCATTTTCTTTTTCCTTGATTTGTTTTAATACGACTTTGTGTGGACTTCTTGGCGTAGCGATAATGCTTTCGTGTTCTGCTCGAATTCTACAAGAAATGAGTATGTTTCATGGTAAAAAACTTCTAGTCAACTCAAGTACCCATCCAATTCGTCGGTAAATGGGTATCAGCTTGCTAGAAAAATAAAACCGCGAAGCAATGACAAATCGGTCCAGAATGTGTCGTCTGACCGGATCAATCATCGTGCTCATGAGAACTGCTTTTCAGTATAATTTAAATAGTTACCTCATTGTGATATAAATCAGTATACTGTTAAAACTCACGGATTTACTAACTTATCTATGATAGGCTCGTGTAATATCCAGTTATATCTCAATTAGTACAATTACAGCTGTATCTCAATTTATTGTGGAGGTCTTCAATCTGAAGCACCACATTCCCAAAGTTAAACTGTTAGTGTTTTATCAAGTAATAGCTGTGGATGCAGTATAAAAATAAAATCAATGATTTAGTTTTGATTATACATCAAAGAAATTCAGAGTAAATATAATCTAAAAATCTATTAACATCAATTTCATCTTTTTTAGATGACAGAATTAAATTTTCAGCATCATTTGGGGTCTATGAACATTTAAATTTAAAAAACGTCTTGTAAGTCACATGTATACTATCTTTGTCTTATCGTAAGTTCTTATACATTTCTAAAGGGGGCACTTTCCGTATAATTATTTTATAGATAAAACAGAGCTTGATTTTATTTGATTATTATTCCAAAAAGGCCGGCAATATTTTGTCATATGGGAAGAAAAAAAGATCAAAAATTTCTCATGAGCACATTAGTTTCTGATATCAAGAAACCCAATGTTTCTTATAATGTTCTTCTCATTGAAGTAGTAATTGTAGTATATTTTGTTTTTGTTCTTCAATGTCCGTAATTTATTAATTAAAACTATCTTGTGTGATATGTATATTACGCAGAACTTTTTATCCATTTATGGCTTCGTAATTTTTTTGGTCATTACAATATTTACAACATTTATTACTTTTCTTTTTGAATACGTTTTTTTATTTAGTTGTGTGTAGTTCAGATATATTATTCGATTTTCAAATACCTACTCAAGTTTAATATCGTTAATACTTTTACAAGTTTTTATTTGTTGATTATTGAAATATTATATTTTTGTTTTTATTTTATCCTTATTATGTAATTATATAATACATGTTCAGTAAAACGAAAAAATTCGTTGTTAATAAAATACCATTGTTAGTATATACTGGATATAAGTTTTTAGTTTTCATTAAATATTGTAATACACTTGTTTTATCTCGTAAAAATGTATTATAATTATGAAACCTTACATTTTTATTTTTTGAATATAATAAAATGTAAGTCTAATTCTGAACATGATAGTAAATTTAATTGTCTGTAAACACTCAGGATCTTGAATATGAAAAAGAATCGTTTTTAGAAACTCGAGCTTATGTAGAAGCTCAGAGTAAAAAGTTATTTAAGTACAATGAAATGGAAAAGGAAATTAACGAACTCAAGGAGGAAAATAAAAAATTGAAGTGAGTTTTATATTTACTTACTCGTTTTTCATATTTGTAGTTACATTTTTAATTTACCATTTAGTAATTTTAATATATAATCATAATGTTTTCTTTAGTATGAAGTTTTTGTTTGTAGTTGCCTTAAAATATTAACTTAATATGATGTGACGATTTTTTAATAATAAAATATTTTATTTTTGTGATGAAATATTAAAATTATTGCTGTCAATTTGAATCGATTCCAGAGTTGATCGATTCAATTTTGTGACAAATCGATTCGCCAAAATGAATGATTTGGTTGATCAAGTTGATCACGATATGCTTTTGTCGATTGGACGAAGTCTTTCCGTAAAACTTTCCATCCACTTCTATTTTGTGCATTTCGCATCCAATTTTTTGCAGTCATCTTTATTAAGTCATTCTGCCAACGAGCCATTGGTCTATTTTCTTATTATCGCTGTACCCACATGATCACCTCAACTCCATTTGATTTTTGCCATCTGCTCCATTGCGTCATCAGTGTTGTTTGCTTGCGTATCTATGCATTACGAATGCGAAGATGTATACCAAACAGGAAGGGATACTAAAAATAAATGATAAAGAAATAAAGACTAGAATTCGAAAAGGAGTGCGACAGGGCTGTCAGCTTTCACCTTTGTTGTTTAATCTATACATAGAAGAAGCCATACGAAACGCTACGAAACGAATAGATAAAGGGCTTACTGTTAATGGAGAAAATATATGTTGCTGTCCATTCGTAGATGATATTGCAATTGTAGCTGAAAGCGTGAAAAGCTTGGAAAACCGATTGAAAACATTAAACTATGAACTAAAGAAACTAAACATGAAAATAAATAAAGATAAAACCAAAATAATGGTAACTAGTGCTAGGCAGGATAGAACTATCGATATCAAATTACATGGTGATAAACTGGAACAGGTATCCAAATACAAATATCTGGGAAGTATTGCAAGACGGAAATGATACAGAAGACATAAAAAACAGATTAAATATAGCGAAACAATAATTATTGAAAGTGAAAATGATATTCAGCAGTAATATGGGAATAGAACTGGGGAAACGACGAATAAAAACATATGTATGGAGTATCGCACTCTATGGAAGCGAAACATGAATACTGGAGAAGGTCGATATTAAAAAACTGGAAGCATTTGAAATAGGGTGCTGGAGACGCATGATGAAGATCAAATGGACTGAAAAAATATCAAACAAGAACGTTATGGAAAAGGTGAAAGGAAGAAAAGAATTTTATAACTACGAGAAGAAATAGGTGGATAGGTCATCTGATAAGACACGGTGGATTGGTCCTAGGAATATTGGAAGGCATGATAGAAGGTAAAAAAAGGAAAGGCCGGCCAATGAAATTACATCGGACAAATAATGGATAGTGTAGCAGTGGATACCTATCGCGATTTAAAAATTACGGCAGAATATAGAGGGGAATGGAAAAGGAGACTGCAGCGCTACCAGTCAAAGGACTGATGCGACTATGCTCCAAACCGTTTAATATAAAACGTGGAGTAAGACAAGGATGCATCTTATCTCCTTTGTTATAATGCTTATGGTGAACTTATTATGAGGAAGGTTCTGGATTGACTACGACGAAGGTTTTCCTATTGGAGGAAAACGAATTTCGAATTTGTGATATGCTGATGACACAGTGCTAATAATAACTTCAAAAGATAGTCTAACATCATTGCTGGTCAAATTGTAGACTGTGAGTAATACCTTCGGGATTCAAATAAACAATAAAAAAAAAAAAATGATTATTAATAAGGAGGCAGAAGTTTATTCAGATATAAATAGATTCCAAGTAGTGAAAAATTTCATATATTTAGGTTCTTAAATGTCCAGCGACGGCTACTGTATAAACGAAATTTAAAAAAAAATTAATATGAGTCGCGCTGCAGTACACAGGTTAATTAAAGTATGGAAAGGTTCACATTTATCGACGGCCACTAAAATTCGAATAATGAAGTCGTTAATTTTCTCTATCTTCACATATAGTTGCGAATCTTGGACTATCAATAAACAGGAAGAAAAGAAAATACAAGCTTTCGAGCTATGGTGTTGGCGGAGGGTTTTAAGAATTTCGTGGACTGAAAAAATCACGAATAAGATAGTCGTACAGAGAATAGGTGAAAAATGTAGTTTATTGTCTGCAGTACGCATACGGATTTTGCGCTATTTTGGTCACATTACTAGACGAAACGCTCTTCAATTAGAAAAACTAATATTGAAAGCCAGACCACCCGGTAAAAGATAAAAAGGAAGACCGCATCGAAGATGGTCAGATCAAATATTTGTCCAAAAATAACAACATTAACAGCAGGTTGGCAATAGACCATTCATGAGTTAATTGGATTATCATGATCATGACGTCCTATGGAATATAACGACAATTCACATCATCATATATATATATATGATTACTCTAAAAATTCATTGCGACAATTTCATGCAATACCAACAGCACGTTAATAAATAAAATGTGTCAAACCGGATGTACATTTTATGAATGAGAGATAAGATAAACACACTTAATTACAGAACCCTGTCAAGTCTGTGTCTTGGTGCCATTATTGTTCAAGATATACATCCATGGTTCGTTAACAGTAGGCAAGAAAGTTTATTATGCTTGCATCACAGGCAATAGATGTTAGAATGGATAAGTTGATATTAGAAACTGACACCAACAGTCTCTCTCTTGATGCTGAAACTGAATTCTACGAACCTAATGCTATGCTTTCTAATGCACATACAGTTAGCAAAGATCTCAGTAAACCTAAAATAAATCGGAATAATGCGTATAGAATATTCCACTTATCTGATTATTACTCGGGATAGAATACGTGCATATAAAAATTACCTGGAAAAAGTGACATCATAGTTAACACTAGAAACTATCTGGTATATCATAAGGTTTTCATCAGCAAGTACTTTGAGAAAATCAATATTAGCACTTGTTTAATCAATTGTCAAATCCGTCACTCAACATTCAATTACGGGTGTTATAAAGTTAACATCAACAACATAGTTGCCTATAAGAAAGTTGATAACCAAGAAGAAAATGTCAAAATATAAGATGTATTATTTTATTAGCCAGATTCAGCGCCTTGGATCAAGGGAACCTATATGTTTAACTACTAAAAAAATTATTCTTAGCTGTTATTGAACAACAACTTTAGATAAATACAGATCAATGAATACAACGAATAAAACTATATCTATAGACTTTAACGTCATGGAGTGTTAATTGCACTCGCAAGAAACATTGTAAATGTGGTAATAAATTATTTCACCACCTAGACTGCAACTATTACATTTAGTGCTCAGAATACACTTAGATGGCGAAATATCATGATTTGCATTCTGCAACGTCATTCGCTCTACTTTTAATTTCATTTATATCTCGGCCGTCTCTTGCTATCAATACGCCTAGATATCGGAATTCTTTTACTATTTCCACCATTTCGTTTCCGATTTTTAATTTTAGATCTACATTGTTATTTGCCTCGTTAATTTCATGGCCTTTATTTTTCCAACATTTATTTTCATGCCGTATTTCTCCCCTGCTTGATTTAGCCTGTTGAGCATCATCTGCATTTCCTTAATCGATCCAGCCAGCAATACTCTGTCGTCTGCATAGCTTATGCATCCTATTTTGCGTCAATTTTTTTTTAATCCGCCGTTGCCCATACTTGCATTTTTTATAATTTCTTCTAAATGTATGTTGAATAATCTAGGCGACAATGGACGGCCTTGTATTACGCCTTTTCTATTTGACATTCATTATCACTCTATTTTTATATTCGCAATCTGATTCCAGTATATGTTTTTGATTATTTGCAAGTTTTTGTTATCTATATTGTGTTTCTGGACTATATTTACTAGTTCAGTATGCTGCACCCGATCGAAAGCTTTTTCATAATCTATGAAACACGCAATCACATCTCTATCTGTATTAATCGCTCGTTGCACTACAACTTTCAAAAGAGCTATTGCATCTCTAGTGCCTTTGTTTGCAACGAATCAATATTGCGTATCGCTGAGCTGCGTGTCCAATCTGCGCTGTATCCTAGTGTTTATAATTGAGAGTAATATTTTGAGGGTATGACTCATTAGCGCAATTGTACGATATTCATTACATGTTTGTGATGTATTCTTTTTGCGGATTGGGATAATTGTTAAGGTCTTAAAATCTTGTGGGATCTTTCCTTCGTCGCATATCCGATTAAACAGTGTCAATAAACATTGCTTGCATCGTGGCGTAATGTTCTTCAAGATTTCCGCTGGTATCTGGTCATCGCCTGCAGCTTTATTTGATTGCATTGTCTAATTCAAACATTTCTATCCTTGACGCCTCCTCTTCTGTTTTATTGTTTATTTGCGATGTTCTTGCTTTGTCATTAATAGTAACATATATGAAATGTAACTTTACTTGTGATTCAAAAACGTATTGATCTATTTCTTTAATTATTGTTAAAACTATTTGAAAACTTAGTTAAGGTAAACAAAAAATCATTAATGAAACGAAGATAATCTCATGATACTTGGATTCAGAGCTGGGAACTGAACATGTGCGGTAGCTTTTATTGATATATATATAGTAGACATTCAATATAGTTTAGGTTTTATTTATTTATTAAATTTTGGGCATTAGTGATTCCGTCTAGGGCTATGATGTAGCTTATCAAATATTTATTTCCCAGACTAGTATATAATTGTGTAAGATTATGTATATGCTAATGCTCAATGTACTGAGCAAGCATATATTCATTAGCAGCTAAATTTCTTTATTTACAATATATAAAAGAACTTTTGATTGATACATTTTATAAATGCAACTGAAAAACGAATTATTTTCATCGGCGATCTAGTTTCTATCGGAAGTATTGTGTGCAGAATGGAGGTGTTAATTTGCGAGTGATTATAACCTATAAAATATTTTGAATTAATTTACAAATGTAAGAAAAAACTTACCAATTGAATACTGCAATATTATACGAGACCCCTAATAGGCTCTTTGTTACCGCATACAGACTTCGTTGCTACTTGTTTTAAGAACGTCGCATAAATGATTAATTATGCTACGCAAATATATATACACGTACAAGAATATAAACAAACGTATTAATAATAATAATTTTGTTTAATTATTTTTACACATACGTATATCCCCATATACATAAAATGATGAATAATATATCTATAAAATGTTTTCTAATGATTAACGAATTTTGTCACATTAATTAAAAATAGTGCAATTACGAACTAACCTGGTTTGAGATTCCGTCTTCTATTCTGTCTTTTTATGGTACTTTTATTTCTTCTTTTTATTAAACGAACTGACTGCTTCCTCCATTGTCGTCTGGCATGTTTTTAGCTAAGCAACAACTTCTATGGAAACTCAACTACTTTCTAGTTTACTCTCCCTGCCAGCAACTTCGACTAACTTCTTTGAAAATTCATTGCTAAAACTAAAACTATTTTTTCTTCCATCTTCTCGAAACTCTCCCCCTCTACCAATTTTCACTATATTAACTGGTTACACGCTACCTCATGACCATAGAGACGCGCGCTGTCACTTAATTATTGTTATTATCGTGTAAACACAACTGACGTATCTCAAACCAGTTTTTTTACAATAATAATAATAATAATACATCTTTTTTGCGGTTACCTTTAGGAACGTTAATAATAAATATTTATATAATACGTTTATTTAACGTTTACATCGTATAAACTTAATTAAATATATACAATCACTTAATTCTTTACTTCGGCGTGACATACGACAACCGTCGTAATTATAAATTTCATTTCAAATAATGGTATTTGTGTGTCTTAATCAATAATGAGAAATCTTATGTACTAAAATTGAATGTATGCACTTTAAATAAAGTGTACTTGTTCCTGTCTTGCACTTGGTATACACTCATAACATAATGCGTATATGGCAACTTTTACTGATGACATAACAGTCATGACTACGCTCAAATGCCCGCAAATATAGAAATTTACAAAATACATTTGATGAAATTATTGTGTGGTCAAATAAATGAAACCTATCAAACTGTGAGCCCATAAATTATTTGACTTTCTTATTGGATGTATGAGGAAAATTGACAGTCCAATAATCTTAACATGGAACTAAGTACTCAAATTCTAGTGTTATGTATGGTCTATCTAATTTATTGCTATGAGACGTGGACTTTGAAGATAAACATCCTGTATCGTGTTTTGAATTTTAGTGTTACCGACGAATCTTGAAGGTACCCGTGGGTAGAAGAAAAAACTGGATATTCGTTGTATAAAGAAAGACCGCGAATTGATCAAACTAATAAAAATGTGGAATCTGAAAAATTTCAGACATTTGACCCGCGGAGCAAAATACATCTTATTACAAAACCACTTTGATAAAAAGAATTGAAAGCAAACGAAGAATTGGATGGAGGAAAGGTTTTGTGATATCAAGATTTAAACAGGACTAAATACATAGTTGTTGGTACACTCCGCCTACAACAGGGAACGATGCCAAAATATAGTACATCGATGACGGACGTCAGTCTAGACCTCAAGAAGAAGAAGAAGATCAAGAAATGAGTACAAACGTAACCATACCTTTACCAAAAGAAAAATTTTTATGATAGATACAGTATTTTCATAAATTGCACGTGAATTGAGCAAAGTCGGTGTGTAAAGCTCGGAGTTCACTTAAACAAAACTTTAAACGTGAAATAATGTAACTTAATTTAAAGACAAAATGACCTTTACTAGTTACTTGCTATGGGCTCACATCTCCATGTAGTAAATAAATTACTCATTATAGTCATGTTGATATATGGTTCTGGGCTATAGGAATATCCTTCCGAAAGCAGTGTTTAAAAAATTCATACATATCAAAGTAAGGTATTACAGTTCCAACGTATATTTCAAATCAGATTATTTATGGGGACTTAAATACGATAAATGTCCGTGATATATGTACAAATATTCGAAAACATCTCCCGCGGTTACAACAGCATGCAATGCCTTTTGCAAGCAATCAGGAAGAAGACGACATTATAGGTTTGTGACTAATTCCAAAAATTAGAAATGATACCCTGCAAATGGGTTGGCCTTATAAACAACATATTTTCATGAGGAAACATTTCGAAGGTACCATTATAGAAAAGAAAAAATCTGTCTTCTGATAAAATGCTGTTTTAAGAATATAAATATTGTATAAATTTAATTTAATGGTTAAATTGAAGTATTTAATAACATATATTGAATTTTGTACATAATTAGTTTATATATATATATATTTCAGATCGTCTGTCAGTAGTACTCTCTATTTAGAAAATATTGTTGACGATCTTCGTACTCGCCAAAGTAGTACAAATAATTTAGAAGAACAAATAATAAAACTCCAGACGGAAAATCAGAATTTATCTTTAGTATTGGATCAATTCAACGATGTTATTAAACACTATTGTGATGTATCGGATGTTCTTGATAGGCCACCTGTTATTTCATTACGCCGCCGACTAGACGAATTAGTAAAGAAGGAATTATTGATTGTTTCAGAAAAATCGGAATTGGAATCTAGGTATTCAGATCAATTAGTATTACCATATTAAATTCATTTTATACCATACCGCAAAATTGCAAATAATTTTCGATGTGCTTGGATTCTTTCTTATAATTTTGAGTTTCATTTTTTTATTTACTACATCTCAATAAACTTTAACAAGATATTGAGTTTCACATTTAAATAATTTTAATACCGTTACAAAACCATCCGATTAGTTTATCTCAATTTGAAACTAATCATTCAAATTTCGACGTATAAGCTAAATTTTCTATTTAATAAATGTGGTTTATTATTATTGATTTCAGTTAAAACTTACACTTAATATGTATTTTAAATTTTGATTAATTTGTTTATTTTGAATCGATTACAAATTTAAGTGCAAATAAAATAATGTTCATAACAATCATATATCATTAGTATGAATATACATAATAATGGGCTCGAATTTTGAAATTATAAAATTAGATTTAAACCGAATAGTATTTATTCTCTGATTTATTATAATGTTTAATATATTATTTATTTACAGTAACAAACGTTTAGAAAGTAAATGTGCCGAATTGAAAAATAAATTGGATCAGTCTGAAGGATTAGTCAATAAATGGAAAGAATTATGTGACACTAATGAATCCACTATACGACGACTTAAAAAACAATTACATTTAACAATTTGGGTAACATTTTATGTATTATAGAATTAATTAGATCGACAACAATTTTATTATTATTCAGTTCTAAATTGATGAAAATAGCTTAATTTTAATCAATATAGTATTTTAATTTTAATCCATTAATATTTTTATTACTTAACGCATAAAACTGTTTTCAAATCCTTGTTTTTATATTTACATTTTTTTTTATACTTTGCAGAAACGTAACTTTACTCTGTTATTTGGCTACGTCGAGTAAAATTTTAAAGATTTTTCACAATATTGATAATTATACTACTTATTTTTCTTTACATCATTCGCTTGTAAAATGTAGAAAATATC
Organism: Coronaproctus castanopsis; assembly: GCA_032883995.1. NCBI lineage: Eukaryota > Metazoa > Arthropoda > Insecta > Hemiptera > Monophlebidae > Coronaproctus > Coronaproctus castanopsis. The sequence continues at coordinate 299,234,317 of CM065052.1, forward strand.
TAGGTGATATTGCAGCCAGTTGTAGTTCCGTTTTGAAGTCTATTCAGGCCATACTTCTTGTGCCAGACGTTCTTTTACTTTTAATTTCGTCATTTAACACCGTATGAATTAAACGGTATTTTCCTCATTTTCTATACATGTGTCCTAAATATTTAAGCTTTCTTTTCCGAATTATATGCAGCAGCTCAGCTACTTTTGAAATACGGTTTAATATTTACGCGTTCGTACCGGACTTACGATACGAAATTTTAAACACGTCGGGATACGGATACGTTTCAAAACATGGGAATAAGAGCCTAGATCAGGAATAACACTATCAACACAAGAAATAAAAATCGATTTTATTTTTTTAATATATATAGTCACAATTCTGTCTGCTCAACTTTGCTAATGTAATTCGAATTCCGATGCGGTTTAATCACAAAGTACTGCTGATTGGTGATTTCAATGCTAGAAGCGGGAATTGGAATTCTTTTAGTGAAAACTCTGCTGGCGATGTCGTAAGTGATTTATCACCTCATAGCTACATTCTTTCCCAATACTTGAAAATGGCATATTAAATCTGATACTTGTAAAACATTAAGTATTTCATTCCCTGCGTCAGTTAATGCCCTCTCCTCCGATCATAACTCCATACTCACTATTATCAATGTCAATAAACACTGATAGAAGTAAAACAACTCGATTATCAAAATGCAGATTGGGTTAAATTTAAAAAATATGTTGCAGACAATTTATTGCAAACTCCCATAAACAATGCTTCTGACACTAAACAACATGTTAAATTAATATGACACAATTAATTTTGAAATCAGTTGATTATCACATACTCATTAAAGTAAACAAAATTATTTTAACGACTAAAACAAGAAACTGTTGTTCTTCAAATGCACCATTAATTAAACAAATGTTGTGCTTTTTAGTCAAACTGTGCATTTCTACCTTGTTATGTATAAAAATGTTCAGTTCAACAATTTTCTCGCCAAACTCAGTTATAATGATAATATTCTATGGAGAATATGTAAAATTTTCACCAAACGCAATTATGCACTTCCTCCACTCTATAATCCGTACACATCAACGTATAATAACACTGAAAAAGCGCAAATCCTAGCGTATCACTGTTACAAAGTGCATAGCCAAAACTTAAACTTAGCCACTAATTACCAAGTTAGAAAAGTCCGGTCTGCTTTCGAGCGATACTTGAAAATTCCTACTCACAACTCCGATCTTGCTTTCACTAATCCGGATGAAATATTTAAAATAATTAGTGGTATGAAACCTAAGCACTCGGTAGAACACGATAATATATCATTGTTCCTTCTTTAAAAAAACTACCTCGCTGTGCTCTGGTGGAGATTTCTCTCATACTAAATGGTATATCCTCCCCTCACCACTGAAAAATTGCTAAGGTCATTGCCATTGCCAAACAGGGGAAAGATGCTTCGCAAATTATCAACATACGACCTATCAGTCTACTTAGTAATTTAAGTAAAATTGCTGAATTTTCATTGTATTTACACGATTTTCTTGTTTGGCCTAATATGCAAGTCGCACTTTTTGCAGATGCGACTTCAATATATTGCAACTCGTATAGATCCAACACTATTCGTTTTAAATTGCAACTTGGAATAAAGTACATAATTCATTATTACAATAAATAGTAAATAAATATAAATCCGACGAAAACTGAGAAACGTTTCCAGATCGTCTATTTGTTCAAGATGCTCAAATAGGTTAGAGTGACCAGATACGCTATCCGGGTGTTACTTTAGACAGCAAATTGGCGTTCGCTAAACACGTAAACAATACAAGTTTTAAGACAAATAAAGCCATCTGTTCCATATATCCACTTTTGAATCTTAAATCTTACCTTAATGTTAACAACCAGATAGATAATCTACATTAATCCGACCAATAATACATGGAACTCAGTATTATCTAAAGCTACTTTTAATAAACTGCAAATCATTCAAAACAGGTGTTTAAGATGTATTTTAAATATGCTCCGTTACACCAAAGTCGATAAAATGCACGTTTATTTTAAAGTTGCACCATATTTGAAATTCTATATTAAAAGTACCGAGTGATTTTTTCAATAAATGTGTGTAACACAATACGTGCTTGTTTCCTCTATCGATAATTACGATTCCAGCAACTAAAATTTATGTATACTAAGTATAAACATAGATGCATTCAGCATAACAAGTTCGCTTAACTTTAATTATTATTTTGTAAATTTTTGACCTTTTAAATTTTTTTTTAAATTGCAGGTTTTTTTATATAAATTTTTTTCCTGCGGTTGTACGCGCACATATATATATATATATATATATATATATATATATATATATATAATAATTAACTTTCAGTTATAATAAGATAACTTTGTTTATGGGGGTGAGGATGTATATCCGGTATACAGCAACATAAGTTGTGTATAACTTTTTCTAATAAAATATTTGTTCATTTATTTGTACTACAAAGCAATATCGACCAGACGTAGCATCGTGTCTTCCAAAGTTATATTTTCATACTTATTTATTTCTGCTTACAATTCTGTACTGTTTTAAATATAAGTAAATTGTACTGCAATGTTAAATCTGTTTATGCATCTTCATAATTATTTAACTCCTTCCGGAAATGGTTATTTTATATAGGATATGCTTGTTCCCTATAATTAAAATTTCTTTAAATATTTTTGTAACTATTTGTAGGAACGTAATGATCTACGCGCATTGTTGGATTCGTGGCAAAAAGAGACGACGGTTGGATCAGCTGAAAATAATCAGTTCGATATTTTGCAAAGAGTAATCTATAATTATTCACAACGAATGGAACAAATAACGAATGATAACACATTTGTTAATAGCACAAACTTTGGTAATTATTCATATATATATATCGTATAGGTATGCGTGAATGTATCCATTATACATACAACCCATAATTATATATATATGTATTATTTACAAAACTAGAAACATGACCTTTAAGTTTGTAGTACGATGAAGACCTCTCACTACTACTCTATACGATCTTTCAAATTTTATTTCGTATGTATGATAAGTATTGTTGCTTAATTTTAATGTGTCAACTAATGAACGAAACTTATCCTCGTTTTTTGGGAGCAAATATAATGTCCCCGTTATTTCGCAGCTTAAACGAAGGTTGAATTGATGTCAGTGTAGAATTTATTAAAATCGTTTATACCGCTTACTGTGATTTTTGGTGGTAATTTAACTTTTTATGTTATGCTAAACTTTGGTTTTATATCGGGCCTAGCTGTTGCTGAGTTTGAGGGTACGCTCACTTTTCTTTTGGCGACAGTTGGCCAGTCTGTTTTAGTTCTAACTGGTGTATTTTGTCAACCAGGGAATTAATTTTTAACATCAACTTGTTTATAATTTCAGCTTGATTGTGACATTTTCGTTTTAATTCTTCCGGTTGCAAATTTTCACTATCGCAGCAGCTTCTTATTGGCACTCTCCTCATTTTGCGTAGATAACTGCTTCTTTATCTATATACTGAATACCGTGCGATGACGTTATAGATAAGCTATGCGATAAGAAATTATTATAGCGACATTGCCGAATTCAATCAACAAATATTAATGATGGATGACGAAATACATTGAAAAAAAGGTAATAACTTACGGACCGGTATGTTTTACATAATTTCTGCTTTAAAATCCTGCACTCTGCAGAACAAACTTTATTCCTAATTTGATATCTGTATCAATTGAGAAACACTTTAACACGGAGCAAATAAAAGACTACACGAGTTACCAGATAACAATGAAATATAACCTATAAATATGTAATAAATTAATGAAGATACATAACTATCTTGATGTATTAAAGTATGTAGCCATTCATCTTACAACTACATAGAGATTCCCAGCAGATGTCATGAGGTTTGTTGGTTTTATTTTTTTGAAGTGAAACTTCTATTGGCGCGTTGTATATAGAGAGCTAACTCATAAAACGAGCGACCCAAAAGGTCATTATTCTCAAAGTGTAGTTGGGCTCCTCCATTCTTTCCCGTATGCTGTACTATGTATATGTAGCTTACATACATACGTACACAAACACGTGCAGAAATTATGAAATAATATTTTTTGTGTGTTTGTATTCTTACTCTTGCGCATACGCGCACTGCTATCCGTTATTTCGTTCAAATCTTCGCTGACAAAGGATGTATGTGCGATGTAGATTTGAGAACAAAAACATTTAAGTCATCGCCACGTCAAGTTAAGCATAGCGGACAGTGTGTTCCTTTCCTTTGTGGAATTTTTGCGAAATCGTTAGTTTTTAAATAAGCGTTTTTTTTTTGGGAAAACGTCTTTAAGTTTCACTTCTTCGCTGCACTCCCAGGATACAGTTTTTTTTTCATTTATGTGATTCGCATCATTCTTCTTTAGCAAAGTACTTAACATGTTATTTATATATATATATATATATATTGCGGGGGTCGAAGTTGATAAAGCGTTCGACTGTCAGTTCGACAATCGAAGATTGTAAAGGGAATTAATATGCGCATCACTTATGTTGCATATAATTAATACTTTGAATTCTAACTCATTTTATATGCAAAATAACAATATGACGACGATGATAATAGTGTACACACACATATGTATATATATATAAAATCTTATCTTAAAGCCTGTGTTACATCATTGATTCGATGTAAGCTTCCCTTAATCTTCTCCATCGATGCCTATCCTGCATTTTACGAAGCCATTTCCTTGTTTACTGATCGTAAAAACTTTACCCAAATATGTAAATTCGTCTGTTTCTTCTATACTTCCTACTTGTATTTGTATTTCACCGCGTGTGTTATCATTGTCCTGATTTTGGATAAATTTCATATATTTTGTTTTATCCTGGTTAATTTGTAAACCAATATTGTTAACTGCAGTCTTCACTTCTTTCATCATATTTTCCAATTCATCTTTAGCTTGCGCTATGATCACAATGTCATCAGTGAAACACAGATGATGTAGGTATCTGTCATTTATATTTATTCCACGTTAACGATTTTATTGCACATTCCAATGTTGTTGTAAACAATCGTGGTGAGATTGTATCTCCTTGCCTAACTCCTTTTAGAATTGGTAATGTAGGTGTTGTATTGTGTAATTGCACACTGGCTGTTTGTTGCTGAGTTATATATGTTTGCGAGTACGTCGATATATGTATTTTCTATACCACTAACTTTTAGAGCTCCCATAATCGAACGTATATAAAAATGGCATCGAATGCATTTTTTAGGTCAACAAATCCATGATATAAGGACAAGTTATATTCTTTACATTTCTGTTTTAGTAAAGTTAAAGTCTGGATATGATCTGCTGTACGATATTTTTTCCGAAATCCAGCTTGTTCTATAGATTGCTCTTCATCCAATATACGTATCAGTCTGTTTGATATTATTCTTGTAAATAGTTTGTATATCATTGATAGAAGGCTAATGGGTCGATAGTTTTCTAGTTTTCGCTTGTCTCCTTTCTTGTGTAATAAAATAATGGTTGCATTATTCCACGAGGTTGATATTTGTTTTTTTAAAATGCAACAATTAAATAAAGCTTCAAGTTCTTTAACAAAACTTTCACCGCTGTATTTTAACATTTCTGGTGTTATTCCATCTTCGCCTGGTGCTTTACCGATTTTCATTTGTTTAATGGTAAATTATGTTTCGCTCTTTAGAATAACAGGTACTATTGTTTCATCAGACGTAATGTTATTATAATTATTGTACCTCACATGGTTATTTACATCATCGTATAATGATTTATAAAATGTATATATCGTGTTTATTATGCCATTTTTATCTCTTATCTCTTCTTGATATTCATTGTATATTGTTATTATTTGTTTTTTCCCTTTGCATAACGTGCGTCTAAGTATTTTAAGTGCCCTATTGGCATCTACAAACTCTTTTATTGTTTCATCTTCATATATTTTCAAATCTTGTTTAATGTAGTTTCTAATTCCTCGGTTTACTTCAGTGTGTTATACGGAATGTTTTACAAATGTCTGATTTATATGTTTCCTTTGTTACAATAATTTTATCATTCTAACAGCCAGTTTACGTTTCCATGATTTCATTCTGCCTTTATCACATATATCGGATGCTTGTTTAATGATATTTCTAAGTCGTCTCTCCATATCGTTTAACGTTGTAATGTATTCGCGTGTTTTTTAAACTGTTTATGTTTATCTTCCTGTTGAATCGTGCATGTTTCCTCCATCTTTCTAGTCTTCTATTTATTACTATTTCGCAACGTACCACTCGGTGGTCGTTTCCTGTGTTCGCCGCGTTTAATACTTCGTAATTGCGTACTCTGCTGATATCTGAAGTTAGTATGTAGTCGATTTCACCTTCATTTTCATTTGGTTCTATCCATGTCCACCGACGTTGTGTTTTTTTTTTTTTTAATATGTACTAGCTGCGTATAATTTATTCTGTTGTATAAAAGTGGCTAACAGGTCTCCTCTCTCGTTTCGTGTTCCAAATTTGTAAGATCCTATATATCGACTACCTCCTTGAGATACTCCTAATCAGGCATTAAAATCGCCCATGATTACCTTATATATTGATTTTTTTTCCAATGCTATCATCGTAATTTCTTCAACTTTTTCTTCGTCATATGATATTCTAGGTGCATAAACCTGAACGATTTGTAATGAAGTATTCTTATCAATGGCTACAACCAAGTATGCTAATCGTTCTGATACAACTTTAAATTTAATTACGTTTTGCGTTATATTCTTATGTACCCTACTCCTGGAGCTTTCTGATCCTTTCCAATATAGCGTGTGACCAGATTCCTTCAGTATTAAAACTTCTTCGCCTGAACGTCTCAATTCACTTAAACCAATTATATTCCATTTTATTCTTCCTATTTCAAATAATTGATGTAATCTATATTGTGTTGCTAATGAGCGTACATTGTACGTTGCTATTGATGTTTTAGGTGTTTTTTGTGACGTGGGGGGAGTCGCATGTCCGGACCGACGCTTCCAATACGTCAGCCTGGAGTCCCCTGTTATTTTAAGGCCCTTCAACGCAGACTCTTTTTAAGTGTAATTCATAACAAGTGTAGGGGAGTAGGTCATACCTTTCCACGATGACCAATATATATATATATATCCTTAAATAATTTTAAATTAAGTAACTTTTTACAATAATACGGTGTTAGTAATAAATAACAAATTAACTCAAAAAAAATCAAGTGATCTTTATAAATGCATATGATTTTATTTTTTATTCACATTTTTTGATTACATTGAATTTATGATGATGATAATTCTAAAAAAATAAAAGTATTCTACAAACGTGCATTTTATTTCATTATTTTAATAATTTCAAAACTAGGAGTCGATCATAAAATTTCCACACTAACAATTGAACACGAGAAAGCTCTTCAGAAGTTGATCATTTTAGAAAGAGAAAACACGGAGTTGTCGATGAAGGTGGAGAAATTAAATGAACAGATAGAACAACGTGGTTTAAATTACGATTCTAGTAATACAAAAATTATACATCTAAAGTAAGTTCCGTTATTATTAGTGCTATTTATGTATAATATACTAATAATTGACCCGTATGGTATATATATATATTTTTCATTCTCTATTGAATAAGTTGAGGTTTCTTAGTAAAATTCTTTTATATTAGTAAATCGGTTTTTTTCATGGGTACGTTGAGTTCAGAAACGACGAACGAATGACTACTTCCTATAAATTGCAAATATACATACATAACAATAGATGTTTTAATTTCAAATTTTAGAACTATTGGGGTAAAAAATATACAAGTATCGATAACCAAATAAAGCTATTATACATTTCTATTCTATTTTGTAACGTTTTCTTGTAAGAAGATTATATACATCGTAAGCGTTTCTAGTGTCCATGTTTTAGTTGCGTATTTCAAGGTGCACGTGACGTAGCCATGGTTGACTTTAATCTTTATATTCATTTTTAACTTTCTGTTTTTTTAGTATGACCTTCGAGTTTCTGAACGCTTGCTTAGCCATTCCGATACAATTTTAAATTTCCCTTGTATCTCGACCGTCACTTTTTCACAATACGCCTAAATATGGATATTCTTTCATTGTATTCACCGTTTCTTTTCTTTTAACTTGAATTTCATTGCTTTTGTTTTCTTGATATTTATTTTCATGTTATATTCTGCATTTCTTTAGTTGATCCAGTTAGTGTAGCATTGTCATTTGCACATGCATCCTACTGGATATTTATTTATTTCGAATCCAGCATTGCCAATTTTGTCATTTTTTATAATCTCTGAATATATGTTGAGTAATAAACAACTAAGAAGAATTAAAATCATTAAATCATAAAGCTTTTCAGTTGTTACGCTCTTATCAAGTGAACATAAAAATAAATTATAAAAATATATAAATATAAACTTTAAAAAATATTTATTTATATATATAAATTTATACATAAGTATATACTTTCAATTATTTGAAGATCTTTATTGTCTGGGTTATGTTTTTCAGGTATTTTATATATTCCGTATATTTTAATAATTGAAATAAGTATTAAGGTCTTCAAATTTTCGAGAACTTTTCCTTCATCGTATATTCAATTTAGTAACATCAATTTTTTATTTATATCTTGGCGTCATATTCTTACAAATCTCTGCTGGTATCAGTTTATTATTTCTCGCTTTGTTGTTTACATTATCTAATCCAAATATTTCTATCTTTGGCGTTCCTTCTATTTTATTGTCTATCTTCAATTACCTTCTTTTTTTCACAGTATAACTCTGCAATATATTTAAAAAAAAAAAAAAAAACACATTTCCCTGTTCTTTGCTGTCACAGATGTTGCCATGAAGTTTTATAATTTTTGTTTTCTTTTTCTTTACTTGCTTCATTACATTTTTATCTGGACTTGCATTTTCTTAGGTTACTCTATTTACACGTTATTCAGTTTTGGCTTCAGTGCATTTTTACAGTATTAGTTTATTCAGTATTATATTAATCTTTAGACGTATTTATTAGGTTAATTATTTCCTGAATTATCTATGTTTTGTTTTTCCTATTTCGTTTATACAAAATTTTCTCCATTGCATTTGTTATCATTTTCTTTCACTTCCCGCACTTCTCTTTAATGATTCCCTCTTGTTTTGTATTCCTAGGTTCATTCGCTTCATTTTATATTATATTATTCGAGCTATTAAGAAATTATGTGTTCAAGTATAATAATATGTTAAAAAATAATACACAATTTTTCTTATAGTATATAATTTAAATTTCATTATAAAAAAAAACTTAATATATGTTTATTTCATATTTGATTTTAAAAGTATACAGTAAATTTCAATAATTCATTCTATAAACATATTTGTTCAAATTTATGGATATCTAAATCAAAATCATACACATCACCGGCTATGTACATAATTAAATGATAGTGACTATAAAAAATCTTATAAACAAAACACATTCATCGTTCATGAATCAAAAGTAAATTAAAATACAAGCAAACTCGTATCATATTTATATGTCGTGAATTGACGATTCAAATTGTATTAATTATTTGTATTTGCTCAAACATAAACACAGACAGAAATATTTCAATAAAAAATATTAAAAGATTAATATTTTACATAATAACTTTAAAAACAGCTCATGCTAGAGTAATGTTACGAAAACCAAGTTTTTATTAGATTAAAAAAGAACAAATTTGGGCATTTAATAATTTATATAACACAAATGTGCGTAATTTCAATTTGGTTCATGAACCTATAAACTTCAGTTTATTAATTATCTTTGTCAAAGACAATAAATATTTATTGTCTAATATTATTTTTAGTCTATAGTTATTTGAATTCTACTTATAATTATTTTTAAAATTAGAATCCATTGTGACATAGTCATTCATTACAAAAACAACGCTTTATTAGGCAATTCCTTTTTGAATTGCCTTCATAATAATTTTAAGTTACGAATCGGTAGTCATCGTACAAAATACAATTCACTAGGCGATTCCTTGAGATGAATAGACTCGGTGGTGAATCAGTGAGTCTTTTTAAAAAATAATTAATTCTTTCTATGATCATAAGAAATTGATTCAGTTCATTCTTTACCAACACTATTAACGAACTATTTTTCAAATCCTCATTTTTAATTATATATTTTGTCTTCTTATTTTTGATAGTACAATTTAATTGTAGAATATTTTTATTAGTACAATTAGTATTGTTTATATATAATAGTGTCCAAGTTTAGTAAATGAATCACGACACATATTTTTTGGTTATTTTAATTCCATGTAGATGTAATCCGACGGCTGAAGCTGTTGAAAATTACGAAGAACGACTTAATAAAGCGAAAGAAGAAGTAAGCCGATTAAAAGAACGTGTAAAAATGTTAGAAGAAGGACATACGCAAGATATTACGCGACTGGTTGAAGAAAAAATACAGACAGATTGTTCTAAAGAAGTAGAAGGTAAACGTATTACGTTCGCCATTTTTATTATTATTATTTGTTCTAAGAAGCTGTAGTTGTGCGTTATTTTTATAAAATGTGTATCTTTTTCAAATGTAGTACAATATATATTGCTTATTTATTTTTATCAAAAGCTAAAAAAAATTTCTTTTGTATAATTTTTTATTATTATTTCAGCTTGTTTCAGATGTGCTAATTAATATTTATTTGTTTAATCTACATAAACTAAAAATGTAAAATGTTTATTAGTGCATTTCTTCTATACAGTTTAAATCAAATATTCTCGCTACATTACTTTCATTTTTTACGTAGCTCATAGATGTACTTACTACAGCAAAAAAAAGTTACATATAAATTAAATATGCAAGGTTTTCATATGCTTTAAAATGACGTAATTTTCGAAAAGTTGCGTATCGCGGTGGTATAGTTACCGGAGTGCTCGACTATCGTTCAAACCACTCCCGACAGACATTTTTTCATCCTTACGTGATTCTTAATTATCACGCGCATTTGCATTGCGTATAAATAGTTTCTTGAATGCTAGCCCAGTTTGTATGTAAAAATAAACGTACAATGGCTAGTAACGATATTTAGCAATGAATAATACGAATGATTATTATTAATATCATAGCCCTCAATAGAAAAATAATATCTCAGGCAAAAGAATTTCCTTATCTTGACAGTTTAATAACGTCCGACGGAAAAATTAGAAAAATAATAGCGCAGGTTAAAAATGTTTTTAATAATAATAATAAAAAAAAAAAAACACATTTATTACATCTAGAAATGTTTCATTACACATAAGGAAGCTCTTCATTAAAACTTTTATTGTATGGCTGTGAACATGAACTTTACGAAAAAATAAAGATTAAAACTTCAAGCGTTCGAAGTTTGGTGCTATCGAAGGATGCTGAGAATATCGTGGATGGATAAAATCACAAAATACGAAGATATTCCGAAGTATAAAAGGACAACCAGATATAATGAACACGATTGAAGAGATAAGAAATAGTATAGTCGGTTGTCAAATTAGAAACTGTAAATGGCTAAAAAAACTTAATAGAAGGACAAGTAAATGGAAAATTAAGATGAGGAAGATCAAGAATCCGATTTATGGACGCCATATTAAAAGAACGGAGTTATGTAAAGATTAAAGATGCTGTTCTGGCCATGAAATTATTTGTAATCTGCAGGACATGTTGCCCATCAACCTAGCGGTTGAGAAGAATAGATATAGATGTAGATAGAGGGATAGTTTCAGTATCCAGTTCCACGATTATCCAAAATAATTTTTTTTATTTATTATATTTTTATTTTAGGACGCTCGACTACAAAGGTCATTTGCGTCCATGGAAATTAGATACAATAAATTACAGAAAAATGATTTACCACTTATAACACTATTTGTACAGTTTATAATAATTTTTTTTAAATCGGTTATTTTTAGAAAGTATATTACTCGCTGTATTACATCTTCATTGTAGTGCTTCACTTCAATCTAGTCCAGTTATTGATTACGTTATTATTCGAATTTAATTTTTGGAAAAACATTTAAATTAGAAAAATGTAATTGCAGGACGGGTAGCAAACTTCTTTCTTTCGAAATTAGACAGTTTTCTTAAATCAGCACCGAGTACAACATCATGATGCACAAACCCACATCCCTATCAATAATTTCCTCCCCTATGTATTATTTAGAAATATTTTGATTTCTTTTCTCTTCTGTCTATTTTACATGTTTTGAATCAGCCTATCCTTCTACAATATGTAACCTTTATATTTATATTATAATTGTTAAATAAATTAGTTACTTCTTAATTCGATTTATATTATTCGTTTTTTTTTTAAAAAAAAAATTAATCGTGATAAATAGTTTACAAATAATTTGGCAGTAGCAAATAAATATATAGTATGTTTATTTTAAGTGTAAAAGTTGTATTACTTTTTTTTTTTTATTGTAAGAATCAGGAGGAAGCCATCTCCATCTTGGATTAAGTTGATCGAGTAGATGAACATAGGAAACTATTTTATGTAGTCTATGAAAAGAGTGAATATTTGAAAAATTATATTTTGTAAATTGTAATTAATCCTTTGTTACAGTTAAATTTAATCGTAGATGTTAAAACTGTTATGTTCGTACTATTTGCTAACTTGAAACTATTTTTAACGTTGAATTCTTTTAAATTTTTATTTGTGTTGTTCGGTAAAGACTTTAAAATTAATTTGTTCGAATGTGTACACATATTTGTATCTACTAAATTCTCATTTTTATTACTTTCTTTTTACCATTACTTTCGTAATGAATTTGTTCTATGACTATAGATTTTTACAATCAACTGTTTCTTCTATTATCTATCTGAATATTGAAATAACGACTGTTAGCTACAATCTAAATTTGTTTTGTAATTACCATCTCTGTGACCATCCGAATAAATATAAAAAAATATTACGCTTCTTCGAATTCGAATTAAATAAGAATAATTTAGGTCAATTATTTATAATGTGATTTTTTTTTTAATTTGTAAATTGTAATGTTTATTTGTTCATAGAATTAAGAGAACGTATAAAATCTCAAGAAATTCAAAATCAACGTCTATGCGAAGTATTTAAGAAACACAGCCAAAATTTTCGTGACGCGGTATATATATTGTTCGGATACAAATTAGATTCGTTAGCTAATGACAGATATCGTATTTTAAGTGCATATGCTGAAGATCCGCAAGATACTCTTCAATTTCAAGTTGGTAGTTCGGGTTTTTATATTTATATAATCAATTTCGAGTAATGAGATGTTTGTTGCACAATAGTAATTATAATACTAAAATATACGAATTGTCTACATTCGCATTCAATTAACCGCAGAAATTAGGATATTTCAAATAAGTTGTAAATATTTGGACGACTTGAGAATTTGAATTCCTCAACATTGCAAATGCAATAACGTATATCCTGAAATCATATATTTACATCATGATATTATATTGCTCAGTTACGCAATTTCATTCATTTAACCATTTTAAACTTGCGTTACAAAATTTCATCCGTTAAAAATTGGTTAATATTTTGTTATTAAGTAATTTATTAGAAATTTAGAGTTTTAATTTGTTCGGCTATTATTTTCAAAATGAATAATTTGAAATGTTAATAATTCCACGATGAAATATATTTTAAAGAGTTTAATCGAATAATTTAAATAAACTGTGAGATAACTTTCAAAGTATGTTATTTTAAATATTCATGATCGAATATTTTGCTTAAATTCGATAGCATTTGTTTACGATAAAATTAATTTTCATTTTTACTCTAATTAGCAAAACACAGTTCCATATGAATTTTTATTAGAACATGGAGCTGTTACGTTTCGGATTGCACTGATGATGTCAACGAGGATTTATCTCAGAGAATTTGCTTATATCATCCAATAAGACGGAAATAATTGAAAATTCGTTAATGTTAATAATGAACGCTAAGCTTTATACTATGAAAATCGTAAACATTCGGATAATTTTAATAATAAAGTTCAGAGTACACAAGATGGAGCAAGCATTCAATGTAACCAAAGAAATACCTAAAAAGAAGTCATTATAAATGAAGATACGGCATTATAATTCTCTAATTAAACCGCAAGGTCTATATGCTGCAGAGTGTCTGAGTATGAACACAAGACAAGAAATCGAGCTCATAGAGAACGAAAAATTATGAGGAAAATTCTTGGACCGAAATTAAAGATGGACAACGGGCATTAAAAAGCAACAAGGAAATATATGAGAAAATTGAATAGATATCGGACACAATGAGAAAAAGAAGAATAAGATTTTACGGTCACCTAAAAAGAATGGAGCCACATAGACAAACTAACGCCATATTTGAATACTTTGAAAGCAATCCAAAGAATACATTTACGTGGTTTAACCAAAAAGAATGATATCAGAAATGAACATAAAAAGTGAGTACGTAAATAATAGAAATAAATTCCGAGAGAAAATCAACGCATTTAAAGGTTTTTTGCCGAAAATGTGAAGAAGAACAGCGGTAATAACGTGTGGACAGAAGAAAGAAAAGCTCAGCACAGCTAGAAGATGAAAGAATATTGGAGAAGGAAAAAGAAAATGTCATGATCATTCTTTTTTACGTGGTCCATAGCTAGCCAAAATCTAAAAAAAAAAAATGTTAAGTACAATGCTGTCGATGTGTGAACTGTAATTTTTTTGTTGGTACTGAAATCTGTTCCTTTATTATTATTATCATTATTGTTTTCTTTAAGATGTTTACAATGTAGGCTGCCGTTTTAATCAGTGTTGTAATTTCATCAGAAGTCTTTTCTGTTGAAACTGTAAATGGTAGTTTATTTAGTATTAATTTATATACTCATTTTGAAGTAAAATGGTTACTAACTTGTTATATTTTTTTTTTTTATATATCTGAAAAAGTTCTTTTTTTTTCTATAGATATCACAGTCAGATTCAGGAACGATGGAAATGTTAGAAACTTCATATTCCAGAACGCTGGGAGATCTTATTGATTTACATTTAAATCGACATCATTCAATACCATTGTTCTTAGCTTCGTTGACGACTACATTATTTAACAAGCAAACAATGATATCGAATTAAAATAAATTTTTCGTATCAATTTATTTATCGACGTTTCCGTTTGTTTTTTTTTTAATGTTATTTCAAATTTGTCGTAAAATTTGAAGGCATGATAATAAATAATTCTTGTGTATACAAATATATATTGCTTTCAAACAAAAAAATTTTCTTATAATTAATTAAGAAACACGTGTACTTGAATGTGTTTTTAATTCGTAACGATTTTACCATTTTTGTATATAACTTGTATTAATATTGAAAACTCAGATTTGATATACAAAAGTAGGGCGAATTTTTAAACTATTTTAATTTTGTATTACATGAAATTGTAACATAGTACCAACCATATTTTATAAAATAATAAATTATCATTAAAAATTGTCTTTCATTTACATATACCGTTTTCTTTAATGTGGTTATTGTATTCGTTACTAATATATGTTTCGTTTATCGCGTATAGTTCTAACCAATTTATTTTATCTCTGTCGTTTCAGTTTAGGTGTATTTTTTATTAAACATCTATAATTCATGTAGTTCATATGATGAGTGTTTCGGGTGGGCGTTCTCCTCTGACCGTTTTAAGTACTAACGAAGGATCAAAATTCCTTACGAGTGCGAGTAAGTAAAATACTAACACTGCTAACGTTGCTGCTGGTAGAGATGCCAAACGTATAAATTCAAACGTTGTTCTCTCTCCATCAATAGAATTACCTCGTAAAGAGATAAGGTTATCTCACAACCTATCTTCCTGTTCTAATAATGAAAATTCCGATCAAAACTGTCATTAAGTTAATTTTTTTCATCTAATCATAATGTTCCTTATCTTGTTTTAGTAGACACCATTGATTAAAATCTTACCGGTCTTGGTTTTTTAGCTATTGCAAAACTTTTTGCAGTACAATAATAAGTCATTACTTACGCTGGTAGAAATAGATTTCGTTTAGAATTTCAACCACCTTTAGAAGCTAACTCATTTCTCCTTTCACCGATTCTTACAACTAATAACTTAAAAGGTTATATTCTAAAATATCTAGAAACACGGACATTTCCATGAATGAAGATGAAATTTTGGAAGATTTAACATTGTTAATGCAAACTTAAATCTGTAAGAATATGGACATTCTCAATAGTCAAAATGTTTTTCTAACACTTCTTTCTGTTAAACACACTTAACTATTTTAATGTTAAGAATAATTCAATGTCCAAAAAATCATCTAAACATCGAGGACTTTTTTATAAACTGCAATACAAATGTTATGCTCACTTCTGGAACCTGGCTATAGTCAAAACAAAATTTTAATATTTCTGGATACAAAATAATCTATTATATGAATATGGCGCATAGTCTATATTTATTAAACACTATTCCTCGCGCTTTATATTATTCTTATGCAACTCCCGCGTTTAATACGGTCTGTTTATCTGTCTGTGCAAAGATCTATGCCTACTGTCATCCAAATAATATCTTATCAGCTCAGCATTTCTACAACTTCGTTTATGAAGTCAGCAGAAATCTTAACTCAACTTCACAGTTTATGAACCCAAACTAATGTGATAGATTTTCATTTATCTCTACAGGAAATAAAGCTGCCTTAGCTGATAAGAAATCATCCAAATTAGGAACTGATGAAATATTCAGTTTTACCCAGTCATTCAGATAAAGGGTTGTCTTTATTGTGCTCAATATTTAACTAATTTATTCTCAAGATATTCCTGCTGCATGGAAAGAATTCATAGTTATATCTTTAAAAAGCTAATTCCTCTTAACTGAACGGCTTCATTCTATTGTTTGAAACATTACTAAAAAAATAGATTATTTTGGTGGTTAGAATCAACATTCTACTTGACTATTGTTATTCGTCAAAATAAAAGCACCATGGACTGTCTATTCTCCATAACAGCAGGTATATATGATATATTCCTTGAAATGAAATTTCTAATTGCATCATTCTTCGTTCAAAGAGGCTTCGAATAGACTGCTAACCGTATATTTGCCTCCAACATTTTAAATTGTAATTCATTTATATAGAATAAAGTAAATGCTTATACTTTTCTGGAATCGAAGATCCATTTTACAAGACTACTTATCAGGGTGTATTACAAGGTTCAATCTTTAGCTTTATTTTATTTAACCTGTACATCCTATTTTTTAATCACCACTTCAGTGATTTCATGTGCAAATGACATGGTTCTGTATTACTCTGGTAAAATATAAATCATACAATGTGATATAGTATAATTAACAGTTAACTCAAAAATTAACCTCGCAATCGCAGTTCAAAAAAGGCCAAGTTATCCCATTTACGCAAAGAAGATTTGATTCCCCAATAATTACACTTAATCGAAAAACCTTAAGTAATATGACGGCTAGATCCTAAGTTCTTGTCGAAAGACCATATCAGTAGAGTACTGACTGTAACATAGTCACTAATATCTTAAAAACTAATCATGCGCTAGATTAGATTATTGTTTACCGCTGTTCGACAGTGCTATCAAAGTGCACATGCACAAACTGCACATAGTTTAAAATTCTTGGTGCATTCTATTCATCTCCAATTCCACCATTATCTTTATAATGTGGCATTGAGCCTATTCATCTACGGAGTCTTCGTATTTTATCCAATCTTTACAGCTCAGTCAGTATCCCTTCGTATGTCTCTTAACTGACGTTACACATATAAGAAACTGCAATTACTTTTCCGGTCCCGCAAATTTATGTTTGCATTTAATTAATTAATCGGTCATTCATCAAGACATCATTATCGTCTTCCTCCTTCCCCGGCGATCTACTCTCTCATAAACATATTCCGTCCTTTCCTAAAGTTTATATCACTCATTTGTTCCTCATGAAATGATTCAACTATTTATCGGTGTATACGTAATAACTATGTCGGTTCAGCTTTTGTAATGCCATATTTAGAAATTGTGCAGAAAGATATGGTACCGTCGGACTGCTCCATCTTTACAACAGAGCCTTTTACAATCTTAAAAGGTCCCCATATGTCATATATATTTTGTTCTGCGGCCATATGGTAATATTTTCAGACTCAGCTGTCTGCAAGCAGTATTGTCTCGCTCCTCTCCAAAGAAATACATCCAGCATCCATAACAATATATTGCATCTCAACGCTAATAACATTTTTTTGTTGGTTGCCTGGACATCTCTGAATTTCTAGCATTGAATTAAGTGATCAAGAAGCGAATGTGACACTTAATGGAATCCTGTGTCTATTTATACCAATCACCGACATGAAAATAAAAATTCATCTCGTCGTCCATTTAGAATGGTCCGTATGGTACTTATCCTCAACCAGTCTGTAATATCTATCAGTATCACCTTCACAGACTTAGTAATCTTTTTCAAACAACGAATCGATAATGGACTTGAATTATGCTCTATTTGTTTATTGTTTGGTCATCTCTAGCTTTCTCACGTTCTGTCTTGGAGACATAGTAACCTTTGGTTTATTTATATCCTCCTTTGCAATCGACCCCCTTTTCTCCGATAATAATATAAACATTTATTTAAGTATATAATTTTATTATTAATTCTAGCATGAGTATATCATTCGGCTCTCTTTATTAAATAATCGCATGGATCGATTGACCGCAAAAAGTAAATATATAAAAATAAAATAATATACATATTCATACACAATATTTTACTATTAATTGTTTCTTATATAATACTATTCTCACTGAAGATTTAACAATGTTTTAACCTTATTGAACAAGAAATGTAAATAAATTCACAAACTAATATAGCACAAACAACATACATTGGAAGAAAACACTATTAAAATAAATTATAAAAATTGTTTCGATCGTATTCAACAAAGAAAATGTTTTAATAAGTTTTGATTGATATGGTAAATTTGGAAATTTGAAGAATGAATGATTTTTATTAATAACAAAAAAAAGAAGTTAAAATCACTAAAAGCTTTTTCTTTATGAAAATTATATAACATTCCATCCTTACTGCGCAACATAAACATTTTTAATCGCACCTAGGTTTTGGATATTTTGAAGATATTTTTTTACAATATGACTACCTTTGAATGGGACAGTTTGTTCCCTTTTATTAATAAACAATATTTCCGAATTTTGCTAAAGAAAAGTGTAAATCTTTTGCTAACACTAAAATACAAGATTACTTCAAAGTTCAAAGGAGTATTGAAGAAAATGGATACCAAACTCTGTTATGCGTCTCAATTATTAGTCTAATGTTGTGACGACTGATTTTTTCCAGTTTTCAGTGCGCAATACTAATACTACACGAGCAGTCCATAGACAAAATACTTCATAGTTGATCTCGATAGCGCTGATGCTGATTTATTTGCGGTTCCCGGATCACAATTAGATTTATTCTTCGTATTTTTTGTTTTTAGATAAAGTTATTTAAATTTGGGGAATATGGAGACCAGTACAACAAACTTGTATAATCGTCCATTTTATGTCGAAAATACTGTTTACGTTGGCGGTAATTCCTCATTTCTTTATTTTTTAATAAAATTTTTTACAAAATTATTTAGTTAAACTAATAAAGTGCTGCATGCGTATTTACAGGAATACTTATTAAAATTTATCTTATTGTATGTTTTTCTGCAAAAATTGTAAGAACTATAGTTATCGCAGGAATTAGTATAATAAATTTACGAGAAGAAAAAAAAAACGTTATTTGGATAGTGTGATACAATTATACATCTATAACATTCTCCTGGTACCTTGTTGTTTTCTTAAACTTGCAATGTATTAAGGCAATTAATGAAAACAAAATGTCAAATATTAGTTTATATGGAAATGCAATTAAAAAACCTGTAAGGAAAATAATGATAATATGATAGAAAATGGTTAGATAAGTATATATATACACATATGCTTGTTAGATAAGTATATATATACACATATGCTTACTACAGGTAAGTGCATGAATATAAATAATTTAAACAGATACTAATTACTATAAGAATAACACATTTTTAGTTCGACGAAGTTTATATGTGGATAATAATCAGTTCATTTTAATACATTTTTTAAGACAATTTATTTATATGAGAAAGTAAATATAAAATGCGTAATTCTGAGTGTATTTCAGTAAATTTTGTATGCTCGGCATGATTTAATGTAACTGCAATAGTAACTTTGTGTCAGTTGTAATTTTCTAAGTATACTGTTTGAATCTGATAGCCAAATAGGAATCTGCGTTGAATAATATGTTTCACAAGGAACTTAAAAACTTTTTTATTGAAATCTAGTCAACCAAAATTAATTTATCATTAAAAAGCAAAAATTAAGGTTAATAATACTTTTTTAAAACACGATATTTCATAAATGATTGTCGTTGGCATGTGGTCTTTTCACAAATTTTCAATTATTCCTTAACTTGTTCAAGATTTCTAGTTTGTTAATATAAACCTGTGATTTTAAATAACTCAAAGATAAATATCAGCTTGTAAATGTGGTGATCTATTCATTGAAAAAACGGTGTTTTTAAAGACGATTCTAGTCATTTCATCTATAGTCGTTACCTTAGGGTATCGTGATTAACATTTAGTCTGCCAGTGATTTTGTAACTTTTCGCGATTTTCTGATTGACAAACGGATTTTGAAAATGGCGACCCTGTTTTATGCAGTACAATATCTGCCTATGTAGGTGTACGTTCTGAAGTTTTTTCATATCATCAAGGTTTCTCATATCGTATGACAAGTGTCGAATAGTGTTGCATGAAAAAATAACGAGATAAATAGGAATGACCATATTTTATATTGGAAAGAAACGATAGTTGAAAGCAAAATAAAAATATCCGAAACAGGTAAAGTTAAAGGGGAAACCTTCAGGTTCCATTGTTAATGGTTTACGAAATAACGACAGATACGTTTAAAAACATGCATTATCGTTTTGTTTTTTTTAATATATAAAGCATACGATGTATGTGAAAAAAATATTTGTTTCACATACTCTGATTTAATCAATTAATATTTTTTCTACAGTCATACATACATTACTTATAGTCCATGTTTTTTTTAACGTTATTTTTCCTGCAATGAATGAATAATTTAATATTTATTTTATAATGATGTTAACTTTGTAATTTAGATGCTTGGGCTTTATTAATACTAAGCTATGAATATTATGTCGTTCTATATACGGAATAATAAATAAATGCCTCTTCTTTTTCTACATATATTAGTACAGTATTGAGTATCTAAACACAGGACAGCGAAAAAAGCTTATTGTACTCGTTATTTACTTATATGCATTAATATGGTGATTCGTTTCTGCATTAGTGGTAATAACTAGACATAGTAATATATTCTCGTCATGTGTTTATAGGTTCGAAACGAATGAGGCTATTTAAAAACAAGCGAAATTTATTTATTACAAAATAAACTAATTTGGTTAAAAAAAAATTTATTATTTTTTAAAAAAGTAAAATTTATTACAAAACATGAAATTTTTTTAATCTAATAATGTCATCAACGTCTTAAGTGTTTCCTCTAACAAAATAAATCTTTCTACCATGTGGTGGAGTTTGAGCGACTTATGCAATCTTGGATAAAACGTTTTAGATCATCTTTTTTAGTTCTTCCGCTGATCAAGTAACTTAGTCATCCTTGATGTGCTCCTCTCAAAGAAAGCTGCAATTACTTTTATTCTGTTTAACGTTCGCAAGCATAATTTAAGCGATTCAAGTGCGATGAAATTAATTGTATGTTCGTAGCATTATAAATGATTCAACATAAGTCCTTTAATCATCTTTTTCATATTTGCAGCATTATCAGTAATAACAATTAATAAAATTTTGTTTTATAAATTCCACTCTTGGATGTAGACGTAAGTTTATTTGTCATCTCGACTGGTGTGAGTTTCACCAAATAAAAGGCAATCTAATGATATACTGAAATATTTAAATTCATCATTGATGATATGCGCTGTTACTGCATGAAAACTCAGTATTTCATGACGTCCACGGTAAAAAGCAACATCAGCATATCGATGTTTTATGATTATTCACCGGAATGGACAGAAAAGTAAATTCATTTTTACAAATAGTACAAATTGCTATTGTATTTGAGTTTGGCTTCGCTGTAAAAAAAAAAAATCAAACCGGAAATTTTTGGCAACATGTTATACAATCTGAAAATTATACCTACTTTTAATTTCTATTCTAATTTAATACAAAATACGCTGCTTTCGCAGGTTACAATTTACATTTCACAAAAGATAACACAGCGCATGAAGGCAATATTATAATAAAGAATTACGTGGACATAATATAAAGAAATATTTCTAAAATTCCTCAAAACCCTAAATGATAAAATCTCAAGCGATTGTAATGCAAAAATTTTTTTTCGCTCAAGTCTTGCTATTCTACCGGATAAAGAGGATATTTACCTAAAGATTTGAATAAAGTTCTAGAATTACTTAACTTTGTTTTATCATTAAAGGTGTTTCATCGATTTTCATTGACATTAGAACACATGATAAGTTGCCATCAGATCATTCGTCACTTATACACACTATATGACTAGATAGCACCAAAAATACATTGTTTTCTTCTATAAAAATGGGGGAATATGTCCTTTTATTGTGTGGATGGATCGCTTATTCGTATAGCTTAAGTTATACAGCTTACTCAAATTTCCATAACATGTATGTGTCGCTTGATGTTAACATGGTACTACTAGCGGTACTGAATAATAGTACACCGCCGTACTGAACGCTTCATTAATGATATCAGCAAAAATGTATTACTGCATTACTGGTCTGTAGTATCGTTAATACCGTCGTTATCAATTGTTGCTCTGCAGTGGCAAAGGAACTTCTGATAAACACTACCACGTTATAGATCAGTTGTACAGGTACATTTGCCTTAGCATGGACACATACAGTTAACAGTGATCATACAAATATACAAGTCAAAAATAATTTCCTAATTTACCAACACGAAACATGAAAAAGGTACGAGAAAACGGGTGACGATACTACAGGCGTATGAAGAATATCAATATATGTATTTTAGTTTGTGGTATTCACTTCATATAACAGCAATCATCTAACGACAAATAATCCTGAAAAATATGTAAATACTAACATCTGTATTAATCAAACTATACATATACATAGACTGTTAACTTGACGGTCGAGTGTTCGAAACCAAACACGCGACAAAAAATTTTCATCATTTAATTCTTAATTATTGCGGAGAAGGAAATGGTATCCCACTCAATATAACATCATATGCGCGCATATAAATAGTGCCTTGAATGCTAGTTCATTTTGTACATAAAAATAAACTTACAATAGCTAGTCACGACGTTCGGCAACGAACAATACGACGATGATGATATATATATAGTATACATTTAGTATACAAAAAATGTTACCTGTGCTATGGTATTATTACTCATTTATTGTAATGTACCTATCCTTTTCAGATTGGAAGGATCATATTGTTGACATTAAAACTTTATTCTCAGCAATCAAACAATTTGGGTCAGTTAAAAAAATCAGATTATTTGATCAATTTGCGTTAATCTTGTATAAAGACAAGTATGTTGTCAGTTAAACTTATAATGTTTATGAAACTATTATCATTTTATGCTATTCTAATAGTGTTGTAATTCTTTAAAATTTTAATTTTTTCATTCCTATTTTCAGATCGTCAGCGGATGCTGCTGTAGCACATGGCTGTGTGAATATCAATGGAAACGAAGCATCATGCTATTTTTTTTTACAGCATCCTGCGTCTAGTATACCATTACTAATATAATTATTTTACTGGACTGAATGTAATAAATAAGATGCTGACATAATTAATATAATTTTGTAATTCCTAGGCATTTATAATTTTTTAAGTTACATCAATGCTGTGTTGTAATTTGTATAATAATAAAAATGAATTTTGGTATGTGACCTATGTCAAAATTTAGATGAAGCATGAAATAATTGAAAATCAATTATATTTATGAGTTACTGAAATTAAGTTAAATGGAATTTATTTCTGTACAAATAAAAATACATATAATGCTAAACGCTTGTTTGAAGATTGTAAAATTTAGATTAATTCCAAAACTATAAATTGTCGGGAAACTTTGAAATCTAATAAAATATTCAGATGTTTAGTGTGAGAAGATTATTATTTCGTATTGTATGTCATAATATGTGAAATTTCTGACTAAACTTTTTTGTTATTATGTTTTAATACATGAATTATATTTATTTTGAGCTCAAAGGTGATATTCTTTGTTCCATTTGACTTAAAACTGTTTTACGTCTTTTCTAATTTTTGTATCTTTTTTTTTAATTATTATTTTTAATGATTATTATATTGATTCTGTATATTCCTTCGTTCTTTTTATTTTAATCTTATGTTTTTTATTATTAAAACATCTTTTTTTGTCACATGCATTTTTGACTTCTACAAATTTTATAGATATGTTTTTGGTTTTCTCATTTTTTTTTTTATCAATCATAAAGTCATTTGCTTCTCAGGTGCCCATATTCTTTCTAAATTTAAATTGATCTGCTAATAATCTTTTCATCATTCATTCTATTCTTCTATTTTTTCTTAAACTTTTCACGCTTATGAGAAGAAACTAATATTTTTATGTTTTCACATGTGTCAGATTTTTTTTTCTTTACGACGCTAAACTACATCATTGTAGTTAACAAAATCTCGGTTATATAATTATAAAGAATGGTGTCTTCAATATAACTTAGCGATATCTTAATCATTCGTAGTTACTCCGAATTAAATATTTTCTTTTAAATAAAATTTTATTGCATCGTAAATTTTTGGCATTCTTTATAAAATTCGAGTCACTAATTTTCCTGTATATTTTTTTTTGTATGAAATATAACTTTTTATAAATGTTCGTTCCAAATTGGTTTAGTGTTTTCTTATTTTCGGCACATTTATTCATCTGTTAACATGTGCGTACATATCTCAAATAATTAATAATTTTCGTTCATTCGGAGTAAAAATAATGGATATTGATACTCAAAAAGCATCCTTATGGTGTTTAAAAAAATAAATAACTTATTTGTATAAACATTTTATATAATAAAATAAATTTATTGTTATTAACAACTTTAGTTTGAAGTCTAAATTATTTTTTATGATATATATATGGAATTACGCACGTATATGGATTTCAAGTGAATTCTTTATGGGATGATAATATAATATTTAAAATTATTTTTATATTTTTGATGTTTTTTTAATTTATATATTTTGTTTTATGAAACAATTTTTCATTTACGTTCTAATGTAAAAATAGATGTTCACGTTAGGATATAGTGTAACCGTATAATTAGAAAGAGTAGGATATAACTTAGATATCGATGTAGTGGGTTCAAATAATGTACACGGTTTAAGCTAAAACAAAATAAATGATTAAGATTACATAAGTGAATTATGTATATATATTATCATACGCAAGGTTCAAAATATGAAAAGTTTATAAATTTATTTTTATGTAGCTAAATTTATACTAACACGCGTTTTTCATACAATTTATGCACATTCAAACATAAATACATATGTAAAGACGATACGACTAGGTATGTAAATTAGAGCCTAAATGTGTGGATTGTGTAGGGAAGTCGAAAGGATAATGAAATTAATATGTACTAGTAATAAGAAAGTTGGAAATTGTCTCCTACAGTTCATATTTATTTATTTATTTATATTTAAATTCATTAATTAATTTAAGGATATAAATAAGTGGAAATTGATATGTTGGAAGAGATAAGAATGAGTTAGACAGGCGTGGAAAATCATATGTCTGGTAATAATGATATTCTTCCTTCTCAAATGGAATGAAATGGAATTTCAGAGAGAGGATCAGGTTTAATAAGAAGAAGGTATTTTGTTGGTTTGAGCTCCATAATCGTTTTCAGGATTTGATTATAAGGAGTTTCAAGGATTTCATGGAACTGGTAGAAAAGAACATGAGGATGTTGAATGCTTCGAATTCGTTAGTTTTAGTTATAGTATTGTATTTTATATTTCTCCTCGAATAAAGAGTAGAAACGTGTCTTAATTTGTAGTACCCTGCTGAGAAATTACATAGCTTGGCGGGATTATTGAATGCAATGCACATTTATATATATATATATATATATATATATATATATACATATGAGATAGAGCAGTAAATAAATAATACACTTACAAGGGGGATTTTAACTTTTTATGTTTTTAGCACCCTTTCCATCTGATTCCTGGGGCTATTTATCCCAGACTTGTAGTAGCCCTGACTAGAACCATGCTTCACTTGCAATATCGTGCGAATACGAATATAATACAATCTACACGATGCGTCCCATAAGTTCTGGGACTGGTGCTCCCAAATCCACAAAAAATCAAACTTTTTCAACACGATTTTTATTCGAAGTAGTCTCCCTTAGATTTAATACAACTAATAGCGGGATATTTCAACCTGTTTAAGCCCTTAGAAAACGCATCGGCTT
This sequence comes from Coronaproctus castanopsis, assembly GCA_032883995.1. NCBI lineage: Eukaryota > Metazoa > Arthropoda > Insecta > Hemiptera > Monophlebidae > Coronaproctus > Coronaproctus castanopsis. Next base: position 299,260,878 of record CM065052.1, read on the forward strand.
CGATCGCCTTGAGTCGGCTCGTCACAGCTGCTTCAATCTCTGCAATCGAGGAAAAATGATTTCCTTTGAGGTGCATTTTCAGCTTCGGGAACAGAAAATAGTCTGGGGGACTCATGTCTGGAAAATATGGGGGTGGCGCAGCACTGGAACAATTTTTTTGGCCAAAAACTGGATGTTGATGGCGGCTGTATGCGCCGGCGCATTATCGTGGCAACAAGAAAAACGAACGATCATTCCACAATTCCGGCCTGACGCGTGCGATTCTTTTACACAGGCGATCCAAAACATCATTATGTGATTTACAGTGATGCCCTGAGGAACAAATTCTTTGTAGATAATACCTTTGAATAAAAAAAAACGATCAACATCACATTGACTTTCGATTTTTGAAAACGAAGTTTCTTGGGTTGCGGCGAATCATTGCCGCACTATGCCGCACTTTGATACTTTGTTTCGGGGTCATATGCAAAACACCAACTCTCGTCTCCCGTGATTATTTTCTGAAGAAAATTTGGATCTTTTTCGATCATTTTAAGGACGTCCTCCGTATGAGAAACTCGCTGTTGTTTTTGGTCGTCTGTTAGCGAATGTGGAACAAAGTGCGCGCACAGCTTCCTCTTCTTTAAATCGTTCGTTATAATTCGTTGAACAATCGTTTTCGGAATACCAGTGAGGTCTGCCACCAACCTATAGCCAGCTGTTCGATGTTCGTTCAATACAGCGGCGACACGAACAATGTTGTCAGACGTTTTTGTGCTGCAAGGCCGTCCGCTCCTCTCCTCGTCCTCAATCGACTCCCTACCCGACGCAAACGCACTAAACCATCGAAATGCTGTAGTACGACTTACTACAGACTCACCATAAGCTAATTTTACCATATCATACGTTTCCGTCGCATTTTTTCCAGCTTTAAAACTAAATTTAATCGTGGTACGTTGTGTTGTGTGATTTTCAGCCATTACGCACGTAATCAACTGTATGTCGCATAAAGTAACACCAAACTGAAACTAATCTTCCGAACGCTTTACAAATTTAACCACCTGTAGAAAAAAGATGTAGAAACAAGTTTTTAGATTTTCGTGAAGATCGCGTCACTAGTTTCGATTTGACTGCACCAGTCCCAGAACTTTGGGACACAATGTGTGTTTAGAAAAAATTCAAACTCGTGTAGGTTCTTATTGAATATTTTTTATACATATAGCGCGAAAAATTCTAAAAAATGTATTATACCATATAACACGTGTAAATAAAACCGTAATGAAAAAGTATGCCTCTTCTCGAATAATTACATCTAGGTATTGTGTGTGTTTTGTATAAAAACAATGTGAAAGAGTTTGAGCGTAAGTCATGCTGAAACTTAATTCTTCATTATCTTTGTCAGTTTTATTTTTGATTTTTCCTAATAATTTCTATCATTCTCGATTGATTTTGATAGTGTCATTTGAATAATTAACCTGTTTAATTGTTAAATTTTGAATCGGTCTCTGTAAAAATGTATGCTCCTATATTCTCGGTTTGTTCTACAGCAGCAGTTGGGCAGTTACATATATATTTATATTCATAATGGTAAATGATTGTATCGTCAGAGATGTTAAATTTCTCGAACAAAATCAAGCGCCCTAGTTAGTTAGCACTGTACTATATTTTATAAGTAAACATCTGGTTCAACAGTAAGTTCATAATAATTATTGTGTGACTATATTGTATCGGTCACAGTAAAAATAAATCCTTTACTTTCTGAGAAATTAAGGTTTAAAAATATCTCATAAAAAATCATATTCGTATTATAATTAGAAAGATACAAAGAGTATTTCTGCTTATTCTAACACTAACCGATAGATATTAAGATTTTTTAACAATTTTAAAAATATATTTAGAAACGTAAAAAACTGGTATTTCATGTCGAGGTCAGTATAATTGAAATTGAATGAAAAATTTATGAATACGCAAATCACCAGTGAGTTGTGTCACCCCATGTAGGGGTATCGTGACCATAATCTGTCACACGACTAACCAGGCAGCGCCAAAAAATTCCAGTCATGTGCGATATTTACACAATCGTAGAAAGTACGGCCAGTTGTCCTGCAAATCGCGTCTGACCATTGAAGAGGTACACGACCGCACTCTCTTCTACCAGCCACTACACCTTGAAAGAACAGCACCTCCATATTTTTAGCTAACGACGTGGCCAAAAAATTGTAGTCTGCTGAGAACGATCGATTTTAATATTTTCGGGTTACCAATCCAAAATGGAAGTTTGGTTCTCCTAGCTGTCCATGAGACATGCAGCATTCGTCTCCAACATCACATTTCTAGTGCGGCTATATGTTTTCTGTCGACACTGCTTACTGACCGGATATCCGGGTCATATAGAAACACTTAGAAAACAAAGGAGTTCACTATTCGAATTTTAACAGCTTTATTAACTGCGTAGTCGGTCCAGATTCTATTGAAACGGCTCATTACACTTTGGGTTAGCTGGGCTCTATGGCGTATCTTACTTCTACAGCCGCCGCTATTTTCTACTATAGAGCCAAAATATGTAAACCGGGTTACCACTTAAATTTCTCGTAGCGCGGTGCAGTTATTATTTGGATGGTTGATGATTATAATTTTAGTTTTGGCCTTGTTGACGAGTAGGTCATATTCCGCGTTAATTTTTATTAACCGATTTAAAATATATGACATTTCGCCCTCGTTTTCTGCCAATAACATTAGGTCATCGAATACGCAAATAAGTAGGTATAGTTATTGGCTGTAAAATTTAACGAGCTGTAAAAAAAAAAATTTGCTATAATTTTGTTTATTTCTATAAGTAAACAATTGTAACATTTTTGAAACGAGTGGTAGTTATATTTTGAAATTGAGAAATAGCGTACTTAAAATTTCATGTGAGAAAGAAAAGGTCCATTGTTTCGAGAAAAATAAACTATTAGAGAATAAAAGATGTACCGGAAGGAAATATTTTAATTAATTTTTCTTAAATTAGCTAGAGCACATACAGAATAATAATCTGGGAAAATGGAGACATATTTCTCACTTGGCAATCTACAATATAAGTTCTACAAGGACTAAATTTACGAGGAAACTGAGACTATATAGATATATGAAAAGTCTAGGTTATAAATTTGGAACGTGCCTAGCTGAATTTAAACACTCATATCTTACAAATGTACATATAAATATTTATTCTGAATGTATCTGTTGTAATATTTTTCTTTAAAAAATATACGTTATATATTATTTTGAGATTACTTTTTAGTTTTCCTGCCTCGAGAACATATAGTTTAATTAATAAGTATGAGTTCTACATTATTTATATATTTGCTATCAATATGCTGAAGATTATGAAACAATTTATATCATATGTCGAAAAAATATTGGATTACAATTTCTTCTTTAGCGATACGTAAATTTATATAATTACGATTGTGCTCTTTGAATTGCTTCCAATCGTTCTACATTATGTGAAGTTATCTGTGAATATGGATTTGGGGAGATAAAATACGGTTCTTGTCATGTGGAAAACTTATGCATGATAATTACTTTTCCGGTAGGTAGTAAACTCTCTTTCGAAAGTATCGTATTTGTTATTCTGAGGAAAAAAGTATATTAATTAAAATACTATTAACACACACACACATATGTATATATGTATATTTACATATAATGCAATGTTAAGGGTGTCGTACTTACCGTCACAATGGAAGTTCGTATAAGTTATCTTAATACTGAAATTGAGCAAACCGTCAGAACAAAAAAATGAATCACATAGACCAATATTAATATTACTTGTTTTTACGAAGATTTTTGAAAAATTATTGCATAAAATACTTTTATCCATCATTGGGAACAGTATTACGCATAAGTTCTGATTTAAAAATGGGCATATTGTTGAACAAGTGCATTGTATTGTCACCAACATAGAAAGCAACTTGTGCTGCGGTGTTCATGGATGTAGAGAAGGCGTTCGACACTGTGTAGCACACTATTTTGATCCACAAATTGACAAAATTTTACTAGTTATGTATTGAATATTGTTAAAATCACACGTGCAATATCGAATACTTCAAATCAAATATACAAAGTCTATAAGCGCAAAATGTGTGCTGCAGTGTAGCAATGGAGAGTGTTTGGGCCGTTGAAGTGCTTCATGTATACGTCGGATATACCAGGGATAAATGACGTTCATCGATGTGACCACATATGCGGATAATACAATTGCTCTGGTAAGAATAGCTTTGGCAATAATGAAATACCAATAGTATCCTATCTTGGCATTCATTATAGCAAGAAATTAACGTTAAAAAATTATATCGAGGTGAAACAAAAGCACTTATGCGAAACATTTTTCCGCGATATGTATTGGTTGTTAAGTAGGAAATCGGAGTTGTTGATTAAAACAAATTTCTTCTATATCACATGATGTTGAAACCAATTTATTTGGGGTAAGTGTTAAATAATCCAACGTGTTCAAAATAAAATATTACGTGCAATGACAAATATCCCCTGGTTTATTTCGAATAAAACATTACTTACCGATCTGAACATCAAGTACACAGCAGAAGTCATATCAAATGAAGCTACAAAGTATTTACGTAGATTTGAATGGCACGATAATTCTCTTGTAGCCATGCACATGAACAACCCGGACTTAATTAGACGTCTACAAAGAAGAAGTGTCTGTGACTTAACTTTATAAATGTAGAGAACACCTAAAGCAGCATAAAACTTGCAACCTTCTACCTAGAATTCGCCTCGAGTGGGAGGTTAATTTCATTCAAGGTTTATTTCGAGTAATCTCAGGCTAGTTGTAAAATTAAAAAAAAAAACATCAAATACACTCGTTAAATAGAGTTGAGTTAACGATAATTAACTTCAATATTCGATGATACATAATAAGGGGCAATAGGATATTTTGCTAATTATTGTTCAAGATTATTTGTTATCTGAAAATTCTATATACCGTAACATTTCTAATGAATGTAAGGTTATTTAATATTTATATCGCGGGAGCAAATGAATAACAATTAGCTTTCAAACAAATTTTATTAGTATAGTAGTATTGTTCTTCTCAGTTGCGCAATCAAGGCGGTATGCACCCCCAAAAATCATGATTAACAGTGATGAAGTGTTGAACATTCTAACACGCAATCCACGAAGACTGGATTTTAACATATATTGATTTCAAAAGTATGCACATCAGGTTTTTAATTTTATGTATTAACATTAAGCCAAATTGTTACACATAAGGTAAAATTAAAAGGTTGAATTTTGTACTTAGCTTCTTTACGACCCTTAAAAATAGGTAGGTTCTAAATCAACTGAAAATTCTAGACCCCTCCATAAAAAATTTCTGGTTACGCTACGGGTTCTTCTGATGTATAAATAATTCTCTTTTTTTTTTTTTTAAATGTATTGTAATTATTTAAAATAAAATTGCGTATGATATGACTAAATTTTATAAATTTACATTGATTTTTTATTATAATTTTCTGAATTGTTCTGCTTTTTTAATCATGACTTGTTCGGATCAGTTAGTTGACAAATTGAATTAGACTTATATTAAGACATAATTGCTCTTTTATAAAAGTAAACTGGTTACTTATGTGAACCAGTTATTTCACAGAAACAGGAAACATTTAAAAAACAAAAACACATTTGTGTGATGCATAACATAATACATGAAGAGTTGTGCTAAAGGTCGTTTATTTTTATTTTTAGCTTCATTCATCAGTGTTTTGATTTTGACTTGATAAATGGTGACAAGGTTCATGATCACGTAAATAAATATTTAAATTCAAATCGGTTTTGATTCGGTGGTTTATTTAAAGAAGGCTGTTTTAAGTTCAAAACATTATTTTTAAATTTTATATGCAGTAAGTTAACAGTTAATTGAAATGATTTCATTTTTATGGTATTTTTATATTTATATTAGTAAATAAAAGATTTTTAATTTTTGAAAACATAGAGAATTAACGTTAAGTAAAACGTGGGACTATTATGTAACAGTAATTTAGAATCACATGTTTTTGAGAACATGAAATCTTAACAATTTGAAAAATAATCTATTTCAGATTGGTTTTTTAAAATGCATTTACTTAAAAACATGTTAAGATGGAGAAGTTGTAGACGATTTTCTACATCCGCTAAAACGATTTTAGTTACAATAAATGATAAAACAGGTAACTATAAATAATTTTAAACTATTCAATGTGTTGTGTGATTATTATAGAAATTTTGTTTTTTAACTATGTGTTTTATTTTTTCTTTTAGGAGTAACAACGTTGACTTTAAAAAATCCTCCAGTTAATTCTTTAGACGTGCAATTATTGACGGAATTGGGAGAAATTCTCACTCGTTTAGAACAAGAAAAATCAAGGGGTGTTATCTTGACCTCCGTATGTGTGTATATTTTTTTAAACTAAAATTTACTTTGATGCATGTGTTATGCTGTTCTTATATATGTTGTAATAGGATATAGTAAATAAAAATTTATAATACATCAATATACTTGAAATTTACATGCTTGTGTATGTGATGATATGTAAAAACATTCATTATTTACGTACATAACAGTTATACTTTAATGATGTATCGTATTGTGTACTTTATCCAAATAGGCGGTACCAAATGTATTTACGGCAGGACTTAATTTAATGGAATTCTATAATCCAGATGTAAAGAAACTGGAGACATACTGGCGAACACTCCAAAATACATGGTTAAAGTTATATACATCATCGTATCCTACTGTAGCATTAATTAACGTATGTTACAAATAGTCATTATTATTTTTGATACACAATAATGTGATATTTGTAGGATCATGTTTTTAACGTATAAATAAATATGAAGCGATGATGATTTTACATCAGAAAAACGAAATAAACCTCTGTATACAATGTTTAATCATGTGTAAAATCATATATTCATTTTACAGTATTATATATATATTTGTGGATATTAATAAACCTCCTGTTTCCTTTACATTTATAAACAGTTATATTGGATTATTAGATTTTCTATGTTATTTCACCTAGTCAGCAAGTTTTTATATTGTATTGCGAACTAATTGTAATGAATTAATATTTCCTTTTTAATGATATTCATATTTTTTGTACTAATTCACAATATAAAAGAAATTAGACAAATAGAAAATAACTCCAAATTCTAGATGCGAGTATGATAAAACTCAGTGTATATTTCTAAAATTTACTCAAGTCGAAAAAATAAATACATCTTCTTTTAGTTCGTCTTAAGACTGATATTTTTCCAATGTTCCCGATTTTCCGCAGCTCTTTTTAACTCCTTATAGTTACTGCGCCCTGTGTCTCGTAGTAAGGTTACTACGATGAATTTCTGGGTCTTCCACGTCCTCGTTTCCTTTGAACTTTGCCCTCGAAAACATCTCAAAATATTCCTCCATGTCTTATAACATGACCAATCCAGGTTAACCACGTTTTCCGTATTCGATCAATTAATCCCCTTTTTTGTTTATTTTATTCATAATTTCTTGATTTCATATTTTGTCCGTCCATTTTATCTTCTCCATTCTCCTCCAGCACTACATTTCAAAAGCTTGCAACTTGTTCATTTCGTTTATTCATAGTCCAAGTTTCGGCACCATATAGTGCTATAGACCATACATACGCTTTCAGCAAGCATTTTGTCAAGTCCATTGTCATTGATTTTTGACTTAATATATTTGTTTTCTCTAAACGCCAGCTTTGCAAATCCAATACGTGAACTGATTTCCTGATCACAACATAAGTCGTCCGACATTATTTGTTCTAAATATTTAAATTGTCTCTTTTGTTCGATTTCTTTTTTATCGATCTCTACATGCAAGCGACCCGGTTTCTTACTGACCATCATTGTTTTCCTTTTGTTTATGTTTATTTCCATCCCGAATTCTTTTCCTGTCCTATTCAGCTGCTACATCATTTTATTTAGCATCATTGCCGACCCAGCCACTATGGCTTGGTCGTCTGCAAATTTAATTACTTTCAATCTGACTCCTCCAATGTTTATTCCGAACTTTTCATTGCTTATCGCTTTGTTTACTATCATTTCCAGATATACATTAAACAAATACGGCGATAATAAGTACCCTTGTCTTACTCACTTACTAATAGCTGCTGTTTCGGTGAGGTCTTTCTTGACTTTAACTCTAGGTTTCTGTTGCTGGTTGAGATTATAAATAAAACGTATTATGTGCTGTGGAACTCCAATTTGCTCCAGTAATGGAAATAATTTTCCCCATCGCACTCTGTCGAACGCTTTATGGTAGTCAATAAAGCAAATGCATACACTTCTACTGGAATCTATCATCCTTTCCGTCGCGTTACGTATTACTGCTGTCGCATTTCTTGTAGCTTTATGTTTTCTGAATCCAAATTGAATTTCATCTCATATTGCTATACATGCGCTTCTAATCTTTTCTTCATAATCTGGAGTAGAATTTTTGAAGGGTGTGGTATGTGGCTTAATCTAAAATTCTCGCGCTTGTTTGTTTTCGGTTTTTTCGAAATTGAAACTATTATAGACGTTCTATGTTCCTCCGGCCATTTGCCTGTATCGTATATTTGGGAAGCTAATTCAAATAGTCGATCTTTCATCATTTTCCGGCTATTTTTTAGTAGTTCAGCTGGTATATTATCGATACCTGGAGCTTTGTTGTTTTTTAAATATTTCAAAGCTACATCAAAATCCGCTCTCATATTATCTTCTGCCCGGTTATTTACCATTTTAGGCGCCCATATGGTTGCAGAACGTTCTTCATATAATTCTTCAATGTATGCCTTCCAGCACATCTTATTATCCTCTTGATCTCTAATCTCGTTACCGATCGTATCTTTTATTACGATTGTTTTAATGCCTCTATTATTTGACGACATATTTTTGGCTTTTCTGTATAATAAATCTGTCTTCCCTTCTTCTGTAGTTTCTCTAACTCCAGGGCATTGCACTTCCCACCATTTCTGCTTTGCTTCTTTGCAGTCACGGATTTTCCACATTATTTCTACGTCTTTTTCCTTGCTGCCATCTTGTAGGTCCATCAATTTTTTATCCTTTGCTATTTCATATTTTCTTTTAATGTCTTCCGTTTGGAGTCTTTCGACATTCCATTTTGCTATTGTCGGTTTATTAGTCGTTACTTTCTTCACGTTTAGATTAATTTTCAGAATTACAGAGTCTGCATCCGCTCCTGGACATGCCATTGATTTTATCACTTGACTAATATTTATATGTTTAATAAAATGCTTTACTATGTATCTAACTTCAAGTTAAATTAGAGTATCGATTAAAAGGTTCTCTTTGTAACAAAGGCAGGAATGTGAAATGTACTGTTTGGAATTCGTTTGTCAAAATGCTTTTTATATTTTATTTAATTATTACAGGGTCATAGTCCCGCCGGTGGCTGCTTATTATCAATGAGCTGTGAATACAGAGTAATGGTTGGGTCGCAGTATACAATTGGATTAAACGAAACTCGGGTTGGATTACCCGCTCCATTTTGGTAACAGATCTTAATATTTTATCTCGAACGGAAAATGAAATCCTCGTTTTCATTTTATCTGTAATCGATATGCTAAATTGATTTCTTAATGTATTTGTGATTTATGTACTAAATATTGAAAATGTTAATTTTATTCAAATAATGTTATGTATTTTATTTTGCTCGTTTAGACAGAAAAACGTTCTAAATGTTTAATTTAAATTTAAATACTTTTTTCTTTTTAGAACAGCAGACGCTGTATAAATATTTCAATCTTTGAAGTAATTCTAAATATGTAATAATTATAATTCATGGATATTACTGCGCGTTACAAGGACAGTCCACTGGCTAGACTGTTATTTATACATATATGTCCTTATAATAGTCATAGGTTAATTGGGTTTTAGACATCACTTCTTGTGAGATCACTTAGTACTCCGACCCTAATATCGCCGAACGCCTTAGTAAAATGAAAATTGCGCAGACTATTTCACAATCGAAGAATATTAAAAAATGAAAGCCATTATCACCTCTTTATAATAATATTGACGAACAATTGTGTATTTAAAAAAAAATCTTTTGATTTGTCCATTACATCATCATATCTTTAATTTAGTTTTTTCATATATCTTATTTCTCAAAACTTTAAGTAAACAAATTTAATTTATCATTTTTTTATTTTGTAATCGTTACCATTTATTTGCGAACGTTTAAACTGATATCAAATTGTTTACAATTCAGCTTTTATAACTTCTTAATGTTTCGCACACCGCAATAAATGAAATATTGCGTGTTATTGGATATTTATCGGGTTTCAAAATGATAATTAATTAATATTGATCATCATGTTATACGTATATTTAAATGTTTTACTCGATGTTCATTTAAGTAGAGTATTATGAATTAATAAATATAGAGAATAACTACTCTTAAAGTTACAAATTGTCTGACTCATATTTTCACAAATATACAATATTAGGCTCATGTATTATAGGTTTATGGACATAATGCGGAATACAATTGGTCACAGAAAAGCGGAGTTAGCACTGAGTACAGGTACGTTACACCCTGCCAATCAAGCATTAACCATAGGACTTGTAGATTTCGTTACGGATAACGAACAACAGGCCATTGAGAACGTAAATGAATTTTTCAGCGGGCAACACAAGGTTGATGGTATGTATTAAAGTATGGTAATATTGAAATGTAATTATTTTGCTGGAACCACTCCTTGAAGGTGGAATTTGTGTAATTTTGTACTAATTTTTTTTTTTTTTTTTTTTTTTTTTTTAAATATTGTATTTTTCTTTGCAGCATACTTTACACATGATTTATTTTTTTCGACATATGAGACCAAAGAATATATTTTAATTCATTTAAATTGTTCGGAAAAATCGTATTTCAACATTTAAAATTATACCATTTTAGGTCCAATATTTAAATATTTATTTCGTAAAGACTTTTATATTTTTATAAATTTTAATATGATCTATTGTTCTATAGCTACGACTCGTTCAATAATGAAAAAAGAATTCAGACAAGATGTCGTTGATAAATTTGAAAGAAGAAAAGAAGAAGATACACAATTCGTAATAGCAGGTGCTACTTCTGCAGAAACTCAGAAAAAATTGGAAAGTTATATAAAAGCCATGAAGAAAAAAACTAAGCAATAAATGAATTGTAATTCGTGTTAATTATTTATTTGTTATTTCAGGTTTTAGAAAATTACTCGTAATATATATTATTTTCTAAAAAATGTTTAATTTTTTATTTTTAATGTTAGCATATTTAATTTATTAGATATGAAATAATAATGTATGCGTGGTTCAAATCACGACGGCGTTAATGGACTTATTTTCTTGTAAAAAAATAAAGTTTATAAAATTAAAAACAAAAAATGATTAAATCCTATGCAGTGAACTTATTTTGTTTCTATTCATTCACGTCAAGTTCAAAATATCTTTTCCTCTCTTCTCCATCAATCTCTCTTCTATCTGTCTTTATAACAATAGTTATCGGAAGAATGAATGGTGTGCGGCCAAAAGGCAGAGTACCAATTAAATGGATAGATGCAGTAACTGTTGCAGCTCGAATGTCATTTTCAAAATGCGTTCATGATGCCGAAGATCGTCCAGGATGGAGGCAGAAAATAATGAAACTGTTACCTTGATCACGATACTCCTACGTGGAGTTACGACTAAATGATGATATATATATATATATATATATAATGTGTGTGTAATGAAGTTTTTTTTACGCTTTTGTGGTGGGAATTAACACACACATAATACATATTTTTTATATATAGTTACTTTTCACATTAATTTTTATCTTAGTACCAGTGATGCCGGGTGTGGGGCTCGTATCTCAATTTATATTTTTTTATCTTTTTAAATATTTATTCCTCGAGGATATATTTTCTTTCGTACGATCTTTCAATTTATTTTTTTCTTTCACCACTATTTAAGCTTTTTGATAAAGAAACCACCCTTCTTGATAATGTTGCATTTCTTCTTTTGGTGCCTTACGTCCTTGACGCGTTGGTGTTTTTAGTGTTCTATTTCTTTCTGCTTCCATTAATTCTCTTAATTTCCTTTATTCCCGTGCAATCCTTTATGTTCATTATCTATCCTAACTTCCTTCTACCTCCTGGCCATTTTCCTTTTATTTTACCTTGTAATATGCGGTATTCTTCACGAATTATGTGACCGAAATACGCAATTTTTCTTTTCTGTGTTGTGATATTTCATAGTTCTCTGCTAACTGCTGCTCTTTTCAAGACTCCCGCGTTTGTTATGTTTTCTGTCCAATAATGTTGCATGCATATACAAATTTGTGTATTCAATATTATTAAAGTGTTTTTTTTTTATAAACAAAAATTTTCTCTTACAAAGTACATCTATACTTCTGACCTTTGCAATACTCGAGTAGACGAACATCAAATAATAGAGTGGAAATTCGAAGGTAATTGAAAAGTGGACAGTGATTTTTAAGATTAATTTACAACTTTTTTGTCGCTGTTTCTATGGTTATTACACAACATGTGATGTTCGTACAAGCCTTTGCTAATAGTAGTAGGTCATAATTTAAAATGATTTATTTCAAACTATCCAATTTAGAAAATCTGAAAAACTGAAAAGTTTCTTTTTTTTTGTTTTTTTACTCAAACGATCTCGCACTAGAAATCGTTTCCAATTAATTTCATAATTATATTATAATTAATATGACCCGAGGTTTTCAACATTGTAATTCGATTATGTCATGACACATTATACTATACAACTTACATATAACGAAATATGAACTTATACTTAAAATTATGCAAATAAATAAATTTTTAAATGTAGGATTTATCTCATTACTTGATTACTATTTTTTAGGTTGCTCTCCTGGAAATATTCTCGATGATGCTGGAAATTAATACTGTACAACTATCACTCTAATTAACTAGCATATGCGTATTTCTAGTTTAAGGTAAGATATATAACTTTTTATTGTCTAACTTCTCAACATTTCAAATTTAAGTACATTCTGTCCCTCCTGAATAAATATTACTTTTTTATGCACTCTCTAATAGACGGGTTTATTTTCTATAAGTTGTTAAAAACATATAATTTGATATTATGTATTAATTTTATGATATAATTAAATTTAGTAGTATCTCGATATTTATATATATATCACGATATGTCTTTATCTATCCACTCCTGGATGAAGGGTTTCACCAATTTTTTCCATTCATTTCTGTTCTGTGCCTTTCACAACCATTGCTTCCCGGCTATCTTCGATATATCATCGTGTCATCGTATCCTCGGTCTACCCTGGTTTCTTCTTTTGTTTATCGGCCACCATTGTATGTCCCGCTTTGACCATCTGTTATCATCTCTTCGGGTTACGTTGCCAGCCCAATTCCACTTTATTCTAGCAATTCGTTCCACTGCGTCATCTAACTTCGTTAGTTCACGTATCTGTGCGTTTCTGTACCGATTGAGTAATCTATTCTCTCATGTACAGTTTGAAGTTTTTTTTATCTTCTGTATGTTTGTTTTTGTATATGGACATGTTTCTGCAGCATATACGAGGACTGGGAGTACACATTGATTATATAATCTTCTTTTCAGATTAATTGGCATTTGCTTGTTTCGAAGTATTTCGCTTTCCCGAACGCAACCCGAAGACAAAGATATTCTTCTGGCTATTTCCGTTTTCGTCATCATTTCTTTATTTGTTATTTTTTGACCTAAATATATAGTTATCTACCTGTTTTATTTTCTCTGAATTTATTGTTCTTCCTGTGTTAGTCATTATTTTTTTTTTAAGGTTTATTTTTAACCCTATCTTGCTGGAATGTAGATTTAGGTCTGTTACCATCGCCTGTAATTCTTTTGGACTTGAACTTATCAATACTATGCCATCTGCAAACCTGAGGTGATTTAGATCTTCACCATCAATTTTGATACCTTTTGCATTCCAATTTAAATTTTTAAACATATCCTTGTCTTACTCTTCTTTTTATTGGAATCTTTTTTGTTTTCTTCCATAAGTTTACTTGCATTGTAGCGGAGCTATAAATGTTCTTAATAATCTTAATATATTTATCATTAATTCCAATATCATTTAACGAATTTTTCACTGCTCATGCCTCTACTGAGTGGAACGCTTTTTCGTAGTCTAGAAAGGCCATGTATAAACCTATGTCGTATTCATCGCACTCTTGTATCAACATTATGATCGTTAACAAGTGTTCATTTGTATTAAACCCTGATCTGAAACCGGCCTGTTCTCTCGGTTGACTGAAGTAAATTAGTTGTGTTATTCGATTTGTGATTACACGAGTTAATAGCTTATATATTTTGCGACAGTAAGTTGATCAGTCTATAGTGAGGACTACTTCCGCTTCTGTCCATGTGGTTGGTATTGTAGATTTATCTAAGCATCGATTGAAAAATTGGAAAAACGTACTTATGATCAGGCTTCCATCGTGTCTAATCATCTCTACTAGAATTCCACCTGGTCCTGGTGCTTTGTTATTTTTTAATGATCGGAGTGCATTTGTTACCTCGTCTGTAGTTATTTCATGAATCTCTTCAGAGTTTTCTTGTAGACCTTTGCCATTACATCTGGTTGTATGTTTGTATTATTTATCTTCGTATAATAGTTTTCTACTTCTTCTGTTATTTTATATTTATTCGTTATGATTTTTCCATTAGCATTTTTTATTTTTACCAATATTTTATTTCCGCATGACAATGCTTTTTTAAATATTTTTGGACTTTTATTATTTCGAATGGTTTTCTGTATTACGTTTAAGTTCCTAATATCATTTATCATTTTTCTTCTAATAATCGTTTTATTTAGCCCTTCTCATTGAATTAAGTTTTTTTTAAAATCTACTTTTAGTATTCTACGCTGCTGCAATAACGTTTTAGTTTCTGCGCTTAACTTATTATTTATTGTTTTATCTTTCAGTGCCCCTTTAATTGCACATTTATCCATTGCCTCTGTCAAAAATTTTACTTCTTCCGATATTATAAGCTTGTTTAATAACGCAAGCTGTAAGTCTTCCTGATACCGCTTTGTGTTCTGTGCCAATTTTCCTGGGTCAATACCTGCTTCTTTTTATAATATTTAGTATGCTTCAAATTGATTTTCAACTTGCCTCTTACCAATCCGTGATCACTGCCGATATTAACTGTGCTTAACACTGTAACGTCTTGTATGATGTGCAGTTCATTCGAGATTATATAATCAATTCCGTTTTTATATTTATAATCAGGGTTTCTCCACGTCCATTTTCTTTTCTCTTTCTTTTGAAAGAATGTGTTCATAGCTTATAGTTTATTTATTTCGAGGAAAGTGGGTAAAAGTTCTCCTCTTTCATTTTTGGTCCCTATTTCGTATGTTCCGATTGCTGTTTCTTTTTCATCGGAGCGAGTTCCAATTTTGCCATTTAAGTCCCTAACTATAATTGTATATTGGCATTTGTTTTCATTTAAACAATGTTGTATTTTATTGTATAAATAATATATTTCCTTATCTTCATGACTCTGTAGGCGCATATACTTTAATAACTTTAAGTTCCTGTTCATTAGTTATTTGCATCATGATGTGTGCGATTCTGTCAGATATTCCAACATACTTTATTACCTTGTCACAACACTTCTTGTTTATCAAAAATCCCACTCCGTTTACAGGATTATTATTCTGACCCATGTGATACAGTCTGCGATTGCAATTTTATTACATTTTCGTCAGGTCTTCTTATCTCTCTTAATCCTAATATGTCCTATTTGATTTTACTTATTTCTTCTTCTAATTTAATTAACTTTTCTTCTGTCGATAATGTTCGAACATTGTACGTACGTATGTACATCTGACAATCGTTTTACTTCTTGACCGTTTTAGATTCATTTAGTTTTTGGTCACGTCTGGCTTGTTTTTTTGTCATATCCAGGACATTTGCTCCTATTTGTATTTAAACTAGGCGGCAAAGGATCTGGTGTCATATCCGGTTTCCATTATGGCTTTGGCTGCTACTGCATTTTCTTTTACTTACTTTCATTTCGCAGGAAAACGGCCTAATCTCCCGTGCTGGATAAACAGGTTGGGAGATGCATTTTATCCCTTCTGCCAGGACGGAATCGTAGTTCCAAAGTTACTATTCTCTATTATTATTGTACCATAAATTTTGTTGTATATTATAATCTCCAATGCAGTATTGCTTTTATATTGATAGGTATTTGTATTTCTATTATTGGAGTAGGGTGATAAACTTGTAAGATCCTGATCCAACATTTTCTGTCAGGGTTTGTTCCCTTAGCCTTCGGATAAACATCCTTACCGTAAGGGAGCGTTTACTACTGAGGCGGTAGCGATTTAAGGTTTTTACGCCGACCTTCAGTCATAGGATTTATGCCGACTTTTAATAGACAGTTCCTCAAGCTGTCCATCCGCACTTGCCCTGTCATCACTGGAATCACGTGCCTGAGGCTTTCTGCCAGTGACTGTTTTTGGTCCGTGACTGTTTATTCAACCGACGTCTCTGACCCACATATCTGTAGGCCGTTCCACTATCCCCCACCTATGCACTAGCTTTGTTTCGGTTACATCCGAATCCTTGGCAATAGATGTACAAGTACATGCACCCCAACGCGAAGGATATATACATACATATATATATATATATATATATATATATATATATATATATATATATATATATATATATATATGTGTGTAAAGACAGGAAAAGAAGTGTCAAATCCTTTAAAGACAGAGAAAGAGAAGTAAAAATGTCGAATCTTTATGCATTGTTTTTGGATTTAGTGAGAGTATGGCGTTAAATTTTTACAATCTGGGTGGCCTGTTACTTGTAAATCACATCAATATTATAGTTATAAGAAATGGAATATTTTTTATAAACAAAAAAAGAGGGACGTGTTTTCATTATTTGTATGATGAGTAGATGACAAAAAAGGAGATTGTGATAATTACAAAGATTTTACAAGAGTTGAGAAAAGGGAAACTCGAAATGGAACATATAATAAGAAAGCCTGAATGGTTTCATTTGCGACGATTAAGTTCGAACATTAGAGAATTTGCTACAAATTTGGAACGATCTTCATCAGGAACCTAAACTTCTGAACTTTGAGAAAATTACTTTGGAATAGCCTAATAAACGTATATCAACCAATGAAAATTAACACGGTAAATTGATAATAAATAAAGCTATAGCATCTGCAATGTTCAAACATAAACTAGTAAATGATTCACTAAATTAGTCGCAGTCGTCCAATGACTTGTTGATTTAAATATTCTAATGTAGCTCATAAAAAGGTAAGAGTTAGATGAATTATGATAAAACGAAAGTTGTAAAGAAAGAAATGATACTAATAATGGTAGATTCCATTATGGACGTAAATAATAATCACTTAAAATCATTTGTGGAAAAACACGATCTACTAGATTAAAATAAGATTTGAAATATTGATAAACATTTTTAAGGACAACTCGTGGTAGTGACCGTGAGTCTCTAATAAGTTAAATATCTTTCAAGTTCTAAAAAAAAAAAGAAGTACTAGAAATAGTGTTGACGACCTAAAAGCCAGGATACAATTGAAAGAAGGTAATTTTATACGTATAAATGAAAACACAACTGTAGATCTAAGTTAGAATATTCCAAAAAGTGTTCACAGGAAACCTCAAACAAGAAGGAAATAAAACTTTAAAAAACGGGGAAAACAACGTTATTCAAAAATAAAAATAAAAATGGGTAAATTAATCAGAAATAGAAAGCTAAGAAGATGTATATAACAACAGAATATACAAAAAATTAATTGTTAAAATTGATATAAAATACCTCTTGTAACATGACATTTTTGCAATAATATAAGAAACAGAATCGGAGGAAACTGCCAAATCAAAAACAATCATAAGATAGTTTCAGTATTGTCCAAATTCCATATACAGTGATGAAAAATGGTATCGAAACTTCAAGTATGAGTGGTCAATTGTAAATAAGGAAGTATCCTGTTAATATACGGCTTATTATTTCTTATTATGTATGATTTGAGAGAAATTACCAGGGGCGTAGTGTCAATGGAAGCGCCGCTTCCCCTAAACAAATTATGAGTATGGAATTGTTCTTTACTATCTATGAAAAAAAAATTGTCACAGAAAAAAAAAATACAGTAACTTGTTGAATAATTTTAAAAACCAAAATTAAAGTATTAGAAAAAAAATAATAGATAAAAATCGACCACAAGTGAGTGATCGGGATAACTACAAGTTTAATATTTCACTTTATTACTTGCTAGAGTTTTCTCGAACGATCTGCGTATATTAGTGATAACTAAAAAAGTCAGCGCGCGCAATTGGAAGCGCTAGGCTCTTCCGCGTTCGTGGTCACATACACATTTATCTATGCGATCGCATATGTGTGTGTATTGGAGTCACGGTAAATAGAATACACGGTAGGTACTAGGTATCACGAACTAGTTGCGCAGTAGTCAAACGAAATTTTGATTTGAGATCAGAATTGCTTAGGTATAAACCAAAGAAAAATTTAAAAAAGGATTCGATTCCTCATTTGCGAATACCAACATTAATTGAATGCGAGTCAGATATTTAAAATGAACGAAGTGAAAGGTATAACAAACGTGAGTCTAAAAAAATTGTAAATTCTTTGTTAGGAAGCAACGCTAAAGACATAGGTTTAACAAATAATGAAATTTGTTCATCCAATAACTCTGATATTAGCGATAATAATAAATTTATTAAATTACAGTTAGAAAATAATTCCTTAAAGCAAACTAATGAAAGCCTTTTAAAGGATTTGGAGACAGCGAAGGCTGAAATTACGAGTTTAAAAGTTCGGCTAAAAGCGTTTGAAGGAACTTTCTCGAAGTGTCAACAACAAGTAATCGTTAGTGGAAAATGTTCCAGCTGGTCTTCTGACGACATATCGAAGGCAATATCGTTAAGGTGTATTTCAAAAAAATCTTTCAACTTCGTAAAAGAAGCCTATAAGTATCCCATTCCAAGTGAAGTGACTATAAAACGTCGTTTGAGCGAATTTGTAGTTGCCCCGGGTTTTATAAATTTAAGTTTGAATATTTTGACATCACATTCAAGAATATTTACGGACTTTGAAAAAGATGTTGTACTTTCATTCGATGAAATGAAAGTTCAATCTGATATATGTTACGACAGCATTTCGGATATAATCCGCGGTCCTCATTCTTACGTGCAGGTTATGATTATTTGTAGCCTCGTTGGAAAATGGAAACAACCCATATATTATAACTTTGACTGTGCAGTGGATAAAAATTTATTTTTTGAAGTCATTAGAATGATAGAATCTACAGGATTCAAAGTTCGTGCGTTTGTATGTGACATGGGCCCATCAAATAGGAAACTTATGGCCGACCTTGGTGTTAATAATGATAAAACAAATATTACGCATCCGCTTTGTGAAAATTGTAAGATCTGGGCTTTTTACGATGTTCCTCATGCGTTGAAACTATTGAGAAATCATCTTCTTGATCAAGGATACAAATTATCTAGCGGTGAAATTGTAACTAAAGACATTTTTCTAAAATTAATTGAATTACAGAAACAAGGAGATCTTAAATTTGTTTATAAGATTAATCAAAATCATTTACTTCTTTCGGGGATCGAGAGACAAAAAGTCTGGATAGCAGCTGAGTTACTTTCAAGAACAGTAGCTGATGCTATTAGTTATACACTTCCAGGCAACGATCATGTTGTAAAATTCTTAAAAACAATTAATGACGGTTTCGATGTGCTGAATTCGAGAATTCCTTTTCATCCAACTAATGAAATGAAAAACGCATTTGGTAAAAATTTAGTGAAACAGAATGAGACATTGGAAAAATTGTATAATTTGTGCACATCGATGAGGGTAATCGGTAGATCGAATTTGTTACCATTTCAAATTGCTTTTCAGGTTTCTATTCGAAGTCTTCGGCGGATGTTCTCTGAATTATATTGTGAAGGATATTCTTACATAATGGCGAGGTGCAACCAAGATATTCTTGAATCTTATTTTTCTTTGATTAGAGGCTTGGGTAAATTTTATGATCATCCCTCGCCAACTGCTGTAAATCAAAGAATTAAGTGCCTTCTTTTTAGTAAAAATTCGGGTTCGATAATAAAAACTGCTAATTCGTGGAATGAAGCGCTGGTAACATTAAGCGCCGACGTAATAAATGAAATTGAAAAAGATAGCGAAAGTAAATCATCGGAATGCGAAGAATTAGAAAAAGATATAAATTTTCACGAAGAAGAAAATGACTTTACTCGCGTGATCGAAACATTATCGGATGATAAAGAAAAGTCGGGCCAAGTAGAAGGTGAAAACAAAGATCTGTTAAAAATGCTAGCTGGTTACATTGCATATCGTGTAAAAAAAAAAGGACTTGATACTGTTTTTGAGTACGGGCATCCAACAAAAATAAATCCACCTAAACAAACAGACTGGCTGGCAACAATATCGAGGGGTGCGTTAACGAATCCAACCGAGCAGTAGACAGACATAGTATATAATATGGAAAAAGGTTTTAGCAATTACCACGGCAGTGATAACATCAATAGGAATTCAGAGGTAATGAAAACATTGATCAACATTTTAAAATTGAGATACAGCAGTATCGGGATTGATGAATTCGCCATTTACTGTTTCGTCAGAACACGAACATTCATCAGAATTAAGACGCTAAACAAAAAGAAGTCTAGTAAAAGAACAATCTGCGGAAGCAAAAATACCGACGATGGACGAAAAAAAAGGAATAAATTGATAAAATTGCAATAACTAAAATTTGGTGAGTGAAATATTTGTTTATATAAATAAATTTTTATCATATTTTTGGTATTATTTAAAATATCCAAAAATTTAAATGAAACTTGTCCCATACTACAATTTTTAAGGAAATTATTGCGTTTAAACAAGTTGAAAAACAAAACAGCGATATACTAATTGCGTTAAATAATGTTAATAGATATAATGTAATTGTTATAAATTAATTATATCGAAAAGAGAGGAATGTAAAATTGTAAATATAATCACAGCTAGAGTAAGGAACCGAAAGTAGCGTTTACGTTGTACATCGTCGAGCTCGACTGGACACCAATGACGTAATAGCTGCTAAGCAGCCTGCGCGTGATCCCTACCGTGTATTCTATTTACCGACTGCACATCCGTCGCCTTCGCCTTCAATATTTTATCAACGTTTTTAACTAAGATAATGGCCTCTGCCATCTTCTTGCAGATTTCATCAGCAGAATTAATAACTGCACTTTTCTGGGGCTTAGAGACACTTTTGTCTCCAAATTGCGATTTAATGCCATGGTGAAATTAAAAAAAAAACAAAAAAAAAAACACCGAACTATTCAACACTACTTAAAAAAGTTAAGAAAAAGTTTAAAAATCAATAACTTCCCAACGGGAAATCCAATTCGCGAGCGGTAAAAACAGAAATAGACAAAATAACGTGCTTAATAATAAAAACCCATAAACCAAAAGAGCAAAAAAAGTTGAAAAATCAAAATATTAAAAAGTACTATTCCAAAATTTATGTGGAACGCACGAAAATAATCGGGAGGAGTAAGACAAAATTACTTACCTCCGCCCCGGAAACCGAACACCCGAACGAACAAACAGCCACAACGAACGCTCGGCACAAACTGAGTGCTCAGTATTTAGCAGCGGAAAAATTTTCTGTAACGTTAAAAGACTAAGTGAAAAAAAAAATAATTGCTCAAACTTATGACGGCGCAGCAGTGATGGCTGGTGAGCATACCGGCCTTCAATCGCAAATTAAAAATAAGTATCCTCAAGCCATTTTCATTTACTGTTATGCTCACAAATTGAATTTAGTTCTTTCTCAATCTGTTAGCTACATAAAACCATGTAAAATTTTTTTTTATTTCTCTTTCGGGTTTTGCTACTTTTTTTTTTTTTTTTTTTTTTTTCAAAATCCACAAAGAGAACTGCAGTGTTAGACATTGAATTAAAAAAAAAAAAAAAAAAACCGGCTTCCCACTTAATCGCCAACGCGCTGGAATTACAACACTAGATTAGTGGAAACAGTAAATGAATATAAAAAAGGAATTAAAAGATTTTATTGCAATTGCAGATATGTGGGATTAACAAACGATTTACATAGCGCGTTGGTTGATGTCGTATTAATTTTAACTTTTTTCTGCTGATATTTTCTTCCATATTTCCCTTATTTACTGTTTCAAGTGCTTAAAAAAATATATTTGACATTAGTTTTTGTGTCAAAAAATCGAATATCTTTTAGAATTACGCGAAAACTTTGATCATACTTGGAAACAGTTAATTAATAATTGTTTTAATGAAGAAAAACCCGTATCATTAGATAAGATTTCCAAAAAAAGAATAAGACGATTCGATTTCTAGGGAAGACAGAAAGCTGTTATATAGAAGAATATTTTTAGAAATTATCGATATCAGCAAACTAATATGTTTAATAGATTTAATGATACAACAAAACTGAAATTCTTAAATCTGTTAAATACAAAAGATTTTTAAATTTTCAAAAAATCTTTCCGGAAGAAGACTCTTCAAATTTAAAATAGAATTATGGGAATTTTTGATTTTGCAGGTTTGAAAAGTGAACTGTTATATATAAAGATTCAGACATTCATAAAGACTCTGTGCTCGATCTACTTCAATATTTAACTGATTCAGATTTAACAGTGTTTCATTATGGCGCTTACTATATTTCGATTTTTTACTACATCTATTCTTTTTATGTGAATCGGGCAGTCTACATATTTTCGTTATTTGAATCTACCTCTAATCCCTTTTATCTTTTTTAACAATGTAACACTCTTGCATTGTCAATAGGCCCCGATTTGTTGACTCGAACAAGTTTTTTATTAAAAATAAAATGTAATGCAAATTGTCAAGTGTGAATAGTATATAAAATTTTACAACATTAGCTGCCTAGTAAGTCAATTAAAACAACAATGTACTTAAAAATTGTTTTAAATTACGAGATAAAATTAACTTTTGATTTTGTTATGTTTTAATAAATTTAAATAATTTGTCATGAAATTATAAAAAATTTAGTGAAATCATCTTTGTTCTTATCAAGTGTATCATGTATTAGTTTGAAAATGGCATCTGCTTCATCTCCTTCAGAAGTTTGTTCCATTATATACTTTTCTGTTGTTATACGTCGTATTTTTATGGACACAAATATCATAGTTGTATACCATAACTTGGTAACTAATGATTTTTTGTTGTAGAAACGTCTGCAAAAAGAATTAACATCTCTAATAAAAGATCCTCCACCTGGTGTTCAAGTTGATACAGATAATAATTTGAATTTGTAAGCTGTATTATATGTTTACTTTAAAAAAATATATTTTGGTTTTGGGAACATGCCAAAATAATATCTAGACACGTCTAGTGCTATTTGTTCATCAGAATTATAAGCTTAAGCAAATATTTATTTGTATTGCCCTACGGTTGGTTTTTAATTTCAGTACAGAAATAATTAAATTATTTCTAATGTTTTCTAATATTAACAATGTAGTCGTAAATAACTTATTGAAGACAATTATTTCCGTTTATACGGGTAGGATTATAAAATACATAACATGGCATTAAAACAATAATTTGTTCATAATGAACCAAAAAATTAGCAATACAATTTTGATGTTTGTTCTTTAAAAGGTATGCAAAATGACGAGTCTTCAAATATAAATATGTATAAAGTTATAACTACCCTTTTATGCCTCAAATTCTCTCTTGTAAATATTCATTGTGTCTGCCTTAATTTTATGTTCACGACGTGAAATATTCGATTTCCTTTGATTCGCTTTCGTGTTTCTCATTGCTCATATTATTTGATTTGTAATATTTGGGTCATAGTTTACTTTATGATGCGCGTATTTTTGATTTAACGTTATAATACTTTCATAAGCATATTAAAACTTCAAATTAACACTAGCAATAAGGTCCACGTTCCTTTTGTATCCGATTGCGATAAGTATATTATGTAGGAACAAGACGACTCGATATCAAATATGTTTCAATTAGTATACATTTCATGTGTCATCCAAACGTATCATTTTTTTAAGTTCGTGAAAGTAAAACTAACTTAATTGTTCTCTATTATTGTAAAAGCTCAGTAAAAATCAAATGTGTCGTTGTTTGGTTCATCATGTCGTTTTTATGATTCTAGCATTATTTTAATTTGCAATATTAGCACTGTAATTAGTATTATCAATTATAACTTTACTATTTCTTATATATTCTTCAATCATATGATAAAATATGATATATACTATAGCCGTTATTTTTTTGTTTGACAG
The DNA here is from genome assembly GCA_032883995.1 of Coronaproctus castanopsis. Taxonomy (NCBI): domain Eukaryota; kingdom Metazoa; phylum Arthropoda; class Insecta; order Hemiptera; family Monophlebidae; genus Coronaproctus; species Coronaproctus castanopsis. The sequence continues at coordinate 299,285,248 of CM065052.1, forward strand.
TTGTCATCATTGCCTAAGTACAAAGGTAACTTGTCAAATTAAATATGACAATTTTTAAGGAACTACTTTGTTTTTTTAAATATAAAAGTCATGCCAAATGAGTTCATAAATTTATTTGTACTATTTTAATCTAGTATATCTTAGTATTGTTAATTTTTAGATGGATGGTCCATATGAAGGGAGCAGAAGGGACACTGTATGAAGGAGAAGAATTTAGTTTGCAGTTTAAATTTAATAATAGATATCCTTTTGATTCACCTGAGGTAATATATATAATCAGGTATTAAAATTAATGTGAGTAGAGAAGACCTATTACAGTATCTTCTCAAATAATTTTGTTAAATTGTGGATCTGTATAAAATTATAGATTGTATACATTTACATATGTTTTGCAAAAAAATATATATATGTGTTTTGGGATGCCCTTAACCCCCCCCCCCCAATTGTTTTAATACACCTTAGCTTTCAATTTTTATTTTTCACGTTTCTCTTGATTTTTTAGAAATTTTCAAACTTATGAAGATATTTTTCTGTTTTAAATATTTATTGTTTTTTATTTGTTATTAATATTATAAAACTTACATTTGTGTGTCGTATTGGTATATATATCCTTGTTCAATAATTGATTGTGTTAGTTGTGTAGACAAAAAAAATGTTCTAGCAAAAGAAATGGCTGTACCCAAGTAGGGATCGTCTGAATGTAACCGTTTAGTTCATTCACATTGACGTTAGAATACGCCATTCAAAGCGACTTACGAGTAACCAAAAATATATAAATTAGAATTATGTGAGTTACAAAATACTAAGAAAAATCTTTCATTCTATTATAGTGTATGTACTGATGTTAATATTTAGAGTGTCATGCAAAACCGGTGTTCGTTGCTTCATTTTTATTCGAAATTTAAAATATTTCTGTATCGTTCTTCGATGGTTTTAATTTTCCGAAAATTTTTGTTATGTGAAAACAATTTTCACAACTATTCTAGAAGGTAAAAGACGAAGATAAAAATTCATTCGATTTATCAGGTTTTACATTTAGATAAAAAAAAAAAGGGAAGAATTTTACGTATGCGAAATATGTTTTGTCACATTTTGTTAAAAAAAAAAGTATCAGTTGAACCCACGTTTAGAAGTCAGAAGCAATATGTTCTTTATAATTACTGATAGAAAAAGCGAAACTTTAAGAAGCTGTACAAAACTAGAGATTATGTTTTTATGTAAAATTAATTATATATATATATATATATATATATATATATATATATATATATATATTACAAATAAGTTTATTCAACTTATATTAGATATGCTCTTTAATATTCTATATACTTTTTTTTTCTTGAATAGAATATGTTCATTTGAACATTAAGCAGCATTGCTATACATATAAAGTAATAATATAAAATTCGAACAAAAAAGAATGTGATACTCGGTGAACCTACCTATTTAAAAATTTATATAAATGGTTTATTATATATTTTATATATATAAATGTATACAGTCTATCATGAATAATAAAAAATCAAAAATATCAGTAGAACAGAGTTATAATACTGTAATTATGCTTTCGACGATAACCTACTTATTGGTTGGGATATAAAAAGACCCAGTTTAAACCATTTTTATGTTTCAATAAAAAATATTGAAACTATTAGAAAAAAAAAGTACCATTTCATAAATCATATTTTGCATATTGTAAAAAGAACTTGAGTAACGAATGAGTTCGAAAGTTAACATCAAATGACATAGGAAAATTTTATCTAATTAGTTCGGGAATATGATAAAGTAATAATGTCTGAAATTAAAAATAATGATGTAGTGGGAAGTCACGGTATGTAATATGATTAAAGAATGGTAACAAAGTTGGTGGATTTGACCGGGGCGACTCATACATAAAGTTGCATGGTTGCACTATCACGAGAAATATCTAGAACAGCATAAAAATTGATGATGTAATAAAATAAAATAGTTAAAGGCACTAATTATTTTATGGAGATTAAACAAAATAAGTGAATTTTAATTATATTTTTCAGAGAATATATTATGAAACGTAGAAAATCTTTAAAAACGTTCTTTGAAATGCCTAGTTACAACGGTGTTTTGCGCCTAATGCTGCTATGAGTATAGAGTTTATATAGGGCAGTATTAACAACGCTGGTTGCAATCGTTTTGAAATAAAATAAGGGAATACTTAACTATTATACGTAGTTTATCAAATTGTTTCGTTTTCGTGTTTTAAAATTTTTATACTTTTCTAATTGAATAAATATTTATTCACGCGGAAATAAATGTTTAATATATTTTGGTTTAATGGAATACAATTTGAGATTGATAATATAATTTTTAGTTTTTCTGGTTAGAGTTTTAAAAGGTTCTTGTATTTGTATCACATTTTGTTGACTTTGATCTGATTAATATTTCTTTGTGATGTGCGAAACAAAAAGATTGTTTGTGTGTGTATGTTGTCGAGTGGGTAAGGTGTAATTGCAACCGCTAGATTTTTTAACGACGAGCCGCCACTGGATTTCACAGTTAACACACCAACCATGAAAGGAAAATACCTTAATAGAATAAATAATCGCTTAATAAATTAATAAGAGAAATTAAAAGGGTTAGATTCAAATCGAATCTTGAAAATTGGGCCCATTAGTAGGTACAGCTATTAATTATTGAAGCTACACGTAGAATAAAGAGGCCTTTTGTTTTAGTTTCTGGACTAAACTAGTAACTGGGCCAGATGTACTAAGTTATGTGGCTAATACACTTCATACACATGAAGTTGAATTCGATATGCTTCGTATAGTGAAATACAAGATTAACGTAACTTGTGTATTAATACTTGTTTAATATTACGAAAGGAATGTAACATATTAACCCTTTCAGTCACACATTAAATTTTGACACAAAATTATAAATTTTTTTACAGGATGTATTATTTAATACTGATATTTAGATGACTCTAGATAATTTTCAACGTGTGTTATTTAAGTAATTTTTAAATTGAAACATTTCTTATCAACCAGAAAATATACAATTTTGCCAGCATTACAATGTTATATACCATATAGGAATTATCGTGACTAAAATGGTTAATGAGATAAAAACGGCAGGAAACAAAGTTAAGCCTGAAGTGTATTAGCACAATACATTTAAAAAAAAAAACAGTACATGAAATTACATCGTGCAGTCATTACTTCTTGGTGCTATCAAAATTGTTCGAAGAGTTATAACGACTAAAACTGTTTGATCATTATAAGTGTAATTTTTAAACTCCGACGATGCATCAGATAGATACAGTTAGCTATAACTGAAAAATTGTATGAAAAAGTTCTATTCTAAAGTTGTAGAAAATGAAATAAATAAAACTGCGTCCACCAATTGTATTTAGTGATGTTTAAGTAACATCGGATTGTCGTATATAACTGTTAAAAAAATGTTCATATAAATTTCTTTTACTTTTTGTTAATAATTATATTGTTATGTTTAGGTAATTTTTGTTGGCGAGAATATTCCTGTTCATCCGCATATTTATAGCAATGGTCACATTTGTTTGTCGATTTTAACAGAGGATTGGTCCCCTGCGCTTTCTGTTCAATCTGTATGTTTGTCTATTATTTCTATGCTTAGTAGCGCTAAGGAAAAGGTAGGTGTACAAATTTATTAAAAATATTTTATTCAAATTTTAACACTTACGAAATTATACAGCATGGGTGATATTTATTAGTGACACTTATTGTAAAAGTAATTAATAAATAACAATTTCTTGAACTTTTAGACTATAAATGATTAGAAACCTCTCCCGAATAACATATCACTTATTTTCAATATTAAATTATTGATTTATATTATGGTTAAAAATATTATTTCCATTTTTCCATAAAAGCAAATAGATTGTGTTATGTTGATGTGTACTCATTTTTTGGAAGCTTATTTAAGGTGAATATTTGAATCAATTATAAATTTGATGAATAAAGTACAAACTGACAATATAATAAAACCGACAAACATTTATTTTTGCTGTTGTCAATGAGTGCCAGGTTTTCATTACACACGTACTTTCAAATTGGTCACTTGAAGCATTTATTATTAGTTCAGTTAAATATTATCTAAAATTTAGACAAATTTAATTAATAGAAAGTTATCCATTGTTATTATTTACTGATGACGTAATTTGAATGAAACGATACTCGTGTCATAGCACATACGTTTAAATTATATGATGCTCGATTTTTTCAAGGAGTGTGGCTAAAAAACATATAGGAAATAAACATACGTATTTATCGAAATAGCATTTTAAACAATATTATTAAATATTTATTTCGTTTAATTTGTTTAGTCATATTAATAATGCCACACATAAAAAATAGTATCTATCTGCTTATAAACGAGCCAAAATTAAAAATATTCTAAATTTTATGATTTAGTAACGTTGTTTATGATTTAAAAATAAGCTTTAATTGATTTCATACTAATTTCAGTATGTGTAAAGTGTTACATATTGAATTTACAAACGATTTAATTATTGATTTAAATAAGCCATCTTGGTGCGTGAGAGGTTAGAAAATAATAGTATTGAAGTTGTAAATGTTGTATTTTCCATTTTGAAAACGTAGTTATGTATCTAATTATAGTACGTTATTAATGTATGCAATTAGATCTACCTATTGTGTTGTAATAAATATATTTTATGTTGCAAGACATAGTTAATTTTCTTCTATATTATTTATATTTGTACTTTGATATGAATATTGTATTAGGGTAAATATACCTTTTTTTTTTTGTCACTAATTTTGAATTTAGCGATATAAAAAATCGTTATCTTATTTTTCAAAAACAATATGTGAAGTCAATGGCTATTGTTATTAAATATTTTATTTTTTCGATAAATAGAGGTGGGTCGATATTGACAATCTGTGACGGCTTATATTATTTTGCTGGCGTGTGTGTAATCTATTATTTATTATTCTGTTACAAATGCAAAATCACGATGTCAAGTTTGATGGCGCTGCATAATACACAACCGACGTTACGATGGATATTCTGCATGAACGATTTGAGGGTAGTGTTATTTTTCGCAGAGGTTACGTGAATTGGATACCAAGATCGTGCGATTTAACCCCAATAGATTTTTTCTTATGGGGTTTCTTGAAGTCGCAGGTCCATGGCAATAAACAACGATCGACCAATATCTTTAAAGTCAACATTACCAATGTTATCGCTCACATTCAGTCAGATCTATGCCGCGGAGTCATTGAAAATTGGACTATTAGGATCCGTGTCACCATGAAAGGTGGGCATTTGAACGATGTTATATATTCCATACATTGTGGCATACATAGACCTTTCAAATAAAAAAAAAAGATTTTCGTGCTTGTTTTATTCCATTTCAATATCGACTCGATTCGTTCTTTTTGGATTGGAAAACCATGTAGTTATACTGTCAAATATTTGTTTTCAACTCATTTTGCAAAATTCGGGTATAGTTTTTTTTTAACATAGTTGTCATATAAGGCGTGAAAATTGAAAGGTGTGTGTGTGTGTATATATATATATATATAATAATAATAAAAGGGAGTAATAATTTGGGGAATTTATTAATATTTGTCGGCGATGCTACATTTAGAATTACTTCAATTCTACAACGGTGATTTTGCGAAGGATCAACTCCGTCAAAGAATTAAAATAGTAGTTTTTGATGTGATAAATTTTCTTTAGAGTAGCGTATTTGTTGACGAATTGGTTTCCCCAGTCTTATTTTCTTGAATTATAACTTAATGTTCGTTTAGTCTGTCGATGATTAGCATGCGCATGAATTATTTTATGTATATGTGATTGGCAGCCATAACTTAACCTTTCCATCCAGCTAATCTTGTCGACAATTACCAGAATATTTTTTTTTAAAAATAATTTTCCTGTACTTAAAAATAGAACGCATCGAAATAATTTTGTATACGTAGAAATTGTCACTTGTCAGAGATTAACTATCATAACAATAGCCGTATTAATTTCACCAATATCAAAGCTATTATCATTTACTCATTTTCGCGGCCCAAATCGTTCTTAAAATAATCGTAATTTTTTATAAGGCTTTAATACTAATAGTGATTACTTATGCGTATTCAGCATGTGGAGTACATCAAATCCTACTTATCAACAATTGCAAGTTATAAATAATAAATGTCTTCGTTGCATACTGAATGTTCAGCCATGTATTAAACTTTCTGACGCGCATTATTCAACATTGTTGCCTCAAGGATTACATACTTAAATTTTCGGTAAAAAAAAAACATTTTCATTCCATAGAAATCCATATATTCTATAGCGATTACGATTCGATGCAACTAAAAGGTATTATACGTTAAATGTAAGCACAGAAAATTGAAACAATCTTCTGTGAACCTATTTATTTTTATTATGTACTTAAAGTGCTCAGACAGATCGGACTACAAGAAAAGATCATGTTGTCAATAATTTTGGAGGGAAAAAGAAATTCTGGGTATGTAAGATGAAACACGACAAACTGTTTCAAACTGTTGTACAAGGAAAAATACCTGACAAGGCTCCAAGGAGACGGGGCAGACTAACGATGATAGACACTTAATTACATAATTACATATTTAGTCAAGTAATGAGTACAGAAGCTAACAAAATAATAGTATTGGTTATAAGTACAGAAGTGTAGCATAATTTTTTGTAAATTAAAATTGTAGCATTCGTTTGTTTTATTCCTTATTTAATTCATACATACAGCCTTTTTAATATTTTTATTATTTATTTATTAATTAATGTATCAACATCACGTCGGCTCGTTGCCTGTCAATAATTTACATGTGTAAAAAAATATGCGTGTATATATTTATCTACAGGTATTTGTAAAATTTGTTTTACTTCGTTATAAAGTTTTTATTTAATATTTTTTATTACATACTCAAATATTGATTTTAAAAATTTATTTCGAATTTATATTTTGAACTCGGTTTCGTGGTGAAATATTAAAATACATTGGTGTATGTATTTTTACGCGATATGTTCATTTACTTTGATAATAATTTAAAATCATGTCCATTATGAGAAATTGTATTCATTATTACAGAGACGTCCGCCGGATAACGCATTTTATGTTAAAACGTGTAATAGGAATCCAAAGAAAACCAGGTGGTGGTATCACGGTATGTTTTTTTTTCCTTCTGTTAATATTCTTCAGAGTGAATAGTTTGCCTTATATGCAGTTGTCGTTGGTTATGACGTATTTTGTGTGTATTATTTCAGATGATACCGTTTAATGAACTGTGATCATCGAAAAATATTTGGAGCAAAACAACATATTATCTGAAAATAAATATTGAAGTTATTTACTTTATTTTAAATTATTAATTCATTTACACTAAATTCTGTGATAACCATGCAGTGAATTTTAATGAAGTATGTATATTTGCTTAATGAATTTATGAGCTTTTATAATAATGTGTACAATGCAAGAAATTTTATTTTATTTTATTTATTGTTCTTTGGGAACTTGGCTTTAAGATGGAATATTTAACTAGTAGCGATATCGTTATAGTAATAGCAATAATCATAATAGTTTGTAATAAGTTAATAATGTTAATACGAATTTTAAATATCTCGAAATTTTGTAACGTCATTTTATCGCATTATTCAAATGTTTAATTTTTATTTAATGTAAATAAATTATACACCGAATGAACGCGCTAATTCATTTATTTCATTACCATGGCAATTGCACTGTTTTAGTTCCGAGCTGATATTACAAAAATAATCATTTAACATATTTTCTTAAATTGTCCGCATTGTCATTTATACTTTAACAAAGTTGTATTTATTTGTTGGTTATGTTTATAAATTTTACTTTTATACTTCTGTTATAAAATTCGTTTAATATGGTTAGTTAAGAGTAAGTTAGAGTTTGTAGTCTAGATAGAAATCATTTTTATTTTATTTGTTAATATTTCCATTTGTTTCTTGTTCTAAAAATACTAGCTGATTTTAAGAAATAATTTTCATTTGTATATTTCATTAATTAATTAAGATTTGCGTGCGGTATAGGAATGAGTATTTCTAAATATCATTCTTTTTAAATTAATGCAGTTTACGTTAGTATATGTATTTGTTATCGTATATGTGGGTATGTTCAGTACGCTTGAATATCAAATAATTTTCATTAATTGCAGGAGAACGGTGTAATTAATTAGTTTAAACTAATCGATAGTTATATCGATTATAATGTACGGTCAAACATTTAAATTGAAAATTTAAATATGATTTTGATTTAATTAAATTTATCTTAGAAATTTGTACTTACTAAACTTATGCAACAATTTGTCTGATATTAGTGAACTATACAAATATAGTTTTGTATCTTTTTATAATATAAGGTGGCTCAAAATAATTTCAAACACTTCGGAAATATAGAATAACGAATAAAATTCCGAAATAAAGTAAAAATAACTAATTTTAATGTAAAAATACTACTTGAACAAAACTTTTAAATTACCCCAACATTCGAAAAAGTTTTTCTAGGAATCGCCGCTATTTCTTTTGGAATCTCCGCCTTTAAGGCCTCAGTGTCAGCTTGCTTGGTCTGGTATACTTTGTTTTTAAATTAGTCTCACAAAAAAAAAATAAATAAAATATAGGAAGTATTAAGTCCGTCACAGGGCGATTAGGTAAACTCATTATTGTGCGATTCTTCGATCGTGTCTGAAATTTTTTTTGCCAAATTCTAACATTTTTCTTTTTTTTTGGGCGATCCGTAATAACGCTTGGGTGAGTTATACCTTTTACGAATACACGTTCAAAACTTTTTTTATGATCTACCTCAAAGATGTACAGGTATTTTTAAGACAACCTTCGCGTCATTACTGCTCGTACATTTTCGATGTTTTTAATACTACTCGATGGATGACGGCACAAAGTGCGGCTAGCTGAGGCTTTTTTTTATATCGAAAATTGTTAACAACTGTAAGTTAATTTGTTGTCGGACAGTTTAATTTAAACTTATTTTTAAATGCGTGGCGAATTAATAATACTTTCTGGCTATATTTAAAGAACTGTTTTACAACCAACGCGCATTGTTTTGTCGTCCATGGAGGCATGGTAATTAAAGAGCAATATGCGGGTTAAATGGTGTTGTTTGGTGAGTACGTGCTGTATTGTGGCTGCATCCTCTATTGGTTCGTAGTTGCGAAATGTAGGGCGGTCATTTTGGTCACTGTATGTTTACATAAATTGATCGATACCGTAATGTTTATAAATTGTATTATTTTGTAAATGTAAAACTGACTATGAAATAAAATTTTTATTTAGCTGCTGTAACAAAAATATTGAAATGTGTTTTACAAATTTATCGTCAGTGATGAAAAATATGTACACTTAAATTGATGGTGACGAAGAAAACTAATTTTATATCCATGCTCCGATGGTAGGTGAATAAGTTCTAAATTTTCATTTTTTTTATACATTAAAAACAAAAAATTAATAAAAACAAACAAATTTCTAACTTATCGATGCGTTTTAAATGTACTGTGGACTGTGAAAAGAATCAATTTTATTTGTGAAGAAGCCTACGAGGTTACCTCATTAAGACACACAATAGAAAATATAGCTACTTTTTTCTCGTATTATGCTATAGGATGGTTTAGAAAAACTGTAGTATGAATGAGTTAGGTCCTGCACAATTGTAGATATCACACGATAATTTTTCGAGGGTCGGAACGAGCATCTAATGACATATGTGTATACTTATTGCTACTATGTAGTCCCCGACATCATTAGATATTTTTGTTATGTTAAGTTATGGTTAAGATAGTTGGAATATGTTGGTACTTAATAATTGCATGGAAAAAAATTTCTTCATTAAACATATAAATAAAAGTATATAGTTCGTACTTTGTATTAGTGATATGCATGATTAAATAAAAAAACGTTTAGCTGCCATTTATCAAGTCAAGGGTTGCACAATTTTATAAATTCTGAAGAGTACATCAGTTGTAGATAAATTTAGTGAACGTTTACGAATGTACAAAGAATACTGAAAGATTAATTACTTATTTTCCCCTATTTAGAGTTCGTATATTTTTTAATCACCGCGGTGTAAGTTTTGCGAATAATTCAAATTTTGTTAAATACCTAAATATGTTGACCATAAATTACACAATAATCGTGAATCTTAAAATCAACGAGATAACTGATAATTTTTTAGGCGAAGTATTATTCATATATGGTGGTCTGGTATATGTGTAGATGAATACGTGGTTTAGTGAGTGTGATGTATGTGTTTATAAAAAACGAAATATGTGCATTCACAAGTGACCATTTATAGATGATTTAGGTTACAGGTAAAATAGATAATAAAATAAAATAACGAGCTTGCCGCTGTACCGCCCGAGAATTATTAGCCATTATCCAGATAATAGTAGTTGACGGCACTGGAAGTCTACTATTTAGTTTAGGATGATACTGTTCGCTTTTGTTGCAACTGTCGTTCGTAATAATTCAACGCTATATGACACGAGGTTGTTCGATAGACGGTTACTTCGTGATATAAGTTGTTTTATTATTGTTATTTTAAAAGTGTCCAATATAAATATTGTGATACTGACGAATAGCAACAAGTATAGTAGAAATTTCATTCAAGTTATACGTTTAACAAACTAATATAGATAATACAATTTTTCCATAAATATAAATATTTCAATTCGCAATCAGGCTATAATTAAAACTTTCAAACTATGACATTTAAATATCTGAATACCTTTGCAAAAAGTTACTGATACACAACGACGCGATACAACAGACATATAATGACGCCACAACAAAATATGTTAGTTTTTAAGGCACGTAATACGAGCTATTGAAATGAATAGGACATTTTTAAAACTATTTTTGTGGTCGATATTCATAATTAGATACAATAATTTCAGAATAACCGCGTGCAAAAAACAAAAAAACGATATATTAATAAACCCGAGTTTACGTTTCAAGCAACATGCCGTTCTCATCATGAGAAAAGTTTATGCCGATGTTGTTTGAAGCGTAAACTCGGGTTTATTAATATATCGTTTTACTTTTATTAATAAATCTTTTTTTTTCTTTTTTATACGCGGTTATTCCGAAATTATTGTATCTAATTATGAATATCGACCACGAAAATAGTTTTAAAAATGTCCTATTAATTTCAATACTTTTCTGATGATGGGCACGGGATGTTGTTTGAAATAAACTCCAGTTTATTAATATGTCGTTTTACATTTATTAATAAATCCCTTTTTCTTTTTTATATGCGGTTATTCCGAAATTGTATCTAATGATGATTTTGAAGTTCAAACTTACATTTTTAAATGAAAAACTTAAATATTTTCAGAATTTTTATAAATATCAAATAAAAAATTTATATTTTCAAAAATAATATATACTCGTCTTGTAAGCAGATCTGATCATTCTTACTACTATTCATTTAAATTTATAATCTTTCTTTATTGTTTAACAAATTTGTTTTTGGACTTCTTTTAATTTTAATATCATTATTGACATCATAGCTCACTTTCATCCATTAATTATATATTCAGGATGCCTAATTGGACCCTTTCTGATGGTTTGCAAATATTTTCCCAATATTATAGCATTTTATAACATTATAATACTTATTCATTTTTATTTCTATTGTTCCAGCTTTTTTTTAACATTCTTCTACATATTTGCATTTCAGTAAACGCGTGTATTAACGGTTTAAGCTTTTATTCCATGAAGTAAATATATGTACTGTATTTACATTGTTTATGGACTGCCATCATTTAAATTTTTACACCTGTCACATGTTTAACATTAAAATTTGTTTGTTATATAACTTTAAATCTCTCAAATTTTCTTGTTCACCATTTTTCTTTCTCGTGTAAAATTAATAGTTTACAAAAATAAATTCAGGCGATTTTGTTTCCTTTAACGACAAATCGATTAAGTGATTTTATAATATGTAATTTTCAATTTGATACTTTATATTAAAATATTTAGCTTAGCTACACTGACTGATGTAGCACGCGGAACTTGTACTAAACAACCCCTAATAAAAGTTGATAATGATATATAAGTTTCACGAATTCACGTTTGGTTGTTCAAATTGTGTTTAAATTTTTCAACATGAATTTTTTTGGTAAATATTAAATAAACCAATTTTTGAAATAATGTATCTGTGTGGACAAATGGGATTATAATGGTGGTTTTTGTTCGTGCGTTTTACTTGTAATAATTTTGTTGTAAGTTTTGTTTAGTTTCTATTGGTTGCTCAATTTTTTTTTGTTTTAAATTAAAAGTGTGGAATATTTAAAGTAGCTTCTTGGTTTTTGTAATGACGTTAATCGCAACATTTACTAATAATCGTTTTATATATTGTGAAGTTATAGGAACAATTCTGAGGGGAATCATAGTAACGAGTATTTTATAAGAAAAATATGATAGAATAAATTATTAAGATGTAGTTATTTCTAATTTTAAATTACAGTTTTATGTATACAAATACAATTTTTAATGTTTCTTTATTTTTTCCAGAGCGGATTACAGATAACAGCTTAAAATATGTAACCTCGCGGAAATTATTTGTGTTGTAAATGTTGAAATATTCTTGCTGAGTTCAACATTAATATGGATTTAATACCTAAAAATTATTTCATGAGGAATGTATTGAATAAATTTGATACGAGTATAACTATCCTATTATTTTTTCATTTATTTAAAATCGCATTCTCCGATAATAATTTGTATAAAAAATTAAGATATAATGAATCTAACGATGTAAATTCTAGTTACGAATTTAACGAGTTCATTAAAAACAATTCATCTGATACAACTACAGAATTTGTTGATGACGTACAAAAGATAGCCCTCTTGGATAACCACACGGAGTCGAAGAAGGAGTACAAGATAGTTAATTTCGAATTTCATCGAATTAAAACGCCATTTTTGATTAGCATATGGATATTTTGTGCCAGTTTAGCAAAAATAGGTAATTTGTTTTTTCGTTTAAAAAAATTACAATAGATTTTATCATTTAAAAAACAAAACAATTTAATATTATAAGCTAATAATTTCACAGGGTTTTATAAAATATCGATAGTAATTTATGGATTTACAAATTTAGAATCTGTACGTTCAAAAACGTCGTATAAATTATTCATTTTTAGAAATTGTTTAAAATACCAATCGACGACCAAGCAATTTAGAGGTGATCCATTTAAGTTGGACCTCCATAAAACAAGCGAAAGTAAAATAAAATCGCCTTCGTTAAAAGCTAGTTTATTTTTCAGTATACGATTTATGCTTGTGTTTCGTTTATATGATTTTTAAACCAAAAGTTTAATTAACCGACTTTTCATACAATATATATATTCCATAATTTCGATGAAAGTATAATTTTTTTCTCTTTTGATCAATGTTATTGATACTTCGTGTTTTTAAAATCCTAAGATTTTTTCAGTATTTACAAATAACATTTATGAAAATTAAAAAAAAAAAGATTTTTCATTCAAAAATATATACAAAAGAAACAAGATAATAAAAGGTGTTTGAATTCAATAAAAAAAAACTTATGTGACGCTTTAGGTCGTTCGAAAATAGCGTTAGATAACAATAGTGATAATAATGCAGTAAGCGCCATTATGGTCGGAAAAAACGAAAATGTTAACAAATGCGTTATTAGGCAGACTAAAAGAATTTCTTCAAGGACATATTCAAATTTAAACGTTTGTTATGTTCACCCTCCGCATCATAACCTTTGTTATTTTTATTAGTATGAATGCGTCTTTTTCTTTATTCTATCAATTTTCTTTGAATAATCAGATTGTTTAAAACAAAAAATTTTTGAAACAAAATTTAAGTGGCTGCAGATACGAAAAAATTACCTCTGTGTATTTTTAAAACATCTCAATAATCTATTAAATTTAATTCCAACGTTAAAATTCGAATAACTATGTTTGAATAAAAAGAAAATGCACAACTTATACCTTGTATAAAGTATTATTCCAAACACGAAGTATAGATAGTATGGTTTTCCTAATTTTTAACAATTAAAATGAAAATAGGTTTTAAAGAAAAACTGAAGCTATGCGAATAGTATTAATTTCAATGACAGTATGAAAAAAATTGTTCCACCTTCGTAACAGAAATGCAAGAAGGAAACTGGATATAATCTGGAGATGAATTCGGCTTGAGCACTGTGAGACACCAAAATACTTATGCTTGTTCTTGGATCGCTCATTAACATTCAAACAATACTGTGCTGCTACAAGGAGCAAAGTTATCGTGAGGAATAATTTGGGATGCACAGCCACACACATTGAGGGTATCAGCAATAGCCCTCTGTGTTTCAGTAGCTAAATATGCAGCGATGATAAGGAAAAATTCATGTCATACGAAATAGGTGTGTATACCGCGTTGAATGGCACAGTAAGAATAATAACAGGCTGTTTCAAGCCGACAATAATAAAAAAACCATTCGTGGGAATAGCACTTCCTGAAATAAGAAGAGAAGTAGCAGCAAATAAGGAACGAGCCTCGTAAATGGTGGACTGCTTTATAGTCACACTGTTCTAAGAAGTTGACCAGAGTTTTCTGAATACATCATCTGTACCCATGGGACAACCAAGATCTATGAAGACCGCAGTGGGAACTAACCCGCAGAATCCTCAACAGAAACTGGCGCCAAGTCATAATTAGGATTTGAGGGTCAATCGATTAAGAACCGCGATTAGATGGTGTAAAACTGATCTGAAAGAATGGGTATTATTGACGATGATAAATGCGACTGCGGCGATATCCAAACGCCAGTGCATATGTTACTCTGCCCACTAATGGCCAAACATTCTGTAGGAACAGATTTTTGGCCGGCAAACGACAAAGCCAAAGGTACATACTGGGCTGACGCGTGAATTTTCCGGATATGGAAAGTAAATAACTTTAATATATGGTAGGAGTTGATACAAACGAGTTAATTTATTCTGAATCGATTGCGTTTATAATAAATCGTAATATTTTTCAACCCTCCGTTGTAAACCTATGTATCAATTATACGGAACTGAAAACATTAAAATTTGGTAAATAAAAAAAACATCATTCATACCTTTTGAATTTTGTGTATCACTATAAATAAAACACATGTTCATACAACGACGTACATTTCCATTTTACATAGATTTTAATTTTATGTATATAAAAAAAGTTAATTATGGTATATCCCTGAATAATCTTATTGTAATGAATTCCAATGAGGAAGGTTATAATAATACCTTTAATTTTAATTATTAAAAATAATGTTGAAAATTGCGTGTTCTGTTATATCATGAATCCAAAATCAGAATTGGAAAATCTTTCAATAAGAATAATATAATAAACATATAAAAGCAGTAAATCGTCCCGTGAGATACAATGGATTTAGAAAGTGAGATGATGGCAGTTTTATAAGTTTACATATGAAACTATCATTCTTTATGCTATTTATTAATTTTTCCTTTTAATAATGAATATTGAGTGCATGTATTTTTAGAAAACTGAATATGTGCATCAGGTTTTCATATGTACCCGAAATTAAATCAAGAAGTTCCAGAATCATGTCTTTTGATATCCGTTGGCGTGTTGATTGGTGTTATATTGCTAATGATGAATGACGTTAATATTTCACCTTTAACTCCGGATACATTCTTCCTGTACATGTTACCACCTATTATACTGGACGCTGGATATTATATGCCTAATAGATTATTCTTCAATAATCTAGGAACCATTTTAATGTTTGCGGTAGTTGGAACAGTATTTAACGCTATTACTATAGGTAACCTACCATTTTTTCTAGTTATTTGCGTGTACATGTGTATTACTGTACGTATATATTATTGTGCGTTAAAAATATTGACATAAAGTCCTAACATGATGGTTCTTTGTTTTTCTATAGGAAAATAAAGTTATTAAATTACAATAATATTAAATGTAAAATTAAATGTCGTATTAACAGATTTTAATAAGATATCATATAAACAGACAGGCAATTTAAAAATATAAATTTTACATACGGATATAATTTTGTCATGTTTATTTTACATAAACATCTGGAAAAACACGTGAACTCAGGACAATCTATATTATAAATATAGATATTTAACCATATTATAAAGAACAACTCTTGGAGACTTAAATGTTTGGTTGCAAACAACTGTAATATTTAAAAGGAACAATTTGTGATATATAATGAAAATCGCTTAAGTATCACTAATACGATTTTTTGAGATGATAAATATTTATTTTTAAAAAAAAAGTTGGATGCACCCAATATCAGTGCATCTGCATCAATTCGATTACTTTGTAACATATAGAGGTGATATGTATATATCTTTATTAGAAACTAAATTAACTTGTGATTATTTAATTTAACGCAACTTTTACTTGTATTGCTTTATACTAATAACGTAGCTGGTTCAATTTTTATTCAATCTTTGAATACCTTTCAGTCCGGAGATTGTTATCAGAAGATTCAAGGATTGCTTTTACTACACTTCCCTTAAATTACTGTTCTATTTTATTAAAGTTTTACAATGTATATACATAAAATAAAGAACTACTGAGATCAACATTTTTTACTGGAATCGTAAAACATCACCCATAAATGCAATTAAAATACAGAAAACATACAATGTTAATTTCCTCAAAAATAGAGATGTACTAAAAAAATTTAGCTTAGAATGAGATAATAACTTACAAAGCAAGATATCGAGTGAAACAAGGTCTGTACAAGGTTTTTGGAACCATATAACGGAAGGCATAAATTCAACATATAGAAATATTTTGTAACATAAAAATGAATATTCGTATAACTGATTTGCCAGTAGCTCAGAAGAAATGCGATTAAAAATTTAAGCTAATTATGCAGTTGCAAAATGACAGAAATAATAAAATACGTGGCTTTGAAGGCTCAGGTACAAAGAGAAACTAGGAGATAAACAATAACTGGCGAAGCAGTAAAACAAAAGAAATTCAAGAAATATGAACAAAAAGGATAATATATATGGTAAAAGTACTAAGGGGTACGCGTTTAAAGCTATAATAACAGATATAAACCAAGTAAAAGCTTGAATGGAAATATTTGGAAACGCTCTTGAACAGTGAATCCTTTGTAAATAGAATGGTGCTAAAAGATCTGAATACTTAACTTCCAGAGGAATAATGTGTATTAGTAGCATAATAGATATAGCGCATGCAATAAGACAAGTTATAGAAAGGCCCTTGGAGCAAAATAAGGATCTGTATATCACATTCGTGGATTCCAGGAAGACCTTTTATACGGTTAATAATGCTGCATAATAAATAGCTGAATGTCTGCAAACACTTGCCTGAACTGTTAAAGAACTACGTGGAGCTATGAGTAGTGCAATAATTTGTGAAACCGAGTTGGCAGAATCCCCTTTTGTAACAACCGAGGTAAGATAAGGATGTGTGATTACGCTGTTTATTTAATCTTTATATGGGAATGATTTTTTTAACATACGAACGAAAAATTGAGAACATTGACGTAAAGTATCGTTTTGATGAAGGATTATGCAATCAACAAAAATTAAATGCGAACAACTTCCATTCTGGAAGTAGCAAAACTTAGATGATTGTATCATATTTACTGAATCCTCAGCAGAATTACAGAGTGCGCTAAACCATCTACATGATATATACCGGGATTATGGACAATCACAACGACTAAACGTCATTTTTCATTTAAACGAAACGAACCCGAAAATTGTTGAAAGCTTAAAATACTTTGGAAGTTAGCGATGGTAACGAACTAGACTAGGAGATTTAAATAGAATAAAAATGCATTGGCTGCTTATAAAAACCGACACAACATGTTTTTAGAAATAAAAATATATATATTAGTAACTGAATTAATGGTTTTATTACTAGCAATTGGAATAAGAAGCAGTTAATCAGGAAATATGTGAAACATATATTGCAATAATAACAAATAATTTTACACATGATAGGTTGAAAGTCAGTACAACAATATATAGACACGTTATAAGAATGAATAACAATCGCATACTAAATAATATGAATGTAAGGATTACACACACACACACATATATATATATATATATATATATATATATATATATATATATATATATATATATAAGATTCGAGCATCGTATTATGTCTATTGAGGGATGTCATGAGAAAACATGCTCACATTCAGCAACGAGTAAGGTAGAAGAAGAAGAATATTATATATGCGTATATATATATACACATAGCGAATACACGAATGCATATTTTATTAATTATATAGAAACATTGTTTGCATGAAAGTTAGTTATATCGATTAGTAATCGTTACATTTTTTTTTTTTTTTTTTTTGATTGCTATCGTTAACGTACACCTAGCTAATGCTATTTGGTAAGTTTTGTAATTTATATGCATACTATATCGTGAGTAGCATTCCATCCAGTGATGGATGCTAAAACTTAACTGTATATATTAATACGCTTAGTTTATATTAAGTCCAGAGGTTTCGTTCTATGGAGTCGACGGTATTCAAACGAGTTATCCATTAGGGAAATCCCCATGTGATTAGTGTGTTTTTCCAGACGGTTGACATATTTTTTGGCAACGTTCGCGATTTCCTCTTTTATGAACTTCACCTAAAGATCTTCATGAAGTGTAACATTAGTTACATACTATGGAGCATTAGCAATATTTCACATATGATG
This sequence comes from Coronaproctus castanopsis, assembly GCA_032883995.1. Classification (NCBI taxonomy): domain Eukaryota; kingdom Metazoa; phylum Arthropoda; class Insecta; order Hemiptera; family Monophlebidae; genus Coronaproctus; species Coronaproctus castanopsis. The sequence goes on from CM065052.1 coordinate 299,304,003, forward strand.
TATTTTTTTTCTCTATTTAAAATTATCACATAGAATCGGACAAAAATCTAATCTCCGGATTGATTTAAAAACTTATAAAATTAATTAAAGTAAATGTATTTATTTTTAAATATACCTATGCTTTATAATAATTTATTCATAATTCTATGTTGTTTATATTCAATATCAGTGGATTTCGTTTCATTTATCTAGAAAAATTTGTTTAATACGTTGTATAGCTTAAATATATGACTTGTTTTCTGTTATATTAATCAAACATAGTTGTGCAAGCTATTATAAAATCTGTGAATTCAGTCGTACGACGTAATAATTTTAAAATATCGTTTATTGAAATTAAAAACGTCGTTTTTTAAACAAATTTTCCAAATATTCAGAACGTGGTGATTTGATAATTTGTTCTAATGATATAATTCATTTTTGTTTTTGCGTTTCATAGGCATTTCATTATGGTTTATTAATGGTGCGAATTTATACGGGCACGATGTACCGTTATTGGAAATTTTCCTATTCTCAACATTAATTTCAGCCGTCGATCCTGTAGCGGTATTAGCTGTCTTTGAAGAGATTCACGTTAATGAAGTATTGTATATCGTCGTCTTTGGAGAATCTTTGCTTAATGACGCGGTCACTGTAGTGAGTTTCGTGTTATTTAATCTTTAATGTATTGTTGCGATTTATTAATTATCATTGACCTGTTATTAAATTGTTGATGGTTCTTTTTGAAAACTTTGCTAGATTTCTTTATTACTTATTTTCTATATACGTCTATACACCCACATTTCAAAAGATGTAATTTTCTTTAAAGCGACTGCTGTGAGTGGCCCTGTCTCTGTTACATATAACATTATTTGCCAAATGTAAGATGCATTTTTAATTTCATGTTTATATCATTACAGTATATAGAATACTCCCAAATTTTTTAGAATGCGGTACGCACTATTTCTATCCTGCGTCTGACCTCTTTGTCCGAATTCCCACTTTCTATTAGTCAGCTTCCTAGGTATTTAAATTATGATACTTTATCTATACTTCCTCCATTTATTTTCACTACGTTACTGTCGCTATCTTTGCGAGTTACTTTCATATATTTTGTGTTTTTTCCACGTTAATTTTGATTTATATTTCTTCCGTGTTTCTGTATATATGTCCGAGTAACTTTTCCAGTCCTTTTTTAGTGTTTACTATGACAGTGGTGTCACTAGCGAAATTATACATAAGTAAACAATAATCTTTAAAAATGATATTTTCAACATTTTGGAGCATCTAATCATTTTACATGTACATGAAACATGTAATTTGCTTGTTTCATCTATTCGATTATACTATAATCTTTTTAATAATTTATATATTATACTAAACAGCGTCATAAGTCTATAATTTTTAACATTGTTTTTCGTCTTTTACCGAGTGTAGCAAAAAATTATTATGTAACTAAAAAATGCTCAAATGTCAGTTGAATTTATCGTCTTCCGAAAATCAATAAGGTTTATAGGCCAAACCATTTTCTAATTTCATATATTTAGCGTGGTTTTGAGTTGACATCTTCTTTGCATGTGACGCAGCATGGCCCTACCGATTTGCTCATCTAATTAATGAAAACGATTTCTTATAGAGCATTATATTCGTTACTAAATATGTTCGACATTTACGAAATAATTGTCTGCCTAGGAGGAAACCAACGTTTATTAAAATATTAATTGTTGAATGCGTTTCTTACGTAACATGTACATTATGTTTATAATCTGTATTTATTTATTTTTTAATATTCCAGGTATTGTATAATATGTTCGAAGTATACAATGAAATGGGATTTTCCAATGTATTATACGTGGATCTCCTCTCGGGCGTGCTTTCGTTTATTATTGTAGCATTGGGCGGTATCTTTATTGGAGTTGTATGGGGTTTCTTAACTGGTTTTGTAACTCGTTTTACTCATCAAGTGCGGGTCATCGAACCCATATTAATATTTGTAATGGCTTATACAGCTTACTTAAATGCGGAAATGTTTCACATGTCGGGTATATTAGCGTAAGTAGTTATTTTATTAATATAAATTTTCATTATTATTAAAAATATCAGTTGCAACTGATCAGAATAAAACGATTCTACATTTTTATAAAATAATTTAGTTTTAAGACGCATTAGTTGTCTTTTTTATATTTATAAAATTACAGAAATAATGTATTTTGATTTTTTTCAAATTTACACGAATAGGAGAAAATTTTGTACACGGAACTATTGAAGCCCTTCATTAAAAATTTTTATCACCAGAGAGTGAACCATGAAGAAATCCATGTGTGCTCATTATTTTTAAATTTATTACGTTATTATTTTGTTATTACAAATTTGCGTAACTTATTCTTCTTACTGTTATTGTTTATAAGAGAGAACAAAAAAAATATATTTACAGTATTAAAAAAAACTTATTAAATAATATTATAAATGATTTAAACTCTATGCCTCAAAACAGGCAAATGACTTTCTCGACCGAACCCACTACAGTTTGTCACAAGCCGCCCGATAGTATTGTTTATATTTTTGCATATCTTTCCATGTAATTTCAGGTATCCCTCCTTTTTTCATAAATAGTCTAATATGCTATTTTTTTAGACCATCTCTATAGCAGTTCCATATTTTAATAAATATTGTTTTATTTTGATGTTAGCATTACGTTTTGTGGGATAACGATGAAGAATTACGTGGAAGGTAATATTTCCCATAAATCACACACCACCATAAAGTACACCATGAAAATGTTAAGTAGCTCCTCGGAAACAATAATATTTATGCTATTAGGAGTTTCAACGGTTAACGAACATCATCATTGGAATACGGCTTTTGTTATATGTACTATTTTCTTTTGTACATTTTACCGAACTTTGGGTTAGTATTTTATAAAATATTTTTTCTATTAATTTTTAAAATCTGAAATGAAATATTAGATTATTCATTTTAAATGATGTATAGAACATAATTTTTATTAGAAAAATTATATTACTAACCGAGATGATAAATCTTGATGGTGATTCAAGTGTATAACACAATCCTTGGTTAGTTAATATAAGTTTATTCATTCGTTGTAACAGTTAATATCGAGAATATAAACGCAGAAGACATGATTTTGTTAAAGTTAATTTAATAAACATTTTTTAAAATGTTTATTCCATATTTCCTTTCCAGGCGACCTTTTATTCGCGTCTGCGTGAACTTGTAACAACATATAACATTATACATTGTACATACGCAAAATAAACAATGTAAACTATGAATAACGAACAATATGCAACCAACAAAATGGGCCATGGACAAAATACATATACAAGAAGAGGAAAGTGACACGTTACTTCGAGAGGAGTTTGAAATGATCTTACGAAAACTACCAAATTGTAAAGCTGCAGAAATAGATAATATACTAGCAGAATTAAGGAAAGCTAGTGGCCAAAAAAGTAAGAAACGTGTTATTTAATATGATACAAATGAAGAAAAGAACACGGCCTGAAGAATACTGCCAATCAATTATAGTCTATACCAAAAACAAGAAATATAAAACATTACAAAGATTATAGGACCATTACTTTAATACCACACGCTTCCAAAATACTACTTACGATAATTAAAAAGCGTTTAGAGCATCAAATTTATCTTTACCTGGATGAAAAGCAATAAGGTTTGAGAAAAGACCGCTCAACACGCGATCCAATTGCTTTGTTACATATAATAGGAAAACGCATGATAAACTGTGGCAGAAGTCTTATAGCTTTCAGAAATTATAAAAAAGCTTTTGATAAAGTACCTTGGAGTGATCTTTTCTCATTGTTAAGTCGAATATGATGATCAAAAACATTAATTACAACAATTTATAACTTATGTAGTAGACAGAAGGTGACTGTCAAGTTCAATGACATCGAGTCGAAAAAAAACCCAGATATAGTAAAGGTGTAAAGTAGGGATATTTACTATCACCTGACCTATTTAATGCGTTTGGGGAAATTATTATAAATGAAACGTACAGTGAATTTAAACAAGCGATCAAAATTGAAGGTAAAATATTACATGCAATCAAATTCGCCCATGATCGAGTTTTACTAGTAGACGACAAAATAAAGAGATCGAGATGAATTAGAAGCCTTTGAAATGCGGTATTAGCAGAAAGTTAGTTGGGTAGAGAAAATTAACAACAAACTAGTACGAAAATGATTAAATGAAAAAAGAAGTATATTACAAAATATCCGCAAGAGGTGACTTAAGTGACTAGGTCATACATTACGCTAGAATCAAAATATTCTGAAAGATGTTATTGAAGGCAACATAATGGGGAAAAGATCACGTGGAAGACCAGGAACAAGATTTATCAACATAATGTTAAAAGAAAATGTAATATCGACTTATAAGGAATTAAAGAAGAAAACTTGTGATAGGCTTGGATGTGTGAACTAGTCTACTGGGATATATATATATATATATATATATATATATATATATATATATACATTCCCCTTAATACTTATTATAATCATTCTATTATCCTTTGTTTCGATTGATAAATAGGTAATTTAATATTTTTTATTTTTTGCAATATCTTAAAACGAGAGGTAAACCCTATTTACCTAACATTCATCATAAAATATAAAAGTGGTTAACGTGAAAAAGTACGTACAGGGGCTGAAGTATATAGGTTACCATTACGTTAAAAACCCTTAGTAAGGCTATAGTGTAACCATTATGTTAAAAATCTTTAGTAATAAAGGTGGTCATTACACATGGTATACTCTCAATTGGGAATTAAAGCAATGTTTTGCCCTACTAGTTTAGGATTTAAACGAAATTAAGCGTTACAATTTACTGCTTCACCTTTTGTATTGACGATTTCATGCGTAGTTAGCCTTTATTTCAGTTAACTATTGTATGGGCTCTATCAGTAGCATAACGCGGTTATTAAACTTTAAACGACTATCCGGTGTTACTCTTAGGAACTTGCTTGGAATTTTTTAATAATAAATGTATTGTTGCATTCTTAATTATTAAATGATCATCATAAATTTGCACATGTTGAATAGGTGTGATGATAATTACTACATTAGTAAATCGATTTCGTTTATTGAAGTTGAATCGAGTAGACGAATTTGTTATGTCTTACGGTGGCTTGCGCGGTGCTGTTGCTTTCGCTTTGGCATTATTAATTAATCCAGAGCAAGTTAAACACCGATCTATGTTCGTAACGACGACTATAGCTGTAATTTATTTCACCGTTTTTTTCCAGGTTCGAATCTATTTTTCGCATTATTATTATTATTTTTAAAATGTATTTCCTAATGATTTTGGGTTATAGCCATGATGCATGAAATAATTGAAAATAGCGATAGAGTGAAAAAATATTACCTACACTAATAATAATAGTAGATAATATTTAAAATAATAATATTAAGATTAATATATAGTCGCTAAACTTTAAGAAAGTTATGTAAGTCTGTTAATTTCCGATAGAAACTGTACGATAAATTTGAAGATAGTGTATGTGAATGATATATCTTTATTAGATAATGACAGATTGGTAAAATTGGGAGAATCATTTAATAAGTATAACATGGATATACTATGATTAACGGAGACTAGAAGACGCGAATATCAAATTATAATCTGAAAGATGTTACACAAGAAATGGCAAAGGATAAAGAACTTAGTTTTTTTCAGAAGCGAAATATGAAGGTAATAAAACATAAAGGGTATACAGATAGAATAGCAATGACGAAATTTAAGGTAAACAGAAGTATAATGCTAATCATTCCCAACAGCCATATTTCCGACTAAGCGGATTACAATGAGTTTTACAAAAATGTTAATGAGATATTGAAAAGTTAAAGTGTAATTATGAACACCAGGTTATAATATAGGGAGATTTTAATAGTTAAACAGGAAAGAAATGATCTCATACTATTACTACAGTAAAAGAAGTTCTATTACAAAACAATTATATGATTGTAAACATTAAAAAAAGGGGGGAGGATATAGACGTGGGCTACGCCTAATGAGAAATATAAAATCACTCGCTTACATCTGAGAAGAAACATGCTTGCAGACAGATTCCTATTTAAATGCTGTAATTTCAATAACCCATACCTCCTAAATCTCATTTTTTATACCAGCAGTAACTGGAGATTCGTTCCTTCTAAAATGCCGCTATTATGAATATTGGATATCTTTACATTTTAGAGCATCTTTGAGTATTCCACGGTATACTCGTATGCCAATATCTATTCCCCCTTATCAACTTCGCAGATTTTTTACCATAATTTGTAAGTTATTCCCGTGTAGAGTTAATTTTTTCAAACGAAAATAATCAGGGACAATGTACTAGTCATATTTTCATAAATTTCCTGGAAGATATAAATCACATTCTTTTTAATTGTCCTCAATTTAATTATAATAGAGAAATATTTTTTAATAAACTGATATTTGACGTTTTCCGTCCATTAACTTTTAGCTATGACTATAAAGTATTATTTCTCATTTTTCTTTTTGTTTTTAAGATGCAAAATTATTATTTAAAATTATAATTTAATATGTAGTGGCTTAGAATCTATTGGCCTCAAAGGTTTAGCTTTGTCCTCGAACAAAAAAAAAACAGTTGGTACACAAATAGATTATATATGAAATCATTAAATTCAAGACAAGTAGGAAATTACTCGGACAACGGCCGAAAAAAATAACTTGTTAATTAATAACTTACAGATGCTTGAAGATAATTAAGGAGATTAAAAAAGTGTTAGTAATGAGGGATATTAATATACAGAAACTTGAAAAGTTGATATCGCAGTTACTCGAGTCAACAGAAGCACAGAATCTATAAGAAGGAACTTATGTTCTGGAAAAAAAAAGTTTACATACATGTTTAGTGGACGAATATGGAGTAGCAAAATATAATAATAGATTGGATATTAATAATATTGCGATACTTTTATCAATTATGTAAAGATAGTCAAAATATCAAAAATTAATATAAAGGGGAAAATAATGAAATCAGAATTTATAGAAGCAGAAATCGCTGGAATGATAAAATGCCTTAAATTAGACAAAGTGTTCGGATCGGACGAAATAACACATTTATTTATTTATTTATTTATTTATTTATTGTTTATAAACCGCGACACAAAAGTCTAGTTGCAGCAACACACTTAAAATTATCTATCTATAACGCATACACACAGCAATATTAGCATAATGATTAAATGACTTAATGTTAGCTGAATTTAATCTATACAATTATTATTAAAATATAAATTATTTACTACCGTACCCGAAAATTTACTTATTTTGCGTATATCGCCGATATACGAACATTCAAAGAGAAAATATTCATCCGAATCATTGTCAGAACTGCAATACAGACAAGAGTCAGGTGGTCTTATGGCAAAACGTTTAAAATACTCTCCGAAATTACCATGTCCAGACAGCACCTGACTGGGAAATAAATTGACATTCATCTTTAATCCTAAATTTGTTTTCAATACTGTGAAAAAACTTGAAAGTTGTTCTACCGTACATACTATTAATCCATCTATTCTGCCATATTTCTAAAATTATCACATTAATTTTCTTAGTAAAGGAATTCTCACAATTAAATAAATTATAATTTAGAAGCAATTGGCCATTTGCAACGACAAAGAGTTAAAGAAACTGTTATAAATGTTTAGAAACCTTTATTGAAATTCGAATGCTGATTGAGGTTGAATTTATAAATAATGTGCGTATATCAGAAAATATTAATGATTTATAAGTTATGTTGAACGAATTAAGTAGTGCTTATAAAGTGCAGTTAATCATAATCTAAGTAACATAAATATTTCGTCATTAGAAAATTAAATAAAGTGATCACAGTAAATAATAATATAGTGAAGAGAGTTGAAGGTATGATTTATTTAGGTCCATTGCTATCTTACCTGAAATATACGCTTCTTATTTTTCTTTTCAACTAACAGATCATTTGTATGAAATTAATCGGGCAATTTATAAATGCAGTGAATATCAATTAGAGTGAAATCTAGCATTTATCCATACCTAGCCTGTCCTTAGACATGGTAATATCAAATAATATAATACGGAAAGTAGATCATATGAGAACGCATTACAAATATCAATATCAGAAGCAAAGTCCTAAACAGGGTTAACATGGAAAATATTAAAGATAGAATAAATCAGAAAATGAAGAGATGAAGATAGGGTTTGGTAAGAATAGAGGACGTAAGATGGACAAAAGAAGTAACTGAGTGGATGATACAGGAACGAAGAAAAATAGGAAGGCAAAAAATAAGATGGGTGGTGATATAGTGAAAACAAGAGACACAGTATTAAAAAGTAATTTATGACCGGCTTGAATGTGTTCGGTTGGAGGACGCTTTTGTCCACTATCAGAACTAACTTATATGTACAGTATAAGAAATATTTGTAACTTAATAATAATAATTATTATTATATATCGTAACAGTTAATATTTATGTTTGTACCATGTATATATGTATGCAGTAACATTTTTTAAAGATTATAATTCATACTTATTATCGGAATATTGATAGATATTAAGTAATGCGTATATATTTCGTAAACATTTAACGCACTTTTATGAAGCATAATTACCTTTTTAAATTGAAAGAGTTAATATATATATATATACATTGATATTTTTCAGGGCATTACCATAAGACCCTTAGTGAAAATATTAAATGTAAAAACTGGAGAAAAACGAAAGCCAACTATGAATGAACGCATTCATGAACGGGTAAAGAGTTTGCTAATGACATTGATTTTTTTAGTATTATATATATATATAACTATATTAAAATAATACTTGTTTCGTGTTTTTTTGTTTTCAAGTTTATGGATCATTTAATGGCAGGTATTGAAGATGTACTAGGTCATCACGGCAACCATCATTTAAGAGATAAGTAAGTTGTGTAATATTTAAAAAAAATTTCAAATACATTGAACGATGTTGTAATAAATTTCTGTAAACACTAGTCAGAAATAAGTGAATTTCTTGGAACAAAGTCAGGTTGACATAAATAGTTGAACATTGTTGTGCTAGATATAAATTATATCTTGTTATTATCTATGATTTTTCCTTGATGATACATGTTAAAAAAAATAACAATTTACATGATATTTTTTATTTTATATTTAAAAACGTACACTCTACTTGATTTTCTAAATACACTCTACTTGTTTTTCTTTTATATTTAAAAAACGTACGCCTACTTGTTTTTGTAAATATAACAATTAATATCACCAAACCTTAATGATTTTGTAGCCAGCGAAACTAGTCGATTGGTGTTTTTTCTTTTCTTTTTTTTGTACATTTATAATTAGGTAATTAAATTCTACTTATATGCAAGCTTTGACTTTTCATAATAGCGATTATTTTTCTCGATTCATCACAAGGCGTTACAAAGTCGTGGTGAGACCTTATTGAAATGAAGTGGGCACTACGTGAAAAAGTTTTCTTTGTAAATTACCATATATATATATATATAGTATATATGTATAATTTATGTCATTATTTGTTATATTGTAACATTTATATTTTACACTGTGATCGCAGACAGAATTTTTTTTTTCGTTGTAATCTTTGATATAGAGTAGGTATTAGGTTTATTCGAAGAAGTTTCAAATAATTGATTTTTTTTAATATGAAATTCGTAAATAAAGCTAGATTTGTTTAATGATTTATATAAAAGAATATAGGTCGAATCGATTTTCAGAACGCGTTGGAATATATTTAAATACTTTAATTTTATAATTAACGTTATATTATCGTTAAAAATGATCACGATTTAATTAATTACAAGCTTCTTCCGAGTTTAGTTATATATTTTATCATAATGTTGATCTTTCTGGTAAAAAAGTTAATGTATTGGAATTAGTTATATCGTATTTTATCGACACATGCGACAAGCGTGTATAAAATATTTAATAATATTTGCTTCCGATGTTATTTTGTAAGAATATGTTATTCTTTTTAATACTTTTAAAAATAAAATTAGTACACAGCAATCGTTATTTATAATTATGTAACGCGTAGGTTTAGACGATTCGACAATACATTTATTCGTCCATATTTGTTACGTAATCACCAAGGAGCGGAACCGAAGATTCTAGAAACGTACTCCAAGTTAGCTATGAAAGATGCTTTAGATTTCATGAGACGAAACGCTTCTACAATTGGAAATATTTCACATACGGAATCGGTGTCGGGCATTTTTAGGAATTATACGGCCGGTAATCTAAATACAAGGTACGTAGTCTTCCTATTGAAGCAGTATAAGTGTATAATAAATTCGTTTCTGTAATAACCATTGGATGAGTTACATGACTTTTTAAATCTATCGAGAGTGAACAGATCATACAGACAGACAGAACTGATGTTGTGTGAATTTTCTAACTTTATATCAGGTGGAGTATGAGTATGTATAATGTGGTTAAATGAAATAAATGAATTTGTCGGTAACTGGTAGATTAGATTGTGTGAACAATCGAATTAAACTTTAATAATTCAATTTGCCGATACTAATAATAATGTTTTAACACGATTATGTTAGTGTACCAGTGTAGTAATAATACTAAAATGTTCGTCCGCCTGTAACATATACAGTAACTGAGTGAATACGAGTATCTTTTTCTTTGATCGTAATTCCCGTAAGAGTATCGTTGTAAAGAGAACAGCTACATAATTGTCCGTCTCCTCTTCTGGTTATTTTCATCATTATGGATACATCTTGAAAATAGTATTTATGCAGCAATCACTGTATATGTTCATCTAGTTGGTTTGGTCGTATAACATTCATTTTCTCCATAATTATTGTTCTTTCGATTTTATCATATTTGCGTACTTTGCGACTATCAATTTTTATAACACGTATCAGATCTCTGATGACAATGTGTGGTTAACACTCATTTCTCTAAAGTAGATGCATTTGTACGTTTTTTGATCCACGAAATTTTAAGAAATTTCGTACAGCATCACTACATTTTGAAAGTACCTATGCAACTTAGTTCAGGTTTTTTAATCGTCCACGATTCTGTAGCGTATAGAAATATTGAAAAAAATTAAAGTGGGCGCGAGCTAAAACTTATTTTTTTTGTGTAAAGAACCTTTCCACATTCTGATCATTTTAACTATTTTACTCTGTGTCAACAATAAAAGAATTAAAGGACGCTGATATAACATGTTTAACTCGTTCCTTCGATGTTATTTTTGAATCGGGTGATTAGACAAACATCATCAAACCGTGTATTGAACTTCGTCAACCTCCCCTACCATACATCAGACTGGATCACTAGCAAGCCGAAACCAATAAACCTGTCATGACCGGTCAATACCTGTGCACTGTAGAAGTTGACATCAAATTTTAGCATTTTTAACCGCATAGATGTAACTGACAGAAAGGCATAAGTCTCTCTGCCTGTTACAGCATCATCCCGTCTGCCCTGCCACTTGTAATCAACAAAAAAGTTATGTTTTTTTTTTTTTAATTTGCATTCCACATAGGCTGCACCGAAATATTCCCAATCATGTTAGAATGTTTCAACTCCGTAACACGCTCGCCCCTAAGCCTGTGCTCACCAGTGAGAGCCCGACAAACAAGAAATAGATCAACAAGCAGAACCCCAAAGAAAAAACACAAGCTGCAGAGGTTGCAGTAGTTCGGTATAGAGAAGGCCATTGGAAGTAAAAACTTCCTTTTGCTGTTTATTGGCCAGATCAATTATTCTTTTATTAACATAGATGGCCGCACAATATACAAAATGGGCCTGTACGAGGTCTTTATATAATATCGATCGTTCCCTAAAAGTTAGTCAGCAAGCATTTTTTTGTAAGCGTAACAATTTATTATAAATATCCATACATTTTTTTAGAAATATACTAGAAATAAGGAATAAACGATAGTTTTGGATCTATAATTATACCTGCATATTTTAATGATGCGGTGTACAAACTGCTTGATTCTGATAATAATTCAAGCTCCTCGATGTGGCCAATGAGAGAGACATTACCAAACACAGAAAATCTGCATTTCGTAGGAGAGAAACTTAAACCTATATCCGTCCACCACACTCTCCAGGTATTTAGAAATACATGCATGAAGTGGTAGTGACGTAGATCTTTCTGCCTTAAACACTGAGCACAGATCATCGGCATTGGAAATTAGTTGGCGTGTGACATTTACATCAGAACAGAAATTTTCAACACTATAATGTACAGTGTGGTTCTGATTAATATAAAAAAAATTATTTGCTTTAAGAATTATGTTATAATGGAGAAACTACTCGTGAATTTCGTTTATGGCTAACTTTATTATCGTAAAAAACAGTAAATATTTTTTGTCTTATTAGCATTATTATTGTCATCGAAAAATTAAGAGAAAAATTTAATTCGGTTATTATAATACGAGTTAGATTATTTAAATAAACCTGGTTATGAGAATCCGTTATGACTACGCTAAATATTTATTAAAAAAAAAAAAACTGTTTTTACATTATTAGTTTCAAATTTCGGAATACATTATGTAGTGTAGAATTCAATAATATAAATTATTTCAGTTCCAGTTGTTCTCAATTGGATGCAAGTACTTGGAATATTGATTTACAGGAGTTGGATTATAATCCGTGTAAAAAAGATATGACAGATGCTAAGATACATCATTTATTAGCCGAAGAATTATGTCAACCAACGAGACGGGTAAATTTGTATTTGATCAGTCTAATTATAATAATTTTAAACTATTACTGTATAACTGTTATGTAACACTTTCAATCGCAGTGCTGTTTACGTGGCATATTAATTTAATGGCCACAAAAATTATCTATTTAAGTAAATCAGTGTCTTTATTCTAAAAACATTTGTTCAAAAATTTTCTATAATAATATAAAAAACAGCTTTAATATTACTTAATGTAAATTATAAGTCATTTAAAATAAAAATCACCTTAAACATCTTGAATCTCAAAAACGAAGTACCTATGAAAATAGACTTAACTGTATTTTACTAAACAGTCGTTAACTACGCCGAACACTAAAATTTATAATTTTTAAATTCGCTTTTTTTTTACGCATTTCGAGTAATTGGTTGTATTTGTTTTTAATTGATTTACTATTTGAGAATGAATAGAGATTTGTTTAATCACGAATTAATTTCTCTCGCGTAACATTTATAATTGATGAAGTACAAGATCATTTCCTGTAGACCAATAATTAAATTTAATGAAAACATTTATATATATAATATAACTTTCATCGGTAATTTCCCATTATCTATCTGCAAAAATAGAATAATTCATTCGCACTAGCGTTGAATAATCATATTAAAGTTCATGCGTCCTAGTGATATACAACGTGGCAGCGTATCTATTAATATATGCCAGTTAAAAATGCAAATGTATTAAATTAATTTAGAAAAAGTTATATGAAACAAATTGTAAATTATGTGCATTGATAAATTATATTAATTGTATTTCAGGAGGGAGTATTATCTCTTCTACTTTCCAAGATTTCCAAAAATATGTTTGTTCCTACTTGCCTTCATAAAAATTCTTCTAGATACGAAAACAAACGTTGTCTTCTTATTATCCAATTTGACAGTACCTGATTAATGAAAGTATTATACGCTGTTTTTTTTTGTTTTTTTTCTGCAGTACCCGGTAAGTGCAAAGAGAGTTTCGAAAAGAATTCAAAGCTTTTTTTTTGTGGGGATACTTTAAGAGCCACGTTTACGAAACACGTCCACGAGTTGTTGAAAACCTAAAAACTAAGATTTCTGAAGAAATTTCAAAAAATCACTGGCCTGTGCTCGAAAAAGTCTTCAAATATTTTGTGAAGACTAAATGAATGTATTGTTGCAAATGGCGGTCATCTGAACGGTATTGTGTTCCACAAATGGTAGTAAGCTAGTCTCTCGTTTTCCTATTTTTAAATAAAATTTTATTCAAAAATTTTGATCGAGTACTTTTTGAGTTATTAAAAAGAAAACAACAAAACCATCCATCTTCTCTGGGTCACCCTATACTATGCGCTTAAAAATAGAGCTAAACAATTTTTAAACAATCGGCCGATATTTTTATAGTAGTTACGGAAAATGCTGAGACATTTTGGTACAAGAAATTACCCGAACACTAGAATTAAGTTGTTTGTATGTTCAAAACTGTAAAAGTTTAAATTACTTTATAAAAAAAACACAAACAAAATAAAATGTGGATTACCAAATTACCATTGAAAGTCCAATACATTTATATCGATTCGTGTAGATTTTTATACGTCGTAACAGATTATCATTGTGTGGTCGTAATAAATAAACATGGATGTTGAACTTTTCTATTTGAATAAATAGAATTTACGCGTGCATTTTTGTGATTCGAAGTAATGTTATTATAATATGGATGTCACAATATCACCGTCTCTATATCCGATGATCAACAATACGTATGGTGTGAAAGGAATTATATGTCAACACTTGATAGTTCATCATCATCATTAGTCGCATCAGTCCTTTGGTAGCGCTGCAGTCTCCTTTTCCATTCGTCTCTATCTGCTGCTGTAATTTTAAAATCGCGATAGGTATCCACTCCTACACTATCCATTATTTGTCCGATGTACCATTTCCTTGCCCGGCCTCTCCCTCTTCTACCTTCTATCATGCCTTCCAATATTCATATATCATGAAAATAAAGGTTAATTTACAATAAGAAAGGACAACAAAATTGAACGGTTATTTTCATGTTAGACATTATTAAATGATTCCGTGCTCTAGACAGTAATCTTCTTTTGCATTTATTGATCAGCTTGTATTGACTAAAATTATGCATACGTACATACATGTATATATCTTCTTCTTTCTTGCGCATAACGTACGTCAACGCCAATATTCTTAAAAAGCTCCCGACTTCTGACCGTATCGTCAGCTTTCAGCGTTTTATATTATCTGTATTCTTTTTTCTGTAGCATCAGTTGCAATATATTTCGTATTTTACTGCCTCCAGATATTTAACTGTAAAAGTTTTTAAGTAAATATGTCTCTACCATTGTATATCAAGGAAATCGGCTATAATTGTGGCTACAAATGGCTAGATAGGCGATTGTAGTTGGAACGAGGTTTGATAATGATTGAGAAGAAAAACTAAGGTATAGGTGTTCTTAGGAGAAGTGAATATAAATATGGATGAGGTAGGAAGATTAGGTTCGATAGATTGTAGAAGTTAGACTGTCTGTTACAAAACATAAACTTCAAAGCACCAGTTATTATTCTCAAGCATGTGTTTTGAACGAATATCAACCTCTGGGATTTACAAGCTTCACTGAAAAAAACAAACAGCCCGTTGTTGCTGATGTTTAAATAATTAAAGGGCTTGTTGAAGGCAATATTCATAATCAATAGAGTGTTTTTATAAATTAACTTTTAAAATAAAATTATTTATATATTTTCAGCATCGAAGATTGAGTTATAGTAGGCACGCGGTTGATGAACGAGACTTGTCTTCACAAGTTAATTATCGTACTCAAATGAGCACGCGTAGGCTTGTAGGTGATCAGCATAAACGACATCACAGAAGAAGTAAACATGGTAACAAAGTAAGTATAAAATGAAATTTGCGAAATTCGATTAAAATTTAAAGCTACCGAAATTCTGTTATGTGTTATATATGTTGAGGGGTTGTTTAATATATATATAATCATTGGTCATAATCTTCCGAAGGTATGCCGTGAGTTATTGCTTGTTGTACTTATGTACGCCATCTATTGTGGTTTTCATCCTCTCGCGCACATTCCACGAACGATTTCTCTGTTGCTTTCCTTATGATCCATCTGGTTTATACTCGTCCTCGAGGTCGTTTTCCGGGCGTCTTTCCCTCTATAATTAATTGCTCAATAGAGTTCTGTCGCCGCATAACATGATCGAAAAATGTCAAAATTTTCATTTGGACCTGGCTGGTTAATCTTTTTGTAATTTTGAGCCTGTTTAATATTGACATATTTGTTTGTTTGGCTATTCTCAGCATCCGTCGCCAAATCCACATTTTGAAGCTGTCTATGCGTTTTTTATCTGTCGCTTTTAATGTCCAAGTTTCCGACGCATACATAAATATTGAAAATATGAAGCATTGTTTCATTTTCACTACATTTCTGATGGATGTATCTTTCTGTATTTTGTTTAATCTACTTGTAACATTTCGTGCTAACTGAATTCTGCGTTTTACTTCATTTATGAAGTCACCTACGTCTTCTATTAATGATCCCAAATATATAAATTTCCGTACCGTTTGATATCCATCTATACGTTTTTCAGTTTCATTTAGATTTTTTCGCACCAATTATCATTAATTTTGTTTTTTCTTTATTCAGTTCTAAACCATAATCCTTGCTTACTTTGACCAGTCGTTTCATGAGAAATTTCATTTCACTAACACTGTTGACTATTAGTGTTGTGTCGTCAGCAAAACACAAATTGTTTATTTTCCTGCCTCCGATAGAGAAACCGCCGTTCCATCCGTCTAGTATTTGACGCATAACATATTCTACATATAGATTGAATAACATCGGAGAAAGATTGGCCTTTCTTTAGAATAGGTATATATATATAGTTCTACCCCATTCTTCTGGCCATTCTACAGTTGTCCATATTCTGTTACATATTTCGCGAATCTTCTTTACTCTAATGAAACCCATTTCTTTAATTACATTGGCACATATCCCGTCATGTCCAGTTGCTTTCATCCTTTTTATGTGCGTAATCGCTTTTTAAATTTACTTTTCTAGAGTAGGTGGTTCTGGTATCTCTAATGGATTCATGGTTTTGTTTTTATTTGTAGCGGGCAATATAACTTTTGACAATAATTTCTCCAGACTTCTGCAATTTCATTTTTCTCGTATTTAATACAGCCATCCTCATTTTCTGCTGCCCAGTTTCTCGTTTTGAAGTTCCGAGTGATCATTTTCAATTTTTCGATTAATTTCGTTCGGCATGTTCTTGGATTTCTAACAGTTTCATAGTACATGTTTTTATCTTTACGACAATAGTTACGTATTTTCCTATTTATTTCAACTACCTCATTTTCATTTGGCTGCAATGTATTTCTTAATTTTCTTCTTTCTTCAATCAGTTCAAACGTTTCTTCCGACATTCATGTTTTCCACGTTTTCTGTTTTTCATGTGTTCGCGATTCGCTAAGGCTTTATTGGTCTTGTTTTTGAACGTGCGCCATAATGTATTTGCGTTGTTGGCTTGTATATGCGCATGTTCTACTACCCATACTCCTAGAGTTTATTTGAATGCTAGAGTTTGTAATTTCTAGTTCAGTTCGATAGAATGTGTTTTTTAGCTTTACGCGAAATGTCATAGCCAACAGTCTGCGATCTGATCCACATTCGGAACTTGGATAAACCACAACATTTAAACATGATGTTACCTTTTCTTCAATAGGAAATAATAAATTTGGTTTCTATAACGATCTTCAGGTGATGTCCATGTACTAATCTAACATGGTGCTTAAACATTGTATACATTATACTCATACTATTATCCAATGCAAAATGAAGTAATCTTTCACCTCTCTCGTTCCGTTTACCAACTCCAAATTGTATTTGTTCATCATATATATTTTCAATTTTTGCATTCGTATCGTCCATTATTATTGTAATTTCCCAATTAGGGATATTTTTCATAAGATTTTCGACTTTCTCATAAAACGATTGTGTGCGTATTGTGGTTAAAAGTATCGGCCATGTATTCACAATACCTTGTAATCCGATATGTTTTTATTACAGCAAGAACCAGGAATATAAGCTATAAATGATCTGTTGCATAACTTATAATTAGTCTAATTAACTAGTCGGGAAATTTTACTTTAAACAATGATATCATGGGAAACTACGTGGTGTCGAATGTTTTGGCAACATTTAATAACATTATTTCTGTGTACTTATTGTGGATACAGTTATCGGTAATGTATTCACAAAACCTTGTGATGTTTACGTTTAAAACGATAATTTCTCAGACACTTTTCTTAAGTTACCGAGTAAACTAATAGAGTTATACGAAACGTGACCGAATTAAACATCGAAATAGCGTGTTTTTACGCTTACAACGTTTCAGTGATACTGTAATAGTTTTAATATTTACAATGGATTGAAAGCTTGGACAAAATCTAATGTATAAATAGGAACGATCAGCAGAAAAAAAAACGGTTAATGAATTTGGTTTGAAAATAGATATTGCAAGTATTTTCAAAACGTCATCAGTGACAAATTCTGACGTGGCAAGTAAATATTAATTATTCTGAGTACTTTTTCCTGTTCTTAATATCGCGCTGTTATTACTCTTTATTCGAGTTGTAGTCATCGTCTACGATGTCACCCCAAATGTATCGATAATCTTGTCCATTAGGAAGAAACGAAAGAACATCCGTTCTGATGACGAACATTAATAGTGGTAGTGCTTTTAGTATTAGTGATATCTTTCAATGTTCTACGCTGATTCAGTTTTGGCAAGGAGGAACGAGGTAGAACTCTATAAACACAACGAATACAGCAAAATACCGAAATAATAGTAATTAAAAAAATAAAAAATAAAAAAAGAAAGCAGATATAGAAATAAACACTAATAAGATAATGCTTTATGTGTCGATAATGTTATGTGTATGTTGCGTTTTCACCATTTTCGAATATGTAGCGAAAGAGAGACTATTTGCAAAAAAGAGCAGAAATTGAAAATTCGTTTTTTATTATGCCATTAATTTGTTTCTGCGTTATACCGAAATACAAATACAAAAAAAATATTTCCGTACCGAATGTTTATTCTTTCCAGAAAACACTGGTAAAAATATAATCAAAGTTAATAACGAACTTATGTAAAATTTCAGGAAAATGTTAAAATTCAAAAAACCGTCTTTCTTAAAAATAACAGTGTATACACACTGTTCCTATCAAAATGAACTTATAAGTATCTTAGTTTATTTGTTGACATTAGAACTAAGGTTTATATACTGGGACAGGACATGTTTTGTATGTCTGTGCTTTTATATCTTTTATACCTGTGTCGTAGAGATCGGTAATCGTAATCATCTATAGAATTGACTATTGGAATATCCGAATATTTACAAACATCGACAAATTTTTAGGTTAATCAGTTCTTGTACTTTAATATATCGTGTAAAGATTTAATTGAAGTAAATCGAGATTTATTCAATATTATTAGAAGACAATGGTTTCGCAGTCTTTGCACCACGTTTACATTTCTTCTGCTGACTGTGGGTAGGCATAAAGTAATTTCGTTTAAATTGTTTTTTTTTATTGTTTTGCGTAGATAGTGCAGACTTTTTGTTAAATATAGGAAATAGACAACCAATTTTTCGTATTGTTCTATTTACACAATCGTTAATATGTTTGGTAAATGTAAGTCGTCTATCCGCGATTACACCTAATTGCTTTACATGTTCTTTCCAGTCGAGATGTACGTTTTTAATTTGAACAAAATGTTTTAATGAAGGCCTACTACGCCTAGTAAAAATTATTGGTTCAGTTTTCTCATCATTAACTTTGATTTTCCATTTATAGAAAAATTTTGATATTTTATCTATTGCTTTTGATAATCTGTCGTTTATGGTGTCTATTCTGTAAGATGATACCATTAAAAAGGTATCATCAGCATAGAGATTTATATCTACTTCCAGTATTGTCGGTTATTGATATATATATAAGAAAAAGGAATGGGCCTAAAATACTCCCTTGAGGTACCCCAGCATTAATGTATAGTATGCCAGATTTATAGTTTTTCATTCATTATGTAAGATTTAATAGTAAATACAAAATATGAAGGAAAATTATACTTAACTTATATATAATAACATCATGCCATGTTGTATCAAACGCTTTTTCTATGCTCATTAAGGCTACTCGCGAATGATTATTCTGGTTAAAGTTATCAGCAATTTTGTCACACACTTTAGCCAGCTGCATCGTTGTACTTAGTTTTGATCGAAAACCAAATTGCGAGTCAGTCTGGCTATAAATCCTTAGCCACACTAGGAGTATTTTTTCAAAAATCTTACTTATATTACCGAGTAAACACACTGGTCTAACATTTTGAACCAATTTCAGGTTTTGCTAGAGGTACCGTTACTGACACGCTCGACGATAATAACACAGACATGCGCGAATTAAAGGGCGACTATTGCTTTAGTTGGCAGATTTCCTGTATGTATAAGTGTACAATGTATTGATTTATAGATTGTGGATTGAGTAAAATTTTTGGTTTATAATCAGATGATAATTTACACAGATATCGGGTTATTTAATTCATAATAATTTTTTGCACTGACAATGTCAATGACGCTAGGTAAAGAGTATACGTTTCCGGAGAATTATGAAGGCTCTAATGGTGTTTTTATCTGAAAATCTAGTCTGTTAACATGCTTAAGATTATATCACCTTGTTTTATTAGCATTATGACAATTTCAAACTCGATTCTTTGCATTTAGATCTCCAATTATTAAGACACGTGTTGACAGATTTAATAAAGTACGTCACTTTCAAGATCAGTAGGTTTAACTGGTGATCGGTATAGCGAATTATTTCCTATCTGAAACTTTGTTCTCACTGCCTGCACCTGTCTAGTACGTGGTACAGGTAGTGGCGTGCAGTGCTAACTACTATGAACTATTAAAGCTACTCCTTCCGTTTTATTTGTTTGATCATTTCGGAATATTTGATAATTTAAATTTAAAATTTACATCAATTTTTGTCTCTGACAGTCCAGCAGTTACTGTTCTAGTTTAATATCTTATTTCTAATTGAATTAGCATTCCACGCAATTACATGTACTCCCTCTTCACATATGTATACAAGTATACACGTTTACACGAACGTTTCGATTAAATAATTGCAGTAATTATGGTATAAATATCACAGCCGCGATTTGATCTTAGTTTAGTTATAATATTTTTAATATAATGTACGATGTTGCTTAAACCTAATAATTTAAACGCTGTTAAAACGTAAGATAAATCGAAATTATTCCCGTTATCACGACTTCCGCATATATTTTTATTTCTATTAAGATATGCAAAGTGCACTTTGCGTTGTCAGCTGCATTTCTTATTATTATCGTTCTCCTTCTTGGCGCCAACTACGGACCACTTAAAATATCTTCACGATGTTTATTTCTTCCTCTTCCTTTCACTTCAGTATTTCTTCACTGTTTCACTGTTTTTTCTTCCTTTCATCTGTCCATTTGGCACCGGTTTTATTCTTCAATTTTTCTTCAAAACTTCGGAGAATGTGCTATATCATTATTATTATTACTATTATCATTATCACTATTTGTATTAATATTGTTATTGGACTTATTATTTCTATAACTACTATTATTTATATTATTATAAACAAACCAAAATCATAATACAGTTTAATCGCTATAAAAGTTTTCCGACAGTTACGTCATTATCAAGCGTACACAATAAATGTTAATTTAAATTACTCGAAATATTCATGTAACAGCGACTAATAATTTGATATACATATTTCACTAGCTGGAGGTAATTTTACTTTTAGATTTATTTATACAGTAAATTTTATTTATAAAACAGATTTTTAAAAAATAATTCTTTGATCAAAATTGATATAAATATCCACACCGGGTTCAGGTTCCATTAAATGTTGATATATCGGAGAGTATTTGCAACAAAAACTTTTATAGTGATTAAACTGTTATGATTTTGTTTTCTAATTTATAAAATCACTACACTCCGATATATCAACGTTTATAAGGATTATTATTTAATATATTATTTGATACTGTTTAAAAAACTCGATTGTTTGCACTGTGCTTATTTGTACAATTGGCTCCATTTTATCGGATTATTTTCGGCGCATTCTTTAAGAGAATGCTGACCGCTACATTTTAAACATTTTAATTTATTCGAGCAATTATAAGATACGTGTCTGTAGGGCTGACATTGAAAATATTGGATAACTTTAATACTGAGTTTATATTTTACCCAGAATATTAAACAATTACACAGTTGTTTTATATTAATTATGTCCCTAATATTTGTGTTAGCCGGGAATATAATCTTAAAAATAGGTAGTTTAATTATCTGGTTTTTCAGAATTTTTCCTTGTAAACTGTTTAATATCATCAATCTTAATTTTCGATTTCTTCTCTAATTTCATTCAATGTAACGTTAACTTGTATTCTTTTTAGTATCATCTTTATTGGTTTACTATGTTTTGGGGTATGCGTATAATTGTCTGCTCCCATTCTTGGTGTGCCATACTCTTCCCAGAGCGTTGGCGATCAGATGACAGCTAAAACTTTCGTTCTTCCTTGGATAAGATCTTGGATAGAGCTGGTACTATTCTTGATGTTTTGTATCCGGTCTGTTCTTCGTCTTCCTGCAATTCTTTTTCCGTTCCATATTCCTCCGTATAATGAGCTTTAGGATCTCAAATTTTTCTCCTCTGATGATGTAGCCAAAATACTTAATTTTCTTATCTATTATCCATTTAACTAGCTTTCTTGCCATTTCCAGATTCTTTTATTAGACGTTTGGTAACCTTGAGACCTTTAGCATTCTCCTATTTTTTTTTTCCTTTTTAGAACTACCTCCTTTCCTTTTTCCTTCTTGTAATGTATTTTTATCAGAATCATCGTCAGATTCCCCGACAGACTCAAAATCTGGTCGTTAGACTTCGACGAACCGCAGTATTATTAAATGTAGATAAAGAACTACCACCGACAACTCTTCTTGTAATACTAAGGCAACAGGTTCTTCACACTGCTTTGCACTTCTACGAACGCGTGGAAGGGTACAAAACATTATGACAACTAATATGATATAATATGAACGCGTTAGACACAGGAAGCAGTTTTATACGAACGGTTTTTAACGAATACAAGCTTTCGCGTTATGGTGTTAGTGATGGCTTTTGAAAATATCTTGGATTGTTAAAATTACTAATCAAGGTGTTTTACAAAGATATGCGAGAAACTCAGGTTGGTAACGATGATACAGTTAGATATGCTACGCTATTTTGGACGTATTACGTGACAAACTCTAAAAAAATTAATATTAGAATCCAGACAATCTGGCAGAAAACATAAAGAAGATCAGTACAAAGATAGATTGATGAAGTGATAGATCTGATACGTCCATAAATAAATATGTTGACAGCTTGCAGCAGGTTGGCAATGAACAGGCATCAATGGAGAATAGTTGGCTGAGCATGATTACGACGTCCTGAGGGCTTGAACGACATCATTATATATATATATATATATATATATATATATATATATATATATATATATATATATATATATATATATATATATAAAGGAAGATTTCTTGTAATAATGACTAAAATAGAATTAATATCTTTTGTTTACTTCTTAATAGGACGGTAAACCGAATCACGTCAGTTTTCAACGGAACGGTTCTGCTAAACATCTTTCAGATGGTAAGATTATTTTAATGTATTCTTTAAAAAAACCGTCAAACTGGTTAAATATCTTAGTTGTACACATGTTCTCATTTATTTTTTTCATTTAAGTGTGTTAATGATAATGATAAATTTGTTTCTTTACCAGCCGTAGAAGATGAAGATCACGATCAGAGTATTAATTTGAAGAATTGCGAAGAGGAAATCAATGACGACGACTGGGAACATGGAATTACGTTTACCGTTAATCCGTCGTCTAGTAAGTGTTTTCTATACTCTGTGCACGATTGAATTGCAACACGATTACCATATTTTGTAAAATAAGGAAGGTGTTTCACGTGTATATATTCGTATTTTACGAATCTTTAT
This sequence comes from Coronaproctus castanopsis, assembly GCA_032883995.1. Lineage (NCBI taxonomy): Eukaryota > Metazoa > Arthropoda > Insecta > Hemiptera > Monophlebidae > Coronaproctus > Coronaproctus castanopsis. The sequence goes on from CM065052.1 coordinate 299,327,850, forward strand.
AATATAAACGACTCGCGTGTTATTAATAAATACAGTATTTCCAATTTATAAATTATACACATAGAGAATTGACTCCTTTGAATTGTGGTGTTGGAAGCGGCTTCTTAGGATATCGTGGACAGCAAAACGGAAGAATGCGTCTGTTTTATAGGAAATTGGCATCACGCAAAGACTGTCAACCGTGTTTCTACGAGAGTGATGAAATTCTTTAGATATGTCATGTGAAGACTAGAAGGATTACAAAAGCTGATGATCATGGGGATTATTAACGGTAAACGACCACACCGGGACGTGTACAAACACGATGGGCAGATGTTCGATTAAGGACAAGACTTTCAATTGTGGAATGTATACGACTGTCGTCAGATCGATGCAATTGCCGCAAACTTATTGCTTCGACGATGGACTAAGATTAATCACGATACCTTAATTAGGGTGACGACTACTGAATGAATAAAGGTTGCAGGTTTTACACGCAAGACGATAGCAAATATATACGATAAAATAGATAATAAAATAAAATAACGAACTTGCCGTTGTATCGCCCGAGAATTATTAGCGATTATCTAGATAATAGTAGTTGACGGCACTGGAAGTCACTATTTAGTTTAGGATGATACTGTTCGCTTTTGTTGCAACTGTCGTTCGTAATAATTCAACGCTATATGACACGAGGTTGTTCGATAGACGGTTACTTCGTGATATAAGTTGTTTTATTATTGTTATTTTAAAAGTGTTCAATATAAATATTGCGATACTGACGAATAGGAGCAAGTACTGTACAAATTTCATGCAAGTTATACGTTTAACAAACTAATATAGATAATAGAATTCTTTCGTAAATATAAATATTTCAATTCGTAATCAGGCTATAATTAAAACTTTCAAAATATGACATTTTTTTTTTTTAAATTCTATTCTTAATTTTTCTTTTATAAAAATTATGTAAAACTCGCATAAATAAATAGTTTTTACAGAGATATTATTTATATTTAAAACAAATGATAGTAAACTATTTTTAAACGCTGTTAAAACGAAGTATATAGTTTATAGTTTTCAACCTCAATAAATAGATGTAATGTTATTTCTGTGTATATTGATGGTTATGTTTTGCAGAGAGTGTATGAAATTAAGTATCTCGGTGTTATTATTGATAGTAAGCTGACTTGGCATGCACAAACACGTTCTGTAGCTAGTAAACTGAGAAAATTAAATTACTTGTTTTATTATTTACTACAATTTTTTTCACGTAGTCATCTTTACCGCTTGCATCTTACTTTGTACCAACCGGTTGCTTCGTATGGAATTATGCACTGGGATCGTGCTGCGAGTTCTCATATTCAGCCTTTGTCTACTTTGCTAAATTCAGTAAATAAGCTTATATTTGGTAATAATAGTTCATTGCATAATAACAACTTTTTAACTATGTCAGAACTATATGAGGTACAACTTTTAGACGTTGTATTTCAGAATCGAAATAAATTTTCGATTTCTGTAAAGCAGGGTGTCACTAGAAATTCCAATAATGAATTGGCGAAAGTACCGAAATGGAATAAGTATCACAGTCGAATTCAATCCTTATATATGGAATCACAATTATTTAATGCACTGCTTGAGGTACTAAAAATTCACCTTAAAAATTATAAACGGAGACGCAAACCTTTATTAAAGTATGTCGTAGAGAAAAGAATTGGAAAGTAAGTTTAGTTACAGGATACATTTTATTTATATGCCCACGTTTTTATAATTGTGTTCATGAAGATTTGTGTATGTGCATGTGTTACTGTGTAGGATGTTAATATGAATAATGTGTTGTTATAAACTCATAAATAATTATGGTGTATTTTTATGTTAGCACAAAACTGCTTCCTTTTAAATTTTCTTTTTTATGTTACGTTTTCATTTATTGATTTATTTTGTTTTTGTTTTATTCCGACATAGCGCGTATATCAATAATTATTATTTTTTGTTAAGTATAATTTTTATTCGCAACTTTGCGCATTAGCGGAAAATTTTTTAAATTATGTAGTTTATAAAAGTGTACGTTATTAAAAACAAACGATTGGATTGGAAATTCTGAAATGAAACCAATCCTTTCCGAATGGTGGCATACATGCCACTGTCGAGTTCGTCAGGAAGAAGTGAATTCGTTCGAGAATAGAACACGTTAGATTAACTCTCGCACAAATTTTCGAAAAAAATTAATCACCACAACGATCTGAATACCTTTGCTAACAATAACACACACATTGACAGAATTCCGGAAATGTATCGCGGAACGACAAAAAGTGTACTTTAGAAATGCTAGTTTAGACATCATATTAAATAACGATATTTAATTTTAAAAAATGAATCAAACTTTATAATAATCTTCGATAATTTCTTCATCAAGTTGTATGAAAGATGCAAATGACTGCGCAGTCTAAAAATAAATAAATAACTATTAAATAAGTCGGCGTACCTTGTTATAAACCGAGCGCCCGAAGTTACTCATACACAACGACGAGATACAACAGACAGATTATGACGCCACAACAAAAGATGTCGGTTTTTAAGGCACGTAATACGAGCTATTGAAGTGAATAGGACATGTTTAAAACTACGTTCGTTGTCGATATTCATAATTAGATACAATAATTTCGAAATAACCGCGTACAAAAAAGAAAAAAAAGCGATTTATTAATCAAAGTAAAACGATATATTAATAAACCCGAGTTTACGTGTCAAGCAACATGCCGTGTCCATCATCAGAACTAAACTTTTCTAATGATAGGCACGGCATGTTGCTTGAAACGTAAACTCTGGTTTTATAATATATCGTTTTACTTTTATTAATAAATCGTTTTTTTCTTATTTGTACGCGGTTATTTCGAAATTATTGTATCAAATTGTGAATAGGACATTTACAAAAATGGGATTAAGTATGTATTTGCTTATTTTCTATTTTTTCTTTGATTTATTTTTTAATGATAAAACGATGTTGATATTACATCGAACTGAAAACCAAATGCCTGTCCTGTTTGGTTTAACTTATGCCTGTCCTGTTTGGTTTTCAGTTTCAAATAGTACTATCAAAAAATTACAGTTGGTTCAAAATAGAATTTCCTTAAACGCCACTAGATACCACAGAATTATATACATGCATTATAGATTGCAGCTCCCTTACATTTCGCATTATATCTGTAATATTTCGGCAAAATTTTACGCAAACTATCAGGCGCATACTAACAAACTGATCACAGTGGTGGGAAACTACGACATGGCGCTGATCCGCATGCGCTATACTCGTTATAAACATTGTCGTATTAAAGATAGATTACTCTTAAGATAATTTTAATCTATAATCAAATACTTTCCTACTAACTATTACTTACTTAATACTTTATTTTTTCTAGTTTTAATCTTTTACCTTTTCTTTTGTGCAGGTTTTTTCCACTTTTCCTGTGTTATTAACTTTTAGCTATTTATTATTATAGATTAAGTAACTATTTATTATTTGTAATGCGGTCGCGGTTGTTATATATGTACTCCACTGTATAAATTTTTATATTATGTAAAATCAAATGAAAAAATATATATTTCATTTCATTTCATTTCTAAACTTACTCTGTTGCAGAAATGCTGCGAGAAAATACTTATAAAAAAAGATTATTTCGCAAATTTTTAATCGTTTTCCGAAGTTTGTCTTCGCTATTATATATACAAAATAAATATTAAAATAGAGACATTTACGTACACGCAGTTTTCTCAAAATACGAGTTTAATATTAATTTCAATTTTTAAATAAACCTTTTTAAGAATCATCAATATTATAAGTCTATACGGTGGAACGAATGATAATACAATCTCGTAACTAGTAACGATTCTGGCTTATAAATACGCACATTTCGTACATAAATTCTCTCTCTCTCTCTCTCTCTATATATATATATATATATATATAAACGAGCAGTGAAACCACATCACTAGCTGAAGCAAGAAAATAGGTTCAAGTCCAAAGGTTTATCTTTCTTCTATAATATATATTTAGCGAGTAGAAATGATTTAGAAGGATATAAAATATCGCTACCAATGAACAAACAAGCCTCTAGAAAAGTAATCAATAAAAATCAAAATAAGCATTTAAAATTATAAAACTGAAAATACAATTCTAATATATACATAATACACTTCAGAGTCATTTTTGAACGTAATTATACACAACACGTGCTTAAGTGGTAAATAAAATCAACCTTGAATTTTGTCATACGAAATTATATAAATGTATTCAGCGTGTAATTATTTTAAAATCCAAATCAGCTTCACAGGATTCCGATAGTTAGACTGTCAGACATACAATTCTAAAACAGTCAGCTATAATTAATTTGTAACATAAAATAAATTTCTAATACGTTTTATATTTATAAAAATATATATTTATTTTTTTCCAAGTTGCGATTATTATGCTTATATTGTGTGTATCATACAGCTGAAGACGAATATTGCGGTTCTGCTCATAATTCACCATTTCGTTTTTTGGATAATCCTCCGGCCGTTTTGAAATTGGAGAATGATGGTGTTGACAATGATAATAATGATGATGACGAGGGCGGTGATACTACTGCTGTTGCTGATGATGAAAAAACAATTTTTTATAAGAGAAACGAAATAGTCGTCACAAGTCCAACGATAGCCGAGATTACGTTACCTTGGCGACGTCACGGTATAATTAATAAGCGCATATAAATAAATAATATCGATGCTTTGTACGTGTTAAATTACCAGTTTTTAATATGATTCAGTATATCATTTTTAATGTACAAATAGTAGTAAAAAATCCAATAGGTTATAAGCACACACGCTTTTATTTTTCATTTGCTTTTTATTCATTGATGTTTTTGCATTTCATTTTTTTTTGTAACTGTTCTTAGTGTTAGTTACTTTGCTAATTAGCTAAAAAGATGATTTAGCAAAACATATTAAGTCATTAACCAACGAAGTGGATCGGTCAATTTTGAAGAAAAAATGATTTATTTCATTGCCAGGAAGGCGCACTAGATATCATTGAAAAGAAGTTAGAAAAGCCAACTCCTTTAAAAGATGGTGCGTCAAAAGAAGAAGAAAATCATTATAAAGCTATATGTAATATGTATCGCGAAAAGCTAATAATTATGCTAATATTAAGTTACAGCCTATGATGTTTAGGAAGTATTAAAATTTCAATTCACGGCTCTGTCCACAGTTGTTTCAAGTTTGTGTCGAATTTAATTGGACATGGGTGATTATGTATCTACTCATGTAGCCAAGCTGACAAGTCTGTAGAGAGAGTTAAATAATAAGTTGAAAGCTAACAATGAAGATCAATTATCGTATTTGCTTTTAGTATGTTATACTTTTACATCGTATTGGAATCTGTCACTCGATGAACTAACAATGCAGCTTTGTGTTTTTAAACGAAACTTAAAACCCACTAATAATCAGAAGGTTCTAGTGACTGATAAGCAAAAAAAGGAGCAATAATAATAATTTTGTTCTGAAAGGAAATAGAAAATCAAATTTATGGATGTTTGTAGACCATTTGATGAATTCTTCCAGAAGAAACGATGTTTACTTATATTTAAGAATGATTATGCTAAATATCGCTATGGTTTAAAAAGGTCAACAATTTTCTGGAACAGATGCTTAGTGAAGTAGAAAAACGGGATTACAACATTATGGAGTTGCTATGTGATAACGGTAAAGAATTTGATAATGTAAATGTTCGAAAAATCCTTCTGAAAAAATGTTATCAGAATCCTACATGCTAAAACAGAATGACGATAATGAACGAAATAATTGAACAATTGTATAGGTGACTAAAACTTTTAAATACTCAAATTCTAATAAGCAATTTAGGTAGAATTAGTTATGACAGCGATTTGGCTAGTTGAATTTCTTCTTATAGTGACTTGCTAGATTTCTTTTTAATATGGACTGGCTAAATTTATCTTTCTTATTGACTCATTAAATTTCTTCTTAATATTGACTTGCTAAATTTCTTCTGAATGGCTGACTAAATTTCTTACAGAACGTTAAAATCATCAGAAGATGATATTAGTCCACGTGTGCTTTAGTTTAGGAATGAAGACACAAGATGGACAAGAAAGCTATAAATTGGTATCTATTGGATAGAGCGATATAATATTTATATTCCTGAAAAAAGATATATTGTTTTATCGACAGATATCAAATTTCATGAGATATTTCAGGAATTGGTGATTAAATAAAGGTGCTTTCTCAAATACCTCGTCTAAAAATAAAACATAATGAACTAGAGATTATTGAAAAAATAGAACGTGATCATAAAATTATTCGGATAATAAATATGAATTGAGCACATAAATTAAGAAGGATGATAATCAAACTCACAATACTTATATCTTGCGTGACAGAAATACACGTCAGGTTCCAAAATATTATGAAGATTTTGTTATGTAATGACAGCAGAAGAATTTCTTGAAACTTATAGAGCTGCAGTACAACGCGGGAACAGTATAGTTTGGATGAATAAGATGAACAGAGAAATTGCCTCACTCGCAGGAAATAAAATGTGGAAGCTAATTGAACTACTTTTAGGAGCAAAGGTCATTCCATAAAAATGAGTTTCTTCTTATTTTTGAGCTATTTTCAATCTACTGCTGGATGTAGCTCTCTCTAACTTCCTTCCACTTTTCCCTATCGGCCGCTTTGCTTGCCCAATTTTTTCGAACGTTATTTATTTCATCAACTCAGCGTATCAGTGATCTGCTTATTCTACGGGTTTCATATCGTTACTTTATTTGCAAGGAGTTCCGGATGTCTTTCCAGATGACCAGCTCGCCTCCATTTTGATTCTTTTATGCTTAGTATTATATTCTTTATTCTTGTTTTTTCTCTAATCCATTTATTTTCTTTCTTACCTTTCGGTGTTATTCCAATCATTTTCCTGTCGATTCTACTTTGAGCTACTTTTAGCCTTTTCTCCAGTGTTGCTGTTATGTTACACGTTTCACTGTCATGGACCATTACCGGGAGCACGTATTAGTTAAATGTTTTTCTTTTCAGACCGACTGGACTCTCTCTATTTTGTAATATATTTTTTAGTCTCCCCCACATGCTAAGGCGGTCATTTGGATTCTTTCCGTTATTTTCACCTTCATTTTATTGTCACCCTTTGTAATATGTCCTAAGTAATTGAACGATGTTACTTCCTGTATTTTCGTAAGATCTATCCTAATATTATTGATGTGCGTGAATTTGTTTCGCAGCAAAGCTGTTTTGGTTATGTTGATTTATAGTCCTATTCCCTTGCTTTTTATATTAAGTTCTTGTGCCATTTCATTTAGTTCTAAGAAGTACCTAATCGTCTGCATGTCTAAGATGGTTCAGATATTTTTGTCCAACCTTTAAATCCTTACTATCCCAGTTTAATTTTTCAAAGTTCAAGACCAGAGCCTGTCAAGATCACTAGATAACCCTTTCTTAGAAGAAGGCTCAAAAGGGTGTTTCGTTACACGGCTGGTATTATTAACACAAGCATTGTTTTTTTATCAAATGTTATAGCGGTACTAATTTTAGAGGATGTTCTAAAACTTCAACTTCCGGTGTTTTCATCAAAAGCGATCTATTTTCGGAATAAGTCAACGACCAGAATCAATTACAAAATCAACATGTTACTAACGAAGCAACAAAAGAGATAATTTTGCTTAGTCGACTACTTAGATTCTATAGATTGATAATGCAGCATCTGTTCGTTTAACTGTAGATTCGAAAGCCATACATAAGTTTATTACTCAATTTTTAATCGATATTCCGAATTATTTAAAACCGTTTACTCTGGTGATTTGAACTATTTCTTTTTCTAGTTATTGGAAGAGCATCTTTACACCATCTCTTCTTTTTTAATCGTCTTTGTAGGATTGTCAGGGAGAGTAAATAAATGCATTCTGCGGGTATTAATATTAAATTGCAATTTATCAAAAACCTTATTACACTGATTTATATATACTTTATTGATATGTGGTATATTTAGGTTAAGTTAGATACATATTTCGGCGCAGATGTGATGAGACGAAGTATTTTCGATTGTTGTCGCTGTATTCTCAATATATTCTTTTACATGCATTTATACGTCCACTTTACGATTCGAGCCGTACTAGCATATTTTAGAATTAAATTAGCAGCTAGTATAGCTATATCATCACTAAATGTTGCTAATATTGTTTGATTCGAGATAATTATATCAGCAGTATACATATTATATAATATTGGACCAAGCAAACTATCTTGTGGCACTGAAGCTAACTTTATGTTCTTGTGAAAAGATATCATTTATTCTAACAACAAATGTTCTAAAGTATCTGATACGAAGAATTTATAAAGGTCTGGAGTTAAAAATTGTTTTAATAAATAGGTGAAAAATAATTTGCGAATACGACGTATCGTATTCGAACGTTTTGAAACAATTTTACAGAAGATTCACTAGAGGTGGTGTATATGATCATATCGTAAAATCCGCCATTTATGGTTGATAACGTTTAAGAGTAATATATGTGACTATTATTATAATAACGATTTATATTAGCAACATTTAGTGATGATATAGCTATACTAGCTGCTAATTCAATTCTAAAATATGCTAATACGGCTCGAATCGTAAAGTGGACGTATAAATGCATGTAAAAGAATATATTGAGAATACAGCGACAACAATCGAAAATACTTCGTCTCATCACATCTGCGCCGAAATATGTATCTAACTTAACCCTCCATAATAACCTAAATATACCACATATCAATAAAGTATATATAAATCAGTGTAATAAGGTTTTTGATAAATTGCAATTTAATATTAATACCCGCAGAATGCATTTATTTACTCTCCCTGACAATCCTACAAAGACGATTAAAAAAGAAGAGATGGTGTAAAGATGCTCTTCCAATAACTAGAAAAAGAAATAGTTCAAATCACCAGAGTAAACGGTTTTAAATAATTCGGAATATCGATTAAAAATTGAGTAATAAACTTATGTATGGCTTTCGAATCTACAGTTAAACGAACAGATGCTGCATTATCAATCTATAGAATCTAAGTAGTCGACTAAGCAAAATTATCTCTTTTGTTGCTTCGTTAGTAACATGTTGATTTTGTAATTGATTCTGGTCGTTGACTTAATCCGAAAATAGATCGCTTTTGATGAAAACACCGGAAGTTGAAGTTTTAGAACATCCTCTAAAATTAGTACCGCTATAACATTTGATAAAAAAACAATGCTTGTGTTAATAATACCAGCCGTGTAACGAAACACCCTTTTGAGCCTTCAAGAAAGGGTTATCTAGTGATCTTGACAGGCTCTGGTCTTGAACTTTGAAAAATTAAACTGGGATAGTAAGGATTTAAAGGTTGGACAAAAATATCTGAACCATCTTAGACATGCAGACGATTAGGTACTTCTTAGAACTAAATGAAATGGCACAAAGTGTACACCACTAAGTGATCAAAACTATACGAATTCACTTAATATATATATATATATGACCTAATCAGCGATCCAAAATAAAGTTGTCACACTTTTTGTCTAGAAAATAAAAGTAGTATTACGTGTTACGATTTTGTGTAATTCGAAAGATTAAATTTGGTTTTAATTTTTCGAAAAATATTTACACATTTTGTTTAAAGCGAATATTTTTATTCGGTACATTAGTATGTAGATTATTTATTTATTTTTTGCTTATTTGATGAAAGCAACTATGATTTATTTAGAATACGAAAAATGTGTTACGAATAGGGCGAGGATCGAATGATACCTTTACACCACCGGCCATTGTTGCACGATTTCCATGGAAACAAGGTGCAGAAGGAATGCAGGTTGAAGGTGAAACTATTAAACAAAATGAATTTCCTTTGTGGTCAACGAACAGAGACTACATGGTGCACAATTCGCCGACATCTACGTTCTTAGGTATATTTATTTATTTATTTATTATTTATAAACCGCGATACGAAAGTCTAGGCGTAGCAATACGCTTAAAATTATCTATGTGTTAACATAACAATTAAATGACTTTATCTGAATTTAATTCATTATCTATATCTATATTAATATATAAAACTTTAGAGTCTGCCTGTGATTTGCGAATATTTTCATTATAATCACTGCATTGTACTATTTTTATCGCACATAAGAAAATCTATTTTTTGTTTTTAATTTTTGTCTGTTTGTTCCAATTTAACTAAAAAATTGTTAAAGTAATAATGACGAAATTCTCACAGCTTATAGCCTGTATTATCGGGTTCGTTCTACGCTTCCCTCCACATTGATATCATAAATAGGATAGAAATTACAATTTAAAGTTCTAAAAAGTAGGAGACGGCGATATTTCTGTCAAATCGTTTAAAATTAAACAGCCACCTAACATCGGGAAACAGTACAAGACCGACTGTAAAAACATGGCATCACCCGTTCGTTCTGTTTTTTTTTTCTTTCACTTAGTAAAAAAAAGAGACAGCAATATGTTTGTCAAAGACCATCTGTAAAATATCTCATCATCGACCATTTCTGGAATAGCTGCGCTCGTGTAATAAAAGGATGCAGCGAGGTTGTATTTAAAAAAAAATAATAATAATTACCGGCCGAAGCCGTGGGTAACTTCTAGTTAATTACATATAAATTATTTACTATCCCTGAAAATGTTCTCATTTCGGGTATATCAGCGGCAGTGGTGGTGGCTCGTACATAAAGGTGGCATGATTGCACAATCATCAGAAATATCCAGAATTGCATAAAAATTGATGATATAATAAAATAGTTAAAAACTAATTATTTTACGGGGATTAAACGAAAAAATTGCAATCTGGCTGATGTAGCCAATAAGCAACTGGGATGTAAGTTATAACAGGATCCTCCCCAATCATTCAAACAGGTGGGGAAGATCTAGGTGTGTGCGATAGTTTAGTCTGCGAGGTTCATTGACTTGATGTAATAAATTTACCGCCAGCTGATTAGGGTGACCCTCTAACCGTGGTACCTTTGCTGCTATCTCGTACTACTTCGTGCACATTTGGTACTTTTAGGTCTTTATGCAAATTTTCATTTCGTACATATCAGGGTGCACTGGATATTATTTTTAGTATTTTTTATTGGATCGCTGCACCATTTTAATATTCGATAGTGATGCTGGCCCACCAGAATGATATGCCATATGTTCACACCGGGTTAATAACTGCCCTGTAAAACAATAATTTCGATTTTAGTGGTAATTCGGAAGTTTTGCCCAGGAACCAGTACATGTTCCGCAGTTTAAGTTTTATTTCTTTATTATAAAAAGTAAAGAATCTTTTAAAAAAAGTGCTAAAGAAAGCATCGGAAAATCATATACAGCATTATATGGTAATTTTGCGCTAATATTACTATGGATGTAGAGTTTACATAGAGCTGTATTAGCGACTGCTGGTTGCAAAATCGTTTTGTAGGATCTTTGAAGTACACACACTTGAGGCGGCAGAATAAAATTAGGTCAGGATTGTATCCATTTTTCCACCTACCGCACCGCTAGCAAAGGAAGACGATAGTTTTGGATCATGGAATATTTTGTCAAAGGTTTTATATCGATACAAATCGATTCATTGTATCTTTTATTCTCAATTCCTTCTTCAATTGTTTGCACAACTCTATGTGAAAAATTTAAAATTCCACCAGTATACAACTTTTACAGAATCAGTGAAAATAATATTCAGAAAAAATTAATATAAAAAAACAAAATTAATAAACAAATATATTGATGTTAAATTTCAACAATTCAAAAAATAGACAGAACAGAGCAGAACAGCATTTTTGGAGTATATTTTCGCAAGCACCATCAAATATTTTTAAGTAATTATATTTAATTTATATTTTTAAAATTATGATTTGTTAAAAATGTTTCACTTGATAATGGCGTAAATGCCGAAAAGCTTTGTGTTTTCTATAATAAAATAAATATTAGTGGTTTAACTAATTTTCAATTGATTTTTTGTAAAAAAAGCAATATGAAGACAAAATCGATCTGCTGTCATTTTTTTTATTTGTTTTGTAAAGCAATGTAATTCGATGAAAATTATAAATAATTTTTACTTTTTTTTTTTTTAGGTAACTTGAACCCTCCGAGTGTTAAATCCGTAATAGGAATATTCAATAACCAAGACGGAAGGATGTCATCCGAGAACATTAGTGACATTGATCGCAAAGAAGGATCATTAATGCGGACGTTGCTTATACCGTGCATAAATATTAGCGACGATAGTAACGATATTAATGTCGAATTACAAAATAAGTCACCAAGTAACGATATTAATGTCGAATTACAAAATAAGTCACCATCTAACATTAATTCAAGCGTGATTGGAACTAGCAACGCTAAACGAGGAGGCTATCTCCCGTTCAAAAGGTGCTCTATGATCGATTTAAATGCGACTGTTTACACAATTCCGGAGGAAGATCATGGCGGCGGTAAGTACTTTTATTTCAGAAAAAAATAAAAATAAAAAAATAAATACGAAGTGTATTGTGTCAGTGCGTGGAGTGAAATAAATGGAAAGTACAGGGTGGTGCACGGAACGTATTTTACATCGTTACTGCGACATAAAAAATGACGTGGGGAGGGTAAGATTTTAGCTGGTGTTAGTCAGTTTTTGTGCATTTCGTTATGACGAATAAGTGCAGCACGGAATATTACGCGTTTGCCGTTGAGACGTTTTTTTTTAAGAGTCAACAATCTTACGTAAGCACGATGTTTCTCAATTCAGCCGAGTAAACCAGTGCGAACTTTAAACATTTTCGTGAATAAGGTATTGTTAATGAAATAAAACCTTCGAGTCCGCCGCAGTCGTTTGGTATCACTGGTCCGTATTTCTTCTAAAGGAATCATCTACATGGGTTCAGCAGGATGGTACCACATGCTGTACAGCAAAAGAAATAATGGAATTGCTTAAAAAGCATTATCGTGATCGAATAATTTCGCGTGGATCCAATTACACTTTGTCGTGTTGAAACTTCTTTTTATGGGATTATTTGAAGTCAAAAGTGTATACTGATAAACTGTCCGAACCAATATTGAATGCGAAGCAGCCCAAATTTCCGTCGCCACGACCAAAAAAGTTGTTGAAAATTTCAAGAAGAGAGTTGAAAATTGTGTCAAAAGTAGAGGTTTTAAGCGAAGTAATTTTTAAGACAAATTGATTTTGTAATATGTGTTAATTTAGAATAAAAATTGACAAAATTCTGCGTATTTTTGCTTTAAAAAAATCTCTATGGTTAGGTGGTCCCGGATTACGAGTATTTAAAACACGTTAGATTTCCGTGCCCCACCTTAAAGAAAAGACATATCACATTTTGTAATAATGTTGCTAAAATTCATTTCAATTATATTCATTCTTACGTCTAGAGTCCACGTTGGTATTTTTTCCAGTGGAATTTTATTTTAAAAATTACACCATTTAACTTTTTATACTCGTCGAAAAAGATTTTCATACCTGGAAATTATTTCACCGACTAAACTAAATCCGCTAGAAAACATTTTTTATTTATACAAATACAATTATTGCCATTTTGCTCGATTTGAGCATCGTGAAATTATGATTTGTTACGTGTAATTAAACGCCATAGATACATTTAATGTTTTCTTACAGCGAGGTAATACCAATTATCGTTTCAACATGAACCGTGTATAGCATCGGTGGTCAATCACTACTACAATCGAATTTTCTAGATTGTTCCGTCATATAATACGACCGACAGACGACTCTATTATGCGCCGGATATGCACATTAATTTCTTTGAATATTTCCAAGTTTCCCAGTTCAAGAAAAATACGTTTTCTGGATATTTCTGTGTGTTTTTTTAGCATTCAATTGTCAATATTACTTCGTGTTCATTGTTATATCACAGATTTCTCATATTTTCGCAATTTTTACTGCTATTATTCGTTATTCAATCTCCTTCGTTCGTAATAAATGTTTCCAAGTACACAAATATCCGGGCTGTTTAAACACTGTCGATTCTGTATTCCGTTTTGCCATCAAAGATAGAATTTAATTTGTATGCCGTTTGATAAAATAATTCTACTTTGTCATATCGGAAGTTTCAGGTTGCGTCACATTATACCCGTGTAAAATTTTGCAATCGTTTATCCGTTCAAATAAATCGCATTTGGAAAATTGACATAACGTATCTAAGAACTGCGATATTTATTATTTGTTTCAATTCTTACAATACAGGTTTTATAAATAAATTTTAATCGTATAATTATGTAAATGAAACAAATTAATATCTGAACGTAATATTATTTTTACAAGTTTCGCTAACATTATTGCGTATGGATTATTTTCTCGCATAATAACTAGATTAACGCAACAAATTAATTTCAATCGGCGAAAAGAACAGACGGCTGATTTCAAATCAGGATTCAGTACGAACATCTGTCGGCAACTACAATACTGTTACAGAAATGTGGAGAGTACAAAATAGATTTTTATACATGGCATTTATAGAATATGGGAAGGCGTTCGACACAGTGGAGGTACGGACAGTACTGAATTCATTAAACCTAATTGGGATCAATGATAAGTTCGTACAAATTATAAAGAACATTTATGGGTCTGCGCTACAATGCAGATAAATTTATGTAATAAAACGAAAAAATCTGTAATAAAAAAGAGGTGTTAGACGAGGAGATACCATCTCACCGAAATTATTTTATCTGCGCTTTGCATCTTGTGTTTAAAAACTTCAATTGGACTACAACCGCTATTAGAATAGACGGTGAATATAGTGAGCAAAAGTGCAAAACAGTTATAGATGATGATAATAGATTTAAATGTACACTGGAACAAAATAGAACTGAAAATAAATTTACGTAAATCAAAAATAATTACGAATACAGGAAGAAGTAACACAAATAGCAATAAAATCGGAACAGATAGAGCAGGTAGCATATACCTAGGTCAAAAAATCACAACAAAGACATGATAATGAAAGCAGAAGTGGCAAGGAGAATATCACTATCGTGGGTTTCGTTTGGAAAATTACGCATAGTATTCCGCAATAAACAAATACCGACTAATATGAAACGTAAACCGTGTATAATCAATGTGTAATTCCGATTCTTATACAAAACATGGGCATATACAAAAAAACAAATTTAAAAACGATAAGAAAAGCATTTTACACTATAGAATGATGCTGGATATAGGATTGTCAGATCATAAGAAGAATGCGTGAGCAAACACAGTTGGATGATGCAGTGGAACGAAACAAAATGAATTTGGGCTGGCCACGTGGCTCGAACAGAAGAAGACAATAGATGGTCAAAGCGTATCTTAGAGTGGTAGCCGATAGACAAAAAAAGGAAACAGGAAAGGCCAATGATGCGGTGCCACAACGATATAGCAAAGGTAGCTGGGAAAAGTTAGTCGAGGAAAGCGCAAGACAGAAGTGGGTGGAAGACACTGGGGAAAGCCTTCATTCAGGAGTGGATAGACATATCGTGATTGTGATGAATTTTGTAATACTTTATCCGTCCAAATAAGTCGCATTTGTAAAAAAAACTTCTACACAATGTATCTAATAATTAATATTTAAAGGTAATATTATTTTTACAAGTTTCGCTACTAATATTTTTTAATTATTTATCTCGTATGAAAACAGCTCCTCGTTCGCGTGAAAATCGTGTAAATAAAAAGGGTCGTTCTAGTTCTGTTTGTATCCCACTTTACGATATGCCGTTGCTGTATAAACGAAAGTCTTCTAGTTCTTCCAGTTCTTCCGATGACGCAAATTTCGCTTAACAATTATTACTTCCTCGATAAATCGCTAGTTTTCGCTATCGAGGAAGTCATTCGCGGTGTGTGTGTATGTGTATGTCGTGTTATTGTGTATGCGTGTAAATATGTAGATGAAAACGTTGAGATATAACGAAGAGTATTTTTTTGTTTATTTAACCCTTTCAGTTACAGTTTCCAATATACGGGGCACCTTTGAATACCAAAAATCCCTATTTTTATAACAAGGTCATTTTAATTTATCTAAAAAAAATGTATATAATACATTAAAAATTATCTAGTTATCTAAAAATCAGTATTATACAGGAAATAAATAATTATATATTTTCATATTCTCCAGTCGTTTCATTGAAATGTATAATATTCTCCAAAATGAATTGATCATATGTGATTGAAAGGGTTAAAGTAGCCTAATATTTTGATTATTTATATGTACGTATTAGTTACCGCGTATTTATAGAAAATTAAGACTCGTAGCGTAGGAAACTTTTAAAATTAAAAAGACTTTGTTTTTTCTTTATATTAGAATGCGAAGCGTTCTATATAGATTCCGTAGAATTTTCTTAAATCCCAAAAGTAATTCAATTTCCAACGAAACAATTTGAAAGAATAATCGTATACATTGTGAATAAAACCTTTACAGAAAGCAAATTAAGTAATGTTTCTTAATTGGTTGTGATCTGCTCAATTCTTTATCTATAAATTATATTTCTATCACAACTATAAAGTTACCTCCAATCAAATTATCACTAGAAACAAAAAAAAACAACAAAAACAAAAAAAAACTGTTTATTTATAAAAATTAAAATTGTTAATCATTTTAAACCAAAAATGATCTTTAAAACTGGGAAATGTATGTAATTTCGATAGTTTTTAAATTATGATTCTCTATTTTTTTTTTTTTTTGTTCCTTTTGTTGGCTTTTCTTCGAAGCAGATTATTTATTTATACTTATTTCAAATTCGAAAATAAAAACGTTATTTGTTGCCGATAAAAAAAAAATAATTTCGAATGGTACGATAACGTGAACACATCAACAATCAAATCTTGTATTCATTATATCGTATAATGAATGAGAAGTAGTATGTATGTTATATTTACATAAATTTAAAATTTAAGTTTTCTAAATTTGACATCAAGCTAGTAGTAGTGATAAAAAATTACAAGTTTGGTTTATTATTTATTTCCGAAGCTAGATGTAAAATGTTAACGTAATTATATTCAATACACGAATCTAGACATCAGCATTTACTTTTTAAATACCGTTTACAAGATGATTTTATTCGTTAAAAATGTATTAAAATTCACCTAAATTTATTCATTAATCCTAAAATTTGTTAAATATGAAAACCGTAGAAAAAATTTACACTAAATAAAAATCATGAAACAGATCAAATTTAATACGTTCGTGTCCACACGTCATTATTAATTTTTTTTCAATTTTCTATAAGAAATCTAACAATAGTATACTTTTTTAATATTTTATTTAAAAAAAAATATATGCTCACAAATAGTTTTTCAAGAACAAGAAACATTTTACCTTCACTTACACCATTCTTAGTCGACGACTATTTCACTAATTTCTGTTATGGCGCATTTTATAATAGTATATTTAACCCTGTCAGAGTCTTTATAAAATTTTGACACGAAAATTATAAATTTTAAACGATACAGCACTGCTTTTTAAATGACTATAGATAATTTTCAAAGTGTTTATATAAATATTTCTAGAATTGAGACACTACCCGATAAATGTACAATTTTATTAGCATTAAAGTGCAATCTACTATATAGGACACATCGTGATTGATCTTATGCAATCAAAAAAAAAAAAAAAAAAAACAGTAAAAGTTTATTTTTTATTATAATAACAACGCAAACTATGTTCCTTCATTTTTTATGTACTATTTTATACTTTTTAGTTCCATTTTACCGTCATTAATTAATTTTTAATGTATAAACATACATATTTCTAAAATGCATGTACCCAGCAATAAATTTGTATACATATATTTTTTTTTAATTTAAAAAATTATTTATATTAGAGTACAAATTATTAATACGTATTTTAAAATTATTTAATAACTCGCTAATCTAAAGTAAAATTATACTATAGTTGCAATTTCAAACCATTTTACTCGTTAGACTGTGTTTATTAACATATAGCTGCATTTTTTTCAGAATATATTAAATCGTTTAAATACGCAAATTTGTCGTTTTTAACGCATATTTAAATGGCGTTTTCCTAGAAGGTTCTTTTAATGATTCGTTAGAAATGTCGTTACACTGAAGCGAATGTGCGTAGTTTACGCATAGAGGGAATATTTTGTATTTCCATTTTCTTTATCTCAACTGTTTAATATTGAATGAACCTTAACGCTGGTTAGTAAGTACTAAAGTTTTACTTTTATTTTATTACTAATATAAATCTCTGAATGTTACACTCAAGTAACGGTATAAATAATGCCGAAGTTATATAAATTTTAATGTACATACCTTAATTTTTTTTTTTTTAATAAAGATTTTATTAGGACTGTAAAACTAATTACATTTGCCATAAATAATTAAAGTATTTCACTGGTAGCTAAAAATTAAATATTAATAAGATCCAGCTGATGTTTTCTTTTCAGCCGACGGATGTCATTAGAATCATCTAATAGAAAACTGCTTCAACGTTCGAGTGGAGATGAAGACGATTAATGTAGTGCCTTCTGGTGAATGATAACAGGAACTGGATCGATTTTGAGACCAGTGCGAAGTTGGACGTTTGAGACAAACTAAGGTGCTCTTGAAATCGTACGCATAAACTTGTTTTGAAATTTTTCAAAAATTTCGAGATTGGATTTGACTGCCGTTCTCCAGGCGCCATAGCTTCATGCTGGTCGGAAAATTGAAGTATAGATGAGCCTCTTGCTTTCGATACTGAGCTCAGAATTGCCAATTGAGTTTACAGTCAAGATGCAGACTTAAGTAGCGAGCAGAGTTAAAAACTGGAATCGGTTTACCATCTAAATAAGTTGGAATCTATCCATGGTGTCGAAGAGAAAAGTCTACTCGTATTGACTTGCTGTCATTTAGTTTAATTTTCCAGGTACGACCCCAAGTTTAAATATTGTCTACAGCTGTTTGAAGGATACATGTGCTGTATCATAACTGCGACTATGTGAAATTATTGCAGTGTCGTCGGCAAAAAGACTTGTTGAAAGTAGGAAGAGGATAGTACCAAGTACAGAGCCTTGTGGAACGCCAGCACGAATGCTATGAGTAGTCTGCAAAAGCTCGGTGAAAAATAGCTTTTAATTTTGTGAATTAAGCCAAGGTGCCAAACTTTATCAAAAGCAGCAGACATCTAGAAAAACTGCTGTAGCAGATTCTTTGTTCGCAAGGATTCATTCCCATTCAACTAAAATATTCGCAAAATTATAATTGTGAAGAAACCATCATAGCCACCAACTGGACTGAACATCGTACAGACCAATCTCTTTGTTACAAACATTTTTAAAGTTGTTTGAAAAAAATCACGGTTAAATGACTAAAAAATCATACCCGAACACCAGTTCGGTTTTGTACCACCGAACAAGTACACCGCGTTGTTACTAATATGATATAAACATATTTAGAACATAAAAAAGTCTGCGACGCTGTATTCTTGGGCGTTAGTCAAGCATTCGATAAAGTTTGGCATGAGGACTTGTTATATAAAATAAAACGCGAATTTCCTCTTCAAGTATTCAGTATCTTTGAATCATATCTCAGCGAAAGAAATATGGCAATGAAGAATCACAAATATATCCAATAGAAGCAGGGGTGGCTCAGGATAACGTCGTAATGGGGCCGCTATTATACTTCATATACAATATTAATATTCCCACTCTGTCTAACGTTGAAATTGCTACTTTTGCAGATGACACAGCTTTTCTGTGTTCAGATGAATGCCCAATAAAGTCAAATACGTGTCTACAACTGACGATTGACAAATTATCGGACTGGTTTATGACATGGCGTATCCAAGTAAATGAAAACAGATCGACGCACACAATTTTTTTTACTAATCGGAGATTAAATGATAGGTAATGTTGAACAGCAATATTATCCCATTAAAAGATGAAGTCAGGTATTTAGTTATATACTTGGATAAACGGTAAACGCGGAAGAAACATATCATAACAAAGCGTACTGAAACACGTATCAAAATTAAACAGATGTCCTGTTTTTTAGGGAGAAAGCCAGAACTAATAGTTGAAAATAAGCTGCTATTCTACAACCAAGTCATCAAACCGGTTTGGAAATACGGGTGTCAGCGGTGGGGCTGCAGAGTAACCTAGCGAGTATACAATGATTACAAAATAGAGTTCTGAGAATCATTATAAATGGGCCATGGTATGTAACGAATGAAACTCTCCACACAGACCTGAAGATAAATTACATAAAAGATGAATACAAACAGCGAAAAGATACGTTGCAAGATTGGAGTCACATTTGAATAATATGGCAGTTGCACTGTTAAATAACTCTGCGGTCATTCGTAGATTAAAGCGAACAAAATTGGATGTAGTATAAAGTATATATTCTGTATACACATTTGAATGAGACCTTGTCACTGGACAGGATTGTTTAGCAAGTCTTCTTATACTAAGATATTAAATTTGCTTAATAGCCTATAGAACTAGTTGTAAATTGGCAAATGAAGTGAAAAAAAAAATACCAACATATAAATTTTCACGCATTACCGTTATCAAAAAATTAAAATACCGTTATTGTGAGATAACATATACACACGCTTGTATAACTTATCAGATTTTTAAAATTCGATTAAAAAAATATATTCAGTTAAGATCCTACTGAAAAGTTGATAACGCCGTAAAAGTAATATTTACAATTTCTCGATTATTACCTGTATAATATAATTTTAGACAAAATTGTAAAAAATAATTCATAAAAATGCGTATTAGTATAATATACAAAATTTCTTTGTTAATTCGGTTTAACAATGTTTCAACGAGTGCATTTTGGCGTATATTTCATGGTAGTTTTATTTTGTATATACATATTTTAAATTCGTTTTCTTTTATATATCGTTTCCTTTTGTAATTTGTTAACATTCGATAGAAATATTACTTATTGTGTTATACCTGATAATTTATCAAGCGATTAAAAGATAATTAATAATCCGTCGTGCGTAACGTAGATGAAATCTATCTTTTACCGGCGTGCTTAACCAGACAGTATACATTTATATATTAATACTAATTTTATTATAACAGATGAATAACGATTCTGTGACAACTAATAATACTATCGATAGTTTTAGTTCTAACAACGTTATCCATAAACTGATTCTAGAAACAAAATTATTCTTAATCAAAAACAATCTCAGCGATCTTTGCCTCATGCCGTTAAAAGTGTCGTATCCAAATACTGCTAAAAAAAAGTTTAAGCACGCGTATACTGCAAAATTCAAAAACGTGATATGCTATTAAACATCAACATTCAAACACAGCAACAAGTGACAATGATGACTGGAAAACCTTCAAACGCACCGTTATGACGTCCACACCAACAGAAATCTAAACGAAACATTTTTGAGTTCTTAACCGTAGAAAATAAAGACGTCGACCAAGTGAAAACAGTTGAAACTGCCGAAAATTATAAAAATAATAATAGAGACTGTAATAACATACAAAATAAAGAAGTGATTCTTAATCCTCCACCTATTATAGTTAAAAATGTAACAAAAATTCAAGAAAATTCCATTAGCTGGTAGGTATAGAATTTGATTTGAAAATAAACGTTATCAGGAGTTAGTATTAAACTAAAACATCAACTACCTATCGTAGTATTGTTAAAACCTTAAAAGAAAATGAATATATTTTTTACACACATTCCTTACTCGCAAGGTAAACCATTCAGGGTCGTACTCGAAAACTTGAACCACTCAACAGATATAGCTGAAATAAAGGAGAAACTCGATTCAAAGGGGTTCGCAATCCTACGATTACAAATATATTACGATATAAAACAACAGCTGTTTCCGATGTTTTTTATAGATTTGCACCCATCGAAGAATAACGATGAAATATTCGAAATTAATCGTATTATAAACACAGTAGTAATATTTGAAAAACATCAAAAAATACACAACTTAAGCAATGCAGATGTCAACTATTTAGTCATACAGCCAACTATTGTAATCTTGTACGCTGTGTCAAATGTGCCGTTACGTATGACACTAAAATATATGCACAAGAAGCTCAATTGATATGCGCATTATGTGACGGGAATCATCCTTCAAGCTTTAGAGGGTGCCCAGTGCGTAAACAACAGAGTGATATTTATAAGCTGCGTAATTCACGTGTTCGAACTCACGAAAATATCAATGTCACCGAGGAATAAATAATTATTCCAAATATAACATAAATTCAGCAAATAACTTACCATACGTAAACGCCGCACCAACTAGAAATATTCACTCTGATAAAATTATATGAAAATATTAATAAACCTAATGACATTTCATCTCTGTTTACATCATTTCTCAGTGAATTCAAATCTACAACAAATCCGTTAATATCACTTCGTACGACAGTTATTGAAAAATTACTGCCATCATGCTAATACTCTCCACTGATAATTCTGTGAAACGCGATTGGCGTTACTCAAAAATAAATGAACTCGAATTGTTTTTACTCGTGTGAAAACAAAATTTAAAATTCCTGGATATACGCCGTATACAGCTCTTCACCCTGATGAAACAGCTTACGGTGGTTCAAATTAGTCAAAGATATTTATAAGCAATACAAAAATTTCATATATTACACATTCGGTTATCAAATTGTAGCTGTAAATAAGAAAAGATCAGATCGAAGATGGACTTGAATGGGACCAAACGGAACCACTAAACCTGAAATTGATTATATTTTAACGTCCAACATAAATATGGTAAAAAATTATGAAGTTTTAAATAGAATCCAGACTGACAGTGATCACCGGATGGTAAGATGTGAAATTAAATTAAATAAAAAACTCGAAAGATACCATAATTTTTCTCAATATTAAATGGGCATTGCTTGTTGCCGGACCGCCTGTTCCTTATGCAGCTTAGAGAAAATCCGTATTGCCCTCTACGTTGTGCAGTCTGCAGCCCTGATCACGTGTTCTTCGAATGCCCTTCTTTAACAACATTACGCTCTGAACTGTATCTTAAATTACTGCACGCGTCTTGTAATGGTCCTCCTTATAACGTATTGTCCCTTCTGCATATCGAGAATCTACATCTGTTCCCGGACATAGCGATTTTTCTAGAGAAGTTGTCGGAGTTTATAAAAATATGAGCTAGTAATTTTTACGGTATCACGCTGGGTAAGCTGTAAAGGCATCCCCATTAAAAAACAAAAAAAAAACACATCAGTTTATGGTCTAAAATATATGCTGATACGATAACAACGCTAATTCATGAGCAGATAGTAAAACAAACATATAGAACATTAGATGAAATAGAGGCAGGAGTAAACATATCATGAAAACTACAGCCAATAAATGTGTTGTTCATAAAGAAAACAAATGGAAACGAAAATTGACGGATAAAACAATAAATCTTTTAAAACGTCGAAAGGAAATAATGCAAAAGACAGGAAGACAATCTGTGCAGTATATTGAAATAAACAAATTAATAAGAAAATGTATAAAAGAGGATTTAACAATATATCAAGATCAAAAAAATACAAGAGTTTATAGAAACAAAGGACCGAAAATATTGATGCGTAAATTATCGCAAGATAGAAAAGAAATCGGGTTGACATACAATGAATCTCGAGAAGAAATAAGGGATATCCGAATTACATATAAATTTTACAAATCATTGTATGCTGATGACAGAAATACATACATAGGGCACTGCTCTAACACAAAACATCCTGTTGATATAAATAATATTCCGGAAATACTAGAAAGTGAAACTGTGTTTGCAAAAAAAAAAAACAAATGAAATATGTGGGAAAGCATTAGGAGAGGATGCAGTAACACCCGAAATGTTGGAATATGGCGGCAGGTCTGTTGTAAAAGAGTTAATAGATATGTTTAACTGTTGTATACAAGAACAAAAATACAGATTTCATGAAATAATGCGACCATAGTCCTACTACATAGAAAGAGAGATAAGATCTGAAAAATTACCGACCAATTAGTCTGCTATCAACGGTTTACAAGTTATTTACAAGGATACTAACAAACAGGCTGGGAAGAAGACTAGATAAATAGCAACCAGTGGAACAAGCCGGTTTTCAGTAAATTAGATCATATACCGACTCTCGCGCTTCTAATTCAAAAGTGTACAGAGTACAACTTATCTGTATGTTTGGAATTTGTAGACTTTGAAAAAACTTTTGATTCGGTATATAGGCAGTCAATAGTCAGAGAGTTATTAATGGTACAAATAAAATATATATTGATCTTTTAACTAATATATATAACTCTGCAACAGCCAGTGTGAACATGTAGGAAACAACACCGATTTTCCCAATATTAAATGGCGTAAGACACGGAGATACTATCTCTTATAGCAGTATTAGAATATGCTCTAAAACTATTGAACTGGAGTTCAAAAGGTGTAAAAACATCAACGGTTAAATATGTACACCATTTACGTTTTGCGGACGCTATAGTGGTCATAGCTCAGGGAAGAGCTGTAAAAACTGTAGGATTAAAAATATATCCACAAAAAACTAAAGCATATGAAATACGATTTTAATTGACAACAACCACCAATATATAAAATAAAATTACAAAAAGGCAAGGTGGAAAAGGTAGATGAATTTATACATTTAGGTAAAGTTTTTAAAATAAAGAACGAACAAACAAACCCGGATTTACTCAGAAAAATAGCACATGGATGGGTCGCATATCACCGAATAAAGAGGATGCTCAAAAGTAAAATTAGTAAAGAAAATAAAGCAAATGTCTAGTGCTCGCAATGACGTATGGCGCAGAAACACGGTCATTAATAAAAACAAGTAATTCATAGAATAAGAAAGACTGAAAGAAAAATGAAACGTGTACTACTACGAATTCGACTCTGATGAAATAATCAGAAAAAATCAGAGAAACAATAAATGGGCATGGGTTGTGGACATATTGGTAATGTGATGGGAGAGCTAGAACATTGGAGGAAAACGAAGCCAAGTAAGACCAAACAGGAGATGGATGAAAATTATTAAGGGAGGCCTACATCGATACAATGATGTTATATAGGCAAAGAAGAAGAATATATATATATATATATATATATACGCGTAAACATTTGTTGTGTGTTCGTATTCTGTTTCTTGCGTATACTCGCACGGCTATCTGTCATTTCGTTCAAATCTTCGCTACATAACGGATGTATGTGTGGCGTATATGTGAGAATGAAAACATTTGAGTCATCGTCACGTAACGTTAAGCGTAGCGGACAGTACGTTCCTTTTCTTTGTGAAATTTGTACGAAATCGTGATTATTAAATAAGTGTCTTTTCATTGTGTACAATGTACACGTTGGGTTTAATATATTTTTAAATTTTATTTCTTCCCTACGCCCCGATGCACAGTTAATTTGTTTATTTTTAACACTAAACACATGTAACATCATTATTTTCATTCTACTTAGTATGGAAAATAAAAGAACAAAATGAATGATATACTTGAAAGACGCGCTTATTAATTTATTTAATATATCCATGAATACTATTTTTATTTATACACACACACACACATATATATATATATATATATATATATATATATATATATACAATGAATTTTACGTTCGTTTTTTATTACTTTAAAATTTTTCAATATGGTTTTACAACAAACTTCACACGACCTACTGATCACTAATGATTACCTTTTCTCCCGGTTTAAACGCGGGCATGCCAAGGTAAGGACAACTACTACAGCGGAATGCATCACCTAGATAACACTGAAAAATAATAATAATTAATTTTACAACGAAAATAACTAGTGAATCTAATTTATATTTGTTTTCATTTATTTTTTATGTAAAACGTCGCTACATCTTTACTTGTAAAAAATATCTACACAATAACTCTGAAAATGATAATATCGTACTCGAAATTTTTCATCAATTAATACTAATGGCAAGCTAATTTATAGAACCAGGGTTACGAAACTGAAATGGAATTGGTAGTCGAGGTTCGACAGGGTGGTAAGTTGATGCAGTCATCAAAACGTTGAAAAAAAGAAAATAAAGCTGCAGATATCGATAACATACTGTTAAACAAATTAAACAACGCGAGCGTGTCCCTTAGATTTGCTAAGTAGCACATTGTACAATGAGCCAGTACATCACACTAAAGACACTTTCGAAAGAGGATTCATTGAGGTAGAGTCACACTTATAGGCCTGACCGTCGACTGTGATAAACTAATAATGTTACTAATTGAGCAAACTGTGTGACATAAAAAATGACTTAATATTTAGAGTTATTATTAGATAATTACCGAAAATGAGAAAATACAAAGGGAGAGATTTCCGCAGAGTGGTTTGGTATAAATTATATTCAATATATTCTTTCAATTGCTGAAGCTTCACATACGAATTAGATATAAACAACATATTAAATATGGATATAGAAAGTATCGCTTTGCAAAATTATGAACGAGTAAATTACGATGCAGCTTCAAATTTTCGATACGATGAAAAATACTACAACAATTTTCAGTTTATGCAAATAACCTATAGTTGAGTTCTTTAAAAATATTTCACTTGAAGTCACCTGTTACGTTTATAAATCCCAAATATAACGTAATTGTAAGTTTACTATTCAGAATCAATTAATATGTAATTCCTATTTGAGATAAAGCATCCGAAAACACTCGTGATATACTTTTAAAAGTCTACTTTATTTTGAATAACGCATAGTTGAAAATTTTATTAAATAAGATTATGCAGTTTTTAATTAATCATTGTTCACGTTGCGCATTTATGTTAATTTCACAAAAAAGCACACGTATAATTTCGGTTGTTAATGGTACGAAAAAACGTAAATAACTTGTTTATATACGTTGTGTCAATTTAAAATGTTTAAATTATAAAACGTTATCCGATATGTATTACTTTCATACAGTGATTCACATTATTATCATTAGCGATAAAAAAAAATAGATTTTCCGGGTATAACGTTATCACATACATATACATTTTTTATACACTTATTTACTTACATTTCCGCAAGAAGAAGAAACTGCGCCATTTGTTTTATTCGATTTTGTATTTTCTAATTCTAATTCTTCCGCTAAACCGCACGAGCAATTTTTGCACGCTTTTCTTTTACCAGTTGTGCCGCAAACTAGTAACGAAAAATATCGTAAAAGCAGTTTTAGCATGTATGTATATTTCAAGAATTATTAATAATATACTATAGGAATTGACTACACAGACAGACGAGTAATCTACAATTTGCACAAAAATCAAACTGCAATTATAAAAACGAACAATATACAAACCGAAGCAATAAGGAAAGGAGTTCGTCAAGGATGCAACCTGTCACCGTATCTGTTTAACTTATACATGGAACACGCTATTAAAGAATTACATAACACGAATTGTAAAGGAATTAAGATAAATGGAAAAGAAATAAATATGATAAGATATGCTGATGATGTTGCCATAGTAGCAGAAAGTGAAAAAGGACTAATACATATTTTAAATGTAGTAGATAACCTTCTGAACAACTATAACATGAAGATTAACAAAAAGAAAAAAAAATCATGATGTGCTAAAAAACAAAAATTAACACAGCAATTACAATTAAATAAAAAAAAAATAGATCAGAGGGAAGTATCTACGTAGCAGAATTCAATGAAATGGGAAATGTTCAACAGAGGTGAGGTTTTGAATAGCACAAGCAAAAGCAGCATTTAACAAGAAAAGAAAATTGTTAACATAAAAAAAAAAAATAGATTTAGCTCTTAACAAAAAATTTCGTAAAAACATTTGTGTGGTTGGTCTGTCTCTATGGCGCTGAAATTTGGACATTGCGGAAAGTAGACGTCGCAAGGCTGGAGGCTTCTGGTGTTGGCGAAGTGTTTAAAATAAAGTGGACGGACAAGATTACAAATGAAGTTTATAATCGGATGAAGGAAGAAAAACATATTATGAAAACTATCTCTCAACGAAGAAATAGATGGATTCGATATGTGTTACGGCGTAATGCGTTACTGACAGAATTAATAGAAGGAAAATTGGACGGAAAACGCACAAGAGGAAGACCGAGAAGAAGATTCATGGAACAACTTATAGAGTATATGGGAACAAAGAACTATCAAGAATTAAAAAAAACTAAGCAGAAGAGAGCAATGGAAGAAAAGACTGCGGATTTGATTTGCTCCATTAATCAACCAATCAATAGATTGAAGAAAAAAATAATTACATATTTTAATTTAGGAATTCAACTTTACAGTTATTACGAAATACATAAAATTGTTAGCTTATTCAATTTTAAGAATAAAATCTTTTACGTTTAAAATAGAAATTAAAGTTCAAAATTGTTCAAACAAAAAAAAATATTAATAGCGTTTATCTTTTTGTTAATACAAACGTTTTTTAATACATAATATATCGACATTTTAAATTACAAATTAGAAAACCGTTTACATATCGCATATTTATTTAAAGTTATAAACATAAACGTTAACCTTTCAATGAATCGGGATTCGGTTTCTGAAGATCTTCTTCATGAAGTAATTCATCGCTATCGATAATATCGTCGTCAATATCGTCTTCTATTTTCCACACCGATGATGCGTTAGAATTTGTGGATAATATTTTAGAGGAACCTGTCTAAAATAAAAAATAATTATACCCGTAGTACAAACAGTATATTTCAAGAAAATATCTATGAGGCCTTATGACAAGTATATTAAAAATACTTAACAATTCTCTGTGTTAAAGAAAAATTAAAATTAATAACATCGAGATATTCTTTAAACTCAAGTTTTATATGCCAGAAACGATATTAGACTACTTAAACGTTCCATTCAACTGTGTCTAGCAATAATATTACTAACTTTATTATTCAAGGAGTTGTACTCGCTACAATAAAACCCCATGCTTGTTCAGTTTTATTTTTATATTACTAACATATTATGTACTTATTTAATAGTAGTATTAAGATCGTACATAACAATATATATATACATATATACACGTGTATCGTGAAACAAAAATATTTGTTAAATGAACTTATTTAATAATTAAAATTTTAGAAATTTTCAATTTCATTCCTTTAATAACACAAAAAATATACATATAAAAACTACTATATGATTAATTAAAATAAATATATCATATTTACCTCATAGTTCGGCTTATAACCTTTAATACAATAAACTTTGTTATCTGTTACACTAAACTCTTTTTTTACTGGGTGGTTATCGAGTAACATGTTGAATGAATTACAAGGACTAAATTCAGCATTTACAAAACCATAAATGATAATTTCTGTTTTTAATCGGTTAATAGCATCATCTGTTAATGATTTTTTATATATAATCAATTGCCCACCGGATGTTAAATACTTTGAAAAAACGATGTATTCTTCGGATGTATAAAAATAATCAGTAGTAGAAAGACCGCATATTACGAACGCATACTTTCCAATTTTGCTTTTATCTGCAAAATCAGTTTACTTGAAATTAATGTCAAGTTGCCTTCTAATAATTGTAAACTATTAACTATCCAAATATTTCATTTTTTCATTTCGATAGGGTTTTATGTTTGATTTTGAAAAATACCACAATCTATAAATAAATTATAAAAAACAGGCTGAACGTTTATTTTCCCTTAAAGCATTAAAATAACAGCTACGTAAATACCTATTCATCAACTTTAAAATAGTTTTCAGTATTTCCTTGTCTAAGTTTATATTAATTTTATTTAATAATTTTTGTATGCCATTGACCTTTTTACTTATTCCAATTATGCACCATATACATGTTTACCATAAATAGGTTTTTTACGCTTTATCTAAAAAAGGTGGTTCACCTTAGCTTTTCATATGAAATCTGGTATTCCTAATAATTAATAACTTAACGGTATTATAAGTAGTCAAACGTCGTTAAATAAAAATAAAAAATTATAGTTAAAATAAATACGGAATACTTTTCTAAACATAAATAATTTTCACTAATTTATAAATATAGTCGTAAGTTTTTGCATCAAACATTTTACTGGGATATGTAGCTATTCTTCACAAAATATAAGACTAGCTAATTCTGTGCATGTTTTATCAGCATGTGTAATTTGACAAAACAAAATTCAAAAATTATAGCCATTAACAAATATTTCGAAATTCAATTCAATTTTTCACTCAAAAAATTTAAAAATTATATACTAAAAACCTGACACGTTCACCTTTGAATAAGAGATTAACTACTGAAATGTTATGAGTTACTACACGCTGGTTTTCACATATTATATATACAATTTAAATATCATTTACTGTGTACATTGTATGTAACATACCTAATTCGTTTAAAGACTTAACTGCATCGATATTTCTTTTAATGTCGTTCTTATATTCAGGAAACTTGTTAACTTCTAATAAGTTTTCCAATTCGCTGTTGGAAAAAAATAATAACAAAATTTTATCTTCGTTGTTGACAACATGAACAACATTATTCGTCATTTCTGTTACTTATTTTACAATCTGCATAAAACATATATACAATATAGGAAATTATTTTTATTTACACGTTCAGTTTGTTTTCAAAAACAATTTAATGAAACGAAACGTTACGAATGACGTCATAACATTCGATGACGTTATAGATAAAATTTGACTGGCATTTACTATTTGAAATTACTTTGGGACGTATCATATTATAAATAATTCCATAATTAAATTTAATTTATAATCCTCGTGTTTTTAAAATATGCATGAACAACTTAATTCGCATTCGTTTACATTCAAGTTTTCCAATTCTATCCTATGTAGCAGGGGCGACTCCTTCAGGTGGCTCAAGCCTCTAATTTTATAAATACATATTATTTAATAACTTAAAAAATCTGTATACCGAATAGAATTTGTAATAATTTTTTTATAAGAACACATTTTTAAAAAATTCAAAATATGCGTTTTGGTGACATTTGTTAAACGTACAACTGGAACATCTGTTAACAATTATCGGATTCATGATTAACCGTACAATTTACTACAATGTCGTCTATGCCTTTTCAGTCACATAATAACAAATCAATAATACAGTATAGGGGTTCTTCAAAATTGAGCTCCAAGCACCATGTAAAATAGACGCGAAAAATTAAAATAAACAAATTTTCCGAGCGTAACTTAATGGCGTCTGAGGACTCTCAATAAGTCGACTTATTTACATGTAATTATACCGGATTTAATGCTTCATCTGTTTACCCGTAGAAGTATATTTTTTCAGATTAAATATTCCTTATCACAGTTTCTTTTTGACGTATTTTGCGTAATATCGACTATCAATTACACAAATCGTTACAAGCAGTCGTCATTTTCAACTTTCTCCATTTGAAAAATTATCCTTTATTATCGTCCTTATAATCAGCATCAGCAATCCTCTAACTGTACGCTATATATTATTCCTCTCTGGACTCTTTATCTATTGTTTTCCCCCACATTTTGTAGCATTTTATTAGTTATAGACTACATTCAACAGATTATCATCTTTTTTTAATTAATTAGAACTTGAACGTTTAAAACCAGTTTTACTTAGTTTAAAATATGTACAAAAAAATCGAGGTAAGTACATTTATAATTATAATATCCTCAGACTTACCAGCTTTCGCTGCTCTATGCCACAAGATGCTTTCATTTTTAATTTAACTTTGTCTACCTCTATTATCTGAGATTTTTAAATTTTTTGCTATGGTTCCTCAAAGATTAGTGTTAGACAAGTAGGTTTACTGAAGTTCTCACATAAATTACATATCTCTAAAAGAATAAAAACCTTATTAATCTTTTCAATATCTTTCTTACACACTTCGATGCTAGTTTCTTCTTTGTAAATCTTATTCAGCAATACAATGTAGTAGGCTTCTATTTGTCTATTACACACACATTTAAAAACTGAATAAAATACAATATATGCATACGACTGCATTCACACAGTACTTATTTGTACTCGCATTACGGAGATAGAGGCTAAAGTTTCCCTGAGTATTTTGTAATGTGTTCTATATGAAAAATTCATTATTTAATCGTTTCCAATTAATTCCTCGATCTTGTCTTATTCCCTACTAACTGTCTAAATATAATCGTATTACTCCATCAAAACACAATAGTTTTTATTCCAATCTTAATATTTTCTCGCGAATGTCTTTATACCGTAATTGTATTTCATTTTAATTCGGCATAGCCGTCAATTAGCGTTTCACATACCCAAATTATATTTGTAGAATTTTCAGATAAATTTAAAACTGGATTCGTGCATTAATTTCTAAACCAGCACAGCATAAAATAGACGAAAACTTTTTTCTCTATATAAAAAGTAACACGCTAAAAAAAAATGGTTACATCGGGCTGTGTATACATACATTCTTTAAGTTGATGGTTTTTCCATATAAGATGACCTTGTACGAATTGCGCCGTGTAAGTAAATACGATTACGCAACCGAGACCGTTTTACCAATCTCGAATAATAGTCGACGAATCATTGAAGACGATTTTGTAATTTAATGTTAATAACAGTAAAAGAAGGAATGTTATATTTCCGATAGACATAAATTTATTAAACATACACCTGTATATACATCATTGCAAAATCCTTCTTTATAAATACCATTCCGATCATTAAAGTTATTACAAAAACGTCATCATAAGATAATGTATTGGTAAAAAGTGCCGGATAATCAAAATTAACGAACATAATAAATTATCGACTATATTCTATCGTAAATTATATTTTTAATAAACATAAATAGATTAAATATATACAATTGTGTACATATATATTATTTTTTTTTTTATAACACTACCGCTTCGGTAATAAAAGTTTTTAACGAAAACAAATATGCTAGAAAAATTTTAATTTAGAATAGACATCGAAATGGTGCGATTTTATTTACAATTTTTTTGCACATTTAACAGAATTTATCGACTACATTTCATCGTAAATATAGAAAAAAAGGATAACATTACGATCGATACTAAAAACGAATATAATTTGAAAAAAATTACAATGCCGTAAATAATGACGTGATGATTATAAATGGATAATAATGCGATTGGGATAAGCGAAATAATAAAAAAAAACGAATGTCACTACTATCCGTCGGTTGATTATTTTATACCGACAATAATGAAAAAAAAAACCCGGCCAACAATTCGACCACCAACTTAGTCACGAGAACCTAATATGGACAATATGTAGAGGAAAATATTAACGATATCGATGTAAAGATTAAGCGCCGCGAATACGTATTCTTCCGGTGAAATGGAATATTTATGATCTCCTCCGATCAACAATTGAGTATCGTAGATCAGATAAATCGAAAACAGGAATGCTCCGAGACAGGAATATACCAAACGAGCGACATTATTGTGAATGAACATCAGCAAAATACCAAACAAGAACAAAATCAAAACACCGACAAAAAGAACGCCACCGTACAATGTAAAATCGATCTTTGTCTGGAACGCGAAAACTGTTAAACCGAAACAAATGACGGTGCATAATCCTGCAGCCAATAATACCTAAAAAAAACCACGGAATTTTTATTATTAAACAGATTTAATGAAATAATATGGTTTCGAATATAAAAAATTTATACATTGAAAACGTAATGATACGAGCACTCTAAATATAAATTAGTATATACAAACTGTCTAAACGCGATCGTACCGATTATAAATTTTGATGTATATAAAGTAACAATACTGAATATTTTGATATGATTCTTTTAGACTGATTTAAAGAGTTTTATATATATAATAACTGAACCACTGTCGTATAACTAAATGTCCTATAATAATAAGTGGAACGCAAGATTATATATATATATATATATATATATAATTAAAAAAAAACAAAGAAGTCAAAATCACTAAAAATTTTTCTTTATGAAAAATCACAACGCTTTTCGGCTGTTGGGTCATTATCAAGTGAATATTTAAAAAATAAAACATAAAATGGAAAAATATTAATTAAGATTACAATTCACATAATCAAAAAGATGAAAAACAGTAATAAAACAATTTGACAGCGAATGTGGTAAACAACACAATCAACGATTAGTAATTTTTAGATTGTGGAATGTGTGATTTTTTATTAATTTAATTACAAAAATGAGATAAAATCACTAAACGTTTATTTTCTTGAAAAATTCACAAAGCTTTTCGGCAATTACGCCATTATCGAGTGATATTTAAATCTTTATTTTAATTTAAATATCACTCGATAATAGCGTAATTGCCGAAAAGGTTTGTGAATTTTTCAAGAAAATAAACGTTTAGTGATTTTAACTCATTTTTGTCATTAAATTAACGATCAGTAATATTAAATTTTTTACATAACAATTAAACAACAGCCAGTAAAATCAAAATAATTAAAAAAGTTTGCCAATACAAAATACACCCAGTACACAAATACGTTCAAAAACCCCATACGGCATAAGAAAACACATTATCTACTTTAGTGGTTATTAAAATGATTTGAAACGATAAAAAAAAAAAATGAATTGTTTATGAATTAGAAACATAATTAACACGGTCAATATTTCGTTATTTAAACATCGATAAAAATCTAAACATTTTTTCATCTTGAAACTGTGAAATTCTACATTAATAATTTCCTGAATATTGGGTGTTTTAAAAAAAATTTAAGAATTTAATTTTTCGAAAGTAACCGCCATGTTGATTAATTTGATGAACACAATATTTATTATTATCGCATGTACGTAAACGAATCTGTGAAAAATACCTTTAAATAATTTTCAATTATATAATACGGAGCGGCTCGCTCCCGTCTGAAAACTTACCGTGTCAGTTTTATACACGCTGGATATAACACCGAGTGTAAAGCTCTCCGCTAAGGTGAATATAAACAACAGAATATAATTAGTCGGCGTTGTACGTCGTGCAGATTCACAGCAAGCCATCGATAATAAACATATGAATGTAATTACAATCGCCACCAATGTTAATCCTGGACTATGCTGAACGTATTGTTTAGTAGGCTCATGATAAATAAAGAAAGCGATGAAGCTACAGGTTATAGCTAACTGCACCATTAGAATGCTGTAAACCTTCCTGTAATACAGACGAAATGTACACATATACAGTAAATTTTTCGAGCATCAAATTACGACGATTTAAATATGATTATCTGAAAAAATGCAGTTTGTTCTTTAGAGTTCCAATGCTGAGTATTTGAACAATTCGATTATGTTCACACTTACCAAACTCATTACTCTTAACGTTAGTATTAAAGTTAACGCGTTGTCATTTCTATATGAAATTGAATATGTCCAAAATTATTTGTACAAAACGCATACATTATACAAAAATTGAAGATTACAAAGCAATAATTTATTTTTTACATAATAATTTTGCATTCAATAAAAACCCATACTGTATAATCAGTTGACGAACAAATTCGATAAGTAGCACATTTATACTTCCGTTTGGCATGTGGCTACTTCATAAATTTACTTTCTTTGCTCGTAAATAAAAAATTAGCATGTTTTAAATCTAAGAAATTTACAGAAATTTTGTTCTAAAATTAATTAATTTGCACGGAAGCCTCATTTTATCGAATCAAATTGTCTCTGAGCGAGTGATAATTTTTTTTAGTGAATTACGCTTTCAAAAAAATACCGAACGAACACCTCAGCTACGTGCAAGCATTCATTAATACCTTTATTTGAAACACAGAAAAATACAAATTAATCTAAATATTTCAAGTTTTTAGAAATTTTTACAATGTAATACTGAGGATATATTTATGCGTGCTCAGGTAGAATGGAAACGTTTATTTAAAATTAAAACATTAACAATATAAAGCCACATTACACAATGTTACCTTATGAATGCATTTCTTATTGTTTTATCGCTGAAAGCCATACCACTACGTCCATTTTCATAGGAATTGTAACCACCTGCACCGGCACCTTGTTCGTAAGTATTGTACGAAGTCGGCATTGCTGTTGGTGGCGGAGCTGGGTATTGGGTGTGAGGTTGACCGTATGGGGGATAACCTGGTTGTGGAGCTCCAAATGGTTGCGGATATGGCTGTGCACCTGGATATCCTTGATTAAACCCTGGCGGAGGAGGACCTGAAATTTGGTAATAAAAACATGATTATTCTGAGATTTTATAATCAGATTACATACAATATAAATTATATTTTCAAGAGATATTTTAACAAAGGAAGGTTTAAAATTGAGTGATTGGTTATATTTTAATTGTAGTTCTAGTCATAACCGTACATCGTAAACCGTTTCTGTTTTAATTGTGTGCAAATAAAATATATTTAAGATTTCGCGGAAAGATACTAAATAACAAAAATTGTGTTATTACTGATAAGACATTCTTATCTTCTGTCAACACAATGAGTACTTGAAATTAAGACAAATTGCTTTTTCTTTATGTATATGAAATTTCATACTAACGATGTCGTTTCTTAATCTCCCACACGAAAATGAAAAATATACAGCAAAAGTTTCGTT
This sequence comes from Coronaproctus castanopsis, assembly GCA_032883995.1. Classification (NCBI taxonomy): domain Eukaryota; kingdom Metazoa; phylum Arthropoda; class Insecta; order Hemiptera; family Monophlebidae; genus Coronaproctus; species Coronaproctus castanopsis. The sequence continues at coordinate 299,364,367 of CM065052.1, forward strand.
CCAAAGTTATACTTTTCACAGAAATATTAAATACAAGTTATTATATTTCTTTTAAATGTGACGAACTAAGGAATTAAACCATCTGACAAACAACAAACACTTACTTTAAAAAAATAATAATAATTTATAATCTGGCAAACGAGACTATCAGTAAAAAACATACTATTTCTAAAATGTGACTAACTAACCGAGAAAGAGTATTTCACACAATTTTCCAAAAACATGCGTTAAATTTGGGAATATTTTTCTTAAATCTATATTTAAATTCCACTAACAAAATTACTGTTAATGACGAATTTATAAAAAGTATATCAATAAAGTGCACGCAGAAATATTTCATTTTTTAAAAAGAAAAACCGCGCGTTTTTAAAAGTAAAATACACTTAATGATATAAAGTAATAATTTTTAAATACATAGCTATAACTATAATTGAATGTTCATTGAAAATTTCATACTGATGAAATAAATATGAAACGATATTATAAACAACATAAAAAATTTATATTTTTTTGTTTTAATTTTTCTCTCTCTTAGTAATAAGAAACATAAGTAAAAATTAATTCACCTAACGCGATGAAAATGATAATTTTATTTATTAATCAATTATAAGGGAAAAAGGTACATCTTAAATATTTATATTACAAATTAGAAAGCATTTTTGAAATGGATTAAAAACAATTTTCAAAAAATCAAACAAACAAGGTTTCAGTTACATGATTAATGTTGGAAAACGTTTAATATATTACCCCTTACTTAATGCAAATCATAATTAAATTTTTCATTTTCGTAATGCAATATCCGAGAATATATAAAAGTCAATTTTGTATAAAATATTCATAGCAGTTAATTTCTTAATTGAAAATATCATTATTTTCCTTCGCATATAGATAAAACGATTACGTAAATACATAGTTATACAATAAAACAGTAGTATGGTGAAATTAAAATATATGCATATTGATAATAACTTCTCACAGCGTATGAAAGCAAACGGTGTTAACTGAAAATAATTACAATAATCCTTATCATGAACATATCACAATTATATATTTAATACTGAATTAAGAATGTACAATTGCAAATTATCGAATTAAGGGGTTTGGGGAATTTAAATGAAAAATCACTATAATAAATTTAAGTTACACCAACGTAATCTCTTTATAATTGAACAAATATTCTATAAATGAAACGTAGTTTCAAATTATTTATAATTTAAAATCAGCTACATGTACGTCTTTAAAAATGGACGATTACAAACGAATAACTGTTTTAAGCATCATGAAAAAGCATTTGCAAATTAACGCGAACTACAAAAAACAACAAAACTAAATAATATATCACTACGAAAACAGTAAACATTTATTACCATAATTTCCCTGTGCATACGCCATTTTTCTTAAATTTGTTTCTATTCACGACAGCAAAAATTTAGTCTGGCCTAATAACATAAACATCATTTGAAGAGTAATCTTCAATTATACCAATTATTTCATAATTTATAAACACTATTTTGCTTAAAGATAATTAAATCAGTTGAGTTTTTTTTTTAGACAATTGATTTGCCTAAAATAATAAAATATTTTATTAAAACTTCGGAGCATTTAAAAATTCAGACTTTTTTTTATGTGCAGTATTTCAATAAAAAATATCATTGAACTTAATTAAATTAATGTTGAAGTGACTCCGTGTAAACAGTTTATAAAACATACATCCAAAAATGTTTAAAAATAATTTCGTTTTGAACCTTTTCTTATTGTAAATAAAGTATTATTATCTAATTGCTAATTTTTAAAATCGCAATAAACGACATATATGATCTCTCAGGAGATTGAACTCGGATAGAAATCAAAACACTCAACAGAATGAAAAATTACACCCCAGAGACAACATACAAACTAACAACGTATCAAATGTCATTGTTAAAAAATAAAACAACTGAAAATTATTAATAAAAAACAAATCATCATTAAGTGCTGTCTTTGTATCGAAGATAGTCGACCACGTACCTAACACATATTTTTTTTGTACAAGTAGCATACAAGGCAATCATAAAATATGACGTTAGCGTAGCCAAATGCATCCAGGAGAATTAATTATAATCGCCTTGTTGTCACAACACAATGCAGCCCCACGTGTTTTTGTAGTATACTATACTATTACTAATACTCATAATTATAGTGTTGTGCATGATGGTTTACCATAGCCTTCCATGCGATAATATTAAGATTATTTCTATTTCTATTTTCTGATGATAATTTTTGGGTCGCAGATCGTAATAAAATTGAAAATTACAAAAAATTAAGTTCTTTTATCTATTGTATTCTTTTTTTATTATCTAATTGAATTTAATTATATTATGGTCTATAAAACAACGCAAGTGATAATTAGATAACTGTCATTATATATCGAAACAAAAATTTTAAAGTGTGTGCGTAGGAGGCATATTTCTAAACACTTTTTTAATTTTTAATATTAATGCGAAGATTAATATTTTCATTGAATATACACTTCTACAAGTAGCAAAAATCTGCTTAAAGATTTAGTACAAACATACTTTTAAATTTTAATTTTTTATAATGTGGAATGTAGTGATTTTTTTATAAAAAATCAATTGAAAATTAGTTAAATCACTAATATTTATTTTCTTAAAGAAAACACAAAGCTTTTCGGCATTTACGCCATTATCAAGTGAACCATTTTAAAACATTAAAAATATAAATTAAATATAATTACTTAAAAATATGCGATGGTGATTGTGAAAATATGATCCAAAAATGGTGTCTGCTTCTGTTCAATCTATTTTTTGATTTGTTGAAATTTAATATCAATATATTTGTTTATTAATTTTTTTTTTTTTTATATTAATTTTTTCTTCAATACTATTTTCCGGATTCTGTAAACGTTGTGTACTGGTGGAATTTTAAATTTTTCATTAACTGTTGCGATGTATGATGTCCAAAAGTAAAATATAAAAATATACGAACGCAAAATTTTTTTTAAAAAACACAATTTTACAAGTAAAATAAAAATAAATAAAAATCTGGAACAGAAGCAGACACCATTTTTGGATCATATTTTCACAATCACCATCGCATATTTTTAAGTAATTATATTTAATTTATATTTTTAAAATTTTGATGTTTTAAAATGGTTCACTTGATAATGGCGTAAATGCCGAAAAGCTTTGTGTTTTCTTTAAGAAAATAAATATTAGTGATTTAACTAATTTTCAATTGATTTTTTATACTTTTAAATTACTGCATATATATACCCATACATGTATTTCTGCATTTGATTGAGAGCAAAATCAATACCTGACCATACTTTTAAAATACTTACGTACATATATATACATATATATTGCTTTCTCAATGGAGTTTCATAAAAATGTACTTTATTATTGAAGAAAATTAGTATAGCCACTACTTTATATAAAACCATGTAATTGATGTATCAAAATATAATTTACAAAGGGGCGAGTTCATTGTTTATTTCAACATTTGTGTACAGTTCGCGATAGCACATGTGTTTAGTTCAAACTTTCTTTAATATACTTTGTTATACCGAATAGGCTCATTCATAGCATACTTGTACAACTCAGAATCGATTGGGGCTTGGATAAATTGATGTGTTTTGCTTCCCTAAGCGGAATAAAAAATAAAAAAAATAAAAAAACGCTGAAAAAATTTTTAATTGTAAATTACAACCTTTTAAATTTTACTTATAAGTATGTTTATAAACATACCTAGGTTAGGTTAGAATCGGTCAAGTTTATTTCGGCTGGTTAGAAGTAGAATTAAAAGAAAAAATCAGACTTTCAAAAATGGTTTCCGCGGATTTTTAACTTCGTAACTCGTTAAAAATAGTAATTTTTGATATTTAAAAAAAAAAAAAAAAAAAAAAACGAAAATCGGGAGTGTACAAGTATTCTACGAATCTACCGTCACTATAAATAACAATATGGTTCAGTTAAACGAATGACGTAACGAGAAGACTAGCAATTATCAGTTAGTCAACATAATACAATATTTCTGTGTATGTGAAAATTTTACAGTTTCGAAGCAATTGCATAGTTAGGGACAGAATTGAAAAAAATTAATAACGAATTATTATTTTCTTAAAAAATAAGAACGTTTATATAATGAAAAATACTTAACAACATAAAAATACTCGTCTATAATCAAATTCGAAAATATTTTTATTTTATAAATGTATGGGTCGAAAGCGACTGATAACAAAATAGAACTTTTTAACAATTTATATCACGTAAACTATGAAGCTGAGTTGTTGGTAACTTTTAAATCTTCGTATGCTCTTAAGTATTAGTAAAATGAAAAAAAAATCGAATTACATTAACTATATTAGGTTTTCGCGAATGGTGTTTCCATTATGAATAGAATCAATTAATTTGTAAGGCGTCAAACGTTGTGATCATACAAAAGTTTTCAATTGATACAATTCATCATATAGTTAATATTAATAATTTATACCACTTATTACTACATTGTGCACAAAATATAGTGTTTATCGCAAAATATTTCTAACTTAACGTAAAACAAAATATTATATATTTTTAATAACTTTTACAATACACTTAATAATCGACGGGAATACAACCCATAACCAAATAAATTAAATGTAGTTTCAAAATTCAAAAATCATCTTTTAAAATCTTTTTGTCTAAAAATCATTTTTTAAAATGTTTTTGCCCAATATTTATTTGCTTCAATACTAAATTTTTATTCATTATTATGAAATGACTAATTGGCGAGGATTTTACATTACCTGAAGAGTGTAGCCACGTTGTATAAAAGAGTTCTAAGATTTCTTACGTTACGAATTAAACCTTATGAGAACGGGAAACAATTCAGATATCGCAATCACACAAAGGGTTCAAAGTAAAATTCTGCAACTTAATAATCGGCGATTCATATCATGTGCTAATTGTGATTAAAGTGATCATCAGATCGAAAGAACAACACATGTATCTAACGACTTGATCAACATATATATTCATATATCATCTTATAGAAAACCGTTCCTGATCTCTATGTCCCAGCCAATATATTATCAATTAAAATTAAATAACCAAGTTAGATGCCCATACAATTAATTAGTCTAACATGAAGAACGCATACGTTGCTTGATATAGTAGTGTAGTGTCTCGATGGAAGAAAAGCGTCATCTGAGAAGTGTTCTATTACTTATTAATACTCAATTTTTAACATTGTCAATTATGGACCAAGTTACTGATTGCACAAATAAGATAATGGTTTTAGAAAAAAAGCTTGTTTTCAAACCTGCGTATATAACTAAGCCTACAATAAAACATAAATTTGTACACTCTTCTGCATATTTTAGAATTAAATTTTTCACGTTTTTGGAATGTCAAGTTCAAATAGTTTACCTAGTGTTCAGTCTCGATTACGAACTTGTTCGAAAATTCCCTACAATGATTTTAACTTTTACATTTGATATTATTTATTATATTTTATGTGGCAATCGCAAAAAAAAAAAGTGAAATTCAACTTTCATAACGAAGTATTTTTGTTACTACAAGAAGACTAAATTACATCAATAATAATTATTAAACAACTGTAGAGAATTGTATTGAAAAGTCAAAATCAAAGTTTTACGAAAGAAAGTGAATGTAATTAATGTTACATAAGAACATGCAATATTCATCACATTACATTTATAATTGTTAAAAAAATAAAATAGATTGTTATAATACCTGTAGAAAGTAAATCGGTAATTAGTTGTTTAATTATAAACGCTTCTAAAATCAACACCAAATTAAAACAACATCAAAACTTAAAAACAGAATAAATCGACAAACAAATAAATGAGAATTACGTACTACAACAGGAAAGGAAACTACCAATAAGATAAACAGAATTTTTTAGAACTCTCAAGAACTAATTTCATGGAGTATTAAAAGTAATATGATTCAGATGGCCATCTAAAAATTAATGATAAATAATGCGGACAATTTAATTATTAAAATTTCATTTTAGACTTTTTTGTTTATTTTATTTAAGTATTTGGATTATAACGAATAAATTTATGAATTTTTGTAAAATAATCATTTCTCTTGTACTAATTATTAAAGTTACTAAAACTTAATAAAATGATTTTTTCATTTTTATTTTTTATTTTTGCTTCATTGTGTCGTAAAATAAAGTGCAGAATACCTGTTCGTTGCCAATAATGTAGTTTGTTTTGCTTACATTGAAATTAATATTTATTTCGTTTGTGTTATGTGCTCAGTGCTCAGCTCATTCTTTATTGTGTTTTAGGAGGTTTTGCGTGGATGAAAAGATTTTATCTTAAATACGTAATATAGGTATTGCGAATGTGTTTATTGCTCTTAATTATTGTAATATGAATTTATGATTTTCTACTTAGTTAACATTATTTAAAGAAAACGTTTATAGTGCTTTATTAATGGAGAAAAATTTAGAAACGACTGCTACTACTGCTGGAAATGTGTGGCATAATTGGAATCCGTACACAGCTTATACTTATTATGGGTAAGGGAGCGTATTGGTTGACTTAGCTTTGTTAATTTATTTTTATATTTATTCTAGATGTTTTCTTTATAAACGTTTTAATTTGAAACTATGTTTACGGTTACAGATTAATTAAAACAATTTTCCATCACTCTTAAGTGATGTGATTTTTTAATGTGTAAATTTATTACGAGAACTTACATACTAAATGAATTATTGAACGGGTCTTTATTTTCTGAGATTCATTTATTGTATTTATAGTCATCTTGAATTTAAATTATTTATAATTTTTTTGTATATTTTTATGTTATAGGTATAGTCCAGTTCAACAAGGACAGAATGTACCTTATTATTCACCACAGTTATATCCTGTAGGTTTTTTATAACTATTAATTATATTTTATATTTATGGACGAATACAGTATGATCTGGGTATGTGCTGGTTATAATGTCATTACAGGTGGCAGTAATATTTAATATTTAAACATCATGAAGTAGATATATAATTCATATATTTTTAGTGCTTGCATTTTTGTAAATACTGTTAACTATTATTTAAGCGGTAAGGAAGTGTGTATTTAATGAAAAAAATTTAATAGGAACATTGTATTGGACGAGAAAAATTGACGAAAATTTCAACGAGAGTGGAATTATTTTAATAATAATATATAAGGACAAAAAGTAAAATAATTTATAGAAATATATAATTATTTGCAAATGTAACATATTTGTAATAATCATCTACCTCGATGATAGTTTTGCACGATTTTTCTTTTCTTTCCATATGATAGTGTATTATTATTTTTTTTTAAAGTTAAGATCGTATGAAATAAAATTATTACCATGTACGACTTAATTTTTCTACTTTCTAACGGTTTGTTGCTTTAGAAAAATTTGATTTAAATATTACACTTTTAACGAATGGTGATAGTGCCTATGTGATGTACAAATACTAATTTCCCTGATACTAGTAACTAGAAAAATACGTCGGCGAAGCAGAAATCAATTTTATACTAAAAAATCATACCGAACAATTGAACACATAATGCCAAAGTGATAGATTGAAAAATTAAAGTGAAAATTGATATTCTGTGGCCCAGTGAATTAAAATTATAACAAATTTGATTCTTCGAATAGATAAACTGCTAGTCTAGTCATGATGATATGTATTTAATGAATATGTGTATGCAATGTGTGCAATGTAAAGTCGAAAAAGATTTCTTTCAAATTGTATGAAAGTAATGATTTTTTAAAAATAATTTATCATGCAACTTATAAACAGTGGGAGAAGAAAATATGTTTAATTTGACTTACATAAAGTTGAATTGTCTTTTTCAAAAGTTAGTAAAATGCTAGAGTGCAAAAAGTTAAAAAGATAATATAATGCTATTTGATATTGATAATAATCGGAATAACAGAAAAATAAATGAGGTCCGCGTTAAAATATACGTTAGATTGTGCTGCACTCTAAATTAGCTGTAAATTAAATTAAATTTGGATTGTGGACCTGTAAAGGAAATATGTAAGCAACGGATACATTGAAATTCGGAATATTGAAAAATAAACCGCTGCAATAAATATGGTATCTTGAGAAGTTGTCGAATTTAATTTAAAAATGGTGATATAAATAGGAAAAATGTCATTAGTGACATGGAAGGATTAATGTAAAATAATTACGTAGCCTCTCAGAATTTATAAATTCTAAAATCAAAAATAATAGCATCGATAAAATATGACCATTTACAAATTAATCTGACATACAAATATAGTTACTCAACATAGAGTTATATAATTTTGATCATCTATTTGTAGAATTTTAACTTGATAATAAATGTTATATGATCAGTCGAAAAAAAAATTAGGAAAATGTCACATTAATTTTAAATTTTCCGTTTGAATTTAGGGCTATCAGCAATATGTTACCAACTATTATCAAAATATGTATATACAACAGCAGCAGACACAGTTACAAATGTTACAGCAGCAACAACAACAACAAATTTCTACAGTGCAACAGCAAATTTCTATTTCAGAGAGTAAAGCAACGTTGGATGACAACCAAACCGAAGGTAAATGTTTCCTCCCCGTTTTTCCCCATAAATTATAGAGTCTTAAATATGCATGCATTATCTAATTCCGTTAACGTTAAATTTTATGACAAAAAGAAAAAAACGCTTATTCATATCTTACAAATTTGATTTTTGTGTTCGGAGGATAATCTCAGTTTTTATTATTTCAAAATATATACATGTGTTCTGATAAAATTTGCTTTAGAATTAATGAAAATGCCGTTTTATTTTTATATTTATAACTGGGTAATATCAGTTAGATATAGATATTTGTACAAAATCTTAAACTGTTACTATAATACCAAATTATTACATTTAAAAACGCGAAATATGGCATACTCATTTATTTCACGTTTATGGTATATTTTATGGAAGATTTATGTTAATAAATATTTTCTGTATTCACGAATTTTATGTGTTACTGTCGTTCAATTATTGACTAACCGAATGACGCGTTCTGTTTCTGACAAGGAAGTTTCATGTTTTATCGTAGTACAATTTTTTTTCTTTATTAAAAAAAAAGACAAAATAAAAAATGTGAATTTTTTCTTTGTCTATGGAAATTTTCAATTTTTTTGTTATAGGCATACGGTTATGTGACTACTGTCGTTTTGTTTCCTATTTCTTTCATATTCATCCTTATTCTTTCGATTCATTTATTCTTGGCTTTTACTTTTAATATTTTAATGTGTTCCCGTTTTGTTTTGGGGAATTCTAACGTTTTTTTTCGTTTCAGTTCTCAATATATTGTTCTCAGAAATTATTGCGATTACTGCTTCTCAGATTCGTGTATTTTGTTAAAAATATATTTAAAGGAGTTCATTTATTTTATCGCTGACCTTCATTTCAGTGTTTTATTTATTTTTTATAATTCTCTATTTTTAATAGAATTTCGTTATGACTGATAACGGATTAAAAAACTATTTGCTTCTAAGTAATTGATTTCATTTCTTACTACAACACGTTTATCGTCTCGGGATAAGGTCCCGGTGAGCAATCCTTTCTTACACAATTGAAATGTAACTTTTAAGAAGATCATATCATTCACCATCTTGCGAAAGCCGATCACAATCTATATTCTCTCATAAATGGTGTAATATATCTTATCACATTAGTTACGTATCCAATGTGATGTTTATACATTTCACAATCTGTTAATTGGCTAGGATTTAATAACGTTGCATGAAACAATACATTTTCGATATAATGGAATTAAGCCGCCATGTAGAGTAATTATAATATTAAGAAAAGAAAATCGTATTTTATTTTCGATATATATAATAAGTAATTCAGTTTGTATCCTTTCTTTCAATACAAACATTAATTATAATTTTTCACAATTAAATTTTATTTTAACGAAGGTATGTGACCATTTCCATTTATCTGAACGCTTTTAACTTATCCGTTACTCTCGGATTTTTTTCTCGTCATTAAAATACTAAGTTTCGACCTTTTATTTCTGCCATTTTGTTATTTTGCAATTTTTCTGCGGATATCTAGTGACGCAGTGTTACTTGGTACAAGACTTAACTACTCCTGTGATTGTGATTAGTCTTGGATATTAAGTCAGTTGGATGTTCTATATTCCACAGGTAAGTATACGAGAGCAAAAGCTGCCTTCGAAGCGATGAAACGCCAGTTAATCTTTGGATGATATTTTCCGGGCGTTTACCATTGCAGCAGCATTTTATATATCTAATATATTAATCCTAAGTACTTGGGTAACATTTCTTGCTTTAGCAGTTCACCATTGCAGCCAATATTGAACCTCCTAGTTGCAAGATAAGTTATTAGGTGAAAACATCAAGTCCTATTTTCAATTTATTTAGTTAAATTCGCTATTGTATAAAATATTATATAATGTTTCTATGATTTTCTAGCATATATTTGCGATAGTTCATTGTATGTCGTACATTTATAAGTTAAACAAAATAAGAGCCAGCATTGATTCTTGTCGTATTTCGTCATTGAATGGTTGACAATCCGTTCAGTAAACAGACGATTTACCATGTTGAAAAATGTGTATTTGCAACGACATAATTGTATAAATTTAGTCAAACCATATCATACGCCAATGTTAAATCGATGAGCAGCCTCTCGGACAGTTTGTAGCCAACACTCAGTAAAGATATTGGTCTATAAATGTCGGACATTGATGGATACTTTTCCAGTTTCAATATTGTGATTACTAGAAAAAATTTTAAATAGATTTTGGAGTTTTTCACTAGCAGCTAAAATACTTTTCAAATTCCAGAAAGATTCCATCTTTATTATAAGTTTTTCTCGACTTCATTGATTTAATTCTTTGAGGTTAGTGAATACTTTAGCCGCTCTAATTAATCATTACCCGGCATGTGTTGTAGGCTCGTATTTAAGGTTCCATCCTAAATAAAAATAATTACTGATATAACTAACGTAGTCTGTTCAATTACAAGTTAATACTACAGTCGAACAAACAAATCGCTGAAGTTTGTGTCATACATACTAGTCTAGAGAAAAGACAACATTAAATGGTGATAATAATATCGACCTCACATTATTATTTTATACTTGTTAGTTGTTGATACTAACATAATTATTTGTTCTAAATATTTATGAATATAGAAGATGTTCAAGATGGAATTAAACTATCAGATGAATTTAAAATGGATATACCTCCTCCTCCACCACCTCCTGATGGCATGGAATTAATGCCTCCACTACCTCCAGGATCGCCACCAAAAGCACCTCCACTGCCAGTTTTCAATGATAATAATAATCTAAAAAATTCCACTACATGTATGTAATTATTTTTAGATATTATGTAAAGAAATTTGTTTATTTCCTAAACTCGTATTTATAATTTCATAGGAAAATAATATTAATTTTTTAATTTTTAGGAAACTTTAAAATATCCTATAAAATTTTCTCATACAAATTCTATAATAGAATGTAAATTATTTTCTATTTTCTTTTTTTTTTGGTGGTAAACTATGTTTTTTTACTTAACTGCAAGTGTTTTCAAAACGTCACAAAAACGTGGGCAGGGATTACATCAGAAAAATTTTGAACGTATAAACAACCATGAAAGTTTAAAAGTGTATATAAAGAATGTAATTTCTTTGTTTCGGTTCGTGAAAAATTTCATTAATACTTAGTCTGCTCATATTTGCTCTTTATTTCTTTTTTGAATGAGACAATAATTTTGAATACAATTTAATTCTTGAAATTTTTAATTGCTTCTTATAACTTACTCATCTTTTATTTAAATACTGCCTTTGATTTTTATACTGTTTTGATTTTTTATACATGATTTATAATACAAATTGATACAATAATCGCTTATTTAGTTGTGTAGAATTCTTGTCAGCTTTATCAAAATTACTGATTGAAAACATTCTGTACCTGTAATATAGGGATTAATTTAAGTTTATCTGTAATTAATATTTTCTGTCCAGTTAGTTCGGGATTAAGAAAATACGGATATTATCGATTATTGTATTTATAAACCAAATAAAATATAACACCGTTTAATCACTAAAAGTTTTCTATTGCGAAGTTTTTCGACAATTACGTTATTTTCAAGCACGCACAATAAATATTACATATGAAATACCAAAAATGTTTATATAACGACAACTTAAAATTTGATATACATATTTCACTAGCCAGACGTAATTTCAATTTCAGATTTATTTACAATAAATTTTATTTATAAAACAGATTTTGTAAAATAATTCTTCCAGTTGAATATATTAGAGAGTAGTGATTTTATTAATTATAAACCAAACAAAATATAACTATTCAACATTTAATGGAATCTGAACCCGGTTTGGAGATATATATCAATTTTGATGAAGAATTATTTTTCAAAATCTGTTTTATAAATAAAATTTATTGTAAATAAATCTAAAATTGAAATTACGTCTGGCTAGTGAAATATGTATATCAAATTTTAAGTTGTCGTTATATAAACATTTCTGGTAATTCATATGTAATATTTATTGTGCGAAAAAAATGACATAATTGTCGAAAAGCTTCGCAATGGAAAACTTTTAGTGATTAAACGGTGTTATATTTTGTTTTGTTTATAATTAATAAAATCATTACTCTCCAATATATACAACATTTAATTGTATTTCGTGTTTATATTATTCCATGTGTTACTGTTAAATATGTATAATTATGTGGATGATAATTTTTTTGTAAAATGTGTGGAAAAGGTTATACTTATAATAGTAAATTGATTCATATTTTCTTAACTTGATTTAGATTTTAATTTTATGTTTGTACCTTATTTATTAGAGACTTAATTTTAATAAAATAATCTTGAAAAGTCATGCATTACTATGTTTGAAAAGGTCAATTTGTAAGTTAGTTTCAATAATATTGGGACGTTCATTTCATTAATACTATTTTTGTTTTTATAGGTACTTTGGGTCCCGTGAAATTTATGATAAATACGAAAACGTCTCCAGCTGTTCCTGTTGCTCAACCATTCCTTTCTAAAACTGCAAAGAGGAAATTAAAAAAACAACAAAAAGGATTGCTTTTGCAAAATCAGACTGCAAAATCTGCTGAAAATAACCAGTCAATGAAACATCCTGATCAAAAGGAAACAGTTAATAATATTGATGACCCTACTATTGATCATGATTTAAATACAGTTACAAATAACTCCCCGTCGCCTGTTACCTATGATCCATTGTCAACATTTAAATGTGCAACGTCCCCGCTATCTAAATTCGATACTCGCTCAAATACATCTTCCTCAACTCAGTTATATCATTTAAGTGATACTTTGCTTCCACCCTTACCAGATGTAAGTGCTCCTCCACCGCCACTACCCACTTCTAAATGCGACTCAGTACCAACAACGACAGCATATTCTAAATTTCCCCTCCTCCCTACACCATTTCCACGTTCTGTCGGTAAAATGAATTTCTCTTTTAATTCTGTTAAAACGAATAATATTAAAAAGGACACAAATATTTTTAGTAAATCTCTTGATGCCAATAATGAGGACAAAATTAAATCACGAAATAAAACTTTGATTAAACCGAAACCTTTTATAATTGAAGACTGGCCTCAGTCATTGACGTAAGTGTTTTAAATCTTTTATTTTTTTTCTATAACGATGATTACTTTAAAATTCTTATCTTTGTTAGAATTTATTATTTACAAAATTCGGCTCATTCGTAGCATACTTGTACAACTCAGAATCAATTGGGGCTTGGATAAATTGATGTGTTTTGCTTCCCTAAGCGGGATAAAAAATAAAAAAAAAAACGAGGAAAAAATTTTTAATTGTAAATTACAACCTTTTAAATTTTACTTATAAGTATGTTTATAAACATACCTAGGTTAGGTTAAATTCAGTTAGGTTAGAATCGGTCAAGTTTATTTCGGCTAGTTAGAAGTAGAATTAAAAGAAAAAACGAGAATGACACATTTAAACCAGAATAACAAAATACCTAGGTTAGGTTAGAATCGGTCAGGTTTATCTCGGCTAGTTAGCAGTAGAATTAAAAGAAAAAACGAGTCTTTCAAAAATGGTTTCCGCGGATTTTTAACTTCGTAACTCGTTAAAAATAATAATTTTTGATATTTAAAAAAAAAAAACGAAAATCGGGAGTGTACAAGTATTCTTCGAATCTACCCAAAATTCTTCCGGCTTTATTAGATAAATAAAATATTAATATAGAGTACGAATTGTGTTTGGTTTAAAGTAAAAATTCGATTCATGCACTTTATTTATAAAAATTTTTCAACTTCATTACGTAATAAAATATCAATATAGAATAGGAAAGTTAATTATTGTTTTTAAGTTGACAAAATGAAAGTATATGTATATTGATAAGTAAAAATTGTTGTACTCCGATCACTAGATATCAAACATTTACAATTTTTTAAATGGACATGTTTATATAAAATACATTTTTTGATCGCTTTTTTAGAACTTAAATATTATACCATCTTTGTTGCTTTAATATTTTTTATGAGTTTTCATTACATTATTATTTTTTGCCATTTGACGTGTATAATTTCCTGATATTTGTATAAAATTAAAGATGTTTATTTTGTTACGATTTCTTGTAATTACCAAGTTTATAATTGTGTACACACTGTTGTTTGATTATGCTACAGGGAGTACATAAGTAGATGTTATAGTAAATATCCGGACCCCGGTGACAAAAATGAACTTTATAAAAAATTACAATCTAAAATTTCGCAAGCCAGTAATTCTGGTTGTTTGTGGATAAAAGACTGGGATAAGGAACCATTACCAATGTGAGTAACAATGCTTGTATTATATATTAATGTTTATTAATATTTTACCCTGAATAACATTATGAACTTGTCGCAAATTGAATATAGTTGCAAAAATTATTATGATAATCCTTGTGTTGTTTTAATATTACACTTAGTATGCATCAAAGACAATTAAAATAGGTCAGTTTATTAGCATAAAATCTTTTATAAAACGAATAAAACATATTCAACCAATTTGACGACATGAATAAAATAAAAAAATGCGGTTCCGACAATAAAAAATTTTGCAGCGTCCATTGAAAAACCTAATTATGAATAAACATTTGTTTTCAAAAAATTACTTTTATACCAGTTGCACTTAAGTGTAAATATTAACTGTACCTGTGTTGATATACGTTCTATTCA
Source organism: Coronaproctus castanopsis (assembly GCA_032883995.1). NCBI lineage: Eukaryota > Metazoa > Arthropoda > Insecta > Hemiptera > Monophlebidae > Coronaproctus > Coronaproctus castanopsis. Next base: position 299,379,606 of record CM065052.1, read on the forward strand.
TGTTGGATATTAATTAAATGTAGTATGCATGTACTTGAGTTTTATTAGTTGGTGTTTTCGGAATGTATATTGATAAACCAATAATATTTTAATTTTTTTGTGCTTCAGGTTGGAGAAAGAAATTAATGAAATGGACATAGTACCCACGTATAAGCCAGCAGTTATAGATGACACGAACTGTATTAAAGTTTCCAGAAATGCTGCTGTCAATCATTATAAAATTGATTTTGTAACTGACACATCTCTTGTTGTTGACCAGACAGCATTTAAGGTTACACAAAAACGAAAAAACAGCAGATGGAACGAGAATAATAAAAAAAAAAGGTGCGTATTAATTTTAACATATAGCTTTAAATAAAATGTGTTTTTATATAATATTCTTAAAGATCGATAGAATGTGACTTCAGATCAGTAACTATGTACCATATAAATTCTTTGTATTTATGCTGACATTTTTCAAACAGATCCGTTGAAGGTACTAGTAATGAAAATGAAGAACATGTTCTTAAAAAAGATACAAAAGAATCCATGGACGAAAATGATACAGAATTTAACGAGTCTACTGTGAAGGTTGTGTCGTCTTCGTTCAAGACAACACCAAAGTAACGATATAATTTTATTTATTTACCGTTCTTATACTCTTAATAACTTAACAATCAAATAATTGAACAAGTACAACAGTATAAATATCTGGGAAGCATAGTAACCAGTGACGGCGGATGTTCAACTGAAATAAGACATAGAATTGTTATGGCTAAACTAGCATTTAACCAAAAAAGAAACTTGTTTACAAATAGAAACCTCAAATTGAACACAAGAGTAAAATTTGCTCACGCATATGTGTGGAGTGTATTACTATACGGCTGCGAAACATGGGTGGTGAGAGAGCAAGATAAAAAGAAACTAGCAGTAATGGAAATGTGGATTTGGAGAAGAATATTACGTATTAGCTGGACGGAAAAAAAGACAAATTCGGAAGTGCTCGACCAAATAGGAATGAAGAAGACACTTCTAAATACAATAAGAAGAAATGGGAATATGTTTGGTCATCTAATAAGAAATAACTCTTTCATAACGAACATAATTGAAGGAAAAGTTAATGGCAGAAAAGGCAAAGGTCGACCGAGGAAGACGTTTGTGGTACAAATGATCGAAATGGCGGGTTGCGACAAATATTCATATATGAAGAAGATGGCAATGGATAGAGAAAAATGAAAGCTAAAATTCGCACCAAAAGGCTAAGCCTTTAGAATAAAGAAGATACTCTTAATATTTTAATGAAGATAATACATAGTCGGAATGAAAATTGTATGCTGATTTGTATCTAAGTACTTAAGATATAAGTAATCGGGGTTGTAATAGTAGAAGTAGTATTAAAAATAAGACCCATTTATAACATGAATTCTATTTTTTTTTTTTTAAATTTGTAATAGTTTAATCTTTGTCCTTTGACTAATTCGCTTCTTGGTTTACTACATTGTGAGCTAAATTTTTATATACTTACTGTAAGAAGATAATCTATTCTATCTTATTGTTCGCATTTGGTACGTACTTGGCTTAATAATTTGTTTCTGTTGATTGCGTCGTCAATGACTATTAAATTATTAATTATTACACTCGGAGTTACCATGCGATCAAGTATTCCTACTCAAATTCAATTTATTATGATTAATGTCTACTATCATACTATGTTAGTATTTCACACAGGCATGCACACAAAGAGTCAATTAAAATGTTGTTAGCATTGTTCAACGAGCATGAACATCATAGTATTTTTATTATGAACAATCAGAACATAGAACATACGTATAATATTACATTTTCTCTCATTGAGTAGGTCATCCCACAATGTACGATTTACCATCGTGTGGGGTGGTTAATCTCTTTTATCTCGTTTTTTTATTCAAAATTTCCTTGTTCGTGCTAGCAGTTTAATTTCAATCACCGTATTGTTTGCCATGAATATTATTTTTATTACTCAAAGATGTTGAAAAAACATGTGACAGTTTAAAGTGGCTGACAACATAGCGAGTACGATCCTTCAAAGGAGATAGGAACCCATATTTTTTAAGCTTGTGTGATTACGTTATCAGACGACAGTGACGTTAAAGTGCTAGAAACCGTCCGTATACAAAGATAACCAAGGAACCACTTGAGAGGACACAGTTTGTTTGTGGAGTTTAAAGTGAGGACGTGGAATAAAAGTTAAATACGGGTTGCGCGTACATATTAAATGAAAGGCGACTTAAATCTGAATTATGGAGTGACCATTGAAAAAAAATCGAAAGCAGTGACCCCGATAAGGAATCTAGAGCTTATATTTTCTAATAATAACTAAAGTGAATTTCTTTGGAATATTCAATTATGCCAGTCGTTAACTTAATGTAGGAAAGATTCCTATCTACAATCCAGGCAGTTAAAAATATTTTGTTCCTAACATTTTGACCTGAAAATTTTGGAATGAAGTGATTTTTTTTTAAAAAAAAACAAAAACAAAAAAGGAGTTAAAATCACTAGCAAAATTTTTATTTTTGAAAAATCGCAAAGCTTTTCAGCTGTTAAGCCATTATCAAGTGATTATAAAATATATTAATTATAAAAATATAAAATGTAAAGAATATTACTTGAATATATATTTTTATAATTTATATTTTTATATTCACTTGATAATAGCTTGACAGCCGAAATGTTTTGTGATGTTTTATTTTAAAAAATAGTAATTTTAATTCCTCTATTTTTATAACATTTTGAGACCGCCGAAAGTTATTTTAAATACTGGATGATGCAATATATAATGTTATGTGAGATTTAATTTTACTGTTAATAACGATTTCCTCTGCATAATGCGTAAATTTTAAAAAAAAAAATTCTTTTCTCGAACATATTAAAAATAGAATTTTTAGAATGTGATATATATATATATATATATATATATATATATATATATATATATATATATATATATATATAGATTACATATTTGACGTGAAATATGAGAGCACATGTAATTTTTGTGTAACTTCAAACCTAAACGTTCAAATACACCTTCAAACTTTCATGGTTGATATCCATACGTCTATAATTTTTTCTGTGAAAATCATGTTTGTATTTTTTCCTTGTGACGTTTCGAAAACACTTGTAGTTTTCACTATCAAACTAATAAAAAACACTTGTAGTTTTCACTATCAAACTCTAATAAAAAACACTTGTAGTTTTCACTATCAAACTCTAATAAAAACTGCAAGTGTTTTCGAAACGTCACAAGGAAAAAATACGAACATGGTTTTCACCGACAAAAATTATAAACCTAAATTTTCAAATTTATTTTTAATATGATTAAATGCACACAGTTATGAATAATTTTCATAAATAAATTATCTTTAAAAATTTATTTTCATGCATATGTAAAATTTATAACCTCCGCGAAATGAATGTATTTCCATGTATGTAATTGTAAATATATGCTTAAGCTCATTCTAGATTTTAGTTTGTCAAATCAAAAATTGATGTTTACTGTATAGGGATAAGCAATATAACTTGCTGAACAATGGCATTTCTGGAGTGTTCAATTGTGACAAAGAAAAACTGGAAAAACGGGCTGCTAGATTTAACCTGAATGAGCAACTCGACAGAAAAAATAACGGGTCCGATAACTGTTCCGTTAATTTAATGAAAGATAACATGAATGTTAAAATTAAAGAACTAAATAAATCGCGTATCATCGGCACGTGTCGAAGTTTGGAAAAAGAATACCTTCGATTAACATCGGTAAATTCTATATTTTTATTTAATATTCGTAAATTGTAGTTTTTTGCAAATATTTCCTTAGAGATTTGGATTAATTTTATAGTATTTTAAAAGTATTGTTTTTGAATATTAACATATTAATATTCAAAACGTCTGTGTTCAGCTGTAAAACATTTTATGTCAATTAATTGTTGGAAATTTGAATTTTATCATTTTGGTGTTTTCTTAAGCATCTCGTTCACTTGATTATTACAATTTATTAGTTTCTTCTAAATATGTTTTTTTCCTGTTATTTTATATTTACGATGTGCAGTTGTTTACTGTCGTTTAAATCACCATTCTTGTAATGATATCCCTGGTAACTATGTAATTTTTTGTACTGTTGTATTAAATTTAAAATATGTCCTTCTTTGCAGTACTATAATACGTGTGGTAGTCATGTTTTCCCGCATTTCTAGCGATATATTTAAAGTGTTTCTTCGAAAAAAGTGAAGCTTGTTATTTTATCTATCCATTTAATGTGGAGACTATCGCGCTATACACTTAGTAACAATAATTATTTTTCTGGTTTATTTCTACGTTCTGGATGTTATAAAAAAAAGTATTGTCTATACGCGGCAGATTAGAAACATTGATCTATGCACGTGATTATAATCGTTATTTCATCAATATACGCACTAACTGGTTAAAATGAAAATGAAAAGAAACTTAATAATTCGATAGGGTTAAAACAACTTAAAACTGATTTATAATGCAAAAGATAAGGGAACTTTAGATTCGCCGGATGGAGTAATTCATCTACACCAGATGTGTATTGTTTCTGTACAAATAATACAGAAAATTATTGTTAAATTCCAAAAGACAATACTTATACATGTTCTACACCGTAATCATCGGCCAGATACGTACGTTAATACTCATGGTTCGTAATAAGTTCAGTTCTAAAAAATGAGGAATGGAATTTTAAAAACATAAAAATGTACTAAAAATATGATTCCTTCTCTATAAATTGTATACGTCTTGATTTTAGAAAATAATTTATTCCAGGTTGTGTGGACAGCTATTGCACAAGTTCAAAAAGGGGAAACGGTTGAACTACTGCTAACAAAAATGAAAAGCGAAAAACTATAGAAATATAACGATATTATTAATTTTTACACAGAGTAGTCGGAAGAAATAGAATCTTCTTAGAATATCAGCGATAGATCCCGTAAATTCTCGAAAATATGTTGTAAGTCAACACATCATAAAATTTTTTCAAAGAACATCGAACTTGACAAGTTAAGATTTGCATTAAAATACATTAAAAATAGCAAGACGGTTGGCTTAAATAGAATCTTTCCAAATTTCATGGAAAATGTGTGAAAATGAGCAAATAACGTTTAATTATTCGTATCTTTAGATAACGGTCAATTGTGCGAAAATTTAAACAAAAATCATGTTATCCCTATTATATATTTTGTATAGAATTTTGGAACATACCAATGTTATACCCGTCGAGTAAGCTGGTTTTCGTGTTAATAGATCAGATGTTGACACCAGGTAACAACGTTTTTACCGAGAAATTTCAAAATAATTTAAAGGCAGCGATGTTTGCTACGTACAATGAAGGGTGAAATACTTTCTGTTGTTCACGTTATTGAAATTATTCGATATTATACATTTCATAAACAGAATTCAGGCTGATTATTTTTCCGTATTTTTCTGAGAGATGAAAGTATCGGATGGTAAAGAATAACGAACAGATTACTTCTGTATTCTATTCTGGACACAATACTTTTTAATTTACACGTGTAAGATCTTCCACAAATATTAAATAGTAGTGTATTTCAATTCGCCGGTGATATCTTAATTGCAACGTAAGATAATAATATTAACAAACGTGAGAGGAAGTTGCAGTTAGTACTGAATAAAATATACGCATATATGAAAAATGGCATTTGTGTTGAAACTCGTAAAAAAACGAAGTTGCTTTATTTCATCCTAATAATCGTTTAGTAAACGTAAAATTTAAATTTAACAATAATAATATCAAAAATCCAAGATATGTTGTAATGTTAGGTTGCTCGTTCACATACCGAACACATCTTACTAATTTGAGTGAAAAATTAGGAACACGCGCAAGTATTTGCATACTAGCTGATACCTTGTTGTGACCTATTGACGAAGACATCATTTTATCAATATTGTTCGCCGATATCAACATAAAGTTCACATGTACAAAAAGTGAAACAAAGTTGTGGGGATTATCTCGCAACAGTATGTAGTACGTTGTCCCTTTTAATATCCAATTGCTTCACATTCAAATAATAAAAGATTACAAAAGTTCAAGAAAAATAAACGCCTTTTAATTACGAAATTAATAAAAGATGCACTGAAAAATTGATTAAAATCTTGATGGACACTGACCAAACAATGTACGTACCTAATTGGAAGGAACAATGGATTAGTAAAATGAAAATGATTAAAACACATGAAACTCATAATTTTCAATGAAGATAGAATGATGTTGAATTACTGAATCGGAAAGTCTCAACATAAACATTCACGGCGATACTATTATAATTTAAATCTCATCAGCCGCGCCGCGAATGTTTAAGTTGAGACTTTCCGATTCAGTAATTCAACATCATTTTGTCTTCATTGAAAATTATAAGAGTTTCCCGTGTTTCAATAATTTCGAAATTTTCCTTATATCCGTTTATAGTTTTATTTCCGAGAATGTTAATCTAAGTTGCAATATTGAGTCTAAAAGGGAATAATATTTTACTGAAAAAACTTATTGATCTTTTAAGCAGTTTTTTTCTGTATGGGTGTGTGTAAAGTATTTGGTAAACACGTAGAGTTGTTGTACTGTCATTTTCTGTTTCCTTTAATGTATTTGTTATTAAAATTTCATGTTAATGTTGGGCACCGTTTAAATATATTATGTACAATTGTTTTACAAACATTATATTTTTAATAGGCTCCAGATTTGACTACAATTCGCCCGTTGGATATATTAAAAGAATCATTATCATTTGTAAAGAAACGATGGGTAGAAAATCAAGACTATGATTACGTGTGTAATCAGCTAAAATCTATTCGGCAAGATTTAACGGTAAGTGTCGAGGTATTAAGTATTGTAATTTCAGAATTTTATATATATATATATATATATATATATATATATATATTTGGTTTTCATTATCATATATTTTTGGGATGTGATTCATTTATTAGCGATATCTATTTTTAGATCGGAATTGAAATCGTAAATTACCTTCAAACAGGATCCGTAGAATATATAAATTTTAAAGAGTAGAATATTTTTTTTTTCGGTATAATGGCTATACGTAGATCGGTAATATATTTATGTCACTGAAAAATAACGATGACGGGAAATATATTTCAGCTATATTTTACAATTAAAAATTGTATTGCAGTAATTTTTAAATAAAATTCATAAACTGTATAGAATATTTTATAATAGTACGATTCTTGTTTTTCTCAAATTTTATGATAAATACACGTTATAAAACTTCTTTAATATTAAATAATTAGGTTCAAGGTATACGGGAAGAATTCGCAATTGAAGTTTACGAAACACATGCTAGGATAGCGCTGGAAATGAAAGATTATCACGAATTTAATCAGTGCCAGTCTCAATTGACAATGTTGTATTTAGAAGTTGGCTTCGAAAAAGCCAAAAATCGTTTAGAATTCCTGTGCTATCAAGCTCTTTATTATATCTTAACTAAGGATAATATAGGTATGTGTACGAATTGTAAGATATGTATAAATAATTAATTATCGTGTTAAGTATAAATGTTTTGCCCGAATGAATACATTAAACTGTGGTGCAGATTAAATAAGTACTTTGTTAATCCTTATGTTCGTAACATCAGAACTCTTAAACAAAATTATTTTACCTTTAAAAAATAAATAATTTTGATTGTCCGGAACTGAATGAGCATATTTTTCTAATGTTATTTGTACTGCACATTTGACCTATCACTGAACATCATCAGTAAAGTTTCTATTGCCACAGTTGTCAGTTCTGCGTCACGTATATTAAATTTTTCGATTCTTTGAATTTTAATCACTTTTATAGTCATTCATTTTATGCTTATCAATTTTGTTCAAACAAAATAAAATGCTGCTCGTTAAATTTAATAAGCTTCTAAGAACAATTCTGTACTTCGCCAGGAATTAACCTGCATTTGAAATTGATATATTTTGAGGTTTAAAAAATCTTTCGTTCGGAAAATTTATTTGGACATTTATATGAAATCAAATTTGAAAGAAATAAAGCAATCTTTGTACATATACTTCTCACGAAAAAAAATGTAAATTTTTATGTGCCAATATAAGCTGAGACTATCATCATCATTAAGTGCCGTCTCCGTATCGGAGATAGGCTACTACTTACCCATATATATTTTGTTGTGCAGTGTAAGTAGCGTACAAGGCAATCATAATATGGCGTTAACGTATACTCACACATTCGGAGAGAACTGATTGTAATAGCTTTGTTGTCAGGACACAATGTGCAGCCCCGCGTGTTTTTGTAGCGTACTATATTATTACTAGCGTGCATATTATACATGTTAAAAATACCATTTAAACAGCATGATAGATCGTAACTGGGATTTCAATTATTTTTTTTTTTTAATTTATGATTAATAATCGAGTATTACAGCTATTCTCGATAAAGCTGAATTTCGACAAGTTACTTAAACAAAAAACCCGAAATCAAATATTTATTTGAATCAAAATAATTTTGTTCTACGATTCCATTGTTATAAATTTTAGAATGTGTGATAACTGAATTATTTTAATAATTCCTTATCTGATCTAGAAGTGTACTATCATTTTGTATTTAGATTTAAGTATTACTACAAAAAGCTTACTTGCTGAAGATCAAGAAGATGTTTACGTAAAATTTGCGCTGGACGTTTGCAGTGCGTGGTCATTGAACAATTATTATAGGTTATTTATTTTATATAAAGAAGCGCCAGGTATGGTTGGTTATATAATGGATTTATTCATAGAACGAGAAAGAATTGCGGCGTTATCAATGATAATGAAGTCGTATGTATACTTAAATTATTTTAATTATAAATTCATTTTCTTTTTTTTTACGCAATATTTCGTTTTTTATTCTGATTTATCTTCGCATGTGGTTATGAGGGAAGTTCTCATCCAGTGGAGAGTTTTTAGGGATAGTGTTCACACAGAGGGTGTTTTTTTTGAGGGAGGTTTATTTGTCGTCAATGATTTTTGCATACTGAAGAATTCCATGGCTAGCGAGGAAATTTTAATGTATAACGATTTCCTCTAAAGCGACCTAAAAGGGTAAGTGGTTACGAAGCAAGTAAGTATATAAATATAGAATAATGGTGTGTGTGTGTGTGTATATATATCAAGAATTATTTCCGTAGTGCTTCCTTAATGATGCATATTTACCAAAATAAAATAAAAATACTTTTAAAGCGTATCATAATATATTAGTTTCACCGGGTATAGTCAGTGAAACTAATAGATTGTTTTTATTAAATGTCTTGTGATACGTGTAAAAGTGTTTATATTTTATTCTGTTTATATATATATATATATATATATATATATATAAACAGAATGAATCGTGTTGTGCGTATGTAATAATTTAATTAATATATGAAAAATGGAATCTGAAATTTTAAAAATAATTATTTTATATGTTTTTCTTTTGGTCGTTCTATTTGTAAATTCTTTATTTCTAATTAGGTTTCCTACAATTTTTGTTGATAGATGTGTTTATTTTGAAATTAACGATAAAATTCGTCTTAAAAACAGAAATATGGTACTCGTTGTTAACACCAATTTAAGAATTTAATAGTTAAATTATTTCTTCACCGATGTCAAGCGGTTATTCAGAAATGGTTACATAAAATTATTTATTATTAGTTAAATTATTTCTTCACCGATGTCAAGCGGTTATTCAGAAATGATTACATAAAATTATTTATTATTCTTTGATGGCTCTTTTTATTTAGCAGTTCTTAATTAGATTTAATAAAATTAATTTTCAAGGTTTGGATCGAATAAATTATGCAGTGTCAACGAACCTATTACTATTTTAAATTTAAAAGAAGTTGACGTTGTTAGATAAATGTTTGATGGAATTAATTATTTTTTTTATTATAGTTTAATATATTCGGAAAAAAATTGTTTCCTCTACTATAGGTGATCAAAATTTCATACGTCATCGATTAATTATTACTGTTTTTCTTCCTTTATTACGTTACACATCCGTGTAAATATCACACTGTATAATCGAATTAGATATAGTCGACAATACGTTCCTAACGTCGTAATACATTTTATTAAAACGACGAGGCTTAATTCATAACGATAAATATCATTCTGTTCTTCTGTGTGACATACTGATAATAGAGCGTAGGAGATCACCAACATGCCAATCAGATTTTACGTTATCTGGTATCTGACATTAATTGTTATCATGAAGATATTTTGGACCAATTTTCTATATTTTACCAACAATCTGTCCTCCTTTCTGAAATTTTTTATCAATCTGCCCTTGTCTGATAATCTGAAAAATTTCATACTTTGATACTCTTATGTTGTGACCAAGGTATGACACGTATCTTTATAATGTTATTCCGTAGCTGTTGGTCTGTATCAGCCTTCTTTAAGACATCTTTTGCCGTCTAAGGCATCTTCACAGAATTCTTCGATGGAACTACATTTCCATAGCCTCATATCGGTTCAAATGTTTTTTTTTTTTTAGAGGCATAGCTTCAATTCCGTTTAACAAAATTGGCTGGATGTAACATCGAACTATACTTTGTTTTCGCGATCACATAGTAAATTGTTTCGGACCTTTTTTAGTATATGCCAGCAAACAATAGATATGGCAACATTGGATTGTTTATCCCCTTTAGTTGCGGGCATCTTCTTTCAATTTAGAGAACTCGTTCAACAACTCTTCATCAGTAAAATGAATCAACCCATCAACATCGTACACTCGTTCATTTGCAATGGGTGCATTAATCTTTCCTAAAATCACTCATTTATCAATTGATTAAAATGTTGGAAATATGCAGAACGATTTTGCAATGAATTATTTTAGTCTTAAAATTATTGCTATTTTATTTTTATATTAAAAATTAAAACTACATATTTCCATAATAATAACTAACATATTTTTTTACTTATAATTTAAAATTTTACCGGCAGTTTATAATTTTAAAACAATATTCATAGTATTTTTTAAAAATTATTGTTCTATAAAATGTTATGATGTAAAAATATCAGCTCAGATACTTTAGAATCTTCTAAACGTGTACGACGGGAACTTAATATCTGGCCTAATTTCGAAAAAACACGTTCACTAAATACAGATGTGGTCATGATACAATGTCTTCGGAAAATAAAATCATAAATGTTAGGGTAAATATTTTTTCTTTTATGCCACCACTTTAGCGGATCACACTGTCTATCTAATATTTCTTCCTTTAAATATTTACCAATTACCGAAATATCTAGAGCAGTTGAATTTTCAGGAATATGCAACTGCACCTCATCATCGAAGTGCACCCAATAATCATCAGTTTATTTTTTTACTATTGTTGTTTGCTCTTGGAGGCTAACACTTGATTTACTAACATCTATGCCTTCCGATATTTGTTTTTGTAATTACCTTAATGCTGTTTCATATTTATCCTGATTTATGAATCCATATTTTTTTAATCTAGAGTATAATATCGTTGCCTCTGCATGTAATGTTTCAATATCATTAAATCGTTTATTTATTTGTTCGTTTAAAATTTTTAATAACTGTTGGATACTATTAGGATATAATTTATGATTCAAGTGTTGTGATATGCGTTTCTTCATTATTTTACAGTATAAAATTACTTTAGACAATGCGATCAACTTTTCTGCAGATATCTCTTCTGTAATATCATAGTACAGGAAGACACTGTTCAATAATTAATATTTCTTCATTGGGTATTATTAGTTCTGTTTTCAATGTAGCGGTACAAGCATTGACTACGTCTTTTAATTCAATAAAACGTTGTAACATCAAGTGTGTTGAATTCCAGCTAGTTTCAACGTCTTGTTTCAAAGTTAGTGGTGGTAGGCCCATTTCTTGTTGCATATTAAGTAATTTCAATTTTGCTTGAGAACTTCGTTTATAAAATTCCAGTTCGTTTAACTTTTATTATTATATTACTTATTTCTACTAAACTTTTTTTCGATATAAGGTTCAAAATATGAGCAAAACATCCTACACAGATCTCCATCCTCCCAACTGTATAGCTGAAGTGATATTAGCAGCATTATCTGATACAACTTTTGTTACTTTTCGTGACACATTCCATTTTTTAAAGCAATTTGTTAAAAATTCGTATAGATTTTGACTGGTATGTTGTTCTCTAAGTGACACACATTCCAACAGTAAGGAGCACAACTCTGTATTGTTATTTAAATAATGCGCAGTAACTGATATATAATTGTCTTTTGTGTATTCTGATGTCCACATATCAGTTGTAATACAGACAGCTTTGCATAAATTGATTTTTTCTTTTGTCATTTCCACTACTTCATTCATTGTACGCATTTATAAGGATAGTATTTGAAAGTGTTTTTCTAGATGGTAACTTATAGCCGGGAGTTTGTGATACCATTTCTGAAAGTATTTTAAAGTCTGGTTCATCGACGATACGTAGAGGATTATGTCCTTTTGTAACCATCCGTATTAGTTGTCGATCGATTTGTTGCGAACGATATACATAAATAGGTCTTTTTACTCGAACAAAGTTTGAAAGAGTTGATTGTTGTCCTTGAATTGTATAACAACTCTCTGATGTGCCTGCGGCTGTTAATTTGGAAAATTCCTTATTGGTTAAAATTGTATTTTCGACATTCTCAGTAGATAATTCGTTGTCGATGTTTGATGTTAATAATTCATTACCAACTTCATTTGTTATAGAACATTCCGGTCTCTCAATATTAATCTGAACTAGGGGATGTTTACTTTTAATATGTCTACCTAAATTTGTTGTACTACCATGTGGGGATATACTTATTATTTGCTTACAATAATTACATCTAGCTTTTTTTTGGTTCAGTCTCATTAAAGTAATTCCAGATATTGCTTCGTTTTCTGGATGTCATCTTACGGAAATTATACTGTCTGAGTAACTGAACGACTGAACGATGATCGGTAATTTGTAAACGCACGGATCGAATTCATCGTTGTGAGCAACTCTTTTGAATCACTCCCTCATGAGTTACACAACTCTCCCGTTCAGTCCTCTAAAAACTCGAACCTTTAATTGCGTGATATTTCGTCTTTTATATTTTAAAAGGAATAATTTTAAATATTAAAATTTATACTATAAAAGAAATAAAGAATAAAAAACAGTTCAATATATAAAATATTATTAATCTAGTGTTATGACATGCGCGTAAAATTTATATTATAAATCCCCAAATAAATAAAGAATAAAAAACAGTTCAATATATAAAATATTATTCATCTAATGTTATGACATGCGCGATTTCTTCTAATATTTTATCAAATAAATTTTCGTTTTGGTGTTTCATACGCCACATATATTCGCAAAAGTATGAATTCGCCATTGTGCGATGCGTTCCCCAGCGCTTTTTATTTTTAGATTTTAATTTGGCCCATAAACTTTCAATTGACTGGGTATGAGCCAATGTGACTGGATCTACGAAATTAACACTGTGATTAACAGTCTGATGATTATAATTATTGGCTACATTCTGGTATGCTCGCCATTCATCGCTTATAATTGTCGTTCCAGCAGCAACAGTCTGTATTATCAACGGCAATAACGTAGCAGTTGATCTATTTGGAATCGACATTAAGAAACATTCTTTTCTTTCTCTACAAATTCCTCCAAAAACCCATTGATTGGGTAAAATCCTTCCTCGATTATATTTTCGTTTCGAAAAGCATGATTCGTCGATTTCTATATGTAGATTCGGTTCTCCTATTTGTACTCTGTTGTTCAAGAATGCATGTTCACAAATTTCACGAAGGTACAGATTCCATTCAACAGCAGTATTGCTACTCATATTCAATTCGTCTTTGCAATATTGGAGGGTGGTATATTCCTTACTCCATGCATAAATAAATAGAATTATGGTATGGTAATCTAACTTGGAATTCGATATAAACGTACCAGATCGTAGAGATTTTTCTACACGACATGTAGATTTATAACAGATCCATCTATCACGAGAACCAGTGCATTGATTATTCCTGCATTTTTTTTGATTATGTAGTAAACCTTTTTGTTGTAAAAATGATATAGCACGATTCTTAGTATTTATTTCTTCTGCCAATTCCGAAAAATTAATATTTATTAAATATTAAATAACTGTAAACGTGGAATAAGATTAAAATGAATATTTAAAAATAAAACTATTATCAACGAAATAAACACTTAAAAGTAAGAATTAAAATGATAATTATTAACAATTATAAACGAAAATAAATACTTAAAAATAAGAATTAAAATGATTACTGCTAACAATTCAACACGTAAATAAAAAACAAACAAGAAAATTATATTTTTCATTTAAAATAAACATTCGAAAATTAGAATTCAAATGATTCGTAAATAAGCTTTCCACGTTTCTCACTAGATGTGTAATAATCGAGAGAAATTGGATGAAAAACGTTACCATTTCACCACATTTTGTTTGTTTGCTGGCAAATACTACAGAAGATCCACTGTTTCATATTATTCAAGGCTGCTCGCGCGTAACTATACCGTGCTTTAACCTCTGTATCCGTATCGAGATTGTTAGTAACATAGCAACCGAAATATTTATATCTATTCACTTGTTCAATATTTTTTTTATTTACGGTTATTGCAGCACTATTAATTTGTTGTCTACTAACATCCACTTAGTTTTCTTTATATTTATACACAGACCATAGGTTTTGCCAACGTCATCAAATCTTTGTAACAGTCGCTCTAGGCCTTGATGGCTGTCTTGTCATCTGCATATCGGATGTTATTAATGAGTTTGCCGTAATTACATATAGCTGCTTTATTATAGCTTGCCTTGCTATTTACTCAACGTATACGTTGAATAACAACGGGGGACAGTACACAGTCCTGCCGTACACCACGTTTAACTTTAACATTTATTTTTGACTTATTTTTACTAAGTACTAACTCAGCTTCCTGGTTACAATATAAGCATCTTATTTTCAGATCTCTGTTATCAATTTCCATAACGTATTATAATCATGGGTTGTACAAATGAAGGAAACCAAGTATAGTTTTTTTTTTTTTTTTTTTTTAAATTCGTATTCTTCTATATGATTTGTGAGTTATTAAATCGTTTTATTTTTGCGCATTTATTTGTTGTACTTGTGTGTGCATACGTATAACCGTTATATGAATATGATTTTTTACATTATATTATGGTTTTTCATTTTTGAATTAAACGAAATCTATTGAATTTTAAAATTTTATAGTATTTTATAATCAATCACCTGTATTATTCTTAGTTATAGACCGTTTTTATCTACAAAGCGTGTAACGGACGTATTGAAGTTCGATGAAGACTCGGAATGTTTAGACTTTTTGACGAAACAAGGAGTTGTCTTTAAGGACTCGGATCAACGAAGTTCGATCGATTGTAAAACCACTTTTCTAAATTCATTTTCCAAGAATAAATCAGATGTCAGTCAATAAGAAAATAGTTTATTAACGAATTATCTTGTTAGCTCTTTTATCATGCTGTTAATATTTTTTTTTTGTATATATGTATATATACATATAATAAACAAACATATTTCCTGATTCCTGTCTATTCAAAAATAATGTCGAAATTTATGAACAAAAAAAAAATGTGCTGTTGACTAGGCGAAGGTCTGAGGTAGTTTACCATTCTGATAATAGTTTTGCATATTTAATGTAACACTTTGTTTAGAAAAATGTTTTCAGACTACAAATCGGCGGATTCGGTTTATCGAATCATTTAATAGTTCATCTTCGAGAATTACCGACGAGTTTCTCGATACGAATATTGAAGTATATTCGAAAAATGCTGAAATCCGTTGGTATATCGTATGTTCGAAATTCATTTGGTGTTACAACAGTACCTTCACAAGAAGATATATTGAAATTCGCCGGGAGCTGACGTTATTCGTAAAGAAAATTACAAGAAAAAGTTTTGCGTCGTGTTTATAAATAAAACGCTGAAAATGTCACCTTCATAAATCGGTTAACCGTTTAGATGTCGACGAAGAAATCCTAATTGCCAACGTGTTCTTTGTAAAAGATATGATTATATCGGTCCGATTGTTTATAAATGTTCCAATATTTCGCTTGTAACGTCATTTTACAAGTTCCGAAGAAATCGACATTTTATTAATAAATTTTCTGCGATCGAACGTTATCGCACAACTCTAAATTGACCCGTTTGTGGTTAAAAGACTTTAATTTAGTAAATAAATAAGTTATCGTTGAAATATTCGCGTTGTCGAATTGTTGCTCGAAGAAGAACAATTAAAAAAAATTATATCGCGTTCTGTGACACGAAAATTCGTTACCTCGCGTTTTATTTTGAAAACGGTAATCGTGTTATAATAATAGTAACAGTAATGATTTTTTAACCAATGTCATACATATACAGTTTTTACGTTATCCTGATCTATATCCAGCGGTTATCATCTCCCTAATTTATTTATTTATTTATTTATTTATTTTTTCGATTGAACAAGTAAGTCAAAATCCGTAAAAATTTATCAAATTAATTTAATTATGTTAACAGTTGTCCTTAATCTAAAAACGTATTTTATGATACATAATAACTTAATTTCTTTCGAGCCCGTCGAAAAAATTATAGAGTAGCAAAAGTAATTTATTTTTTAGTTTGTTTTTTTTTTTGTGTTTTTTTTTTTTTTTTTGTAAATTAAACGTTAAATTGTGAAATTATAAAGTGTTATTCGTGTATAAGTAGAAATAAACTTTTTTTTATCTTAATTTGTGAATTAATTTTTTCTTTAACATGTTTGATTGAAAACACTATTTATAAACTTGTTAGTAATAATATGAATAAAAAAATAAAATTTCGTTGAAAATGTATTTTGAAAACATTTTAGAAACTGCTGTTAATTTTTTATTTTTATTTTTTTATTAGATAACATTTTTTATACTGTTACTTAAAAACTAAGTCAAGTGTTTCCTTTTGTACCTATTAGTGCAACTCGTTCTGTTTGGAAAGTATACACGTAGGTTTCTTAATTTACTGAAACTATTCGATATAGCTTTGAAAATGAAATACTTATCACAATTTTTCCTTATTGAGATTAGAGATTTACTTAGTCTTTCGGTTTAATAGCAAATTATTTTATTAGAGTTTAATTTAGAACAAAATTTTTTTAGTAATACCTAAAGTTGCCATTTTTATTTTTACTCAAAATGGGACATTGTCAAAATTGCGGCGACAAGGATAGTATCACAATAAAAAAGAATGTTTTTACTTATTAACATCATTATTATTTACATCGTTTCTTTATGAAAGGATATTTTGCTTGTAAATTAGCATTAAACGTAGCTTCGGCATTATTAAACATTTTTCCATAAAACACAATAAATTATAAATTAACACTTTGAACAAACCACAATGTAAAAAAATCAAGAACGTACTGAAACTGAAATGACAATCGCAGAAGCGCGCGAATAAAATGAAGTAAACGACAGACAAGTCAATAATAAATAATAATAGCACCAGGAATGAACAAATCTACTAAATGCAGGATAGTTGGCGCTTTTCCGTATAATTATTAAACATAATTTATGGTTGAAACTAAAAGCGGGACAATTCTGTCCTTAAAATTTTATCGGTGACACCGAACGCAGTACCGCAAAACGAGCCCAATGGTCACATTAGTGTACCATATTTTCCCTTATTTTTCTAAGATATGAATCATTAAACTATGGTACTTGAATATATATATATATATGTGTGTATTTATTTATCTTTCTTCTTTATTAGCCATTGTGAATCTATTGCAGGATGTTGGTCTCCTCCATATGTTTCCATGCGTTTGTATTTGATGCACTGCACCAGTCCTTTTCTGTCTTTTTAATATCGTGAAAGTGGTCGATGCCTTTCTCTTTTATTCATTGGATGCCATTTAGTTGATCTGGCCCTCTGTCTGTTGTCATTAGATTTAGATACGTGCACTGTCCATCTCCATTACCTGTCTCGGGCAGCGTCTTATTTTGCATACGTAAATAACGTATATTTAATTTTTATTCAAATTTATATTTTGTCAATGGCGTCTTTTATAAAAGTTAGAAATTAATCTTAAAAATAACTGTACACTTTAAGAGAATCGAAAATTATATCTCCTTAATTTAGTAACGATAATTATATTATTTCAATAGTTATATAGAAACGCTTAATAATTATGGTTTTATTTTTAAAATAATACGAGCTTTAATTGTAATATAATAAATGTGACCTAAATTGTGTTACAAAAAGTGTAGCACGATTTAAAAGCTGCGTAAATAATAAAAAAAAGTCCTATGAAAATTACGAAATTTTGTTAATAAAAGAAAAACAGTTCATGACGGCATAGAGTTGGAATGTCGATTCTCATTAAGAGCGACTGAAATCAACCTCCAATTTATAATCTTATTTTTAGCATTGAGTCGTTATTTTCTTTTTTAGCCTAAATTATTAAACAACGTATGATACAAAAATTCCTTTCTCAATAAATAAATTTACTTGACAGTGGAAGTAATTCCATGAAATAAATATATTTTTTAATAAGCGGAATATTAGTTTATTGTTAATGTTGGGTAAATTAAAATGCTTAATTAAGTTCATGGAATGAAACTGAATTCAGATATTAGGTTTACATAAATAAAATAGAATTTTCTGTTTTATAATTTCGTGAAATTCAATATTCCGAGGTGTTCGAAACATCGATAAATGAAAAGAAATAGTTAAATCGAACAGAATCTTTGTTTCTCGGCATTTTCATTAGACGAACGTAAAGTCCGTTCGGCTCAGTATTGCGAAATTTTTCAAATAAATTTTTATATTTTCATGAACATAAAAATTTAACTAAACTGCAAAACATAACTAAATTACATGCTCTTTTGATTTACAATAAATAAATAAAAGTTTATGAACAGGACAACAGTTTAAATATAAATGAGTTGTGATGAAAATACGAAATTTTAGCGGAGAATCTGTTTTACTTTGATTTAAGTAACCGATAGATTGTGACACGAATGCGTTAAGTGGAAGGTACCAATAATATATACGTATGTATAGAGAAGGTAATCCAGCAGGCGGTTAAAACAGGTTTCTTTTTTCTTTTTTTTAAACATTTTTGACTTAAATCAGAAAACATCCGTAAAGTCGTGGGGAGTTTGTTCTTCCTGTCGAGATGCATAGCGCCTAGTTTTTTAAAGTTGATTTTTCTGTTTGATCAAAAATTAATTTAATTAACATACATTTTATTTTAATGCTGTTTTACCTTTCTCTAAAGTTTAACAAAGTACTTTCTTAAAGTACGAACAGGTATATGAGGCAAGTACATAAAGACTTGATAATATATTCGGAAGTGAGTGGTCAAAATTTAAATTCCAATAATTGTGAAGTTTTTTATTGTTCAATATAAAATCTGCCAATCAAGTTCGTAGTTGTCACTGAAAATACCAGAAAGAAATCGAATTGGCTGACAAAATAACGGGGCAAATTAAATATTTGGATTGTTCCTCACAGACCAAATAGGGATACATGTTACATATATTACGGACAATTTCACTATTATTCGATCATCAATTGAAACCAGTACCTGAAGGTGGGTACATGTACAGTTCCTATCAAAACTTGAATAGATTCAAGTATCAAGAAAAACGTCGAAAACAAACTTCGTACGACACTACTGGATTACCATCAAGTAGATATAGATATCGAACTGTTAAAGTGTTCCTTAGTACAAGCTTTGTTTCGTTATTAAAAAAATAGTATGTCCTCGGGACATATTGATTTATATCAACTTCAGTTGGAGATGGAGAATCAGCAAAAATAAAAGATTGCTATAAGACTACATTTTGTTGTCATATTTGTACAATATAAATTAACTTCCTGTTTTTTAGCTATGGACCGTACTGAATCATGAACTTTTAAGAAAAAACAAATCGACTGAAAAAATCACGAATAAAGTACATTTTTAAGAGCGTAGAGAAAAGATGATTACTGACTAGATGATGATTAAGTCGACACGATTGACTACTACGAGATAGAACCTGTCAAAGGAACATCTGTCACACTATATTATTAATAGACACACAAAAAATATTCAAAAATGAAAAAACTTATAAAACCGGAATGTTAGGAGGAATTTATAATGTAGTAAAATTAGTTCGTAGGACTATAAGACTAATGACAGTTTGAATGTTAAAAATAGTATTTTATTAATACTACACATAATTTTTCTATATCGTGTATGTCTAAAAATATAGACCAGTATTATTTAAAGGTTGAATATATTGGAGAGTAGTGATTTTATTAATTAATTATAAACGAACAAAATAAAGCACAATCACTAAAAGTTTTTAATCGCGAAGCTCTTCGACAGTTACGTCATTTTCAAGCGCGAACTAAAATTATTACATCTTTTTGTATATTTTTTTCTCTGTTATCGTAAAAAGATTTCATCCATTTACTTTTAAATTGTGTTTGAAACATGAATAATTGTAGCGATCGTTAAGTAACTAAAACAAAATGTATAGACTTGAATTTTCTAACATAATTCATACCGTAGCCAGTAATTAATCGTCTCCTACATTAATTATACATATACCTTATCTATACATAATGT
The DNA here is from genome assembly GCA_032883995.1 of Coronaproctus castanopsis. Lineage (NCBI taxonomy): Eukaryota > Metazoa > Arthropoda > Insecta > Hemiptera > Monophlebidae > Coronaproctus > Coronaproctus castanopsis. The sequence continues at coordinate 299,400,241 of CM065052.1, forward strand.
TTAGAATTATTATTTGATATAAAAATGTAGTAAAATAACAATGTTATGTACTAATATATATATATATTATATATATATATATATATATATATAAAATGAGATTGTCAAATAACTAGGATATATAACAAACTTATGAATTTAACTTGAAAAATCACGCGAACAAAATAATTTTTGAGTATAATTATTACGTACTATTGAGTAACCACGCGTAATCTAATCAGAGGAACAATTACGAAGTTATTCAATTACTTTGTGGAAACACTGAATTTTTATAAATTTATTAAAATTCTAACCAACTCCAATAAAATTTTTATTTTTAATGCATTTTTCTGTCTAAAATATTTAAATATTGATTTGTAAAAATTAATATTTACATTATTCACATCCGGTTATCCGAAATGATTTATTTTTGTATAAAATTTTTTTCGGGATTATCAAGTCAACTTGTAAATATATGTAGCGCTGTTGCATTTTTCGAAACCCCGCTGAAGGCATTAAGTACTTCTCGTAATATATATTTTGTTTTCATTGCGGTTTTGTTGAGTTCGTTTTTTACTTTGGTCATTTTTTGGAGTTTTTAAAAATTGTAATATGTCTACTAGTAATGGTCGCTGGTTTATTGTTCTTTCATGGTGTATTATTAGCTTCAATTAACTTTAAAATGTTTTTTGTTTATTACGCTTTTTCACCTTAAACCTTCATTATTTTATTAATAGTGTAATGGGTGCTAAAGCGAGTACGGCTAATGGGGGTGATTCCAATTCTCGGGAAAGAACATTTTCTACTGGAAGCGCCTCTGATGTAGTCGCAAGCAGTGGTTTAAATTTTCTACGTTCAGTGCCTAATATTAGTTCGTCCGATAGACAAAGAACCAGATCCTTATCTAGTGTACATGGAACTGGTAATTCAAATACAGAGGACGGTAATTGTAATTTAGAAAACTTGGATACTGAAAACAGTTCGGCAGATGATCATTCACTTGAGAGCCCTTTGGCGAATTTAAATCTTGGGCGCGTATTTACAGCTCGTTCGTTGCCGTCGCACATATGGTCTCTAAATGGTAAGTAATATTTCGAAACGGAGTTTATTTTATTTTCTAATATTATTTTTAAATACAAAGATATTTTCAGCATAATCTCAGCTGAAACTCTTCATTGCCAATTTATTTAAATATAAAGATTTACACTTTTATTGGTTTTTAAACAAAGTGGAAAGTTAATTTTAGAACGTAATAGCATAAAAATCATAGGACTTTGCAAAAACTGAGTTAATACTTGTATCGGCTAGATTAATGATGTAATTAAAAGTTCAGAAAGTTTTAAGATGGTACAACTTAAAACAAGTCCTATTAGTTATATATAACAACTTGTCAAAGAATGAACTTAACGAATTCGTGTTGAGTCTGAGTTCGGACGTTGATGCGTAATTACTATTACCTTTGATTGTTTCAAATTAGAAAATTTGGATTTCGAATTAAATTATCACTATTGCGGTTGTAACATCGTGTGTTATACAAGTTCTTTAAAATTATATCCTTAATTTGTAGTTTGTTATCACATTTTCTTTTTTAAATATCTTTGAAGACCGTTGTAAGTTTTAAATATATATTTTTTTATCAAAATGCGTCAAGGGAAAAATTGACCTACTTCAGGAAATGTTTATATGTTTTGTTAATGTTATTTATTAGCTCCTAACATTTATTCTTAAAAGTGGTTGTTTAATTCAATTACAATTTATCTTCGTAACAAGTGTAAACAAAATAAAATGTTAGTGTGGTAAAAGATTCGAAGTTTGAGATTTATTTTAATTTTATGATAGTTTTATATGTTTATGTTAAAGCAAGTGGGACATGTTCCATTTTATTTATTTATATAATACAGGTTAAAAAATTTCCAAAATTATTATTTTTTGACTACAGTTTTGATGTTTTTTATTCTTTAAATAATATATTCATGATATTTTAATTGAACGACGCGTGATTGTATAATATAAATTTGAAATAATTTTTAATGTATATAGACATTTGGGAAATTGTCTCGTATTGTGGGATGGGTATTTTAAAAGTTAAACAGAGTTGCATTTATAACAAATTGAATTCGTTTGTATTATGAAAAGTAAATAAAATATATTATTTACTTGAAATTGTATAATTTGATGATTTCGAGATAATTTTTAAAAATGTGAATTAAATATGAGGAAACAGAATTGAACTTAAATGCATTAATTCTTGGGAAACTTACTTTTTATTAAATTAAGATAGAATATAATGTCAAAATAATATCTTTAGATAATTTGTAACTAACGTGATATATGGATTTATTTTTAAAATTGTTTATTTGCTATGTATCTTAAATTTTCATTATAGTTGCCGATTTGATGTTAATTGTGTTTTGTTTTGTTTCATGTGGTTTGACCCTAAACATACTATTTATTGATATTTTAACCGAATGTATGGTTTATTTTTGAAGCAAGACGTTGAAATTGTAATGTATCTTTATGTAAAATGATATATTTTTCTATAATTTTGGTTATTCTAAGTGTCTTCTGGGCTGTTGACGTTGATTATCTTATATTGAAAAAAATTACCGTTAAGCATACACATTAAAGAAATCGACGTTACCACTCAGACATTTCGATTTTCGTTAAAAACCACGTCAAAATTTGTCATTGGTGACATTTCGGATTTACATTAAGTTCCATTTTCAGACCAAAAGTATCTTCGAAACGTGATGATTGGCAAATTTTGACGTGGTTTCGGAAAAATTCGAGATGACAGCCACGAAAATTTCAGTTCATTTATATTTTAATCTTTAAAGCCACGAATATATCTAGAAATAGGGAAATATAAATATAACAAATAAAACACAGGTAAATGTATTAATAAATTTACTAACATGTGGGTAAAAATTTAACATTTCATTCTTGTGTTATTATCAAAATTTATTTCTATAATTTTCAACATGATCATATATTGATCACAAGAAATTATTATTATTATTTTTTTTAAATAGACAGGTTTTCTTTTTCTGATATTTAATTTTATAAAGATTTAACCAACGTTTTGTAGTTTGCAAATTATGCGGAAAATTATATTTCGTTATGTAACTTAATCTTGAAGAACGCCAAGATGCAAGAAAAGTTTATTGGCATTGTTTAATCGGATATACGACGAAAGAAAGATCCCGCAAGATTTTAAGACCTTAACACTTGTCCCAATTCCCAAAAAGACTACATCACAAACATCAAACGAATACCGTAAAATTGCACTAATGAGTCATACCCTCAAAGTACTACTCTCAATCATAAACATTAGGATACAATGCAGATCGGACACGCAGCTCAGCGATACGCAATATGGATTCGTTACGAACAAAGTCACTAGAGATGCAATAGCTCTTTTGAAAGTTGTAGTGCAACGAGCGATTAATACAGACAGAGAGGTGATTGCGTATTTCATACATTATGAAAAAGCATTCAATCTGGTGCAGCACACTGAACTAGTAAATGTACTCCAGAAACACAACATAGACAATAAATACGCAAATAATCAAAAACATATACTGGAATCAGATTGCGAATATAAAAGTAGGGAACGAATACAGTAGTAATGGAATCCAAATTAGAAAAGGAGTAAGACAAGGCTGTTCATTATCGCCTAGATTATTTAACATATATTCAGAAGAAATTATAAAAAATGCAAATATGGGCAACGGCGGATTAAAAAAAAATGGACGCAAAATAGGATGCATAAGCTATGCAGACGACAGAGTACTGCTGGCTGGATTGATTAAAGAAATGCGGATGATGCTCAACAGGCTAAATCAAGCAGGGGAGAAATACGGCATGAAAATAAATGTTGGAAAAATAAAGGCCATGAAATTAACGAGGCAAATAACAATGTAGATCTAAAATTAAAAATCGGAAACGAAATGGTGGAAATAGTAAAAGAATTCCGATATCTAGGCGTATTGATAACAAGAGACGGCCGATATATAAATGAAATTAAAAGTCGTATCGGAATGGCAAAGCAAGCGTTTAGGAACCTAGAGACTGTACTAAAAACAGAAACTTAAAAATGAACGTAAAGACTAAAGTAAATCAGTGCTACGTCATGTCCGTCTTAAAATATGCACCTGAAACGTGGACCATTAAACGTTTAAATGCTTTTGAAATGTAGACGTTAAGAAGAATGTGGTGAATACCGTGGAAGGCGAAGATAACGAACAAAAAAATACTACAACGGAGTGAAATGGAAAAGATGAATGTCGTAGAAGCTATTGAAAAGAGGAAGAAAAAGTACCTAGCGCACAAAATAAGAGAAGAATGATTATTTACGATGGCTGTTCAAGGAAAAATACAAGGAAAGAAGACGCGAGGAAGAAAACGGCTGGAGATGATGACAACCAGCTTCAGTACAATGAAAATGATAGAAATTATTGAATCAGCTAGAAAAAGGGAAATATAGATCAATGTTGATGTATGCTATCTTCTGACAAGAAGAACCTACAAGATGATGATGATGATGAACTTTTGCTTATTGAATTTTTGTTTAATAAATTTAAGGTAAAGCAGATTTTATTAAAAATTATAGAATGATTCATTCTACAATTATATTTTATCATTGTGTTTTGTCTCACATTTGTAAAAGTTATATATAGATGTGTATATCATCATCATATTATTTCGCTGCATCCGATGATCGTGATTATGAATCTCGCTTATCTTACGCCATTCTTATTGCCCGTTGAAGAGGTGCATCTTTTGTTAATTGCTTTGTTCTATCTGTATATTGTATTTACGCCCTTCTGCGTTTTCTTCTACCCTTTACCTTCCCTTACATAATTAATTGTTCAATGCTGTTTTTCCGCACTATATGAACCACGTTGTATTACAATATCGCGTACACGTACAACTGGTGCAATTTCATAATATTCGTCTCCAGCACAACATTTCAAAAGCATCGAAATTCGTTCCTTTTTAAAGTCTAGCATCCTGCACCATATAGAAAAACGAAAAATACTATGGTTTGACAATTCCATACCTTCTGTAATTGACCAAATGCCAATTTGGTCGTTGACATTCGTGTTTTGATTCCAACTGAAGATCTTCCGTATTTGGCGATTAAACTATCTTATTGTTATAGTCATTTGAGTTGTAGTTATTTTTATTGATCACCATTATCTTCGTTTTATCTCGGTTTGTAGTTTCGCTTCTGAGTTTACCTTTTCCAATATATTTAGAACAGCAGTTGGTTGCTGTTTTGATGAGATTATCGTAAGTTGTTAATAGTTTTTTCTCCTATTTTGATGCTATCTTCCCAATTATCCAGCATTTTCTTTAATATCTGTTCACTTTATATATATAATAATAATGATTATTATTAAAGAAAAATGGAAAGACATATAAGGCAATATTCGGGAAAATGTAATTGGCAGAGATACTGAATCTAATGAATGAAAGAAGAAAGTTTAAGCGCAATTAACCCAAATACCAAGTACTAAATAAAGAAATCCGACGGAAGATACGAGAGGTCAACGAAGTATGGTTGAATGAAAAATGCCAAGAAATTGAAGAACTCAAAGCGAAACATGATGCTTTCAATCGACTAGGCGCACAATTAATGGTGGTAGTCTAAGAGATAAAAATGGAAATATTATCCTAGAGAAAGATAAGAGAATTTTACGGTGGAAACATAGTCAATTTATTTGAAGATTCCAGACCTAACATAGATAATATAATTTGCAAGTCCATTCAAAATACCACACCTTCTGATATCTTCCGCAAAGAAGAAGTTAGATATGCTATAAAAAACCTAAAATCTGACAGAGCAGCTAGACCACACAAAATACAGGGTGAATTATCGAAAGTATGTCAAAACGACCATATAGCGCTAAAATCTGTAGTTAAATTTTTCAACTCGGTGCTGTTGTCAGGCACTCTACCATCAGATTGGTTGAAGTCTGTTTTTATTCCACTACCAAAGAAGTATAATGCTACTGATTTCAATGAATATCGTACAATAAGCCTTATGTCACATATCTTGAAGATCTTCTTCAGAGTAATTCACAGCCGAATTTATGAAAAATGTGAGAAAATCGCTGGTGAAAATCAATTTGGATTTAGAAAGGGTTATGGAACACGGGAAGCAATGTGTTCACTTAATGTCCTAGCGCAAATATGTCGAGTTGTAAATCACAGACTTTACTGTTGTTTCATTGATTATAACAAAGCATTCGTCTCTGTGAAACATGACAAATTAATTGAAATTTTGGAGGCGATTGGAATAGACTGGAAAATTAGAAAATTAATAGGGAAACTTTACTGGAATCAGACTGGAAAAGTCAGAAGCGAAAATATTGAATTAGAAGAAATACCAATTAAGAAAGGTGTGTGACAAGGTTGCGTACTGTCACCGTTACTCTTTAATATCAGAAGCAATTTTCAAGCAAGCCCTCAGAGATGACGATGGTATCAACATCGAAAACCTTCATATTTCAAACATAAGATATGCAGACGATACAGTTCTAATTTCACATAACATTGATAAGTCACAATAAATGGCTGATCGAGTCACCACAATAAGCAAAGAATATGGCTTTGAAAGAAATGTAAGCAACACAAAGTGGTTAGCAATACATAAAAAGAGCAATACCGGAGCCATAGTAAAAATTAAATTAACAGCAAATGGTCAAGTCATGGGTTCATAAATTTCAATAACTCGGAACCTGGTTTCATGAGGAAACGGATCAATCGATCGAGATACGATCACGCATAGAAAAAGCAAGGAATAAATTTTTAAATATGAAAAATCTGATGACCCGAAAAGACATTAACTTGCAGTTAAGACTACGGCTGGTGCGATGTTACGTATGACCGGTACTACTGTACAATATAGAAAGCTGGATTCTCACATCTACGCTTGAAAAGGGAGATGTATACATATCGCCGTATTTTTAAAATTTCATACAAATACCATATTACGAATACAGATGTGCTGCGAAAAATGTCAAAGCCAATGGAACTCCTATACACTATACGTTCTAGAAAATTAAAAAATTACGGTCATATAAATAGACATCCAGAAAGGTATTATTTATCCCAACTTGTCCTGAATAATGGTGTTATCGAGGGACATTGGAAACCAGGGAGAAGGAAAATGTCATGGAGAGCTGATATACGTCAGTGGTACAACAAGACATCTACGGAGTTAGCAGGGGTGTCCAAGGACAAAGTCAGAACAGCTATGTCGATCGCCAAACTTCGGTCGGAGATGGCGTAAAAAGAAAAAAAAATAACATTATTAAAGAGTTTAGCTTAAAGTGCAGCCCTGACGAACTCGTTTTTCAGTTTTAAAATCATCCGGTTAGTTTGTTATTGATTTTTACTTTTTTGAATATTGTTTTCACATCTATTTCATTTAGGTAACTTATTCCATTGAACGCGTTCAAGGTGTTCTTGTGCAGTCTTATGAACACGTTGTATATTATAATGTTGAATTATCACCATTTCTCTATTATTTTTTCCATATTTAGGATTTGTTGCCGCGCGTACTTTTAGCTGTCGTAATTCTTCCGCTATATACGCGGTAATATGTACGATGTCTGTCATCTATAATGTGTTATGAATTGGGATATATATCGACTCTATCCAGATCCTTTGGCTAATAGTTTTTTCTTCTAGATACTTAAATATGTTAGCTACAGTGCCGTCTTTTTCTACTGTTTTAGAGAACTTTAGCCATAAGTACGCCATTCTTTCTTTTCAATTGCTCTATGAAACATGGTGGTATTTCCTTTATGTTCATCCAGTTCTTTCAATAGGTTTTTTGATTTTTGGGGTGTTCTTTCCGCTTAAACATTATTTCACATTCATTAGAAGGTGTCAATTCGTATTTACTTTTAATTTCAAGATGTCAAGAGTTATATATATATTTCTTATATTCTAGTTTAATTTTAATTTTAATATAATACTTTAGAATACTTTTCTATACTTCTGCACTTTGAATATATTTTTTCTTGTGTTTACTAATGTTTTGGTCGGTTTTCTTGATAAAGATCTTATTGCCTCCATTGATTTTTCATTATTGCTTCAGTTTTGAAATAAATAGTTTCCGGAGCGTCATTTAATTCTATTCTCCTACTTTATTTTTTTATTTATTTATTATTTTTTTGTACCTGTTATCAGTTTGTGAAATGGGGATTGTTTTCGCGAATCAACACAAATTGCTGCTTTTACGTTTATTCTTATTTTATTAATATATTTTTGCAAAACAATATCAGATATTGTCGAAATTAAATACTTATTGATTTATTTAATAAACATATTTATGAATTCGGAATTTTCATTATCTAGGATTGACATCTGATAAATTATTTACGTTTTGTTGATAGTTAATAATTTTTAGTTTTATTTCGAATTTTCAGGTATGACTTACCTTATACATTTTTCCCCCGCATACTTTTTTGTGTCATACGATCTTTATTATTAATTTATAAACTTTTTGTGTTCAAAATACAGGAGATTGATAGAATACTAATTTGAATAATATGCGTGTCCGTGTTAAGACATTTAAAATAAAAAATTAGTAATTATAATATGAAATTAGATAAAAAGTTTTATATTATGATGATACTATGTATAAAGTATTTCTGACGTATATCGTGAAAATTGTTCTTTATGAAATATATATAATAAAAATTCTTCACGATTCTTGTGTGAATGTTGTATATATATTATTATATCACACGTTTGAGATAACATTATACGATATAAATTATTCTTAACATTAAAATTATCACGTTTACTGTGTTCGTAAGTTACACATTTGGCCACACGGTTGTGAAATTGTACATTATATAAAATAAATGAGATATATTTCTATAAGGTATTTAGTGTATATTTAATAGTTTATGGCAAAGTTATGCGATTTTAAACGTGTATTAGCTTACACGAAGTACGACTTATATAAAGGAATGATAATATAAAATTTTTATGGTGAACACATCGAAAAAATAATATATCTTTAAAATACCCAAGATTTAAATCTTTAAAATGATTACGACAGTTTATTCACGATTCGTTAACAATGTACATTCATTATTATTTGCCTGAATACAAATTTTTGTGTACAATATATTGATTATTTATTATGTGTACTTAAAGATATAACTGATTAAACTTTATGTGTATGCTGATGATTTCGATTTAGACAATAAGATTGATGCTAATTTGAAATTGAATATTTGGAATAGAATTCTTACGATGGATATCTCTTTGTAATTAGTACAAGAAATTTCGTTTTCTTATAATTTCTATATCATGATTATCGGTATAAATTAAACATGCTGATAATTATCATGATTATCCGTATAAATTAAACATGTTGATAATTATCATGATTATCCGTATAAATAAAAATATGTTGATAATAATTTGAAAAGCGTGGAATGTAGTGAATTTAAAAAAAAAAATAACCAAAAGAGAAAATTTACTAAAATTTTAAGTGAAAAATCGAAAAGCTTTCAACTGTTAACCCACGTAAAAATAAAATATGAAAATATATACAATTTATGGAAATATAAAATATAAAAAATACCAATTTAGATATATATATATACGATTTAGAAAAATTAGCAAAGTGAAAAGCAGTATTTATAAAATAATCTGATTGTAAATATTAAACTATCAGATTATTTTATAAATATTGTTTTTTGTCACTTTGTTAATTTTTGTAAATTATATATTTAATTTTATCTTTTTATAAATTGTATATATTTTTATATTTTATTTTTTATGGCCACTTGATAATGGCTTGTTGATAATTCAAAAATTGTAGTGTATTATTTTTAGGCTTGTGTTTTTTTTCACATAATAAAACGAGATGTTACTCACTTTCTACCACGTTTCTAATATTGAAAATAGATGTAAAAGAAAATAATAAAATTGTTACGAAAACGTTAATACTATTGCCTAATGACGTATAAACGTTGCTTTGTAAACCGCAAGGAGTTAGAAATTCCTGAATTGTGTTTACAATCTTTTTTGATTTCATCAGAATTATTCACATTCTTTAAGTGAACTTTTAAGACCATTTAAATCGATTTTCTATGTTTAGAAACGTGTGTGTGTAGTATTGAATTTTATTTAGTCCAAAAATTAATGTACGATTAACTATTGTATAAATCATTCCTATTAAACTCGATTATCTGTATATTTGAAGTAACTGTTGACTATATCCCAGTTTACGAGAAGTGAAGGAAACTAGATAAGGATACGTTTGTTTATGCCAGCATGAGGCGACTGAATTAGACGAGCAAAATTTCTTTTTCCTTTCGTAGTCCACTGCCATTTTCTATCATTTACGTTGTTTTTATTTTATACGTAGTATTTATCTAATCGTCAGAATTATCTAAAGCCATTTATTCTTACCAACTTATGTTGTTATCAGTAGTCTTTCTAGTGTCGCTAAGTGTTATCTTATGCGACATAAAAACGTTGGTTTATTGTCTAAATATCATGTATTTGGAAAGTTATATATATATATACATATAAATAATTTTATTGAATTAGCTTTCTATATAGAATATATATTAGTTGGCCGTACATAAATAGGAGACGGCAGAAATGGATAAAGTCTAGTCGTCGATAATTCGTGCGAACATGCATATTGCGAGAACATATAGTTGAAAGGTCTCTGTTTTCGATCGATAACAAAATGATAACATTTTCGATGGCAAGCGCGTGTATAAGAAGTTCCACAATTTATATCTCATTTTAAAAATAATATTTTCTATCGTGTTTCGAATATTTAGTCTCTAATAACGTTATACTGTTTGCCGATTTTTAAAATATTAATTGCGTTTTTCATTTCCAAATTGTTGATTATTTATTTTAGAGATAGTTTTTTTTTTTTTTTTTTATCCATAAGTTCAAGTTGTGTGTATGTACTTAACAATTATCTGATAAACTACCACACCATACGTTGCGTGTTTACTGTGAATATAAAGACATTTACAAGCTTACTTACGTTGTTAAGGTCATGCATAATAGGCGATGTTGCTTCAAATTCAAGAATAGAATTTATAAACAATTCATATTTTATAAATGATAAATGAATATTTGAGTATTTGCTGATGACAAGTTACTGATTTATTTTTATCGCGCAGTATTTATTGAGCTGCGTTAAGTTCGTTGTTTCATATACCTTATAGGAAACCTAGAAACAACGAACTTTGCGAATTTCAGAGTTTATCGAACTTATATATGAATAATCAGAGATATACATTTGTCATACAGAATTTTTTTTTTTGTAAGGCAACTTTAAACGAAACGAATGTCTAGCAGATGTTGTAGTCCTCAACTTATAAATATTAATATTATATTTTTAAAGTTCTGATTACAAAGAAATTGAAGAATATTTTGCTCAGTTTTATAGTGTTCGAAAGCTTTTATAACGGATGATTTTTAGTCGAACTAAATATAGTGTATTACCTTTTTTTTTTTTTTTTTTTTTTTTTAAATAAGAGAAAGTGTTAGACAGATAGATATACCTTGTGCATGTATATCATTACATAGACTGGAAGTTTCAGAATTATTCTGCAGCACATATTTTGTAGCCGTTGTAACTTAGCTAAGTTAAAATGGCCAGCATATGAGACCATATATGGGACAATCATCATAAAGCATGACTATTCTTATTATAGTTTTATAGATTATTAATTTATTTGTAGAGATGACGTGACATCGTTTATTAAATATAGGATATATCTTAAACAAAGACGATTGATATTTGTTTCAGGCATATTTAACATGTTTAGTACATGTGAGACATCGCAATAAACAGAAAATCTATTTTTTAAAATTTCTGTTTGTCTGTTCCGATTTAACTTAAAAACTATTAAAGCAATAATGATGAAGTTCGCACAGCTGCCTATATTATCGGATTCGTTCTAAGCTTTGTTTCACATCGATATCACAAGTAGGACAGAAATTATAATAAAGTTTTAAAAAGTAGGAGACAGTGATATATCTGTAGAAGAGTTAGAACTGATGAGAACTAATCGAATATTAATACAAATGAAATTAACGCGCACTAATCACTGAAATCCACCTCATGTATGAGAAGAGTCTTAAAGTTCATGCGACATGGTGAATGCATGTAATAACTCTACCAAGCACCACGTATTAGGAAAATCTCATAAAATATAAAAATAGTTAATTAAGGAAAGGAGAACAGCAAGGAAGGCATGGCAACGTGATCGTTACCTTTATACATCAGATACAAAGAGCTATAGATTACAGAATAAAATTAAGGAGTATAAAAATGAAATGTTCAATACGCAATCTATTAATGATGTCGAAAAGCCAGTACAGACTTCAGTTAAAAAAACTGAAAAATCACTCAGAAGAACCGTACAATATTAAATCAAATTACAACTGGTTTTTTAAGTAAAAGGCAAACGCGTATCGACCCAATTATGGAAAACCGATATATCCTACCGAATCATCAGTTTGATTTTCGCACAGAGCACTCTACGTTTAAACAGTGCCACCGATTAATTGAGGCAATTTCATTAACCCCGGAGAAATGCGAGGTTCCACGATATTCCTATATGTAGGCATTTGAATTAAATTCTCAACGAATATATTTATGTACTGTTGAAATCTTACACTTGTCCAAACGTCCGTTCATTGTTAGAATAAACGATTCGTTTTCGGAAAAACGTCCAGTCAGATATTCGGTACCGTAAGGAAGTTTGTTTGGGTCCATTGTTGTATTCCATTTATATCGCGACATTGTCAACCTCTAATCTAACTTAACTAGCTTCATATTCGCCGATGATATAGCGTTGTTGAGTGTTACGTATGTAAATATTGCTGTTCAAAATCACCTTAATCGATTAGAAAAATGGGCAGGTTTAACACGACTAAATGCCGTTATTCACCAACAAACGGTCGAAGTGTCCAAACTTTTTCATTTGGTAACTCACAAATTTTACAAGTAGATTCCGTTCACTATCTCGGAAGGCTTAATGAGATTAACGTGGCATGATCATGTGGAAAATACGAGAAGGTCAATAATAACTAGGATTATACAGCTATGATCGTTGTTAGGACGGAAATCAATTCTAAAAAAGCAGAATTTCTATATCGTTCCAGTGTATGGAGATATGATTAGAATGATATGGAAAAACGAGTCGAAGTAACCTTCGCAGAATACAGCAACAGTAGTCTAGAATTGTACGTCCAATAGGATCTGCATTTTCACATTGTATGCTGACTCGAACATTCCATATGAAAAACACGGAATAGTACAGAGTTGTATGAGATACTTCAGTTCAACCCCAATGCACTAGCACACTGAAATCAATTTTCCAAACGAATAAGTGGTGTCGCGATGCACTTCCAATTACGTAAGTGATCCGCGCTGTGCTCAGACGGAATTGTTACGTACTTCTGTGAAAAAAGATAAATTAATATTTTTTCTTTTTGAAGACCCAAATTAAGCAATTCGTTGGGATTGACTGATTAAAAATACATTTTAATTCATTCAATTCTCCAATTTTCTCTTCTCTTCCCTTTATTGATTGCTGTTGTTATAGCACTGTCGGTACAATAAAAATAATAAAAAATCTTGAACATCTGATAATGATATTGACAATACTTTCCTACTTTTCTTATTATTTTGCTTACTGCTATTATTATTGTCATTATTAATATTGCCAGCAGTAGTAACCGCGGTAACATTGAAAAAACTAGTCCGTTTTTACCTATCACTAATTCAATAGTTTTGCGCAGTCATCGTGCGTATTAATGTATATTTCATTTTGATCGTTAATGACGTTTGACCTTTTTAAATATTTCGACGGCCTAAACGAAAATATTACGTTACTTGTTTGTAATCGTATTTGGGATGAGTTCATTTTCTCTCGAGGTTCATTTCGAAATTTATGTACGTTTGTTGACGATTCGTAATTCATTTTTATTTTTTTATTTTTATTTTTTTGCGAATAGAAGAGTGTGACATGTTCCGAATGATACTTGATTAGATGGGAACCATCATTAGTCCGTGCGTCCTGAAGTCTAGTAGTCGACAGCTTTCATCCGTTACACGTACGTTTTGTTAGCTTTCTCCGAGTATGAATTTGAAGTCAAACGGTAGTTATAAGCTACTTTAATCTGTGCATGTCTATGTCTTAGATATTTGAAAATGTGTAACGCAACAAATGATTTTGACGATTATAATTTGTTTTTGAAAAATATTTAATACATTTAAAAAAATTATCTGTCGTTAGTTTTACAAAAAATTAAAAATTTTATCGCGTAACCAGATATTTTTACGAAGCGTATACTGTTTAAATTTATTTAAAAAAAATAATACGATAATTATGATAAAGAACTGTTTTTCATAAATAAATGTAACAAAGTATTTCATGGGCATGTATTAGTTGTTTTTTAATTTCGTCTTAATAAATATATATATTAAATATTATCCCACTTTTTTTCTGTTTTTTTTTGTTGTTGTTTGTAAATATGTTGACGCAAAAAGTAGTTTACGTCGAAAGACTTTATTTAAAACTTGATTATAATAAATATAGCGAGAAAAATAACATTTACGAAACTTTTATATTGTTAAAAATAAAAATTTAACAAAATATCATGAAGTGCAGAACCTTTCAACTCTAATTAAAAAACAATATATAATTCCGGGAAAACATGACAAATACACGTATCTGTGTTAACAGTATTAAGATGTCACATATTATTATTTTAAAGAATACCGCGAAAATATAAAGTTTTTATGGTTAAAGAACGGTTTACAAAAATTTCGCTTATCTTTTGTAGCGACTGAAATTCATTACAGCGTTGAATTTGTTTTAATGATATTTGGATTGCGTTCATTTTTTTTCTTTTATATAATAAACGAAACTGTTGAAAGTGTTTTAAATATTGTTATAAAATTAAGTTACAGTCGAAAAATTCGCGGGCTTTTTCCTGTAAATGTTATTTATTCTAGAGGAAAATAATTTTTAATATGTTTATCGATGTAATCAATTTCTCTAGTTTATTTATAATATAGTGTGATGAAAAATATGGCGTAATGTTTGATTTTTCAATTTGTAAAGTCGATATAGCTTTTTTTTTTTAACAATGAATATATATGTGCGTGTGTGTTTATGAATTTTCAGTTCGTTACCTTATTTAAAATAACTGCGCTTCAATAGTTTCCACAAGGTCCGATTTTTTTCTTGTTCCCATTTTTGTTTACGTAAATGGGTTAACTTTATTAGTTAGTTTATAAAAGTGCAGTAGCCTGTGTAATCGTAGTTATGTAAATTATGTTTACGGAAGAAAAAACAGAGAAAACAAAAAGAAGAACATATATGATATATTTGTGTTCGAGGGACCATCTGCATAGTGTATTTGTAACAAAGATGGTGTACCAGATAACATCAACATAGTCACGATCACCACGAAGCGTTTGCTTAGTACATAGTTCCAATATATACACATATTATTATTAATACTGCTACTGTTATTACCATTATTATTATTATTTACGAGTAAATACGTATGAAAAAGCTTAATATATAAATAATTATGATATTGCCTAAGTTTTTATATACGATCTAAAAATAGTTCGTAATGTTGCAGAAGTCGATCATCAGTTGGTTAAAATAATGGATTTGAAATTATATTTCCTAGTACAAGGTCAAATAGAAGTTTTAACTCAAAATAGAAAATTTATGCCGCATTGCACAATCACGTTGATTTGTATTGTTCTGGTGGAAGGAATTCAACTTATTTATCGATCTTAAATTTAGCACACTGAGAATTGGACATTCAAATACAGTGTTCCAGGTCATCTATTCTGTTATCTATTCTAGAACAACAGATGCAGGTAGGAGTACTCACAATATGCAACCTATATAAATAGGCTGAAAATTTGCCATGACTTGACAAGATTTGCAAACTGTACAAGTTGATATTTAGATTCTTAATCTTCTACAAACAATACTTACGAAAAACTGGCGTGTTTTTCTTCATGCGGTGTCACCATCCACTTCATTTGCCACTCTAATAGTAATAATTGCGAAATGTGTTTTTTAAATATATTAATTGGAATGTTATTGCTCTGTGCATGATGTAAGTTATTAAGCGTACAGAAAATTCACATCACCAAAGTATGCGAAATTCACTAGTGATTGCTTTATTTATGAGATATCGGTCCATTGAGAGTCAATCACTAATGACACAAGCTGCTGATGAAGATGCAGTTCGATCAAGAGATAAGGTATTCAGGAGAAATTTCCCTTGATGTTTGTTTACATTTATTAAAATTTTGTTAGTAAGACAGTTTCATAATCGTAGATAGATTGGATTAATCTTCTATATAGGACAAACCTCCAAGTATTGCGCTGCAATCGACTTATGTTACAGTGGATATAGTTGATATGGGGCATAATTGTGAGTTTGTTATCAATTGGAATGCCTAGATACTTTAAAATGGGTGTATATTTAAGATATAAGTTTCATGTTTTTAATTATATTTACAGCTTATCGCTAAAGACAGAGAGTTTACACTTGTGTGAATACTTCTGTTACTATTTTCTCTAATGGTTGTTCATAATCATCATAATTGGTGACATTGAATACTAGACACAGGTCATCGGCGTAAGAGATTAATTCACAATTGTTGTTTTACAAAAGGTCTCTAGTTGAACAACGTCTAAAAAACGATTGCCATTTTTTCTAATAATATTAAAAATATTTGTCTGTTTGCTGATAGTTTAAATATAGGGTGACCCAGAGAAGATTGACGGTTTTGTTGTTTTTTGAATAACTCAAATCGAATGAAATTACATTTAAAAATAGAACCAGAGATTAGCTTACAATAATTTGTTCAACACAATATCGTTCAGATGGTTGTCATTAGCAACAATATATTCATTCAGTCTTTTTAAAAAACTTTCGAACACTTCTTCGAGCATAGGCCGTTAAATTTTTAAACTTTGTTCAGAAATCCCAGTTTTCAGGTCTTCCAGATCTCGTGGACGTGTTTCGTAAACGCGGTTCTTAAGGTATATCCACAAAAAAATCGCGTTACTTTGAATTCTTTTCGTAGCTCTCTTTGCACTGTCGTGATCGATTCACGCCGAAAATAAAGTCTCGTTATATGATGTTATGATAACTCTAACCGTGGATATACGGTTTGCGTTGTAGCGGTGTTACCAACTGCACTATTCAAAAAACAAAACCGTTCCGTCTTCTCTGAGTGATTCTAGATTTACTTACCGGTAAAGTTGATCTCTGTTTATTTATTAATGTATAAAACTCTTCTTCTCCGACCGAAGTTTGGCGATCAACATAGCTGTTCTGGCTTTGCCCTTGGACACTTCTGCTAACGCTGTAGATGTCTTGTTGTACCACACAAGCTTATCAGCTCTCCATGACATTTCCCTTCTCCTTGCTTTCCGATGTCCCTCGATGACATCATTCAGGACAAGTTGGGATAAATAACACCTTTCTGGATGTCTATTTATATGACCGTAATTTTTTAATTGTCTAGAGCGTATAGTGTATAGGAGTTCCATAAGCTTTGACATTTTTCGCGGCACATCTCTATTCGTAATATATGGTCTTTGTATGAAATTTTAAAGATACGGCGATATGTATACACTCCAGCGCTTCGATCTTCTTTTCAAGCGTGGATGTGAAAATCCAGCTTTCTATATCGTACAGTAGTACTGCTCATACTTAACATCGTACCAGCCGTAGTCTTAACTGCAGGTTAATGTCTTTTCGGGTCATCAGATTTTTCATATTTAAAAAATTATTCTTTTTGCTTTTTCTATGCGTGATCGTATAGCATATGCAAGCGCGAATACTTAAAAACTGTATCCGTTCCTGTCTGTTTGCTGCGTGTGTTTTAAGATGTATACACTCGTAAATAGATTCGTTTAAATAAAATTGTGCAATTTTTAAGTTGTCGAATTTCGTTTATTTACGTTGTTTATCGGTCGTTAAGTTACATTTTGTATTTGTTTTCGTATAATGCGGGTGTTGTTTTTTTCTTAAAAATAAACATTTTTTTATTTTGATTTTAATTTACGTTGAGAAATGTGTAATTTATGATAAAATGAACATTGTACTGCTATTTTATGAATAATTTTAATAAACGGACTAATCTTTAATTAATATTTGAAAATAGTTTTAATTAATTTTTTTAACAGATTTATGGTCGTCATTTAATCTGTCATCTAAGGTGCCTGTTTTACCGTGTTAGAAAAATAAAAAATGTTATTTGCGTTCATAATGTACCTGGTGGTAATTTTTAGCGAATTTAGCGATAAAAAGTTAAAGCATAACATACAATACATGTTGATGGGGAAATATTGAAGCGGTTGCTTATCGAACGTGATCATCTCATTTTATACATACAACTATATATCCAATTAGCAAACTCAGTACCTCACTGTAACCATTGTGTCTCTGATAAAATTGATCCATTCAATTCAGATGTGTGCGTGAATCTCCACAGCTCTTCGAATTTTCACTTAATGGAGTGGACCCTGACAGAAAAATCTTAGAAAAGGCATTATCCGCTGGAGTATTTTTACTAGTTATCCTTACTGAGTTTATACTCACAATATTGCTTTTAGTCTAAGGTACTTATTCAGTGAGCAGATGGTGCGCGGAATAATCCAATCAGCTATTACGATTATGAACGAGTAACAATGAACAAGTATTCTATTAGAAAAAGTTACAGCATACGTTGCTAACAAGTAGAGAATTGTCTACCGGATACATCCTTACCGCAATAAATAAAACTTACCTATTCTAATTAACAGTTAATGATAGAATAAATATGAAAACTGAATAATGTAGAAAACCTGCAACTGAAAAAAATGGAGAAAAGGTTAAATTTACAAAATAACAACATTAAGCAAACTTATAATAAATTATTACTTAATGGGTCTATGTTTATATTTAGTATACATAAATTTAAGTTTCGTGGAATCGTAATTACCGATCGAGAAGTACATTATATTTTGGTACAAATATATTTTTGAAAGTCAATGTAAATAGAAGTGTTTTATGAACAAATAATTACTACTGTAATGAAGCGGACAAACTCGGGTGAAATTACAATTATGTCAGGCGATTAGAATGTAAAATTGGTTCAGGAACACGAGACTATTGAAAAACTAGAAGTTGGAGATTGTAAAAACTCTGGAGATAGTACAACTATGTATAGAGTTGTAAATGTTGTTTTCCTAACTTTCAACTACTTCCATTCAAAATAATTTAATATTTATTGATAAGCAGTTTAAGAAGAACCTTAAATCACTATTTATCTATTCGCGTGTTGACGCTGTTAGACTACGATCTAGTAGTTACTACTTTTCAGGTGGTTATTACTCCTCAAATGGATTTCAAGAAAATTAGAAAAATCTTCGTCCGAAATAAATGGAAACTTCAAAAGCTAATAGTACAATAGTACCAGGAATGATCGGAGCAATTGAAATATTTATAAGGGAAAAAAAGAAGATATTGTAATAGCACGTGAAAAATGAAGACAAATACTAGAAAGGGTTCAAGTAAAAATTAAAAGTGGAAAAAAAACAAGACCCGGGTGATGGAAAAGGTACTCTGAAAGGAGAGAGTTGAAGTGCAGAGGTGGTAAATATTAATTACTGATTGAACAAGCTAATGTAGAGCACTGCTTATAGTATCTGTAAAATATAACATTAAAAGCAACGGAAATAAATTTTTAAGGTTTGCTTGTTATAATAATATCCGTTGTTGCGTTATGTTTTTGAAAATGTTAACGATGATAGTTCTTCGGTATCACGACACATATATATTTGGTCGTTGTCATAAACGATTTTTTTTTTTTTAAATGTAGCTCCAAGAAAGGACAGCTACTTCCTTTCTGCAATCTTAAATTTTAGTTTAAATAAGCAGCAATCAAGCAATCATGTCATAAACTTAGAAAATATCTTCCTTACCTTAAAATGAGCCTGTGAATATAAATTCTAAGGTTAATTAATAGAGCGTGAACTTTGCATTTAAATATGCGTTTATTCAATCATGGTGACGGATATAAAATGTTTATTGTTTAAACATAATACGTACACGTTAGCGTTCCCTCATTACTCTCCTCTCTCTCTCTCTCTCTCTCTCTCTCTCTCTCTCTATATATATATATATATATATATATATATATATATATATATATATATACATATATATTATATATATACGATATGTACGTTTACATTCACCTATCTATAATTTTATCTATCGAAAATTTTGTGTGTGTGTGTATTTGTTGATGTTAGTATGTGTTTAACAAAATACTTTAACAATCAGTATACCAATGAAATTATTTATAAATGAGAAAATTATATTAGGGCGTATAGTCATTAACTTTGAAATGATTTACCTTACAAAGGTTATGCTATTGAATTTTATCACGTCGTATTAATTTCCTCCCATGTGTTAACTTCAGTTAATTCGATCATCGATGATTTTCTTTTTTATTATTGGCACAAGGTGTATTATAAAGATTCTTAAATGAATGCCAAAAAAAGTTTTTTTACATTTTTTAAATTGTACATCTCGAAGTTAGGTTTGTTTTTTTTTTTTGTTTTTTTTTATTAACCCTTTCAGTCACAGTGTCCTTTATTTGGTACATTTCAAATTGTATATTTTCACGATGAGGGGCATTTAGTTGACACAGAATGTTTCAATTATAAAATTATTTATATAACGTATTAAGTATTATATATGATTATCTAAAAAACTGTATTACCGGCAAAATACTATTTTAGTCGTTTTTTTAAAAAATTATTTCATTAATCGAAATTTATAATTTTATGTTAAAAAATATAATGTGTGAGTGAAAGGGTTAATATCTCGGAATAAATTTAAATCGATTGTTCGCATCCGATTTTTAATTTACTTTAAATGATAACTTGTTTCATGTATATGTATATCACGACTGCGTCCGTGTAAATATATGTATATTAATATGTGCATATGCATATAAAAAATTCTGTGTTTTATTTTATTAACACTTAAACTTTAACTCGAATAGCAGTATTTTTTTTTTTTTAAATCATATAATAAAGGTACGATCATAACTGTTAAATTAAATAAGTATCAATTATAACACGAAATGTTTTATAAATTAATTCTTATTTGAGATAATGACTTAACCCAATAAAATATATTTAGATAACTAAACCGAACGGACGTCTACGTTTAAGACGTCTGGTATCACATCCGATATCTAGCAGCTGTATTCTTTTCATATTTATGTGATTATGTAAACGCTTCTTGTGTTTTTGAGTAAATTCCTTCAAGACTTCGTTAAAGGTAACCACCTGGAGATCTAAATAAATATTATCATTACGTGGATATCGATTTGCATTACATTATATTTTGACGCCGCTGTATCATTTCTCGATTGGAGCGCACAGTACGGCCCCATGAGACAATTCCACACGGTTAAACTGGTTTAATGATTTGTTTCTACAATAATAGTTTGCAGGACATATTCAAATTTACGGATATCGTTATCGTAAGCGTTAAAAAATTTCCTATTCGGAAACCTATTTATGCAAGATTTTACTATGAACGATCGGTCGAACATTTTTCCTGATATATAATTTATTCCACTTAACGAAAAATTTAGAATTGCAATTTTGTCTATATTATATTACATTATTCCACGCTATTTAGATTCGGGAGTCTATTTCGCATTGTGTGTCTCCCTCTGAGGTAATATTTGCCCCTTCAAATACCTAGGAAATGGAAGCAATTAACTGGGATACTCTGCGACAAAAGGATTCCGATACATCTTAAAGGGAAGATTTATTAGACCTGCTATGCTATATGAGGTTGAATGCTGGTCGACGACTGCAAAAATAGAACAAAAGCTCCACGTGGCTGAAATGAAAATTCTACGCTGGTCACTCGGCTACACACGCTTTGACCATGTCAAAAATGATGACATAAGGGAGCGTACAGGCGTTGCAACTATACAGTCGAAATTGCGGGAAGCGCGCTTCCGATGGTATGGTCATATCATGAGGAAAGCTGATAGAAGCCCAGTAAAGACATTAATGGATTACGACCCCGGAGGAAAGCTGCCACGAGATCGACCAAGAAGACGATGGATAGACATATATATATATATATATATTACACGAGATTTATTTTTGTATTATTTCTCGTTTAAAATAAATTAAAAATAAAAATCTAATTTCACGAAAAATAAAATATTCGAATACAACCAGCGTGGAATTATAATGGACAATTTGAGTATGCACAAATACTGGTATACATATTGTATACGAAGATATTATAGAAAGACAGCCGCATAACCAAAATATCAAAATTAAAATCAGTCAATGTAGCAATTTTTCCTGTTGAGAAATACGCGTCCGAAACATGTATTATTAGAAAATCTGATGCCGAACGTGTAAATTCGTTCGAGATGAACATATATAGAAAGCTTCCTGGAGTACTATGGACAGCGCATTGAACAGTATCGAGGAATTATAAGTAAAGATCCAGCCTTTTGATAAGAATTAGTAGAAACATGGTAAGATATTTTATACATATAGCGAGACACATCTTTTTACTTTACTTTTGCCTATGCCCCTTGGGCACGGTATCTATATATCCCTCGTCCTATAGTTTCAGGTTCAGTCGTTTGAGTCATTCCCTCACATTATGCGTGAGATTCTTTATCTCGGCCCAGCCTTCTTGTAGAGCCCTCGCAGGGCACTCCGTCACAATATGATAGATAGATTGGCATTCCGCACCACAGTCACATTCCTGGATATTGGAAAGGCCCCACAGCTTTAGCATTTGACCTGTTCTTCATGCGCGGTCCTTATTCAGTTCAGCGAGAAACATCGATTTGCTGGAACGAAAAATAATAATGGCAAACGGTCACAAGTAAGACGTTCAACACGTTGGATTAATCAAGTTAAGGCGCTATAATATGTCGAAGGCTTTTCAAATGGTCCATGAGAGAGGATGTTTGGAAAAGAATTGCAATGTAAATTTTGTAAATGGTGTTTATTAGGAGAATCAGCAGAGATTTTATTCTGGTTCCAGTACATATATTTCATTAAATTTATATTTCGTTCAGCTAATCTATATTTAATCAAAAATGTTTATTAATTGTGTTATATTTATACATATTATATATATATATATATATATATATATATATATAAATAATACGTATATTATGATTTATTTATTTATGTATCAATTTTTCAGGTGTGAAATGCCCCGTATGTTCTAAATTTGTATTATCGGACGATGTAGAATGTCATTTGGTTATGTGCTTAACGAAACCAAAATTAATATATAATGGTAAGTTCGTCTTGATTTTTGATTGTGTAATTTTTACAGTTGCTTTTATGTGTATAATTATCGTTTTGATCGATTTTTTTTTAACGAATAATAAACTGTCCCAAAATTTGTCTTTATTTTCCGTAATCCTCTAGTTTACCTATTGCTGCTCATCTTTAATTTTATTCTAATCACTCAATATTATATATATATATATATATATATGTGTGTATATATAAAAAAAATTTAATCGGAAGATAGTTGATTAACTCTATAGATGTCACAATCAAAACTTTTCCGAATCTATCAGCAGTTGTCATTGGGGATTTTAACGTGAGACTTTCGTTTATGCAGCGTACTGTTTGTAATTCTTGTTCTTAGGAATCTCTTCTTATCTGATGTCATTCACTTCGACACACTAATTATAAAATATCACGAAACCTCAACGTTTATTAATTTTAATGGAAATATAAGGTGATTTAGAGAAGACGGACGGCTTTGTTTTTGAATATACAATGAGAGATTTGTTTTTGTCTAGTTTCAGTTATCATGGCATTTTTGGGTGAAACGATATTTTCGGCGTTAATCGATATCATGATAGTGCAAAGAGAGTTTCGAAAATAATTCGAAGTTGCACGATTATTTTTTTGTGGAGGTACCTTAAGGACCCCGTTTGCGAAACACGTTCGCGAGATCTGGAAGACCTGAAAACTCGGATTTCTGAAGAAATATCAAAAATACAGCGTCCTACGCTCGAAAATTTTGTAAACAGACTGAATGAATGTGTTGTTGCAAATGGCGGTTATCTGAACAATATTGTGTTCCACGAATAAGCTCTCGTTTTCCTATTTTTAAATAAAATTTTATTCAAAAATTTTGGTCGAGTAGTTTTTGAGTTATTCAAAAACAATAAAACCGTTCGCCTTCTTTGGGTCACCTTATAGCATTATCGAATACTCGATTGTTTTTCTAAGGCTAAATCTTATCAGTTAGAATACTTCCATCTCATATTTCACAAGCATATTGTATTTAAGATTAAAGTCAATTACGAAGCCACACTTCCTCCAAGTCCTGTTACAAATTAAGCTTAAGTTAAATTACCTTAATATCCTTTTCAGCAATGTCAAGATAAATGGAACAGTAATTTTAGCTCTTATATCTCTGTTGTGGTTCGTCGGGTAAGGATTTTGAGAGTGAGAAATTGCAATTCATTAGGGATTAAATGTACCTAGTCAAAGTTAAGACAACTTAACATAACTGATAAAAATGAGATATCCAAGACCAGATTTACACACTAGAAGAACGTTGTTAATGAAAGTCGGTCCTAAGGAAGTCTTTGAAGCTGTAGAGCAGGACTGATTATTTCTGATAATAGGTCTGTTCACCGGCTGAACTGCCAGATAGCGATAGGTGTGAATGTTTCTCAACCTACTTTTTTCAAAGTGAAATTGATAAACCTTTAAATTTATTACCGCTACAGAATCACGCGCGTACTCTGCTCGGTGGAGATATACTGGATAATATTATTGAAAAATTAGACATCCTCCACTGAAAATTAGTAATAGTAAAATTTATACATTGAAAATTTACGCGTCTTTTCAAAACGCTTTGCTAAATTGAAAAGTAGATGATGTTAAGTTGTTTTCCATATCCGGGAAGGATCCTGCCCAAATTAGCAGTTCTTCTTCTTATATGTGCCGTGTACTCGGAGATTGGCGATTATCTACTTGACTTGATTTTTATCTATAACTTTTCTGAATATTTCATCTGTATCTAGTTTGAGCCATTGTTTTTAATTTTCTAAATACATTATTCTAGGCCGGCCACGCCTGCGATTACCATTTATTGTACCCTGCATAATTAATTGAAGCCACTCGTACTTGTTATTCCGCATTATGTGCCCAAAATATCCAAGTTTCCTTATTTTCATTGAATTAATAATTTCTTTTTTTTTTTTTTTTTTTTGTTCAATCGTTGTAGAACTTCAGAATTAGTTTTTTAGCCGTCCAAGGAATTTTTAATATCGTACGCCCACATTTTAAAGGCTTCTAACTTTTTGCCTAATGCCGTTGATACCGTTCAGGATTCGACGCCGTATAGCAGAACACTGAAAACATAACATTGTAGTAGGCGTATCCGCAAATCTTTCTTCAAATTCCGGTTTATTAGTCATTTTTTGAAAATTTGTTCTCGCCTGTTTAATTCTGGTTCTTATCTCCGTGACTATTTCCCATCTGTCATTAATATGACATTCCAGATATTTAATCGATCTGCTCTTTTTGATTGTTACATTTTCGAGAAACGGTGTGACCGTGTTCTTTGCACTTAGTTCTTGTAGGTGTGCAAGGATCATTGCAATCACCACTGTGTCATCCACGTAGCGAATGTTATTCACAACCATTAACTAGTACACAGAGGGGAAAGATCCCCTTCATTAAACTGACTCTTCTGAAATTTGACCATCTATACGTATCGATGCGCTTTGATTCCAGTATAAATTAGTTATAATTCTAATGTTTCTACGTACTATTTCCTTTAATATTTCAATGAGTTGTGTTGCATCGAGTCGAACGCCTTCTCATAATCAACGAAACATGCGTATATGTCTCTTTGAACCGCACGGCATCGCTGAACTAGTACTTGAAGGCTAAAAAGAGCTTCTCTGGTACCAAATCCATTTTTGAAACTATATTGTGTATTTCCGATATTTTGTTCACATTTACGGTATATTATTTGATGCACGATTTTTAGAAACAATTTTAAAACATGGTTCCATTGGACTAATGGTTCTAAATTCTGAACAGCGTTTTGCATTTTTTTCCTTTGGTAATGTGATAAAAGTTGACTTTAACCAGTCCTTGAGTATTTTCCCGCTGCGACATATATTATTAAATAAATCAACCAAGACTAGAAGTGATTGTTCTTTTTCTAAAAGCTTTATTAATTCCATGTATATATCATCTGGACCTGTGCATTTGCCAATTTTTAGAAGCCATCTTCAATTTTAATATCGGTAGGCGCTTTTCTATTGTCGTTGAATAAAGTCTGTATATACTGTTTCCATTCTTCAAGTTTTTCTTGCGTGCTCGATAAAATATTCCCATGTTTGCTAAACATGGAACTATTCCATCCTTGTTTATAGATTCCTGCGGTTTGCTGCATTTTCTTAAACATCTAGAAATAGCCATTCTTTGCATTTAATTTTCTGTTTCTTTATAATCATTGGAGAGTTTCATTTCTTTTGCTTCGCGTATTTTCTGTCTTATCATAGTTACCATTCTATATGTCTGTTGAATTCTGTTCTAAAATGTTTGAAACGGTTGTTCTAAGATTGCTTTTGAATAGGTTGTCTAGTAAATCACTGCTTCACTCTAATCAGTTTGGTGATCGTACTGGATACTTCTCAGAGTGTACGATGAATAAATTTGTTCGGTTAATAAGCTTATCAATGGTCGCTGGTAGGTCCGCAATTATTGTCTCGTGATATTGAGTTTTTTTTTTTTTTGACAATTGTTGTCTCCTATGATATTAATGGGACTTTTGACAACTGTAGGTGGTCTGCTTTAGTAGATAGAAAGTAACTTCAACCCTTATATTGTTAATTTTTTCGTATCCTATAAATAATAATTTGTAACTTTTTTATCTTTACATTTAGAGGATATTTTAGCCATAGATAAAGGCGAATGCGTTATTTGTCTAGAAGACCTTCAACAAGGGGACACCATAGCACGATTGCCGTGTTTATGTATTTATCACAAACGGTAATTACGTATATTTTTTGTTATTAATTTATTATTATGAAAAATAGAAGACTTGTAATGTCGATCGTTTATTTTATACTACATTTATGGAAATTAATTGTTTTCGAAATAAATAATTCGGTTTCGTTGTTTATATTTAATGGCAGAAATTGTTTATTACTTTGAAATTTATTTTTCTAAATGTGCCCGCAACCGGACACTTAGCCAATAATAATAATAATAATAATAACAACAACGAATAAATGAAATCTGGCAACAGCTCGAATGCTTATATTTTAAGAACTATTCCCGCAAAAATACAAATAATTATATTCCGTTTTAATAAAATTATCTATTTATTTACCCATCTTTTTTTTTTTTAAGTGCGGAATGTAGTTATTTTTAAAAATAAACAAAAAAAAGTAGTTCAAATCACTAAACGTTATATAAAAATCACAAAGATTTTCGGCTAATAAGCCGTTATCAAGTGAACATAAAATTATATAAATATATACAATATATAAGAAATATAATAAAATGTAAAAATACTAATTTAGATATATAATTTAAAAAAGCGACAAAATGAAAAATAGCACTTTTAAATTGAATATATATATATATATTATATATATATAATATATATATATATATATATTATATATATAATATATATATATATTATATATATATCTATATATATATATATATATATATACAATCGAATTATTAATAATCATTTTAATGGATCTTTTTTAGAATTTTTCGGCACTATTATTATTATTTATTATTATTTATTATTATTATTATTATTATTATTATTATTTTTAGGCGTGTGTTGTTACATCGGATATGAAATTATAAACCAACGATTAACGTCGTTTTACATATATTTAAAAATTTAGTCCACTGAATTACTGAATTTAGTACGCGTTGAAATTTAGATTATTAATAATATTACTTTAAGTGTAATTATATATGTGTAAATTAGTGTATACAAATAGTTTTAATTTAAAATAAATGATATTACTATTTTGGAATATTAACGCTAAATTTGTTTAATATTATTCGATAATCTTACTATTATAAATATCGATTATATCGATAGTTCATTAATTTATTTAAACTATTAACTTTAATTACGATTATCGATATTGTCACTGTTTCGTGCCTGTTCTTTCTATAGTTATTAATAATTGATAGATATATTACTTATTTACCGAATGTTTCGACATTTCTGTCTCGTATCGTTTTTTTGTTGTGGATGTAAACGAGTACTACTATAGTCGTTTGTAAATAGATAACCATATTACGTATACGCGCGTCGAGACTATAGGAAATATGTTTGTCTGGACGACCTTTATCGATTTATGTCCCGCGATACGTGTACCGAATTAAGCATCACCATCGCTACCGCTGGTATTACTATTTGCTGACGTTGAGAAATTTAGCCGGTGCACCCTAATATTTAAATATTGAAAAGAAAACAATATACGATTGCATATATTTCCCTTATTAAGCACTCGTGTCAGTCTAATGAGATTTATATTTTACGTACTACGTTTTATTTGTTCTCATTATCACATACACACATAAAATATATTTCAATAAATTGGATAAAATTTTGTATTCTACAAATTATATAATAATAGTTTACGGGTATTCCCAGGAATGATGTAAATGTACTTTGGTGTTATGAAATATATAATTGCAGAGATGCTTCCTTCTGTTACAATATTCGAACAGGATTGTTTTTCATTTTTTTTTTTTTATTTTCCCGGTTACGTTGACATATTTTTGTATTTTTAAAATATATTAAACGATATAGACAATACCGTTTGATTCACTCCTTTACGTTTATTTTCGTTTTTACTTCCCCACAGCCTTCTTGAATCATATCTCACCTTAGTAAGGAACATCGTGACATAACGGCTTCTGTATCAACACTGCGTTAACGCGGTTTCTTCTATTCTGTTTTCTATTATTCCTATTTTTCAGCATCAATCATAGTTATTCGCTCGGTGTATACGTCTGCAGTTGTCTTAGCTACAAACTACAATCAGTCGTTACAAAATCTGGTGCAGCTGACATTCTTACCATACATATCCAATCGATCAGTCTGTGTAAGAGGTGAAAGTCAACTTTTGTATCGCCTTCATAAAGCTGTACACACTTTTTTTTTTCAACTGTGCGATGACATTGTTACCTTTTTTTTATGCTAGACAAACACGTCTTCTTTACAGCAATTGCTGACAGAGATGCAAGACAGCGCAAAGTCTGATCGACCGATTAGTGATAACCTAGGTTCTGTGAAGAATATGGCACGATGATGATTATATATATATATATATATATATATATATATATGTGTGTGTGTGTGTGTGTGTGTATATGTGTGCGATGCATATTTAGTGAGTGAAATATCGGATCTAAATTATTTATTTTTATTACATATATTATCTTTACATAAGATTATGTCTATAGTACTGTGATAAATGAAGTTTTTCATTTATACTCATTTCTTTGAAATATTGTCCTATTTTCTTTGTTGGTTGTATTCATTTAAACTTTATTTAGTTTTTAAATTCTACAGTATTTATTTCTGAACTTGTTTTACGTATAACGGATGTTCAGGATGTAAATTTTCTTCTCGACATCTTTATATAGTTATTTATATTTTATTATAATTAATGGAACTCGTGGCATAACGATAATATCTTAGCGTTTTGCTCACACGTGGTAAGTTCGAATTCTACTAGAGATCAGAATTTTCTATAACAGAAATGCATCTAATTAACAGCTGTCCATCCAGTTGATTGTTAAGTAAATGCAAGTTTTTGCTTTGAGAAAGTAAAGAAGTTGGTAGAGGTAATGACAAACAACTCAATTTTTGCTCGCCCAGTATATGCCGTTTGATTTATCCCAGATAAGAATCGTTCAGGAAAGGTCCCTATCAATTTCGAATTGATGATGTTTTAAATAATAATTTCCTGTTTATTTTTAAATCGAACAACTTGTTTTTCCCTATTTTCATTGTTGAACGTAAGTCGCTTTCAACTTCTTTCACTCGTTCCAGTCTTGACTTTTCTGAATCCATATTTTTATCGCTACATAAGCTATATCGTCATTCCAATAAGATCTCTTATCTTAATGCTTTTATATATATATATATATATATATATATATATATATATATATATATATATATATATATATATATATATACTGTTCGATGAAGGCAAGGCATTCGCCACGATTTTTATCCGTTTGTGTTCTGTGCATTACTCAATCAATTTATTTCAACTATTAGAGCTTTACCTTGTCTTGCTACGTTCTTCGGGTATTACACCTCCGTATAATGTATCGTCTATTCTCCATCTAGATAATCTACAATTATTCCCTCATATAGCGACGTTTCTAGAGAAGTCAGCATGCTTGATTAAGATGTAGATAGTCCCCACAGTATCACGTTGAGTAAGCTGTAAAGGCACTCCTATTATTAAAAGTAAAAAAAATTACTATATCATACTGCCAACACGTCGTTTTCCTTTTTTACATATTGGTCACCACTGCAAGACACGCGTCGACCATTTTATATGTGCATATGTATGTATGTAATAAACATAATAAGTGAGATACATTGCCCTTAAACTCGCAGGCATGTTGCTCAATTATATGGACTGAGTGTTACTAAAGATCGTTAATTGTTTTTAGATACGTTATCAAATGATTTCGTTATATGTACGAATTTTGTTACGATATCGTACTATTTATTAATTTGAAATGAACACACTATATTATGGGCGTTATATGTTAAATCGTTTTCAATCCGGTTTTAAATTGATTGAATGCGACACAGAGATTTCTCTTTCAATATCGACGGAAGAAAAATCTTTCGAAATATAATGAACGTGTTTGTTTAAAATTAGTCTAATGTCAGTAAATTATAAAAATCGGTACTACTAATTGCAAATAAATGAATTAATTTTATTACGCGCTAAATAATGATAAAAAATTAAAATATTTCCTCATTTAAAGATTTAAATTAATATTTCGAATTTTACTTTATTTTTAACGCGTTTGATTTTCGATCTTTAATACATATTTTGTGTTATATGAAAATGTAAATTTTTTAAATTGTATTTATCTGTGTATCGTTCGAAATTAAAGCGTCCATTTCGATATATTTCTTCTTCCGCCTTCAGACGGCATTGATAAATCTCCGAGCACATTCCTACACTTCCATTTCACTTATTTTGAGCTGCCCGTTTTTTTCTTGATGTACACGAAGTTTATTTTATTTCAAATGTTAATTTAGCGTTTAATTTGATAATTAATTTGTTTCGTGGGCGTATTTTTAGCGGTCACATTGTGTTTGAAGTTAATTGAAATAGTTTAAAACATCTTAGGCATAATATAAATTAAACGTTTAAAAAATTTAGATTGTGGAATGTAGTGATTTTTATACTTGATTACAAAAAACAGTTAAAATCACTAAATTTTATTTATTAAGCAAAGCTTTTCGGCAACTACGCCATTATCAAGCTATATAAAAATAAAATTAAATATATAAAAACAAAATATTAATTTAAATCTAAGTTCACAATTTTTACACTGTCAGATAGTTCCTTAGGTGTTTATAATTAATTTTTTATGTAAAAATTGTGAACTTAGATTTTTAATATTTTATGTTTTTATATATTTAATTTTATTTATATATAGCTTCATAATGGCGTAGTTGCCGAAAAGCTTTGCTTAATAAATAAAGTTCAGTGATTTTAACTGTTTTTTGTAATCAAGTAAACGTTTAAATCTTAATTTTCAAAATCGGTTAGATTAGTTTATATTTAACCTTTATTTTAAGAAAAAAAATTGCGATGATATTTTTAAATTATCGTTTTCAAATTTTCAGGTGTATCGATAAATGGTTCGAAGTAAATAGATCCTGTCCCGAACACCCTGGTGATTAAGAAACGAATATTGGATTCCTACGCCTATATATAGCGATGATGTTTAGTGTTCTAATTCTTTCGATGCATTAATGCAGATTTCATCGTTTTCGTTTTTCCTAAATAGCTTCTTAAAAAAAAATTAATTAATTCTTAAGAATTTTATTAAAATCAACGACTAAAAAATTCGTAATCGCAACGAACAAAAAATCTGTTGTATTCTAATACGGGGGTTTTAACTTACTAACTAGTTTTTATTTTTCATCTTTTTTTTGTGTGTGTTTTTTATTTATATATAGAAGCTATTATATATTTTTTAAATTACTTCGAGGTAATTTTATAGAAATCATTATAAAGTTAAAATAACGCAATTTATACTGCTGTCGTTAGGTGACATTTTCGCAACAGTCTTACGTATTTGTATATTATGTCTTGTATAATAATTTTTTTAAATATTTAATATGTGCGTAAATTAAACTGGGGTGTTCCATTCGGCCGGTATAACGAACGAATTTGTTGTATATTAATTAACCGGGGTCTCAAAAAATATTAATACCGAAACTAGGATAGTTTTAAAATTTGTTTAAAATGCGATTATTATCGGGTTAATTTTGTTTAACAACGTGTCAAAAAATAATAAATAAAATTAAGCTTACGCGTATAATAAAAAAGGTACTATACGAACTCCGAGTATTATGCACGATACTTCGACGTAATAGACCGATAATTTTTAATCGATACAAAGTTGAATAAAAAATAACAATTTATAAATTTCATCTATTTTATACAAGCGATACTGCGAACGTTGATCGTGTTATTGTTAAAATTTGTCTCGGATTTAATATTGATCGAGATTTGCGTTCGTAATTTATAACGGTTTTTATGCATTTACTTAAATTGTCGCCATACTTGAAATAATATTACTAACGTAATTTATTTTTAATTTATATTAAAAGAGACTAAAAAAATACTTTTCTCTAATGATTAACGTAAATTATTGTATCGAGGATGCGTATTTATAGGAAACGTGTAATTCGTTAGGCTAATGATTTAAATTTTTGGATACGCCGAAATGAAAATGCAGTAAAACTTCTTTTATACGTCACCCTCGGGACCGGGCCTGTGACGGATAACAAAAATTTCATTACAAATTACATATATAGAACTATAAAAGATTGTAAATCATTTAGGAAATTTAGAAATTTAATATAGTATAATTACCTAGAAAAACTGTACGTCAAATTATTTACATAACAATCGATAATATTCTTCTGTTTCTTCGCAGCTCGAACTTTCTTTATGGCAATGTTCCATGTTTTACCTGTGTAAAGTTTGCCTCCTATCGTCTTTCAGACCAATCGATGCGCTTTGTTAACGTTATTTCAGGTTTCGAATGGCCGATTGCTGAGTTTTAGTCGCATTTTGCTTCTTCATCGTCGTCGATTGCACTATTATCTGACTATTGAATGTTAGATTTTCATCAGTCAAAATTTCAAACTTTCATCTTGTTTATCGCACACCAACCAATCTGTTTTCAGTTGTTAGTGTGTCATTGTTAAGCAGACCGTCTTTGCAAAGCTTCACGATTTCGTCCACACTAACCGTTCCCGTTGTTTCGTTAGTGGGTAGTGTAAGTTCAGGCGCCATATTCCACCAATTCTGTAGGCTTAACATTGTAAGGTCGACCCATGCATATGCACTGGCAACGTTAAAAATTTCTTCCTTAATGTTTAATTTTTCCAAAAATCTTTACTGGTTATATCGTCAGAGAACTTTCATTGAAACTTGTTTTGTACCGACAGTGGTGGATAATAAAGAGTGTCGGTTAAGAGAAGTTTTACTGTTTAAATAATCACACATAAGAAAATTCTTGTTATGATATATACAGTGGAAACTCGATAATTCGTTATTGCTGTGATCAGAGGAGTGACGAATTAGAGAAATAGACGAATTATAGAATTGGTCTAGAAAATATAAGAAAGAAATTCAATACATACGTATTTAATCCATTTATTGTATTTTCTTACAATTACTGTGTTGAAAAAATTTGTAATCTTTTTTTGAATTAATTTTTCATGTCCTTTCGTAATTCCTAAATTACGCACTTGTCGCGTTGCAATCTTCCACTTCTTTACAATAAACACTTTGACTAGGAGAAGCATCATCTTCTTGGTCGATTCTGGTGTCATTGTTAATTATTTGTTTAACTATTTCGTCTTCATTTTGAAATCTCGTATCCCAAATCTGAATGATCAACATTTAACCACTCTTGCACGTAACATTCTTCAGTTGGAAAAGTATGAATTTCTTTCCATAGTTAAATGACTTCGGATAAAAGTTGTTCATTTTCAATGTTGTCAGTTCCGTTAGCTATTGGCCAAAGTTTATTCCAGCTACGCAATAGTGTTTTGTTTGGAATGTTATTCTATACGTCGGCAATGTTGAAAATTGCATCTTTAATTGTGTAACCTTTCCAGAAGTCCTCCATATTAGAAACAGATTCACAAGAAATTACGTTTTGAAAAAATATTTTCTAACGATGTTTCAAACTTTCAATAAAACCCTGATCCGTTGGTTGAATTAGAGAAGTTGTATTCGCAGGAAGAAATACACATTTAATATTTCCATCAAATTCTAGTTCATTTAATGGATGGGCTGGTGCATCGTCCATTATTAAAAGATAAGATTTCACTTGAGGAACAAAAATATTTTTTGAAACCATACAGTAAAAATTTCTTAGTTCATCCAAGCACTTTTTTGAGCATAATAATTTACTGCAACAAATTTCGATTAAAATTTTTCAGCGCTCTCGGTCTTATAGGTTTCCTAATAACTGCTAATAGAAGTCTATGATTTGCATTAGCATTGGAACAAACCGTAATTGTCAGCCTTTGTTTCTTCATTTTATAGCTCGGAGCCGCAATTTCTGAACCAGAAGCTAAGGTTTTCATAGGTAGAGCTTTCCAATAGAGTCCGGTTTCGTCGCAGTTATAAACCTGTTCTCTAGTTAATCCTAAATTAGTAATTGTGCAAATTGAGTTTTCACGGTAATCTTTAGCATAATCGCTATCAGCACTCATGACTCCTCCTATTGAAAGGTGTCACATCCCGTGTCTTTGCTTAAATTTTCCTAACCATCCTACACTAGCTTTGAATTCAGGATTTCCATTAAGTTTTGTGTTCATTTCCATAGCTTTTTGAATTAAAATTGGCTCACTCAGAGGTAAAAATAAACTTCGTTGTTGCTATCCAATTACGAGTTTATCGGTGGAGGGAGCCTAATTCGTTTATGGGCATGACCATCCCAAACTTCCATTTTCGCCATAAAATCTTCGATCTTATTAACATTTTTCTTTATGTCGTTAATTGATGTTCTTGGAATTTTATAGGTTTCGGCAAGTTTGCTGGAACTTTTTCCTTTTCTCAGACGTTGTAAAATTTCAAATTTCAAGATCTGTAGTTTTGTAATTTAAGGGTATTTCCATTGCTAATTAAAGAAAACAAAAACTCACTAAAAATACAACATAAAAAACAGTAGAAGACAATACGGTAAACGAAATCGCCAAACTGAACGCACTATAAATACATAAAGAACTTGGTGGAAGAATACCGCATACAAAATTAACGGTAGAATGACTAAAGGTGACTTCAAAATTGTTTGTGTAGCCTAGGTATGACGCATCAGCTAAGGGAACGTACCGGGTGTACTTCTTAGAATTGATGTAGTGTACGCAGTAGATACAGTAGCTGATTCATCAATTATCAATGATCAGTCGGTGTCAACATATTTTTTTTTAAGGGGTAATGAATTATAGAACATGACGATTTATAGAGTTTCCACTATATATATATATATATATATAAAATATATTATTACTTAAAATTGGTAAATATGAGGTAACTGTCGTAATAAGAGACGGTATAAGGCCTTATTTTAAAATTTGTTAGATATCTATATTCTATGGTAGTTTTATAATGCTACGGAAACCATATACACGCTATAAAAGATTGTTAATTAAAATGGTATCGAGCGCATTCAGAATATTGTGTATAACTTCTACTTGAATCCAATTCTTTTTTCTGTTTAACTGTGCATTTATTAAGAATACTTAAGATCGCTTTATAGAAGTAAATTAATCCGAAGGTTTTTGGAGTAGCATTTTGTTGGAAAAACTGAAGCCTAGTTTTATTAGTTAGTGGAGTTCATTGAATTTTTCATCGTTTTGATACCAACTTAAGTTATGCTGCTACCGTCAAAAAACAATATTTGGCACATAGTTCGTTAATCTTACCATTAAATTAGATTACAATGTTTAATAAAATGTTTTAAGACGTGTTTCAATTAACCAAAACACTTTCGTGTAAAGAATTTGTTACCAGATTTATTTAGGGGATTTTAACTAGAAAATACCACTTACAAAATTAGAAAAATGTACATATTAGAATTATTATATATTTGTAATTACAAGTTTTTAAATATAATATTTAGAGTGGCAACACTTTGATTTTGCTACATCAGTTTTTTTTTTTTTTTTTTTTTTTTTTTTTTTTTTTTTTTTTTTTATCAACTTTACATTCATTGTGTCGGTATATTTAATCACAATTATTATTTCCAAAGCTCCTAAAGTTGAAACATAAATTTTTAACTTGATTTTAATTTTCGCTGATTATATTCTGTGAAATTTAGCTCTGAAATGGTTAAATGTATTACCATTTTTATTTATTTTTTGTGATTAATGGACTGTTAATTATATATATATACATGTGTGTGTAAAAAATATTTATTATATTAGTCAGTATCGGTTTTGGAGGTTTTCGACATAAATGATATTTAAACTTAGTAGACGATTAATTTCATTTATTTTACGCGTTACTCTAGTCTGTAGTCGGAATATCTGAATTTAATAAATATGGCTGTCTTATGGGAATTTAAAATAGTCAACGCTTTGTTTATGATTTTAAACCTTGATAATAATAATAATAATAAAACAGTCGCCATACAACTGTTTTATAATATATATATATATATATATATATATATACACGTTATAATTTGTTCTAAAATGAAGTAAGATAGTATATTAATTGTATTCTATAAATTTTCATTTAAGAAACTTAAGATATTATTTTAACTAATAATTTTAAATATATCGATATTACTGCATAAATTCTCGGCTGTTTGATTTTTTATCTTTTAATCGTAGTGTTTGAATATTTTCAAATCATTACGTTCGTTTTTGAATATATAACTTTTAAATGAAACAGAAGTGGAATATATAATTTTTATCATTTTGCGTACAGATTTACTTGATCCCTATAAATAAATTGGGTAAACGCTGCTACTCCCGTTCCCTGAACAGACTTTGATCCATCTGTATAAATAAGGGTGTGCGTACGAAAATTCTATATTATTGAATGTAGTACGTATCAGTAAAAGAGCATAAAGGAGTGGTTCTCAGGAAAGGATATTTATTTATTGAAAAAATTATGTGAATACGGTAAGATAAATTGAAAAGGGGTATAAATTCGCATAATCTGTGCTTGAAATTTTCTAATCTAGGTATAACAGAAGACAGCAAAGGGCATTATTTGAAAACCGCCAGCTGAAATAAATTTGATGGAATGAATTATGAAAGGAAAACGATCTATGTTCATTCTGCTAATCAAAAGTTTTAGTGCTAAATAACTCTGACTCGCTTGTAAGACGGAATCTTACACCCCACCATGAAGACTGGTGTCGGGGTGCTTCTAACCGCACCCATACAGAGCATAATACTCGTTTTGAACACGATCAAGCTTATTTAATAATGATGGAGATGCCGATCCATAAAACATACTTTATTTTAGACCGAAATAATAGTCTATAAAAAGTTAAGAACGTGAAAAGGATCACCTAACGAGTATTGTATAAATTACGTAAAATGTTAATTTCGCGATTAATAGTTGTTAGTAAATTTTTGATATGTGGCGGCTATGTTAAACGAACATCTGGAGTAAATACCTTAATATTGAACTGATGAGTAAGAGAAAATATTACGATTTTCCGCTGTAATAGAGAAATTATTGATGCTGCGTTTAATTAATACTTTATCAATATTAATGTTATATACGACATAGAAAAATATTGTATTGGAAATAGGCACTGCAATATCATCCGCATAGAGTAGAATCTTAGAATACAGAGGCACTTGTGCTAGTTCCGAAATAGATAAATTAAAAAGCAGCGGACTAAGAGAAGAACCTTAGGTAAACCTCTGTATATCACTTATCGATAACCAATATATTTCGCAATGTTTGCGCATAGGCAGTTAGATTTAAACATACTTCATTTGTAAAACTGTAACGGATTAAATATATTTGATATTTATTATAATATAACGCTGCAAAAATAGTCTGCCAATGAAGTGGTAACAATCTTCGGGAATGCCTACGGACAATAATTTGTGTTACAAATTGGGCAAGTGTATATTATTATAGACGTTCATAATATCCGGAAAAATATTAATATTAAATTGCTTATGAATGAGACTATTATATACATTGCCAAGTAAATCATCCACGCAATCCGATGTACTTATTGCGAAAGCCATACATATTACCTGGAAGCATTTCGTGTTCTAACCACCAGTTGAGCCGCAAAGTTAATTCACAAATTTCCCTAAAACAAGATGCTAAGAAATTAGTTTAAATGATCCATTTTTCTTAGATATGGAGACGATAATGAAAAATATCCAAGAATTTGTAACCGATTTAGATTGTCAAACTTTATTTAAAACATCAACGAAGACCATAACAAAAAATGTTTCGATAATTTTGTTAGTGCTTCAAACGAAAATCATCATCATCCGGCGTTGTTGAGTTTTTATTGTTTAAAATATAGCCTGCCTCATTTTCAGTTAAATGAGCATCTAGAAAGTGATCAGAAGGGCTACTTTCAGGTTGTGTAATCTCTATTTCAGATACATTAGGTGGAGCTAGTGACTCAACTAAGGTATAAATGCTGTCTCACTTGGTTATAGGTTGAACATCTGAATGCTTTGACGACTGGAATAACCTGAGCCGCTGCAATTTCTTCTTCGTTCAAAGGAACGAGAC
Source organism: Coronaproctus castanopsis (assembly GCA_032883995.1). Classification (NCBI taxonomy): domain Eukaryota; kingdom Metazoa; phylum Arthropoda; class Insecta; order Hemiptera; family Monophlebidae; genus Coronaproctus; species Coronaproctus castanopsis. The sequence continues at coordinate 299,439,401 of CM065052.1, forward strand.
TTGTTCATAGTTCGGGGAAATTTTTGTAACTTGTCACTTCAGCAAATGAAAATGCAGGAGTGACCAGTCTCTCTATAAATCAATTTGGCCTCGGAGAATGAAACATTTTCTAACGCCATAATTTTCTGAACCTCAAGTTGTTCTTAGTAAACTGGACAACCACGATCGTAAGCTGAGTGGTTATCTTTACATCTAGCAGAAAACAGAGCTACTGGGAAGCTTCTTAGCGCTTGTCGTGCTAGAAGCGGTAAATTTATCTATTGTAAAATTCTAAACTGAAGGAGTAAATATTAAGATCTATATGAATTGCTTCCGGCAGGGGAGACATATTAGCTTCGACTATCGAATAGAAAACTAGTCTGATTGGTTTCGTCCACTCGTCATACATTTTAAGACCTTAACTTTATTATAAAGTAATTTGGCCAATGACATACGATAACAGAGTGCGTACGTTATTACTTTTTCCTTCTATCGAAACTATAACAGGTCCTTGAAAATCGTTTAGAAGCACACAGGACAGATTAGCTGGAAAATATTAAAAATTGGACTAACACATTACAACAATTAATGGCAAATGCAAGATAACATACAATCTAATTGGCAACTTGATGACAGCGTATACTCCATTATGAGTATGGCACATAGAAGATGTGTAGTTGATACGTTCTGTTACTCAAAGTCCTGTTTTTACCCTACACCTAAATCCACAAAAATCAAAATTGAAAACAATACCGAACGGGAGAAATACAGTGAAATACGTTTAACACGAAAAGCGTAAGACAAAATATCGATTAACACAAAATAATGAAACGGTCCCGACAAACTGCCATGTGTCTTGGTACATTTTTTTCTCTTAATATGAAACAAAAATCTCTTAACACGACAATTTTTGTTGCAGTAGATGATGATAATACGTATGCAGCCCAAATTATGATAGGTAAAGAAATTTTGGAGATTGTTCAAAGCTCAAAAAATATCGTTGATATAGATTCCGACGATGAATTCTAAAAGCAATATAGCTCATGTTCCCACAATATCCGAAATGCGCAACATCATGCAAAGTGTACGCAGTTATTTAAATGCATATTCTAATGGCGAAATTAACAGAATAGGCGATATCGATCAATTTGTTAGAAATTTTTGATGTTAAAAAAACATTACAAAAAAATATTAGATTATTTCCCCAACAAATCGATAAATATTTTCTATAAAAAAATTAAAAATTATGCATGTATTAAATTTCATTAAGTTTTTGTTAATAATATTGTTGTTTTATTTATTTTTATTAAATGCATGCACACATACGCATCTATTGTATATAAAATGTACTCTAATAAATGTAATTTTGTTGAGTATGTGTACTTTTTTAATATCGTTTAACACGAAAAAATATTTCAGTCCCTTCCATTTCATGTTAAACAATTGTACACTACAATACGTAATGCAGAATCAAGCGCGATAAACGGTTATAATAGATTCAAAATCCACAATTAATAACGTTGTTATATACGATCGAAGCGAGTTTGTGCTTTTCGCGGTATTATTATTAATATAGAGACATTGAACTTGATTACATGACCTGGTTTACATATGTGATCGGTTACAGCAGACTTTTTAGTTCTAACGTACTTTACATCTGCTATATGATCTTTAATAGAACATTTTCCACACGAATACAGCATATGATACACACCATGAACTTGTTCCAATGGTAAGCCATATTTGCCACTTGTAATCATATTTCCAATTTTTTGGTTGGTATTAAACACCGGTCTAACGTTTTTCCTGCGTAACACTCTTACAACGTTATCTGTAATGCACTTTATATAAGGCAGGACTACATTAGTATCAAATGTTTCATTCCCATTCATGTTTTCTGTCCTCTTTTTGAATGTACTAAATTTACTGATGAAAAGTTCAAGATCTATGTCCATTATTTACCATGGAAAACTTTAAATTATTTAGCTCATCTGATACATCACCGCACCACCACCAATCAATCCGTTCAATTGTCCAACAATATAACATTCCAAAAAATATGTTGGACGTTAATGGCTACATTTGTCCCATCCAAATCGAAATAATTTTTTAAATTTTAAAAAAGTGTACATATAAAAATTAAATTATCATGTATAAAACACTTGTATTTACATGATAATACATACACGTGTTGTCTACTAAGTATTATATTATTCCAATTTTATTTGCAACGTCCAATGCATCATAATCACGAGCCAAACGAACGTACGCCTTCTTTTTACCATCGGGCCTGAAAACAGAATACATACATACATACATATATATATATATATATATATATATATATATATATATATACACGTATAATTTCCTCTTTTGTCCATAATTTCGTCAGAAGTAAATACGAGAAATAACATTAACATATTGAAAATTAAATATGGTACTCGAGCTCAGATGTTTAAAAACAAAAATTAATTATCTGATTAAATTATTATCATACTAATATATATATATATATATATATATATATATATATATATATATATATATATATATATATATATATATATATATAAAACATATTACCCAGCATTCAATATAACCGAAGTTATTGTTCAATTACGTTAAAATGCACTCAGCCTTCGATTATTCCTTCTGATGATTTACATAAATATACATTATGAATTGTTTTTTACTACACTACAAATGTGGTACGTTATTTATTTTGTCGTTCTACAATTTATAAGATAAAAACATAACGTTCTATTAATAATTACAATGCCATAACATACTAGTCATTTATATAAATCACGATCAGAAATTTTGAATGACATCATCATTTCAGAGAGATTCTCACGAAGTAATCATCATATTACGCGAATAACGTTAAGACTATATATATTTATTTATTAAATAATTGTTTATTAATTTACACAAACCGCGATCAGAATGTTTTAGTGACATCATTTTTTCAGAGAGATTCTCACAAAATAATCATCACGTCGCGTAATTAAAAATTTAACCATGCCCGTTATTACATAAATATTATCTTATAAGAAGAATATTAATAATAATTCGGCACGCTTCAATGAATCTCCGTGTTAATATTATCGTAAGCTTTACAAAATAAATGAATGCGAAAATTTTTAGTTCGTTTGCTGTTTTCTATCATACCGAAATAAAAATAACTGACAGAAAAAAAACATACATTTTAGTAATATCTAATTGATTTACAGAATTTTAATGCACTCATTAAAGAGGAGGAATTTTTATTTATTACTGTTAATTTTTTTAAACAAATTCACGTCGTTAAAAACGTTTTATTTTAGAATTAAAATTATTTTATTTAATTATCTTATAAATATGCATTATTAATCAGAACGCACGTAATTAAATTAACACTCATTTTAGTCTCAAAAATAAGTTCGTTTAATTAAAGATGTGTAATCTGAAATAAAAACAGAAAAAACACAAACGTGTATAATAATGACATAAGCAAATTGTGAATACTTTAACATGTGTCCATTAAACAATAATAGATTTCAGTCTAATTTGAAGTTGTGCTAAATTTTGACATATTTTTAACATTTCCACGTAAAAGTAGGTTTTGAAAATTATTCCAAGCAGCAATAAACTGATTATTGCTCAATTATAATGTCGTGTTGTCAAATTTGGTTAATTATGAAGTTAAAAATGTGTGGTGACAAAACTTACCTAATCAGCGTGTTAACTCTGGCCACATTAATATCATACATTTTCTTTACAGCAGCTTTAATATGATGTTTGTTTGCTTGCAAGTGTGTAACGAATACCAGTGTATTATTATCCTCGATTTTCTTCATGGCCGATTCCGTCGTCAAAGGATACTTAATAATATTGTAAGGATCCATTCTAATCACATAAACATATGAAAATTTGTATTATGTTAGATTAAAATCTTTATAAAAAAAGATGTAATAATTTAAGTTCGCGCTTGAAAATGACGTGACTGTCGAAAAGCTTCGCGATTAAAAAACTTTTAGTGATTGTGTTTTATTTTGTTTGTTTATAATTAATTAATAAAATCACTACTCTCCAATATATTCAACTTTTAATATTTATATTATAATAAGCATATTGGAAAAATACGATAAATTAGGTTACGTTTATCATATAATGTTGTAAAATTGTAAAATTTTATGTGTTAAAACTTAAAATTTAAAGCGTTGACCAAATTATTTACAATTTACACACTCATTTTCGGTATTGATATTTTATAATTGTATACAATTTTCAGCTCTTAACTTACCGACTTCTATGCGGTACTGATTTTCTTGGGTATTTTGGATTTCGAGGCGGTCTGAAAGTATGAGGACGATGAAACTGTACTGAGGTCCTCACCTTTCTAACTCGGTGACCGTGGGATCCTTTTAACACCTATTCAATTTCAAATATGAACAATATTTTTATACCCCGTTTCATAGATGTCAGTTCAAATACAAGCACACGTGAATTAAATCACGCAGTAATAAATAAGTTTAAAAATATCTATTTTGAACAGATTTATTTTCACAAGATAAAATTTACAAATGAAACAAAACGCGAGGTTTCTTACGTAGATAAAATATTTAATATTTTAGATTCTTTACTTTACAAACGAATATTTAATATATTAATGATATTATATAAATGCATAAAACCGCAAATTTCGGACGAATGTTTTTATTTTTTTTTTTGTAATGATAAAATTCTCAATAGAAAAACGTTTTGTAATCAGTAATAAATTCCGATTTGTATATGTCTAGTTTGAAGAAATATAGTTATTGATTGTGGAATGTAGTGATTTTTATTTATACTTAATTACTAAAAATAGTTAAAATCACGAAATTTATTTTTAATTATGCGAAGCTTTTCGGCAATTACGCCATTGTCAAGCTATATACAGTTAAAATTAATTAATATAAAATCATAACATATTAATTTAAAACTAAGTTTACAATTTTACACAGTGTAAAATTGTAAACTTAGTTTTAAATTAATATGTTATGATTTTATATTAATTAATTTTAACTGTATATAGCTTGACAATGGCGTAATTGCCGAAAAGCTTCGCATAATTAAAAATAAATTTAGTGATTTTAACTATTTTTAGTAATTAAGTATATTGAAGAAATATAGCTAACAAAAAAATGTACACATACATTTAAATTAATCATATCGATATAGAATATAACTTTATCATCAGCATTTACTTCATTTGCAAAGTTGTCTTCGACAATTATACAAGACGAATTTTCGGTTGTGATAATGAACTTTTTTTTCTTCTATATTAATTAATTTATCCGGATTTTATTCGTAGACATAACAAAACGGAAATGTTTTTGATATAATTTAAAACCTCACGTTCTTGATATATTTTTACACGCAGTGATAAAATATCACATAGCGAAATTTGTCAGTTCAAATAAAAAAATTATATTAATTACCTTTGTTATTATATTTTTTAAACTGGGGATTATATTTTTGTAAATAAAAAAAAAATACTAATTACGTTTAAACTAGGTGTGAAATAAATTTTTTCTTCAAATCACCTTGAATTTTGCTCCCAATGCTTTTTTAACAGCTTCTTTAGACTTCAACAGACGTAATGCTTTTGATTTCGGGGTAGCTGCTGCTTTTTTCTGTTTACCCTTTTTACTGCTAACATCTTTCATCAACTTTTTACCGGTTAAACCCGCGGCAACTCCGCCCTTTTTTATAGGTTTAGCACCAGCTTGTTTACCTGTTGCTTTTTTTATTGGCTGTTGAGTTTTTCCTTTAGCTCCTGGTTGCTTTTTATCCTTCGCACCGGGCTTTGTAGGTGTTGCAGCTGTCTTTGCACCTTTTCCTGTTGCTTTTGTTCCTTTCGTTTCTTTTCCTTTTGCACCTGGTTTCGATTTTGAAGTTCCCGCCTTAGGTCCAGGAGCAGTAGTAGCAGTTTTCTCGGACTTTTTAGTGCTACCGGCTTCCGTCTTTTTGGCACCGGCAATCTTTTCTTGTTTCTTTACAGCATCTGATTTTTTCCCCTTTTCTTTCTCCGAAGCTGATTTTTTGGCAGGTTGTTGCGCTTTAGCGGCCGGTTTTGGTGTTTCCCCTTTTTTTGATTTAGGCTCTTGTTTTTTCGGTTGCGACGGAGTCGAACTTGTTGACGTAGATGGGGCTGCGGGAGCTGGTTTTGCTGGTGTAGCAGTTTTAGAAGGCGTAGGTTTTTTAGACACTGGTTCAGATTTCGACGCTTCAGGAGCTGCACGTTTAGTTGTCGTCTTAGCTGGTTCGGGTTGTTTTTTTGAAGTACCTGCTTTTGAACTTTCACTAACTTTAGGAGTAGGTGTTTTTGTTAATTTTGCTGTAGCAGCAGCAGGAGCAGGGGCAGGTTGTTTCTTTTTTTCTTTTTTTTCAACCTTCTCTGGAATGACTGGTGGAGCCTGTGGAACCGGCTGCTTTTTTTCCGACTTCTTTTCAGGAGGTTGCTTCTTTTCGGATTGTTTTTTCTCAGGTTGTTTCTTTTCAGGTTGCTGTTTCTTTTCGGGTGCTCCCGATGATTGTGATGCTGGTTTCTTTTCTGGTTTTTTATCACCGCCTTGTTTTCCGGCTATACAAACAAAACAGATATTATTACCACTATTAAGTGGAGCGTATTATGTGTTTGTAAGATTAAAATATATTTCTTTAAATGTGAATTACATTAAAATCATTGCTTTCTCTTGATATTTGATGAAAATTTATTAAATTATTATTTATTTGCTCTTGCATCAATATACTTAAAAATTTTTCCATTTTTCCATCATTAATTATATGAGCAGTATAGATTAGATTTTGAAAAAATACTACATACACATATTGAAGTAGATTCATAGAATATTAAAACATCCCAATTTTCATTTTCCCCCCAGAAAAGTAAAAAATGGCTAATTTTATCGTGTTATGATTAAACATCCGCGGAAACCATTTATGAATACAACTAAAACGAAGAAAAATGACGAAATTACGTAAATATGTTGACGGAAAATGTAGAAAAAAGAGTAAATAATATTAAAAAGATGAAAGAAAAAGTAAAACAATGGTCAAATCACACTCATAAGGAAATGATTTCCACATGATGTAACTGATGAATTAGCCTTATCAGGTGATGACATTTTCATCTAAATGTGGGTTTTTGGCGATTTTCGCTAATCTCCTTTTTTCATTAATCACACAACTAACCTAACCGAACGTAATTATTTATTATAAAAAGCTTATTAAAAAGTCGTTTTAAAATACACGATTTTATTTATTATAACAAAAAAAAACAACTATGATAAATCAATTAACACTACCCCTATATGCTTATGAGTAAAATTTGAAAATATATAATTTAAGTTAAAAAATTTTCCGCACTATTTTAAAATTTTTTATTGTGTTTAGGTAAGCATGATAGATCTATATATCCAAGCCACGATCAATTCTGGGGTGTTCAATTATTCTAGGAGTGTGCTAAAAAGGTAAACAATAATAATATAAAATTAGCTGGTAGAAGCTTGATATTACTAATTCCACAGTAAGATTAATATTTTATCATGATATTTGGTGTTATTGACACTATTTTTTTAACAATAATATATTTACGATAACATCGCAAAATTTGAAAATTGCATTTAATTCTTAAGATTGACATACGTAATTTAGTATCAACAAAAATTTTATCCTATACTATGAATAAAGAAAGTACCATAAAGAACTTGAAAGCAGCTTACTTCATTAAAATAGTTTTAATATTAAAATTATTAACAATCTAAAAAACGAATCGTTCATAAATATAAATAAGTTTTAATTAATTAGGAAATTCTCTCTAGACTTGCCATTTGTTTATTACACAATATTAGATGCGTTTCCAAATTTTTGGTTAATTTTACAACATAATTTCGAATTCATAGCCACAGTGCAGAGTATAAAAAAAATTAATAAGTTATACTTAAACTAGGGTGTGAAAAAGTTGTTTTTAACCCAAATAAACATACTTTATGTTCGAAACTCATTTTTGAAAAATACTTTTAAAACATGTAAATGAAAGCTTGTAATATAACTTTTATAATACGCATAAAACAAAGGAATATTAAAATATTAAAACACGTGGGGTATGTTTGATAAAATTTTGATTCGATATATTAGTTTATAATTAAAATTACCCGATTTTTCTGATTTCTCTGTTGGTTTTTTAGGAGGCATTTTGGCCTATACTAAAAAATTAATAATAAAATTAAAAGTATATACAACTTTAACTAAAAACTTCAAATATCGGAACACGTAAAATTAACTCCTGTTCGTCAAACGTAAATTATAAAGATAGGTTAGTACATTAGGCATATAGTCACACGTTACAAGTGAATAAAAATTATAAATAAATAATATTAATTATTAAAATAACTTAATTACTGCATTAAAAAAATTTAAACATGTATTTAGATATACAATATTTAAATATAAATTTTATATACTGTTAACTTTGAGTTTTAATTAGATAACACAGTGACAATAATCTATACGTTGTTGTAAAATATATTATTTCATATTTAATTATAATATAAAATAAAAATATACAATTTATATTTATTGGCTATCTTATAGGGCTCGATTATTTTACGGGCCATAGACATACTTGTGTTTTTAAGGTATGCCGTGTTTGATTTCTACATAAAAATTTGAGTTTAACGAAATAAATTATCTAGACACAAGAATACTGGTTGTTGATAAATAATGATTTCCTTATTTTGTGTTTTGACGTTTTTCTAAATTTGTTGCGATCTTTTTGAGTTAATTTCGTTATGGTTAGTTGTAATATTTTTTGAGTAGTACAAATATTTAACTTCGTGAAAGAAATTACATAATTGGGTACCAATGTTGAATAAAATGATTCTAGAAGAGCCGATACAGGTGAATTATTAATTTTATTACGTGAATACTTATTATTACGTAATTGAAGATTTACTAAATGCGTGTTCATTTCAGAATATAATGTTTGCTAGGTGAATTCTCTTTAACTATTTTAATTAAGTGAAAAAATTGTTCAAAATGTTTAATGTCCGATTATTCCTTTCGTAGGCAGCCATATGGGACTGTTTGAATCATTATGATTATGAAGATGCAACGTTTTTAGCGGAACGACTGTGGACTGAAGGTACTCGCAAATCTTGTTTTATGGTTTATTATATTTTTATAAATTATTCTACCGATCATGATTTGTATTTAATTGTTTACATTTTTTGTAAATTAAATTTTTTAATTTATTTCTCCTATATAACTCGTTCTTTCATTTTTAAAACTTTGTTTTGTTTAATTTGTATAGAAACAAATCCAAATATGAATATGTAAAAATGCTAATCGGTATTTACTGCAGTATACATAAGGAAATCGAATGCAGATCTCTAAATTCGAAAACCTAATACATATAAGTGAACATTATTTGTGTTACCGTATTCAGCTTTTGTAAAATTTATAATTATTGCTTTATTTACTATGCTAAGTATTGATATTAGATTTTCAATGTATACTTACAATAAATAAGTTTATTGTTATGATCAGATCATTTAATTTTTTTATTATAATTTAGAAGTAACTGTTTTATAAATTTTTAAATTACTGAATACTAGACATTCCTACACTTTAGGCATTTTGTTTGTAGGAGTCATACGAAAGAATTATATATGCTACACATACAACACATTGAGTATGATAAAATACTATACATATGTATTTTTAAATTAAAATTTATGTGATCTTATAAAAATCTGACTAAAGTAAGTTCTATGCAACAATGTTGATATATTACTTTAAAATGATTTCATTGATTCTCTTTAGTTGGATTGTACGTTAAAAAAATTCTGTCGGTTGTTCATTTCCTACTGATAACATAAGAAATTGATTAGAATTCATTGCAATAAAAAAATGAAGACTAGTGTAATTATAAACAAGTAAATGATTTATATCTGAGTTTATGAAATCAAAATAAGTTTATTTGAAAATGGATTGTACATGAAAATATGAAATGATTATAAGTTTAACGGTTGATAAATTGTTTTTTTTTAATTTGTTTTAATAATAATATATTAAAAACTTAAATTTGTTTTCATTGTTTATAGTTGATACGGATGAAACATTATACTTGTTAGCAACGTGTTATTATCGGGCGGGGAAGAAGTCCCAGGCGTACGCATTACTTAAAACAAGATTATTAAGTTCACCACGAACCAAATTTTTATGCGCGAAATGTTGCTTTGATTTTGGAAGGTTGTTACGTCTACATTTCTTAAAATATTTAACATTTTAAAATATTATTTTGTTCCATATATAATATATATATATATATATGAGTGTGTGTTGTGAAGACCATCCAGGCAAATTTATGAAATAAATGTGGAGGTAAAATGGGGAGATCTGTATAAATTTGATATTGTTGAGTTATTTAAAAAGAAATAAACAATTTACGTTACCGATGCCTGGTTTGTAAAGTAAAAAAAATACAATTTTAATTAGCTATTTTTTAATACTGATCATAGTGTTTAAATTGAAAGATCTTTTATCAAAAATATAATTACTTTCCATTGTTGTACAAATATTTATGCATGTTGCAAATACTGAACATTTATGCATTTACATTTGTAAATTTATGTTTTCTTTTTTAGATTTTCAGAAGCAGAAACGATTTTGTTAGGTAAGACGGATTTAAAGCTAACATCTTTAGAGGGCCTAATTTGTAAGGAATATGGTCAAGAAGCTGCGTTTGTACTGCAACTACTGGGCCATATATATTACAAAACTGAAAGGTCAACAAATGGATTGTTGGCTTTTAAAGCTTCACTGGCTGTAAATCCATTATTATGGATTTCATACCAAGAGCTATGTGTTCATGGTGTGCGTATAAATCCTGATGATATTTTCCGTATGGAACTATTTGAAAAATTTAATAAAGTAGGCCCGCGATTGAATGTGGGCCCTGCGGTTATTAATGTCGACGTAGACACCAGAAACACTGGAAAAACTAACTCTCGTTTGACTAGGTGAATATTATTTCTAATAAAACTAAAATTAAGTTTTAAAGGTAATTAATTTTTTTAATTGGAACTAATAATTGTAGTGAAAGACGTAATCCTTTTTCTTATCTGAAGGAGAAATTGTATCCCATTTTTTAAGATTTTATAAGCCTTTAAATCCTTGATAGTAAAATACCTTTTAAAATCTACAAGTGTAAGCGTGGATTTGTTTTATTTATAATCGGTTAGTTTTTACAGTTCTGTGGTTTAGATTTTTTTTCTGTCTCCTTCTAATCTAAAACTGTCATCTACCAGATGTAATGAATTTGAAAAAAAAATTAAAAGTAGTCGGTCCAGCGACGGAACTCCCAAGTTATGAATGATAACAGCGCGAAAGCATTATCTGTCGGTAATATGTTTTCTCTTCAGCCTTCTAACCGCCAATTGAACTTGCAAACTTATTGCCAGCGGATTTTTGTGAGTTTCCAATCTCGCCAGGGTAATCGAGAGCAGCTCGTTGAATTACTTGTTCCACATATTGTATCTGAAGATCTTTATGCGATGTGTAGTTAGTGACATACTATGGAGCGCCAGCTATCCTTCGTAGTATCTTATTCTGGTACCGCTGTATTTTTTGAATGTTGCTCTTAGAGGAACATCACCATAGCTCGCAACCATATAGCCAGATTGGTTTAAATATCGCATTGTATAATAAAAGTTAATTTTTAATATGTAGTTGCGATCTAGGTTCTAATAACCACTTTAATTTTGCTGTCTTGATATTTAATTCAGTTCTTTTTGCCGTTACATGTGACGACCATGTTAAAGACTGATCAAAATGGATTCCTAGGTATCTAACAGAAGAGTCTTGAGGTATTGTTGTTCCACTTAATGAAACTTTATATTTTTTTCGTTCAATTTTTCTTTTAGTAAATAATAAATGTTTACATTTATCTTCGTTAATTGCTATTTTCTAAATGCTGAACCATTCAGCGGTCTGGTCTAGCGCAACCTGACGAGTGGACACACTAGGTCACTCATTTCAAGATAGAATTGCCGTATCATCAGCGAAGGTTGCTATAAATGTATTTTCTGGAATATCTCTCGTAAATACTGAGTATTGGAGTGGCCCTAGGATACTGCCCTGAGGTAATTCAGCCTGAATTTGATGGTGAGATGATTGACAATTATTAATTATTACCTGAAAATATCGATCCTCCAATTCAAAATATTATAATATTCCGGTGGCAGGATTTGTTTGCATTTATAGAGAAGGCCTGGATGCTAAATTCTATAAAAGGCTTGTTTCACATCGAGAAATACGACGGAGCAAACCTTTGTTTCTTCAAGACACTGTTCAATTTGGCTTACAACTCGATGAACCTGCTGTACAGTTGAGTGTCCAGTGCGGAATCCAAATTGATGATTCTGTATTGCCTCTCTTGATCAATAATCTTCTGGAACCTTTGGATAATATAATTGAATATCTCAATAGTAATCTCAATTCATTTAATCGATTACATGCATATCGTTGCTGGAGCGCTTAACTTTCAACCTGACGGTCAGGGTTTCGATCCCAGCTTGCGTCATAAAGTTTTTTATCATGATGTGACTCTAGTAATATTCCACTCCGTATAACATATGCACGCAGCCGTCTTGCATATAATTAATGTCTTGAATGTTAGCCTAATTTGTATGTAAAAATAACGTACAATGGCTAGTCACGACGTTCGGTGATGAACAATGCAACACAAAATTAGAATTAAAACAAACTATTCGCATAAAATAAATTTATGAAAATTTCCCCCTTATTTTAATAAACACAGTCTAACTATGCTATCGACATCTTGTCTGATTTTCATATTATTGTTTGTGATGTTCTGCCTGAGAATTTACTCGTGATTCTAATGATTTCCCACGAAATCCTGTATCATGACGTTAATTCTACTTCTTCATAGTTGATTTCTTGCTTTTCTAGGATACATGTTTTAAAAATATGAAGAGGTGAACTACCAGATTTCTGTAAGTACTGTAACTTCTCTTTTGTCCGGAAAACATACTATGGCATATTCTATACTTATCTCTTCTCTATTAGTTGTTAATCCCGTGTTTTTATATAAGTACGATGGACCACAATGATGGTAGGTGAACTTTTAGCAGTATACAATGTGAAATGAATAAAATGTAATGCTTGATCAAAGTACTTCTTGCAACTGTCACTGGTTTCTTTTTCTTAGTCAGATTTGACTAATTGTCGGATGTTTCCTTTATATCGTTTTATCAAATTGTTGTCATTAAGATTATAAAGACAGGGACGACTGGCAGATGTGACTGTAGAAAATTTTACTTCATCAGACATGGATTAGATCCCATGATTTATACGTTACACACACACACACACACATATATATATATATATATATATATATATATATATATAAAGTATATAATACAATTAGTTAAATCTTTATACGTATATAATGACACATACGTCTAAATAGGAGATATCTTATCGAAAGCATTCTATCTCCGAGTCTTTTCAATATCTACAAAGAGTGGATACTGATAAAGGTGAATGAAGGAATGGAAAGGTGGATTGGATTTACTATTGGTGGTAGAAAATTTTCACATCTTTGTTATTCGAATGACACAGTACTTATCGCGAACTTTGAAGTTGAAATGGTAAAACTATTAGGAAAAGTGAAGATTTTCGGCAAAGAAGTTGATCTCGTGTTAGATAGAGTAAAATGTGATTTAATGATAGTTGATAGATAAAAAATCCTATTCAGCGGCATATATATTCAAATTGGAACGATAGACAAAACCATTTCAACTCATCAAAATGTAGAGGAAAAAAGTTATATATATCTCAGTACATTGCTAGCGCCGGCGTGAATAAGAAATTAAAAGGAGAATTATGATGGCGAAAAATGTTTTGTCAGGGCTGACTAAAATTTGGAAAGATCACCAAGGAAATAAAAATGAACTTAATTTAAACATTGGGTTTTCCATGGCCATATAATGCGCTGAGTCTTGGACTATAAACAACGCGGATGACAAGCCATAGAATTCTTTGAAATGACATAATACTGTAGAATGTTACGAAATTCTTGAATAGCGAAAAGAATTAATGTATCGAATCGAAAAGAGTTGAATATCAATGATAATAACGGTTGCTCCAGCGAGTGTACCTAAATATGTTGAAATTCTTCGGTCATACAATAAGATCTGATGGGATTAAAAAACTGGTTACTCAGAGAAATGTGCATAGAAGGTGAATAAAAGGACGATTTACAAACCGATATATTACAAAATTAGATTTAGAACGTGTTTAACGTTCGTGGTGTTCATGAAAGCCATGATGGATAGGGCACGCTGTCTTAAAATGATGGTTCAATTTTAGGTCACGATGCTCGGATTTGAATGAACGATTGTGTGACGATATACGTATATATTATATATGTTGTAATGCTAAATATGGAAAAGTGACATTTTCTTATTACCGTATATGTTCCCATATGCGAGCAAGATATTGCAAAATAAAATCTAGAATATTCAATTCACTAGTTTTTGTTGAGAGGTATTCATGTTTATTTATTGTAGGTAATGACACTTTGAAGTCAACATTACAAGAGCCAAAGTTTTGTCCTGCTTTTCGTTAAATAAGTAGCTTCATTTCATCCTATATTGTACATAAGGGTAGCATCTTTTTAACATCATCTTTCGGATGTGGTAAATATTTTCGTTGTGTAAAATGATATATTTTTGTCACTTCAGGATAACAACACGTAGTGCTGCAGGTAGTGCATATTGTATTCTGAAATTTATCCATAAAAAGCATAAGTACTCATACTACCCTTTCTAAAAAAAAAAAAAAAAAAAATGTCACCGCTATATGTTGCAAATTCTAGTTGCTAATGAACTTGTTTTTACCTTTTAATTTCTCAGTTTGTTTAAGTTAAACACAAATAATATTGATTTCTTGTCTGTGACGAATTTTAAATACCGGCAAATAAGAAAATGTTTCAATTTTCTTAATATTTTCACGTTGCACAAGCTTTTTAAATAAAAGAGTATTTACGTTCACTTTTCAGAAGCTTTCTTGAGGAAAAAATGATGCTGATCTTACTTTCTGTAAGTTTGTTGGTAATAGCATGTTCTGAAACAAAAAATTTTAAATCAAAAATTTGTCCTGATCTTCATTCAGTGTTAAGCCATATTTCATTACCAAGATAAAATTTCAGGCATTTCTGTTATTGTCGACTTTACTTTTTCTATAATATCATCCAAATGCGCATGTATCTTTTGTGTGATGATTTTGTCTATCGTAGATCCATTAGTAATACACAGATATAGTTCCCTATGTTTTGTTCGCCAAATAATGATATTATGAGTGTTGAATTAGTCCCTTTATTTAAAAATATTAATTTAAATTGATTAAAGTTTAGATTGTGGAATGTAGTGATTTTTTATACTTGATTACAAAAAACAGTTAAAATCACTAAACTTTATTTATTAAGCAAAGCTTTTCGGCAACTACGCCATTATGAAGCTATATATAAATAAAATTAAATATATAAAAACATAAAATATTAATTTAAATCTAAGTTCACAATTTTTACATAATAAATGATAGTTTTAAGTATTTATAATTCATTTATTATGTAAAAATTGTGAACTTAGATTTAAATTAATATTTTATGTTTTTATATATTTAATTTTATTTATATATAGCTTCATAATGGCGTAGTTGCCGAAAAGCTTTGCTTAATAAATAAAGTTTAGTGATTTTAACTGTTTTTTGTAATCAAGTTTAAATTTATTATTGATATAATAGATATGTTATATTCAATTTGTATTTTTATTAAAATAATGTGCATTATTTTGTTATTAACTATTATCTCAATTGTAATAGTACTTCAGCAGCACATACTGGGAAACGTATTAAATTCAACGGCTGGTCTGCGACTGCACAAAAACGTTATCCATTTATACGTACATTATCTCCATCAACTAAAGAAAACGGTTTTGAAATTAAATATGGTTTTAGCCCCTTTTCTAGTAGGTATGTGCTTATTAATTTTTAAAATTTTCCGTATTTTTTTTTTTTTACATCGTTGTGCTGTTAATTGGAGAAAACGAATTTTTTCTTAGAAAAAGCTATTGTTTCACTTGATGAATTATGCCGATTTTTGAGTTTAAAAAGCAAAAATATTACATGTGACGATTGTTTCAATTTTGGAATGAGAGTTTATTTTATAAAAGAGTAATTATTTTTTGGTAATAATTTTAATTTTTTTTTAAATGTACGCTTTTTTATGAGATATGATTGTGAATAATCACCGATTATTCGTGAAAGTAAAAGAATGATTAATTTAAATTATTTATACAACTTTTAGATAAATTTTAAATGTTGAAAAAAAAAGATATACAGTTTCCCGAAAAAATAGCTTTTCATAGATTTGTATTTCGTAAAATTCTCCCTAATATGAATCACAAAAATAATTTAATTCTAACATATCTGTTATAAAATATTTAAATAATTATTACTGTCACTCGATTCATATTGTTATAAAATGTGTTACTCGGTTACACGGGATTCAGATATATAAGCCTATATTTCGTTCTAAGATTAAAAATTTATTTTACATTATTATTTTTAGCAACTATTTAGATAGGGGAAACAAAAACCAGATATATACTGTGTAGTCGTATATGACTCATACGCAAATATAACTTGAGCTAATAAACAGCGAGAATACAAATGTAACACTATTAATTTGTAAACCGTAGTGACGGCAGTAACAACGTGTATTTACAGTGTGATGCCAAATATTTCACGAATTTTTAGAAATGCACTAATTTAAACTAATATAAAATTGGTGCGTAATTGTATTATATGATTCAGAATAATCGCAATTGCTTGATAGGTTTCTGAATGTGTTGTATTTTCTTGTTAAACATTTTATACAAACTATTTAGAATCTTTTAATTTCCTTTGTATTTTTTTTTTTTTAAATATTTTTCTTACGGTTCATTTTCTATGGGTCCGATTTACTATTTCGTGAAAAAAAGTCACCTTTAACTTTCTATTTTATTTGAAATCAATTTGATTTAATTATCTTAATTGAAATATATATATATATATATATATATATTTTTCATTTACAATGTGAAAAATGTGTTAAGTAACAACGGAAATCAAAATTACTAATACAAACGTTTTTAATTTTTAGTTTCGCGATTCTGCCGGAAGAAATAAATCAAAACGAATCGAAGCGCAAGCAACCAGAGAAAACGTCGTCATCGTCTTGTAAAATTATCGCGGGACCCAGTGAACAAAAAGTTTTAACGCAATTGGTTGGTGTCCATGTTATTATAAAATATATAATTTTGATTTTCTTAATTATTCGGAATTCTGTTGTATTTTATATTACAGCAATATTCGTATATGTAGTTATTTTTTATTTTTCTAACAGCAGTGTACAGATGACGTCACTAGTCCTTTATTCGTTTCGAGGCCTGTTTTTTCTCAATATGTTAATTCTGATAATTCGATGGATAAGCGACCGCAAGAAAGATCATTACAAATTGTCAGGAAAAGTTCGCGAATCGGCAATCATAATTACTCGGTTAAAGTAAGGTTTTTCAAAAATAAACTTTTTATAACGAATAAAAATTTTGTAATACCTCAGTTTATACTGTACGAAATAGCGTCATATAACGCTGCACACACACGCCAGACGGCAAAATAAACACGAATTTGTTTAATATTGTCGCACTTTAAATTATTATGAATTTTATAACGTTGTGTTTCAATCGGGAAAAATGTATTTAGCACTAATGACATTTTAATTATAATGAATTGCATGAAATCACAGTAAATCTGAAAATGGATAGGAACCACCAGCTTATTGTTATAGGGGATTTCAACAGTCAAATAGATACAAGAAAGATAGGTGAAGAAAGGATTATTGGTCCTTATAATTATGGCGAGAGGATTAGAAGCGGCAAGAAGCTGGTGGAATTTTGTTTAGAAAAAAATTTCGGAATTATAAATAGTATTTTTAAAAAATGCAAGGGTTGGTTATGGACATGGACAGTAAATATAATACTCAAATAGACTATAAATTGTAGAGAGAATATAAAAAACTTTGACGTATTGGAAAATTGTTGTTACTATTCAGGTCATAGATGTAAAGTAAAGAAACGACTACCAGTACAGAAATAGCCAAAATCTCTATGTGACAAGCAGCAATAAATTAGAATATAGGAAGGTTTTCGAAAAAATTTGGAATGAAAAACAGGAGAAAGGTTATACATGCGATACAGACGAACTAGAAAGTTTTATCATGGAATTAATTAATAGCACCGGAAATAAATTAAAGTATTTAAAAAGAGGAGAGAAAGATAAGTTTAAACTGTCAAGAGATATTGTAGAAAAAATAAAAGATAGACAAAAGTTGATAATTAAGAAAAATAAGACGCCGAAAGAGAAAATAGAACTAAATATAATATGTAAATTGATATAAATATAAAATAAGAAATTTTAAAAAATTAAAAGAAGAGGCGATGATAAATAAGATTTTAGAATCAACGAAGAATATGAAAACTATAAGAAGAAATTTGGATCATGGAGTAAAATTGCATACATGTTTAAAAGACAAGAGTAATTATAATAAATATGAGAGACCAAATATAAATGAGGTGGCCACAAATTATTTCAATAAGCTCTACGAAAATATAAACATCAATAAGGAACTTTGCTAGGAAGAGGAGACTTTAGTCGACGAACCAGAATTCTTAAAATCTAAAATAGAATGAGAATTTAAAAAAAGATAAAGCATCAGGAGCAGATGAAATTACAAACGAACAAATAAAATATGCTGGAAAAGAAATGATTGACCTGTTAGTGAATTTATTTAACCTAACATTACACCAGAGGAAAATTCATATAGCTTTGAAAGACTCAAATATTAGTCTAATTTATAAAAAAGGGGAAATAGAAAAAATAGAGAATTATAGACCAATTTGTTTGGGTTCTACCTTATCTAAAGTTCTTTCCAACGTACTGACAAATAGAATCCAAAATATAATAAATGCTGAACAATCTCCGGAGCAAGTAGGTTTTCGTAATGGATATTCACCGATAGATCATCTACAGGTAATAAATCAATTGATAGAAAAATGTAACGAATTTCAAATAGATCTAAATCTAGTTTTCATAGACTACACAAAGGCTTTCGATTCACTTTATCACAATTTCCTACTAACAGCACTAAAAAAACAAAGGGTTCTAGAAAACTATAGAGCAATAATAAGGAAGATTGGGCGGGACATATAGCTAGAATTGAAAATAAAAAATGGACAAAAACAGTCACAGAATGGTGTAACTATAATAAAAGAAGACAGGGTAGGCAAAAATTAAGATGGCAAGATGATATAACTAAAATGATTGGAAATAAAAAATTCGATAGAATAGCTTGGGACGGCTCGAATGGACCCGTTTGAGGGATGCCTTTTCCCGGTATTAGGGCTAGATAATAATTATATGTGTTAAATGATATGTATATGTATGTATGTACGTGTATATGTATATATGGGGTGTATATATGTATATGTATATGTTTGTGTATATTTGGAGTAAGTTGTATAAATAATTAGAATTATCATCATTCACTACGGCTAATAATAATAATAATAATAAGTAAAAAATTATTATATATATATATATATAAAATTACCAGTTTCGTTTGTTTTAAAAACAGTATTTCATTTTGTTTTCTCTAGGAAAATAACGAACTCTCTTATAAAACGTCTGTATCAAATAAAACTTTTCTTACAAAATTCAAATCTGGTAAAGTGCTTAGAAATTCGAAAAAAATTTACGACAACACTGCGAAGATGGTTCAATCTGAGACCGAATCATCGGCCATACATTGTGTTTACGAAGAAGCTGTTCATTTGCAAAAGAAGTCATTAGGTATTTTTTTTCTTTCGAAAAAGTTAAAGGCATTAGTTAATTTATTACATACTGATTCGTATATGAGCAACTTTTAATGCTTTAAAATCCTTATAGGTCATTGCGTTGTTCAAATTATACTGTACTTAGTAAATATCTCGGAGACTTCTGTTGCTTTAAATTAATTTTATAAGTTTATATTAATAATAATACTAGCATTAATCATAATCGCAGCCATTTAAATATACCAACAGAACTAAGAGGAGAAACAATAATTCACAAATACTTGTTTTGAAAACTAAAAAGATACTTAAATAACGTAAAAAAAAAAACACCTCAAAACAACAATTTAGTCGAATTGTCACGTATTTATAAGAATATGTTAATTTTCTGAATGGGTTTCCACATGTTAGTAGTTGAATATTGTAGTCACCCTCTAAGTATATATTAAAGTTCAGAATGTATTCCAAGTATTGATTGAATAAATATATTGTAGTCGCTAATAACCTATGCGTAATGTGAAAACGCATATTATATATTTCTGATGAGAAAATTCTACGATAAAGTAGAATTTGTCACTATTTCATGTGCAAAAGAAGATAGAAAATAAGTAACATCTGGTATTTATATTTCCGATGACAGCATCCATTCGTATATCCTCATTCGATCGAGACTATGGCTACAGCATACGTTATTATACAAGGAAAATATTGACATGAATATGCAAATAACACACACACACATATATATATATATATATATATATATATATATATATAAAATTACTAGAAGTTGCCCAGGGCTATGCCTTTTATATATATATATATATATATATATATATATATATATATATATATATATATATATATAATAAAACAAAATAAAATCGAAGTTAATCACTAAAAAAAATTTTTAATAGTCGAAAAGCTTCGTGTTTATGTAATAAAAAAATTTTTAGTGATTAACTTCGATTTTATTTTGTTTTGTTAAATTCATAAAATCACTACTCTCCAATACATCAACATTAATATATATATATCTTCTTCTTCTTCTTCTTTGCCTGTATTACATCATTGTGTTGATGTAGGCCTCCCTTAATAATTTCCATCCACTTCGATCTTGTGTTTTCCGAAGCCACTGCGTTCCCGCTGTGTTGACAATATCGTCCGTCCATCTTCTGTTTGGTCTTCCTTGGCTTCGTTTTCCTCCATATGGTCTCCATACCACCAGCTCTTTTGTCCATCTCCCATCACATTGTCTACCGATATGTCCAGCCCATGCCCATTTATTCTTCGCTATTCTTTCACCGATATCTTCGAACATTGTTTCCCTTCTGATTTTTTCTGATTTTATTTTATCTTGGAGTCTAATTCCTAGCAGTGTACGTTCCATTTTTCTTTCAGTCTTCCTCATTCTATCAATTACTTGTTTTGTTAATGGCCATGTTTCTGTGCCATATATCATTACAGGCATTACACACTGGTTAAATATTTTTGCCCTGTTTTCTTTACTCATTTTACTTTTGAGCATCTTCTTTATTTTATGATATGCGACCCATCCATGTGTTATTTTTCTGAGTAGATCTGGGCCTGTTTGTTCTTTCTTTGTTGTGAAAACTTTACCTAAATATACAAATTCATCTACCTTTTCGACCTCGCCTTTTTCTAATTTTATTTTATACATTGGTTGTGGTCGATTTTGATCGTATTTCATATACTTAGTTTTTTGTGTATTTATTTTTAACCCAACGGTTTTTACAGCTCTTTCCAGTTCTTGCAACATGTCTTGTAATTCATCTATATCTTGAGCTATTACAACTATATCGTCTGCAAAACGTAAATGGTGAAGACATTTTCCGTTGATGTTTATACCTTTTGAACTCCAGTTCAATGATTTTAGAGCATATTCTAATACTGCCGTAAATAATTTGGGAGAGATAGTATCTCCTTGTCTTACGCCTTTTAATATTGGGAAAGTCGGCGTTGTTTCGTACATGCTCACACTGGCTGTTGCAGAGCTATATATATTAGCTAAAAGATCAATGTATATTTTCTCTATACCATTAGTTTCAAGTGCTTCGATTATCGACTGTCTATACACCGAATCAAAAGCTTTTTCGAAGTCTACAAATCCCAAATATACAGGAAGGTTGTATTCTTTGCACTTTTGAATTAGAAGCGTGAGTGTCTGTATATGATCTAATGTATTATATTTCTTTCGAAAACCGGCTTGTTCCACTGGCTGTTGCTCATCTAGTCTTCTTTCCAGCCTGTTTGTTAATATCCTTGTAAATAATTTGTAAACTGTTGATAGCAGACTAATTGGTCTGTAATTTTTTAAATCTTTCTTATCTCCCTTTTTATGCAGTAAGATTATGGTCGCATTATTCCACGAATTTGGTACTTTTTATTCTTGAATACAGCGGTTAAACATATATGTTAGTTCTTTTACAACAGTCCTGCCTCCGTATTTCAACATTTCGGGAGTTATTGCATCTTGTCCTGATGCTTTCCCATATTTCATTTGTTTTATTGCAAATACAGTTTCACTTTCTAATATTTCCGGAATGTCATTTATATCAACAGGCTGTTTTGTGTTAAAATCGTGACCTATGTATGTATTCCTGTCATCGGCATACAGTGATTTGTAAAATTTATATATAGTTCGGATTATTTCATCTTTATCCCATATCTCTTCTCGTGATTCATTATATATCGACACGATTTCTTTTCTACCTTGCGATAATGTACGCCTCAATATTTTCGGTCCTTTATTTGCTTCTACAAACTCTTGTATTTTTTGATCTTGATATGTTCTTAAATCCTCTTTTATACATTTTCTTATTAGTTTGTTTATTTCAACATGCTCCACAGATTGTCTTCCTGTCTTTTGTATTATTTCCTTTCGGCGTTCTAAAAGATTTACTGTTTTATCCGCTAATTTTCGTTTCCATTTGCTTTCTTTACGAACACATTTATTTGCTGCAGTTTTCATTACATGTTTTAATCCTGCCTCTATTTCATTTAGCGTTATATTTGTTTTATTTACTGTCTGTACATGAATTAGCGTTGTTATCGTATCTGCATAGATATTTGAACATTGTTTTAGACTGTCAGCTGATGGTTTATTTCTATACTTGGCAAAATGATGGTATCTTTTGAGTTTTTTATTTAATTTAATTTCACATCTTACCATCCGGTGATCAGTATCAATGTGTACTTTATTTAAAACTTCACAATTTTTTACCATATTTATGTCGGACGTTAACATATAATCAATTTCAGCTTTAACGATTCCGTTTGGTCCCATCCAAGTCCATCTCCGTTCTAATCTTTTCTTAAAAAACGTATTTACAACGTATAATTTGTTTTCTTGTGCAAACGCGGCTAAAGCATTTCCTCGTTCGTTTCTGCCTCCGTATCCCTGAGGTCCTATGTATTTGTTAGTATGTTGTGCAATTCCTAGTCTCGCGTTAAAGTCGCCCATCACTATTGTGCTTGTTGTTTTTTCTTCTAATAATATACTTTCAATATTTTCGTATAGTTCGTCAATTTCATCTTGACTATATGAAATAGTAGGTGCATAAACCTGTATAATTTTTAATGTTGTAGACTTATTTATGCTAATTATTAAATAGGCTAGTCGCTCCGATATTCCTTTGTATTTGACAATGTTTTCTTTAATATCTTTATGCACTAAAAAACCTACTCCATGTTGTTTTTGCTGCGTTCTTTTCCAGTAGATTATGTGACCACAATCCTTTAGTACCAATTTTTCTTCATCTATACGTCTCACTTCACTTAATCCAATGATATTCCACTTGATTTTCTCAACTTCGTAAAGTAATTGTTGTAGGCTCTCTTCTATCGCCAAGGTTCGTACATTGTATGTTGCTATCGATAATGTTTTAGTGTGTTTAGGGGTCGCATGTCCAGGTCGATGCCCCCATTTGTACATCGACTTAAGGTCCCCTGTTATTTTAAGGCCCTTCGATGCAGGGTACTGAGAGCGCTTCGTTTTGTTGTGATTCATGGTATTAAGGGGGGTAGGTCTTACCTTTCCACGAGGACCAACTTCGGCTTGGAAAGGGGTTGATAGTAGCTCGACTTACTAGAGCTTGATACGCCACCGTTGTTCATGATGATAGAATCGTCCGCTGCCGTATCTTAGGATAGCAAACCTATCTCTATTTACCATCCATCTAGAAGCTGCCATTTTTCATAATACCTGATAACGCCAGCCTCTAGACCCTCAATCATCCTTTTGTTTGCAGACCTAGATTCCCATTGGGGTTGGTTACCCAATCTTCCTCTAGGTTACTCTGCGTAACAGGGGCCACCTCGTGAAGGCGGATGTGAGGTAGAAGAGGAGAGGCTAACGGAGTCTGCTGGTAGACTCTATATTGCGCATCACTCTTCATGGGGGTGGCCCCCAATATATATATATATATATATATTCGTCTGGTAAAAACTTTAAATTATTGTAATTGATATCAATGTGAAACAAAGCTTAGAGCGAATCCAATAATATAGGCTATAAGCTGTTGCGAATGTCATCATTATTGCTGTAATATTTTTTGGGTTAAATCGGAACAGACAAACAGACCAAAATTAAAAAAAATAGATTTTCCGTTTATGTGTGATAAAAATTGATTATAATGAAAATATTCGCAAATCATAGAAAGACACTACAGTTTTATATCTTAGTATAGATATCAACACATTAACCACCCTTATGTAAACAAAGTCCCATTATCCAGTTCATGCTTCGAGATGTTTTATTTTCGTTATGATATGACCCTTTCAAGTTAATTTCTGATCCGGATGCAGTCCTAAGTATTATCATTTTTCCATTAAATGTGATCGGAAAATTTATAGAGGATCTGATCAGAGTTGAAATGAGGCGCGGTGTATAATTCTCCTAGCTTCTGTGCTATATCTTTTTCTTTATTTGACGACATATGTTTATGTAGCATCACTTTAATTTATTTACCCCATTTTAAATCGATGTTCTGTGGATATGGAACTCCCACCACCCATCTCTTCGAAAAACCTGTGCACTGATGCAATCGCGCATCTTTCTATATCCGTTTTGATTTAAATGTACACTATAAGCTCTCTTTTTGTTCCGTTACTCAGAAATCAGCGTTCCGTTCACTATGAAACAATACGTGTTGTTCTGTCATTTAAATGTCGGATGTACGCATTATATTCGTGAATGATATCATCACACGATTTGGGTGACTTTCTGTCATATACTGGGGAGATTGTGACTAGTATTATCACCACACAATTTTATTTATTTAATTCCTGTACTAATTGGTCCAGATCGTTTGTACGTTGTTAGGTCTCTTTTCCTTTTATTACATTATTGATCCCCACCATAACTATTACTTTTTTAGCTAACGACTCTGGATTATTTTTTATATTATTTCGTAATTCCTCGATGGTTTGTCCTCGACTTTATTTTACCGTCCATCATTCATTTTTAATATAGAATTAGCAGAACGAACCATATTAGAGTCTACCAGTAGTATGTATCCTCTATACATTGGTGTTTGCCTGGTATTATTGTTATTCTTCGTTTTGATATTAAATACTCGTTTTTCCTCTAATCTAGCCTGGATGTTCGTTGATGGCCGATCTCGATGTCCTACTCTGCGACTAATTTCTGTATTGATAATTTTATTAATTTGTTTTAATAATTGTTCCTTGTCGATTTTTGCAATATTAATTCATATTAATTGGCATGTTATGTATCATTTAATTAATAAAGTCCTCTTCCCCCACTGGTTGGTCAAAGTATTTGTGGCTCCATTTGAGAACCAAGTGATTAATCTCGTGATAGTTTCGTCTGTCCTCACTTTTCCAAGGATACTCGTTTGATATCCTGTTTTTCCTGATTCCAGTGTTTTTCTTTTATGTTGTATTTTACTATTTCCTTGGATTTATATTTTGTTAATACATAGTGTTGCCTATTCGCTCAGCTTTCCTATATATATATTATTAGGCCAATTCTCTCTTTATCCAGTATGTTTGAAACACGTTTCTAATTCGCGTACGAATTCGACAATTGTGTACTCTGTTCCATCATCCATCAAATTTTTTTATAGTCCGATCGACCCGTGTTAAAGTATATATATGTCATTCGTCCTATGTATTCCATTATTTGGTGTAGTTTTTTGTTCCTTTCGTATCTTTTCTAATTGTTACAATGTTTTTTCAAGTCCTCTATTATAGTTCGATTATTCTCGTGGTACTTGTCAAATTTTTTTTCATTTATTTACCCATTGTATTTATCTCAGCCTTTGTTTTACTCGCCTCGTTTGGGCACAGATATATTTCTCCGACTAAATTTTTGTCCACACTGTAAATTTTCTTTTCATATTCCTCCATCCTCTGTTTTGTTGTAACGTCAATATCTTTTGTTTCTGCCCTCGTTTCGGCTATTGTATCTTTGATTTCCTCTTCCATTTCTTTTCTATTCCTCCTTTCTTCCTTTTGTTTACCACCATTTTCTCCTGAAGCTCTTCACACATTTTCTTATTTACTTCTTGCTTCTCGTGTTTATATTCCATTTTCTTTCTCAATGTTCTGAATTCTTTATTCCACTTTCTGTTGTCTTTCTCTCTCACTCCCGCTCTTCTCTTTCATTCTTCCACTTTTCCTTATATATATTTCATTGCTTGTCTCTTCTTCATTATTTTTTTTCTTCTCCATTCTTTCTCTTTTTTCTTCTCTTTTTTATTTCATCTTTTATTGTTTTCATTATATTTAATATTTCTCTTCCTTTAGGTGTAACTTTATCTGTGCTCATAAATCCTCTAAATTCTTACTTAACTTTTTAAAAATGTTCATTATTCGAAATATCTGTCACATAATATATTTATGATTTTCCACCAGAGAAAAAAATTAATTTTTCTAGATTTTTCAATAAGTTTGTGATACTGTCCTCGAGCATAATTAATTAATCAATTCCCATTGGGGAAGCCAATTTATTTGATGTCCTAAATTGACCCTGGATCGCCATTACTACGTGTTCTTAATTTTATCAAGCCTAGATTACCACATACATTATTACGCAAGGGGATAAACTGTATGTAAATAACAACAATATATATATTATTATATATACACATTGCCCACATTTTTGTTTACATCCTCCTAAAACGAAGTCTTAGAGATGACGGACGTGGTTATCATTGTGCGCGTCACCCCTATCATCTCATTAATTATATTAAAGGAAAATTTCGACGTTCAATTTATTTAGAATTACATTATTTTAAACAATTACAAGAATATTCAATAATGATAAATATAAAATTGCGGACTAAAGTATTATTATATAAATATCGAAATTATATTAGGCGAGTAAAAGAAAAAAAATCGCAATCGCAAGCCACACAAAGAGAAAAGCGACTTCCTCCGTTCCATTCCACCAGGAATAACAACAACAACTAACTGAAACGTTCTTCGTTTTAGATATCCGTCGCATGTATATTTGCACATCTGGTTTTTCCCAACATGTGTACGAAGTTGACTTTTGTTAAAATATTTTATCTTTATCCATGTCACATTTAATATTATTTCTTTCCTTGTTGATTGTCACTATCGATTTTTACGATGTACCCGGTCAACTAGAAATATGGTCATTATCCGTTATGCGTATTGCTTTCTTTTTTTTTTTTTTGAAGAACAATAATATATTTTCATATTTAAATATTTTTTGTTTACAAAAAAGTAAAGTTACCCCATTCATATAATTTTCTGTACCGAATATATCGACGATTCTTTCCAGAAAAAATTAATACAAAATATGATCTTATAAAATATTATTTAAATTACACCTTATTATACGATTGCAGGAAAAATTTTATTTTATATTGTATGTTGCGGCAGATCCAATTTTTTTTTAATACTCTTTGTATTATCTACTTAAACGCGATAACATATAAGCAGCAGCCACATTCGCACACATATATTTACACGCATTCTGACCATTATATACGAACTAACTAGTTTCAGTTTAAATTTTATTTTAATCATTACTATTACATATGATACACTTCGGTCACTCTTTCTCTCTCTCTCTCTCTATATATATATATATATATTTTAAAACTCGTTTTAATTAATAATTACATTTGGAGTTTGGAGAGGACTATACACACACACACATATATATATATATATATATATATAATCTAGAATGTGATGTTTTCTTTTTATTTAGAAGGATTATTGTCTTTGTTGAAAATTATCGGGATAGCGTACCAGCATTTGTGCATGTACGAGTGTGAAATAGCTTTGAAATATTTCGACAAATTACCGATACATCAAAAAAATTCCTGTACCATTTTGTCGTGGATAGGGAAGATGTATGTAGAGATGCACGATTATAAAGGTGCAGTCCGGTACGTATATAGTATTTTCTATAGTAAAATTGTTTTGTTCGCACTAATATATTTTTAATTCAATTTTTTAAAAAGTTCAATGTGTTGTTTTTTTGTTTTTATAAATTATAAATTCTTTGATATATTTCTAAAAAATTTTTTTTTTTTTTAATAATCTTATAAATCTTTCGAGTTGGACGAATTTTGGGCTTAGTATAACAATATTTCTAACAGATGAGTTATGTAAAATATAATTAATTACTCGTAAGTTTCGGATATTCAAACGAATTAATAGTCGAGTTATCTCTTGTTTGAATTCTGATCCTGAAAATCATATAGTATATATGTATCATGTATGAGCCAATGAATCATTTATATGTTGATAATGTACGCATATGTATGATTAAGTGACGATTTGTTCCAACGAAACTAAAACTTAATGCTAGTTACGTAACCGATTATTTTTTTAAATCTCATCAAATTTGTATAAGTAGTTCCGCGAAAATAAATTTGAAGCTGTATCGAATTTTACACGTTCATTTGGTCATTTATTTTGAACTTTAGGGTTTATACACAATGTTGCAATATTCGTACCTAGTTCGACTCATCTATTTTTATAAATAAAATAAACGTTAAATTCTGGTAGAAAATGTGATTCTTCTTTTGAATTATCTCTCGTCTTTAGTTTTATTTTTATGATAAACGTGATCAATCTTTCGAATAAATGTAAACAATTTATTCATATAGGTCGCTCGTAAATGTTTATCTGTAGACACACGACAATTACTGTTAATAACATATTTCGAAAGTGTAGGGTGATCCAAAGAAGATGGACGGTTTTGTTTTTTAAATAGCGCAGTTGGTAACACTGCTGCAACGTAAACCGCGTGCTCTACGTTTCGTGTACACACGAGAGATTCGTTTTCGTCCAGTTCCAGTTATCAAGTTATCCTATAACGAGGAACGCGCGTTTCGCGTGAATCGATCATAACAGTGCATACAAAGTTTCGAAAATGATTAAAAGTTACGCGATGTAAACCTGTACCATCTCGTAATTCAATTTTAAGGTAGATTGAAAACTTTCTAGAGACAGCTTCTACAACGTATAATGTCCTGGACAAAAAAAAAAAAAAAAACTGTTTGTACCCGTAGTGTCTTATTTTTTTGCTGGTACTATCAACGGAACGCGCTATATCGGGGCGATACTCGTCGTCTGGGACGTACATGGTTTCAACAAGATGGTGCGATTCGGCAGAAACGATCGCAGCATTGAAATAAGAGTTTAGTAACCGCACATTGTCGCATCGCACGGATTTCGCTTGGCCGCCGCGCTTGCCAGATTTTTGACTGCTCCAGATTTTTTTATGTGGTGATATCTTAAGAGCTGCGCTCACGAAAAACGTCCACGAGATTTGGAAGACTTGAAAACTCGGATTTCTGAAGAAATTTCAAAAATTCAGCGACTGATGCTCGTAAAATTGTTGGAAAATTTTGTAAAAAGACTGAATGAATATATTGTTGCACATAGCCGTCATCTGAACGATATTGAGTTCCACAAATGATCGTTAATCTCTCGTTTTCCTATTTTAAAATAAAATTTCATTCAAAAATTTTGGGAAAGTAGTTTTAAACAAAAGTCTTCTGTGGGTCACCCTATATATCGCTTCCTTGGTTATACATATTTAAATTGAACAAAATAAAAAAAAATACATTTATACCATATCGCAACATTCATTTCAGACGATGCTGTAGCCTGTGGAATTAATATAGACTGTGTTTAAGAAAAATAAAATATTGATTTACACGAATTAAACGAGCAAAAAAAATTAAATGTTACGTGTATCGGAATTACCGCTGATAATTTAAATTTTTTATATATTTCTTTTAAATGAAAATTAGTATATTTACTAACCTGACGATGGATATAATTCTCTGGAAAAGTGTAAAAATGAAATCCGCTCACATGAAACGTTTTGAATCACATACGGCGTTCGAAAACCGGCAGACTATGTTTACAAAATATATCGTGACACGGTATAATAGTTTATTTTGATTAACAACATTTTTTTTTTGCGTACCTATTATAGTTATTTTCCGTTGTATTATTTATAGTTACTTTCGCACACTTCAACAAAAAGATCAAGCCGTGATCGATGGAATGGACTTGTATAGTACCGCGTTGTGGCATTTACATAAAGAAAAAGAATTATCCTATTTAGCTCAATTACTGATGAAATTAGATCGTTTACACCCAAGCACCTGGTGCGTCGCTGGAAATTTACTATCGTTAGAGAAGGAGCACGATTCTGCTATTAAGTACTTTCAACGTGCTGTACAAGTTTGTATTCGAGACAATCCTTTTAGTATAGTTATCGATTAAGTAATTATCGGCACTCGTACATTTGCGTAGGAGTGGATATGTATTGAAATGACTGTATGCTTTTGTATTTTTACGCTTATGAATTTTTAATTATCACGTAACGTTTCGGAAACACAATTTTCATTTTCAAAACAGAGCCGTTATGAATGTTGTATATATTCATAGAATTATGCTTAGAAAAGTGCAATTTTGACTTAACGTTTCCCCGAATATTTTTGATCAGATTCCAAAATCATCAAATTGTATTTCATAATTTCCTGGACATGGACGCGAAACCATTGCAGATGAATTTGTTCTCTTACAATTGCAGTCTGCTTTGTGTTCTTTCAATCTCTGATTAATGCTTCTACCAGTCTGTCCAATGTAGCTAAGCCCTCGTGAATAAGGAATTTTATATACACCAGCAACGTGTTCTTTGGGAGTTGATCCTTGACGCTTTCTAAATATTGTTTTATTTTTTAACACGTGCTAAACACTGTTCTTTGTTTTTTCGTAAAATTCTGCCTATTCTGTCTGTAGTGTCTTTTATATAACGCTACATTGGCAACAAACTTTTCTTTATTACCGAATTTTTCTCTTTTTGCTCCGAAATTTTTTAACAATAAAATACATTCCTTCTTGTAATACAGTAAATCCTTGTCAACATCATTAATGATCATAGCATCTTTTATATTATCAATTTTTTTCTTTAACGTAGCACTGTTTGAAATAGTTTTGGTTCGGTGTAATAAAGTCTTGTGAATCCCTCCTTTTTGACTCCGGCAACGACTGCTTATGCACATACTTATTCGCGTGTATAGGTTTCCTAAACACAGAAGTAGATAACTTTCCGCGTGTAGTCTGCTTCACTAACACGTTTAAAAACGCTAGTTCGCCCTTATTTTCTTGTTCCATTGGAACTTTATGTTAAATCATATTTCAATCCATCAAAAGTCATCGTGCTGCCAAATCACGAACGTGTTATTTACATACCGGAGCCAGAGACCATTTTTATTTATTATTTCATTTTCCAATTATTCCACGAAAATATTTGCGAAAATTGGTTCTAGTCTCGTGATAAAAATATTGACTGGATTTACACGGAAAAAATTGTAAACACATCGATGTCAACCATGAAAGTTTTAACGCGTATCTTTTTTATTTTTCGTCTTCTTAGGGTAAATTGTAGTCTGTGTGCTTCTACAGTTATTGTAGTAGTAAAAAAATCATTTATTATGTTGGCTACTGTCAAGTGTTAGTTACAATTGTACTGAAGATATTTATCATTCCGTATGTATAAAAGTACTTTTTTTGGTAAAAATATATTGTTTTAAATGAATGTCAAATTATTAAATTATATATCTTTGACGATTCCTTGATGATAAATATTGAATAAAATTAAATAAAAAAAAAAAAAAACCTTTCGGCTGTCAGGACTAAATGATAAACGATAAAATTTGCAAGTAAAAACTTAACCTTGATAAAAAACAAAAGAACCTGGTCTAGATTCCTGCATTTATTTGTTTGAAAAGGACTTCCTTTATTTATATAATTTCGGCGAATTTATGAACAGATTGTTTATAGAAACGTGTAAAATTTGAAAATGAGAACGGGTTAAAAAAAAAAAGTGCTCATTATGTATAAGGCGGACAGAAAAGTTTCTTTCATAAAAATCAAGTGCCAGAGTGATTCTTGTAATTTATAATGAAATTCGTTCGGTGATTATTAAAGAGACCGACAAATGTGTCCTTAATATCTCCATGCGAAATTTCAAATATGGCTGGCAAAGACGACAGTTTCTTGTCTATAAAAAGCATAATTTAATTGTACGCGTTCGAACAATGCGACGAATTATACGGATATTTTTTTAATGTTAAGTTTTCCGAGTTAAACATTTAATCAACACACTTATATATTAATAGATCGTTTATATGTAATTGTGTTACTTGCTGAAGAGTTAGATTTTAAAGACGTTTTAGCTATTCATTTATTTATTACACGACCGTGATACCAACTTGGCTTAGTCATTCGTGGAGTGTAATCTTAAATATAGCTTAAATTACGTAATTTCAACTCAAATCAAAGCCCATTTGCAGCATGTTATTGTAAACTGTTATATATAAGGAAGTAAAAATAAAGCTTGATTTGATTTGACATAATTTCCAATACGTTTTCTCATAGTTCAATTAACATAATTAACGAACGACTTACAGTTAAGTAAGTTTAAACCGTGTTCATTATTAATGATTAATTCATCATCGAGACTATAACCGTTTGACATTTTGAACGCGCATAAATAGTATAAGAACATTCAAACGAGAAATGACAAACTGTGTATCGAGAACATCTAATGCGCAGAATTTACAAATACTTGAGGATGTAATTTTAAAACGCTCCAGATATGTACCGAAGCTATCGCGACCAGTTAAGACTTGAGTTATTTAAAAATTTAAATTTAATAATTCTTTAATTTATAATTCTTTCCCTAATATATTTTAATAATTTATACGTTAAT
This sequence comes from Coronaproctus castanopsis, assembly GCA_032883995.1. Taxonomy (NCBI): domain Eukaryota; kingdom Metazoa; phylum Arthropoda; class Insecta; order Hemiptera; family Monophlebidae; genus Coronaproctus; species Coronaproctus castanopsis. The sequence goes on from CM065052.1 coordinate 299,472,632, forward strand.
TTACCATTACTCTTGACTGTTCTACCTATCTTGCCGTATATTTAAAATTATTGTTGCGATGAGATTTTTAAAATTCGTAATATTAACAGCATTATCATATTTTAAATTTAAATTACATTTTTCGTTAAACTGTTCTAAAATATAATAGCAAGTTATAAACGATAATAGTCGGAACATTTTAAATTCTGTTTGTAACGCAGCTTTAAAGACATTTTTGTTTAGGATAACTAGTTTTATACTGCCATAATTTTTTGGTTCGTTGTGACTACCGTTTCAAAAATTGTCATTTTCTATCGCATAAACTTTCTATCAAAATAAATATTTTCCTGAATTAGTTATTTTGATTTTTCAATCATATTAAATTTGAATTTTACCGCGAAGCGGAAGTAACTCATTTATAATATTTATTATTACCGATCGTGTGTCTTGGTGATAATTATAAACATGCGTTTCTATCGGATGATTTATTTTTAAAATATGTATATTTTAAATATCCGAATTTTATTTATTTTTATTCGAATAATAATTTTAAATTATATTTCAATTTTTTTCTCTCCATTTTTAGTTAAATCCGCAATTAGTTTACGCGTATACTTTATTGGGTCACGAGTATGTAGTCATTGAAGAATACGAAAAGGCGTTAAGTTGTTTCAGAGCAGCAATCTGTGTTCAACCTAATCATTACAATGCCTGGTACGTTTTGATTATTATTTTAAAACCAGTTAGTAATTTCGTTTATTCGCTCGATTAATTTTATTTTTTAGTGAGTTATTCGTTTATTTATTTTTTTTTTCCCGAGAAAAAACTTTTGCATATGGCCATTTTTAAACCTATTTGGACTTATTGAATACAATTGTGATGTTGTACTAGTATTTCCAATACGGATTCCATAGAAAGATGCTAAAACGTTGCAATTCATACCATCATTCGCGCATATCGATTTGAATGTAATAATGTCATACACCAAGACTTAATTCCAATAGTCATCGATGAAATTACTAGGTTTGCTTGCAAACAGCTGAGGTTATACAGCTTCTGGACAACTCTGATGATTTAAGACGACTTAAACGTCGAAAACCATGTGATTTAGTGAAGTAATGAATTAAGTCGAGGTCACTTCATTGGAAGTGTAAATCTTCACACGTATTTTCGTTATTGTTAAAGACTACTTAGTCGTCACAATAATCTTAATGAAAAAAAAAAATGAACAGTCATCTTCTGTATAATAACGAAGAATTTAATTTCCGAATAATATCAGGGAACAGTAAATTGATACGGGAATTATGTGTAAAAATATTCACAGAAAGGTCATCGTACTTTATTAATCGCAGGAAATATTTCTCGCTGCAAAAGATAGATAAAATGTGATTCTATCAAAATTCATTTAACTATAATTTCGAAAAAATTCTACACGAATACCGCCTTTCGTGAAAATTTAAACGTAAACTTCGTGCAATCTGTTCCGCTGAACAATATGGCATCACTAATCTGTGTTAAAGCTATAACGGGATGCTGTGGTCGATATTCCTTAATTTATTGTTGTATTATTTAGAAAACTATTTGATCGTTACGGTCGGTTTCCTAATTCGATCTGACCGCGTTTCTTCAATCGTGTGAATGACACGCCATTGCGTAGGACGTTGGTTGCTAGACCGATGTGGGTTTCAAGCTGATGCAGGTATCTTCCAGCACAGCTTCTGATTACTTTCGGCAAACGTAGCTATGGTTATATTTTTGTTAACTGGGTAGACGTATGTATAAAGCTGGTATAGTGTTGATGCCTTGCGGCACTCCTGATTGTATTGAACGAATTCGTGAGCAAACCTCGTTAACATTAACATGGAAATATCTTTCTGTTAAGTACGATTTCATTAATTGATAGTGTACTCGTGAGATAGTTTAAGTTTTAATTTGTACAATAGCCCAACGTATTCGACTTTATCGAAGGCCTTCTCGATGTCGACAAATACCGCTAATTTCTCGAAACTTTTGTTTATGATGTTGACTATTCTGTGTATTTATCCAATGGTGCTATGGTGACTCCTGAAGCCGAACTGATAGTCGGTATCACTATTTTCATCAAGAATTGATTTAATTCTACTGAGAAGAATTTTTTCAAATACTTTAGAGACAATCGGTAGCAGGCTAAGTGGCATGTATTTATTAGTTTAAAACTATTTTAAAATTCACGGAAGGGAAAATAAACAGTACGTTTATACCAACAATAAAAGATTTGGCACACTAATAACTATATTGAAAATTGCACATCTGCTATATAGTAGAAAATCCGCGAACTTAGTGCTTAACAGATTGCGAATATTGACGACACCCAAGAAAAAATTGTTATTACTTTTGTAAGAAACATTTCTCAATTTAGGACATGATACTCTGATTATTTAATAAATTTATACATAAGAAAAATTTTAATTTTGAAGTTATTTGATAATATATTGGGAAAAAATATCAACCTAGAAATAGTTTGTATTACAATATTCTAGATACCAGTTATACGGGTAAGTTGCAAGTTATCGCAGACATCGATTTCCAATGTGAAATATATTTTAATAGTAGTATTCTACACACTATACCACTAGATATCGATAGCTTAGTATACAGTAAATGTTGGAAAGACATTGTGGGAGATTGATGGTGATATCATTCAACGATCTATTTGTTTAATTTGTATCGTGGTTTTGAAATCCTTTGATATATATATATATATATATATATATATATATATATATATATATATATATATAATCACATCTATGACTTCACTTTACAGTTGCCAAAAATGTTCCGCTGTGCTTTATTTAGATTAAAATATTTTAATTGTAGTTAATGGTACAACCTAATCGTTTTTTTGTGGTGGTTTTTCGTAATTAACTATTTAATTGCAGGTACGGTTTAGCAAGCATACACGTTAAGCAAGAAAAATACACGTTGGCTGAATCATATTTAAAGAAAGCCCTTAGTTTACATCCTAAAAGTACTGTAATTTTATGTCATTTAGCATTAGTAAGTAACTTATTTATTTTTCCATTTATAAAATTCCACTTGGTTTGATGATATTAATAAAGATGATGCTGATTGTTATTATTATTTAGATAATAAACAAAAGTACTACAATATGTCTGTTATACTATTTAAATCAATATTTTAACCAACAAATTCTTCATGAAATCAAAATTTTTATAGTTATATTCGTATATAGTCTTAATTCATTAACATAGATATCAATTTAAACATCAAGCAAATTTTTAGTATTATTACGAAATTATACTAGAAAATAATACGTGAAATTGCATTATTTGTTTTTTAATAAGGAAAAATTTTATGTATCATCTCTTCATAGATTGTTCGAAATTATAGAAATGAAGGTAGTCCTTTTCAAATTCCTTTCGCTTGGTGTTTAACAAATAAATGCAGGATTCTAGACCAGATTCTTTTGTTGTTTTTTTTTATAAAGATTGAGTTTTTACTTGGAAGTTTTGTTGTTTATCACATATGTAATTTTAGTCGGGCCATAATATATATATATATATATATATATATATATATATATATATATATATATATATAAATGATATCGCTAATCATACCTTTATTGTACAAAAGAATTGATGTTTTTTCTGTTTTTAAATTAGAGCTCATTCGATTTGCTTAGTTTATGAGTTTAGTATATTTCTTTTCGTTTCTTCATAACTACTATTTATATGTTCTGTTGGTAATCTGTATTATATAATAGACCTATGTTAGTTTTACTTCCAATACAGTGTTAATAAAGTTACTCACCACATAGGTATACTTTAACATACACGTTATTTTATTACAATGTACTAATGTGTTTTATTTTTGCTGCTTATTACGGGTGACAATTAATTTTACGCACACACACACACACATATATATATATATACGCAGTATACTATGACATGAAAACTACTTTAATACGAAACATCCTGAACCATTTTCTTCCATATCCCGCGGCCTTGGTAGCCACGACTATTGTAACTCCTGTTCTTTATTTCATGTCATCAGTCCGAAGTGCTATTAGTATTAGCGAGCTCATTCTAAATTTTACCGTATTACTGTTAATTCGTATTGTTAGTAATCGTATACCAACTCTTTCGATTTCGTTTGGACCGGACGGTTTTTCCCCTTCGCCACCCATTGAGCGTTCTGTCTTTTCGTTCCGGGGTTATTATTGAAACATCCAGGATTAATCCCCGGTAATTACATATAACGCCCAACCCATTTCGTCCGCAGTAATTCCTGACAGATCGACAAACGCAAATGTTTCTCTTCAGTGAAGAGAGTTTGAGGACTTTTCGCGCAAAGTTTTCGAATTCCTAAATTCTCATAGAACACCTGTCTGATGGTTTCCTTGAAACATCCCAAGGTTAACATGACGGTCGGCGAGTACAGCGATGTTGTGATCGGTACGTGAGGTGACGGGAGCGTCAGGCTGCGGATCGTCTTCAACCGATTCGCGCTTTATAGTCGAAAACGAGCGCGCTTTTGGTAGGCATTCTTCTTTAAAAACCGCTTGAAATCTTCGGAGATTTTCAGCCGGTTTCTGCCTAGATTTTACGAAAAATTTGATAACAATCTGTAACCGCATCCATTTTTTTTCAACGCGCGAGAAGGAACTAAACTTTGTGATGCTATAAAACGCGTTGAAAATTTGCACACTACTAAAGAATTTAGTTTGCTTTTGAACGCGACCGTGATCCATTAATGATATTTGTAAACAGTAGCGCTGGAGCAAAAGTCTTGGAATTAAATTGACACTCCGCATATATATATATATATATATATATATATATATATATATATATATATAATATATATATAACAGGGATCCAGAGGAGACCGATGGTTTATCGATCACAACAGTGTGCAAAGGGAGTTTCAAATAGAATTCAACCTCTACCATCTCGCAATTCAATTTTAAGGTGGGTTGAAAACTCTCCAACGGATAAAAACGTCCTGGCCAAAAAAAACCCTGTTCGTACTGAATGAATATATTGTTGCAAATGGCGGTCATCTGAACGATATTGTGTTCTACAAATGTTTGCTAATCTTTCGTTTTCATATTTTTAAAATTTATTCAAAATGTTGGAAGAGTATTTTTTGAGTTATCCAAAAAACAAAACCATCTGTGTTCTCTGGATCACTCTATATTTATACTAATCTATACTAATGCATGAAACTGTAGTGCCTGTCTGTGATTTGCGAATATGTTCATTATAATCACTGCATTGGGCTACTTTCATCAGACACAAACAAAGAATCTATTTTTTAAAATTTTTATCTGTCTGCCTGTTTGTCTGTTGCGATGTAACTTAAAAACTATAGAGGCGTGGCCAAAATAACAGACGAATATATATATATATATTGTTAAAAGAAAGAGACAGCGATATTCTATTTAAAAAAATTATTACACAAGTGAAGCTGTGGGTAAGTTCTAGTATACATATAATATTTAAAAGAAGATAGTCGGTACTGTGTAGTAATTCTTTGAAACAGTAACCCACGACGTATTTGTTTTCTGTTTCGATTTATATTTTCTCCCATATCAGTTTTTTGAATTATTTAAATCGTACCTTGTCGAACGGTATATTGTTGTAAAATATGGAGATGAGGAATCTCGATTGCATAGCCGGTGTACCGCAAGGTAGTGTATTGGGTCCGATTCTTTACCTAATTTATACAGCAGTTATACCTGTACCAAATAACACAGAAATTTCTACTTTCGCGGATGATACAGCTACTATTTGTTCCGACTCGTCTTTAGAAAATGTTGAAATTAATTTTTAATCAGCAGTTAATACACTTTCAATATGTTTAAACGGTGGCGTATAGAAATCGATGAGAAAAAATCAATCCGTGTAATATTTACAAATAAAAAAATTTCTAATATTAAAAATATTAATATCAACAATGTGATAATTCCAGTTAAAAAATCAGTAAAAATATGTAGGAGTTCATTTGGATAGACAACTAACCTAGAAAAGCCACGTAATAGCAAAACGTAATGAATTAAATATAAAGTTTAGGAACATACTTTGGCTTGTCGGAAGAAAATCCGAATTATCACTGGTGAACGAGATATTATTACAATCAAATTCTAAAACCTATATGGGCTTATGGAAGTCAACTTTGGGGCTGTGCTAAGCAGAGTAATATAGCGATAATACAGCGCTTCCAAAATAAAGCATTAAGAACTATCACAGATGCACCGTGGTATGTAAGCAATCTTACATTGCACACGGTCCTATGTGTTACACCCGTGAAAGATAAAATAGAAGAAATAGCTAGTGAATATGGCGATAAATTCTATTATCACACAAATACTTTAGCTGTTGCTCTGCTGGATAACTCGACAGAAATCAGACGATTAAAACGAACAAAACCTACGGATCTATTATGAATAATCAGCCAATAAACACAAAAAGTATTAAAGTTTAGCGAAAATCCTTATCGCTGGATAAGGAATTTCACAAGTCAATCGCTATTTTTTCAAAAGTTTGTTAGATAGCCTAGAGCTAGTGACATAATTGCGGAAATTAAATATATATATATATATATATATATATATATATATATATGAAACATTAAGCTATTATAAATATAGTTATGCATTTCTTTTTCGTTATTAAAGTAATATAATTTTTTTAAACACGTATGTTTTCTTTTTAATTATTGGCTCGGTTTTTATATAATAATCTTACACTAATTAGTTATTGCGGTTCAAACTCGTTTTGCGTCTAATATAAGTTGGTAATATTTCTAACGTTCTTTACCATTGTACTGTAAAATGATAAAAATTGAAGCGTGATATCGTATTAATTCATTTTAAATTGATTATTATCTATATTCGTTGCCTTTAAAATGAGGCGATATTGTTGTTTTGTAACATTATTTTGTATATAGTAGTATTGTATCATTTTAAAGGACCGGTTCTATTTTTTATTTTTATTTAAATTTTCAGTCACGATGTCTAATATATGGTACACGGAATTGTAATGCTAACAAAAAAAAATTATTTTCTAGTTGTCAATTTGAAACATATTTTTATAAATACATTGAAAATTATCTACAGTTCACCTAAGAAGCAATATATTGTATAATAAACAAAATTTATAATTTCGTGTCAAAATTTTATAATGTATGATAGAAAGGGTTATTACGATGTTAGGGTTGAAATATTTTATTACCCGTATCCAGTGGTAATTACACATTTTTTGTAATTTTATTTTTTAAAACTAAATGCTGTTTGATCAATGCGTAATTAAAATTATTCGAATTTTGATTTTTCTTTAAAACTGGTAAGGGAATTTACTACGAATGTGTACGATACTTAATTACAGTTTAATAGCCAGCTTTATTTTTTAATTTTTTTGTTTTGTTTTACTAGGTTCAAAATGCGCTACAAAAACCACAAATTGCTTTACAAACGATCGAAAAAGCGATTCTTATTAATCCTAATAGCGCTGTTTGCAAATATCATCGTGCTTCTCTTTATTTTAAAATGTCCGATTATGATCGCGCTTTAGCGGAATTAATACAGTTAAAAGAACTCACTCCAAGAGAATCGTTGGTGTATTATTTAATGGGAGAGGTATTTTAATTTATATATTATTATTATTATTATTATTGTTGGCCATATTAATTTATAATAATCCCAATACTTATACATTAAATGTAAATTACATATAACATTAAAATCAATTGATAGAGCATGGAGGTTTCAAAATTGGAGACAACTTTATTAAATGTAGAAGACAAAAGACTCCAGCTAAACGAATAATCTTATCAAATGTCCCACCAACGTTGCCGAACGAAATTTTACAAGACTATGTCGTTAAAAACCTAAAACTCGAAATTACATCTGATATTGTCATATTAAGAGTTAATCCGTATGATCAACTATTTGGTCATATTATTAGTTGGCGAAGACAGGTCTATACGACCACTAATATTGAAGAAGCCAACCTACCTGGATTATTTGTTCTAGATTATGAAAATGCATCCTACCGATCACGTTTGATGAGTTCACTTGTTTTAAATGCAAGTCAAAAGGACATCGATTTGAAGATTGTACCATTGAAGTGAATAACTTGAAATTGACATTCAAGGAGAAACCAGTGCCCCAATTACTCTAACGGAAAATGCTGGGAAAACCTCAGTTGAAGAATTCTCGCCTCCTAATCCCAAAAGATCAGCACCATCCACTTCATCCTCAGCAGGTAACTCTTTGGTGCCAATGGATATTCACGAAAATCAATCCGTACCCACAGAAGTGAGGGAAGGAATAAGGAAAAAAGGCACAAAAAAGTAAACACTTAAAAATACAAGCGGATCCCACAGATGACGTTGATCATCTTTCATCCGACTCAGGATCTGAAACAAAAGAACCTTTGAACATTCTCCTTAAACCCCTGGAGGTCACAATTAATGAAAAATTCAAAGTAAATGAATATCCACTCTCCACCGCTAACTTTGCTTTGTTTGTAGACATGTCTAAAGGAAAATCGGCTCTAGAAATACAGTCAATTTTTTTAAACGAATTTAAAGTTCCTAGCGATTGGATCATTAAAATGCTGTCTGAACTTCACGCTTCCATAAAAGATAGATCGACAAAAAATTCACTTAACTAAGATCCAAGAAAAACTAAAATGACTACAGACCCCCAGCCATCATACAACTGGAGCCCAGTCTCCTCCTTAATTATGAGGAAAATATGGAAGCATATATCAGTTGGAACTGCAACGGAATTTATAGACATCTAGAAGACCTCAAACTAATTTTATCTATCTATGACCCGACCATAATTTGCCTTCAGGAAACTCACCTTAAAAGTAATCAAGTTTTATATCTTCCAAACTACAACATCATATCTTTAAACTGTTTGGGTATCTGGAGGAGTAAGCCTAGCCATTAAAAACTACCTTAACTATAATGAACTTCATTTGAACACAACCTTACAGGTTGTTGCAGCAACCATATATCTCTCTTCACCAATCACCATTTGCTCAATCTATGTAACCCCAGGAGATAATATCACTCAAGAAGACATTAATTTTCTTATCTATGAAGATTTGAATGCTCATTCTCCATTTTGGGGAGGATCACACTACAACTCTAAAGGCAGAATTATTGAAGAAGCTATTTCTAACTATAACCTTGCATTACTACATCCTGAAGACCCAACACATTATAATTTTTCCTATAAGACATGGTCGATGTTGGACCTAATTATTATAACCCCGTCTATTCTCAGCGACATTGAAGTCTTTAATTACGATGATCTTGCTGGAAGCGATCATACTCCTGTAATAATTCATCATAAACAGAATAAAACTACATATCCACCTCAAAACAGAAAATATAATTAGTACAAAACAGATTGGAATACAGTTCGACTTTAACTTCAGTTGCAAATATTGAAGTCAGCTCAAACTGAGACACCTAAAACCTCATTGACTTGTTTACAAATATTATTGTAAACCATGCAAACTCCCCAGAACTTCACATCTACGTAAAAGTTCTGTAGCATGGTGGATCTCAAACTGCTCTACCGCTATTCGTAATAGAAGAAAAGCTCTGAAAAAACTAAAAGCCGCTCCATCCTTGGAAAATCACATTACGTATCAAAAACTTCGTGCTAAAGCACGATACACATTAAAATAAGCCAAACGAAACTCATAGCAGAATTTTGTACATACTATAAACTGTTCCACCTCAGCAAACACAGTCTGGAGGAAAATTCGGGAAATCGATAGGAAAAACCTTTCACCATTTCCCACTAGCATTAAATTGGACAATCGCATCAGCACAGATTTAACTGAAATAGCCTCATCGTTTGCGAAGTTTATACCTCACCAGTCCAACAACTCAAACATCACAAAAACAACCTGGCTGCCATAAGACTGGATTTTCATTCTGAAAATGAAGAACCTTACAACTGCAACTGGACCAGATAGCATCCATGCCCACATGATCCAAAATATAATTTTTCGACATATCTAAAGCTTTCGATAACACTTGGAAAAAAAAATTTAAAACCCTTTCATTGCTGGGGAGTCCGCGGGCATCTAGCATACTTCATCAGAAACTTTCTTTCAAACCGAAAATTCCACATTCGACTAGGATAATTCAAATCAACAACCCAAGATCTACAGAATAGTGTCCCTCAGGGCTCCATATTGAGTCCTACCCTCTTTAACATAGCCATAAATGACATTTCAGAACAAAACCTGTTCAATGCTCTTTATTTGCAGATGATCTAGCTATCTTCATTTCTTGCTTGGATGTAGCCCTTGGAACTTCAGTACTGCAGGATACAATCGACAGACTACAAATTCGGTCAATCCGAAATGGCTTCAACTTCTCCAACACAAAAACTACTGCTATACATTTCTGCAGACTTCGTTGTTGTAGCCATAAAAATTCAGTTAAAATAAACAACATGATCATCCTAACATCAGATGCTGTGAAATATTTAGGAATAATTTTGGACCAGAAACTTACGTGGAAACCATACATCAACCAACTGAAAACAGAACGTACAGAAAAACTAAATCTAATCCGTAAACTAGCTAACACATCATACGGCTCAGACCGTTCCTATTTATTGACAATCTATCAAACATTGATTAAATCAAAGCTCGACTACGGCGCCGTAATTTACTCGTCAGCAAATCAAAACGTTATCAAATCACTCAATACGATACATCATACTGCCATAAGACTCGCTATTGGAGCTTTTCCCACTTCTCCATCCTTTAGCATTCATTGTGAAGCTGGTATTCCTCCCCTCAGCATCTACAGAAGTCGGAGTATTATAAATATGTGGATTCGACTCAAATCGTCATCGAATCTTCCTTCATTAAACGCGCTTCAACCATTACCTCATACATCAGTACTTACTCTCCATAAGCAAGTTACTACAATGTTGGACCTGATGCAACTCACTTTACCATCAACATACCAACTAACTATAGCAACAACACCTCCATGGGTGAACCTACATCTCAATATAGACCTTCAGCTGCAGCAATTTTCAAAAAAAGAAACACATATCAATACGATCCTTTCTGCATATAAATATAAGATCAGAAAATACGACAGTTACAAAATATTCTTTACCGATGGTTCCAAAACACCTCAAGGAACAGTTTGTGGAATAGCAACCGATAAAGAAATCATTCTCCGTTACTCTCTTCCAAATCTATTTACTATTCTTTCAGCAGAACTGTTTGCTATAAAACTCGCTATAGAATATGCAACAAACTCTGATCCTCATTCCTCTCTCCTCATTTACACACACTCATTAACCGCACTTCTCTCCAAAAATGTCCTCATCAACATCCAACAGCCAAAGAAATTATTCGCGCTCTTTATAATATAAATGATCGTGTTTCGTTCGCGTGGATTCCATCACATGTTGGAATCCAGGGTAATACGCTCGCGGACATTGCAGCAAAAGAAGGCTCGCTGTTTTTTCCGATACCAAACATCAAAATACCACCAAGGGATCTTCAAACGCATGTAATGAAGAAGTTACTACAGATATGGCAACAACAGTGGACCAGTACTCCAAACACGAATAAACTACGCCAAATTCGAGATACCATCGAACCATGGAACACATATCATTATCGACCAACAGAAGAAATGAAATCGTTATCACAAGACTCCCCCTAGGCCACTCCAAACTCACACATAGCCACCTCCTATCAAATCAATCTCTCCCACTCTGTTCCAATTGCAATTCTCATGTTACAATCCAACACTTATTCGTTAGCTGTCCAATTTATAATTCCCACCGAACACAAATTCTTCACTTTAATCGTCCACCCTATCTGATCATCATATTAAAGTTGAACGTCTCCTTCATTTTCTCAAAATTACCAACTTATTTTAATATATTTAACTCCAATATTCCCATGCCTCTGGCCTAGGCGGCAGTACACGGCATGACAACAAAGAAGAAGAAAAAATCAATAGAAATGCCAGAATTCTCTCAATTTAAGTAATAAATTCACAATTTAAGTTTAACAAAGTTTACTCTAAGTGTTATTAAAATTTAGAATGAGTTACGTTATATATATTAAAAAAAAAAAAAACAGGAAAACACAAAATAAAGGAAGAGGGAAAACATTCATGGAAGCCTACATCAAATTAATGATGAAATACGGGAAAAAAGAATATATATATATATTTTCATGTGTGACTGAAAGGGTTAACAAAAATTCAGAGGATAAATTTTTATTTCATTTGATCGATTTACATGTGCAATCATTATTTGAATGAGTAAATGTTTTGCAACAACATAATACATACTTTATCAGTGTAGTAAATTTAGTTTTGCTATTTCGGTTGCGACTTTTAATTGTTATTTTTGATAATTCTACAAAATAACAAAAGTCGATTATTATTATTATTTTTAAAAGAAAACAAGCATGCTTTAAGATCGTCATTAAATGTTTTATATTTTTGTATCTTAAAAGTTTGGTAGCATAATTCTTGATGCTCGTTATAGACTAAGTGTATATTTACATTTAATTCAACATATTTAGTACCTCAAATACTGATTTCCATTACGTGTTACCTATTTAATTGTATTAGTATATATTATTACATATATGTTTAACGCATGTGTCTTTGGAACAAATAATGAATACTAATTAACGATGTACATTTGTTGATAAATATGTTCGATTTTAAAAATGTTTTCCATTTTTAAATTATATGATAATGATGTTTAATTTTGACGAAGTTGACAAACACTTGTAATTATCATTTTTATATAGCAAATCTTTTTTTTTTCTTTTTTTTTTTGTGAAAATTTGACGAGAACCGGTTAATACACAATTTAAAAATTGCACATATTTTGGTATCATTGAAATATATCTATTTTTTCAATAATGGCAGGTCGGGTCAACGTTGAAATGAAGTAAAACAAGCTGTGTATGAGGTTTTAACGAAAACGTATTTTTATTTGATAGGCTCATGTATGCCGCTATGTACGATTGCTCAAATGTCTACCGCGAAATTTCACGATGTATCCAATTTTCAATGACTGTGCCACATGGATCTGGATAAATTTGAATGATAGCAGGTAATGCTGATTGAAGGGCATTATCAACCTGCGAATTTAGGAAACCCCATAAGGAAAATTCTAAAGAGATCAAGTTGCACAAAAATAATTTACGTAATCTCTATTAAAATTTTTCCTCAAATCAATTCATGCGAAATATCAAAATATCTATCGTAGTATCTACTGTCTAGTACGTAGTTCTATCAAACTTGGTATGGTGATTGGGTATTTGTAACAAAATAAGAAAAACAGCATAGACACACACCACCAGAACAACATGGCGCCTCCATAGCCCGCTAACATCGACCTACCCGTATTGCAAAATCATGTATATATATATGTGTGTGTGTGTGTGTATAAATTGTGTAAATTATATTTACGGAATTATTTATACAATCTAAGAATTTTATTTAATCAGTTTGACAATAATATAATCTCATTTCAGATACATAAAAAGTTGCATAATCCGCATTTAGCACTGATGTGTTTCAATTGGGCCACTGATTTGGATCCGAAAGGTACTAATTCAATAGTAAAAGATTCGACCAGTGATCCATTGCTGAACCCTTGTCTTAATAACGAACTTAGTATGTATTAGTCATTGTATTTTCCTTCAAAAAAGTGAATGCTAAAAAATAATGTGGCGGGAATATAGTATTATATATTCTAAACATAGTAGAGTTTTACATTTTGAACAAAATCACTATCAAAATAATAAAAAAAATCATTATCACTAAAGACTTCGGAATCATCCCCCCTAACACATTAATAACCTATTTCAAAAGATAAAGAAAATATTTTCAGCAATGTTTTGAGTGGCCTTTCTTAAGGAAAAATTGCTCTGTATAGTTTACTGTTGAAATACGTAAAAAAAATGTCAAAGCTAGCGCAAGATAGTTAGATAATTTTAAAGAGCAAAATAAGATATTTTTCAAATGCGTGATAAAAGTGGTGCTGTTAATTAATTTGAAGCTGAACGGTAGAAGATTTGGAAGAGATAATCCAAAACTAAGAACCCGGAAATATTTACGAGGTTGTCTTTTTTTTTTTAAAAAAAAAATGCATGTATGGCCAAACTTTTGTTTTTAAAGACTAGAAATGTCGAGAGGAAATTTAGCAAGGAAAGAGTTACGCTTTTGGCCGAAGCAGTTGCCTCTGAAAAACTGCCTTTATTGATGATAGGTAAGTCGGCTAATGTACGTGGTTTTGAAAAAGTAAAATTAAAATCAATAGAATACGTATTTAGTGGGCGACTTGGATGATAAGTGTTCATTTTGAATTGTGATTTTTGAAAATTGTTGGAAGCGAAATGAGAAAGATTATACTGTTTCTTGACAATTGACACTACCTACAATATCACTCCGCTCGTTAAAAATGTAATGGCGATTTTTCCGAAGTAATATGACATAAGTTATTTATCCTATGGATCGGGGGATAATAAAAAACATCTAACAGTTTTACAGACGTTATTGAAAGTCACCAAAGATTTCACTACTTTAAAAATTATCACAAGAAATAAAAACCGTTTCAAAAAAGCTGTTTTCGTGATTAAGGACCTTCAAGGTTGAAAGTGCTGATGAAATTACAATTGCAGTCTGCCATTTTTTATGAGGACTTCGTTAACGTAAACGAAGATGTAGTGTGTGATGAACTGATGCTGATATAATCGCTAAAACACTCGATAAGGATAAAGAAGGAGGCAGCACATTCGATATTGAAGGTACCGATTACACAGTGGAACAGAAAAAACGTATTCCAAGAACGACTGAAGGAGCACAACATATTAAAGAACTTAAGAGGTTTTTTTGAAAGTAAAAGCTCGAATAAGTGATTGTAATTTCGGCCATTAAATCAATTTAAAACTTACATTTTATCAGACATTATTTATTAATGTAAAGTAATGAAATTAACAGATTTTTCAAAAAATAAGTATTGTGCATATTTTTAAATGAAAATTCGTTTATTTAGATTCTGCATATAGGATAGTCCTTTTTACGCAACTTTTTCGAATTTTTTTTACTGATTCCTCATGATTTGAATTATCTATTGTATACGTGTACATCTGTGCGTAATCTCGTAAAAATAACCTACTATGAAAAATTTACAAAATTATTTTTCCTCTAGCACCGATACCAGTGTCATCTCCGTCTGATTCAAATTCTGTCGTAGCGACGGACAGAAATTCGATGAATCAAAGACAGTCATCTTCACCGCCGAATAATGTCAACAATATCATCAATTCTTACATCGACACATCTCCTTAGTGTATGTGTTCGGATAATTTATATTATTTCGGTGTTTTTTTTTTTTTTTACAAGAAATAGTTTTAAACGAAAGGAAGATGGCATTTCATTCACCAACGTGGTAAATTTATGTTTTCATGTGATTCAGACACACATTACACACCCACGCTACATGTATTATATGTATACGCATATGTGTGTGTTTATCATTATTTGTTTTACTGCATTTTGTAATACATCAATTAAAATTTTGTCTACATTTTTGGTCTTGAATAAAAAAGTTTATATAGTGATTGTTTAACAATAATTATTATTATAAAACCGTCCAAATAATCAGTAAATTTGTGATGATATCGTTTCTCTGTTTCATATTTCTGGAAAAATAACTTTAAAAAGGAGTTAGAAATTACTTGGTAAAAAATAAAATGTTTGGTTTAGAAAGTCTTGTCAGTTTGTAAGAAAAAACAAATTCATACATGCATACATAAGTGTATATATATATAATATGCCTTTCGTTTCGAAGTCTACCATCTTTTGTTGCGTATATTTAATTTATAATTGTTTGTCGCGTTCAGTTATATATCTCTTGTATTCACTGAGATATTTTTTCCATTTCCTTTGTATACAATTTACTATTTTTTATATGATCTTGTTCAGCTCATGTGTTTTTGAATATTTCAACCATTGCAGTTGTTGAGCTTGTGCGATATTTAATTCGTAATAATATTTTTTACACTTAAGTTCAAACGTTTTAACACCTTGCGATCATTGACTTTGATTATTGATATTCGGTTTTATATCAATGTATCTGTTCAACATGTGACTTTTAATGTATGCATTTTCTACGTAACTTAGTCATTAAGTTTTTACGTTATCGATATTCTTATTTTTATTTGTATTGTAAATAAACCGTCATTAGACATTTTGATATGCGTTCAAATTCATTTACTAGATGGTAATTATTGTATTTGTAATTGTGATGTTTCCGGATTTTTAATTAATTTAAAATTTATATATATATACAGGGTTTTCCAATAAGTGTGGGGCTGGTCGATGATGAACAAGCTGTATATGAGATATTTACGAAAATATTTTTTATTTATGTCACTATATACAGAATATAAGATACCGTGACATTTTACGTTGACACGGAGATCCTAAAGTTCCAACATTCAATTATTTTGTCCCCTACATCTGGTTGAATTGTAGCGCCATTAAGCTTGACACGGTGCTCAGTGGTGTAGTTGAGCGGGAATCCCATTAAGCCTGAAATAATTGACAGTTTTGTTCTAAGTTAATCTTCAAAAGATGAAAGAGTCGATTGAAACATCACAAAAGTTAATAAACTTTTATTTTCGTAAATTATCAACTAATTTTATGCGTCAGCTTTTGTCACTTCGAAATTTAATTCACAACAATATATTAAAAAACATGTTCATTAGTAACCTTTTTAAATACGTAATGAAAAATCATTCATCATTTTAGATTAATATCCATGACGTTTTAATAGCTATAAAACTATTTTTAATATGTCCCGTCACTGTAGCGAAGACAGAAAGATCGTTGTCTGAAATGAAAACAATTAAAAATTATTTTGTGTAGTACAATGATGAGAGCGCGGTGAGTTAATTCAGTTATATATTATCGTTTGCGTTTGAAAGGGCTATAAAGCTGAGAGTATAGATAAACTCATAGACACAAGTTCGCAACAGTAAATGCAAGAGGTTCACAATGCTTGCGTAATAATATTTATCTTAAATAATTTCTCATGTAAGAATTGTACATATGAATAAAATTATTTTTATTTAGATCAGTCTGTTTAAAACTTTTATAACTTTCATAATTATATACTTTTTATAAACTACGTTTATTAACAAATTTAATAAAAACATTATATTTCGAAAATAAATTATTTGTTTCAAGTATAATTTAAGCGTTGATTTATGTATTTTTTAAATTTAATTTGCTTTTGTTTCTAATTTAAAAAAATGGATAAACACGAAGGAAAAAGTGATTTTTTGATAACCTCAAGAGGGTGCTATTGAGATTTTTGCGTCGCGGCCTCAAAGGTTTCAGTTACGCCACTGACGGTGATCTAGTATTTGTAACAAAGTAATAAACAACAGATTATACCCCGCTATCAAAATAACAGCTGCCACACATCGACCCTCCCTTTTGCAAAACCTTTATATATATAATGTGTATATATATATATATATATATATATTATATTTGTACAATCGTACATTCGTCGACGCATACGTAATTTAATTTTAAGTTACATAAAAATCTGATAACGATTTTTAATAGAATCGATTAAACTAATTATTTAATTTTTTTTTTTGATCGCTGGTTTGGTATTATTACAATGTACAAAAGTGTACACGATGTTTAAAAAATTCTAACGTTTGAATAAGAAAATTATCATTCGAAACAGTTTGAGCGATGATGAGGCTGTAACAAACGATACTAGTCCATTTTGTTCTTCACGTATGTATAAATAATTTTTTATATATTTATCAATATGTATCACCGAAGAAGCATCGCAGATATAAAAATTGTAATGTTAGTTTTGTTAAATATTACTTGTAACGTAAATTTAACTTCACAAAATGAAAAGTTTACGTTAATTTTTTTAAGACAAAATAACGAGTTTATATTTACGTGATACGTACGTGTATTAAATTATATTTTATATTCATTAACGCGTTAATGCGGAATGTTATAAAAATTATGTAATTCAATTTTGTATGAAGATTTGTACATATTTTTAAGGGCATCATTTGAACTGAACCCAGTTATCAATTTTCTATAAAGTTGAAGCATTTGTGAATTGGTTTTCAGAGTAAGATGATATAGCATAATAAATTGGTTAAGGTCGTATATATGTGTATGATAAATCTTTTTTTTATATCGTATCGTTGGCGTTGTTTTTTTTATATGTGTACGCGCTAATACATTAAGTCGATTATCGGATGTCTAGATTTCATTTTTTTTTTCTATTTTATTTTTCGCCGTTTAACTCGTTAATTTGTTTACAAAAGTTGATAATTTTTGTTCAGTCTAATTGCTTACGATGAAGAATGTGATTACAGAGATTTTACTTCGATATCGTTTTTTTTTTATTTCAATTATGCAATTATTACGAATAATCTTTTTTAAATTTGAAAAGTTTAGAATGTAATGATTTTTCTTTAAAAATGAATAACAAAAAAGGAGTTAAAATCAATAAAAATTGTTAAGCCATTATCGAGTGGGTATAAAAAATAAATTACGAAAATAGCGTAAAAAATATTACTTACATACATAATTTACAAAAATTGATATAAAAATGATTAAACAGTATTTTTAAATTATCTGATAGTGAATATTTTTTTTGCGTTATAATTTATTTTTTATATTCTCTCGATAATGGCTTAACAGCCGAAAAGATTTGCAATTTTTCATAAAGAAAAATAACACCTTTTTGTTTACTCTTTTTTTTTTCTTCTTTTAAATTATCCGCGATCTTTTTGCATATATTTAATAATTTTACAATGATTTATGTCCTAGAAGTGTGGAAAATGCAAAATATGAGTTCCTTAAAAAATGGCTTGCCGAATATTATAAAGCAATTTCTAGCGTGTTCCGTGGAAGCTACGTTGGATAAGTCACTATCAAGGTTCCCAGAAATTATTTATTCTTTCCGAATGATTAAAATCGAATACAGTTGGTGTATTTAAAATTGTTGTCGATAAAGATCGTTAAATATTTACATATTACTTCGATGTTTTTGGTTTATTATATTGAAAACCGAATGTCATCAGATAGCTGGCATTTGAAATGTGAAGTATAAAATTTCTCATCTCTATGGTGCGCAGAATATCTTACTAAAAATTATACAAACACTGTAAAAAAATTAATT
Organism: Coronaproctus castanopsis; assembly: GCA_032883995.1. Lineage (NCBI taxonomy): Eukaryota > Metazoa > Arthropoda > Insecta > Hemiptera > Monophlebidae > Coronaproctus > Coronaproctus castanopsis. The sequence continues at coordinate 299,491,890 of CM065052.1, forward strand.
TCTAATATAAACGAACTCTGGCGTGCCTATATATGAAAATTTACACTAAACACTATCGGTTATGTTTAATGTTTTAATGTTAGACAACTAAATTACTTTTTTCATTTATGGAATCAGTTGTTTAATTAAAATGCGAATAACACGCCTAAAATATTCGTTTTTTAAGGAAAGAGAAAAAAAAACGCTGCTAAAGAAACAACGGTTCAGCGAGAATATGGTTAATACTAATTGATTTTTTTCTTTTTATCATATAATAAAGACCTGATAACTGTTAAATTAAATAAGTATCAATTATAATACGAAGTGTAAAAAAACGAATGGATATCAGTCCAACGAGACTTGACCCAATATAAATATTTAGATAACTAAATCTAATGGGTGTATACGTTTCAGACGTCTGATGTCATATCTGATATATAATAGATGTATTGCTTCCACATTTATTCGATTATGTACACCTTCTCGTGTTTTTGAGCAAATATCATTATATGAATATCGATTTATATCTACATCATATTTTGATGACGCTGTATCATTTCTAGATTGGAACGCTCAGTACAGCCTCATAAGGCAGTTTCATACGTCTAAATCGGTTTAATGATTTGTTCGTTTGCAGGACACATCCAACACGATTGCCTACCTATTAACCAATTGTGGTACTTTGGTTTTAATTTGTTGAACCTTTATTTCAAAATGAACTTTCCCCGACATACGTTGATCTAGGTGCATACCTACACACCTTGCAGAATCTACTAGTGGAATAGCTTAGCTTAATTACCAAGGTATATGCGATATGTAGAGTGAAAAGAATGAGGATGAATTTCTGCTCATTTAACATAATATTCCACCTTCTAGTCCATTTACTATTTGATGATGATACTACTTTAATGGCTGTTGAACATAATCAGTGGGATGTTACAAACAAGCATCAGTACATAGGGTTATAATATGCTAATTGAATTGAAAGAGTATGAATGAAACACGGACGTCAGAAGATAGCAGGGATACGATAGGATAAGAAGGAAAAATATCGAAAAATATTAACTAATTAAGTAAATCAATACATTATTCGAATCGCCCCAATTAAAAAATTAATGATGGATGCCTTCTCTAAAATTAACATGATTAGTACGATGAATGTAAAAAGTATCCAGTATTAGTTTTCATGAAATATTTCTTATTAAATTATATTTGTGTTCGACAATATTTAGCGACGTGCTTTATTTATACAATATAATGAGTATTTTAAAAAAATATATACATATTTTATATATATTTCAAAATATAAATTAATTATCTAATATGAATTATTGAATAAGTCAAAAGCGATTAATAGCTAGTAAGTCTAGAATTTGTATACGGAATAATAGAATTATTAAATTCATAAGTAACTACTTTGAAAACTTAAGTTAGAAAATTAATATGGAGATTAAAAAATCTTAACGAGCTGATAATACCAGATAAGCCCCCTTTATTCAGCGGAATATAATGGGTTTTATATATATATATATATATATATATATATATATCATTAGACGTAATACCCCTTAGGAATGCCGTGACCACAACTCACACACACACATATATATAATAATAATAAAATGTGTATACCTATAAATGTACGTATATTATTATCTTAAAGAAATTTCGTTGTTGTATAGCTGCTTGTTACTTATATGAATAAAGCAATCCTCTGGGAATACCGCACGTACGATAAAATAGAATTAATCGTTTAATATTTTACTTCTGGCGGTTGTATGCTTTAGCGACGTTACTATTCTTTCTTTATTTGAATATAACGGATTTATTTTTTGGCCGTTGGCAAAAAATCAGAATTGCAATAAAAAATGTCTGGCGAAGTACCGTGTTGTAGTAAATCTTTAGAACCGAAAATTTTAGAATATATCGATCGGACGTCCGAATGTGACGAAGTACAAGAACAGCCTGAAGTGAGTAAGCATAGTTTCGATATAGACGATAGTGGTCAAAAAATAGCTGCAGTCGGTAAAGCGATTAAACGTGGTATGCATATATTTTATATATATATATTATTTGAAGAATGTGGAATGTTGTTCTTCATTTTGATGATTTTTTGTGAATTGCAATCTGAAATTAATATTTTTTCATTTTATATTATTATTATTTTAAACATTCACTTGATAATGGCAAAACCTTTTTTCATAAAGAAAAAACTTTCAGTCATTTTAACTTATTTGTTGTTGTTTATTATATATATATATATTTAACAAAACAAAATAAAATTGAAGATAATCACTAAAAATTTTTTTTTTTTTATTACACGAATACACAAAAGCTTGAAAATGACTTAATAGTCGAAAAGCTTCGTATTCGTGTAATAAAAAAAAAAAAAAATTTTTTATTGATTATCTTCAATTTTATTTTGTTTTGTTAAATTCATAAATCACTACTCTCCAATACATCAACATTATATATATATATATATATATAACATAAAATAGCAAATAGCAGAAAACATACATATATATATATGTAACCTGCGAAAAGTATCTTATAGACCAGCAATGATTATTTGTATAACAATTTAAATTTGAACACTTACGAGATGAAATTGGTCTAATAAAACTCATTCGACCGATGTGAACAATCAATGCTCCATAACTATCTGCAGACATCATACCTGATAGAAATATATGCGATATGTTGAACGTCTTCGCTCCATTTATTAGCCCTACAGTGCATTAATTTCTTATTTTTAGGGGGGAAAAAATACTTTAATGAAATACTGTCGTACAGTAACTGTAAGTTAAAATTATGGAGTCACATCAATCTAATATAAAGATGTCTCATTACATTACGCAACATTGCAACGTTATTCGTTAAATAGCACATATTAAAAAAATTGTGACCACTGAGTATATATATATATATATATGTATGTGTGTGAAACATAAATATATATGTGTGAATTATAATCAGTAAACCTATAGTTAAAAACACAGGATTGTAGATAATAAAAATTTTCGTTGAAAATTTAGATCTAAACACTATTGTAACGCATGAAGTTGCGTTATAACGTTTTCAAAGCTTATATATAACAATTCGTACGATTTGTTGCGGATTAGTAATATTATGTATTGTAAGGTTAGTACAGTTACATTTATTACCGTCTATAATGCGCCAGTTTATTTAAATAAAAGCCGACGGAATCGTGACTTGTTAATATTTGTGTCATATCGAAATTTATTTTAATCCTTTTGTTTCTAAATAGTTCAGTTACATCGGGAAAAAATTTCTTTCTTTCTATATTTGTCCGAAATTGTTACATCTGGTTTTAAATTCGATAAAAAATTATACATTTAATAGTTTTATATACTCTTTATTTATAGCGCCATTATTTTCTATTTTATTTAGACATATTAGTGACCTTTTTTTTTTTTTTTTTTTTGTAATATATAAATTAGTCGACAATACTCGAGCTACAATCTGAATAGTAATATTTGAAACGGTTTTATAAGAATAAGTTATATTGATTAAAAATTCAACGACAATTAGAAATTACATTTGCTGAGTTAACCGTTTGTGATAAATATCAACAGTGACTACACTAGGTCTTTGTACAATATTATCTTACAATTATATGTATAACTATAAATATATATATAATATATACGTATAATAAGGAAATTTGTTTTTTCGGATATCAAAAAATTGCTAAACGAATATTGGACTCGAAATAGATTTTATTTTTTTCCCGCACTTCGATGTTTATGATTCTTTTATACAATTTATATTTTTGTCGTTTGAGAATGATGTAAAACTTCATGCGTGCAAAACTTGCGGAGACAAAATTTTTGTTTTTGGGGCCCCCTCTTTAATCTGTAGCCCGGGGAAATTGATTACAGTTGCCTACTTACGACGGGCATTTATGTTATAATTAATAGGGCCGTGACGACGGACAAATGATAATGTGTAAATAATTTTTCAGATAATGTTGTTTCTCGCGAATGTGGACAGATTTCTCGAGTTCGTAAACGTAGCGTCGGCGAAAAGAAAGAATTGTTAGCAGCGGAAATAACGAGGAGTGACGAGGACGCGATGCGATCACGATGCATTCCGAGTAATCGCTGTAAACGTTGTCTGGTAAATGAAATTATTTTTAATTTTGGACTCTTTAATAAATTTATCCGTAACGGTGTAATTAAACGGTTTCGACTATTTCTCGAGGAACTAATCGGAACCGTTACTATTTATTATTTTTATATTTCTTCATTCCTCAATCTTTCGAATAGTGGTAAATATGTAGAGCACAATTCCTTTGTGGTACGTGTATCTACTTTCTTCCGTTATTTGGGTGATGTATTTTTGCCTCGATCTTCGCCGTGATCTTTTTCCCTTTGCTCGTTCTTCGATTGCCGTCGTTAAATATATCTGCTATTTTTTATAATATACCCTATGCAACTAAATGTAGAAATTCAGTTAAACTTTTCTATATTAACAATACACTTAAGCAATTGAATGTATGTAGAAATTCAGTTAAACTTTTCTATATTAACAATACACTTAAGCAATTGAATGTTGAGTATAAACATGAAATAGTTAGGGCAAAATTACAACAATGGAAGACCTTTGTGAGCGAAAGTACTGCATGGGGTAAACCATATAAAATAACTAATAAAAAAAATCCAAAAGTTGGTATCCCCAACATAGTCTCTGCTCAGCAAACGATTAGTGATGATTATGAAAAATGTAATGCTTTCTTAAAACATTTTCCGCCTAATAAACTTGATACACCGCCTATATCTGTACCAACATCTGGGATGCATCCTCCAGATGTCAGTAGTCAAGTTGTTAATGACATAATTAAAAGGCTTAAAAACAAAATGATAAAATAAACAATAAGGTAATTAAACAACTCAACCTGAAATTTAAGGAACTTTTCCCATCACTTATCAGAAAATGCATAGATCTTCAAGTCTTCCCCCAATGCTGGAAAACAGCTGAATTGAAATTACTCCCTAAACCTGGAAAGATATCTTCTGATATCACTGCTTATTGCGCCCAATCTCTTTACTCAACTGCATTGGTAAGATGTTTGAGAAAGTTGTTAACCATCTAGTGCTATCGAAAATAAATGAACAGTGTTTATTACATGGCAATCAATTTGGGTTTCGTGCAGGGCACTCTGCTGAAACTGCTGTTTATAAATTAGTACATGCAGTCAGAAATACGCTGAATGCAGGGATGACTGCAGTTGTTTTCTCATTCGATATTGCAGGTGCATTTGATAACTGTAAGTGGTCTGCAATTTTTGATATAATTAAAAATTACAAATTCAATCCATACTTAATTAATATGCTAGTAAGCTATTTTCAAGATAGGGTTGCTCACCTCAGCATTGGAGATGCAAGTAGCTCAAGGAAAGCTAGTTGTGGAGTTCCACAAGGTTCTGTACTGGGACCTACACTATGGAATTTACTATATTCCGATGTTCATTATAAGGTAGAGGAGTTCTGTAAACTTCTAAATAACAATTGTGAGTTAATCTCGTATGCTGATGACCTCTGTCTCATTTTTAAGGTCACTAAGTATTATGATTTTGAACAAATAAGAATGATAATTGAATTTCTTGAGGCTACCATCACAAATTTTGGACTGACATTTTCTGCACCAAAATGCGGATTTACTGTTTTTGGCAACAAAAAGATTACAGACATAATTAAAAAATTGAAGCTTATTTCTGGCCACATTATTGAGCACACAGCCATCTTAAAATATCTAGGAATTCTGATTGATGATAAGCTCACATTTATGCTTCATCTCAACCAAATTCATTCAAGATGTGATGTACTTTTTAGAAACATGAGTCGATTGCAATATAATACTTGGGGGTCTCCATTATACACAGAGACTTATTTTATATAAGGGATTAATTCAGTCTCTCTATGGTTATGGGGCTGCTACATATATCACACCGAATGTTTTAAAAAATGTGAATAAACAACAGAGAAAATTTCTTCTTAGTATGTCATTTTTGTATCGAACTACTCCCACCTCAGCTGCTTGTGTCATTAGTGGTGTCCTCCCATTAGATCTATATATTGCAGGCAGAGCAGTCACAAGTGAATTTCGTATACTGGGTGACTTGAATTTGTTAACAACCCTTAAATTTGTGGGTAATAACATGCTACAAGCTCTTCAACATACAATTCCAATGAACCTGTTTAAAAAGCATGTTTCCCAAGTGCTTTTGACAGAATGGCAAAGGAGGTGGGATGCTGACATCACAGGAAGGAAAACATACCAATTCTTCCCTAATGTCACTAACAGAATGAAATTGATGAAGTTAAATATTAACTTCTACAGCTCTCAGGTCTTATCTGGCCATGGCAAGTTTGCAGCTTATTTATACAGGTTCCATCTAGTTAATGTTCCAGGGTGTACCTGTTGTTCTGGAGAATATTATAGATGACCTTGAACATTTTATCTATGAATGTCCTGCTTTTGCTAATCAGCGACTTAAGTATAAAGTAGGAAACATGCAGTCCCTTCATTTAAACAGCAATAATCATTCAGCATTCCTCAAGTTCTCCGAAAGTGCAATGCGACATAAATTTAATATCATGAGCTAGCTCTTATCTTACAAAAATAAAAAATAAAAAAATAAACAAAACTAATTCAACCGTGAAACCAATATCTGGAGCAACTGATCAATCTTCTGATACTGCACTCATTACATGTTTAAAAATTAAGTGTAAACAATAAATGTTTGCAACAATTGTAATTATTTATATAAAGATTTTTTCCCCATTTTTTAATATAAAGTAATTTATAATATTCTTTAGTCTTAAGTTTGTACATATGATATACTGCATGGTAATTGTTGGGACTATGTTATGTCATCCTAGCTGTTGCCCATAAATATAAGTACACTTGCAAAGGACCTCACACACAAGTTTGAAATACTTATTTATTTATTTATGAATATACAGTCGATATATGTGTAGTTTAATTGATATATAATTCTCCTCCAGTCCTTTGCACCTTTATACATACAATTTTACCAAAATATATGATAGTTATTAAAAAAAAAAAAAAAAAAAAACCCTATGCAACGGCATCTTCTTCCGCATATATACTACATTAAGCAGCGTTTGTCGATAATGATCTTAAGCACATCTGGATTTTGTGTTTTGTCTCGCCATTTTGCATTTCTCGTCAATATCACATTTCGAACGCTGCTAATTGTTTCTGTCTGCATTTGTATATAAGCCAAGTTTCCGAACCGCCCAAAAACACGCTTTCAAACATTAACCTTTATAAACCTTTTCCGTATTTCTGTATTTACACTTTTACATGTTAACGGCGATTTCATAAATGCGATTTTCGTCTGTGATATTCTTCACCTTATTTTTCAATCACTTCTCCCATCTTCTGCTATTATTATTGAACCGAGATATCTGTATTTTTTACGCGTTGTATTACTTTTATTAATAGACAATAACTTAAATTCCGAATTTCGTTGCAGTTGACATATAAAATTTATACTTCGATATACACGTCGACTAAGATTGCCTAGTAACTGTTTAAGGAGTTTTAAATAATCTTACTATGTGGAGTAGTATATAACGGAATGAATCCAAGGATATAGATAAACGAAATAAGTTCCTGGAAGAATGAAAAATTCACTCACAGATGGATCTTTGAAGTTTAAAAATCGGACGATATTTCACCAGATGTTAAATTTATTCCATTCTGTTATACGGAAAGCAGCGACATACATAGCAAAAACACTGAAATATTTTGTGTCGTGTGAAATGATGCCGCATAGAAGTATGAAGGTAATGCAAGCACGCACTTCGGTGGAGCCAAAATTAGTGTGCGTGATTTTTAATCACTTTAAACCCCTCCCGCTATTAACAAAAGGGACTTATTATATAACGATACAAAAGTGTAGAGGCCATGGAAGAAGGGATGAAGAATACATAGTTCCTTCTGCCATCAAAATGGGGAGTATTGAGTTTATGCAAAACTAATTATAAAGAATAAAAAGGCAAAATAAAATTAATATCTTATAACAAACTTAAGAATGAACCAAAACTACTCGGTAACTAAAAGAACACTTTAAACGATGAAACTTAAAATCCAATATTACTCATTAACGCGGATAATGAGTTATATCCGAAGAACTTCTTAATACGAAACATGAGATAAAACACTCAAGAAACTTAGTATAAAAAAGATTAGATTGTAAGTATTACGTCGTACACACAAAAAAACACAAAACAATATAACATATAAGGAGATTAACGACAATTAATTAGAACTAATAAAGAATAAATATCAAAATAAATAATAAATAAATAAGGGACAGTAATTGTGGCGTCATGGTTGATTTAAGTGTTAACCGGAAAAAGGAAATCCTTAACTTCCCTATCAACAAGAAATATATTTATATTCATAATGTGTAATACCGCGTACATTACTTACGTTTAAATTTTTAACGTATAGTAATGTATCATACACGACGAGATCAGGATCTTAAAGCTGGAACTGGAGAAATTAGGAGTAAGTTTAAATTAGGAAAAAAGACGAATATGATAAAAAAAACATAGAAAATTAAGAATGAAATAGACGTAATAATAAAAATGACAACAAGTACTTTGCGCAAAAATTAAATGAAGTATTTAAATGTAATAATAATCTATGAAAATCTAACTTTCATTTAGCATATCAGATAGATTTCAGACAAAATAAAAAAATTAAAAATACTGCAAAATGATTGCCTTAGATAAAAATAATTTTAGGCTCAAATTTCACGAGAGAAGAATTTTATACTTTGCCCTATTATTAGCAAAACTTGAACGAAAAAAGTATAATAAATAGAATACAATCAGAACGAAGAGAAATATTAATAAATGTAATATCTGCGTACGGGACAATTTCCTATTGTACGACAAATGTTGTCGCTGTTGTACTGCCAGATGAATTGCAAGTGGAGAAAACAAATCAGTTAAAAATGCTAAAAACAAAAAAAAAAGAAGAAATTAATAAAATATAGAGCCAACTGGCGGGAGCAATACGATAATAACATAAAATAATTCCTAGCGTTTATCTAACAATCTGTATAGTACCGGATTATTATTTTGTAACGCAATTTACGATGGTCTACGAAGATTTTCAGACGTATTTGAAAAGATTCGAAATAGGAAGCGGCGATTGTTGCAGAATGTTGTGAGGATGGAATAGATTCGTCCGAATATATCTTTCTAGATTTGAACATATACGAAATATTTACAAGATAGATAAAGGACTATAGGAAATGGTTCAAGGAGCATTACATGAAAAGCGATAAATTTAGCGAATATTAAAACAGCTATAGAAATATAATTATAGCAAAAATTTATATGTATATATATTTATATATATATATGTATATATACATATACATATACATATACATATATATATATGTATATATATATATATATATATATATATATATATATATATGTTTAATTTGGATAACGTTTAGAGTACTGTATATTTATTTAGAAATTTAATATAACATAATGCAATATAGTATAATTACCTAGAAAGACTGTATACGTTATATCTTAAAATAATCGGTAATTTTCTTCTGTTTCTTTGCAACTCGAGCTTTATTCACAACGATATTTCGTATTTTTTCTAGAAGCAGTATCTGTGTAAAGTTTACCTCCTCATGTCTTTCAGACCACTCGATGCACTTTGTTAACACTGTTTCAGCTCCCGAATAGCTGACTTTTGGTTGCATTTTTGATTCTTCATCATCGTCAATTTCACCATTATTAGACTACTGAACGTTAGATACAATATCTTCATCAGTCAGAATTTCAAAACCTTCATCTTGGTTATCACACTATAACCAATCTGTTACTTCTTCAGTTATTAGTTTGTCATTGTTAAGCAGACCGTTATTGCAAAACTTCTTGATTTCGTCAACACTAACCGTTCCCGTTGTTTTCCTAGAGAGTAGTGTAGGTTCAGGCCATAATTTATTCCACTCATTCTGTAGGTTTAACATTTTAAGGTCGACCCATGTACTGGCAACATTAAAAATTGCGCTCTTAATGTTGTCATTTTTCTACATATCTTTAACTGTTGTTGTACCGTCAGAGGACAGGAAATATTCAATGGAACTTTTTCTGTACCGACGAGCTGCTGCTACAGTGACGAGTAACATCGGGTGACGGTTAATAGAAGTTTTACTTGGCGTCTTTACAAAGGGCCGCAAAATAAGCAGGTCCCTGCGTAATAAAGTATACGACGTCGCTCTCGGGAGATGGCAAAGGGCTTGGGTGGAATATGACGGTGCCGCCAAGTCCCTACTGCCTAATGTGGTCGACCGGAAAACATGCGACTGGTTTGTGCCCTCACGGGCGCTAACACGTTTCGGTACGCGGCACGGCCCGTTCGCGTGCTACGAGCAACGTTTCTCCTTGCGGGAAACGCCTCGGCAGTGCGTGTGCGGTGCCGGTGCGTGCACGGTCGCCCACTTGTTGAATGCACTTACAGATGTTCCTAGAGAAACTTGCCGCCGAGCAACTTCGGCCAGGGAAAATGCATTCGGTCGGTATCGTCAAATTATGGGCGTGCCGGCCGAGAGCTGGACAGATTTCTTCCGTCAGAAATCTACCTGGTCTACCGGCCAACAGCTTGTGCGCATTCTTTATAGAATAGCGCTAGAAAGTGGAAACGAAGTTTGCGCTGTACAGCCCTATGGGGCCGCAGACTCGATACCCGAGATGAACTCGTCTAGTACCTGACAAGTCGCGCTTGCGCTTCTTGTTGGGGGACAGTACCTCGGCCTCTCGAGTTTCTTTAAACGATTGTAATCGTTTTTACCGGCCCGGACTTCGGACCCGGGGAACATGCCGGTAGGTAGAGAGTTAGACGGTGACGGCTGCCGCGATACCTCAGTCGCGCCACCGAATACATCGGGCTGGAAGCCGTCTTGACGGTCTCTGGAAGGAACGGAAACTTAACGGGACTTGTCCCGGCGTTGAGGAACACCGGCTCGGGGAAGGTGGAGGGCCTTCCAGGTAAATATTAAAATTTACTGTATATATATATATATATATATATATATATATATATATATATATATATATATATATATATATAATATATATATATATTTATTTATGTAAAAATCCTGGTTAGTAAATGAAGCTGATAAAAACAGGTTGATGACAGTACAGTAGGGATGTGGCTGTGAGGAAAGATGATAAAGATAAAATAGATAGAGAATGATCGGCGAAAGACGGAAATTAATAAATAGGAATAAATACTGAGGCACGATGATAAACTGAAACTGATTATTGAGGGAAAAACCAATACAAGAAAGGGAAGACCAAGGAATAATCATATAAAGCAGATAATTAAACATGTGGGATGCCAAACATACTCGGATCCAAAAACGATGGCATAGGACATCGGGTTCAATGATAAATTATTAATATATACATTTTCATGATAATGATATTTTTTTGTGTGTTTTTTAAAATAATTTTAATATCTCCCTTCTTTCTCGTTCGTTCCCGCAATCTTCTACGTTTCAATTTTGTTTTGTATTTATATATTATTTTATTTATCTGTACACGTTAGATAATTAACTATGCGAATCGTATACGTATATGAATAGATAAATATTTTGCGTATATAATTATTTCGGTATTTTTGTGTTCTTTATTTTTGTTTTAGCGTGGAAATTATGAATATTATTATCCGACCGAAGCCATCTGTTTAGCCGTTAGTTTTTTCCCATGTGGCATTTTATGTTGTTTACGATTGAAAAAACAGAAATGTAATCGCTGCAATCATATCCAATAATTCTTTATACACGTTCATATAACGATTATTGTTATTATTATTATTATTAATATTATTATTATCATCATTATTGTGATTATTTTTTCTACGAGTCGATATGATATCCTGCCGTTAAATATTTTTGACCGATAGTTCTAGTTCCTTATGTAAGTAATTAATTCTCTTAGGACTCGTAACTATCTCTCGATTTGTTTTGTTTATTTTTTATTTTTTGTTTCTAAATTAAGGACTAATTTTTAAAAATTATTTTTAGTAATCGTATAGCGACACATTTTTTTCTTTTTGTATTCTAACGGAAATTTTATATATACGTCGTGTGATTTTCCTTACAATTTATTCGAATTGCACACGGAGATTTTCTGATTATCATCTCGTTATAATAAATTTACGAATTGAACGTTAACATCGTTTTAATAGATCATTCGATTATTTGAGCATTTAAATATTATCGATTAGTTAAAAGAAAACAAAAAAAAATTTGTCGAATATCGTGCGTATTATGTTAATTTATTTTGACATTTTCCTGACATAGCGGGGTAGAAATTATCATTTAAATCATAACAGAGTTAAATGTTTTTTTTTTTTTTTTGGAGTACATGAATTATCGATTGTATAAGAAAAAAAACGAGCATTTATTTATTTCGTATATAAAACTTTTTTTATTATTATTATTATTTTTTAATGCGGACGCCTTCATAGCGTACCCAAAGATGAAGAAGGGACGATACATTGTACGGAGGACCGTTATATGCTGAGCGTAGTAATTTAAGGTATAGTTCGGAGCGGTAATGTTATTAAAAAAAGGACATTCGAAGAACACGTAATCGAAAATTGCACGTCCAGTATGGAGAGGGCAGTAAGGAGTTTCTGTAAGCTGCATAAGAGACAGGCGTTCCGGCAATGAGTAATGCCCGCATCGTAATCTACTGTTACAATTCCTTTCGGCTGAATGTTTTGGAAAAAGTAGAAACATGGAAATTTAGAAGGAGACGGTTGTAATTGATAGTACCCATTAAGGGGCGACTGCTGTATACACTCTACGTATACATTGTTTCGTTTTTACGATACGTCTTCCATAAACATAAACTTAGTCCTGGGTCTTTCTTTAGATAGCTTTCCTTCTAATTCGAAACGTCCCCTCATATTATTTATTCTGTTTGTTTTTTTGTAATATTATTATTATTTTTACTATTACAGGTTTTTCCTCTATCCTTTGAAGTACTTCCTTATTAGTTATTTTTTGACTCGGGAAATTTTTATCATCTTTCTGTAGCACCAAAGTTCGAAAGCGTATTATTTGAATCTATTTCTATTTAGCAAAGTCCAGGTTTTGCAGCCATTCTGAATGAAACCTTTTACAAATATTTTCCTCTTGCGCGAGGAGATATTTTTCGAAGTCAGTGGGGTAATTTTTTTTAATAAACATGTTTTTAGAATTCTTCAAATTTCTTCCTGCTATCTTCCGTTTTTTTTTTAATTAAGCTTCCTAGGTAACAAAATCCCCGTGCTTGTGTTAATATTGTTATTCGTTCGATTTGTTCTCGATCGTATCGTTACTTTAGTTTTCTGTTTATTTATTTTTCCATTTCTATATTATTAATCTGTTTAAAAATCTAAAATAGACGTAATCTCTTTTCATTTTCCCTATTAATGCTATGCCGTCTGCGTATCGTATAGAATTATATCTTAAACTGTTGACGTTATATCCGATAGAAACGGGTTTTTGTTTTAATTTTGTTCATTTAGGTAAATTTCGAAACACAGTTTGGAAAATGGATTTTTTTCGAAAACTTTTGAGTTTCCCGGTGGAAAAGTTTTTCGTCACTAGTCGTTTTTACACAAATGTGTAATATGCGTAACAAAAATAACAAATTTTGAAGACATGTCGCGCCAATAATAGAAAAGTGGCATAAGTACAAAAACAATAATTTTGCAGGAGAGGCTTTTAAATTTTTTTCCGTTCTAATTGTACCATAATAAAATGGGTACGAATTTAATTTTTTTTTTGCCCAGCTTGCGCCATTTGGCCAGTTTAAATCTTTATCTAGTTAGCGTATTTTAAATTTCAATGCAACTACGGTTGATAAATGTATGTAAACTAATTGTAACAGGAGACGACGGTTCGGAAACAATTAACTCAGTACTCACAGCTAATGTGTGCCACTTTTGTAAAATACTAGAGAACAGCTCATCCCTATGCTTTAGAAATTTCGGACAAACTAAATTTGATGCTCAACACAGTTGTCAACATAGCACGTATCACATGTACCATCCGGAATTATGCCTAATTTAGCAAGATGTGAGGGAGAAAGATGATGTCCAGTAACGTAGTCTAAATAAAGTTAATATATAATCCCTCGAAACGTTCTGGTATAATTGAAACCATGGCTCGCTGGAAACCGTATGAACCAAAGCGAAGTACTTTTTCCCTTTATTCTGACTTTCGGCGGAGTAACACTGTTGAAAATCCATTAGTAAAAATTGTTTAATCTTTGGTAACATTTCAGTCCAATTCCACTTAATATTCTCGCAAGGGACACTTGATAAATTATAACATCGGCCACCTCGTTTCCAGTAATACCGCAATGAGAAGGGAACCACTTATCACTCTAGACCCACGATTATAAAGCTGAATAACACGATGTCTCAATTCATCAAGTATATTTCTATATACGCTATAATCGAGCCCTAAAAAATCAACTATTGCATTATACTCCTCAAAAATCATCCCAAATTGTTAGTACGTAATTTCTCTAGGGTAATTAAGAAACAAAATTTAAATTGTCGCAACCGCTAGTTGTGGTAGTTTTCTATCCGTGACACACGTGCAATAAATAACTTCGGTAGTCTTTCAACAAAAACACAGAACTACAATCTACACATAGATTCACAGTACTGAAAATTGTTTTTTCCTTATGGACAAGTGACAAATCGCAAGCAGCAACAATTCACGTTAGAAATGTAATAACAACATTTTGAAGATATATGGTGTAATAATCGCAAAAATGAAAAATTTGCACTTGTTTCTATTATCGGTGTGTATAAACTCAATTTTAGCCAACTTTGAGTTTATACGCATGTCTTCAAAAATCGTGATTTTTGTAACACAAATTACATTTGTATAAAATCGACTAGTGAAGAAAAATTTTTTCACCGGAATTGATTTAAAAAAAAAAAAAAAACGCAGTTAATGACTAAAAACAAAAAAAAAACGTTATTTATGGGATACTAAATTTAAAATGATTATTCTTATTAAAAGCGTTACACATAATTAAGCACGTTTTTTAAAAAATAAATTATACTTCTTTCAAACTTAATAATTTTTTGCGCGTGACTCGACGACCATTTATAACGGTCAGAATTCCGCGTATTAACACACGACCTAAGGACGATGACGAAATTATTAGATACCGAGAAATGTCGATAATTAACGGTTTGTTGCTATCGAGTGAAAGCTGCGAGATGGAAAATCTATTATTTCGTTTTGTCCGCTTACTCTTTTTGAAGGTAAGAATTAGCCGACGGGGTTTTTTCCTTCTTCCAATACTATCCGCCATTTACCAGGAAATTAAACGCTCCAAAACATTCCATTTGTTTCATCTATTATTATTAGGCGAGCCGGAATAATAGAAGACGAGAAAGTGTCGCAATAAAATATAAACGTATCGCAGGAAAAACCCGTATTAAAATAATGGCACGTAATGAAATATTGAAATTTCGCAATTCGAGACAATAAATTATCGATGTAATATATCGTACGTAATAAAATATTGAAATTTCGCGATTCGAAACAATAAATTATTCACATTGCCAACACTGTACGCCATTTTGGCTGTAAAAACATCGTTGTAGCGTACTTTAGCGCGGCAACACTGTATGGAATTTTGGCGCTAAAAACTGAAAATTGTAATAAGATTTAGCGGGAAAGTTTGCGTTATTATTCGAATTTAATCGGGTTTTATTTTTAAAAACAGAGCTGTGACTTTTAAAAACCGACATTTAAAATTATACCATTAAAATAGAGAATTTTTTAAAATTAAAACGAAACGAACTACGTTATCGAAATATTATTACTTATGATTTACCGTTATAATGTTAATTTAAACCAATCGTTAATAGGATGATTATTTGAATATTTTAGATTCATTTTAAGGTTACGTATGCTCTGTTTACAAATTTTCATATTTATCGAGATATTTTTACAAAGTAAATTAATTAAACGTGGTTATTATTATTCAACGTTTACTATTTTAATGTTAGTTTGTGATATTATTATTGTTATTATTATTTTAAAAATATTTTAAACAACCAAGGTTGCTAGACAGCCTGCAATTTACCTTCGGATTTGGATTCAGCGAAAGGTAATACATGTGTAACTCTTTCACTAGTTATGGATATGTATATATATATTCGTGTGTATATATATATTATATATATATACATATATATGAGATTCCACGCCGATAATTATATTTTGCGATGAAATTCTAATTATCCGACCTTCTATAAGCCGATATTAACCGATAACGTAGTTTTGTCCGCCTTCAGTCAATTTCGTTAATACAATAGATTTAAATAGCAGCGATCGTGAGTGAGTTAAATAAAAATTTCTTATTGTTTAGATGAATACTGGAAATGTGACGAAAAATTTTTATATTAATAATCTTGAAAATCGCGCTCTACAACAGACCAATATCAAAATTCTATTGTGCACTCATTTGCCTATAGACAACATACACTAACAGTATGCTTTGATTTTACAAATTCCTTCTACACCGTTGGCAGAAAATGGCAGAAAAAGTATAAATAACCAAATGGAAAAATGGAATGTAGGCGGTTGTCTTCTTAATTTTATAATAAACTTTTTACACAGTATTGAAATTTTCATATAAAATTTGGTACAATAATGTCAAATAGTTATCCTTTAAATAATGACGTTCCTCAAGGTTCTGATTTAAGCCCAACCTTATTCAATATAGCTATAAACTCTATGTTTAAATGTCACTGTTTCCAGATGACTTTACAGTATTTATATCCTGCAAAAACAAATAACCCGTTTCTTTGGTCCAAAAAAAAAAAAAAGAAAATAGTTTAAAGCTCTCCACTCAAAAAACAGAGCAATGCACTTTTGTAGAATTTTAGCTTATAACTATCAACTTATACTGGATGACATAACTCCAAACTTAATTAAGTATCTTGGACTAGTGTTTGATGACAAGCTGAAATGAACGCACCACATAAATTCTCTAAAGATGTCCTGCTTGAAAATACATAATTTAACGAAGAAATTATCTCATACTGCATATGAAGCAAGTAAATATTTTGCTGAAGATTTAGAGAACATTCATAAGATCCAAATATGGATTTTCAACATATTCATCGTCAAGAAACGCACTTCTTTGTTCACTTAATCCAATTCATAATGCTGTCTTACGGCTGACTCTCGGAGCTTTCAGATCCACTACAATAATTAATCTTTTTCTGAAGTACATGAGCTACTGCCTGATCTACACAGAGACACAGTCTTTCGCTAAAAATTTTCGCATGAATAAGTCTCATAAAGCAGTTTATTTTCTTTAGAAGTTTTGTTCGGGATCATAGTTTTCACTTTTGATTTTAACAGGGGAGCTATAGAGCGCTGCAGCTCCGAGCCCTATTCCGTTGAAAAATTATTTTTGCATAGCCATGAAATTTAAATGAAATCGAAAAAATCGAAGAGCTATATATTCAAAAACGTTAACGTAGCTCAATTTGTAACAATACGAAAATCGTTGAACCCACATAACTCAACTCGTCATTAATCCAAAAACCATAAACCTACAATCTACGAACCCCAAAACGTTAAACCCACGTAGCCCACCTCGCTGTTGAACCGAAACTGTGAACATATAACGATGGAGAATATTCGTGACTACTAATAGCAAATTGTGAAACAGAAAAAGCTTTCTCAGTCCTTAAAAGAATAAAGAATATGTACCGATCTTCTATGTTCGATGACGGATTATCATAATCGAATCAGAATTATTCAAATCGATTGGTTTTAATGACATTATTCAAGATTTTGTAAAAATGAAATTGAGAAAAAAGAAATTTATTTAAAAGTTATTATTAAAATCTATTATGTATTATTTTTTTAAAAATCATTATTATTGTTATTATTATTATAAAGTATAATATTATGTGAAACTTGTTCTTATACTTACTAAATCCAGATCATAATAATAATTACATGATTTACTTTTAATTTTTTATGTTTTGAATAATTTAAAAAAAGAAAGATTTTAATGACGATTTGGGTTATGCGGGTTTTTGGGGTTTACAGTCTTAGGGTTCATTGTTTTTCCCATGTAAAGGGCTTCTGATAAGTAATTAACACCGGGTCTCTAAAAGCATTAATCCGGGCCTGGATTTTTGTAATATTACGATCTGGTTGATATAGTATTTTGCAACTCCTCCTTCTCCAACTGATAATAATAATAACGGTGGTAATAACTTTATCATAAATAAATTTATTTACAGTAAAAGAAAGATCAGCGTAACCGAAGCTCTTTCTCGTGGGAAGAGACTGTAATTAAAACGAATAGTGAAGCCATTATGGCCCAGATAATATAAATAATGTGGAGTCACCCCGACAGATAATGAAGCCGGTTTTAGATTTAAACTTATTTCGACGATATTCCGTTTATCATCGACGAAACTGATTATCAATAATATTCACGCTGTTAATTTTTTAAATTAATTTTTCTAATAGCTGACGCCTATCCAAATCCATTAACATAAAATAAATTTACATCGTACACTTCGGAAGGAGGTCCGACTAACACGAGAATAATAAACGACATGAGACGACAATCGGCGAGTATTGGTAATAATCGAAGAACCGGACAAGGACGTTGACGCCATAGAGCAACATTCACCTATACTTTAAACCCGGCAGGTAATTCGATATTCGTTTATTTTATGATTTATTTTATCGTTTATACTATGTGTAATATATATATATATATATGTGTGTGTGTGTATATATAAATGTTATGATTCATTTTATAATTTGCGTATTTATTATATACATTTTATATGTTTCATGAGGTATATATATATATACAATCGCATAACCATACACACGTATATTTGTGCGACTTAATAAATAATTTGAAGTAAAAAACTACTTCCACGAAATATGTAAATCTAGTATGGTAACTTCAAATTCTAAAGAAACAGTGTTCTTAACTATCCTTTATATATATATATATATATATATATGTATATGTATATGCATTACAAATGGTAAGATATTAGGTGTCTTTTTTTTTTTTTAACATTGAGATACTGATATAACTGAATAAATGTGAAACGCACTTAGAGATGATAATAACGAGGTTAATGAAGACTTACGAAGCTATGAAATTCTAGTACGTAGGGAAAAAAACCGGACTGTTCAAATTAATTCTAGGTCATAACTGTGGTCAAGTAATTGTCACATTAGTTTCTGGTTGAGTGATCATAAGTTGTGTTAGTGTAATATTTTAACTATTACGATTTAAAGAATAATTCTGAAATGCATCATGTCTGTGTATTGACATTTTTTTCCGAACTTGTTTAATCGATTTAGTTTTATCCTCGCGTAGGAAATATACATGATGTACGAGACTTATTTTTTTCTATAAAAGCGAACTCTCTGAACATTAATTTTTAATTTTTTGTACGTAATTTTAAATATTTTTCACTTAAATTATATGAAAAAATTTCGTAATACGTCCTTTTTTTTCATTATATATATATATATAACATAAATAAACTGCAAAAAGGTAATTAAAATCGCTAAAATTTTTTATACAAAAAGGTCACAAAGCTTTTCGGTTAAAAGCCATGATCGAGCAAACATAAAAAAATTAAATATAAAAACATACAATTTATAAAAAAAATAAAAAGCGAAAAAACGGAAATTAAAAAAATTTCACAAAAAGTAGCAAAGTGAAAAAACAGATTAGATCATAAAATAATCTGAGGGTAAACGTGGTAAATCAACAACAAATTAGTGACGTAAAATTTTCACAATAAACAATCGCACTAGTCAGATAAAAAAAAAATTTCTATCTAATATAAAAATTCATTAAATAATATTCTGATGAAGAATTAGTTTTAAGATGTACGTTACGATGTATTCAATTTTTATGTTAGAAAGTTTTTATTTTCCCGACTATCTAGTGTAATTTTTTATGTATAAATTTTATTATATGATGAATGCCGATAAAATGTGGAATAGTTCATACAACAATAAAACTACAGAAAAAGATTAAAATAATTATTTAGGTTCAATAAAGTATGTAGAGTCATACATATAAAATAATAAAAATATTTAACAAATATAATATAGATTTAATGATACACATTATTAAAACCAATTAATAATAATAAAATAGAAGATTGAAATATATTTAACAATTCAGGAGTATATAAATTAAATTGTAATCAATGTGAAAAAGAATACATAAGAGAAACAGGCAGACAATTCATCTTCTTCTTCTTTTAGTTCAGTCTTAAGACTGGTATTTTTCAATGATGATATTTTTCCAATGTTCCCGATTTTCCGCAGCTCTTTTTAACTCCTTATAGCTACTGAGCCCTGTTCTCGTAGTAAGGTTACTATGAATGAATCTCTGGGTCATCCACGTCCTCGTTTCCTTTGAATTTTGCCCTCGAAAACATCTCGAATTATTCCTCCATGTCTTATAACATGACCAATCCAGGTTAACCGCGTTTTCCATATTCGATTAATTAATCCTCTTTTGTCGTTTATTTTATGCATAATTTTTTGATTTCTTATCTTGTCTGTCCATCTTATCATCTCCATTCTCCTCCGGCACCACATTTCAAAAGCTTGCAACTTGTCACAATTTCGTTTATTAATACTCCAAGTTTCGGTACCACATACATACGCTTTCAGCAAGCGTTTTGTCAAGTCCATTGGCATTGATTTTTGCCTTAATATATCTTGTTTCTTCCTAAACGCCAGCTTCGCAAATCCATACGTGAATTAATCTCCCGATCACAATATAAGTCATCCGACATTATTAAATTGTCTCTTTTGTTCGATTTCTTCTTTATCGATATCTACATGTAATCCACCCGCTTTCTTACTAATCATCATTGTTTTCGTTTTCTTTATGTTTATTACCATCCCGAATTCTTTTCCTGTCCTATCGGGGTGGCGCATCATTTTATTTAGTATCCTTGCCGACCCAGCCACTCTGCAAATTTAATTACTTTCAATCTGACTCTTTCAATGTTTATTCCGAACTTTTCATTGCTTAGCGCTTTGTTTACTATCCTTTACAGATATACATTAAACAAATACGACGATAATGCACCCATGTCTTTAACAGCGATAAGTGGGTTACTGTTGCATCTGCTGTAGAAATTTTTGAAATATACGTGGGCAGTGTTTTGTATACAGGATAAATGTAATATATCTTTCGTTTTTTTAACTTAGTATACGGGGGTGCATTTAATATAATTCGGGAACATTTATTTTGAGCTATTTGAAGCTTTTTGTATGAAGTTTTAGCTATACGATTTCAAACCGGACGCACATATTTCAGTATTGGGTGAATGAAGGATTTATATATGATTAGTTTATTATTTACGCTTAGTTTAGATTTTTTTTATCGAATAGGGTAAATATGGAGAACATTTTTGTTCTTGTTTTGTTTATATTGTGATTTATAATATTTTCAAGATTCATTTTTTTTATCTAAGGTAGTACCTAAATATTTAACTTCACTTTTCCCGTTTATAATAAAATTATCCAACATAATTCCATGAGTAATTAAGAGCCCAATAGCTTCAGTTTTAGACGTATTCGCAGTAAGTTTTCCATTTGTCGAGAAAACTCTTAATTTTGGTAAAAGTCTTTTGAAGTCGATTTCATTTTTATAAGATGACAAATACAGAGGGATATCATCAGCATAGAGTGTTATGTTCACGCCTAGATGTGTAAGAGCGTGAATAAATATGTCGTCTTTAATTTCAACACGGAGTGATCTAAATAGCTTTTATAAGCAATATTAATGCATTATTCTTCTTTTCGTGTTCAGTTCGTTGTGTTTAATGATATTTTACCGTACCAGTTTTCAGCCAGAATTCTAGTTTTGTCCTTTGCTTCGGTGACATCATGCATTGTACACGTCGTCGGGTTCATCTTACACTCCAGTATCTGCTACATTGTCGGTAGTTCTCCGCACTGACATTTCGGATGTTCTGTTAGACCGGGTTTCATCAGTATTCGTGTCCGCCATATCAATCATTTCTCTTTATATCCTGGCGCCAGGATTTCTTCCGGTGGTCTCACTAGGTTTGGCAGGGTTTCTTTAATCCATATAGGTTTATCCGTTCTTTTTCAGGTTGTGACCTTAGTGTATTAGTGCTTTTCATGAAGCTATTTCTCGACTGAAGTCTATATGCCATCTCGGTTTGACCATACATTGAATGCCGCTCGTCCCGACACTGGGTCGTCCTTTCCTTGGTTATTATATGGTGTCTTATATTGTTGCAGTTGGTTTTAGGCAGCCTGTAATTAAACGGTACGATTCGTTTAAGGCAATATCCACATGTTTTTCATGTACATACCTAGGGGCAGCCGTACTCCGCAGCTGAGAAACACAACGTCAGAGCTGTAGTTCTCATAACCACAACGTTCGCACCCTATTTGGAAGTTATGAGCTTCTTCAATATTCCATTTCGAGTATTAATTTTTTGTTTAGTATTCCTGCAATGGTCTCTGTAAGTGAGAGATCTATCCAATGTCGCTCCTAAATATTTTATGTGGTCATTATGCTCGAGTTCTATCCTACGCCAACGAATTTTCAATTTCAAATTGGCCATAGCATTCTTTAAGTGAAAGGCACATAGTTGCGTTATATGAGGTTATTCTGTTCGTAATACTTATCTACCTGTTCTAATATTGTATTTAGTTTCTTTTCTGGTTTAATGAAGTTATCGCCCTGAGCTGTTACAGCAACGTCATCAGCATAGGAAATG
Organism: Coronaproctus castanopsis; assembly: GCA_032883995.1. Classification (NCBI taxonomy): domain Eukaryota; kingdom Metazoa; phylum Arthropoda; class Insecta; order Hemiptera; family Monophlebidae; genus Coronaproctus; species Coronaproctus castanopsis. The sequence goes on from CM065052.1 coordinate 299,514,783, forward strand.
TTTTGTTTCACGTCCTATCGGCTGATCGTTTGTATAGATATTAAACAGGATCGGAGCCATGTGGTACTCCATTATTTTGTCTTCTCCATCGACTTTTTCCTCTTTGGAAGGTTACATAGAAATAACGATCTTTCAGCATAATTTTTACAATCTTTGTGAATGTTAAATATCCTTTGTTGTTTTGTAAACTTTTTGGAGAAGTAATCTATGGTTAACAGTATCATAGGCTGCTGTTAGATCCACGAACCCTGCTCCTATAATCTTTTTATTTTCATACCCATTTTCTATATGCTGTAAGTTACATGATTTGCGATTTCTAAAATCAGTTTTTTTCAGGGATTAATTGCAGATCTATCGTTTGTTGTATACGATTTAGCGCAACATGTTCAAAAAGCTTAAAGATGCAGCATATCAGCGAAATCGATCGATAGTTTTTTGCTTCTGTGCGATCTTTTTATGGTTTTGCTAAAGCAACCACAGGCGCTTTTTTCCATATCTTTGGTAATTTATTCGTATATATTATATTGCTAAACAGCTCAGTTAACCATTTTAAAGTTCTCTCTCCAAAATGTTCGATTTGCTTTGGCATTATTTCATCGAGTCCTGCAGTTTTCTTTACCTTGATGGTTTTCAGTGCTTTTTTTTTAATTTCATCTACTGCGAAAGAGGTAGCATAGTGATTTACTTCAGAGCCTGGATCTCTAAACAAATGTTTTTTTAACAACCGTTTCCCTGCTTTACCGACTAACATTAATTGCGCTGCAATTTGGTTTGGCGTTATATCGACACGTGTATTATTTTGCTTGTCGCCATTTAATCTTCGTAACAGTCTCCATGCTTTGTTGCTATCTCGTATGATACTAAGCTTTTCAATAGTTTCTATCCATCTTTTACGTCTTGTTTCTCCTATCGCCTGTCGGATTATTTCTCCCAGGTCTGCTGTGTTTAATGGGTTGTTTTCATATTCGTTGTATATTATAGCTATTTCTCTGTTTATCCCCGGTTAAGTAGGAGCAAAGTTCATTTGGATCATTTTATAAATAAGACCATTTTTCCAGACGGTGTCAAACTCCATGTCAATGAGTATGGGACCATTATGTTTGTTAAGATTAAAATTATCAGTTACAGCATCACATATGGTAGAGCATTAACAGTTGATAATTTTTTTTTAAACCTAAATTGGCTATCATTTAAAATATTGTGGTCTATCGAACGTCGTAAAAGTATGTTTAGTATTCCACCATTTTGCTCATATTCTTAATAAACTTGTTGGCTTTAAGAGATAAATATGCTCCAGGTTTAGAAACAGGTATAATAACAGAATTGGAAATTATTTCTGCTTTATTATTGATTTGATAATATTAATCTAAAAGACAATACCTTCGGCTTTCTTTTAAACAGTTTCTGTATAATTATTTCTTATCAATTACTGTTGAAATATTATCAGGATTCGGTGTATTTTTAAATGATTTAATGTATTTTCTAACTTCAGCCTGGTTAATCACGATTAAAGAAATAGACGGCATCAACAAATTCATAAATTTATTACAGTACCCGTAATCACTGTATGACGACGGTTGGTAGATAAACTGAAATTTCGTCTATGTGTCTGTCGCAATAATTTTAAGCTGGCATTTCAGCTTTCCCACCATCGGAGTAGACTATACTAGTTAACGTATTTGTATACTTTCTCTTTGTTTGTCTGCAAAACTTTTACATTTCTGACGTTTCTTCTTTAATGTTAACCTTAAAATATTTAGTTCTATCGTGTCACTTTCAGTCTTCATACTTTGTACGCGTAATATGTGAACTATTTTCCTTTTAATGTTGATGTATTGAAGAGTAGTGATTTTATGAATTCATAAAACAAAATAAAAACAACATTAATCACTATAAAATTTATTTTATTTTAGCAAAGCTTTTCGATTTTTACATCATTTTCAAGCGATACAAAAACTTTATGAAAATGATGTAAAAATCGGAAAGCTTTGCGAAAATAAAATAAATTTTATAGCGATTAACATTGTTTCTATTTTGTTTTATTATTATCCCTTTCCTGTGCTTTTTAGTTTTTTGTTTGTTTCTTTGTCAGCACACTTCCTCTTTGTTTTACCGCGAATCTTTTACATTTCTGTAGTTTCTTCTTTACTGTTAACCGTTCCCATTAAATAGTCGGTTCTTTCGTGTCACTCTTGGTCTCTGTATACTATGTGCCTTATACATATATGTATTATATTTTCATGCGTTTTTTCTATCTTTTTTTCATTCCTTCGTCCAAAATAACATATTTGTACACACCTTGCTTGTTTTTCTGTTAAACTTTAACATTTAAATAGTTGCTTCTTTAATGTTAACCGCCTTTATTCGGTTCTATCGTGTCGCTATGCTATGTGCATAATATGTATACTATTTTCCCTTTATTGTGTTTTTTCTTTTTTCGTTTGTTTCTTCATCAGTACACTTCCTTTTCGTTTTTCTGCGAAAACTTTTACATTTCTATAGTTTCTTCTTTAATGTTAATCATTCCTGTAAATAATTTATTTCTTTCATGTCACTTTCAGTCTCTGCGCAATATTTGCCTTATATGTATATATATGTACGTATCACATTTTAACATGCTTTTTCTTTATTTTTTTGTTTCTATGTCCGGAATAGCATGTTTGTACGCTTCTTTGTTTTTCTGGAAAACATTTACATTTCCATAGTTTACCCTATAATATTAACCGTTCCTATAAAATACTCATTTCTTTCGTGGTACTATTGATCTCTGTACATTACGTGCCTTATACATATATGTATCATATTTCTTCTTGTGTTTGTTCCTTTATCTGAAATAATATATTTATACACTTCATCTTTGTGTATCTGCGGAACTTTTATATTTCCGTATACTTTCTTCTTTAATGTTAATCGTTCTTGTAAAATACTCGTATCCTTCGTGTTACTTTTGTTTTCCACGCACTATGTGCCTTATACGTTGTGTTTAATATATATATATATATATATATATATATATATATATATATATATATATATATATATATATATGTGTGTGTGTGTGTGTGTGTATGTATGTGTGTAAACATGGTTAGATTATATCAACGTATGTAGTTATTTATAATATTTTAAAATCAAACAGAAGCCCCGAAGAATTATTTACTCGAAAAAAGAATAGTATAAAGACGATATGCGCCTATCGGGACATGTTTACTCGGAATTTGTTCGTTAATCGCGTTAGTGTAAATTCTCCTTAATTAAAAATCGATATTTCGACCTACGATTATTATTTTTCTCTAAAACTAATCGACTGCTTCGTACATACTCCTTTTTATTGTTCATTGCCTATCCACGTATGTGTGTGTGTGTGTGTTTTGCGATAGTTTTTAGTAAGTTTCGTAAACAGTACGTACATAATATAGCGGGAAGTTTGAAGATACGAATATCTAGTATTAATGTTTTATTAAATTTTTTCCTAGGAACTGAAAATAATAAAATTTTCTTAATTTCTTCGTCATAACTGTATTAAATTATTAATCGATATTACGTTAGGTTATTATTATTACTATTATTATTATTATTAAGGTACGTCATAATTTTTTTATTATGTTTTTTTTCTTTACGTCAAATAGCGTACGATATAATTTCCCACATACATAACACGGCGTTTTATTAGGTAATCGACTATTATCCGATATTTTACATGTTCAACCTAAACGTATTCCGCGTCATCACGTTATCGTTATATCGTGATTCATCTGTCTCTTTCTGTCATCCTAATTATAGCGGGAGAAATCGATTTAAATAGCGACACCGTTCGAAATATGGAACATAGTAGTACTTCTTTAGTATCACCGTTGTCGACAAGTTCGTCGCGAAACTTATCCGAGTTAGTTTGTCGGTCGAGTGTTTGTAATTCTTGCCTTTCGGAAATGCCAGCAGCGGCTGACCCGTTATTAAACTCGTTCTCATTATCCGGCCTTTCTATTACCGACGACGATATGGTAGAAATTAGTAATAATAATAAAAATAATAATAGTAATAATAATAATAATAATAATAGTAGTAATAATAATAATAGTAATAATAATAGTCATAATAATATTAACGCGAACAAGAAAAATGGAATCCAATTATTGTCAACCGTCTCGACGCTGGATAACAAGCTGGAAGATAAATGTCATTATAGCAGTTGCCCGGATAAAATGCAACACGAACAATTTTTTCAACGCTCGATTAAAATTCTGTTAGAAGAGGCCGTTTTCAAAAATACGCGACGAGACGTTAAAGTATGCAATTGGAAAAATCCCGAACAATTACGAACGATTTTCGATTTCAAATTATCGGACACGTGTTCTACGCACGAGAATTTATTGCGTTACCTGAGCACGATCGTACAGTACAGTGTAAAAACCGGTCATCCTTATTTCATGAATCAGCTGTTTTCCAGGTAAGTCGAAATAACGCTAATATTGATTTAAAAATTTCAAATTATTTCAATTTTAATGTTTAATTTAATTCTGATTTGAATTTTGATTTTATTTTGATTGTAATTTTGATTTTAGCTTTATTTAGTATGCGTCATATTCGTTCTTCGATTCGTAATCGAGGTAAAAAAATTTTGCTCGGTGTTTTATTTTTTTTTATAAAATCGTGTTTTTTCAGAAAATGTATTTAAATAAAAATCGCATAATCTATTAAAAACCCTTATTACATACGCGACTAATTTAATCGTCATTTCGTTTAATAAATTTCCGAAGTTATAACGAAAAAGTGCAGTGTTGATAAATATCAGAACGAGACCACACGTTTCACTTTTGGAAATCAATTTTGAAACTTACTTTTATTTCCTTAAAATAATTATTTCGCGTACATTATAACGTATTGCCGAAATATCCGGAATAACTTTAATCGAAACGGTACCCGAAATATAACGTTTTAATTATATTTACTAATAAGACATATGCGGCAAGAAGAAAATTTCTAAGCTTATAACATTGGTTAATGCGATCGAACTGAAAATTTTCACTTACATTTAGATAAGCATCGAGAAAAATACAACGGAGATAAAAATTTACAAAATTTTATAATGGGCTGTATTCGGGATCGGTTCCCAACATTTCAAAATTCGTTATTACCACACTGGCTATTTTTAATTAGTTAATAAATTAAAAGTATGTACACAATTTCACCTAAATCGCTAGAACCGTTTTTGTGATATGCGATTAAGAATTTTATAAGACTTACTACACACACACACACACACACATATATATATATATATATATATATATATATATATATATATATATATGTATAGCCTCTCAAAGAGGGGAATAATTTTTTTGGACTGGATAACAGTTAACTCGCAAAAATATCTTTTTAAGCTCTTTTTGGTATATGAAACTATTTTCACTGTGTGGTATGTGAATTTTTAACGCTAACGAGATTTGTATATATTCTGATTAATACGATACGTTCGAATTCTACAAATATTTATACGAGCGCGTTGAAAATTATCTAGAATAATCTAAAAAAAAACCTTACTCCATAATAAACACCCTGTCAATATTTTAAAAAACAGTTAAAATGTAATTGGACTATCTTTGTAAAGTAGATTTGAGAAGAAAGAATTGCAATTGACCATAGAATGAGGAATTTCATCATCTTGTGGGAAGAGTAGCGTAGAAAATTGTACAAAACGTCCGAAAATAAAATAAAAATAAACGAACGAGAGATGTTTACTTTGTATAGTGTCTGACGTACGTCAGGGTACAAAATATTTTATGAATTAATAGATACATTTTAAATTATTTTGGTGTAATTTTTAATTTTTATTTCTTTTAGGATTTAGATTTAATTTCATTTTTATTTTAGTAAATGCGCGTATACATTGAGAAAACAGAATTTCGTTACAATAAAACACTATTGCTTATTTTTTTAAAGGATAACTACTAATTAGTTACGAAGAGGTATTAAACAACAAAAAGGAATTAAAGTTACTAAAGTTTTTCGGCTGAAGCCATTATCAAGTGAACATAAAAATTAAATAAAATAAACTATATACAAATATAAAAATTATAAAATGCAAAAAATTTAATTTAGATTACAATTTAAAAAATTAGCAAAGTGGAAAAATAGCATTAATTATTATTTTATAAATACTATTTAGGATTTTTCTACTTTACTAATTTTTGTACATTGTAATTTAAATTAATATTTTTTACATTTTACAATTTTTATAAATTGTATATATATATATATATATATATATATATATATATATATATATATATATATATATACATTATTTGCTTGATAAGGGCTTAACTTTGTGATTTCCATAAAGAAAATTGTTGGGAAATTATTATTATTAATTAAATACTATTACATGTTGTGTATAGAAATATAAGACGTTAGTGTGTTAACGGTTTAGGTGTAACTTTTAAAGTCGCATGTATAAATTTTAAATTTTAAATTGTAAGTTGGATGGTTAAAAAGTGTGATTACAATGTAGTGTTTATTATTTTTCATATATAAATGATAAAACAATTAATAAATTGTTTAAAGCAATTAATAAATTGTTTAAAGCAATTAATAAATTGTTTAAATCAATTAGTAAATTCTAATAGGTTATGGGTACAGAGAATTCCACTGTGTTCATTTTAATTTAAGTGTTACTTTTGTATAACGCGTGTAGAAGTGAGTTCATTGTGAAAAATACAAAATGATTATGGAATATGAAATTGGTAGTCGATGGAAATAAATTTCGTATATGGAAAATGTGAATATAGTCTTTGCTTCATAGTGATCCTAAGTATTATGATACAACAAAAAATATTGTTACGGAAACAGGTAAGCATATTGTTATTATGCACATATCTGATGATTTGCTCGAAACAATTATGGATGAAGAAGATCCAACAAAAACGTTCAATCTAATTTGTGCTAAATTTGATAAGAAACAAGATTTGTCTTTACAGTTTCATGTTCGCAGTATAATAATGGAAGATAAGTGCTAAGACATTTAAAAGTTTGCTGATTATGTAAGTCGTTTTGAAGCTGTGACAAATTTGGTAAACTATAGTGCATAAATAGAGCTAAATGAAATGATCGCAATGCTTTATAAATGGTGTTCCAAAACGTTTAAATATTGTGTCAGAAGATACTAAATTTCCAACTAATAATGATAATGCAAATTTAAACAATGTATTTTTAACTGCCATACTTTGTAAAAAGTGTGGTCGAAATAATCATAGTACTAATGAGTGCAGAGCAAATATAAGATGTTATGCTTGTAATAAGTTAGGACATGTTATGAAGAACTGTAGATTGAAAGGAAATAAAAACAGTGAAGAGTTTTTGATAATAAAATACGACAAAAACAGAATTCACACACTTTGTTGGCTAAAAGTACAACTGATAATAACTATGAAAATAGTAATACAAAAATAGTGCAATTTGTCGGAGACTCTGGTGCTACACAGTATATAGTAAATGATAAAATTATGTTTAAACAGCGAATATTAGCGGAAATATAGTTTGTAAAAGACAAGGTATGTAACATTAAGAAAATATTCAGAGTTGTTTACATTGACTAATGTTTTGTTTCGTGAAGATGTGAGATGTAATATATATTAATTTCCATTCTGCTTCTGACATCACCAGTAATTACATCACTAAAATTTGCAAATATAAATTTTTAGGGAAAACCATCTTCTCGTTTAGTCTGTCTGATTGAGATAGGTGTTGGGAAATTATTATTATTAATTAAATATTATTCATTTTGTTTGTAGAAATATAACAAGGCCAAGATGTGACAATGGTAGAGAATATGTTAATGATGAAATATATAAACTATGTGAGGAATATGGTATAACGATAGAACATACTTTACCTTACAGTCCTGAAGGTGGAAAGAATATTGGAGAAAACAAGATGTTTAATAAGACAGTCAGGGGTACATGAAAAATATTATAGTGATGCACTGTACACAGCTGTATATTTAATAAATCGCATACCAACTAAAGGTTTGCAAAAATTGGATATTCCTGCAACTTTGTGGTATGGTAGAAAACAAGTTTGATCAAATAAAAAATTTTAGTTGTCTCGCCTATGTACAGAAATCAATAATAAAATTAAAATTGGTTCCAAAAATTGAGAAATGTGTCTTCTTGGGTTATATCAAAGGAGGATACAAGTTTTTATCAATTGAAACGAATAAAACAATAGAATCGAAAGTTGTTTTCAAAAATGATACTTTCCCATTTAAGGATCGAAAAACTCAAAATTATCTATTACCAGAAAAAAGTTATATACATCCACACATGACTGTAAATAAAGAGATTGGTGAAGAGAAAGTAACAGATGAAAATGTGGAATCCGATGTGAGAAAATCCACTAAAAACAAGAAGAAACCAGAATATTTAAAAGACTGCTCTGTTGATACAGTACTGAAAAGTTATCAAGATATTAGAAAATTAAATGAACAAGAAAAGGGTGCTTGGAAATTAGCTATTAAAAGGGAAGCTTGATCATATGAAAAAGTACAATGTATGGAAAGAAGTGAAGTATAAGAATCCAAATGGGTATTTAATCATAAAATGACAACTGATGGAGGAAAGGTTCCAAAAGCAAGATCGGAGGCATGTGGTTACCAAATAAAAAATGATAGCGATTCATATGCTCCAGTAGCAAGTATAGTTACAGTTCGAACATTGTTAACTGTGGCTAATAATTTTGGTTATCATTGAGACACATCGACATGGAAATAGCTTTTCTGAATAGTGATTTGAAAGAAGAAATATATTTAAAACCTCCAAGTGGAATTGACATTGGAAGTAATATATTAAAATTACATAAAACTCGGTATGGTTTGAAACAAGCACCTAAAGGTTGATATAATAAGTTAAATAAATGTCTAATGAATCTTGCAAATCACATTTTCCTGGAGTGTTCACATTACCGCTCCTCTTGTGACCCCTTCTACAATCACCTCAAACATTCCTTTTCCTGTCAATATTCCTTTCTTACTCTCCACACATAACCTACACATATACATCTGTTTATATAGGTTTATTGTTAACTGTAACATATCCATATAGTTAAAATTAAGATAATTTTTTCTTTTTGTCTATGTAATAAAGTTTAATGGGTACACTGATGTGGAAGCCCAATTTAAAAAAAAAAATATGAATTTATAAAATTAAAGTATTTTGCATGTTTATATAAACATAAAGATAAAAAATTGTTTATATTAGTTTACGTCGATGATTTATTGATTGTTGGAGAAAATAAAACAGATGTTGATGAATTAATAATTAAAATAAAGGACCATTTTAGTATTAAAGATTTTGGTTCAGTAAATAAATTTTTAGGAGTTAACATTAAACAGATAAATGATGTACTTATAATGAATCAGGAGGAGATAAATACATAAAATATTTTAATTTAGAAAATGCAAAAGTACTACAGACACCAATAGAGAAAGACTTGAAATTTGCAGATGAAAATCAAAATACTGACAAAATAAAGCAAAAACAGCATCAGAAATTATTAGGTACACTAACACATATAATGCAGAATAGTAGACCGCTATCAGCTATGCTATAAATGTATTGAGCAGATTTCAACTGAATGTCACAGCAGAGAAGTATCAGTCTTTACACAGAGTCTTAAAGAACCTAAAAGGGACTAAACAAATGAGGCTCACTTATAAGTGAAATATTAATAGTGAAGTGATTAAAGTTTATGCAGATGTTTCTTTGGGAGCAAATGAAGAATGAAGGCAACATCAGGAATATTCATAAATGTTTCCAGAAAACCTGTGTACTGGAAAACAAAAAAACAAATTTTAGTAATGCTGTCAACTGATGAATCTGAGTACATTGCTGTAACCAAAAGTGCAAGAGAAGCATTGTGGATATCATGAATATAATCAAGTTTGTATAAAAATTGCCAATAATACAACAAATTATAGTAGAACTAAGCATTTTAACATCAAATATAAATATATCAATGAATTGGTTGAAGAAGGAAAAATCAGACTGGAATATATTTCTACCAAAAAGCAGAAGGCGGATATATTAACCAAAGAATTAGAGAACACCAAATTTGTCAGAATGAGAGAAGAACATGGTCTATGCAAGGAATAATTCTGGGGAGTGTTGGGAAATTATTATTAATTAAATATTATTAACTTTTGTTTATAAAAATATAATAAGACATTAGTGTGTTAACAGATTAGGTGTAACTTTTAAAGTTGCATGTATAAATTTTAAATTCTAAATTGTATGTTGGATGATTAAAAAGTGTGATATACAATGTAGTGCTTATTGTTTTTCAGATATAAATGATAAAACAATTAATAAATTGTTTAAAGCAATTAGTAAATTCTACTCTGAAGTTAAACTTAACATTTTCTTTATGGAAATCACAAAGCTTTATGGCTGATAAGTCATTATCAAGCTAATAAAATATAAAAATATATACAATTTATAAAAATTATAAAACGTAAAAAATATTAATTTCGATTACAATTTACAAAAATTAGCAAAGTGAAAAAATAGTAAAAATCATGTAGCTTTTCGGTTATTAAGCCATGATAAAGTCGGAAAAGCTTCGTGTTTAATTTTTATAACCTTTAGTGGTTTTAACTCTTTTACTTTTAATTTTTTTAAAAATCAGTACATTCCAGTTTGTCAAATTTTATTAACTTTTTCCTATATAAAAAAACAATAATTCTTAAATAGTATTGTGTTACTATTCTATAATTTTAATTGACATCAACTAATTATCTTATTACCGGACTTAATTATTTAATTAATAATTAATTTCATTGTATGTAGCTCTTAATTATTAGCTAAAAAAGGCAATGGCACATCACACTGTGTTATATCGTACGCCTCGAATACTCGTCCACTTTTTAAAAAAAATTAAATTGATGATGAATACATATATATATATATAATTATTTAATTATTATTTTTTATTTGTTTAAATTAATCAACAGATACGATAGACTAAAATACAATTGTGCGAATTACGACATATTAATTTGAATGGTGTGAAATGTAATGATTTTTTGAAACATAATTAGAAAATAAATAAACAATGAAAAAGTAGTTAAAATCGTTACATTTTTCTATATAAAAAGATCACAAGGATTTTCCGCTATTAAGCTGTTATCAAAGGGACATAAAAAAATAAAATATAAAAATATGCGGTACAATTTATAAAAAATATAAAACATATAAATATGAAAAATAAAATAAAACACAATATTACGAAAACTAGCAAAGTGTAGAAACAGATATATAATTTGACGGTGAATGTGGTAAACAACACAATCTTAACAAATCAACAATATAAAATTTATACGTAAAGATTACCCTAAATAGCCGGATAACTTTCTGTCTAATATACATATGGATTAAATTTTAATATACTTCTTGAAACTAATTCTTCATCAACATTTTTCATTGAATTTAATAAATTATTTTTTTCTCTTTTATTATTTGCAATTTTTGTAGTATTTAGTTTACATTTTTTTATAATTTTTTTCTGTATGTAAAATTTTATAATTCCGGGTTGTTATTTTTGAGTTTTAATTTTTCACAATGTTCCTCGAATAATGTTTTTTCATCATTGTTCTTAAATTAATTATGTGATCGTTATATGAAAATATAGCTATTTTAATTACTTTTTTTGTTGTTTATTTAATTTATGATATATCCGTAATAGACGATACTATAATACGCGCGCACGTACTTAGCTATAATTTCGCACGTGAACCGCTCCTCTTAGAAAAAAAACCCTTACGACAGGTTGTATTTTTTTTTGTTTTAATGCAAATATATACGATCTAATTAATCTGGTCGGTTTATTTAAAATTTAATCGCAGTGTAGATCCGTATGGACTAGTTGCTCAATGGTTAGGTGACGCGTTAAATAGCAGCGTTTACACGTATGAAGTGGCGCCCGTTTTTACTTTGATGGAGGAGACCGTCCTATCCGAAGTGAGAAAATTGTTCGGTTTTCAAGATGGCGACGGTATTTTTAGTCCTGGTGGATCGATCGCGAACGGATATGCTATTAACTGCGCTCGATATTATAAATTTCCACAGACTAAGGTCCGTACTGTCCGATTATTTTAGTTTTCAATATTTTATTTCGATGTTTAACTTACGATTCTTTCCGTTAATATACACGTAATATGACAATTTTTTTTTAAATACAGCTCCTGAAAAGGTGCTTTAGCACATCATATTTGTATTCCGTAAAATTCCGTGGACAAGTAAAACTAAAAACGAAGAAGTGTTAAAACTGAAACTGACCGGATACTAGTGAGTATAATAAAAAGATGAAGAACTGCGTCTTAGGGACACCTAATGGGAGTATCGAAATAACAACTTTTACAGACAACATTAATGGAAATGGTCATGGTAGAAGAAAACGGGGAAGGAGAAGGATCTCTTGACTTGACAATAGCAAAATATGAGGAATTCAAAGTGCAGTGGAACTAATCAAGCGTCAAGAGATCGGAACTTCTTCCATTAAGCAATACCCGAATAGCACGTGAAGAAGAAGAAGAAGAAAAAGTTCAATAGTTTTATATATTAGGAGCTTATTCTCTAGCTTTATTTTAGAGCGATGTCCAACAAGCCAGCACATTTGACGTATTTTACTTCATATTTGAGCAGTTTTATGATCGATATCTGTTCTCCGTGTCAATTTTGAATCTATTTCAATATGACAAATTAAAAAAAGAGGAGAGTAGCTGATCTATTCGTCCATACCGTATTATTCATTCGTATACTTCGCAGTAGATTCCAATAGTCTTCAACCAATCCATCGATATCTACTTTGTATTAGACGTAAGGAGCTGTGTTACTATAATCACACACACATATATATATATATATGTATATATATATATAAATCGAAATAGTATAGTGGCTACAGCAAGGACTTCTACACGGAAGGTACCGAGTTTGAATACGATAGGCGACGCAAAAATTACCATCAGAAAATAAAAATTAAAATATTCCTAATATTATCGCGTGGAAGGCAATTACAAACCACCACGCACCACACCATACGCTAGTAATAATATATTGAAAAACTCGCGAGCTCCATTATGTTGTGACAGCAAAGCGATTACAATCAGTTCTTCCGGGTGTGTGTGTGTGTGTGTGTCTATCTATACTAACACCATATTATAATTGCCGTTTACGCTACTTGCACTGTACAACAAAAATATGTATAGGTTAGTAGTCGCCTACCTCGGATACGGAGACGCACGTACTGATGATGAATGATGATATATATATATATGTATATTTGAAAATGAAATGAATATTTTCTAAGCAGAAAGTTATCAACGATGATGAAAAAAATCGCGCGAACGCTTGAAGTTGAATTACTTTGGTCACATGATCCTACATCTAAGATACACGTTGCTGTGGATTATTTTTATTAGGAAAAATAGCGAGTAGAATGAAAAAATACGAAGGAAGAGGCATTCACGGATGTACAATATCGACATGTAAAGTGGAATGAATATTGATTAACTAGTTAAAACAATTTCGAGCAGAGAAAAAACAGAAAAAAAGAAACCCTAGGATTGTAAGTTCGGGATTTTGTGGATATATATATATGTGTGTGTGCACCGGGTGATCCAAAAGTTGTTACAAAACTTGAAGTTTTGAAATGAAACAGAAAAATTTCCTGTTGGCCTCTGAGAGCTGGCTTTTACACACTCCTTATATTATATAGATATGAATATATTAAAAAGTATGTCTTCAAAGAAACTTGGTTTTGAATGAGAAAAAAACATGAGTTTAATCGGAATGAAGATAGAAAGAACTTTATTTAGATATACGCGTATAATACATGTGCAGCATGCATATTCTTAATGTTTTTTTTTTTAAAATTTTTTGTTAATTTTTTATTTTACTATAACTACAGAGGTTGTTACGGTATATACATTTGCTGATGATTAAATAATTTGGATAATCTGCTTAGATTTAATATAGGTCAAACCCTGAGCGATTGTTACAGGATTATTGGAAAGGATCTTTTGTATAGGAAGATTTAGGCTGTGGGATGAGCGGGATGTTGTAAATTTGGAAGACTGAAAAATAACATTGTTGGAAACAGAAAGGACATTGTTGGGGTTAAGTCCTGTAGAACACGTAATCATAGTCAGAGAAATTCGACTAATTCTCAAACGGTTGATTATTGTAGGATCGCGCTGAGATACATCCTCCTGAGGCCACCATGGTTCGATCTATATGATTTTATTAATTTTAAAAAAGTTTGTTGAGAATTTCAGTCTGCCCCCATTTCTGTTCTGATTCTAGTTGAGTAGCCTCTTCATTGATAGTATCTGGGTGACATCTGGGCCCACAGGGATTGCTGCCCCTGCAGCCACGTCTACCCTCTCATTGCCAGATACTGTAATATGGCCGTGAACCCATAAATATATTACCCAGCAGTTGTCTTTTGCGAGATTAACCATGATCTGTTGGATTTGGGTAATTAATGTGTCTTTTGCGTTGTAAACCGGTTATGGAATGGAGAGAAGCAACTAAGTCTGTAATTACAAAGACTTTCATCGGTTGCAGCTTAGCTAGGTAAATATGCCGTAAACAGTACAGGATGCCATGTAACCCAGCATATCGCACAGTCGAAATTAGTGGACCGAGCTAAACGCTTTGAAAAAACATGCTGCTGCCAACCTGAGTGATACTATATCCGCCTTTGCTCCATCAGTATACACTGGCGCACAGTCAGTGTGCCTGTATATGGTTCGTAATATTTTCTCGAGTACATCTACTGAGTTGTTTGTCTGGGCATAAGCGAGTAGAGATGTATTTATGTTAAATTCCAATTGGTCCCATGGTGTGAAAATGTTTGTTGAGTTTGATATTTGAAATTTTATGTAGTTTTCGCATAAAAGAGTTTCTGGAAGTGGATCATTTGGGAAACACAATGGAGGAAGATGTTTTGGATGAGGATGGGGTTAGTTGTGTATATGGTAATTGAACGTATCTGGATATGATTGCAAAATATATTAATGCGGAATTTTTTAGATAATTTATATATACACGAAAGTAAATGTGAAATACGCGATTCTGAATGCGAATTTGTTTTGCATATTTGCGATGATTTATTATAATAACTTTGAATTCATAGGAAAAATTTTAATAAAAACACGTTGGCCAGAGCGAAATTTATAAGCGAGATATCCGCACCTTTTGAAATTAATACAAGGAGAATGAGATCGCTGATAATTTGTCGCCATTTTTTCTAATTCTTCTTTTTCAGCGCCATGACCGATCTCGATCTTAGGCTCACCCATTGACAGACTCCATTAATTCTCTATACGCGTTTCTATCTCGAGCTGTGTGAAACAATTCTTCAACGCTGCAGTTTGTCCACGTTCATAAGTTTTGAAACCAAGAGATTCTTCTTCGTCCGGCTCTTCTTTTTCCTTCTACCGTCCCCATTATTATATTCTGTGAAAGTATGTATTTAGACCCACGCATCACATGACCTAAATATCCCATTTTTCTTCTTTTAACAATATCAAACAATTCTTTTTCCTGTCTTATTATTCGTAGCATTTCAACATTTGTCATCTTTTTAGTCCACGGGATCTTAAGTAAACGGCGATAGCATCAAAACTCAAAGGCTTCTAGTCTGCTGAATGTTCTGGCCGTCTATGTCCACGTCTCCACACCATGTAGCAGCACTGACCAGATATCACATTTTATAGTTTTAAATCTTAATCAAGATGTAGATAGTGAGCTGTGAGCATCTTCTTCATTTTCATGAAGCCAGTTACGCCCCTGCTCAATGCAAAACCTAATTTCTCTGTCCAGATTTCCATATTTATTAATACAAGCACCCAGATATTTGAATTTATCAATTTGTTTCGGTTGGCGATTGTTTTCATTATATTTAGAGGGTGCGGATAATTTGAGATTACCATTACTTAATTTTCTTCGCGTTAATTAATAATCCATATTTATAGCATACATTCTCCACTGCTTGTACTAATATAGCCGGGTTTTCTGCATTTTTTGCCATCAGAACTGTGTCATCCGCGTATAACGTGGTCCACAGCTAAAATGGAAGAGAAGAAAATAGAGAGTAGTTAGAATGTGATGTATAGGTTCATGTTAAGTGTTCGACGAAAGAGCAGAATCAGAAATACATTTATCAGTGGAAAATTTGAAAATGTGACTCTTCCTTCACATAACCCGTCTGTTTCTTTCGTTACAAAAAGGCATTTCATTGTATTTATTCCATTCCATACTCCTCGCGTGTCTAATAATAAATCATATACTTGCAGTTGACTATGAACTTTGTTCATGAAGGTAAGAGGAAAAAGTGAGATTGTGCTGGGCATGTTGTGAGATTGACGGATAATAGATGAACTTACAGGATTAAAAGTTGGTATATTGCAAATAAAAGAAGAAGAGGTAGGCAATTTTTGAGATAGGATGACGAGATAACTAATTTTATATATAATAAGCAGTACGAGAGAAGGACCGTAGGGAATTGATGGAGGCCTTTGCTTAGAATATCGGCTTTTTTAGTTATAGTTATTATAAAGTTATATTTCCTAAGTATCTAATAAAGATTTTTATTATTATTACTATTATTTATATTTTTATAAAATGTTTATATTTTTATATTGTATTTTTTATGTACACTTGATAATGGCTTAACAGCCGAAAAACTTTGTGATGTTTTATAAAGAAAATTATAGTGACTTTAACTGCTTATTTGTTACTGATTTTTTTTTTAAATCGTTACATTCCGCAATTTTAAAGTTTTCTTATTTTGCTTCGTGTTTTTTCGAGAAATTAAGTTTTTGCTCGCTCCTTCACCATTTTGTTGTATATAAGGCGTCTCTAATTACAATTATATAATGCTATTTATTGATGAGTATGGTATATATATATATATATATATATATATATATATATATATATATATATATATTTGTGTGTGTGTGTTTGTATGTATAATCTTTGTAACATATAACATCGACAAACCTCGTTTTATTCAGTCTTCAAACTCAGCTCGTGTTCTCGGTTTTTTCGATTTAACATATTTTCTGCGATAATATAACGACTGAAATATCCCTTCGTCCCTTCTACGGTATATAAACTTTTAGCGCTGACAAAAATAAAGGATATCTAGTTGACGTGCAATCGTTTCAACTGTAAAAATGTTTACAAACACGCGTTACGAATTATATAGAGTCATAAAAAAAATCACTATTATATATAGACAGAATATTAATTTATATTTTTAACTCATCGAGTCATTTATTTTAATGATTTCGTATACCGAAATGTATAATTTTGTATGCTAATGTCTGACTGAATAAATGACGATGATGATAACTTTAAACTCCGTAATATATTCACGTGCCTGTCATCCTATTTTTATGTTTAATGTTTTTCCCTCTATACGATTTTCGATTAAGTATATTTGGAAAGCTTTTGCCATTTCGCCATTATTAATGTAACAGTCATTTATAGATCAATTGATCTGTATATATATTTAATTTTGGTTCTCGTGTTCACGAGTAGCTTGTTTGAGATATTAATTTAATAATTCTAAATTGTCGTTATTTTTTCCATACACATACACAAATATGTTTGGAATGTTCTTTACTCTATACTAGGGTACATACGTATTTCTGTTTATGAGCAGTATTATGTAAGTACATTTACCAGTGTAGTGAGTGTGTGCATGTGTGTGGACAATTGTACTTTTTTTTTCTTTAGGTGTGTACATTCCAATACTTATCGTGAGTGATGTGTTTATGCAGTATACACGTATATGCAGTTCTAAAGTGTTGTTTTTTTCTATACCACTTTAATAATTTAATATCGTTTTTTTGTTTTTTAATTTTTCGTGGTTTTAATTTAATTATATTTACTTCTTAGTGTTTGCATTTTAATTAGTATTAGCTGTTATGTGAACCGTATATAAATAAATTTGGCGTTTTGGTAAATATAGCTTTTGAATATAGGTTAAAGAGAAGTGGCGATAATATATATATATAGATATAGATATTACACAGACATATAGTTAAATAATGTGTACGTTATTAACACAAATAATTACTGTATGTAGTTTTCGTTCTGTTTCACAGACGCAAGGTCTGCACGGTTTACCGCGTCTAGTAATATTTGCGTCTGAACAAGCTCATTATTCGGTCAAGAAATTGGCCGCTTTTGAAGGTTTGGGATCGGATAATGTCTATACCGTAATCACTGACGGTCGAGGCAAAATGGATGTTGCAGACCTTGAGAGACAAATAATTCGATCTATAGAAGAAAACGCTGTTCCTATTATGGTATTAGCTACGGCAGGTTGGTATTTGTAAATATTCTTGTGACTCGTTATATCGTTACACTACCATTACTACTACTACTACTACTACTACTACTGATAATAATAATAATATCGCTCCACATACTACTATTGCTATTAACTATTATTACTGGCGCACTTTTTTTTATTACTAATACTACTTTAAGGCATTTTAATTTAAAAATACGGAATGTTCGAATTTTAACGATACATTTGATTATTCAAAACCGCGAAGGTTTTCAAATTAATAATGCGTAGTATTACGTTTAGCTTCCTCATTTCAAATTTTCGTTAATGATTTACACAGCTAAAGTAAAAACGAAAATTTTTATATTTAATAATATGTCTAATCGGTGATTACAAATTTTGTAAACTGTTCTGAATTTTAGCCAGATCTACGAACAATGTTCGAGTTCTTTTATCATATTATCAATGTTCGATACGAAAATATTAATTTTACTATACGAAGTACTGAATGAATCCTAAATACAACGTTAATATTAAACCGTTATAAATCGCAAACAACAATAATAGATATTAATGAATAACAATTAAAATCAAACATTCGGAAAGGGAGTAAGACAAGTATGTCCTATTTCGGCCATATCTATTTATAGAAGAACCAATCAAAAGGATCAAAAGGAGTTAAATCATCATTAAGTATACTCTCCGTATCAGAGTTAGGCGTCTACTTACCTATACAATAATTTGTCGTACGGTATAAGTAGCGTGCTAGTCAATGATAATACGGAGTTATAGATCACAAACACCCGCGAGAATTGATTGTAATCGCTTTGTTGTCACGACACACAATGTAGCTCGACGTGTTTTGTAATGTATTAGTACTAGCGCGCATATGATGTTATGCGTGGTGGTTTGCCATCGCCTTATACACGATAATATTAGGATTATTTATATTTTTATTTTCGAATGCCGAGCGAATTAATCGCCATATTGTTCGGGTGAACCTCTAGTCTATGTGTATAATTTTTTACGTCGCTGTATATTACTTACAGAACAGACTTCATTCCAAGGTCTTCGTGGAGCGTTAAGTTGGTGATGTACTACGGTACATTAACAACCATCCGGAGGATTTTTTATGGATCCGCCGAATAATCGATATGTTGCTGTTTTTAGAACAGTCCCATAATCGGCGGCCATAACGCCAAACGGTTTCAAAACTTGATTATAAATCGATAATTTATTTTCAGCAGACACTTCCGTCTTATTTAATGACCGGTGCAATTGTTTCAATTTTAAATTTAGCTCAGTCCGCTTTGCTTTTATGTGCTTCCTCCACGTTAGACGCTGGCCAAAGTGCATACCGAGATATTTTACATCTGATTTCTGTAAAATTGCAGCACCATTTAGGACTATGTGTTAGATCAATTCGTCTGTTAGTGAAGATTACTCGTGTTGATTTACTTTCATTGGTTCTGATCGTCCATAGGTAAAGCCACGACGAAACTTCGTTGACTGCTGCCTGGATAGTATTGCGCGCTCTGACGGGGCGTACGTCACAACACAAAATCGCATTGTCATCAGCAAAAGGATGTTGTAATATGTGGTTGTGTAAATTAGGTAGAGTAGTGGCCCCAGTACGCTACCCTGTGGCACACCTGCTTTCACCGGATATATATCTGATGAATCGTCTTCATATTTCACATAAAAGTATCTTGACATTCGAAGTTACCGTAAAATGCACGAACATATATGTATATATATATATATATATATATATATATATATATATATATATATATATATATATAATGTTGATTTATTGGAGAGTAGTGATTTTATGAATTAACAAAACAAAATAAAATCAAAGTTAATCACTAAAAATTTTTTTTTTTTTTTTTATTACACAAATACGTACACGAAGCTTTTCGACTATTATAGCTTGATAATGACTTAATAGTCGAAAAGCTTCGTGTACGTATTTGTGTAATAAAAAAAAAAAATTTTTTTAGTGATTAACTTTGATTTTATTTTGTTTTGTTATATATATATATATATATATATATATATATATATATATATATATATATATATATATATATACATGCATATAAATAAATAAATATATATATGTTATGTGTATAATAATAATAAGATCAATAAACTCGTATTAAAATCAAATATATAAATATGAGGATCGGGTGCGATATATACACGTGTACACATCATTTATTTGTGTTGAGAGATCTTCTCCTTCATTCCTCAATCTTGTCTCGGTCTTCATCTTAATCTTCTTCCATTTACTTGGACTTCGATTATTCTTGTTAAATATTTGTTATTTCTTGTAGTGTGTCCTATCCAGCTGCATCTTCTTTCTCTTATATACTTCATTAAGCATCGCTTTTCGTTAATGGTCTTAAGCACATCTATATTCTTTGCTTTATCTGTCCATTTAACTTTTTGCATTTATATTTCGAACGCTTCTAATTGCTTTTGTCTACGTTTGTTTATAACCCATGTTTCAGAACCATATAACAGCACGCTCCAAACGTACACCTTTATTAAGTGTTGAGAGATATTTTAAGTAAAAATAATAATATAGCATACTGATTACGTAATATAATATTTTTATACCCACTTCGCATTATTAACCACCTGTCGGTAATTAAATATCGGTGACCGTTAATGAAATCTTGTATTTATCAAATATGCCTACACAAATGCTTTTTCATTTTTTATTTATTTTCGTAATTCTTCATTCGATGCTTCGGTCATTTCTTCGAATATCATTTCAAATTTTTTGCGAAATGATTAATCTATTTTTAAATCAGCTCGTGTGGAACAACGTACGTGAATTTAATTATCGATAGGTTTCTAATTTTTACGTTTTTCTCTTATTCGATCGTCCTTAGATCACGAATTTTATACGGTCAAAGTCTATGGCCGTTAATAACGACGATCGATTATTAGTATTATTTTTTTTATTACGAATGTAAAAAATCGTAGTTTTAAAACCGCAATAAAAATTAAAACTTATTTTTAGAAAACGATTAATTTAATTATGTACGAGACGTAAAAATTATATTCAACGTATCGAGTCTGATAAACGTTGATCCGTTTAAAACCTTTTTATACGTTATATAGAAATTTTAACGAGAACACACGACATACGTTTAAGCCTTAACTGGTTTTTTCATTGGTTTTTAATCTCGGCTAGTACATTTCAAGTGATTTATATCTAACATTTTATTTAAATTAAAACTAAAAAATGTCGAAAGCCAATTAACAAAACACTTCTTTTCCGTTTTCAAAAATAACGAATTTAAATGTTTTTTATTTTTATTTTCTTAACTTTGCGAGAAAAATACGACTGTCTGTTTTATAATATTCGAATAGTTTTCATTTTGTCTAAAAATTTCGTTTTCGGTTTCGAAAGGTAATACAATTTTTAAAATATTCGGATCTTCAAAATTTTCATTTTTCCGATTGAAATTCTAATGACGGATTTATAACGATTGTTAATTTTCAGATTCGTCTAAATTTCAATAATCCTCCTTCGTTAAATTCCATATTTTCCGTAAACTGTAACTCTTTTCAGTCATGGTATTTCCTACACGGTACATAAACTTTTGATGCCAACAATTTCATAATAAACGAAATATTTGGTAGACATTGAAAGAATTACACAATTACCTTGAGTCATCCGAAAGAAATATTGTCCCGAAGTATTATTTTACAATTTCGTCTCCTCGAATGCGTGCGCTATACTTTGTATTTTAATAAATCATTGTATGCAAAAATTTATAATTTTGTGCAAAAATTAATGAATGTGTAACTGTAACGGTTAATTTATGCTTTGATATTTAACATTTAGTATCAAATATTTATAAATTTTCTATCTGAAAAAAAAATATCAACGTAACATTCGGAGAAGTCAGGTTCATTTATGTTACGCGAATTTTGAAAATTTATAATTTTATGTGAAAAATTTATAACGTGTGATTAAGAGAGATTACAATTTAGTCTTTAATGACAAAAACTAAAATAATTTAAAAAAAATGATTTATTCGATATCTTTAAAAAAAAAAAAATGAGATCTTTGTGAATCACAGCTCATCGGGAACAATGTTGTTAATTAAAGTTGATAGAGTCGTTAGAGATTCCGGAAATGTCTTTTATAGTAAAACCGAATACTAATTTATTTGTAACCTCGCGGTTTTTATTATAACGGACAGTGTTACGTAATTATTACGCGTTCCCGTAAAATTGCTTTATTCGGTGGTTATGTAATTTTTTTTACCTATTGTGGAATAGAAACGAAGAAAATATGTTCATGTAAAATTAAATATTTTTCGTTCGTTATAATTATTAAATGATATACGTAATAATATGAAGAAAGTGCGAGAGAAATTTTGATTACAGAACCACATCCCCAAAAAATTATTACAAAAAATTATAAACGTTCTAATTTGAACTAACATAATTTCGCTATTTAAATCGAATCGCTGAAATAATATCCAATGCGCAAAAACAATATTAGCGATTCTATATTAGATAAATCAGCAACCGAATTGATTATAGTATATCGTTAAGAAAATTAATTTTAAATACTTTTCTATTTTCCGTCTTTATTTCTCGTCATGATTGGTAAATATAACTAAATAAATTATGTACGTATGTGAGAATTCTCTCCGCACGACATGAATTCGAATCCCATCAACGATAAAAATTTCTTACGGTAAAAGAGCCTCTAGTGAACAACTCAGATATCTTTCAGTTCATTGATAAAGTAAATAATACGAGCTCGCTGGGAAGTAAACGAAATCGAGGGATGGTAATATCAAGCCATTCCAAGGAAGCGTCGCCTATAATTGATGAGAATACGTAGTAAGATGCAGTAAAGCTCAGAACGTAACGACGCCACAGCCGAGCGTTAAAAAAAATCTAATCGGGGTCGCAGATTGCTTATTCGAGACACAGAGGACAGAAGGACCTTTCTCTAAGGTACACGTTGAAAAGACGTCAGGTAACAAATGATGCACGAATTGTAAATTGCTAATGAGTACAATTCTCTTGAGATTAATCTTCTTAAGGAAATAGAACCACGGAAGTATAGGGAGAGATGTTGAAATTGATAGTAATTAGCGAGAGGGCGATCATCTCTCTCAGTGTACATTAGTTTCCAATGGTCTTTATGCTCGACCTATATAGAGTAAATGATATCCTTGTGATAAGTTAAAGATAGTTCTACGCCATTAGACGACGCGTCTTTGGCTAATAAATCAACAAATTCATTGTTCGGAATACCTTTGTGACCCGGCAGCACCCACAAGAAGGACACAAATATTCCCACACGTTCTAAATTATAAAGCTTTAACATAGTTAATCAAATTAATGTATCTGACACATTCCATTTATTATGTATAACCTTCACCATACTTTTTGAGTCGGTGATAATAAGATAATTCTCACAAATATTCAAATCCATTAAAAAGCAGTAAATACTGAACAATGTTGGCATAGTCCGTACGTGTTACACTAATATTGAGAGTTGGAATGAATACTGCTGCTCTCGAAGTATGTGTAGTGGAAACCTTTATTATTGAAAATGGCAAGGATTAGTGTAGAAGGATGTAGACTGTTGTTTTAGGGGAAAGGGAGTGAATCTCTAAGTCTTATTAACTGGGGCGAGAGGGATCCACTTATATTACCGTGGAAAAATTAAGTTCATTTTGCATTATACATATTTGTGGAAGACGCTCTAAACTCAATCACTCGATCGCACCGCTGTATGTAACCGTACCTCAGTATATAATGTGTGATTATCACAATACCGTGTTCAAGCTCGTTTAATTTCTGTAGTAAAACTCACTTGAAAATCAAAAAGGAAAGTGTATAATTTTATTAAATTTGGCAATAGCTAACGTATTAAATGTGTATGGTCGAATAGTCAAATTATTGCCTAAAATTTGTTTGTTCTTTCTTAAAAGGATTTTTATACCAATATAATCATTAATATTAAGCAACTCAATATGAAGTATTCGAAAATTATAAAATTAAGCGAAGCTCTCGAGAAAAATAAAAAACGTAATTATCCTCGATGATAAATATATAAATTAATAAAACTTAATTAAATTTTCACCTTGCAGAAATCATCACTTCGTTAATTAAAATATTATTATTAATTTATGATAATTTTTCTGTTGTTTCATTAGGTACGACGGTACTAGGCGCATTTGACCCGATTACCGAAATAGCGGACATATGTAGCCGATATAAATTATGGTTACACGTAGACGGTGCTTGGGGCGGTGCTTTGATATTTTCTAAACGACATAGGCATCTAATAAAAAATATCGAAAGGTAATTAGTACCGTAATAATTATATTTTTTTCGGACAATTAGTTAATTTATATATATCCTTTACTTTATCATCTTTTATATCGTTACACCCAAGGGACTAGTTGTATTTTTGAAATCGCCACAACCACGATGATATAACAATTTTTAATATGTATAAACCACCAAATATACAATGGCTATCCCCAGGTCCTTTAAAAGTATACACAGAACTGTGCATATTCGTAGTCGACTTTAACAATCACAATACAGCTTGGGGGTATTCGAAGGATGATGCAGATGGTGTCGCCATTAGTGAATGGGACAAACAATAATAATTACGAGATTATTGTTAGATCAAGGAATTTTCCTTTCAGCAAGACGAAAGAAGTAAGTCGCCACCAACTATGAATATACTAAATGCTTTCCCTAATATACAACACCGTCCAATAATAATTGACACAGGTTTGCAGATTCTTATTATAGACTCTTTCCCAAGGAACAGATGGAGCTTTCAGGAAGCAGACTGGAATATATTTAAAAAAAAAAAAAAAAAAACTACGAGACATGCGTAGATGTAATTCCGAGTACTTTAAATTATAGGCGTTTTTCCAACGCTATCTTTGAAGCAGTTATAAGAAGCATACCTACAGGTAGAAGGAATAAACAAATTCCGTGCTGTTCAGGAGAATGTTCCGAACTATAAAATTCCTTTAAGATTTGAAAGGTAAGGAACTTACGGAAGAAATTTTAACCAAATTAAACGACAACAGCAAGAGAGATGGATAAATAGAAAAAGCATGCAATATTTTGAGACTGATCCAATAAGAAGTTTTTGCAGTGAAGGCATCTGCACTGATAAAATTGATACAAATCTGCTAAAGATGACTAAATTCAAGCAGGATAAACACGAGGTAAGAAATATTAAGAAAGATCGGAACAGTATTATAAATAGTCTACTATCAATAGACAAATTTTCTGAAACCATCAAGATAACAGAGCTCACTAAAGCTATATTTCATAAACTAAAAGAGGTAAAGCGGCATGATTCGATTGGATCTTCCCTGAATTCATGAAGAATCTAGGATCGAAGTACATGCGTGCTTTATTATTTAATTTGTACAATAAAATTTTATATTCGAAAGAATTTAAAAAGCCAAAATAATCGCTATCAAAAAGTCAAAAGCACGTTTGTCACTATAGACCTGTATCTTTATTATCTGTTTCTTATAAAATTTTGGAACGAATAATTTTTAATTGGATCTGTGATGAAACCTATATACTCACCTGCCAGCAGAGCAGGCGGAATTTTGGCTGGGAAGATCATGTATGAAGCAAGTTGCAGGGTTAGCGCAGTCTATCGAAAATGGCTTCGAAAGAAATGAAAAAAAAACAACATTTCTAGATCTTACTTCAACCTATGACACGGTCTGGAGACAAACACTGACACGAAAATTATTAGTCTAATGAATAACATGATTGCAGACCATTATTTTAGAATATTTGTAAGAAATAAAATCAGCAAATGGCGCAGAGTTAACAATGGCCTTCCTGGAGGATGAACATTAGCGCCTTTTATCTCCAAAACTGTTTGTAAGAAGTTTCAGCATGCGGACGGATACGAGGAAAAAGCTCACAAATATGCGAGGCCATGATGGAAAATGATCTTAAAATGCTAGAAAAATGTTTTCAAAAATGGAACTTGCAACCTAATCCAACGAAAATAATCGCTCAGCTAATATGGAAGCTTCCGTTGTTTTCAAAGGAGTTCAACTCCGAACTTATAAATTTCCCAAATATCTGGGTGCCACGCTGGATCGTTCACTTACCTATAGTAAACATTTAAAAAATCTATCAAAGAAGCTAAAAACCAGAGTAGATCTAATAAAAAGGTTAGCCACCTCATATTAAGGCGCAAAGACATGCTAGGAACTCCTCTCATTCGTGTTCTTAACCCGAATATTTCTCCGCCGTGTTTTGTAGTGGCACTCGTACTAAAAAATTTATGTAGTCCTAAATGAAGTTTCTGCGTAATGGCACGCTCAAATCGACATCAGTCCAGTGGCTACCGGTCTAACCTAACATACCTTCTCGAAATATACAAAGAAACGCTCTATCTAGGGATCGAGAAAAATTTAGACATGACCAAAGCCGTATTTCAGTAGAAATAAATACTGCACCTCCTCAACGTTTAAAGTCGAAGAAATCTGCCTGGATTTGCGATGCGGACGCAAAAATTTTAAAAGTAAACCTAGAAAAATGGAAAATACCATGAGAGTTAGACAAAATAATATAAGACATTCCTGGTTAATAGAAGATCTGCAGAAAGTGCTCCCAAGCACGGACCTACCAAGATATGGCAGATGCGGTTATAAGGTGTATAAGTGGGGCTCAATGAGTCGTCTAGCTGCTGTACAATACAACACATTGTCGAAGAATGCCCAGTCCTTTCTTCGGTTGATGTTTAATTACGATGTAAAAAACGACGCTTTAGAGTCTGGCCGAAACATTTAGAAATTAATTTATGATCACTTATGTTGTTTTCTTTTTCTAACCACCATTTATATTTGAGCAGTATACGAAGAAGGGATTAGTTAACAACTTTTTCACACGGAGGAATCGGTTCAGTATACAAGCTTTAGTTAATTCAACGCTAGTATACAACAAATTAAGGGAATACATTTATTTACTGCGTTTAATTTCAATTTTTTTTTTCAATTGATTTTTTTACCCGGTGGTAACTATTTTGAATTGATATTTTTAAGCCTAACGTCTCGTAACACGGAGACATCATCTTTCTCCGAAACAGAATTTCTTAATTTTTAATATTGATTTATATATGTGTATACAAGGCAGGTGGAAAAGCGATATTATTTAAGATTACGTTATCACAGCCATCTGTTGAATATAACGAGCTAGACTAAATTATAGTGTACACATTTTATTCCAAAGCTTCTCTTATCCGAATTTGTGTCACGGGTGCTTGGTAAAAAATAACGGTTTTCTTCTCCATTTATATTATTACGCTTTAACTGAGAAATTAGAATGTTTATATATAATATATATATATATTATATATATATATATATATATATATATATATATATATATATATATATATATATATATATATAGATACAAGCTCAAACTAAACTAACTATAAGGCCTTGATCTACTTTGTTTCTCTTAAAGCCGCTAAATTTTACGAGTCCACGTTAACAACTGTGACGATGATATAATGCTACATCATTTGTCAATTAATCTATCCGTAGAGATGTTGTACGTGATTTAAAATATGATTTAACCAAAATTTATATTGTTAATCATTATTATTATACATGAATGGTATTGTTTAATGCGCCCTGCGTTTACAGGTATTTGTGTATATGTATATATGTTTAACGAGCGTATGTGTACATGTGTATATGTATTTGTTTCAACGTGGGTGCATGTACGCACAAAGCCGAATGAGTGTTACGTGTAATTATGTCTGATTAAATATGGGTAAATATTTAAATATAATATAGCAGTAGCTGGATATATATGTATATATTTATTTATCAGTTTACATGTATAACTACTTGATTTTACAACGATTTTCTAAGAGCAACTTCAGTCAAATAACCTATAGTAAAATTAACATTTCTAAGGCTGATTTAATTTTCTAGAATTATTTCTACAACTTATGTATACAATTTTATCTATTTAAATTTAGAAATTAGATGGATATTGATATTTTTATTTACATTTTATAATACTAGATTTTGGATAATGGTAAAATATTCCTCGTATATTTATGTATTTTCATTCAATACCTGCGAAAAGTAGACGCTAATATTATTAGCCGGTCTGTCTAACGAAAATTATGAAAGTATTTAATTATGGAATTTTCTTGTAGGAATCGATAATTTAGACCGCTCCTCGTCATGAATTTGTTTTTCTTTAAAGGAAATTGAGCACCATCAGTTTACGTACTAGTCTATGATACTCAATATTATTTAATAAACTTGCGATTTTGTACAAATTTCACAAACAAAAGGAACGCACTTTTATGCTTAACTTGACGTGGCGATGACTAAAATGTTTTCGTTCTCAAATCTACGCCGCGCATATATCCTTTGTCCAGCGAATATTTGAACGACATAACGGATAGCCGTGCGTGCATTCGCAAGAGAAAAAATATAAACAAAAATTTTTTACATGTATTAAAAATTTGCTAAGTGTTTGTATTCTTTCTCTTGCGCTTGCGCGCACTATTTCGTTCAAACTTTCACTGCCTAGGTGCCTATGTGTATAAGTCTTTGGCTCGCTGGCTGGTTCGTTTTTACAGGTTAACTCCCCATATATAACGCGCCAATAGAAGTTTGACTTCAACAATAAATAATTTGCAATACGCATGTTGCAATATTTCACGCATAATAATTCACCTCTCGTTATTAGAATAAATTTATATATATATATATTCGCTTATATCATATTGCATCGGTCATACTCATCTCCACCTTACGCTACTACAAAATATTTCTTAATTTAAAAAATAATATAATAAATTTTGATCGTTAAAATTTTTAAAGGAAAACGCAAAAAATAGACCTTTTATTTATTATTATTATCTATTTATATTTTTTTTTGTCTTTTCTTTATTTTAGACATTTGTTTGTTATTTATTCGATATATTTTCTTTCTCTCTCCTTGCGATTATTTATATACATCCGTTCTACATAAACCCGCTGATAATCCTAATACTTCGTTACGTATGGTCGGTTACACGGTACGAATAAAAATATTTCCGGTTCAATTTCAGAGCTGATTCAGTTACGTTCAATCCTCATAAAATGTTGACCGCTCCTCAACAATGTTCGATATTCATTACTAAGCACAGGGATATTTTGAACGCCTGCAATTCGTGTAGCGCGCAATATTTATTTCAAAAAGATAAATTTTACGACACATCTTTCGATACCGGCGATAAACACATACAATGCGGTCGTCGAGCTGACGTACTGAAATTTTGGTTTATGTGGAAAGCTAAGGTTGGTATTTTATAATTGTACTTTCTAAAAAAAAAAAAATTAAAATTACTAAAATTTTCTCTTTATGAATTATTTATTGTTATTTTACTCACTATTGTGTTATTATTTAAATTTTATATCGCTGAGTTTGTTTACCTCATTCACTATCGGATTATTTTCTAAAATATCGTTTTAACACTTCGATAATTTTTCTAAATTGCGTATCTAAAATAATATTTTTTACGTTTTATATTATTATAATTATATATATTTTTATATTTTATTTTGTTTCTATTCACTCGATAACGGCTTAATAGCCGAAAAGCTTTGCGATTTTTCATAAAGAGAAAAGGAAAATAACGTTTAATGCAATTTATTTTCGATTTATAAAAATATAGTTCACCAAAACCTTCACGGCTTAAAATATCGAAACGGACGTCTTTTTAAATTATCAGATTATTGACATAGTTTAGCACTCGGCGTTGCTATATAAATGTAAACAGACTTTATTATTTTGAAGTCTTACTTGGAAGAGAGATATTTTCAAGTGATTTTCAATAACAGGCCAATCATCTATATACAAAATTCAGACAGGAGTACCACGGGGGTAGCATACCGGGACCACTCCTATACTCCATTTTTACCAGTGATATTCCAGAAAACTAGCTACTCGTTACTATCTTGACACGATTACTCGACAGCTACAGAGTACTATCGATCTGACGGTTAATTGGTTTTACAAACGGAAAATAATGATCAACGAGTTAAAATGCAGCCATATCATATTTAAAAAATAGAAAAATTAATATCAAATTAAAATAATACCGCAAAACTCTTGTGTGAAATATTTAGAAATTTATCTAGATCAAACCCTAATGTGGTTACCACACATTTCAGTTAAGAAAACTAAACTTAATATCAGAATCAAACAGTTTTACTGGCTATTGGGACCTATGTTTCAGTTATCAATTGACAATAAACTGTTGTTGTACAAGATGCGGTGTATGGCTTTATGGTTGCGAGTTATGGGGATGCACTACAAAAAACAACAAACAAAAAATCCAGCGGTGCGTGCCAAAATAAATGATAGCTGGTGGTGCTTCATGATACGTGTCGAACGACACGTTGTACAAGGACTTCCAAATAGGATATGTTGAAGATGAAATCTTCTGGGCTATCCGAATATACTTATCGAGACTGGATTTTCATGAGAACCGGCTAGCAATGATGTTGTTAAATCAAGAAGTTAATAGAAAATTAAGAAAACGCATTACCGATTTTAAGTAGTCAGTTACGCTAACTAATATGATATAGGTATTCGGTCGCCGAGTTGTCTCCTCTTAAAATAAATTTTGATCACCACACCTGGTTGATGGCGAGAGTCACTTCACTAAATTTATACATGATTATATATATATATATATATATATATATATATATATATATATATATATATATATATATAAAATATTTTCCATCGGTACAAAATAGTTGATCGATTCTTTTCATTTAAATGATAAATTATTTTAGTCGCGGATAATAGTTTTAAACATTCAGCGGTGTACTAGAAATTATTGAGTATTCCATTTCTTGAGAATTTAGCGATTAATGATTAACTTATAATTTAGAAAAATATCAACTATAGATATTACGGTAATTCTTTTAGTCGCCGATAATTTATGTTATCTAATCAACGTTGATAATAGTCGGTCGATGTTGATTGTGTAGAAAAGCACGTTTAATTTTGTAACTTATGGGAATTGGCCGCATCTGTTTGTTTAATGATAAAAAAACATAGATCTGAATTTGAATCTTTTTTCAACCGGACTGAGTTAAACGTGCCAATCTGCTTCGGCTCGTATGCTAAAAATACTTTCCCCTTGATTTCCGGTTGAGTCATTGTAATTACATCCCCGCATTGTGTGCTGACCGTTAAAATCTCCGGTTACAATTGCCGCTTCAGTTACATTTTAAATCACGTTAGCAGCCGATGTACGGTGCTATATAAATTTTGTTTTTAAAATAGTGTGTTGGTAATTTGTGTCTTGCTCGAACACATTTCAGTAGATATTGTTTTATTTGGAGTGATTTTACTTGTCTACTTGTTTTTAATAGTTTCAATCATCAATTGTATTTTTTTTTCATAACTGATAATTTTTTCATTTTCAGAAATTGTAATAATTGTTTTTAACTCATTTCATGATTCTAATGGAGCGAATAAATTCATAAAAACGAATTCTTATTTTAATTTTTATACCTAAAATGAATTTGTCTTGTCTATTATCAAATAATGAAAAGATATTTCTTATTATCCATATTACGAGTAAAATAACTAACGTACTCTACATTGTAGATGCAGCGGTGGTATATTTTTTGCAATCATTTGTAAAATATCGTCTGTGACGGTGTAAATGATTATGTTTTTATCTGCGCATCATGTTTACTTTGTGTAGACTTACTTTCTAGTCATATTTTTGTTATATTAAAAGAGAAACGCCGTAATTGTCTTAGCGAATAATTGACTTTCGAGTTTACTTATAGTATTACTAACTGTAGATTTATACCTAACTCTTGTACTAGACCCAAGTTCATTTATAAGTTCAACGCGTAGTTTTAATCCATACATTTGTTTAGGTTAACTATTCTTCTTTTTTTTTATAGAATGAAAAATGTCATGCCAATCTTTTTCTTAAAAGCTGCATTTATGATTCGAAATTCGATTTAGAATTATGTCGTTAATATAAAAGTTTCTTCCAATAAAGTGTACACAGGATTTAATTCGAATATTTTAGCTAATTAAGATAAATAACGAAAGGATCATTAATTAAACAATTTTTTTAAATTAGGGTAATCGTTATGTCATCTTTGGCAATATAACGATGATGTAGTTGAAATCATTTGCGAAGAGTTACACTTCTAATGAACTGACTTTGATTTTTTGATTACTTCACTAAATCATATGGTTTTCGACGTTTAAGTCGCCTTAAATCCTCCAGAGTTGTCCAGATATACTAAATTTCATCTGATCCGAAAGCTTATGTTTATATATGTATCAGTCATAGACTATACAAAATGAATACAAGGTTTCGAAATGACGTGCATCATAGTATACGAAGAGAAAAATACACCACTATGCTAAAACAATTTTAAGTTCAAAAACCAGCGCACTTATTGCCACCGACTTGTATTCTCAGAAGAGATTCAGTAGAAAAATTGATAATACGAGAGAACATGATGGGAAAAAAGGGTTGCCCAAAGTAGTTAAGTAGAGTAGATAAAGAGATGGACGGTTTTGTCATTTGTGCATTCGATGAGTTCAGTAAAAATAAAGACCCCCGCTCTGCGCGAAATCAGATGATAAACACTAAGCTATGATAATCAAAAGAATATACATGTATATAAATGTTGTCCGGATGGAGGCGCGCTTCTAAAAAATATTTTGTTGTTTATATTATTTTATGATAAAAATCATAAAATATCATAAATGTTTCCCTTTCTTATAACACTAATATCGTTTGTATTTTAATGTAAGCTGTGTTTGTATTCTAGTCAAATGACACTTATTTTCAATCAAAATCATTTGTTGGTTCTGACTCTATATATTAATATATATATATATATAATATCCTAATATTATTATCGCGTGGAAGGCAATGCAAACCACCTCGCACATCACATACGCGCTAGTAACAATATAGTACACGATAAAAACGCGTGTTTTCATTGTAACGTGACAACAAAGCGATTACAATCAGTTCCCCCGGGCGTGTCTGTCCATGTATGCTAACACTATGTTATGATTGCGTGTACGCTACTTACACCGTACGAACAGGTAAGTAGTCGCCTTCCTCCGATACGGAAACGGCAATTAATAATGATTATTTTTATTTATATATGTATATATAATACCTTCACATTTTGTAATGTTACAATAGTTGATGAATAGGAACTACAAAAAATGTATTAATTTATATTTATTAGGGAAAAGAAGGTTTTGAGGCACATGTAAATCACGTATTTGATGTATCTCGTTACTTTACCGAAAGAATACGAGAAAAACCGGAATTTCGTCTTGTACTTGATGTACCAGAATGTACGAATGTGTGCTTTTGGTACATTCCGAAAAGTTTACAAGGGAAACAGTCCGAGAGTAATTATAAAGAACGGTTAAATTCTGTAAGTATTTATGTTTTTACTATATTTATTTTTAAATTATATTTAAGAAATATAAAAATGCATATATTTGACAATAAATTTAAAAAGTTATAATAAAATTTTATAAATGCACCGGAACAAATACTCTCTCCATTCGTGAAAAGTAAAAATTTCAGTGATGTAAATCTAATAAATAATAAACATATACCTAATGTATAAATAGTATTGATGAAAAAAATTATCGCAAAAAAAAACAACAAAGTGAATCAAGAGTAAATATTAGTTTAATTATAAAGCAAATATGTAATGCCATTTATAAGTACTGGAGTAGAAAACAAACAAGTTGAAACGTTACGAGAATAATAATCGGTTAGTTGCCTGAAATCTAATTTCCTATCGGTGGAAGTAAATTATTACGTTGCGCACTACAACTGATAAAAAAAAAATGTGTAGTTTGAAGATATAGCGCTTTACACATGGTACCTGTAGAGCACTGTGCATGTCTAAAATTTTAATGTATACAGGGGACATAAAGGATACATCAAAGATATCAATTTTGAACTAACCGCAGTTTATTAAATCTATCATTCGAGATTGAAGACCAAACTGGATAAGAATATGATAAAATCGGCCTAATGATTGATTTATAGATTATTAGTTTATTATCTACATTTAAACGAGATTTACGATTGAAAATTAGGTAGAACAGATTGCTCTGTCTGTCTTCATATATGCATGGTCTATGTGCTTAGAAAATATTAGCCTGTTGTTTAAAATTTTTATATATATATATGTAGACAATCAGGTAAGTTTTTTCCTTGCGTGAAATTTAGTCTCCGTTCGTAGGTACTGTTCAATCACAAGTGTGTTTTCTTTCAAAATAAATAGATTCCGAAAACGAAAAAGTGCGTCATCTACATTTCTAAAAATATTAATAAACCTAGACTATTTCATATGTCCATTTGTGATTTATTTCTTTCTTAATTACAAAAATTGGAAATAATTTTTTGAATTTCTTTCTCAAAATGAGCTACATCGTGTAACTTTAAGATAAAAATTACTGTTTAATTTTTTATTCCTAACAAAATCATAAATTTATTACGTTATATTTGAACAATATGATTTTGTTATCGAATTTTACTGAATCTTTTCTATGATCAATGTTTCCTGTTGAATAACTTTTCCATATTATTTACAAAAACATCTAACTGAATATTTTAAATTAATATATTGTAATGTATCGACTGAATCAGTTTTATTTGTATTGAAATGTACATTAATTTTAAAAAAAAAAAAAAAAAATAAATAAAAATAGTTTAAATTAAAAAATAAATAAAAATAGTTTAAATTAAAAAATAAATAAAAAACGAGAACTTGTTTTGTATTTTCTAGCGCACCCCTATAAAAATTATACCTACACGATCGTTAAGAACAAAAAACTTAAAATTGTTTTATTTTTTGAAGTGGAAGCAAAGATTTAAGCCTATTTCAAATTCTTTCAGACTACGAGTGGCAGATAAAAGAATAAACAACGTTTAAAGCATTTACTGATCGACACGACATTTTTTCCTAAATATAACAAACCAGTCTGCTAACATGACAACATTGGTGCAATTAATTTAGTTAAATTTCTCACTTGGATCAGGAGCTTTAAGATTTGAATATTAGGTGCAGGTATTTTGAGTAATTCACTTAAATTTTGATATTTCGATGTTTTTTCAGTTTTGTGTACCTTAAATTATGTGTTTAAGCGTTTACGTATTTTTTTTTAGCGTTGTTCAGTCTTATTTTGTACTTTATAACTATAAGAGATTAAATAGCAAGATGAATGGATAAATAAATAGACTGAAACTAAAGGACAGAGTAGGGTAGGTTAGAAAACGCAGAAAAATTGACGTATTGTAAAATATGAAAATTATGAGATTTATTTTATTAAATAAAGAAAATATTTCACGAATACGATTGTTTAACGAAATTTATTTTCATTTTTTCAGGTCGCTCCGAAATTAAAGCAGAGAATGATGATGAAGGGAAGCATGATGATCACATATCAACCTCTGAACGATTTACCCAACTTTTTCCGGCTTGTAATTCAAAATTCATCTTTAAATTACGAGGACATGGATTACATAATAGATGAATTTGGAAGACTAGCTGATGATCTCTGAAAAATTAATCTTGTTCGTGATGTATATGTTATCTCCATTTATATTCTTGAAAATAGATTAAAATCGTGTGTCTGTAACCGAGATAGTAAAACACGTATCATTTTACGAAATAGAATTTTATACTCTAGTATACTTGCGAAAGCGAATAAATCGAAAAATTCTATAAAATGTTCGAAAGTTAGTGTAAAGTTTTGGATAGTTCAAATTTTGAATTAGACAAATATTAGTACGAATAAACGTTCTTCATGAAATTCATAAAGTCAACTTTAATTCGCAAGTGGCGCGATTTTAATTACAATAAAACAGTTTTGCTTTACTGAAAAGTAATAAATGGATGAGTTAAAACGTGTTTTTGTTTCTTTTGTACAGCCTATTAAGGACTTATCCTATCATTGTGACTTTTTTTTTGTTTTTATGTTTCTAACTTTTGCATTAAAATCACCGATTACTAGATTTAGGTCATGTCTTTTGAGCCCGTTAGTGATTACATGTAAAGTATTATACATGGCATCAATTTTATCATCATTCCTGTCGTTGTTAGTCGATGCATAAATCTCGATAATATTTATATTCGGACTGTGATCTTTCAATTAGACGACTATGATTCTATCATATACTGCGATAACATTAGTTGTGTACATTTACTGAATCGTCCATCAAAAATAACCGCAACTCCATTTCGGCCACTTCTTTCAGATC
Organism: Coronaproctus castanopsis; assembly: GCA_032883995.1. Taxonomy (NCBI): domain Eukaryota; kingdom Metazoa; phylum Arthropoda; class Insecta; order Hemiptera; family Monophlebidae; genus Coronaproctus; species Coronaproctus castanopsis. The sequence continues at coordinate 299,551,516 of CM065052.1, forward strand.
TTCGCTATATAAATTTCTTGCCTCCCTGGGTAATAGTTCCGTTTTCTGCCCATTTATGTTCAAAAATATCAATATTCAATCGATCCGTTTCCTACATTATATTAGGCATTTTTCCACCTGCTAATAAATAAGCTGGCAGCAACAATGAAATTCTCTGCTTGTACTTCATTTTATCATGCGTCTTCCATGTAAGGCGTCGTTTATCTGAATACTGAGATACTTATAAAATTTACAGGTTTTATTATAGTGCGAATTAATATTGCGGTTAATCAATGTAATATAAGACGATTTTCATTACCCATTTACTAATATTAAATTTATATAGGGTTATGATTGCATAACCAATATTGAATCGAACACACTGTCTTCATCAAACATCTGAATAGAAATATTTTTCGTTTTCTATTACTCCATTAATTATCGAAACTATCTGGGGTATGTGTCCAATACATTATCTTCTGAAATCGAAACTAAAGTTTCATCGTTTTCTATACATTATTTTTTTAGTTATTTCGAAACGCAATAAAATGTGTTCTAGATACAAAATATACATTATATAGATACTTTATCGTGAATATATCGGTGAAATACTGCAATTTCAACTAATTTTTGAAATGTATTTTTATCAATGCACTTGGTAATTTCGTGCAGCGAGAATGCATTTGGTTTCCACACGAATGATGAAATCGGATCAGTTTAAACGGTAACATTGAGAAACAAATGAAGAGTGTTGCGCAAGCAAATACGTTTTTTCTTCATTACAACAGACAAATTGACCATTTTTATCCAAAAAGAAGAGAACCAGTCAAATAAATTCGCTTTATTCGACGTATTGTTTTCCAAATTTGAGCACTCTGCCTGTATATGTATTGAATTCCTCGACATGAGACACCAATGTCTGTTGTATATCTTTAGTTAAATTTTTTTTTAATGCATCACGCTTATTACGCCATTTTCCACATGCTTTTCTTCTTTCTTCTACTTTAAATGTCGCTTCATGATGGTACGATATTTCTTCACAATTTCATCGATTACAAGTGTTCAGGCAGAAGCGGCTTTTTAAATCACACTTCAAATGAAAATCAAACGATTTAATAAATTTAAATTTTTGAAGTAATATTTTTATGTTATAATAGAGAGTTTGAACCCACTGAACACAATTCTGCAAGGAAAGGTTAATGGAAAAAGGTGACAAGGTAGACCGATGTGCCGTTACATTGATCAAATCACAAGATTATGTAGATTAGGCACAGCAAATCATGAATCTAGTGCAGAATCGATATAAATGGCGACGTCTTGTAACTTGCATCAAATAAGGTCACGACATCCGGATCGGATAACGAAACGAGAAGAAGAAGAATAGAGAGTTTATTTGTGGAAGTCAAATAATAAATGTTAAGGCTGACACGACAAACTATTAGTTTTTAATTCATTATACCCTGCGAAATGAAGTCACAAGGAAAATACATTTTTGCTTTCAATATAATTTACTTAACCCATCACTAATTTATAACATTTTATGTCGTTACAAAATTTTTAAAAAACGATTAAATACAATTAAAATATAAATTTCTAAAAAATAAACCAACATGTTCAATGTTACATAAAATAGGGTGAAAATGTAATCCAATGATGATCGAGTTCCGAACCATGAATATTATATTATGCGATGAAATAAAGAAACTTGAATGCATATTTATAGAAAATGTTATTTTATAGATTAGATGTGTAATCTTTATGTATTAGTAGCCTCGTAAATCTTACTACAAATGACTCATAAGACTTTTTAGAAGTCTTCAGAACAGAATGTATAATTTAATGTGATATAATTAACTAAAGATAAATTTATGAATTTATGAGATTAAATTATATTCACAGTTTGAAATTATGATCGTAATCATATATTGAATATTGCGTTTTTCAATTTTTATTAAGCATTTTTTGTTAGATTTTGAATCATTTATGTTTTATTATCCCTTTCAATATCGACGATCAACAGAAAAAATGTTTTCTAAATAAAATTAATAAAATGGTTTTTAAATAAAAACTATTTTATTCATTAAAGGAATATAGTTTTATTTACTTTTTGAAAATTTAGGTTTACACAGTCATGAATACTTTTAATTATTCTTTGTGGTATAAAAGGGACTGTATCAGTTTGTTCGAATAAGTAAGCTTTCGAATTTTGCCTCATACATTGATAGAAATATGAATAATTTAAGTTCTCTTTAAATGACGTTCTCTTTCGCTTCATTTGTTCGATTGCATCACGATGTTTCCTGAATTTTCGTGTAGCCAGTAGAAGAATCTATGAAGTTTACTAAATAGTGATAGTATTTGATCCGTACAATAGTGTTGTTTCCGCTCGATTTTTCATACTCCCGATAAATACACTTAAGAATCACTTTTAATAAAGTATGAACGTACACTGTGAATACTATCGCTTTTTTTAGTGACTATCTTTCATAATTATAATTAATTATGTTTGACGCTTAATAATGTAATTAACCGGTAGTTTAAGATTACAAGTCATTTCGTTCTAGAAATTATAAATGGCGTATTCGATAACCTACTTACGTGGAAAATATTAACATACATTGCAGCCTATTATAAAAGGCTGTCATTTATTTTGTAGGGATAACCACTGATAATATTCAAATGAAGTCCGACGCATACAATATGAAGATTATTATTATAACCGTTTTTTTTTTTGTTCTTTTAGTATTAAATTAATCTTCGGTGTCAAAGAAGGTTCGAAGAGACAATTAGGAAACAATAAATTTCAACTTAAAGTTAAGTAATTGCTAATTATAAAGTATTGCATAAGAGAAGTATACAAGTCATTTGATCCAGTAATCAACGACATAGCTATAAGACTGGATCTTTTGGCATAAAACAACGAATACATTTATTAATGTAAAGAAGTTCAACAAAGCTTTTCACTCTGATAAATATCGTCGATGAGAAAAAGGATAGGGTGTAGCATGGTATTTTACTGGCTCTGTTAAATATTAAGTTTGTAATAAATGAAGTGTAACAGTTGTCACACAGAATATATTTTGACGTCAAAAATTAATAACATCATTTTAATTAAATCTTCTTCGAGAAATGGTGTAATATAAAATCTTAACCGTGAATATTTTAATGTATCTAAATAGGACTTTATAAAATCGAGTGAGACTTTAAATTATAAAATTATATCAATAACACGAAAATATCACTGACATAAATATGTTGTCGTAATCCACATTTATAAATTGTCATGCTTACGGTTGAATCCAAAATTTAGTCTTAAATCATCCTTTGTTTAGTATTTTTTTTTTAATAGTATATGGAACGCACAAACGTACATTTTATTCCATTTCATCATTTCAGATTCTTTACATTATTAATAAATTTAGTTAATATGTTTAATTAATGAATTAATGCCCAGAAACATTAAATACAACTTACTCACTAATAAAATAAACCGGTGATAAATTTTATTAATTGGTAGATTTTCGTAGACAGAGACCGTGAATTGCACTAGACAGAATACACATTACACACAAATATGGTTTATAATCATCTGCACATGCACAGCTATAATGTGATTGAAACTATTACAATTCCATATTTTTTTTTACACTGCAATTCGGGACTAAGTTCAGATTATTTGCAACTAATGTATATTTTCAAATTATTAGTCAGGTATTTTTGTAAACTATAAAAGTCCAAAATAACTAACTGTATGTAGTTTTGGTTTTAAAGCGGTGCGCAGGATGCTGTTAGTACATTTATGATTTATTTAATAATTTTAACTGATTAAACATAAAATAATTCAGACGGGTCAATAATCATTAGATTATATTCAAATTATGTAATTAAATAAACGTCATTTAAATTTAAAATACTCTGGGAATAATAAGAAAAATCGTGAATTAAAAAGTTGGCAACGGTATTTTGTTCGCTTATCTACATTGTTTATTTCCGGTACTGAATGATTTTTATCAAGGAATTCGTGTTTTTATTTATCAATTATCAATAACGTGTTTGATACAAAGCAATGGTTCTGTAGAAGTTTTAAAAAATCGTAAAATAATTAGTATATTATTTGTGCTTAATAATGGCATATATTTGTTAGAAATAATGATTTTTACAACAGTAAGGAAGCCGGAAAAAGCAATTAAAAATAATGATTCGTTATTGAAACATGAAACCAAAATTTCACGCAATGAAAGCTCAAATTTAGAAAAGTACGTTGATTATTCTTTTTATATATTTCTGGCAATATTGGTCATATTACAAATATGTGTGTTTTGTTTAAGTAGTAGCAATACGTATTTACGAGTATTCAAAAGCTATTTATCGCATGAAATTAATTTCAATAACGTATATGGTGAAGTGGATCAATGCAGCAAAATATCTGATAATGATCGTTTTGATTGCTTCCCAAGAGGAATAGCTAACGCTAATTTGTGTTTAGAAAGAAATTGTTGTTGGGCACCATTAGAAAACAAACTAAATGTGCCGTGGTGCTTTTATTCAAAATCTTATAAAGCCTACCAGTTGATCAATAAAACTGCATTTCAAACGGGTGATATTTTATTGTATGATGCAATACGAAATTCATCGTATCCTGATAATATTCAACATTTGAAAGTCAATGTATTCTACGGAAGTAAACACATTCTTCGGATTAAGGTAAAATTTTACGTTTTTTCGTAATGTTTAAGGAAAATATGATACACAGTAATTTATTTGTTTTATCCAACAAAAAAAAAAGTAAATTTTTAAATGGCAGAATAAAAGAGGAACTTTTAGAACACTAATTATTGTTATACTATTATGACCAAGTGAACTCTTAAGATGGCAAGCTGTTGCAATATTAATGAACAAAAAGAACTGGATTGCAATGTAATATTTTGATATGTAGTTCTATGTAGTTCACCTCATGAATATTTTATGATATATAAATGTAAAGTAATTTTAAATATTTATATTAGAACCGAACCGAACAAGTAGCATCCAGTGCCATAGCTTTAACCGTCGTCTTTATATTAATGCCGAAGTAACATAATTCATAATTGCGCCCTCCTGGCATTAAATGTAAATAGCTAAATAAATCTAGGTAGATCACTAGATCACAAGTGCGCAATATATGTTAAATAGTGATAGATGCGGGGAAAAATTATTTGCCTTTAAAAAGATGAATTATTTTAAAACAATGTATTTTTATATATGAATATATATATATATAAAAACAAGAAAGGGAAACAGTGCATTGACGAAGAAGAAATACTTGATACATGGACGGAATATATCGCGGAGCTGTATAAAGATGATACCAGACCAGACACGGTGAATATGAAAAAAGTAGAAGATGCTCTGGAGATCGAAATGTCGGAATTGAATAACGCGATACGAAAAGCTAGAAAAAATAAAGCAAGCGGAGAAGATGGAATAACCGCAAAAATGCTGAAATGCAGTGGGATCAAAGCAAAAAAAAGCAATTGCTAGATATCTTCAATCAGATTTATAAAGATGGTTTATTACCGGAAGATTTTAAAATGAACAACATCATACCAATTCCTAAAAAAGGCTGCTCACAATCATGTTCGAAACATCGAACGATAGCTTTAATGAGCCATACACTGAAGATATTATTAAGCATAATAAATTCGAGAATAGAAAAGAAAATAGATGCACAGTTAAGTGAAACATAATATGGGTTTGTAGCAAACAGAGGGACAAGGGATGCCATAGCGCTGCTGAAGTTAATCGTCCAACGTAGGAATCATAGCTTGCTTTTTAGACTACGAAAAAGCGTTTGATAGGGTTGGACATGCAAAACTAATAAATATCCTACAAAAAAAATACGAGCTTGATCAAAATGATATCAAGATAATTAAAAATCTTTATTGGGAACAGTCAGCGAATATTAAAATCAAAAATAAATACTCTGAAAGAAGGATCAAAATACAGAAGGGTGTAAGACAAGAATGCCTGTTGTCGCCACGTTTGTTCAACGCATATGTTGAAGAAATAATGAAGAATGACGTGTTACAGAAAACTGGCTGTAAAATAAACGGAAAAGTAGTCAACAGCATAAGCTATGCGGATGACAAGGTTTTAATTGCAGAAACAGAAGGACAGATGCAGAAGATGCTGGATGCAATCAACAATGAAGGAAATAAATTTGGTATGAAGATAAATACAGGAAAAACCAAAATAATGAAATTTACAAAGACTAGCAGTAGTGACCCCAAAATAAAAATAAAAATCGACAACAAATGGATAGAAAATGTAACCCAATTTAAATATTTGGGAACAATAATTACAAATGATGGAAGGGATATCAAAGAAATAAGAGCAAGAATTGCAATGGCAAAACAAGCTTTCATGAACCTGGAAACCGTTTTGAAGAACAGGAAGTTGTCAATGGAACTAAGGAAAAGAATTGCACAATGTTACGTGTGGCCTGTGCTAAAATATGCGGCCGAAACTTGGATTATTAACGCAAAGTGCAGAATGATGTTGGACGCGTTCGAAATGTGGACTTATCGACGATTGTTAAGGATATCATGGAAGGGCTTCATTTCCAACAAAAACGTGTTAAAGAAATGCAACATAGACAGGCTGATGATAGTACAAGATATCATGAAAAGAAAATTGAAATATATAGGTCATAAACTTCGAGAAGAGGGGCTGTTTATGTTGGTAGCACAAGGAAAAATACTTGGACAAAGATCAAGAGGAAGGAAAAGATTCGAATATATAACATCAAACACTGGATTCAACAAAGTCAGGGAAGTAGTAGCTGCAGCAAGATTCAGGAAAATATGAAAATACCAACATCCTTGATGCCCAACCTCCTTTGAAGGAGACGCAACATGATGATGATGATGATATATACATAACAAAACCGGTGATCAAATAAAATAGTAACTGCCTCGCGAACAATTTAAATATTGTCCAATATGATCAAATAGAAAGATGTTATAGTTGATATGAAAAATTTAAATTTCTAATTAATAGTGTATTTTCGTATTTCTGTTGAGTTATCTGCTCAAATTCTTGAGGGACAAAAAATTGATTTCTTCTATACAGAAATCGAGCCCAGAATTATAAATGTTGTTTATCTAATAACAGAATTATTAAAACAACATTTAATTAATTTCGTTATTTTTAATATAAAAGTAATTTCAACTGCTTAGATATTACTTTTTATACATGAATGTGGCATTTATATCGTTCAATTTAATTATGGTTTCTGATTGTTTTCTACATTTTTAATATGTTTATTTTGTAATAAAACAGGTATCCGATGTACAAAATCAGCGTTTTGAACCGCCATATCCTGAAGTACCAGTATTTACAGGAAGAAGAACAGAAGATAAAGATTATTATGTATTGTTTAGTGAAAATAATGTTGGGTTTACAATCATACGTAACAGTACCGAAGAGATAATGTGAGATATATATTTTTTACTCTTTGAAGATGCTAAAATAGAATTACGTTGTTCTTTATATTCAATTAAAAATATTTTAAATTAACAATTCACCTGAAAGAGGAATTTATTTGAAAGAATTTTTTTTTTTAATAAAGATACGATCTTAACTCATTGAAGTTAAATAAGTATCAAATTCTAACAAGATCATCCTGTTAGCCAGTTTATGGGTTGAAGTCAGTAGTCCATGACTACGAAAATTAGTTTGTGTTAATCTATTTATGTAATAGAATTTAATGACTTCATAATAAGTCTGACGTGTGGCGCCTTTTAAGACGCCTGATGTCTTGACTAGTATCTAATAAATTGGTAGCTTCCACATTGACATGTTCGTGTAGCCTCTTCTTGTGTGCTGTAGCGAATTTTCTAATCTCTTCGTTTACAAGCGAGATGTGCAAGTCTCGATGAATATCATCATTTCGTCAATTGCTCTTAGTATTATGCTTTGTCTAGCTTGGATCTTTGCTCTAGAAGACCTGCTGTACAGCCCCATAACTGCAGACCATAAGTCCATATTGGCTTTATGATCTGCCGATACAGTAGGCATTTGTACCTTACGTCTAGAGGCGACTTGCGTCCAATAAGCCAATATAACTGCTGAGTTTTTTCTTTATTTGTTTACATTTCATTCTGGCATGTATTTCCCAGGTCAGCCGCCTATCTAGGTGCACACCAAGGTACTTGACTGAGTCAACCTGTGGAACAGGTTTACCTCCTAAGTACACTTGGTGATGCACATCTGTTCGTCGGTATGTGAAAGTTATATGCGTTGATTTTTCTTCATTGATTTTAACTTTCCAGTTTGATGCCCATTCGTGCACTCTGTTCAAAGAGTTTTGCAATTTATTTATAGCTTCAGAATGACTACTGCTAACGGCTAATATAGCTGTATCGTCGACGAACGTAGCTGTCGTCGTTTGCGCATCCGTTGGTAAGTCTTCTGTGTATAGAAGATACAAGATGGGACCGAGAACGCTTCCTTGCGGAACTCCAGCTTCTATGTTGTAGGATGCGGAAGTAGTATTTTCTTGCTGTACTTTAAATTGTCTTTCTGATAAATAAGACATGAGCAAACGGCAGATGTTACCTGGCAGAATTCGGCTTAATTTATAGGTCAGCCCGTCGTGCCATGCCTTATCGAAAGCTTGCGCTACGTCTAAGAAGACGGCCGGGCAATATTTTTTTTCCTGAAATGCTCTATTGATTACCGTTGTGATCCTGTGCACTTGATCAATTGTGGAGTGCTTCCGTCGAAACCCAAACTTATGTACTGGTATATACTCTTCAACCATAGGCAACAGTCGTTTGAGTAATAATTTTTCGAATAACTTTGATATAGTTGGCAATAATGAAATTGGTCTGTATGACCCTACATCAGTATCTGGTTTGTTATGTTTTTTTTACCATAATGATTTGCGCTATTTTGAAACAGCGTGGCATGTATTCTAAACGTAGACAAGCATTAAACAAATATGTCAACATAATTATCTTTTTTTGTTAGTTCTTTTAGCACTCTTGGGGATATGCCATCAATACCTGGAGCTTTCCGAGGATTCATATTATTATCTATTTCAGTCGCTACCTCATATGGTGTAAATATTATCACTTTTTCGTCCGTTTTATAATTAATGCTGATATTAATAGTTGAAGGCATATTATGCGGTTTGAATACCCGAGATAAATGGCGAGCAAAGCATTCGGCTTTATCGGTATCTGACCTTACCAAGTTTCCACTCTCATCTTTAACGGATGGAGCGTGTGTAATTATATGTTTAATTTTTTGGGTAGCTTTCCAAAGAGAATACTCTTTATCCTCGAAAGGACTAAGATCTTTGATGTATACGGTGAATGTTTCTTTGCGAATCTTTTTTATTAACGCGTTAAGTTGGCGACTGGTTCGATTAAATAGATTTTTATCAGGTGGACTCCGAGTATTTTGCCATATGTGCCGGGCTCGTCTTCGTTCAGCGATCTTGAGTCGTACTTGTAATGGGTACGTGATTTTTTTTTATTTATATCTTTCTGGTTCAGGTGTAGCTGGGTTGGCTGCTTCAATAATTGCTTGAATAAAACTTTTTGAGCGTTCTTCCAAATCTTGTTTTGCTTTTAATCGTATTCTAAGGTTTATTTTCTGATCTAGTTCTTCCCGAAATTTATCCCAATTTGTTAGATTATTAGTGAGGTGTCGTTTCTTATTTTTTCGTATGACTGTTGCACTCTGCGTCAAGAGAACGGGGGTATGATCTGATGAAAGATCAATTACACCCTCGACGTCTATGTAATTACTTGCAACTCCTTTTATAATGAAGAAATCTACGAGATCAGGTTTTTCCGCTTGTTGGAAGGCCAGTATGTTGGTTTTCCTGAACTTGCAAAGCTGCACAAGTGTTTGTAAGGCTTTCAGCAGTTCCTTTCCATTTATATGGGCAGGACTTTGATTATGTATTGTAACTCGCCGTGATCCCCATGCTTCATTTTAGCATTGATGTCTCCACCGATAATAAAGTGGTTACCGTAATGTTTTAAAAACCGTACATAATGATCGTATTTAATATTATGTTTTGGTGGGAAATATACCGCTACAATGTTCGTAACTGCATTGCCCATCGTTATTGCCACCGATGCAGCCTGAGCATAATCTTCATAGAAATTTGGCTGCTGGTAATGCCTAATATTTTATCTTATAATGATGGCTGCACCGCCATGCGCTCCACCATCAGGATGCGGTGTGTGATAAATTGCAAATTCCTGAAATTTTTGGGTAATTTCTGTCCGTAAAATGGTTCTCAGAGATTAATGCTATATCAATCTTGTTAATGTTGAGAAATATCTCTAGCTCTCTTAATCTTTCAAGATTAATTTGCGTTCCATGTAATATACGAAGAGAAGAGTCAGCCATTATTTTTATTGTGCCTTTTTCGGCGTTGTTTTGTAATGGATGATTGTCCCCCAGATTTCTGGTTATGTTCATCTTCTAATTTGCCTAATCTGGTAGATAAACGACTAAATAGTTTTCTTCTTATGTTCCTGTTTCGATTACTGAAGATTAACCTCAACTATATGATATGACAGTATACTAGGAAAGCGAGCGTTAAATAAATCATAAAAAGGGCTTTTGAGAAAAATGAAAAATGAGATCTTTGTATACTAGGTAATTTATTTCTGTCACAGAAACATGAACATAATTTATGAAAAGAAGAAAAATGAATAGACTGATGATACGCTCTCATATGATTTAACTAATGCAGTTGATTTATCATTTAATTACTACTTCGTATTTTGTAATTTGTGTTCTGTACTCTTTTTCCAGCTTCGAGTATTCTTATTGCTTAATTCAAAAATATTTTCAAGTCTAATGATGTACAAAACGATGCTTACTTGTTGAGTTTCAAAACATAAGTTTAGAAGACAGTTTTCCATCGACATCGACGTTTCGCTGGTATTGTAAACAGTTTCTTCTGTATTGATGCCGATTATAATGATCTTCTTTTCAGTTTATTGGCGATACAAACTTCTGAATCTATAATTACTGTATTTTTATAATTAAATAAAATTATACGTTTGTATTTCATCTTATATAAGTTTTATCTTATTAATCAGTTGATCAACACATATTTCATTCTGTTACCTATTAATGCATTTCTAATTAAAAGGTTTGTTATTTTCTTGTTCATCTACTGTTCTTTCCAGTTTTTCCCGATATTAGGCAATTTTATCCATTTGACTCCTAGTCTACGTCAAAATGAATAAATAATCTTTATTTATTAAAATTTATCAAATGAACTGGCGAGGCAATAAAAATTGAAAAATGATGCTTCTTGTGGCAAAAAACCACAACAACCTATCGAACACATCGCTCACAAATGTTCATGCAAAACTTTTAACGGTCGTTCTAAGGTATACATGAATTTCTGACGCGGCTTTGACGTGGGTACATGGTATAGATATAATTTTATAATCTTTTCGATGAAAGAATAAAGAATAATCATTATACTAGGCCCTCTTGATTAAAGATCCCCAATATTTACCAATTACGTTTATTACGCACCATTCTGCACATTGTATACGTACTTCCAGAAATTTATTCATTTTAAACTCCAAAATTTGTTCCATGCTGCGGCAGTTCTTCTTGTTATATCGTCAAATGATAAATAATTCATCTTTTTAACGGTTTTTAGCATATATTGTGCACCTGTTATCTACAATTATTGCAATGCAAATCTAAGGTTAGACAAATATTGTCCATTGATATTTATTACTTTAGTTTCCTCGTTTAATTTTCTTGAAGCGAATTCAAGTATATATATTTATTACGCCCGTTTACATTAGGACATTTGATTTTAACATAGAGTAGCTTATATTGTTATACATTTATATTTTATATACATATAAAATATAGATTAAAGTAAATTCCAAAAATTCATTTTTGAAACGTCAACTGTTTCTTCCTGTTCTGGTTATTTATATCTTTAACACATTTGAATAATACTGCTAATGTAATGTTAAAAAAATATTTTTTCGTGAATAGTACCGTAAGCTCATCATCTTTACTTTTTTTTTTTTTTTAATATACACTACGTCATTGCCCGTCACTACTCGTAATGTTTGACTGAGTTTCAATATAGGACTTAATATTTTTATCTTTTAACGATAAAAGACATAGTTTTCTTCCGAAACGTTGGTTGTGACAGCTAATAATGTAGACGTAATACATTTTTAGTTAATTTAAATCAATTTAAAAAATCTAATTATAAAAACCCACAATTTTATTTTAAAAAGTATTTTATGTTTATATTTACAGTTTTAATACAACAAATGTTGGTGGTTTTACATTTGCTGATCAATTTTTACAATTATCCGCTGTGCTGCCAACAAAGTATATTTACGGTCTCGGAGAACAACGAAATAATTTTTTGTTAGATACGAATTGGACTCAAATAACCTTATTCAATCATGGAAATCCTCCTTTCGACGGAGTGAGTGTTATCTGATATAATAATTGCAGATTTTAAACATTTTCTAAAAATAAAGTCATTCAGAGTTTTTGAAAATTATTATTTTTTAGTACATTGCACGATACAGCTATTTACAGTTACAATATAAAAATTCACAGATATATATTTTTCAATCATCATTTGACTACTCAAAAACAATCAATTGTAAATAAAATAATGTTATATTGTATTAAATAGGCGTGTTAATTTTAAACTGATTTTACAACAGTAATGTATATATATGTATATGTGTGTGTGTGTGTATATGTACAATGTATCGATTTTGTTTTAGATAAATTTATATGGCACACATCCGTTTTTTCTTGGATTTGAAAAATCTGGTTCATGTTACGGGGTATTTTTACTAAACAGCAATGCGATGGGTTAGTGTGTTTTTATATTGTATTAAATTTAAACTATCCCATGTTTGTCATATACTTCCATGTATATGTGTATATCCTTAGGTTAGATAAAATAATTTCGGAATAACCGCGTACAATTTAAAAAAAAAACCGATTTATTAACAATAAAATATATTAATATTAATATATTGTTTTATTTTATTGTTAATAAATCGTTTTTTTCTAAATTGTACGCGGTTGTTCCGAAATTATTTTATATAATTATGAATATCGACCGCGAAAATAGTTTCAAAAATTATATATCCTTAGGTTTTTTTTTTATTACTTCTATTTAGATTTCGTTAGTACAACTTGCCCTGTTTATTGTGTATACGAAAAAGTTGATATTTATAATTTGGAAATAAAACATTGTAACCACATTATTAAAAAAAAATTATTTAAATCGTAATTATATAAAATGTTTATAGATATCATATTGCAACCAACACCAGCTATAACGTATAGAACAATCGGCGGTATCTTCGACTTTTACTTCTTCTTTGGTCCTTCACCAGGAGATGTAGTTGGGCAATATTTGGAAATCGTTGGCAAACCATTTTTACCGCCATATTGGTCGCTTGGATTTCATTTGTCCAGGTATATTAAATAATTTATTAGTTTTCTTTTTAATGGAGTACACCATTATCAATTCGGTAAATAAATTGCGTATATTGTGTTTATATCTTGGCTGACAAATTGATTTCTTAAAGAATTAATTTATAATTTTCGTTGTCGGAGATTATATTACGTTAGTTTATTTTGAAATGAAGTTTTAAGCATTTTTATAGGTTAGTTTGTATCACCTTTGACTATCACGTTAAATACTTTGTCTTACCAACTAGTAACAATGAAGGTGTGTATTTACGAAAAAGTGCGATGTATTTAAAAATTTTAAGAAGGCGTGCTTAAAAAATTATAGAAAAAGATAAATTAAAAAAAAAATTTTTGAATACTATCACGCTATTTCATCAGTCATAAATGTATTTTTTAATTATTTAAAAATAAATTTTATTAAAATTTAATTTGTTGCTTATAAATAGTATTGTTATTATTTTACTGAGGAATGTAGTAGTATACACTTTTCTTGTCTTTCCAATAGCCGAACATATTTTTTGATCATTTTGAGAACTTTTTCGACAGTTTTTCTATCTTTTGACGTGTTACGCGAATAAATGATTGAATAATCAGATTAGGCATTTGTTTTTAATTATAAAATTATAGTACACAGGATTTCTCTTGCAATAATCGAACTAATGTATTGTTAAATGTACATGAATTATGTCCGTGGTTTAACATTATTTGCCTATATGTAAGTTAACTTCGAAAATTTCAGTGGAAAAGCTGCCGTTTTGCTTTGTAGATATTTCTGGGGAAGTATTTTTCTTTCGTTATTTTCGTTTTTAGATTTGGGCTACATTCGTTGAATGAAACTGTAGATTTATGGAATCGTACTAGAATGGTACAGATACCTTTTGTAAGTATGATGTTTAAGATAAATTTTGGAAATTAATTATATTTTCATGTTCATTTTAGTATCGTCATTTTCGTGTATCATATATTTTTTTTATTAGTGAGTAATATATCTTAAACGAATTTAAAATATGAACGATGTATTTAATCGGCAATTAAAGTTATGAATATTACCGTATTTTACATCGTTATGTTTAATAATTAATAATCTCGTACTTAGGATACTTTGTGGAATGATATAGATTACATGGAAAATAGAAATGATTTTACTATCAACGATAATTATAAACAGTTACCAGATTTCGTGAAGAGTTTGCATCAGGTAATTTAGAATCAAATTTTCAAAAGTTTAAACGTAAATGACTAGATAAATCTTCATCGTGCAGCTTTCCATCTTAAGATAATTGTTTGATGTACCTTTGCAAAATGTAATTGACGTTCTGTCGGTTATATTTCAGTTTTCAATTATCTATTTCATATTATTATATTTTCTTAGGTTGCAGATGTACTTGTTATTCTCAGTATTTCCTTATTTATTACTTTAAATATATATCATATGATATATATATATATATGTGTGTGTGATGTTTCTTTTTACGTAAACAAGCCGAGTTCAATGTGCGTAGTTTAATATTATAAATACATGTAACGTTTAACAATTGAAATTGTAATAGTAATATTATATTATTTATAAAATAACAAAATTTAGAATTTTTGTGAAAGTATAATTTATTCAATTTCTAAGTGAATTTCTTGTTCGAATCATTGTTATAAAACTCCTATATTTTATTCGCATGATATTTAATAAATCTAATTGTTTTAATTTATAATTTAGTATTTTTAATTTTTCTTTTAATAAGTATAATAATTTATGACGTATATTGGCTCAAAACAGCTTTATTATTTTCTATACATTGAAGTAGAGGGGGCTGTTCTCAGAAGGCCGTGTAAGAATGCAGACCAACCCATATTGTTTGTTAAGGAAATGTCTTTAGATTGATTCTCTATTAATATCCAGGTTGAGAGAAATCAATTAGTACGTCTACATCAACTTTTAAGCTAATGAGACTTTCCTTATTACGATGTTATCTATATTAATATAGCTTTAGATTTGTTGCAGAAATTTTCTACAATATTATTGCAGAGTATATCTTGTTTTAATTTTAATAATGTACATATAATACTTTTGCAACTACAAGAATTTTCGTGATTGTAGGTAGGGATGCGTTATGTAGTAATACTCGATCCTGGTGTTGCGTCTCGAGAAAAACCGGGCACTTATCCGCCTTATGATATAGGCATAAAAAAGGAAATATTTGTTAAAGATTCAAGAGGATTGAAACCATTGGAAGGCAAAGTACGTATATTTAGGATAACTCGATTGCTATTAAAGTCGAATCGCGATTCCCGATAATTACTTATTACATTTGTGGAATATTTTAAATAAAAGTTTTACGCTGTTGTAACGTTCCACAATTATTGATTGTAAGTGTATTTTTCTTCTTTACAAATTTAAAATTGTTACATTCTCTATATATTTAAATTGTCTTCGACATTGCTATTAATTGTAATTCGTTTCAAGATTTTATATAATAAATAAGGTTTAAAAAAATTATCATTTTTTCCATTTTAGTTAAATCAGTTTATATAATTGACAATATGACACGACATAATCAACATGTTAAACCAAACACTAGAAAAATGATGATTCTAACTTAAAATAAAAGTATTCTATCATTCTCAGAATCCGGTACCCCATATTCAACGGTTTATACTTTATATTCTAAAAAGTTAATATATAGGTTTTTGTATTTATGTGAGTAGGTGATTCTATCGTGACGAAATAATGCCAAACCTCAATTTAGATTTAGGGTGTTTGTATTCATTATTTTTTGAGGTATCTAAAAATTGTTTATAGCATGTCGAATTTTGATCCTATATTATAAAAATTTAAATTTACTCACACAGTAATTTCGTTTTATTCATTTAATTTCCAGATTTAATATTGGAATTAGATTGAATTTAAAAGATACATTTTTTTTTACATGAAAACTATAAAAATCATATAATAATTTAATCCTGTTCAATGCATTTGTTTATTTGTCAATGTGTTTGATCGTTTGCTTCAAGGTATGGAATCTTAAAGGAGGAACAGTGTTTCCTGATTTCACAAATCCAAATGTGGTTGAATATTGGATTGAATTAATCGAATCTTTGTACAATAATATAACGTTTGATGGTCTTTGGTTGGTAAGTACATTTGCTGTATTATGTGTACCAATTAAATTAGTTAAGCTGCCTTTTTTTGGGTATAATGTGAGCTATGATATGGTTTCTTAATATTTTCATGTCCGTATGATATTTTAAACAACATTTGATGATATCATTTTATGTTATACCTATGTTTTGTGGATGATTTCTAGGTAATGATAGAAATAATGGAACAAAATTAATTAATGAATAAATTGTACATCGCGGAATAAATTTTTAAATTCCCGAGTCGAAAAATACATATTTAATATTTCGGCAGACTCGCATGTAATTGTTATATATTTAATTTAATATGTATAAAAATCCTAAATTTATTAGTGAAAGCGTTATTTATATGTTCTTTTTGGAACGATCGTATAAAGGAGAATTAAAATATATTTTTAAAATTTCGTGGTAGAGAAAAATTATACATTTATCTATCTTTTCTTTTTTTTCTTTATATATTCTCGCGTATTATCCCGACGTTGTTTTATTTTGAGAAAAAAATTACATTCTAAAAGATTTTGGTTAATATAATATTATGTTAATTCTGGTGTGGTTCTCGTAGTCGGCTGTATTTTAAGTAAAATGTTTTAATTGACGTTTCAGGCAATTTGATTATCTTATATCGTTACAAAAGATAGTTATACAATAAATTGACGTTTTAAGACAATTTTAATAAGAGAATTATATATATATATATATATATATATATATATATATATATATATATATATATATCACGAATTAAATGGATGACGTAATGGTAAACTATATATACATATTTTCATTTAAGAAATTACTGTATTCATGACTCTATAAGAAAAATTAATCTACCCGTTTGTTATTTGTATCCTATGTTTTAGACTAATAAAATAACATTACGTATTTTTTTTATTTTATTAAACTACTACTACGAGCTTATTTTGTGCTGTGTATAGTCTTTTTTTATTTATTTACAATCTGCACATAATACAATAAGTAAATGTGATGAAGGAATAGGAAAGAATCAGATAACGTTGATGGTCCATTTACCACAACTTAGGATATATCTAGAAGGAATGAGAAGAGGAGGAGAAAGTTTTAAGATTATCTCTTGGCCAGTTTCTTTTCAAACGACGCTATGAAGCGTGTGGCACATTATGAGTTATCAATTGTGGAATAGCTGGATAAGCGGCATTTCTTAGTCTGCTGAAAAAGAACTTGTATATTTTTTTGGCTACTTCTGAAACAATCCGCAAGTCAGAACGTATAAATTGATTTGACATCAATCAAGGAGTGTTTATAATCTGACGTAAGATATTCGATTCTATTGATTGCAAGCGTAGGATGTTAGCTAGCCTAGCAGTGTCATATAGTTCAATGCCATGAGTCCAAATCGGATGACTTGGGTTGTACAATGATAGTTTTTTTTCAACCGATAGCTTTGACTGTTTTTAAAAAGGTAATAAAGCGGACCATTTCGATTCCGTACATCCTTAATTTTATTACTAATGTGTTGACTCCAGGTAAATTTTCTATCAAGAATCAAAACAAGATTAACATGGTTACCTTGGGGGATGGATGTCCCATTTAAATGGACCCTCTGGTGTCAGCTCTTTGCGCAGAGTAAAAGTAATGTGGCTTTGATTCTCCGTCTGGTTAACCAAGGGTGAATCATAGTTAAATGGTCCTGAAGTTTATTAGATACAATAACCGGGTCGACCGGATGAGAGAATGTATGGGTCGTCAGCAAAAGTGCATAACTTTTGTTTATTAGCTTACAAAAATTTTATATTGATCACACTTTCCAATATAATAATTTAAAGTTTAGCTCAAAATGTACAATAAATCACTATTTGTAAGATAGTATTGATTTCGGACTTGGTTGTCCTTTTAGTTTTGATTTTTATTTTTTCTATCAAAGTATCTAGTTTCGTTAGTTCTATGTGAACAATTTTGTTTTTGTTTTTTTTTTTAATTCAGAGGAAGTTTATGTGTACACAAATATTACATATATTTCATTTTTAGCCAAATTGTTAGTTTTCTAATTGATCGAATAAATAAATTTTTATTGTTTTTAAATTTTTTCTAAGAATAATTTTTTATTTATTTTTTTATTTAAATAATAGCTATTCATCTTTTATTACTTTCTTAATTTATTTCCGAATATCTATTAATCTCTCGTCATTTTGATGCTGTGTTTAAGGATATGAATGAAATCGAAAATTTTGTTGATGGCTCTCAGACCGGTTGTGAAGTTAATAAATGGGAGCAACCACCATATGTTCCCGGTGTTAATGGAGATCACTTGAATTATCGTACACTATGTATGTCAGCTGTGCAGTACGCTGGTTTACATTATAACGTTCATAATATTTATGGATTTGCGGAAGCGATTGTTACTAGCTTGTAAATATTTAATTGCCTTTTATCGTTTGGTATTTAAATTTTGAATAGTGACAGAACGCTATTATTAATTGCAAAATATTTTATTAGCGGTTTGTTAGAAATTCGCAAAAAAAGACCATTCATATTATCAAGATCTACGTTTTCTGGATTTGGACATTATGCTGCTCATTGGACTGGTGATGTATATTCAACATGGGATGATATGAAACATTCTGTTTATGGTAAGAGTCCATCAGTGGGTTTGAAAATATACTTTAATACGAATATTCCGTAATTTGTTATATATTCGATAAATGTTAAAATGTTTACATCAACATAATAAAAAGATTGTGCTTTGAACATTATTATATGGTTTATAGTTTTAAATGTAAGTGAAAATGCTTGAATTATTCGTTCAAAGTTTTCATTGAATATACATATATAGAACTGTGCAATTTGTGAACTTTGGATTGTCCGATTGACATGTTTAAGGATATTTCATATAATTCTTTATAAATTGTAATGACAGTTCTGAAAAACTATAAACCTGCATGAAAATTAAGACGTTAAATTAAAAATATCTGTAATTAATTGCTATCATTATTCAGTCTGTATTCTCGAATAAAATTACATACAAAATAATAGTATGAAATTTAGGGCCACGATAACATTTTTTAAAAATAAAATGTAAGAATAGTATTATTCCAGTTTAAATTGAAATAATTAATGACTATTAATATTTCATATCCACTTGTGATATTCGAACGTGATCAAAATTGTTATAAAACTTACCGCATTCATTAAAATAATTTGCTACAATATACAAATTTTTATTAGATATTCCTGTATTTTTTTATTTATTTAAAGATTGTATTTTGTATACGAGGTACGATTCGCATTATGAGCAAGATAATACAACATTTTTATTAATTTATACGCTACGAAAGGCTTAAATGTATGAAAGTACGGTTTTTATCAGTTATTTAAAAAAAAAAAAACGTACACTGGATAGTATTTTAATAAACTATAAAAAATCGTCTAATAAAATATCTTAAATCGAGTTAAACGTAAAATCTACATTCGATTACTCGCATTAGTTATTTACACCTTCGTTAGTTCAAAATGCTGAAACGTAATGATTATTGACTTTTTGTATTTTTTAACTCTTGAAATTGATTATTTAACGTATATGCATTAAATTCAAACGAACACCAGTCAGATTTTTTACGGGTTCTGTTAACTGTATTTATATTATAATTGTCTTTAAATATTAGGCAATACTAGTATTGAAGTGAATATAGTATTTAAAAGTAATAATTTAAAAAAGAAACATGAAGTAGAGATTTAATACCGAAGTCGATAATTCGTAAGTTCGATTTTTAAAGGGGAAAATATACTTATGCGAAATTTTATATATAAAATTCCATGTAATTTATTTGTAAAGTTCAAATTAGTAAATCATATTATACAATGCTTCGTAAGTAATTAACTTTATTCTTTTGAAGTATTTTATTACCAAAAAAATACTTTTTCGAACATCTGTGATTACGTGTATGTAAATTGTAGTTGTAAGTTTTTGAAAATTTTTATAATTTGTCATTTCAATGAATTTTATATTATTTTTTTTTTATCCAGCAGGCATATTTATAATTTTTCATACAGATTGCGTGGTAACCCATGAATTTCGTAATTTAATAAGAGAAATAATAACAAATAATATTAATAACATTAAAAAATTTGGCAGATATTATGAACTTCAATTTATTTGGTATACCGATGGTGGGTGCCGATATTTGTGGTTTTAACGGAAACACAACGGCGGAATTATGTCAACGGTGGAGTCAGCTGGGTGCATTTTATCCTTTTTCGCGAAATCATAATTCTAATGACGCTATCGTAAGTAATCACACGAAGCTTACAAAAATTATTATGTTCAATATATAACAGTGATGTATATTCGAGGTGACCCAAATCTAATCGAAGTTTTATTGACACTGCACATCACGATGATACTATGATTTCATATCACTCTAAAATAAAACGAAATGCAACGATATCCATATTTCTGTAGGTTACCGTAAAATCGTCGCATTTTTCCTTTAAAAACTCACCGAACTTTTTCTCAAGCATGAAAAATATACTATATGGTGATTCAGAGAAGACGGGCGGTTTTGTTTTTTGAATAGCGCGGTTGATAACACTCCTACAATGCAAACCGCGTGCTCCACGTCTAGTGTACACACAGGATTTAAGATATCATGATATTCTATAATGAGAAGGAGCGCGCGTTTTGCTTGGAACGTTATTTTCGGCTTAATCCATCAGGACAGTGCAAAGATAATTCCGAAAATAATTCAAAGTTTCGTGATTTTTTTTTGTGTGCGAATACCTTAAGAGCCTCGTTTACGAAACACGTCCGCGAGATCTGGAAGACTTAAAAACTTTGCTTACAAAACTTTTGGAGATAATTCCTTGTTAGACCTTAAATAAACTGATCAATGAAATGCTGAGTAACTGTAAATTTACAGTAACTGTAGATAGAAAGGTTAGTCGGTCAAGAGTACTTAAAAACGGCCTACCTTAGGATTCCGTGGAACAACGTGGGATGCCTACGTATCAACATTAAGGACATCAGTTTCATCATTGACATTCTCCGTAGCTGAATACGCAGTTCCTGCGCATGTCAAGAAAATTGACGTCGAACTCAACACAGTGATGAAAAACTGATACTGTAAAATCCACTCCAGTAGCGTAGTTACTTGCACTAAGTAATATAATGCCTCCGGTCATCCAACGAAAAAAAGCTGCTGTAAAAGAATGGACAAAATATAACAGAAACTCGTGGTACATCTGGATATAAATGCTGTAGAACGGCTCAAGTCGGGGAAACCTGCATACAAAAGCCTCAATTAATCGCTCATAAATCTGACGATACTCAGGCTTGGAGAGATAAATGGTCGGCTGAAAATACGGATAAACACAAACTTATGCAATATCCCCGTGTTGAATCACCAGGTTTTAATCTTTCAAGGAAACTGCGGACGAGACTTCAGAACGGAACATGGAAGATTCGGAAAAATGTCGAATACTTGGGGGATCAGTGACAATGCAGCATGTGACTGCGGAGAGAAGGAAGAAACAATCAATCACATCCAACGCGAGCATTAATCGGCGACTGGAAGGAGACTGCAAAGCTGACAGAATCGTCCAAAAAATGGATTAAAAATGGAGATATTAATTTATAAGATAATTATGAAATAACTTCTATTTATGCCCGAAAACATACAAATAACAATAATATTTTAATCGTATTTAAATATATTTCTTGATACGTTTCTCCCGTATAGGATCAAGATCCAGCGTCATTTGGTCCGGAAGTAATCGAATCTACAAAATTCGCTTTGTTTAATAGATATCGTCTTTTGCCTTATCTGTACTCGTTATTTTGGAAGTCGCACATCGCTGGTGAAACCGTCGTCCGACCATTATTCTTCGAGTACGTAAACTGTATTGGATATATTAATTTTCAGATTAATGTTTTTAATATCGTCGCGCAAGAATAACGTATTTTTTAATATCCGAAAGGAATGTAACAGATTAACAGGGTTGGAGGGAATCATTTGGCAATGACATTCTCGTAGTCAAAAAAAAGTTTCCCGTTTATTTAATATGTAACTTTTATCAGTTTTGATTAATTTTATATATTCGGAAAAAAATATTCTTTAAAAAAATCTTTGCTGTGTTAATTTTACTATGTAAATTTTTTTTTCTTATAGTGCCGATTTTTTTACGTTTGATATAAAGATATTTTATAACATTTGAGTTTTAAATTTTATCTGTTTAAAGAAACTCGGCTTAAGTAAAGATTTTTTACATTTATTAACTATAGGCTCCCGCAAATTGGGGTCTTAACACGGGAAAAATCAACATAGACAGCTTTTTTAATTCCGTGCAAAACAAAAAATTATTCATTAAATTCGCACCACTTTTTAAGTAGGGAATATCGAGTACCCGGGTGACAGCATAAATGAACAGCGGATACGAGCAAAGGAATAAAAATCCGCAATGAGAAAGACTGTAATGCATTTTTTCAGCTTGGGCTAGATTATATAGTAAAAACGTAAATATATAGTTAAAGCTAAGGCTGGTAAAATGTTACGTATTCTCGGTATTGCTGTATGGCGTTAGACTTTAACGAAGACGTTAGAGAAAAAAACTAGATGTCTTCGAAATGTGGCTATATAGTAGAATTCTTAAAGTAAAATGGTTTGACAATAGAAGAAACCGTGAAGTATTAAGTCGTCTAAATAAAAGTAGAAAAATGATAAAAGAAATCAAATATAGAAAACTAAAATATTTTGAATATATAATGCCCTACCTGATACGGTATAATACATTACATGTCCTTATACATTAGGAGATCGCAGGGAACAGACCTTCGGGAAAAACAACAACATGGGTGCAAAACTTAGAGCAGTGGTATAACGCAAATACAGTAGAACTGTTCCGGAATGCATCAGATAGACAAAGAATTTGCAAAATGTTAGCCAGAGAGTTCGATAACGGACATGGAATGATGATATATATATATATATATATATATATATATAATTAATACTCGTATTTTTTGAACTTATTGCATGAAGAAATTTATACAAATACACAGCTGAGGAAGTACACACACGCCATTTTATATATATATATATATATATATATATATATATATATATATATATATATATACACTAGTATAATACGTAAGGTTTATATATATATATATATATATATATATATATATAATATATAATATACTCGTATAATGCGTAAGGATATAGAGGTTATATATATATATATATTATTTTGTTATTTCACTTACCTTCTAAAAATTAAAACAATAAATGTTAATGTTCTTAAATGCAGAAGGACATATACAAATACAAACAGACATGTCCCTTCTAAGTAATTACTTAAAACAATAAATGTTAATGTTCTTATATATTCAAGTGCGTACACAACACACACACAAATCATCAAATATTTTATATTATTATTAACCATATTTAATTTGTCGTAATAGGTGGGCATATATCTTAAATTAAACGTAATTCTTAAATGAAAAACACATATACAAATACAGATAGAGATATCCCTTCGAAGTAATTACTCAAAACTATAAAAGTTAATATTATTACATTCAAGCGTGTATATAAACACACAAAATCACGCGTTTACATTAAATATTTTTAATAATTGTATATCATATTTAATTTGTTGTATACAAAGGCGTGCCTTTTAAATTAAATGCAATTGAAAGAAAACGAAACATTTTGGTTTAAGGAAATTTCAGCGCTAATATCTTGACAAGAATAAACGGTTTTAAAAATATTTTGTATAATAAATATGAACTTGCTACATTTGTTAAAAAAAAAAAACAAAAAAACATGATAATGATATAATATATTCTAAATCTTTGTCGATAATTCCTGTTCTTTATAAAAAATATATATCTTCTTCAACTGTGCATGTAATATAAATTTTTCCATGGGTAGTTTAAAGTTACTTACGAGCATAGATTTTATACATATATCTTCTTCTTTTTGTCCTCAATCCGTACATTGGTGGATAACCTTTTTTTGATTTACGATCCTGTTAATCAAACTAAGCATTAGAATTTCCTTAGTTCGGCTTGTTTTTTTTAAATTTATATAACTTGCTGCTGCGGTATCTTTTATTATCTGTTGGATGTACGCTTTCCTCGGTCTTCCTGTGCAGCGTTTGCCTTCCATTTTGCCTTCAATTATTTCAATCAGCGTTTGATTATGACGGAATAAATGTCATATCCATTTAATTATTCTTCTGTTTAGAGTATTTATTAGAGTTCTCGATTAATCATTTTTGATTTGTTATTTTCTCTATCCAGCTAATTTTTTGCATCCTATGCCAGCACCACATTTCAAACGCTTCAATTCGATTATACGTTTGTTTGTTTATCGTCCATGTTTCTGAACCGTACAGTAGAATACTCCATATATATGTTTTCACAAAATGCTTCTAAGTTTCCAATTTTATACTTTTTGATGTTATCAAACGCCCTTTTTGCTAGGTTGATTCTCGTGATTATTTCTTTATTGGATTATCCAATATATCTGTGATGTTTAACGTGTTTTAACGTTTTTACATTAATTCTTATGCTCGCTGTTCCCGGTTTCTTATCGCATTTCATCACCACCGTCTTTTCTTCGTTTATTGCCATGTTATATTTCTTGATTACTTCTCCTAAACATTGTATCGATTCTTTCAATTCTTTTTTCATTGTTCCCCACGATTTATTGCTATGTCATCAGCGAATCGGAACATCGACGTTATTACGCCTTTCACTTATATATATATATATATATATATATATATATATATATATATATATATATACATATATGTATGTATGTATGTATATTTTGAGCTGTGTATCTGATATGAATTTTTCTATATAGTTTAAAAAGTATTCCATGTAATGTATGCGGTAATATATCTGTATCAACAACTGAACTTGATAAATCAACGAAATCATCGTCCTCTTCTTCTGACGTCGCTTCAGATCTTTCCATCGGTTACGTTTTATTTATATATATATATATATATTAATTTTTGTTTGTTGAGCCGATAATATAACCGTCATTTATCCTCAACCGCTAGGTTGGTGGCCAATTTATACGACTCCTTACCTATACCTATCTTTTGTATAATGTTAGTGATCGTATTCGAACCCGGAACCTTCCGTATAGAAGTCCGTGCTCTTAGCTACTCAGCTATTCCGACGACTTGATAATATAATACATAGATAAATTAATCTGTAATCGGTGTTAACTTTCTTGTATGTATAGTTTATGAATTACAAAAATTTTACTTTATTTCACAACTGACATGAAAATCCAAAAATTAAAAATCGTAATATATGATTTAGAATATTTTTCGTAATCGGAAGATTTAGCAGCTCATATTTATTATGCAGTGCGTGTGTTTGTGTCTACGTAAAAAAAAATTACATTTTGTATTCCTCTCTTTTCCCCCTTTAGATTTGCAGATGACGAGTATACGTACGAAATAAATAAACAGTTCTTATGGGGTGCAGCGCTTATGATAACGCCGGTTTTGGATGAGGTACGTATGTACGCCTAATGTATTTAGGTATGCGGAAGTTTATCGATTTGATGGTGCAGATATCCAGTTTATGAGAACAGGTTTAACCTATATTCATGTAGTGCTCGGTTTTATTTAACAACAATAAACAACATAAAATCAATTGAAAATTAGTTAAATCACTAATATTTATTTTCTTATAGAAAACACAAAGCTTTTCGTCATTTACGCCATTATCAAGTGAAACATTAAATCATAATTTTAAAAATATAAATTAAATATAATTACTTAAAAATATTTGATGGTGATTGTGAAAATATACTCCAAAAATGCTGTTCTGCTTCCGTTCTGTCTATTTTTTGAATTGTTGAAATTCAACATCAATATATTTGTTTATTAATTTTGTTTTTTTATATTAATTTTTTCTTCAATATTATTTTCACGGATTCTGTAAAAGTTGTATACTGGTGGAATTTTAAATTTTTCATTTAAGATTTTTTAATATTTATTTTTATTTTGATTGTAAAATTGTGTTTTTTAAAAAATTTTGCGTTCGTATATTTTTATACTTTATATTTTACTTTTGGACATCATACATCGCAACAGTAAATGAAAAATTTAAAATTCCACCAGTATACAACTTTTACAGAATTCGTGAAAATAATATTGAAGAAAAAATTAATATAAAAAAACAAAATTAATAAACAAATATATTGATGTTAAATTTCAACAATTCAAAAAAAATAGACAGAACAGAAGCAGAACAGCATTTTTGGAGTATATTTTCACAATCACCATCAAATATTTTTAAGTAATTATATTTAATTTATATTTTTAAAATTATGATTTGTTAAAAATGTTTCACTTGATAATGGTGTAAATGCCGAAGCTTTGTGTTTTCTATAAGAAAATAAATATTAGCGATTTAACTAATTTTCAATTGATTTTTTGTAAAAAATCACTACATTCCACATTATATAAAAAATTAAATAAACAACATGATTTATTTTTACTAGTTAAACCATATGTAATGTGTTATGTAAATTGCAATGTTTATACGTGCATATGCCTATGAACATATTTAAATTTATTGTTAGGCATTTGAAATTAATATTTGATGACTTTCAAATTATAACACAGTTTTAGGTAAACATTTCGAAATATATAAAAAAAAATAAAAAAAAAAAACAGAACTGCACATTGTAGACTCAAGAAGGAAATTTTCGGTAATTTTGGCGAATGATTTACAACGGTCTATGATAATCAAAAGTACTTTTTATGACAATGATAATAAAAAGGTATGTAGAAATATATTTGACAACAATTGGTGATCGGCCTATGCATTTCTCGACGGTTACTCAAATCATAATACTGTGCCTCTATATAAAAAAGGAACATTTGCAAAAAAGAAAAAACATCCAAAATCTGAAAAAATAACAATATTAGACTGAATTTGAAAAAAGTATTTTTTGATAACAATTCTTAAATGAATAACGGTATGTGAAAAAATTAATTACGCAGAGATTATATCGAAACGACTCACTTGTGTAAGTTTATGTGTACAAAATTGGAGAAACGTTTTCTTGATGGCAAGTAACAGTAAAAGATTTACTCGAAATTAAAGCACTAATTGCTTCATATTGACGCTGTATCACAACTGAAACGTTATCAACGAAGAATGCGGGACAATTATAGGCATCGAAAATGCGTTATTTAGGCACATGAATTAGAGTAAACGATTGGAAGACGTTTAAATTAAAAAGGACGCGTTGTAAATTTATTTTAAAACATAAAAGAGAAATAATTAATATGTTAAAGAAGTACAAATAATAAAATATAATGGATAAAAAAAAAGTGATAAAATTAAGAATTATTCGTCGAAATTATTTGACACAATTTATGCGATATTTTACGAATTTATGAGAGAATACTGTTACATCGTCTTGATCTATTTTCATTTTTTTAAAACATATTAATCATATATTTAAAACATTCGCTTTATTATTATTTTTTTAAATGGGGATGCCCTTACAGCCTAAAATATGTAGAGCGAGAGAAAAGTGTTCCTATATATCAAAAAGGTATTTCTTTTTTATTCTATTTCAGTTTAAATTTTATATAACCATACGATGTCGGATATACAGCACGCGCGCCGAATTTATTAGATTAACCTGGGAATTTATAATACAGTATGAAATAATAATTTCGATTTATAAACTTGATTAAAGTAGTAATACTTTTTCGATACGCAGGGTCATATTTCGGTTCAAGTTTATTTCACAGATACAACGTGGTTTGATTTTTATACCGGCAATATCATCAGAGGAAAACGAGAATTCGTTAATGTATCTGCACCGCTCGACCATATTCCGCTGTTCGTCAGATCAGGTTTTATTATACCATTTCAAGAACCAGGACTTACTACAGTTGAAAGGTAAATTATTGATTTGTAATAAATTATAACGCTGTTAATAAATGGTGCGCAACTTATGCAAATTGAATTCTATAAAACAACGATTGTTTAAACATTTAAAAGATTCATACATTTTGATAAAGTAAATAATGACGATAAATCGATTTTAAATTTTGTTTTCCGCAGACAATTGTTGTTATTTTCGCTCAATTTCTAAACGCTTGCTTTTATATATTTCAAAATAATTAATTGCCCGGCAACGTGTATCTCTGAACATCCGAAGTATATTCAGATTATCGCTTAGGCGAAGTTTATCGAAGAATCTTTGATATTATTAAACGTACACATCTTTAACAAATGGAATATCAAGATCCTTGTGAAGAGGGTGGTTGAAGACGTATCGAGGAGTCGCGACCATCATACAAAGTATTTTCGATTATTTTCTTTGAATTAATGCTAGATTACTTGTTTTTGCCGTATAATTCTATCCGGTTTCAGATTGGTACTAGAATCGTGAGGTATATCCGCCTTTTAAAATCTAGACTTAAAGTGGATCTTCTTCCTATTAACGAAGAAAGCAAGTTGGCTCGTATTTAGATTCATTTACCGATTTGCTCGACACGAGTACGCCAGTTAAGTCTGCGATCCATATGTATTCTCATATATTTCACCGATGATGTGTTATTTAGAATTATTTATTATCATCTTTGTAGAGGTAATATTTGGTAACATTTATGTGTTGACATTTTTTATTACTGAACTTTATTCTTCAGTTATTTGCCCATTTTCGTACTTTTAACTACATGTTCCTGAATTGCTGTGTTCGCAAATCCTGGGTTTTCATTGCATACTGTTGTATCCTCTGCAAAGGTAGCCAGAACTCTTTGATTATGAGACAGGTATGTCTGCCGTGTATATTAAATAGGGAATTAGTCCTAATAGACTTCCCCGGGGAACGGAAGTAGATATTTCGCTTTCTTCGGAGACGAACTTGTTGATTTTAATCGAAAAGTCTCTGTTAGATATTACACACATAGATAATGATCTGGTGGAAGTGGATTCTTCAATTTAAATTTTAATCCCTGGTGCCAAACACGATCGAAAGCTTGTTCCACATCCCGGAAAACTGCTGAACAAACTAGTTTTTTTTTCATGTACTGCTGAACATAAATGATTTTACTTTATATAGTGGCAAAATTATTACTTACTCTATTAGATTATAGTTTCAAAGGTTTTTCATCATTGCTATATAGTGAAACACATCACGTATTTTACGTTTATTTTTTTTTAAATTAGCGCATTCTTCACATTTTTTGCAATATATTTCAAAGTTTTATTTGGTGATTATTAAACACGTTATATATAAAATAAATACAGTTTTATTTCAAATATGTTTATGTTTTTATCACATCTTCGCTTATATTCTCGCAACAGTCGTGCTGGCACTTTTGGTTTACTGGTTACCTACAATAGTACTAGTCAAGCATCTGGATTTTTGTATTGGGATGATGGCGAATCCTATAGTACGTTGCATTATTATTTTTCCGTTTATTTTATTGCTTACTTAAATGGCACGTTTGTAATTCGCACTTTGGTAGATGAGTGTACGCTTAAATTTTAGTAGGCGCGATTAACAAATTAATCACGTATTAAACGATTTTCTCTCTTATCGTATTTTGATTTTTAGAATTGGAACTTTAGATAAAAAAAAAAAAATTATGGTAATTGTTAAAATGAATTGCTAATACAGCCAATAATTTGAGCGTTGAAGCTAGGACGATATGAACATTGTTCGATGATGGTCTTTATAAAATAGATTGCAATAGGTCTGATTTTTATAAGCAGCGAGATAATTACTTGGTGTATGCAGAACAATGTGTTATTTCAAAAATACGGCGCAGGAAGTAAACCTTTTTGTATTATTATCGACTAACTTATATTTCTTTTAAACGTCGCGATAATTTAAACAAGAAATAGTTCAGATAAAATTAGACGTAATCTTACAAGAAATAGAAGAGGAAAAAGCCTTTATTTCATTAATTAACTTACTTTTCACAAAATTATTGGTCAAGTACCACTTCCTTTTACAAATAGTTATTTTAGGTTAATAAACGAATTAAATTTTTAATATTTAGTATAAATCTGATCAAAACAGGAAAAAAACGGCAAAATAAAAAAAAAATGCTAAGATGAGAAAAAAGAATGCAATAAAAATATTTAAGTTAACCCGTAAATCGGATAATTACAATTTACAATCGATACATAAATCACATAATAAAATAATAGTAACTTTACTCGAAATAATAAAATAATTTTTATAAAAATCTATAAACTTAATTCAACGGTGCTTATACTTAGTATATTGTGCACGGAGATGTGCCATATCGTAATTACCGATAACTTATATTAATTTATTGCAACGGATAGAACAATTATCAAATAAATTGTTGGAAATTTTTCTATAACGGGTAGTATTTAATATAATTCTACAATAATAATTTTGGACTATCTGAAGCTTTTTATACGTACTATTAGAGATAGTAGACCATACTTA
The DNA here is from genome assembly GCA_032883995.1 of Coronaproctus castanopsis. Lineage (NCBI taxonomy): Eukaryota > Metazoa > Arthropoda > Insecta > Hemiptera > Monophlebidae > Coronaproctus > Coronaproctus castanopsis. The sequence goes on from CM065052.1 coordinate 299,582,595, forward strand.
CACAATTGCAATAATACCTTTATTTCGCGAATTGAACATATCTAAGGATATATTCTTGTGGAAACTATATATCAAATTCAGATGAGAGACAAAAGAACGAAATAGAAATTATTAAAATTTATTTTTTATCATTTTGTAATAACGTATTATATCCGGCTATAAATGTCGACTGAATTCTTATCAGAGTTGAATTTTAAGAAAAATACCAACCCAAGTGTGAATAGTGAAGAGAAATAAATCACACATATGAACGAAATTGCGAGAATCATTCGGTCGTACCCGGGCATGACACATTTCGTATTTCTAAACACCTAGCTATCATTACGTTCATAACGTAGTACGCTCTCTGGTATTTAAGATGTGTAACAAATTTTATAACGCCCATTTAAGATGCTGTTTGGATTATTTTGAAATATTGCTCCGAAACTTAGACAATAAGCGCAGAAGGCAAGAAAAGAATAAAAAGTTTCGAGATGTGCTGCTATCGCAGATTTTTGAATATATTGTGGAGAGACCACATTAGTATCGCGAAAGTACTGAAAAGTTTGAATAAATCAAAAACACAACTGATAGAACCAAAAGTGTAAATATCCGGCACATAAAATTCACGAAAGTGGATTGCTGATGGTAGCTGTTCGAGAGAAAATCGACAAAAAACTAATAAAAGGCCGCAGGAAACTGGAATGGAGGACAACAGGCGTACAAAAAAAATCCGAAGCTGCAACAGATGATCGGCTTAGCAAGAAGTGGTTTAGTGTAAATTACTAATTATTGTATGTATTACAACAGAAGAAGCAACATAATGATGATGATGATTTTATTTAATTTTTAAAATTTATATTCCGTGTAATACATGATTTACATACATTTAAATTACAGCATGATGCAATTAATATTATAATTATTTCTCACCATTATTGTCGATCGCTTGGTAGTTTTTTCCGGATTATTTATTTCTTAGCGTCTGCTTCTACGGTGTTTTCTCGTTGAAAAAAAATCATTAAGTGGATAAAAGTCCGAAATTTAAATTTTTATAGCGTATAATTTAAATTTAATGGTCGCGCTGTTTGAATAAATATTTTCTAATTTCATTTCAGATACATGGGATGACTTGGGTTACAATTATTTAACGTTCAAAGTAGAAAATGAGCGGTTTACAAGCTCGATTATTAAATGGGGTTACAATGAAACCATGACATTAGACAGTGTTGTGGTTTATGGCCTTGGCAGTTTCGTTTCTTCTGTTGCGATTAATGGTAAAAGTCACGACAGTTTCGTTTATAATCAGTCATCTGAGGTAATGTATATATATATATATATATATATATATATATAAAAACATGTATATAATGTGTTTGTGTGTGCTGATAATGGCTAATCGTAATTCACACTTGTACAAATTTTAAACACCTGATACATGTGTGTTGTCTGATTGACACATGTATTATTATATTCAAAGTTTCGGTATAGTCACCTATATTTGTACGAATTAAGGAAACTTTTTGATTATGACTAATTTGATAATCTACATTCGGGGAGCGAATAGTTTAACCAACGTTTCTAATTCGTGAAAATATTGATACTTATAATCCAATTTAAATCATTGCGCTTATTATAAAATGTGCACATAGTCCAATGATTTGTTTCAATAGAGAATTTTGTGTTTACCTTTCTGAGACGATGTATTAAAATTTGCCTATTAAATATTACATTAACTAGATTTATTTAATAGTTAAAGAGATATGAACACCACGTTATCGCCAAAGTAGAAATTTAGAGTACGATAGTTTGGTGTGGTGTAACTTAAGCCTATGTTTGTATAATCAGCCAGTCATTTGAATTTAGTATAAAAATTTATACACGATACACAATGTACACACACACACACATATATATATATGTGTGTGTGTATGTATGTATTTCAGTTTTTGAACAACACACTATTTTTCTCATAATTTTTCATTATATTAATGGTTTTGTCAAATATTGAAAAAAAAAATATTTTGTGTTTCAGGTCTTAAACATTTTTGACGTGAACGTTGATCTCAGTAAAGAATTCGTCATCTTTTGGATTTAATTAATCCCGACAACGATAATATCCGTTATATATTTTCTTGAGTTCATCGTTTACCATCACAAAAATAATATTCGAAAAGTGTATTTTTCGGAAGACTGAAAATTTAACTATTTTTTTTATTAAAATAAATTTAAATTGTTACTGAATGATTTTTAAATTTTTGTCTTTAACCGATCATTTTAAAAGTTTTCGTCAAAATATTTTACACCTTCTGACAAATTATTAACATTTTTATATTGTAGAATCATTTAAATTAAATAAACGTCAAAATATCTAGGCAATGAATTAATCCTTATTTCTGATTAACTGTAAAACGTATTAACGTTTTAGTTTTAAAAAAAATTACAGTCTGCAAATAATTTCGTTCCATCACTATGAAATGGCTACTATTTATTGTCAGAATGAAAAAATCCCATAAAACAGAAATTGATATTAACTTAGTTTCTCCGTAAATTATCGTTTAAAATCTAGTCTTACATACCATACTTTTTATTATCTCCATTACCATTATTATTATTCTTATACTAAATGCAGGTGCCACACTAGTAGACGTACCTTGTATGTACATTTATCTTAAACTTATTTTATATTTATTATCTATTTGAAATAATGAAATTTTACATATGCGATTACATATCAAGTATTTAAGTAGTGTGTAGTTATTGTTGATTTTTGGTAAATATGAAATACAATATTAATCAGCAACTAAGAAAAAATGTTTCTTGAAGAAATGATCACGGAGTAAACATAGTGTTAAGTAAGTCAAAATCGGTTTGTGTCACCTCATGTTTATATATTCAGTATTTTTCTGTTAATTATATATTGCGATATGATTTATGTTTTGTAGACGTAATGCCATTTCAATATGTACGTTTTTCGAATTTTTGTAAAGAATCATTATATTTATGAAAAATATGTTTTAATAATATTATTATGTAGTGCGAAATACATTCTTATCTAAAGTCGCTAATTTAGTGTAATAATTATTACAGTATTTTTCGTGCATAACCATCGATCAATTTTCTGTCTTCATTTGACAACACTGCTGCATATAAATCTGTTATTTCTAAGGACAGTAAATTGCAGTTAAATAAGTGACTGAGAACATCATAACGTGGATCATTCTCCATTATCCTCCAGGTATTTAAATTCTTTCGGTTTGTACGCAGTACATAAACGACTAAGTATACCTTACTTTCCCCAAGTTAGTATTTTTCTGTCACAATTTGTTTACGTTCTACGAAACAACATTCGTCTAATCGGGCTTCAGAAGCCATTTATATTATCAAACGAGGCTTTGCGGCTATAGAGTTCCTACTCAAAGACTAAAGAAGTTAATCATGTAACAAAAAACAAAAACTGCTGCTGTATGATGTCAATAATAACAGACTATACAAAAAAGTGGCTTCCAATCGAGATTAGTCTTTAAATATTGAGGTTAGAATAACAGCCTACTATCGTATTTTAAAAAGTCAAATTTTCAAATGAAGAAAAGTTCTTTATATAGGTCTATTGCTGATTTAAAAATTAACCAATATAATCAAGTATACTCATTGGATATTTTAAAGTTTTTAAAGCTGCTTTTCTGCATTCTATTTATTTATTGTCCTATCATCACTCTAAACGTCAGTCTGAAATATCCATCAATAACTATTTTTGCTTAAAGATTTCACCGTCATATCTAGAGAACACCATTTTACGCCGCCACAAGTAAATGCTCCATACCTTATCCTGTGTGTCACTAAAGGTTGTAACAGTGGATCTAGTAAATACTCATGTCAAAAATTAGCAAAGTTATTATGAAATGAAAAAAAAAATACACTACTAATGAAATATGAAAATTTGGATAGCTTTTGTAATCTCATACTTCTATGACCACAGTAAATTTAAAAAGTCCAAAATTTAGGTAAAATATTAAACTGTACTGTAACGAGTAATTAATGCAATCTTGTAGGGAGTTTACATTTGATTACAAAAAATCCATATTGAATATTAAAGGTTTCTAAGATGTGCATATTTTAAAAAACAAGTCATAAATGAACACGAAGTAAAAATATATGACTGTTACACTGACTAGCAAAATATAACAGTAATTTTACGATTGCCTTTGATAATGATCAGTAAGAATAATTTTTTTTAATTGGAATACTTTGGACAATCCCATCTTTTTTTTTTAACAAAACTAGTTTCACACGTAATTTTACACAAATTGGTTTTATGGTATTTCCACAGCATTACTTTACATCCAAATCGTACCCCTGTTGGAAGAAAAGTATATAATCAACTTTATTAAAAAATAATAAATATAAAAATAAACGTCCTCTTTGACTTTAAATACATTCATGTTACAATAGCCTCAAATTGGGAAGACCAAACTTTTATGTTTTATTTCTTTAGTTGAATTTTATTAAAAATTAAAATATATTTCTAAATAACCTCATTTTTTTGAAAGTTAAAAGTTGAAAACAAATTGGTTGTCGCTCATACTTCATTTTTCTGAGTGCGTGATATATTCAAAACCTTAAAGAATAAGATTTCTTATTTAAATAATTTTTGAAAGCAATATTTTAAATATTTAATTCTTTACTTATAATTTTAAATTATTGTAAAATGTATCTTTTTTGAAAAAATTCTTTTTGATTCTGTGATAATGATCTCATTAACTTTGTCACCTTTGTGGTTGTGCTCTACATAGTTCTTAATCGTGTTATTGTGAAGAATTTTGAAATTTTACAAATAATTTGTTGAATTTTGCCTTGAAATGGCTTCTAAACGAATTGGTCAGTCGGCGGTTAATTGGTCTGACTTGATAAAAAATTTTCGACCAAAAGATGCGGAAAAGCTACAAGCCTTTAAGGCCAAATCGAATGCTATTTTACAAAAGTAAGGCATAGTAAAGTATCAGTATTTTATTGCGTGCACATTTTGCCTGAAATAATGTTAGGCATCGAAAACGTTTAATGTATAATTTCATACAATTATTAAACAATTATCGTTTTTAAAAGAACTGATTTAGCCCAAGTAATCTGAATTTTATCGGGATGCCGAAAATAATCATTTAGAGGCCATGTTGGTGTGTATATATAATAAGTATAAGTTATGTTACAATAAAATTTCGTAGCTCAAATACAAGTTTTTTAAAAATATAAATAGGGCTTCTAATTAGTTGAATTTGTGAGACGACTCGAACGCAACTCAAAGATTTGGAACGAAGCTATATTTGGTGGGAGAGGTACCTCGAAATTATATTGCTCCATGTGTTCCTAAAAAAACCATATAATACAAAACTTTTATACATATTAGTAGTTTACGTTCGTTATATATTTATGTTAACATTTATTTCATTTGTAAAGTCTTCATTTACATGTGATTCTAAATTTACTATCGCCTATTTTCAATAATAAATCAATATCGGATAATGTATCTGTAATATATATTTTAGTCGCTCGATATTCTGTTTATATTCCCTTGTGTCATAATAATTATATTAATGTTGAACTTATTTCATACGCCAAAAAATGTTATTGTAAACTTTTTTCTATGTAAAAGTTTATTTCTTTTAGATTGAGTTCATTACCCGAGACTACCCCAACAATTGATTGGAGTTATTACAAATCTAAAATAGCTAATACTGCGCTTGTGGAAGAATTTGAGAAGCAATACAAAAACGTGAAGATCCCGTATCCAACAGCTAAAGATATATACGCTTCTATAGATGAAGAGGAAAAGCAATTTGTACGTATTGTAGTAGTTTGTTATATGGATTTTGCATAATTGTTTATATATTAAGATGTAATCGTTTAATCTCATGAACGCAGAAATATATAAATATATTTGTCCTTGTAGTGTATTTTTAAATCCGGGCTTATTTAGTGTTGCATAATATATATCAGTTGATTCGTTTTATACGTAGTAATCGTTGATGAAAATATTTATACATTTAAGTAGAGCTTAATTAACGTAATAAATATTCTGTCTTAACACTGATTATGTTTATTTTTAATCGATTATTTTTTTAGACTGTTTTATACCATAGTATAGTATATCTGATACAATACCTGACATTGCTTTTGTAAATGTTGTCCGCGCGCATTTTTCATTTGATATTAATTATATTAGTTAAAATACTTTTCATGTAAGACAAAGAATACTATACTATAGTGATTGATGTAGATAAACTCTACATCTTAAATTTATTTAAAATCCATAACATTCACTTAGTCATTTGTTTACAATTCCCACTTAACTACTAAAAATGAATGCATATTTATGAATTTTATAATGTTCGACAGTGAATACTATGGCAGTTTGAAATTTACAAATTCATTTCGTTTATTCTAATATTAAGCATTAAAATAATAGGTTAATAAACACGATGAAAAATTACATTTTTTAATAATACTTGTGATTGCATTTTGAAAATATAAGGAAAAGTTTTAATTTTGGATAAAAGATCATAATGCTAAACATTATAGCTTTGCTTTATATGCGCTAACGTGCCTATATATATTTTTTGATCTTAAAGCTCAGTTAAATAATATGCTAAATTCACTGTAATTTTCTGATAGTCGAATGTTCTCTAAATTCAAAGTGATAATCAATAATATTCTCTGTTGTCACGAATGCATCTTCTAGTGTTTTACCCGTTTTTGAAATTGCTTTTTAAGACTACAACAAATAGTGCAGATGAAAGAATGTATTAAAAATGTTGACAGTAAACACCATTATGTGATATTCTAATGATACCATGTCGAGTATTAAATTATGACCAGGACTTTGTTTTAGTGTTTAACATGTTCGAATAATAAGACCGTTTAGATAGAATGATGTATTTAATAACTTAATTATCGCGGATCAGTAATTTTTCGTTAACATATCATTTGTCTTCGTGTATATGCAGTTCGATTTTCTAAAAATATGAGGGTATTCAAGTTGTTTCACTAATAGCAGAATACTTTCAGCCCTTCGCATTAGTAAATTGTGATGAAACTTCAGAATATTTTTGTCGTTAAAATATGTGATTACCAAAGTAATTAGACGAAGCCATTATTTTCGCGTTTAAAAAATATATTCTTTTTTTAGTAGTTTGATATTTGTTTTAATTCACAATAATTTATGTTCCTCTTAATAATTAAGGTACAATTATTATAGCCTTTTGTTGTTGGAAAATAAAATAGTTTCAATAATATTGTTTGATACCCGATTATCTGAAGCTTTGAGTTGAATAAAAAATGATTTCAAGCTAAATTATTTCCTATTTAATTAACGTTTTAAACATTTCATAATGACACGGTGTTTCGTTAAACTTATCGATAAGATGAAATAGTTTGCAATTGAATGTTTGACTTATTCATTTAGTAAGTACAACAAACAATGTATGTGTATTAATCGCATTACGCATCAGGACGAATTAGAAAAAACTTAATTGCGATGCGAATGCTTTTAATTCATCAATAAGAAGAAAGTCACAAACGGGATATAAAAAACAAAATGATATGTCATGTAACAAATAATTAATTTTACGATAGTAATTTATAGAGAACCTAATTACGGTTGAACGCGCGGAAATTTTATTTCGTGTATTTCGTTTATTTTAAATTTTAAGATACGGTAAAACTACACATACAATTTTTTTTATTTGCGATTTTAATACATGTAGAATTTACATCGAACATGATGTGGGATGAAAAGAGAACGACTATTTTAAGCATACTTGAATCGTATAATATTGTTTTATAGGAGAAGACAATTATTCAGTTCAACAAGGAATCCGATGCTCGAGTTTGGTATTACGAGGATAGTTTGAAATTAATAAATTCCTTGCCTCATCTTGTGGAATGGACCGAAGAAGAATTCGCGTATCATTATCCAGAAAAAGCTCTAAGACCTATGGAAAAACCAACTTTACACCCGCATACTGAAGAGTATCAACATAATGAAGAGTCTTTGTCCTACTTAAGAAGATGGGGATACGTTTCAAAGCCAGATTGTTATCATCCGTAATGCGACAAATTGCATACATCTATATAATAAATAAACCGAAACGTAATGAATAGTAGTTTATATTAGCTGTTCGATTTAAATAAGCGCATAATATACGTTCTAATTGCGCTGATTTATTTTTTTTTAAATTTCAAAATCTATTTCACAATTCGATGTAGGTTTATTCAATTTTGACTGTGCGAAACTCTTATAACAAAAACAGGTTAAATTATACATCTTTATCATAAGATGCAACTTTGAAGAGATATTATCGAAGCTTTAACATCTAAGTCAATATATTTAAAAAAAAAAATAAAAAATTAAGGTGATAATTTTTTCTTTCTAAATTTACAAATACTTAATTTAAAATATGTTATATAGTACACATACAGGGTTACTCAGAGAAGACGAACGGTTTTGTTATTTTTTGAATAACTCAAAAACTACTCGACCAAATATTTTGAATTAAATTATATTTAAAAATAGGATAACCAGAGATTAGCTTACAATCATTGTGGAACACAATATCATTCAGATGACCGCCATTTGCAACACATTCATTCAGTCTTTACAAAATTTTCGAAGACTTTTTCGAGCATAGGTCGCTGAATCATTGAAATTTCTTCAGACATCCGAATTTTCAGATATCGTGGACGTGTTTCGTAAACGAGGTTTTTAAGGTATCCTCACAAAAAAAACGCGTAACTTTGAATTCTTTTCTAAACTGGCTTTCCACTGTCCTGATCGATGCACACAGAAAATAACGTTCCACGCAAAATGCACGCTCCTCGTTATAAGATATCGCGATAACTGAAACTGGACAAAAAAGAATCTCTCATGTGTGTCTTATCAACTGCGCTATTTAAAAAACAAAAATGTCCGTATTTGGGTTTATATATATGACATATTTAAAGTAACAATTTACTTTAAATATGTATATTGTGTTAAAACTGCAATTTTCTAACAAATAACACTTCTAACACCATCTTGATCCACCATTAATAAATTTAATGCTCGGAAGCTACATTTAAATTGTAACTTTGATTTTGAATAATCAACTCGGTTTTCGATTATTTAAAATGTCTGATCGTCGTAATATACCTTATCGATATAATTAATTTGTATATTATTTCACTAAGACCCTATATTTTATTTTGGCAAAATAAAGTTTTGACTGAATAATAATGTAACAAAGACAATGTTTTTCAGTCACTACTTTCCGGGCATAGTATTTTACACTATAAACAGTTATCATTAGTAATTATAGAAGTTTGTGATTTAACAATTTTTCTAATAATGTGGTTAAATTTCTACGCATTGGTTAATAATTTGTAAAAATGCTTTAAATACAAATCGTATACCTTTCACTTGTTTAACTACTCCGCGTTTTATTCATTCCTATTTCTCGAAATAGTTTCTGCGAAAGAATATAGTAAATAAATTATGGAATAACCAAAAAACAACAATACTCAACAAAATAGAAAACAATAATTATTTAGAATTAAATATATAGAAAAATACACTTATAAATTCTTAAAAATCTTTAAGAAGTATAATATGAAAGCAACAAGTAATAATAGACCGTTATTTAAATCAGTTTGCAACAATTAAATAGAAGAGAATGTTATATTACAAAAATCACTGCACAAATATATGTAATACTGTGCGACGAATAAATAATAGACCAAAACAACACTGATATTCATATAAAAATGTAAATGACAAGTCACTTTATAGCAAACACTGCGGTGAAGAAGAACAACAGAAAATATAACAATATAAAAATTTTACACATAGAATATAAATTCCAAACAAGAAAATTATCAGAAAAATTACAAATTATAAAACACAGAACTAGTAATAATTTATTAAATATGATCAATGTTGACGTCCCATTAAGTCTGGATTTTAGCGTTTGCAAGAAAAAATCGTACCTTATTTCTATTATGTCATTGAACGTGAACCTATAAACAAATAGGTAAATTTACTCGCCAATATGCGCGGACAATTTTCACTTTTCTTAAAAAACGTTTTTAAATGTAATCACATTTAGGGAGAAATTTTGTCATTATAGCGGTAGCCGCAGTTTTTTGGCATTATAATGGTAGTCTATTCCAAAAATATTTTAATTTAAAAATTATTTTATGTAAAAACAACGTTTAATAATTATTTTGTTAAAATAAGAACAAAATTATTAATTTTAAACATTATTTTGTTAATAAACCTTTCATAGAACTTTAAATTTTATTATTTTGGCGTAAAAAATATTCTTAACCGTGAAGTATTTGTTATATTTCCTCCATGAAGATCTTTCCCGCGTTGACTAACTTGCTGTTTGGTTGTTCATTATTCGATTTTGTTTTCGTCCTTTAAAAAGTTATTATTTGTTTTACGAAGGAAATGAATAGTGTTAACGTAAGTTATTTAATATTTTATAAAGTGTTTGTGTAAGTTATTTCATATTAAGTAATTCATTCGATTCTAAAATCGCATTGTTATAATTTTGACTTGTAATGAAACATTTCTTTGCGGAATGTAAATTTTACAATATTAGTTTAATATAATGGTTCCGCATTACAGGGTGATGCAATAGCAGATACTAGAGGATATGAATAATGTTCATGTAAGTTACTTAATATTATATATAATGTGTAAGTTATTTCATATTTTATGTAATTCGATTCTAAAATCACATTTTTATAATTTTGACTTGTAATGAAACATTTCTTTGCCGGAATGTAAAATTTTACAATATTAGTTTAATATAATGGCTCCGCATTACAAGGTGATGCAATAGCAGATACTACAGGATATGAATAATGTTCACGTAAGTTACTTAATATTATATATAATGTGTAAGTTATTTCATATTTTATGTAATTCGATTCTAAAATCACATTTTTATAATTTTGACTTGTAATGAAACATTTCTTTGCGGAATGTAAAATTTTTTTACAATATTTTTTTAATATAGTGACTCCGTATTGCAAGGTGAATCAAATATTAAGCTAATAAGAACATATGCTACACTTTGATCTTACTGAACAGGCTTAGAAGCAATATTAAGTTAGGTTTGAGTTGTATCAGATATTAAGCTAATAAGGATAAATACTTCATGCCCAACAGGACGAGAAGCGATATCAAGTTAGGCTATATTTCAGTTGTATCAGATATTAAGCTGTTAGGAATGGATAGATACTTCACTTTTATCGTGCCTAGCATGCAATTTAAGTTAGAAGTAGAATAAGTTCTCCGTTGCCGTCAGCTTTCCGCTTATTTAATTCTCTTTTGAACATATTTCCCTGTATGGATATATACTTTGATAACAGATATTTCTTTAATAAGTTGCTTCCCGAACATATTTTGCGATGAGGAGTTTCGCTGTTGTCTATTCTAATGGTTCTAGATTGTTATTATGTGGTGTGTGTTTGGTATATGTGTTCCTTTACTAATGTACATGTAGTATATACGTTAAGGTTTATATTGTATTTATTAATTTGTTGAAGATTATTCATCCATTTATTTCGAGTAAGATTGTGTGAATGGGGTGTGAATGATGTATGTGTTAATGAGTGTGAGACTTGTGAATGCGTGTAGTTTTTTTGGTGTGTTTAATGGGTGTGAGCCTATAGAATGTGTTCAATGTATTTTTTTTTTTGTATTTTATTTTTTTTTACTTTTAATTTTATAATTCAGAAAAAATTATTAATTGTATTATTTTATTTATAAGCCTACACTATAATTGGCTGTTAGCTGTTGTGTGGCTTCATTAAATAAATAAATAAATAAATAAATATAAGCGCACTAAATATGCTTTGCAGACGCAGAGGTAAAATAGTTATATTTTTAAATGTTGGAATTAACGCTGGCGCTATCTATCGGAAGTAACCGTTTTGTAAGATTCGTATTGTAGGTAGCGGCAATATCGAAAATTACAGTTAAGATGTTTTTCAAAATTTTGATTTTCTCAAAAAATTTTGCTTTCCGATAAATTTTTTTTTATTCCTAGTCATTTTTATCGAATTGTGATTTTTGAAAAAAAAATCGCGGTTTTTGGACACTCTTGCAAGGGCTAGAATCTTCCATTTGGGGCTGCTTGTAAAACATTGTAAAGAATTAAAACAAAAATAAATAATATTAACCAAAATTATAAAATTTTACATACAGAAAAACATTAAAAATTATCTTACTACTTCTCCAGTAGCACGTTTGAGAATCCAAACGAATTATCTACCGCTTTGTGGAAGTATCCAGAATAGACTGGACAAAAATTTATATAACCCAACAGATATTTTCCTACATTCAATTTTATGGTGCGTTCAATAGAATTGTGCCTAAAAATAAATTTAAGTATCGCCCATGGTTTACACAAGAAATTAAATGCAAAATTAAATTTAAGACAAAATGTAGGAAATCTTACCAGAGAACAGGAAATCATATTTATTATACTAAGTTCTATTTAGTAAAAGCTAAAGTTAAAAAACTGATTCGGCTATCGTCCAGATGTTATATTATTACTAATTATCTTGTTTCAGTGCATTCGCTTATTCAAATATTAGACACTTGTTACACTGAAAAAAACAGTTATCATTATTAAACTCAACTCTCCCACCTTGTGAGTATAATGAAGCAGTTATGAATTTGAAGTCTAAATTTTCTATTGGTCCTGACAACATACCACTGGTTTATATTTAAGTTGTGATCAGATCTGTTGGTTAGCCTATTGGTTTAATTTAAAACAGAGCATTTTGACTACTTTTTTTAAAAACATCTAGAGTAATCCTGGTATATAAATCCGGTGATTATCAGGAAATCTTATGATATTGTCTGATTCCTATTTATATTTCCATAAGAGCTATGTGGTGTATAGCTGCTACTATTTTAATTATTATTTCACTACTTCAGGATTCGAATTTAAGTTTCCTCTTATTTTTACAATGACATTGAAAAGGACCTTTGCTCAAAATTTCTTTTATTTGCAAATTATCTCAAAATTTATATATCCATATCTTTTAACTGACTTGGTGTTGCAGGGAGATCTAGATAAGTTGGTCTTGTGGAGCAAAGGGAATTATTTACCTTTCAATCGTGATAAATGCGTCCATTTGAGGTTCTATTGTAATAGAAATTGACTTTTTAATTTATACCATGAGTGGTAAGCAGATAATTAATAAATCTATGGTATGGGATCTGGAGGTACACATGATTTTCTCTACATGTAAGTGATGTTAGTCTTATAAAATAGTAGGGTTTATTATAAATGATTTATAATATTAATGCATGCCCTGTTAGAATATTGTTCAGTTGTGTGGATTCACATTATTATAATAAATACATTTAGGTTAGTTGACAAGTTCAATATAAACTTTAAAAATATTTATATTATCGTATACTAAGTAATTACCCTAAACATATGAATTTGTGAAATATAATGGATTGTGAAGTCCTTATACTACAGAACGAAAATACAAAAACTAAGATTTCTTCTAATATATGTAGTGGTAAGGTGATAAGTAACATCAATAGTTTCCTACATAGTACCGAACTAAATAGATCTAATAAATTTCTTAGTGAACCGCATGCATGAACAAACCTAGGTTTTTCGTTGTCGTCAGATTTTCGTTTATATAGTTCTCTTTGAAATGTTTTTCCTCCTGGTAATAGATATTTCTTTAATAACCTACTTCCCGAACATATTAATTTTGCTTCATTTTAAAATATTGAAGTGTGTTGTACTTTGTCATTCTTTTTTTATTTAATTGAATTTTTAATTTAATATTCGCTAAATGCTTAAATGTAACTTTGGACGAGCAGTCCTTCCCAGCACAACGTTTTCTAGTTTCGAGGGACAATCATATGATTTACTCCATCATACCTAGCTTCAGCTCTAAAAATTTAATGATGTTAGGAGTAATGCTTAAAAAGTTGTGATATTTACGGTATTTGGTGATGAATGATTTTTCCGTAAAAAATAAGAGAAACTTCGGAATGTAATAAAATACTAACTACTCGAGCAGTAATTGAAAACCGTCCTTCCCACACAACACGGAATCAAGATCACGTTTCTAGCTACATCAGCTGGAAACTGTTTTTCCATCACTCTTCCAGCATTTCCGTCTGGGCATTGGAGGGTTCAGGTAATAAGTTTTATTCCTTGTAATATCTGTTTGGTAATATTAACTAGAGTGCGGATTTTTCGACGCTAAAATTTTTTTCCACCATTCAAAAAGTCATTTTCGGCATTCATAAAAAAGGCCTACATTTACTATAAAAATTTGTTTATATCATAAATTATGAATATTAAGAACCTAAGTAAAGATAATAAAACACTACAGTATACGAAATTAAGGATTTATTAACTATACTCATACAAATATTACACTTTTACTTAAATAATTCGGCGTTATAAGAAATAATTGTTTTTCAAAATTTAATGCCCCAAATCGGTGACATCACTTAGCATGTTTTTCTGATGAGGGAAGCTTCCACATCTGCCGAAACAACTGGCTCGTATTTGTATGCGTTAATTTCAGTAGAACTAAGTGTCCTTATTTTCCCTTCGACTAAAGATTTACTTATTTTCTTTAAGTCAATATATCCGGTATTCTTAGCTATCACAGCTATCTTCTTATCTCGAAGAATTTGTCCCCTCTTGCCGGAAATGTGGTCAATACTCTTTAAATGCATCTTACGTGATTTTTATTGTCCGGACCTACATAACTTTATGAATGGTAAATCAGTCATTATGTTACAAACTTTTATACTTCAACGCTATTAAAAATCGAAAATTAAAAAAAAATTTTTATCAATATATCTTTTTTTTTTAATATGTGAAAAAGGTTAAAAAAAAAAAAGTACGTCATCATTTTTTCCGTTCAATTCAATTTCGGTTTTAATTTTGTTTTCGGTGAAATAAAATTTGTTTTGTAGAATCAGTGAACTCTAATTCGAATTTGTCTGTGTTTAGATCTTCTGCAGCGCGTGCAGAAAAATAGTTCGGCAAATGCCGAGAAATCCGCACTCTAATAATAACATAAGTTTAAATCATAACTAATACGCGTGGTTTAAATAAATACGTGAAAGTAATTCAGGTTCATACGTGCGCGTTTGAAATGAAACGTACAACTAATTAATCACAGTGATTACATAATGTAAACTGGCTAATGTCGTACTATACATGAATTAAATGTTTCTGCAATGCTTGATTTATTATCGTCATAATGTATTATATATTGCTGGTGCACGATACGTGTACACTATGTTGTATTCAATAATTCGTATGACATAAGTGTCGATTGTACATTTTAAGGATAAAACTTGTTTTCTTTTTATTAGCAGATTATTAGAAATAATCTGCAAATAAAGTAATCCTACTTAACAATCAATGCTTTTTAAAAAAAAAAATTAATTCTTACATTTATATGAAAATTTTTATAGGGTGTTGATGTATTTGGTAATAATTTGTAATTTGTCTGAATTACAATTTATTTTGAAATGAGTTTCAATATTTGTGAAGAATGTGCGTGATCTGTGAAACCTATTAAGTCGGTGCAGTTAATTAGAAACTATTGGCGTTAAATGTAGTTCCCTGTTAAATATTATTCTGTATGTCAGGAGTCGGCAACCTTTTTCGGACGGCGGGCCATTTTCAAAATACAATTTTTTATGCGGGCCACACTTTCAAATGTACCTTAAATAGTGCTTTTATCTCATATACGAGTATAAATATTATTAAAAATAAAAATAGAAAACAATTATTTTTTATCGACACGCTATGATAACAATAATGTCAGAGAACAAAAATTTTACGATTCTTAAAAGGGGAAAAAAATACAATTCTAATTACATATATATAAATATATAAATATAAAATATTTAGGAAAATAGTTTTCATTCAAATTCAAAGCGCTTTTTATTCTTGGATATTGTTTGATAATTCATTTAAGTCCGGTTCTGTTTGGGATACTGACATCCTCAACAAGTTTTGTAAATTTTTATCCTTCAACCTCATTCTATATTTTGATTTTATGAAATTCATCCTTGAAAATGTTTGTTCGCGTAAATAGGTGCTTGAAAAAATACAAATCATTGATTTTGCACAATTTCTTAAATTCGGAAACTTATTTTCTGGTAGATTTGAATAAAATGTAATTAAATTATTTTCATCAAAATTATTTTTATATACATTGTTAGATTGCAAATCAATTAACTCTAGTTGTAAATTGTCTGGTGCTTTTACAATATCAAATTTTAAAGGATTTTCAAATATTAATAAGTCCATTTCTTTTGGATAAAAATCTTGAAACAGATGACGAAAATTTTCATCCAGTAGTTTTAGTGACTCAATAAAAATATTGGAAGGACACTGTTTGTCGTTTTTGGTTGATAACGATTGCAAAGTAGGGAAATGACAATAATTATTCTTTTCAGTTGAGAAATAAACAATTTTATTTTAAGCTGGAAACTTTTGATTTCTGTAAATAGCTCATTGATTAACTTTCCTTTGCCTTGTAGTGTTGTATTTAATTTATTGAGGTAAGTTGTAATGTCCACTAGAAAAGCTAACTCGCTTATCCATTTTAAATTCGATAATTCTGGTATATTATTTCCTTTTTCTGTCAAAAACATTTCAACCTCGTCTATCAACTCGAAAAATCTTTTTAAAACTTTCCCACGGCTGAGCCATCTTACTTCAGAAAAATAAATGATATCTTCATATTCTGCGTCAATTTCATTTAAGAAATTCCGGAATGTTCGATGGTTCATACGGTTTTTTCTAATATAATTGATTGACTTTACTACAATATTCGTAACATTTTTCAAATTTACAACTTTTGCGCAAAGTGCATGTTGATGGATAATACAATGAAGTTGTAGAGGAGGCTGCGTAATATTTAATTCTTTCAATTTTTTATTAATCATGCCCACCAAACCAGTATTGTAACCCGTTATGTTCTTTGCACCGTCAGTTGTCATATTTTTTAATTTTTCCCATTTGAGATTGTACATATTGAAAACATCTAATACTTGCAAAAATATATCCTCACCTCTTGTATTTTCATGGAGGCTTTTTAATGCAGCAAGTTCTTCTGTTACACGAAATTGTTCATCAATTCCACGGATAAAAATCAACAATTGAGCGGTGCTAGTTATATCGTTACTTTCATCAAGTGCTAATGAAAAATACTCAAACTGCGAAGAATTTTCTTTTAATTTATTAAACATATTAGTTGATATATTTTCAATACGTCGAACTACTATATGCGCAGACAAAATAATATCTTCAAATTTTTAAATTTTTTCCGGACAAATTTCGTTAACAGCAGCCAAAATACATTTTTTAATGAACTCTCCATCCGTAAATGGTTTGTTATGTTCAGTAATTAATTTCGAAATATGTAAAGACGTTTTGACTAATGATGAACTTTGTTCCTTACATTTTTCAAAAATGTTTTGTTGTGCTTCTAATGATTTTTGTAAAGAATCAATTTTATTTTGTCTGAATTTAGATTCAAATTTATCATACTCACTTTTGTGTTTCGTGTCGTAGTGGCGACGTAAATTAAATTCTTTGAATGCGCTTATAGATTCATTGCAAATTAAGCAGAGTGCTATTCCACTTTTTATTAAATTCGCGGTTTTTTTCATTAATTTTTCTCTTCTTTGGTATTTTATTCATTTTTCCTACGATAAAATATGAATTATTTTGAAATTTATAATATATATATTTGTTAAAATAAATATATAGCAGTAAAACACCCGTTTCACGTTTAGTGAATTATTTTACCAATAAATTAAAAACAACATGTACTTCTCATTACCTATTATCAGAGGCGGCTTGTGGCTCTGTTGCATCAAACCGATTTCAAAATGATCGAATATTATTATAAATCAAACCACTATTTTTAAATAATTGAAATAGGAACACTGATTTATAAATAATGTTTTTACGTCCTAATTTTTAAAACGCTGTAAGTTGAAAACAACAGGAAAATACTCCGTCGATAAACTGTCCCAATGTTGGAATTAAATAGCGACTAGATGCCATACGCGCTGGATTGTTCACTCAAGTAAAGACGTCAACCGGAAATGTACTATGTAAAATCGATGTTAGTAGAGAACTCGATTGAAGCCTCGAATAACGCGCCATATCTTTGTAGTGGTTGTAATCGAATAAAAATTAATGTTAGTAGTAGCAAGCTGGCGAAATAAAAGAATGCTACACTTGCTAAACGAGCCGTTGTATTCGCTGGGGAATGGGGATTAAACTTTCGTAGTAAAGTAGGTTTCCCACTATGCTTCTGTAGAGTACATTTTTGTCACCAGCCACATTTCGTCACGCTCACGCGCTAAATTTGTTGATTTTTCCCAAAATTATAATTGTGCTTTTGGCGGGCTGCACAAGAAGTTGCAAAGGGCCGCATGCGGCACGCAGGTTGCCGACCCCTGCTGTATGTCACGTATAATATTATTAATCTTAGTCGTGTACATTGATACAATACAATTTAGGGCTGAACATCGTGAGTGACAATGCAACTAATAATGATTCCAGGAAACTTCTAGCACAGGATTTTGTGTTATGAACTGTTGATATGTATTTGGTTATTGTGGTTTAGTGCTTCTACACAATTCATCGATGAACTAATAAGGGAAGTGTATTCAAAATTCGTATTGTTTATAGAAAAAAAATCTATCTCCTATTTGAAAATAAACTAGTTGAGCTGTTATAATTTTTTAACTTATACGTTATGATATCCACTGATAGTAGGTACATTTAACTTTAATGTTAATAAAATCTTTTGTTTTCAGGTTAACGTGAAATGTCTTAATTTTAAAAATATTTATATAAATGCGTTGAAAATTATCTACAGTTCACCTAAGAAGCAATTTATCGTCAGATCTGACGATAACTATAAGGAAATTTGATGCTTTCTTTATGGTCAGATCTAATCTGATAGTGACATCAGATTATTGTTTAAATAACTGTTTTTTCATTTGTATTTGGTGTAATATTGTATATCAAAATTTTTCCCTTCATATATATTTTTTATAAACTGTGCATATTTTTTATATTTTATTTTTCTATGTCCACTTCATAATGACTTCATAGCCGAAAAGCTTAGTGGTCTTTTTATGTATAAAAATTTAGCAATTTTAACTACTTTTTTGTTGCTTATTTTTTAAAAATCACTACCATTCCTCATGGTTTAAAATAGTAAATAAACTTTATGCATTTTTCCGACCATAAATACAGAATACCTACACACAAGCATTGCTTATCTATGTATGTGCAGTATGTAGAGTAATGAGATCAAATGAATGGAACTGCAGGGAAACACAAACTTTTGATCACCTGCTACAACACTGATGAATCAGAAGTGTGATGCAGATAATCTAACTGCAGCAAACGATAAAGCTGTCTACATCACTAAATATTGAGTTAAAGCATAAGGTACCCGGACATAAAAAGAAGGATTAACGTGTGCATATTATATACATACATGTATATATATATATATATATATATATATATAATATTATATATAATAATGTATACATACGCGTACATAAGTAATCATATTGAGTAGTCATCGCGGGTAGGGTGTCGTGAGTGAAATTTAATCCGCAGTTAATTTTATAATTTTACCCCATTTGTCTCGATCCTTTAACGAACTTGCATATTTCATTAAAAAAAAAACCACACACAAATAGGAATTCATATATTTTATACACGAATAATATTGAACCAGCCGAAGTGGATATAAACACTAATGTCAATTTCAAAACAATATTTAACAATCTTGTGTATATATATATATATATATATATATATATATATATATATACATTACAATAGTCGTTTTAAAATTCGTGGTTTTTTTATCGATTCATTTGTATTTTGAAAGTCTTCTCTGGTATTACATTTCGAAGTTCACCTTCTGCAAATCTCTCCGTTACTTATAACACCATATACGAGCGTTTGAACACATATCTTCATTTATCGGTTTCGGACTTTCTTTAACTTTTGTCGTGACACAGTCGAAAGGTGGAATGGCATTTCCTAGCTTTATTTTTAGTACTACTCTGCGGTATGAGAAGTTTGATTCTCACATCCATGCTTGAAAAGAAGATCGAACCACTGAAGATGTTTTGAAAACTTAACACAGAGACCATGTTATCAAAACAGATATGTTGCGAAAAATGTCTAAGCAAATGGAACTGCTATACACGATACGCTCCAAAAAATTAAAATATTACGGTTATATAAATAGACATCCAGAAACGTATTATTTATTTCATTGTCCTGAATCGTGTCATCGGGAGCCAGGAAGGAGAAAAATGTCATGGGGAGATCATATGTGTCGATAGTACAAGACATCTACAGAAATATGTCCAAGAACAAAGACGGAACAGCTATGTAGATCGTTAAACTTCGGTCGTATATGGCGTAAAAAGACTAAGCTTTATTATTATTTTTATTTTTAAACATGTAATTCATTTATTTTTTATTTTTTTTTATTACCATTTTTTTTTTCAAACAAGTTTTTCAAAGAAAATAAGTAAAAAAAAAACAAAATTGAATAAAATAAATTAAAATGTTTAAAAAACCGGTGTAACAAATAATTTTGACAAATCGTAATGAGTACATGTAATAATTATAATAATTAGGTAATACACGAATAATGATTACAGTATACTTAAACGATGAGAAACAGTTTATAATATTACCACGTTTGGACACCAAGATGCAAACCATGGCCTAGTGGTTAAAATTTATAGCTGATCTGATTCGCACTACTATTACTACTACTAATAATAGTAATATACATATATATGTATATATAACATGAGTATAATATTTTTTTCTACAATGACCTAATATTAGACCAATTCGTTCATTAATTAATTACGTTACTTCGAATTGTTTCAAAATTTCTTTCTCGTAATTAGTAAGTGCGATTTGACGGTTGAAAGTAATATTATTAGAAATAATTGCCAGTAGTTCATTATTATTCGTATAGAATTATTATCCGCATATTCGAATCGTCCTGTAGTACTGCATTATCATTATAATTACATCCGGACCGTCTTATGGAGGCATAGCCTTGACTGTTGGCCGAGTTTTTTTTTCTACAGAACAAGTAAAAGAGCAGGGAACTACATTTTTGCCGTAGCACGCGTATCGATTGTTGTCCTCCGTTCTGTTCATTTTGTTATTTTTTTGTCTCTTGTACTATTATTTTCATTATTACTCTTATATATATATATATATATAATATATATACACATACATATGTGTATTAAACGCATATATATATATATATATATATATATATATATATATATATATATATATATATATATATATAGATTTTAGAATTGTCGGCGTGAACATCCAACTAACAACGCCGTTTCTAATTAATACGCGGCCATTTCTAATTAGATTCAAAATCTTAGTAATTGTTTAAAATCTTGGTAAACTAGTTTTTCATATTTATAATCGTATTCAGCCTACATAATTCTTCGCGTATTTATGCAGTCCGGTGTGTTCTAATAATATTTAACGATAAAAAAAATATCGTCTACGAATGTGTATTTGTTTTCATAACATTAAGCGTATAAATAGGTATGTGTTGCTCTATGGTAGTTTTGTGGCTCAGCTATAAGTGCCTAATGAGCGTGCAATTTAACCGCATATTCATGTTGGACTAGAGCGTCGCACGATATATATATATATATGTATATATATAATAAAAAAGATGCAGTTCACACGTAGGTGTGTGAAGTAGTAACCTTTATATTATTGCTACGCGTGTTATTTGTTACATACTAACCGTATCGTAATTAGAATAAATCTGCGACGTTCAATTTCGAAACAGGCATTCAACATATATATATATATATATATATATATATATATATATATATATATATATACACATATATAATGTAAAACAATATTGGATACTGTTGAGCGAATCTTCCGTTGAAAAATACGCTCCACAACACGACTGGAGTGTTACGTTTTTAAATGACTTGGCTACGTGCAATCTTTCAAGTGACTTCACTTTGGTCGAGTAATTTGTTATAACGATGCAAATTCATTTGTTAGTTTCGATGTTTTAATCGCTCTTCTCCTTGGATGCCATCTTCGCGTGCATTATGTAACGTGTGCATAAGACATACATACATATATATATATATATATGCTTGTGTAAAATTTGCTTTATTACTATGTAACTGGATCAAATCATCTCATGTGTTTATCAAATGTTTCTGCTATATAACAAATGTATTCGTTAATTTTCAGAATACTTGTAAACCTAGATGTAATAATCTTTTCTACCGCGCGTAAAATTAGCCAATCACACGTAAGTGAGAACGATTCGTTATTATACACTTCCTTTCGTCAATCAGTCTAATGAAGTCTGTAATTAAAAAGCTATAATGCATTTTCGTCACGATGTCTGCAGTAAAAATTTCCGCATTAATAGATATGTACAGATATCAAAGATATTTTTCGAATAAAAATTAAATTCCTAATATGTAAATGTAATTAATTTCGACTTAAAAAATAAACATTTAAATTAAATTATATAATTTTAATATATATATCCCTCTGGGGGTACTTTGTGCCTTCAGGGAACCGGAGGTCTAACCGGTATGGATCGCGTCCACAGGTGGCGGATAGTGGAACGGCCTACAGATATGTAGGTTAGCCGTGAATAAGACATTAGTCAAATAAGCAGTCGCGGACTAAGAGCAGCTACTGGTGGAAAGCCTGAGGCAGGTGATTGGAGTAGTGACAGGGTAAAAGACACGAGGATGCAGATGGTCAGCTTGAGGAACTGGTCATAAAAGTCTGCAAAAATCTTATGACTGTCTCTCCCTCGGCGGGTTAAGGTCGCCGTAAAAATCTTACAACACTGTTATCTGCTCAGTAACAAACCGCTGCCTTGCGGTTCGGGTATTTACCTAAAGGCTAAGGGAGTAAACCCTAACAGAAAATCAGGTGGAAGGCAAGGGGAAACCACCACATTACTTTCTTCCCTAGTAACCACTGTAAGTACAAACACAATTTTTAGTACCGGCAACCTCAGTAACAGCGATACTTTTTCTGGTACTGTCAGGGCTTCTTCAGTCGTCATCAAAAGAAAACCCTGGTTAAAAGTAGCAACGCGGAATATACGAACTATGCTCCAAATTGGAAAACTTGAAGTAATTAAAAGAGAAATGAACGGGAAAAAATTGATATTATTGAATTAGCAGAGACACGCTGGACTGATGAAGGGGATTTTTTCTCAGAAGAATATAGAATAGTACGTGGTGGTAGCTCAAGAGGCCAGGGTGGTGTAACACTGATTCTAAATAAAGCATCAGCAAAAGCATTGCTAGATGTTAAAATAATAGAAAACAGATTTATTCTGGCACGTTTCGCTGCATAGCCAGTAGATCTAACAGTTTTACAAGTGTATATGCCAACATCCAGTAGCGATGAAACAGAAATAGATGAAGCATATGAAAAATTAAAAGAATTACTGGGAAAGAGACAACGTATTAATAATGGGGGATTCGAACGCAGTAGTTGGAGAAGATTCAGAGGAAGGAATAACTGGTAAATATGGGCTTTGAACTATAAATAATCGCGGTAATTATTTCATTGATTTTTGCAAATAAAAACAGGACATTATTACTAACACGTGGTATAAGACCCCACTAAGAAGAAGATATACTTGGAAGTCATCTGGCGGCAAAGAAAGATATCAAATCGACTTCATATTAGTAAAACAGAGATATAAAAATCAAGTAAGAAAATCAATGTCATACCCAGGTGTGGACGCTGATACCGATCATTCCATGGTAATTATGAAGGCAGACCTTAAGTTTAAAAAGATAATTCGGAATAAACCATTGGTAAAATGGAATCTTGATAATCTGAACAATGAACAAATAAAAACTCAATATCAAATGGAAACGGATAAAATTATAACAGAACTACACGATAAAACTAACATAGACCAAACGTGGAACGACATTAAATCAACAATAATAATCTGTGCGCAGAAAATCCTTGACAAAACAAGAAGAACTAAACATAAACCGTGGATTACAGAACAAATATTGCAATTAGTCGATGAACAGCGGATATATAAAAATGATACTAGTGGAAAAGGGAAAATGAAATATATGTCCTTTAAAAAATTCTATAGGTAGAGCTTGTAGGAAAAGAAAGGAAGAATGGTGGGACTTGAGGTGCCTTGAAATTTGAAAAATTAGAAATTCGAGGGAAACATGAACAAGTGTATAAAAGAATAAAAAATATGTCTAGGAAATATAAAGGACTTAAAACAACAGCGCTAATAGGGCAAAATAATAACGAAGTTGTAAACCCAATTGAAAAAAGATCAACAAGATTCGTGATATATGGAAAATTTATATCACGATAGCTAGTTAAACTGGAAACCGGCGATGAATAAGGTAAAACTGGATCAATTGTCTAATGACAGTAGTATACTAAAAGACGAATTTGATACAGCAGTAACGATGCTAAGAAATAATAAAGCGCTTGGTGCTGATAATATACCAGCGGAATTGATAAAAATGAGCGGAAGAAAAACTCACGACAGACTTTTTAAATTAATTTCATGTAATGAAGGTATATGGCCAGAAGAATACTATACTTCTGTGATTGTTCCGATTCCAAAGGAAATAATTACAATAAGATGCACCGACTATAGAACTATAAGCATTATCCCCGACGCATCCAAAATATTGCTACAAATAATAAAAAAATGTTTGGAAAAATATGTAGAACAATTTTTAGATAAAACACAATTTGGCTTTCATAAAAATCTATCGACCAGAGATGCATAAGGAATGTTGGGGAGCGCCTGATGAGTATAAATAAGAACATGTTCATTTGTTTTGTTGATTATACCAAAGCTAGTGATCAGGTCAGTTGGGATAAGCTTTTTATTCTCCTTAAGCAAATAGAATGCTCCAAACGTATATTAAATTTGATATATAATTTATAAATCCGGCGAACGGCGATCATTAGAGTGGACGGAGATATACCTAAACCCGCAAAAATAAATAAAGGAGTACGACGAGGTTGTTTGTTATCTCCATTCCTTTTTAACGTATACACAGAACTTGTGCTTAAATTAACTCTAGCAGAAACCACATATGGAATTTAGAAAGACTTCAAACGATATCATTTACAGACGATCAAGATATAATTGCTGTCTCCGAAAATACTACAAAAAATGGTACGGACCTTAAATGATACAGGAAAGCAGTTTGGGTTAGAAATAAATGTTCATAAAACTAAAATCATGATGTTTGGTAAACATACTAATCGTTTTCAACTGAAAATTAACGGTCAGAAAATTCAACAAGTGCAAAGATTCAAGTATCTCGGTCAAATAATAACGGAAGACTTGTATTGCGATACAGAAATAAACACAAGAATTAGATTAGCCTAGCCTGGTAAGAAAAGCGAAACATATTATGCCAAAAGTCAATATCGTTAAAACTGCGTAAACGTATTGTTAAAACTTACGTGTGGCCTGTAGCGCTTTACTGGGCGGAAACGTGGACACTGAACAAAAGGAATGTTCAAAAATATTTTGGGGTTCTTCATAGAATTGTACTTTTTCTTCATCTGTAATTTTCAAAGAGGGTGCGTATACACTAACGACCATGATCTCTTGACTATTTGGAAAACGTAATTTCATATACATAATGCGATCATTAATTCCAACTTGTTCTCCTGTAATGTAAGTAATGATCTTTATATTGATAACGATTCCTATACCTAGTTCATGTTTTTTGCTTGTTGGTACGCTTTTCCAATATAATGTATATCCCCACATATCTTCGGTTACTTTTTTTTTATCTGCCAATTTCGGTTCGCTTAATGCTGTAATATCTATTTTGTATCTTTTCAATTCTTGTAGTATAATTGCCGATCTCGTAATTGGTAGATCCTTGTTGTCCTGAAGTGTTCTAGCATTCCATGCTGCAAAGTTACATTTTTTCCAAGCTGTTTTTCCAATGTATTTTTGTTAAGAATTCGCAAATGTGTCCTCTCCTGGAGAGTAGCGTGCTTAATAGGCGCGTGAGGACTCGAGTCATTTTGCGTTACCACAAAAATCTGTCATTGCCTGGCTTGCCAGTTAAAGCTCGCCCCGTGGATCCAGCATTAATTTTTATTGTCTGTACTTTCATATATATATATGCTTAAAACATTGCAGCGCACTTAGGAACACAATAGTTGGAGCGCAAAAGAACTTCTATGCCGCCATATCCATCCTGAACATAAAAGTTTCCAGTGGCAAGGCAAGCCCAGACGACTGGTATGATCAGAACAGCGCGATTTATCGCAGCCTGTTTGAGAATAAGAGAAAGAGGAATTAAAAAAATAAAATAAAATAGAAATATAGTAGGAAGAATGAAACATTAAGGTGATGGTGAGGAAGGAATATGAGAGAGAAAAGGAAGGAAAAAGAAACCTCTATCGCAGGATTTTTTGTTTTCTGCCAGGGTTGTCTCCTTTAGTCCCTTATCCTAAGGGCAAGGCAGCGGGTTATTACTGTGGAGGTAACGATTTACAGTTTTTACGGCGACCAAAACCAGCCGGGGGATTGATAGTCAGGATTTTTTCAGACTTTTAGTTGACAGGTCATCAAACTGTCCATCATGTATCCTCGTATTTCCTTGCCTTGTCACTACTGGAATCGTCTGCCGTAGACTTCCTGCCAGTAGCCACTCTTAGTTCGCGACTGCTTATTGATTATTCGCAGCTGGCCAGTATATCTACTGGTTATTCCATTATCCACGACCTGTGCACGCGCCCCGTTCTCGTTAGAGCTCCGGATCCCGAATACATAAATATATACATATGTATAATATTGACCGGTACGTGCAGTTACCAAGCATTATATGCTAATTTAAAGATTAGAACGGAGTACTCGAAAAACAAATAAAGAAAGAAGTCAGGTTTGGGTGCCCTCTCCCGCGCGTCAAGGCTGTTCAACGTGTACGTTAACCAAAATGATGAAAGAAACGCGTTGGAAAAATTAGATTAAAGATCAATGGCGCAAACGGATAAATGAAATCGGGGTTATGCGGATGATATGGCTATAATCGCTAACACAGAAACGCAAATATGGAAGATGACCGACCGAAGATATTGAACAAAAATCAATGGGTGTAAGTATAACAAAAGTTTAAGGAAAATACGAGAGAAAATCGGGAAAATCAGAGTGGACGAAATTAAAGACAACAAAACGAAATATAATATATAACGCTTAAAACTCGAAAAAGTGGCATTTTCAAATATAAGGAAGAATACACGGAAAACTAACAAGAGGAAGATGGCGACTGGAATTAATAACAAATACAACACAACAGATATTAATAGAACCTATAAGGGGCCAGCGATCATGATGACGATGGAGTATTTATTCATTATTATTTATTTTTCTTTAATTGTATTTTAACTCGAAAATGGCGTAACTGTCGAAAAGCTTTGTTATTAATTTTTCAAAATCAGCGATTTTGACTCTGTTTAAAAATATGACGCAACTGTGCGCGACAGTTTACACGGCAGCGTTGTTCAAAGGTCGACCGCTACATTGTCCAATCAGAGAAATTTCTTCCTGCGGCTTCTCTGATTGGTCGATCTCTATTATCTGTGAATGAAATGATCAACCCAGATAATACAGATAACTATTGCGCAATCCCATATCTGTAGGGTTATTATTTTGAAGTTCTTCAGTCACTCTGTTCGAAGTCTTCTAGAAGTTACGACGTGTTACAGGAATGACTGGTTGTTTTTCATGGTTCGTTGGCTTATATATATATATTGATCGTTCTTTGAATTTGCCCGAATTTTTGTGTATTTTACTAAATTGTAATTATTGAAAACAAATTAATTGTTCTGTGCGCGGTATTTCAATTATTTCTTCTTAAGTTTACAATGGCGTTACTTTCACATTCAAGTTTTTTAAGCATAATGATTGGTCCTCTGGGCCGGATATGAAATTCGAACTGAAATTAAAAATTTTCATCACATGATCAATGCCGTTATTCTCTCATTTCTTTTTTTCGCGCTTTTCTGAACTATTAAAATGTCTGCGAGTATTACAGCTTGAGCACTTTATATGTATTGAAATAGTTTACAAGGATGCCGAGAGTGGAAAATTAATACATATTTGATCGCATTATTTCTATCTAAACTGAGAATGTTAAAAATTTTTTGGGACACAATTGACAACGATCATGATCGACTTATGTCTGGAACGAGATCTGAAATTGATTTCACTCACGAGTATTTTACAAACGAAGACCATTATATTGCTTTCAGGTAATTACAGGGAGTGGCGCTATTTTCATGATTTATTTGTGTCAACGATGGGTAGAAATTCATCAATTTCAACACGCTTCTTGTACACATTTTAACTGAGAAGCTAGATCCTAAAACACTTGAATTTTGGAAATATAAAAAAACAGAAATATACCAGTCATACACCCATACTCTCATGTAAACAAACTCTCCATCGGGGCACACACATATGACCAAAATAAAATAAACTTATTGAAAAGTAACAACTGAAATATAGAGTCTAAAAAAATTTATTATATACAAATTTACTATCGAAATGAATATCTAACTGTGGATGAATATTTAGTACGTTATTATATAGACGTAAGGTGGATAAAAGTGGTGAGCTGTAACCTAGATTTGTACGAGCATGCGATTCATAGAAAATACGATGTGACCTACTATTAACACTGGGAACCATAAATGAAATTGTAGATAATAAATAATTGTCATCTATGCGAGCGTTACAAAGATCATGCAGGAACCTCAACTTACTTATCTTTCTTCTAGCACTCAAGGATTTAATATTTAGGAAATCGCATAAAATATTATAACTTAAAAATGTTGGATAGACACCAGTTTGACGGTAATAAATATACTTCAAAAACTGAGATTGAACTTTTTCCACCATATGAATATATTTAGTGTAGAAAGGATCCCAAACCACAGATGCGTATTCTAATTGCGATCTTACAAGAGTGTTGAATAGTAACAGCGGAGTCCTAGGATCACGAAATACGCATGAATTTCTAATGATGACACCCATAGTTCTGTAAGCATTTTTGGTAACATTACCAATATGAGTTGCAAATTTAAGCTCGTTGTCAATATAAACCCCAAAATCCCGAACACAAGTTACATTACAAACTGGAACATTACCCATAGAGTAATCAAAGAGACATTTATTTTTTGTACGACAAAATCGAATATAAACACATTTCTTATAATTAAAAGGTAAATAGGTAATTATTGTCGCTCCATGTAACCATTCTGCATAAATCATCTTGCAACAATTCACAATCAGTGACAGTTTTAATTGATTTAAAAATTTGTGTAGTATGTATGTATGTATATATGTATGTGTATGTATATGTATGCGTATATACGTGTATATGTGTGTATGTATATATATTACCTTATGTAATGTTTACCTGTTGTATACGGTCGTTCGTTTTTATTTTTACTTCTTATTTTTGTAAAGTATATCGATAATTTATAATTTGTTTTCCATAATTAATTTTGTTTGATAACAATGTAATAAATTAAGACAATCGAATTTGCTATTATGCATGAATTTATTTTCCGCTGCTCATGCGCATTTGCGGATTTTATTTATTTATTTATTTATTTATTTATTTTCCCATTAATGTGCCATGTACTGCTACTCGGCTGGAGGCACAGATGAAAAGATCTCAGATTATGAAGAGACCAGTATTGTACAAGAAGCGGGGAACTTGAAGGTGTGTGTTGCCATTTGAGTTTAGCAGGCCTTTAATTGTTGTTGGTAATGCTAGTTGGGAACGTTGAGAGTTGTAAGTAGTACAATCTAACAAAAGATGTTTGACAGTGATTTCCCAGTGTCCACAGGAACATCTGACAGGAGATTCACGCCTTAATAAATGCCAATGTGTTATTAATGTATGGCCGAATCGGAGCCGTCTCAAAGTAATTTCTTCTTTTCTGGATAAATTAGAAGGTGTTTTCCAGCGGCTTGTATCCGATTTAATGCTTCTTAACTTGTTCGAGTTAGGCGTGGACATCCACATAGATTTCCATCTGCTTTTTAGTTTTATGGCGATGATATTGTATGCATCTTCACGAGGGATGGATAAATTTAAGTAAGGGTACAAAGAGGATGCCTCCTTTGCTGCTCGGTCAGCTAATTTATTTCCAGGAAATTGTGAATGACCTGGTATCCAGACATGCTGATTTTATTATTAACTTCTTTTTTCTGGTAAATGTAAAAAAAAAAAAAAATTGAATTGAATTGAATTGAATACAGTGTATTACAGGCGGAGCTTTAAAATTTGTTAATACGTTGATATTATTTAATATTTTATAGCTTTTAAATAATACTGGGAACTTTTTATTCTTCCAATATTTATGCATTGAAATATTTTCTAGTATTATTATTTGTCCGTTAATTGGATAACTGGTAGTTTCCATTTCTTCACCCTTATTTACATGGTTAGGTGAATATGGCATTGTTTCTATGGACAATATATATATATATATATGTATATATATATATATATATATATATATATATATATATATATAAAATCATCGTCATATTATTCGTTGCCGAACGTCGTGATTAGCAATCGTACGTTTATTTTTATGTACAAAATTGGCTGGCATTCAAGGCACTATTTATATGCGATGCAGATGCGGTGCTACTGCCTTCTCTGTGATAGTTAAGAATTAAATAATGATATGTCGTGTGTTGGTTTCGAACCCCCGACCGTCAAGTTGACAGTCGAGCACTCTAGCAACTACGCCACAGCGACATTTATATATATATATATATATATATATAATATTTTTTAATTTTTTAAATGTAATTTTTTATGTTCCCTTGATAATGGCTTAATAGTTGAAAAAAGACTTTTGTCGTCTTCTTATATAAAAATTTAGTGATCTTAACTTTATATAAGAGAATTGCTTGTTTAATAGGATTATATAATATATATAGAGTTATTTGCATAATATACATACGGTACACATTGTTTTCCGTAATCAGACCGTTCTTACATACTTATCGATATCATCTTTCCATCGTATATATTTCGTGTTCTAATTTCTCTGTTTCTGTCCGGTAGAATTCGTTCTACACACTTTTTTTTTTTAGCTCAACTATCTGACTCTTTCCGCATGACGTGTCCATTTCAGTTTTTTCACTTCTTGCGTTAGATCATCGGTTTTTTATTGCGATTTCGATCTTTCGTTATTTTATCGAATTTCATACCACCAATATCATTTTCCATTCGGTGACCCTCTGAGAAATTTGTAATTTACCTATTCGTTTGATATTAAGCCATGATAGGTGTATTAAATACGAGTGCTTTTAATGATGGATGTTTCTTTTGAATTAATGCGCTCAGTCTCGTACATTATAAAATTCTAACATAAAATTATAAATTTTTATACAGAGGTTTTGCTTTTTAGGTGAATTGTTAAATAATTTTCAATGTATTTACATAAATTGAGTCGATTGCGAGCATTTGTGATGTTACAGGCGGATTTTGAAAATACCCTGTACTGCTAAGAAGACTAACGAACAGATACTCACTACTAAAGTAAAATATTTCGGACACTTGACTCGTAGAACAAAATTTACAGACTATTCTAAGGATAGAAAGTAAAAAAAAAAAAGTTGGACAGAGAAGTCGTACTTGGTTTCGTCATATTAAAACGTGGACAGGGCGAAATACAGAACGTTCGTTACACTCCGCATACGATGGAGGACAGTATCAATGCAGTAGAAACTCGATAATTCGTCATGGCCGGGCCCAGAGGTGTGACGAATTAGAAAAATAGACGAATTATAGAATAGGTCTAGAAAATATAAGAATGAAATACGATACATATTTATTGTATTTTCTTACAATTATTGTACAGATAAACTTGTTGAAAAAATGTGTAATCGTTTTTTAAATTAATTTTTCACGTCCTTTCGTAATTGCTAAATTACGAACTTGTTGCGTTGCAATTAGTTTCGAAATGTCCACCTCTTGTTCATTGAATACACTTAGTTAACATGTCTTCTACTTCTTTAGAATAAACACTTTGACTATGAGAAACATCATCTTCATCATCTTCTTGCTGGATTTTGGTGTCCTTGTTGATTGCTTGTTCAACTAATCACAAATCTGAATGATCAACATTTATTACTCTTGCGTGTTATATTCTTCAGTTGAAAAAGTACGAATTTCTTTCCATAATTGAGTGACCTCACATAAAATTTGTTCATTTTCAACGTTGTCACCAGAAGTTAAGGTTTTCGTAGGTAGAGGTTGACAAGAGAGTCCGGTTTCGTCGCAGTTATAAACCTATTCTCTAGTTAATCCTAAACTATTAATTGTGCAAGTTAATTATTCACGGTGACCTTTAACACAATCGTTATCAGCACTCATGACTTCTCCTTCTATTGAAACCTGTCGGATCACGTGTCTTTGCTTAAATTTTCCGAACCATCCTACACTGATCTTGAATTCAGGATTTACACTAAGTTTTGTGTTCATTTCCAGAGCTTTTTGAATTAAAATTGGCCCACTAACAGGTAAGCCTAAACTTCGTTGTTGCATGAACCAGAGATACATTGCCTCATATAATTGAGAGTTTATCGGTGGAGTAAGTTTAATCCATTTACTGGCATCGTCATCCCAAACTTCCATTTTCGCCATAAAATCTTCGATCTTATCACTATTATTTTTTATGTCGGTAATTGATGTTCTTGGAATTTTATAGATTTCGGCAAGTTTGCTGGCACTTTCTACTTTTCTAAGACGCTGTAAAATTTCAAATTTCATTGGCAGATCTCTAGTTTTGTAATTTGAGGATATTTTTGCAGCGATTACTAATAAAAAAAACACAGTAGAAGACAATACGGAAAACGAATTCGCCAAACGGAACGCACTATAAGTACGTAAAGAACTTGGTGGAAGAATGCCGCATAGAAAATTAACGATAGAATGACGAAAGGTGACTGTTCAAAATTGTTTGTGTAGCCTAGGTATGAATGCATCAGTAAACGGACGTACCGGATGTACTTTTTAGAATTGATGCTGATTCATCAATTATCAATACTCGGTTAATGTCAATCATACCATTGTTGTTTTTTTTTTGAGGGGTGACGAATTATAGAACATGACGATTTATAGAGTGACAAATTATCGAGTTTCCACTGTATATATAGTTGAGCATTCGCTGGATGGTCACCCATAATCGAGATCGGTTGGGACTACGAAGAAAAAGTTTTATATGAATATTTTTAAAATGTAAACATTTCACGTCAATCATAAAACAACAATTTTTTTAAAGTTAAAATTTCACGCGCCTGATGGTTTGTAATTGAAAGGGTTAAAAACCATGTTTAAAGTACAATAATTGTTCCGTCTCAGTACTATTTTTCTATTTATTTCTTCAGCTTCGAATGAAATTCATTACCGAAGAAATATTACTTTCGCGACTAAATTTAATTTTCTTGAAAAAATGTTCACTTTTTTATATATCATAATAATTCATTTCAGTCATCGTTTATACTCTGTCCAGTTTTATTTGCAGTTTCTTCTAACTCGAAAATCATCGTCTGTAATTATTTTGACATAGAAGTTACAAGCGGTAAATTTATGTTTTATTTATTTATATATATATATATATATATATATATATATATATATATATAAAAATATCATTGACGTTTAGCCCATATTGCTCATAAATAAATTTCTGAATAATTCGTAAAACTTGTGATAGCTAGTTTCGTCTTACCCGCCTTCTCTTTCCAAGCGATATTTTTCAGCCCCCTCTTGATCGCATATTATTTTCTCCTAACTATTATTATAAATATTATTTATTAGTCTTATATATAAGGTGACTTAGAGAAGACGGACGGTTTTGTTGTTTTTGGAATAACTCAAAAACTATACTAAACCAAAATTTTTGAATGAAATTTTATTTGGAAATACGAAAACGAGAGATTAGGCTCACAATTATTTGTGAAACACAATTTCGTTCAGATAACCGTCATTTGCAACAGTACGTACATTTCAGTCTTTACAAGACTTTTTGAGAATAGGTCGCTGAATTTTTAAAATATACTTTTTTAATTTTCACACTGGTTCCTCCTTAATGTTTTCCTTAGTATTTACCTATTTGAACTCTTAAACTGCTCGTGCGGCACTTATTTTTATTGTTCATCATTAGGTTTTTAGAGGAATAGAACGTTGTTATGTAGTGTCTCAGTTTAATGTTTATGATAGGCACTTTTTATTATTTTTTTTTTTTTCGTAAAGTAAAAAGCTACTTTCAATCGATTGATTATGTATTCGATAGTTTCGTTTTTTTGACATACTTTTCACTATAAATTCACTCAATATTTAAATTTATTAACTTTTGAATTTGATTAAATTCAGTCTTGATTTTATTGGGAGCAGTTGTTACGAATTTCATTTTTCTAAAAGAAATGACCCGTTTATTTTTCTTTAACTATTATATATATATATATATATATATATATATATATATATATATATATATATATATATCTTAAAGAGTACAATGTGCCTATAGTGCTGTGTTTTATTGATTATCGAACGGCTTTCGATAATGTAATCTGAAGCAAATATAGGAAATATTGATGGAGATGGGTGCCTCAAATCACATTGTACATCTGATTCAAAAACTGTATGAGCACAACCAGAATATTGTATAGCTGAAACTCGGTACACAGATAGAAGAGTTTACTGTAAAAAAAATATGTAAAACAAGGATGTGTAATTTCACCCATATTATTTAATTTATATGGAGAACATATAATGAGGATTGTAATGAAGGTATTTCTATCGGAGGGAAAGTTTCAAATGTACGGTTTGCTGACGATATAGCATTGGTAGCATCTAATATTAAAAAAATACGATGATTATTGAAGAAATTAGAAGATATAAGTAAATGCTATGGTCTACAAACAAACAATGGAAAAACTAAGTTAATGGTGATTGATCGGATAATAAAGGAAAAACATAAAACCATTCCTGGTTATGAAACTGGAAAAGTTCGTCTACTTGGGATCCTTGTTGGAAAGCAAAGGAGGCTCTGAAGGTGAGATCAAAATAAGGATTCAACTAGCACGGAGTGCGATGGTTAAACTAACCCGGATATGGAAAGGCTCTTCCGTCACGAAAAATACAAAAATTCAACTTGTACTCACTCTGATTTCTTCAATATTTCTGTATGGTGCAGAAACATGGACGATCAGAAAGTCCGAACAAATTCGCATAATTAGTTTCGAAATATGGTGCTGGAGGCGGCTCCTTCGAGCGTACTAATGCGTCTATTTTGAAAGAAATTGGTACAACCCGCAGATTAACATTGGGAGTTCTCGTACGTGTTATAAAATTTTTTGTTCACATGCTACGAAAACACGATGGAATCGAAAGAGTAATGGTTATGGGAAGAATGAATGGTGTGCGACCAAAAGGTCGAGTACCAATTACATGGATAGATGCAGTGACTGCTGCAGCTCGAGTGACATTTTCAAGATGTGTTCATGATGCCGAAGATCGTCAAGGATGGAGGCAGAAAATAAGGAAGCTGTTACCTTGATCACGATACTCCTACATGGAGTTACGACTAAAACAGATATATATATATATATATATATATATATAGTCGGGATAGTTTAGTGTAGTGTCTAGATCACGGACTTCTATACGGAAGGTACCGAGTTCGAATACGATCGACAACGCAAAAGTTTTCATCAGAAAATAAAAATATAAACAATCCTAATATTATCGTGTGGAAGGCAATGGCAAACCATCACGACAACATCATATGCGCGCTAGTAACAATATAGTACACTATAAAAACACGCGGGGCTCCATTGTGTCGAAACAACAAAGCGATTTCAATCAGTTCTCCCGAGTATGTGTCTATCTACGCTAACGCCATATTATGATTGCCTTGTACGCTACTTATACTGTACAATGAAATATGTATAGATAAGTAATCGTCTAGTTCTGATACGGAGACTGAACCTAATGATGATGATGATATATATCATTATCATCATCATCATTTTTGTGCAGTCCTAAGACTGGTCCGTCGCCATGACAATAGTTCTCCAACATCTGCAGTTCTTTTTAATTCAGCATAATTTTCTAACCCGATGTCTTCTAACAAAATTGTTATAAACGTTTTTCTCGGCCTTCCACAGATTCTTTTTCCTTGAATTTCACCTTCAAAGAAGTAATCCGCCATGTCGAAGTACATGGTCAATCCAAGTTATACGTGTTTTTCTTATTCGATTTATTAAGGACCTCCTCTCTTCGATTTGCTGCAGCACCTGTTTATTTTTGACTTCTCCTACCCAACTTATCCGCGCCATTTTCCTCCAAGCCCACATCTAGAACGCTTGTAATTTGTCAATATTCCTTTTATTTAACGTCCAGGTTTCAGCACCATAAAGGGCTATGGACCACACATACATCTTCAATATCCGTTTTCGAAGATTCAACGGCATCGACTTTTGTCTTAATATACCTTGCTTTCCTGGAAATACGTATTTTACTACTCAAATCCGATGGATAATTTCATCGTCGCAGTACAGATCTTTCGTTATAATCTGGCCGAGGTATTTAAACTTCTGTACTTGTTCAATATTTCTTACATCAATTTTTATAAAAAATGGTCGTGGTTTCCTTCCAATCTTCATTATTTTTGTTTTATTTACATTGATTTCCATACCAAATACCTTACATACTTTATTTAAACGGCGTATCATCTTTTGAAGCATATGAGGAGATCCTGCTATCACATGGTCATCCGCAAATTTTATTGTGTTTAATTTTTCTCCTCCTATGTTTATTGTGTTTTATGTCGATTGCAGATGACTTCGGTGTTCTGTATGTTTCTTTGGGTTTTTCGTTATTAATTTATTTTTCCATATAAACCATGTATTATGATACACGAAACATGAAAGAAGAGTACATATCACACGTACACATGCATGCATGCGTACAAATTTGTTTATTACTTTATTTCTTTCGTAAAACTTAAAAATGTAATTACTTGCTTTAATAATAGACCGTCTCCATATTGGGATGATGTTACTAATAAGATTATTCAAATTATACATTCTTTACCACACGAATCTATTATCAACTCTTTATAATAAATTATTAGTATTTAATTTTTTTTCTACCATTTGGAAACGTACAAACATAATTACGTTAAATGAACCGAACGAATATTTAGTTACGATTTGTTCATTGAATGTACCTAGTAAAAAATAAAAAAAAAAAACAAATTATACCAAAATTCCTTAATACTAACTTATAGCTACCTGATCCATGTCAGTATGGATATAGAAAATATTTCAGAAGAGTTGAAGGTACATATCGAAATAATAATATTATTGACGTTGGAAGTAATTTTGGCGCGTCGCGATCTCTCCTCGGACCGATACGGTGAAATATCCTATACTGAAATATTCATAGTAAATCGCATACTGTCGAATTATATATCATCATCACTTCTCAACCTTAGGTTTATAGACAACATGGCCTGCAGCTAAACAAATGCAGCTTCTTTTATCTTCGCACAACTCTGTTCTTTTATTATGACGTCCGTAAATCGGGTTCTCCGTCTTCCTCTTCTTAATTTTCAATTTGCTTTTCCTTCTACTAAGTTTTTCAGTCATCACAATGTCCGATTTGATGACCGATCATACTGTTTCTTCTCTTTTCAATGGTGTTTATCATCTCCGGTTGTTCTATTCTTTTGCATACCTTCTTATTTGTGATTTTATCCATCCACGATATTCTCAGCATCCTAGTGTTAATGAACAGCTTCCTTATGTGTAATGAAACATTTCTTGATGTCATAAGCGTTCTTTATGTGTATATATATATATATATATATATATATATATATATATATATATATTTATTAAAACTTTCGTGGTTGTTTTACATTCGTCTAGAACTATTTTCGGTGAAAACCACGTCCTGATTATTCAAAAAATTTAACGTTTCGAATGGACTTACACCACTCATCATCAGAAACGAACTAAACCACAGAACCTTGAGTTATTTCCTTTTATAGGCACTTCTCAATCGGAACTTTATATTTTCGGGGCTGTGATTGGTCCTACCGCCAGCCGATACATCACCTGATATTACTGTATGGTGATTGGTCAATTCTTCTGTAGTCATTATATTTCCAGGGCTATGATTGGTCCTACTATCAGTTGATATTCCTGTATTGTGATTGGTTGGTTCTTCTGTAATCAACACTTGGTTAGTCCCTTCAGTAGGATATTTTAATTTTTCTCTATTGTTTAATAATACTGGTTTCCAAGCACCAGGTAGCCGAAATTCATCTTCTCTGTTGAAATTATTATGCTTTTCTATTTCAATAGCCTCTCGGACAATTCGCTTCCCATATTTTTCTCCTTTACCAATACCTTCCTCTCCTCGAAGTCTATAGAGTGACCCGCTGTAATTAGATGTTCTGCTACTGCTGATTTACTTATGCGTTTATATTTACAATCTGCAACATGCTCTTTAATGCGTGTATTAATAATAGACCTTCCAGTTTGTCCAATGTAGCATTTCTCACACGAACAAGGAATTTTATACACCCGGCAGTATGACCATCGAGAATTTTATCTTTATTATTATTTAACCGGTTCTTTATCTTTTTATAGGTGTCAAATACTGTTCTTATACTGTTTTTTCGCAACACCCTGGCAATCCTATCTGTTGTTCCCATAATATATGGTAACTTCATGCGTGCCCTATATTCTTCTTTGTTTTCCGCCTGTTTTTTTCTAGATGTTGTACTGAATTTATTAATATATCTCTCGGACTGTTTTATATTGTACCCATTATTGATCATAGTTCAGTTCATTTTTAATACTACTGCTGTCACATAAACGCTGGGCTCTCACGGTTAAAGTTTTAAAAACACCCAATTTTTGACTTGGGTTGTGGTGTGAATTTTTATGTATGCATAATCCAGGTATATATATATATATATATATATGAAAAGTTACTCGTGGAACCCAAAATTATTCCTTGCTTGTTTTTACACTGAAAAGTGCTAAAATATATATTTAGATCTCCGGTGAAACTAAATTTTTCAATCGAGTTATTTAAGATAATTGCTCGTAACCCGGTACAAAAAGAAAATCTCGGCTGAACGAATATTGTCAAAACCGGCTAGAATTGTACTTTGAAGATTCTCTTAGATTCTCTTTATTTACGTGTTGCAGAATTTATTATTTATTATGACGTTATTATATACTTTATATAGTTCCCGAGTCGCTTACGAAATATGTCAGAAAAAAATGGGTACTTTCATTTGTAACTTCTTCGAGATTGGCAGTAATTAATGAAGCTATAAATTTATGTGGAAACTGTTTCAAAATATACCGTGTGTACAGAGAAAAAAAACGTGCTTATACCTTTTTGTGATAGACGCGT
Source organism: Coronaproctus castanopsis (assembly GCA_032883995.1). Classification (NCBI taxonomy): domain Eukaryota; kingdom Metazoa; phylum Arthropoda; class Insecta; order Hemiptera; family Monophlebidae; genus Coronaproctus; species Coronaproctus castanopsis. The sequence continues at coordinate 299,622,250 of CM065052.1, forward strand.
GTACTATGCAGTCAAAGTGTGTAACTCTATATCGCTGCAAGCGATAGATAATGAACGGGTAAACTCACTCGGTTTATATAACTCATCGTTATCGCATTGCCGGCGATGACCGTTGCATCGTATGCGTCTAACATCTCGTTTGAAATAAAGTAAAAGTATAACGATCGTACTACTTTTTTCTTTTGTGTATATATGTATCATATCGTTGTTCTACAATATATATATTTATATATATATATATATATTTGTGTATGTTTACGTATAAGTTTTATAATACAACGGGATTTTCGGATTAGTAGGTCAAAAATTGGTCCGGTTAAATATTTCGTGTATACGAGAAAAAAGTTCGCAGCCGGAATTGTTCTGCATTTTTTATATAATCAAAGTGAAGTGGGTTTTTTTCAGTACGTACTTTAACTGTACCGGTCTTGGATGATATGCCGTCAGGATAGCCTAGAAGCTAGAATACGGACTTGAATATACAGAAGGTACCGAGTTCGAATACATCAAAAATTATCATCGGAAAATAAAAATATAAATAATCCTAATATTATCGCGTTTGTCCGACAAATTTATGATGAAAATTCCAATTTAGCAGCAATCGTTCCACTGGATTATAGATCGATACTCAAAATACATAATTTATATAAGAATGAGTTCTGATTAATTTAAAAGATTATTGACCTCGAATGGGAGATAGAGATATATTTGTTTTCCTATACTGTTATTAATATTTATGACATAACTCGTATTTAATAAGCCGTTTGTTACTTCTCTAAATTCCTGTTTACTGTTTATGAAGAAATAAGATCAACGACTAATTAAAACTGTTTGAAAATATAGGCTACTCCGGAGGAGTTACCATATTTAAGACGTTTTATCAGTTAAATATCGATATTACCGAAATTGAGATAAACTTCAAGTTAATTTTTTACGTCTAAGCAGCCTATCGGCATTCCAGATAACATTCCAGATAATTACTTGTAGAGATGATTCTGTCGTTGCGGTTTCCCAGACTGATGTTGCTTCTCCTGGTTAATTCTATTTTCCAAGCGCAAAATTCTTGCATTCACCAATTGGAGTAATTTTTAAATATCAAAATATCAGTGATATTTGGCTGCGTTGTTGACTGACTGGTGGACGTCGTTGTTGAATTATTATTTTTATTGTTATTACGACCACGCTTACGTTTTCATTTATCATCAGGGGGGATTATTAAACCCGTATTCGTAAGTGCTGTGTTATTTGACTTATCATCAGTTATTGGAGCAGGTATTGATAATGGTATTTCTACCATTTGTTGGATACGTTGTACTACTCTGTTTTTGTTTTTTTTTTTTAAATATAACTGATAGTTTCGCTTTATATATTGAGCAACGCTTCTAGCTTGCTTTATGATTACCTCCGCAATTGACACATTTGGAAGGATCCGATTTCTCATTGTTACAGTTCACAATTAAATTATTTCCGCTGCATTTAGCACACTCTGGCTGTTTAGAACAATATTTAGATGCATGATCAAAAGCTTGACAGCGTTTGCATTGCGGAATATCATTCTTCTGTCACATGCTTCAATCGTTATCCCAAAGGGAAGTAAATGTGACAAATTGAAGATATCATTATTATTTGCTTTGGTTTCCAAATTCACATAAAAAACAAGTAATAGGATTTTCTTAGTTTCATAGTTGACCGTGTTACTACCTGAAGAATTTTGTTTACAACTTTTCGCATTATGGTTATATTGGATGGATATGTTACAGTGTGTCCAACTTTAAACGATTCAGTTTTAGTATCTTCAACTACAGTGGTATGATGTAACCCTCGAATAACAACTCTATTTGGTTTAGCGTCTTTACATTGATAAGAATGATATTCCACCACATATAGCTCATGTGTGAGTTTAGGCTAGCCACTTTCAGCTTTTCAATAGTATTTCTGTATCAATCAGAGTTTCTATAATTTATTTTAACATCTCCGTTAAGAAGATTTTGAAAGGACACTTTATTATTTGTATTGTCGGAGAACATTTTTATTAAAACACTGACATTTGGAAAATTACGAACATATATTGATGGTATGCATGGAGGCTTAACTGCATTCGCATATCCCTGTGGCTCTTGAATTACATTTGTAGATACCGCGTTACTAGCTATCATACTAATATCTGCATTACTGGTATTTGTTGTTGTTGGTACAACGTTAGTAATACGATTTGCACTTGTTGATGCATTTTTTTAAATTTCTATTTCCTGTTTTAAATTAGCAATCTCATTTGATAAGGAAGAATGCTCATTTAGCGTGGCTTCATTATGATTATTAATGACCTGAAACTATTATTTAATGACGGCATAAATATCCTTTGTTAGTTTTGAATTTCCTCTTTTTTTTTTTTTTTTTTTTATTATTATGAGAAATATTTGCTAGACTTTCGATATAGTCTAATTTATTTTTAATTTTGCCTAATACCGCTGCGAATTGTGACATTTGAAGGCAGATTACGATTTAAAATGACCAATTAAAATTTTAATATCACAATATTACGTTTGTAGGTTAAAATGGATAAAGTTTGCTTAATATACGTTATTTCAGTTATCATAAACATAAATGTATTTACAATATATAATAACACTAAATAAAATCATGTTATCTCACTGATCTCTTATTGTTCGATCAGACGAGGAATGGCACGAACAAACGAACGCACTATAACAACTAGAATACCGACAAACTAGCAGTAATTACAGGCGACTTTAATAATCAACACACAAAGTGGAGATATAAGCAAATAAAAGAATCCGGATGTAGACTAGCCGAATGGGGATGCAAGCACAGAGCATACGGGTAATTCACGACGCCAAACAGCAAGGCATATTCCGCTCGGCCGAAAGCATAATACAAACCCAGACTTTTTATTACAGTAGATCAAAATGGGAAGACGTTAGGTATGCAAATGATCCAAATCTACCAATACATCAAGATCTGGAAGAGCCAGAAAGGCTAAAATCGAGAAAGCCAGCTCACAGATTAAAGCTCTTATTAGACGGTTTTGATGCGATCGCAGCCTGGAAGGAAGAATGGAACCAAAAGAACCTAGATAGAAATTTATATTAGTCAACGTTTAATCCGGTTCTGATTATATTTACATAATTTTACAATTTGACGATGACCATTTTTGGATAGTGTAACTCTAAGTTATATCTACTGTTGTTAATATTTAAATACTTTAGAGGATTCACACACTGTAAAAAAAAATAGAGTAACAACTTTCGGTCATATTTCAAATGCCAATACCGTGTATTGTGTACAATTCTGTACAACGTATGAACATGTACTTATATTTTATATATATATATATATATATATATATATATATATATATAATATATATATCAATTACAGACTGCAGACGGATGGATGGAAATCAGAGAGAGTGGTGGAAAGGAATTGAGGAGGCTGTAGTGTAATGGTCACGACATTCTTAAATATGTATGTAGCATGAGCCTATGTTACGTGCACGAGTGTATATAATTTATATACGTAATACGCTAGTGTGACTTTTTTAATTTCTTATAATTCTGATCGAAGTTACGACATATATCGATGATGTCGATCTGTCAGCTGAAAAGATTATTGAATTACATATCTGAAGATGTACGAGTGGAATTAATAAGGAAGACTTGCGGGGGCACGATATAAGAATGTCCAGATGTGGGGCTGAATGGAAGTTGGACAGTGATGGAAAAGGTGATAGACATTTAAAGAATCTTAAAGATTTATTACTATTGATGTGTTATAACGCTGATAAGCGACGTAATCGTGATTTTGAATTAAAGTATGTAAGATATTTAAACAAAATATCAGTTCTTCGACATTAACGATAATATCACATCACGATAATACTAATACACACATACACATTCGCATTAGTATACATCTTTAAAAAAAAAAAAAACACCCGAATTAGCGTTATCATTTTCGAAGTTTATTTTTCATTTTAGGCGTTGTCAAACTTATTTTCAACGATAATCGAATAGATTATTTAACTTAACTAATAATATAATTTCGGATATACCGGTTTATCCTTCCATATTTAGTAATGACCAGTGATGCCGAGTAATAATTTCGTAATCTAGTACCATACGATAACCACTGGTACACTTTTATTATTATTTTTATATATAGGAAAGAAATGAAATAAGTAAACTAACCTTTAACCGCGAAATTACGTAATATCGGATTCCGATACTTATTGCGAGATAAACAAATCCGATACAGAATTTTGTCCATAAACGAAGATAATTATATATATATATATATATATATATATATATATATATATATATATATATACTTTTTGTATAGCGTACGTGTATTAGTATGTACGTATGTTAAAACAGGAAGTTAACTAATTAAAAATGAAAGTAGATTCGATATAATAAACAGAAATAATATAACGTCATCCCGGTCAACTTATAGGTTGTCGTGAACATCGTGCTATTTTCCTTTCGTATCCTAATATACAACCGGATCTTCGTCCTGAACAGCCACCATATAACAAAAGAAGTGTGTTAACCCGTTAAGTCGTACATGATAAAATTGACACAAAATGATTTTTTTTTTTAATTTATTACAATTTGCACATAGTTCAATAAATAAATGTGATGAAGCAACAGGAAACTATCAGATATTGTTGATGGTCCATTGGCCACAACTTGCACATATCTAGGACGAATGAGAGGAGGAGGAGTAAGAAGTTTTAAGACTGTCTCTTGACCAGTTTCTCTTCAACCGACGCGATGAAACGAGTGGCATATCACGATTTGTCAGTTGTAGTATAACTGGATTTGCGGTATTTCTTAGTCTGCTGAGAAAAAAGAGCTTGTATCTTTTTTTTGGCTGCGTGTTTATTATATAGGGTGACCCAGAAAAGACGGACGATTTTGTTTTTTTAAAAAGCGCAGTTGTTAAATCGCTTCATGTTTAGTGTACACACGACGAGAGATTCGTTTAATTTCAGTTATCATAACAGCATATAAAGAAAGAACGTTATTTTCGGTGTGAATCTATCGCGACAATACGAAGAGAGTTCCGAAAATAATTCAAAGTTACGCGATCTTTTTTTGTGTGGGGATACATTAAGAGCCTTGCGAAACTCGTCCACGAGATCTGGGAGACCTGAAAACTCGGATTTCTGAAGTAATTTTAAAAATTCAGCCAACTTTGCTCGAAATAAAAAGTCTTCGAAAATTTTGTAAAGACTAAATGAATATACTGTGGCAAATTACACTAAATAGTCGGAAAAATAAAAACTGTCTGATATAAAAATTGATTAAATTTATAATATACCTCTTAAAACTGATTCTTCATAAAAATTTATAATTGAATTTAAATTATTATTATCTCCTTATTTTATTATTTCTATATTTTTTTTTACAAAAATTTCGTAATTTCGCTTAATATTATTGATTTTGTGTTTTAATTCTCTACAATGTTTTCCAAAAAGTGATTTTTCGCCATTGTTCGTATACTATGAATCTTATCGCGAATCATCTGGCTACTTCTCCTATGTATTGTTTTCACGTTAATTTATATATTCCAGAATTTTTAATACATTTCCACCTTCTACTGTGTTATTACTAATTGATTACGAGACTGTATCGGAAATAATATCGATTATAAGCGTATTTTATTAGATTTATTTTTAAGCGTAAGTTTTGCCTACGCTCCCAATTGTAATTTCAATTATTAATCGGATTTAACTTCATTCAGATCAACTTTTCTTATTTTTATATGTTATTTGTTGTTCGTTATTTGTTATTTGTACTTGTATTAGTATTTGTATCGTCCGCTGTGGCATAGTTGCTAGATCGTTCGACTGTCAACCACATCAACGCATATCTTCATTGTATATAATTATTATCATTATTTTGTTGACTTCTGTACACATTACAGCTTACCACTGACATGTTATTACGTCTGTAATATTAAATAATTGACTATAATTAAGTGTCCATCAGCGCCGTCTCCTTGTAGCCTTACCGACTATTTTTCCTTATTCCAAGAATTTCTTTTTCCCCTCCCATATTATTGACAACAGGATCTTTTCTTGTAATCCGGTCCGTCTGAGCACTTCATCGTTGATAATTTTCTCTATCCATTTGACACGATGTAGACGACGGTAGCACCAAATTTCGAAAGCGCGTATTTTCTTTTTGACGGATTTTTTCATCGTCAACGTCTCCGAAGCATAGCGCATTCCTTTTGTCTCTACGTTCGAGATTATTAAAAGTACATCTGGCTATTCCGATTCTTGATCTTAGTTCTTCGTCATCTTTTCCGTTGTTTGTAATAAGAACTGGATATTCGTATTTACGTACTTCTTCAAGCTGTACGCGATCCGCATAAATACGCAACGCGCTATTTGGTGCGACTCTTGCTATCTGCATGACTTGTTTTAGCCCAGTTTATTTTTATCCTGTATTTCCCGCTTCGTGTCGCTAGCCGGTGTGAGGCGTTTCAGTAATTAGCACCTTGCCATTTGCGTAAGTGATGCTGCAAAGTTTTTTATCGTTTACTTTGAAGCCTGCGTTTGTAAGAGCGCGATGTTTTATCATGTCGTCCGAGTAGAGGTTGAACAGCCTGGGCGCTAACGGACATCCCTGTCTTACGCCCCGTTGTATATTACACGTTTATTTTGTTATGTATGACCCTACTGGTACATTCGGTTTTTGTCGCCAGTATAAATTTATAATAAACTGAATGTTTTCTTTTTCGTATCTACGAAGGGCTCAGATAATTTTCTCATGTTTCCAATGTTCCTGTTCTGATGCTGTGGCCAAATAGTATCCGTTTATCAACAGTAGTTCGCAAAGGGATACTAAAGTATTTTGGCCACAGCATCGAAACAGTTATTATACAAGGTATCATGGAAGGAAGTAGAAGACGAGGCCGGCCTCCTATGAGATGGACTGACATGGTCTACAAAAGAGTGGGTCGAAGTTTCCTTCAATGTGTTCGTTGTGCGAAAAACAGAGATCTATAGCGCAGACTAGTGTTTCAAAAGACAAAAAATAATGGTCACGATATCCCCAATGGAGATGAAACGGATGATTGAACTTTATCAAATGCTTTTCCGTAGTCGATGAAACACACGTACATAGACCTGTTTACTTCAAGTGCTCTTTGGATAATCATCTTGAACAATGCGATAGTATCACATGTTTCTTTATTCGTTACAAAACCGAACTGTGTTTCATCCAGTTGTGCATCAATTTTCTTTCCGACTCTTCGGTTTATTATCTAAGTAGCAGTTTCAAAGTGAGACTTAACAGGCTGATCGTGCGGAAGTCTGCAAATTTCCGTGCATTATTCTTTTTCGGAATGGGTATAAACGTATATTAACTCGATTGCAAGTCCACTTTGTACGCAACAATAACGTATAATAGTCACGATGTTCGGCAATCAACAAGAAATAGATGATGATAGCGATTTGTATTTTGATATTTCGGTCAATTCAATTTCGATTACTATGTAAAATAGAAGGTTAGGCGCAATCCTTTCCCTTCTTGTATTGATACACAATTGAATTATTATCAGTGTAATAAATATAACTAAACTATCATGTACATATTACTTTTATTTCGATGTGTCTATTATGTTATTATCGTAATGATTATTTCCTTACATCTCGTTAAAGAAGGTTTCGCGACGAGGACAGTTAATGATTTCAGATTTTTTCAAGTCTTACTACATTTATTTGCTCTTTTGGATTTCTGATCTCGATACTCGACGTTACATATTCGATCATTTTGTTTCATTTTTGTTTGGTGATCTCCCTTTTTTACGATGACCTTCAACCACACCACTCATGATTAATTTCCTAGTTCTTTTTGTCGTATGATATGTCCGGCGAAGATTTTTATCCGTGTTTATTTAATACGATTTTCCATCTTTACTTCTTGAAGTATGGGCGAGTTTGTTCTTTTCGCTGGCTACGGTACTCTTAACATTCGCCTTTCAAAGGCATTAATCTGTTGTATATCATTCTTGTTTAGGTTCCGACATTCTGACGTATACAAGAAGACAGATACAATACCAGTAAATGCATAAGGCGCACTTTTGTGCATGTTGTTATTTCATGACTCTTACATATTTTTGTTAGTAATGATAGCGCTAGTTTTGCTATCTATTTCTCCGTTTGATTTCCTCTGTTAAACTTCATCTTTCGCAATCGATGATGCTAAATATACGAAACTTGTAAGTCATATAGACTTTCCGTGCTTTGTGACCGGTTTTTGTTATCTATAATCATTATCTTCGTCTTATTTCTGTTTACGAGTAAGTATGACTAGACTTAACATGCATCCTTGCCGTACTCTTTTCCCTAGTTTGAAATCACTCGATAGTTTATCGCCTACTTAGACTCTACCTTTATTCGGACGCTTTAGTGAGACTAATTATAACTAGTAAGGACTATTACAAAAAAATTCCACCCGCAAAAAGACGTAGGGCGAGGCTGTATTTGGTCCTTTGTATGTTTTTTAACACATACGACGAATACGTAAACACGGCAGAAGAGTTTAACGGTATCTCGTTAGAATAGACGTGGAACGCACACCGGATTTACGATATACTGATGGAGATACTATGGCGGAATTCGTAGAGGTAACGTATTGAACAGAATGAGGAATAAAGTCGAAAGTCAGGGGACTCTTCATTAACAAGACCAAACCGAATAATAAAATCTGTTCGAGGAATCTAGAACTAATTAATCCATATACATAGTTCGCATCATCGATGAATAATTATAGTAGATCGGTTACTGGATAGAGTTAAAGTCTGCAGTAGAGAGAATAAATAAAATCTAGGAGGATCATTCCGTTCCTAAATACATAAACCTATTTAACGTCCGTGTATTTGCGATATTTTTATATAGGGCAAATAAACAAATAACGTAGACTGAAAATTGACGCGTTTAAGATATGGATGTCGCGTAAAACATTGAAAGTTCCGTAAACAGCGAATAGAACAAATTTATAAATTTTAGATTAATATTAAACGACGTGTCGTTATAGCGCGTCGTCGACAATAAGTTTTGAAAGATTACGGACGTATCGCACGCGAGAGTGATATTAGTCTCGAAAAATGCCTATTAATTGGGTAGATTGAAAAGAAGTAATGGCAGACTCGATGTATTGATATTGTTACGTCCCTCGCTAGACTAACAAGAACTCAAGCAATAACAGGCACAGATGGAGAAATATAATATCAGATATATTAAAATAGATAGCAATTGAGTTATCGGACTACGAAGAGGTATATAAAAATAAGTGGGAAACTTCCATATCTCTCCGAAATTAAATTATTCAGTATATAATTCATAGACAGAATTAACGTCAATTTTTAAATTTAATGCTGGTCTGACGAGTAAACACTCGTTGAAGCCCGATAAAAGTAAAAAAAAAAAAATTCATGACAAATTTTCAAGAGCTAATTAAACGCTTTAAGATAATCGAGCGGTTTTAGCGAATATATTTCAATTATTTTGTTTTACCTTCTTTTAAGCCTATTTCAACAAAAATATCTTTAACAGAACCAACAGTCACACACTTAATCTACAACTGCCAAACACTCACACCACACAGGCTAAAACACAAAATATAGGTCCCGATACACAAAATACTCTCAAACAACCCTCAATCAATAGGTAGTATTCTGGCTTTTGCAAGAGAAAGCGGACTCCTAGCATACATATAAACTAGACACACGTCTCCTTATGCTGTAATAACCCTGGTAGTTACAAACGGCATATGGAGATTTACATAATATTAAATAAATAAAAAATATTCAAAAATTGATGAACGTGTTTTGTCGATATATTTTATTTTCTCATTACAGAATGAAAGCATTTCTACAATATAATTGTCGATTAAAAAAATAAACTAAATAAATCAAATAATGTACACATGTATGTATGTGTGTGTATTCTGGTAAGTATTGTTACACGAGTAGTCTTTAAGAAACGTCTAAAGATGCCATCTACTTATTAATGACGGCGATCCTGCTCGAAATTAACTGTGAAAAAAATAGCGCACGTTTAAATTTAAGTTTAAAACGATTTTTCTGACAAACTATTAATGAATTTTACCTACGTTAAATACACTTAAAATATAAATTAACGGAATTCAAATATTTGATTTTTTTTCCTTTAAAAAATAAGATAAAAAATGTAACGTTTTTAATAACGTATTCTCACCGTAAAAATTTTAAAATCGAAATCTATACTCGCTTTCATTATCTGAGATGTATATATATGTTCAAATTACATGATCGAAATTTACTTTTATTCACATCCTAAAGCGAATATTTGACATTTATTATTGGTAATTTATCTTTATTTAAAATAATTAGAAATTTTACGATAAATTACTACTATAGCAACCGATTATTTCAGGAAAATAAAACTACAAAAGTAAACATTTAGATATATAATGCTCTCAATGGGCATCATGTGCGCGAGTAACGAGCTAAATCAGATATAAATTCAAATTAGTCCGAAGTTTTATAACAAACGATTAAACAACGATAATTTAAATATAAATTATGAATATAAAACATTTTCTTACAGTAGAATTTACAAGGTAAATAAATTTTAGAAATCACATAAGAATATAAACAATAATAAGTATATACATACATACATACATATATATATATATATATATATATATATATATATATATATATATATATATATATATATATATATAATACATAGGTGTAAAAATTAATATATAAAAGCCAGTGTGCCAAATTATAATAGGAGCATGAATTGTACTAATTTTTGTATTTAATATTTTGAATGGAATTTAAAAAGGTAGTTTACAAGAAAATAAAAATATTTTAGTAATAAATTATGAAAGTAATGATAATTAATAAAAATGGTAATAACGATAATAATAGGAAAACCGATGGTAAAATAAGAAATAATAATTCATAATGATAATAATGAGACAATACCAACCGGTTATTTTATTCCGTTATTATTACCCCAGTTTAATCGTTTGAAGCCAGAAAAGTAGTTTTGTAAAACCCCCGTGTCTTGTATAATAGTCGTTTTCATTCGCAAATATTACAACATAAAGCCACACGTAACGAGAAAATCCTGTTCTAATTACAACATTTTATCATCTGCATAGAGCGTTATTCCAGAATCTAAAATATCTAGGCACCTATTAAACAAAACCACCAAAACACTCATACATACATACATTCATACACACATACATGTATCGTGAAATATCGGCCTATAGCTCACGGCAGTTACTTTTTTATTCTTCAGGTTATTATTTGTCGGGCACTTTCCAAACTGAAATCAAGGTCGCGTACTTATGTAGTAACGGTTTCTTTTAAAAATTAATTTTACCCGTTAAGGAATAGACTATTCGAGTGCTTTGAATTTTATTTAAAGATAAACAATCAAGGACGCTAATGTAGATTTCCAGTTATTTTTTACATTTTCCATTTTGCAAACTGTTATTTTATTCTTGCAGATATTTTTTAGTTTTTATTTAGTACTAGGTGTTCCCCACTGCTTCGCCTGTGTAATAATTTTTTAATACAATATCGCTGTCTCTTTCTTTTACTAGGTGAAAGCAAAAAATCGGACCGATAATGGGATGTTTTTACAGTCGGTTACTGTTTCCCGGTTTTAGGTGACTGTTAAATTTTAAACGATTTGACCGAGATATCGTCGTCTCCTATTTGTGATATCAATGTGAAGCAAAGCTTAGAACGAATTTGATAATATAGACTATAAGCTGTGAGAATTTTGTCATTATTGCTTTAACTGACAAAAATTAAAAAAAAATAGATTTTCTCTTTATGCGTGATAAAAATAGCCCAATGCAGTGATTATAATGAAAATATTCACAAATAATAGACAGACACTACAGTTTTATATATTAGTATAGATATAAAGATACTATCGATAGAAAATAAATCCGAGGCTTTTATTAGAAAAACGCGCAAAAAGACAAATGTGAAATTAATATTTATATATAGGCATAAAAATGTGTATAGACGTGTCCTGTAAACGTTTATTATACCTGCAAAATATAAAACCGATTTGGACCCATGGTAATCAACTTTGGAGATGTGCCAAGGCTAAAAGTCGTAACAAGATCCAGGCGAGATAAAATGTCATCCTACGAGCTGTAGTCGATGCATATCGTTACGTAACGACGATATTTACCGTGATCTGCAGGTGCAATTTGTTGATTGATGATGTAATCAAAGAATTCGCAAAGAAGTGGTTATTATATCATGCCAATGCAGAAGCAGCTAAATTTCTAGATACCAAATCAATCCAGCGCCTTCAACGCTATTATAAACCTAAAGATTTTGATTTGTAAATAATATTTTTTAATGAAGGTTTTAACCGATGTGCTAAATTCCTAACATTTATCATTTTCTTATCTTTATCCCCTTGCAAGACAAGTTCTACGTTAGACTATAAACTTATTGTTGATATAGTTACTTGTTTAACGTTAAGTTAAAATTTCGACAATAATAAATAATTACAAAAATTTGTATATGATCATCATTAAGCGCCGTATCTGTATTACTATTTACCTATACATATTTTGTTGTACAATGTATAAGGTACAAGGCAATCATAATATGGCGTCAGTGTATATAGTTAGCCACACACATCCGGGAGAGTAATCGCTTTATTGTCGGGACACAATGCAGGCCCACGCGTGTTTTTGTAGTGTATTGTATTATTACTAGTGCACAAATGGTGTTATGCGTGATGGTATGTCATTGCCTTCACGCCATAATATAAATATTATTTATACTTTAATTTTCTGATGATAATCCTTGCGTCGCCGATCGTATTCGAATTCGGTACTGCCGTATAGAAGTCCATGTTCAAGCCACTAAGCTATCCCGACAACATTATATATTTATAAATTAAGTGTCGTGGTAGCGTAGTTGCCTAGAATGCTCGACTAGTCAAGGGTTCGAAACCAACAAGCGACATAGAAAGTTTTTCATCATTATTTAATTATTAATTATCAGGAAGAAGGTAGTGAAACCCCACTCCATATAATATCATATGCGCGCGCGCATCTCCATTGCTCATAAATAGCGCCTTGAATGCTAGTTCATTTTGTACGTAAAAATAAACGTACAATAGCTAGTCAATACGACGACAATAATATTTATAAATTATTTATACATATGAAGTATATTATTATATAGTTCGCAAATATGGGTGTTAATGAAAAATCTAAAAAAAACAAGATTCGCAGACCTACAGAATGTAGGTATGACGTATTGAAGATTTCACAAATGCAGAAGATGTGAAAGTCAGAGATTTTGGAAATGGTAAATGAAAAAGGAAATTGGTAGAAATAATATAACAAAGGCGAGAAAGGCTAAAGTCTTTATGACAGTCCTAATCAAGAGAAAATTGGAAGGAAAAAGAAAAAGAGGAAGACATAGGAAACATGAATGGATCAAATAAAAAGATGAATGCGGATGATGTATAAAGTATTAAGAATATAGCAGACAACAGGAAGGAATGGAAGAATTTTGGCGAGTTGAGGCGCCATAAATGTCTCTCCAGGCTATTCCTCAATAGCAATCCGCTGCCTTGCGGTAAGGGTTTGGTTACTCAAATGTTAAGGGAATAAACCCTAGCAGAAAATCATGGAGAAGGCAACAGAAAGTCACTCCATTATTATTTCTGAGGAATCGTTGATTTCATTTTATCTAACTATGATGATGTCTTCTGCTGTAAAAATAAATTCCGGACATAAAATACTCTATTCCAAATTGTTATCACGAAAAAGTGAATTTTTACATATCTTGAATACTTTTCATATTCTTCAAAAGCTTGTATTTATCCGCGATTCCTGAATTAACGGTAACTATCCCCTGTACGGTTAACCACCGTTTCATCTTGTAGTTAGTGATTTATTTACTATAACAAATTCAAACAGGCAAAGAGATAAGTAGATATTAATATAATAAAATGAAAAATGTTATATTTTGGATGGCTTGAAGATTTCAATCTCATATACCCTTACTACCTACAAAGTTTCCCGAAAGTGTGTATTCTTTCACCGGCTAGTTTTGTTGAAAAATATTATAGGACGTTAACAGTTTCCACTGTTTCAATTATTATTTTTCCTAAATAATATTCTTGTCACATATTTTTGATTTTTTGATACACGATACATGGACATTGCGTGTAAACCTAACATGCTTATAAGTTCTTAGTTAATTATTTCTAGGGAATTGTAACGTGGATGTTTATGCGAACAATGATGCAATATACAAATATTTGCTTCTGCAGAGTGTTTATGTATAGATTATTTGTTTCATTAATTTTCTAGATTTAGGAACACTATTAAGTTACCTGTTAAGCTATAAGGTACTTAACTTTATAAACCTTGTTATGCATATCTCATTATGAAATAAAGCTTCTTTCTTCTTAAAAAAAAAAAAACAAAACAAAAAAAAACCCGGAATAACCGTAAATTTAAATCAAATATATAATTAAATATGAACTATTTTCACACATATATATTACTATATTACTGTCACTAATACTACACTACTATTACTAATGCTGTTTCTACTATTATGTAAAGGGTTTTGTACGAGTCGAAATTTTAGTGTGTTGAGTATGTATATATAAAACGAGCATATATATACTTATTATATATATATATATATATATATATATATATATAAATACTGGCACAAAATTCAAAACCAGAAAATATGTTTGTATTTAACGTGAAAACCCTATTATTAACATAAGTTACGTAACAAGTTCTTGTACTTAGATGTATGACCACATCAACAAACATACACATCACAATTATAACATCAAATAAAGGAAATTGAACTCAAAATGTCTGCATGTGACAGTAAACAATTCGTCATAAACTCTATGTTAGATTGTGCATTCGCGTGTATTAATATATAAAATTAATCGATAACGATAATACAAATTTATCTGAATAATTTGGTTAATTATGTAATATTATTTTTTGTTATATCTGAAAATATTTAAATTCGCATGAATATTGACGCGCGACTTTTGTATTTTGTATTGGAATTTCCCTTCAGTTCGGTGATATAGAAATATTTGGTTAAGAAATTACGTATTTTATCGATTAATATAATGATCAGAAACATTTAGAAATTGAATTTTTTGTCGATGGTTCATAATCATGAACGTTTTTTTAGTAATATACGGTGATAAATTGTCTATACGTATAATTTGTGAAGTCGCCGGGATAGCCTAGTGGTTAGAGCACAGACTTCTATACGGATGGTACGGAGTCCGAATACGATTGAAGACGCAAAAATTATCATCAGAAAATATAAATAATCCTAATATTATTACGTGGAAGGCAATAGCAAACTACCACGCGCAACACCATATGCGCGCTAGTAACACAATGTAGTGCCGTACAAAAACACGCAGGGTGCATTATGTCGTGACAATACAGCTTTTACGATGGCTGTGTATGTGTCTTTCTGCATTATTATTGCATTGTTTTTTAACATTCTCCACGCTCTTTGACTGTTTTGTTCCACATCCAGGTACTCGAGCATTTTACACCACTTTTACTTAATTCTAACATTTGCTACTACTAGATTCTGATCGGAATCAATATACTCATTTCAAGGCGTCTATTATCTGGAATATAATCAATTTGGTTTCTTATAATATTGTTCTTATCATCTCCAAGTGTACCGACGTCTTAATGGTTGATTATAAAAGGTATTTTCGATTGTATAATCTTCTTAGTGACAAAAATCCATAAGTATAGATCTCCTTTCATTTCTCTGTCCTAGATAAAATTTCCCAGTTATACCGTTTATTTCTTCGCTGCCGATTTTGGCATCGAAGTCCCTCATTGTAATATTCAAATTCTGTTTTTTCAGATTCTTAATAGTATTTTTCAACCCGTGATAAAAACTAGAATTAGAATATACTTCACTACATCTATCAGTTGTTGATGCATAAACTTGGATAATATTAGTATTTTGCATTGAACCTTTTAGTTGCAGTGGCATTATTCTATCTGACACAGCTATGACATTAGTTGGCACTTTTTCCAACTTTTATCCAATTATGATTGCTACTCCATTTTTTTAACTGTTTACTATAAAACGTGCTTCATCACACTCAATAGTTGTATGTACTATCTTGCCATCTGTGTTCGCAAATTTCTAATATGTCAATTTCAAATAATTTAATTTCTTTAATTATATTATGTATGTTTCCAACCTCTAACAGGCTACAAATGTTCTATGTTCCAATCCTAAATCCTTTGCATTTCTTCTTGTTGAGCGGAGGTATTCTCTCTAATAATTTCACATCTGCCCTGAACTGAGGTCATGGTTTTCTTGTTTCCCAGCATGTTAGAGCCAGCGACGGTCCTGGGGAAATGTAATACACCGTGATTTCTTGTTATCTTTGATGTCCGTGATATGTATGCCAGTTATTGCCGCAATACAGTTTTCAAGTTACAGCTGTTCCAATCTACTTGATTTCAGCTGCAGTTGATACTAAAAGAGCTGTTGCTCTCTTTCAGAGTTGTGCTTATTTAATGGCGGCACAATCGCCATGTTACAATGTTTTAATAGAATATCCTTATTCCGAATAGGTTTATACCTGGGTACTACAGATTTGGGCATTTTTAATTAGTGACGTTGCTGTTATCTTTGTATATTTGTCTGTATTTCAACATACACATAAACACACACACACATATAAAACTGATCAGTAAAAAAAGAGAAAATTTTAAACATAATCGTACTAACGTTATCGAAAATAGTGAATTTAGTGCCGAATACAATCCCGAATGTGACCCTCTATCAGCGTTACAGCAGTCATCAATGCGGCTGGAAACCATGTTTATCATATTTTTTAATCGCATGGAGATGATGTTTAGTAGACTGATGGATGTACTCACAGCTATTACGCCAAAATTAGTTAGTTCAAAATAAGTTCTATACGAATAGCAACCTGGAATATTAATGGGTTGATAAAACATCAATCCGAGCTTGAGATGTTTGTCAATATTCAAAAATGAGACATACTGTTACTTTCAGAGACACACTTCACTACAAAAAATTATTAAACATTAAATGGATATAATTTTTATCTTGCTGATCATCCAAGCGGTAAGCCTTGTGGGAACTGCAATTTTAGTACGCAGTCATTTGAAATATCATGAATTTAAATGTTTCCAGTTGCCTCATATTCAGGCAATTTCGAAAACACTGGAAAAATCCTAACTATCTCATCAATCTATTATCCGCCCAGACACAAAATTTCACAGGCACAATTTAACTAGATCTTCATCTTGTTAGGAAATAGATTTATTGTAAACAGGGTTTATAACGCCAAACATACATTTTTTGGTTCAAGGCTAGTAACTCTTAAAGGACGCGAATTATATCAGTGTGTTTCAAAATCTAAATTCCATGTACTTTCTAGTGGTCAACCTACATACTGGCCCTCAGATAGAAATAAAAACTCAGACCTGCATGTTGAAACATCTTTCGATTCTTGATCAGATCACTCCCCAGTAATACTGCAGGTAAGTCAACATGTAATAATTAAGAATACCAATTTTAAATTACACACTAATAAAACCGACTGGTATTCTTACACACACTGGTTCGAGGAGAATATTACCGTCAATGTTCCGCTGAAATCGGAGGATAATATTGATGAAACAGTTGAATATTTCAATCAGACATTGCAGAAAGCAGCATGGTTAAGCATCCCAAAAGACTCTGCACGCCGGGATTTTAACTATCCCCGCGCTATTAGGGAGAAAATTAATAAAAAAAGAATAATTAGAAACCTGAGGCAGACATTTAGGAATCCAGTTGATAAATGTGCTCTCAAAAAAATAGGTAAAGAACTAAAAACAGCATAAAAATGATATTTTAAAATCGATCCTTTGCAGTACATACTCCAAAAATGATGAGCACTCATTGTGGAAGGCCACTAAATCGTTTAAAAGGGCACAGGAAATGATTCCTCACCTTCGAAGAGGTAATGGTGATTGGGCACGCAGCAATGTTGATAAGGCGAGAGTTTTTGGGTTGTATCTGAAGAATGTGTTCAAACCACATCCACCTGATACAATAATCAAATAGAACGAGAGTTGGCTGCTCCCTTTTAAATGTCTCGCCCAATCAAACCATCTCCTGCAGAAATTATGAAAGTGATAACGGGCCACTTACCAGTATATAAAGTTCCTGGGTATAATCTAATCACTGAGAAGATGCTTAAATGTTTGCCGCATCTTCAACGCTGTTATTCGACTGGGTTACTATCCTTCGCAATGGAAAATGGCTCAGATTATAATGATACATAAACCAGTTAAACACACCAGCGAAACATCCTCATATATACCGATTAGCCTTCTCCAAAGACTTTGGGAAGTTACTGCTGCCTCGATTAATGGAACCGCTGCAAGGTACGATTCTAGACTATCAGTTTGAGTTTCGTCCAGGCCATTCTATGGTAGAGCAAATTCATAGAGTGCAGAAATACATAAATAATTGTTTCGACAGGAAACATCATTGTTCTACAGCACTCCTAGACGTTAGTCAGGCCTTCGATCGTGTATGGCATGGGGGATTACTTTTAAAAATAAAACGCTCTTTGCCACGTTCATATAACATGCTATTGGTCTCATATTTAATAGGTAGATCGACGGCGATATATCTGAATTTTATCCTGCTGAGGCTGGCGTTCCACAGTGTTCTGTTTTGGGTCCAATTCTATTTCTGTCGTACACAGATGACTTTCCAGTTAAACGCAACATTAAGGTTGCAACATTCGCTGACGATACAGCATTGTTCGCAAGCGACAACGATCCGATAGCGGTGTCAGAAAAATTACAGGCCGGTTTAAATCATCTAGAAAAATGGGCACGACAGTGGATAATTAAGGTCCACCCATCGAAGTCAGTACATGTCACATTTACAAATAGACGCGATACAAGCTCACCCGTTTATCTTAATCATCTAATTCTACAGGAAAGTAAAGCTCGGTACTTGGGCATGTGGCTCGATCGTCGTATGACGTGGAAAGAGCACATTAAGATGAAGGTTAAAGAAATAAACATGAAATTGAGAAAGATGTACTGGCTTCTGGGTAGACATTCCGAGTTACCTCTAAAATCGAAATTATTGCTATATAACGCAGTTATTAAATCGGTGTCGTCCTATGGTATATCCCTTTGGAGTACACAATCGGTGTCTAATATTAACATGATGCAACGATGCCAGTCAAAAATACTAAGAAATGGTACATACGCAACGACAACATGCATCACGACCTAAGTGCACCGTATGTGCGTGAGGTAATCCAAACAAATAGTGAACGTTACGTACACAGATTAGAATACCACCCGAACCGACTGGCAGTTAACTTGCTAGATAGTGGTAACGATGTCCATAGACTGAACCGTTGAACACCCTTAGACTTCCACATCGGTTTGGTTGATTGACGAGGTAACTCCGAGTATCATTGATGAATGATATCTCCAATCCTGTCATGACCCATATCGACAAATTGCTTATTGGGTATCTAAGCCAGATTGCAATTTTATATATACAAAAAAAAAGTTTTAGAGTTATTTAAAATTAGATATGAGGTGGATTAATTTTATTTATTCATTAATAAAGTATATATATTTTTTTAATTTTGAAATTTACTTCTCGATCATTCGAGAAGAACAATTTCGTTTCATCGAATTCAGTGGGAAAAACGTGATACAGATATAATTAATTAATGGGGAAGCTTTTTAGCCGAGTCATTTGAGAATTTTGCGAGACCAAATTACATCCTATTTTTTTCAATTATAATTTTTTTTCTTACAAATTTATTCAAGATTATAACAACGTTTTTATTGTAATTTAAAAGAATATAAAGAAGAGAGCATTTTACCAATCACTTCTTCTCTTCTTTTCCTACTATAGCTCAATATGTGGTATACGCATACAAATAATATAGGGCGACCCGGGGAAGACGGGCGGTTATGTTTTTTGAATAACTCAAAAATTACTCAACCAAAATTTTTGAATAAAATTTTATTTGAAAAAAGGAAAGCGAAAGATTAGCTTACGATCATTTGCGGAACACAACATCATTCAGATGACCGATACTTGCAACAATATGTTCATCAGTCTTTTTAAAAGAATTCTAAGATTTTTCTACCATAGGTCGCTGTATTTTTGAAATTTGTTCAGGAATCCGAGTTTTCAGGTGTTTCACATCTCGTAGATGTGTTTCGTAAACGCGGCTCTTAAGGGATGGCCACATAAAAATCTAGAACGGTTAAATCCGCGCGAGCGACAATATGCACTTACCAAACCCTTCCTTCAGTTCTGCAAGTGTTTCTGCCAAAGTAACACGTCGCACCATTTTTGTTGAAACCAAGTACAGCCTGGACGACGACGGGGACGAAGTAAGGGAAGCAAAAACGAGTTTATCATCTCAATATAGCGCGTTCCGTTGACAGCATCAGTAAAAAAATGAGCACTATTCCCCACTTCACCACCCCAAAACCCAGACGGTTACTCGCTGGCTGTGTGACGACATCTATTCGATTTAATTCGGATTAGATTCGGACCAATGTTTTTTACGAATCCGGATAGCTGAAAATGAGCTTCATCGCTCATTAAAAGATTGTTTAAAGGGATCTCTTCGTCTTCAATTTTTTCAGCATCGTTTCAGAAAAAAGTATTCGTTGCGTATGGTCGGTAATTTTTAATTCCCGAGTTATTACCAATTTATACTGATGAAATTTCAAGTCTTCCAGCAATATACGCGAACAGATTCTATCGACAGGTTTAAAGAAGCAGCATGACGACGAGCGGAATTCAGTCTTTTAGTTGCCTTTTATCGAAATTTTTCATTTTTAACGTTTTAATCTCGTTCGTTTTTTCTAATTGCAGTTCATTGGTGTGGAGTGGCAACACACCTGCGATATAACATCCGCTGCACAGTAAAATATTATTTTGTAAGCCGATATTACATTTGTTAATATTTCCCCTCCAGTTTATTTATTTAACGAAGTGACCATTCTTTTAACACTACGATTTCGAAACACGTAATACTTAAACGGCCTATTCGAATAAAGTTTCATACCTGCGGCATCAGTTAGCCAGCCAGAGTTTTTATTTTTATTTTGATTATATGTAATTACTACTGAATTAGTTGTTATATAGTTGAACGATACTAGTATTAATATTATGATTATGATTATTATTATTATTATTAACGTCTATATAAAGATGTCGGAGACGTTATAGATTTATAGATCAAATAGTTATATAATATCGATATTTCTATTATTACCGCGTGAAAATGACAAATAATGATGATGTTAATGATAGGGAAATATATTTAGAGCGAATAAAGTATATATACATATATATATGGTTGAAAGTTTAGGACGCAGGGTTAGAACCCAGGAGTAGAGATGAATAACTCAATAAACCTGGAGGTAAAGTGTCACGTCTAATAATAACAATAATAATAAACTGAGTAAAATGCCGGCTCGGTTTATAATTATGTATCTAAACGGAATTTACCGCTGATAGTTACCGCAGATATGTGTAAAGTTATATGACATATATATATATATATATATATATATATGTGTGTGTGTGTGTGTGTGTGTGTGTGTGTGTGTATATATAATCATTTACATTTTGCACGCCGACTCCATATACACACATATATATATATATATATATATATATATAATTTTTAACACATTTCATACTCATTGGTACACCCGGTGATTCCGGTTTTTTAATAAAATATGTATCTTGCCTCAGTACGCCCACTTTTACACCCGTGCGCTAGCAGCCAATTTGGTCGTTACTCCTAACCCAATTTTGACTCCACTTTTACTGAATTACTATCAAGAGTTTAACCTACATTATTTTTTACGGGCTTGCTAATGTGTAGGGGGTAAAGTACGATTATCTAACTTTTAAAGGTATAAAAAAACGGATAAGAAAATAACAACTCAAAGAAAAACACAAAAGATTATATATAAATATATATATATATATATGGGTGTGTATGTGTGAATATATACACATAGCACAAAGAGAAAAACACGTTTTTATGTGTGGTTATAAGAAAACAATAATAATTGCATTAATGATATTCGTATTACAAAGCATAATCTGATCAGCGGATCGCTAATAAAAGAAATTCTTTTCGAACACACTACAATTATATTTAGTTTCTTCCTACTTATTGTTGATGGTGTTCCAGTTTGTTTTACACGTCAGCAGACCAAATGAAAATAACCTGTAATTTCACACAGTATCAATAACTATAGTTTTTCCATATTTGAGGACGTTGAACTGTTTTCACACGAAAAATATCTCGACCGTTTTTACGGTTTTCGGCGAATAATTTTGTTATCAATTACCGAAAATTTAGGAATATACGAGATATATCCACGTGCATATGTAATGGCCTTATAGAGTAGCGGTAATCGTTCCTGTCGTCGATCTGAATTCGAATTTCACCCGTGGACGAGAACTTTTAACGGTAAAAACACATCAAGCTATTTCAGCTGAACTGCGGTTGGTCGATAAATGAGTAACAATTTGGTAAAGTAAATAAAGAAGCCGGAAAATGGTAAACCACCTCGTATAGAACAAGCATGGGTTAGTCTGGGTCGAATAGCATATGTATATAATAGTTCCTTATTAATAATGTGATCCCCTATTAAAAATTGGCGGGTGCGTATGGATAACTTTGTGTGTATTAATAATTAGATTACTAATATTACTATTAAATGTTAAACGAGAATCCAGAACGACTCCTAAATATCGAACTTGCTCTTGCCAGTGAATACTCTTACCCTTAATAGTAACTTCGGCTGAGTTGGCGTCGTCTAGTAAAAAAAATAAATTCTGCTTTATCTGTGTTAATTTTTAACCTCCTTAACATTCATAAAACTTAAATATAATTCCAGCCAATTTTCATGATCTGTTACATATAATATTTTATATATATATATATAATCATCATATTCAGCTGATCAACTATTATTTCATCGTGAAGCCTCTTCTAGAATTAATGACATATTTTGTGCCATTTCTTCCGGTCTTGAGTATCTGTGGTCCAGGTCACTCCTAATTTTTGTCTGAATTCGTAATCCCATCTCATATGCGGTCGACGATGAGGTTTCTTTTTCCCTCGTGAGTACCCTGTGAGATTCATGCTGTCCATCTTCTATCTGTTCTTCTCATTATATTATCAGGCCACTGCCTTCATTTTATCTATTCTTTCTATTATATCTATTACTTTTGTTTTATCGCGAACCAATTCGATCGTTTTCCGGTCTTTGTTAGTGATCGATAGCATGCATCTCTCCATTGATCTCTGGACTACTTGTGTAAATCAACCGTATGCCATCACTAGGATGATGCACTGATCAAACGCTTTCTTTTTTAAGTGCAGTGGAATTTTTGATTTGAAAATAACCCAATTCCGTCCAAACGCTGTGCTATATTCTCTACTGAACCCTGCCTGTTCTCTCGGTTGTGTTTCTTCTAATGCACGTTTTATTCTATTATTTATTATTTTTATAAATATTTTATATACTATATATATATATATATAAGAATTTGAAGTGTGGAATTTAGTGAGTTTTTAAAAAATAAACAAGGAAGGAATTAAAATTATTAAACGTTTCATAAAAATCACACATTTTTTGGTTATTAAGCCATTATCAAGTGAACATAAAACAAAACACGT
Organism: Coronaproctus castanopsis; assembly: GCA_032883995.1. Taxonomy (NCBI): domain Eukaryota; kingdom Metazoa; phylum Arthropoda; class Insecta; order Hemiptera; family Monophlebidae; genus Coronaproctus; species Coronaproctus castanopsis. Next base: position 299,646,098 of record CM065052.1, read on the forward strand.
AAAAATACTTATAAAAGTGAACAAAATAAAAGTTGGTATTTATAAAATATTTTGACAATGAATGCGGTAAACAACACAATCTACAATCAGCAATACAAAATTTATGCATAAATATACCAAAAGCACAGAAAATAAAAATAAATAAGAACTTCTCCCTAATATAAAAAAAATTGATTTTTATAATATATTTCTGAGAACAAATTCTTTATCAAAATTTATCTTTATTATTTCCATTTTTTCAAGTAGTTTTCTTTTTTTTAAATGTTTTTCTTTATGTATTATTGATTTCGTTTCTTAATTCTTTACAATGTTTTCTAAAAAATGATTTTTCATTATTTTTTTATATGAATTGAAATGTTCTTTATCTTATTCTAAATAGTCTGTCTGTTTTTCCTATGTATTCTTTTTCACATTATAGTTTAATTTATACGTTCCTGAATTTTTAATTTATTTCCATCTACTATTTTCTTGTTAGTTATTGATTTCAATAATGTGTTATTATTTCTTAAATCTACATTATAATTATTAAATATTTTTATTATTTTATATGTATGACTTGTTAAATAATTTGTTAAACCTAAATAATTATTTTTATATTTTTATATATTTTTACTGTAAGATTTTTTCCATATTTTGTCAACTATAGTGGTGGTAATATTTATTTTGATTGTTATTTGTTTTATTATGTTTTTTTTTATTTACTTCGTTATTATCTATTAGAATTGCTCTATTTATAAAAACTCTTTCACTGGCTGCTTTATACATTTTTGGATAAAATGAATCTTTCGGTATTAATGTGTCGGATGGGGAAGGTTTTCCATATATATATATATATATATATATATATATATATATATATATATATATAACTGATTTTACGTCCTATTTCGAATGTAAATTTAATATTTTTATTGTAGTTGTTTAGATTAGATACAAAAGATGTTATTAATTTTGAAAGGAAAGTGGTATGTTTAGAATCGGCAGGTATCTGATCACTTTTTTTGCTGCAACAACCACTAGCACGTTTCTTCTGATGCCTCTGTGTCAGGATATCCATGCGAAGGTAATATTGACCGAAGTCGAATAGATAACTGAAATTATATCTTTTGCGATGGGATTTTGTGATTTTTGATACAGGAGAGTGAAGACTGAGCAAATGAGTGAGTCTTTGCTTAACTTTAATGTAAGATCGACAGCATGTTTTATGGTATATAGTTCTGCAGATAGAACTAGAAAACTGTTTGGTAGTGAGCAATGTGATATAGCAGATTCGTTTAATGGAACTGCACATTTATTCATATTTGATTTGGAGCAGTCTATGAATTTAAGTAACCAAATTTTGGAGTGAAGTTTTAATCAGATGAAGTAAACTTTCCAACCTTCTGGAGAGATAAGTCAATGTGAGGCAAGAAGCTTGACAATGGTTGAAGAATTCAGCGTAACTAATGTTTGACAAGTGTTTTGTCTCCATTACTACACCATAGTCCTCGTTAAAAGCATGTTTGAAAATCGACACCGAGTAGATGGTAAATAGAATTTGCAACCTAATTGAAATTTCTTGTGATTCTTTGTTTTCCGTTCTTATTATTGCGATTATGTCCATAACATTATTTAGTAAAATAAAATTTTATTAATATCGCCGGATAGTAAAATAGAAGAAATAACAAATTTTCCGATTTACGTATTAAAAGGTTATCTATTGCGATATAGGGATAGAGAACTTTGGAAAGGATATGAAAAAAAAAACGTTATTTAAAATTGGTCTAGATTATACGCAAAAGATTTTATAATTGATAAGAGAAATATTTAAACATATATACGCGCGTATAAAATTTCTTACTCACCTCTACATAACCACGCGCGGTGTACAGCTAGAGCGAGATTTTTTTCGTAAAGGTACAGTGCGTGATTCAAATTTCGATTTTTCTTTTATAAACGAAAAATCACGGCGCCATTTAGTCGCGAAACTTAAATTTCTAACGTTTATCTGAAATAAAAATCAACGCGAAATGAATATGAATATATTACGGCTAATTATTCACCTAGGAAAATTTTAATTAAGTACGAGAAAAAAATAAAAATAAAATGTATTATAAAAAAAATTCGAAAATAGTTTAATTTTTATACTAATTTAGTTATTAACCGTACAAGTATTTCGCAACCTTAAAAGGAGAATCGGATATATTAAACGAAAAAGAAAAAAAGATAAAAAGGGAATGATTAATATTAATTAAGTTTACAATGACAAATTTTTAAAAAAGCTGTAAAGTTACAAGTAAAAATCACTAATTTTCTCGTTAGTTAACTTATTTATAAATAAAACATGGCATAACTGTCGAAAAAATTCGTTAGAAGTAATTCACAATTATTAGTAATTTTCGTTTGTAAGTTTATTGCTTTTTAAAAATAAAACCCCGCAAAAATTAGAAATTTCAAATTATTTCCAATCGTTTTTTTCTCGATATTCATCAAAGTGTTCGTTAAAAATTTCAGCTCAATCGCATGAACCGTTCGTATGTTACAAGGTTAGAAATTTATTAAATATATTTTCCGAAATAACACAATTTTATAAGAAAAGCTTGGTCGCCCATGTACACATCTATATAATGATGTCGTTGAATCTATTAGGATGTCGTGATCATAATCACCAAACTTCTTCATAAATAATTTTTTTCCATTAATACCTGTTCGTTGCTAACCTGCTACAAGCTGTCATGACAGCCTGAAACCATCAGCTTCGGGTGCTAACCGGGACGCGCGGCATTCTTCATTGATAATTGTGCTAATCACGATAGTCGTGAGAAAATTGCCAACTCGGGTTCTCCGTTCCAAGTTGTAGTTTATAGTATCTTCTGCTATGCAGGTATGGAAATAGTCGCGCACATGAGGAGTAGGCGGATTATCACATTTACAGCGGCCAAAACTGGCTGGGGGTTAGATATTCACTGGTCTCTGCAAGGTTTTATTCAACAGTTCCTCGAGTTGTTACTTGGTACCCTCGTATCTTATTACCTTGTCGCTACTGAAATCGCATGCCTGAAGCTTTACACCAGTAGCCGCTCTTGATCCGCGGTAGCTTATTTGGCAAATTTTCTTATTCGCAGCTAACCTACATATCTATATGCCTTTCCACAATCCGTCACCTGTGAACACGTTCGACACCGACAGAGTACCGGTTTCTTTGGTGCACAAGTATAAGCACTTATACCTCTAAGGTAGTGTATATATATATATATATATATATATATATATATATATATATATATATATATACGTAGAAGACAGTGTTATTTGTTTTAATGAATCTTATGGTCTATATTTTCTTGACATTTATTTTCATGGCGTACTTTTTCCATGCTTGATTTAGCCTGGTTAGCATCGTCTGTATTTCCCTAGTCGATCCAGCCAGTAACGCTATGTCATCTGCATAGTTTATGCATCCTGTTAGACATCATCTCGGTATAACCTTGGAAAGACAGCTAACGTACCGGAAGCATATGAAAATTCTACTGCCGAAACAACATCTATAAATAATATCATTCAGAGGTTAATCGGTGTTTCTTGGGACGCTTGTGCATCAATGTTCAGAACGGCAGCCCTAGCTCTCGTGTTCTCATCTGCGGAATATGGAGCACATCTTTGGCTTAACAGTCACCATACTGCAACACTGGATGTACAGCTGAATACCAAAATGACACAGAAGTAGAGTTAAATCTACGCCTACTGCATGATTACCTGTACTCAACAGCACTACGCCACCCAATATACGCAGGAAAATGGTAACCATAATAAAGTGGCAGAAGTGCAAAGCCGATCAGCGACTTCGTGTAAATAGATATACGTTTGAAGCAACCAGGCTAAAGTCAAAGAAACCAGTGTGTATTATGACAAATGTCCTTATTGTAAAGAACTTCAATGGCAAGAAAGAGTGACGAGAAAAATAGACTCGATCAAAACAAGATCAACGAAAACTGGTCACATATCCTGATCATAAAGCGAATGGTTTTAACCTAACCCAAAGAGAATGGGAAAAACTAAATCGCATTCGGACTGAACGATGCAATGAATTACTAACGCGGTGGAAAATTAAAAATGACGCTGCCTATCATTTCGAACACCCTCCACAAACATTGAATACACTGTTTGTGGATGCGTAAGTCGGGCTTTTAACAGTACTTCCAATGATATTAACGCACCGCTAGCGGTGACATGGATACTTAACCTGGACGTCAAACAGTTTTTCGCATCAAACCATACGAATAGAATAGAATACATCACCAAAGCAACATAGATTCAGAGGAGATCATAAAAAGCACAACAATTGAAAACGCTGGATTGAAAATAAATAGATGTCTAACAGGATGCGTAAGCTGTGCAGATCGCATAGCACTACTGGCTGGATCGATTAGAGAAATGCAGATGATGCTAACCAGGATAAATCAAGGATGGGGAAAATACGGGATGAAAATGAATTCCAAGAAAATATAAATCATGAGATTCATTAAAACAAATAACAATATGAATCTCAAGCTATTGGACACAGTGAAAGAATATTGAAATTTAGGCACATTGTTAACAAGTGGAGATAAAAAGGAAATTAAAAATCGTATTGCAGTATACTAAAAGACAAAAAGTTAAAAATGGACATAAAGATGAAAGTTAACCAGTGCTATGTATTGTACGTCCTGAAATATGCATCTGAAACATGAACACTAAATGTAGAATGCGTTAAATAGTTAAATGCGTTTGAAATGCGGACACTAAGAAGAATAAAGCGGATAATGGGACGACAAATATTACAATAAGTTGCTGGATAAAATGAATATCATTGAAAATATTGAGAAGATGAAGAAAAAATATTGGACCCATAAAATAAGAGGTCGCAATTCAAAGGAGAATATGGGTGAAGAAAACACGAGGAAGAAGGAAACTAGAAGCAATTTTAACAATAAAAAACTGTCAATGTTAATACTTCGTGACGTTTTGAAAACACTTATAGCTTTCATTTCTAAACTGAAAGCTGTTATCACTGCGGGTGTGTATATTTATATAGTTACAGTGATAACTGCTCTCGGTTTGAAAATGAAAACTGCAAGCATTTTCGAAACGTCACGAAGTAATAAAATTCGCATGACCATCACTGAAAAAAATTGTGAACATGTAGGAATCAACTGTGAAAACTTAAAATTATATTTAACATAAAATTGATAGAAATAATAAAGCAGCTAGGAAGAGAGAAATATAACACCCTAGCGATGTATGCAATATTCTGGTAAGAAGACGCTACAAAATGAAATGTAATGGGGAGATCCATATTGTCCTACTGATTTCTTCCAATCGACTTAAGGAATTTGAAAAACTACAAGTCAACTGATATAGGCTTATCGTAACAAATATTTTGAGATATTCCTTATTATCTAACGATACAGTATTGATCCTAGTTTAAATTTTGAAAATAATCTGTTTTTTTTTAATAATTCTATCACATGGTAAGATATTGTTCCATTTAACCCGAGTTTATTTTTAAACTACATTCTTATTATATTTCTCGATAGACTATAATAATTAAATACAAGAATTTCAATATAACAGAATAAACATTTATTTTACTTTAAATATAAAATTTTTGATATTACGACGGATAAATTCAATATAATCGAGTTAATTTCTTCTTAAATATGTATTTAAAAAAAACATTAAACTATCTTAATTAATCCTTAGGAACAATATAATCATCAAAATTATAGTTGAATTGTTTATTATGTAACATTGTGACCTTCTGGCGGGAATTTGTAAAAATTTGTACACTTAGAGATGCAGTGATCCTTTTGACAATAACTGCAGAGTTGATTGACCCCAGGAACATATAATTTTGGAACTGAAGATTCGGGCAGTAATGTACTGACCGCTTGATGAACTTAATCCATTCTGCTTGACGTGAAATGCCTTAATACCAGAGTTCATACGTTTTTGAGATGATTGACTACGTTTGGGTGTGCTAGATTTAAAAGCTGTTTTATAACCTTTAATTTTTTCAAGTTGTCGAGCCTTGCGTTGATGAATATTTTGAATTGATCATATGTTGAAAATTCTCTGCTTGAACCCAGGTGATAACGTGTTTTAGGACCAATCGCGTCTGAATTTATAGGTTCATCCAGTGTAGAAAGAGCATTTACACATAAGCATATGATCAATCGCTTGAAAAGTATCGTTTATATCTGTGGGAATATCTAAGATTCTTTTGGGGTGCTTACAGATGATTAACGTTTATCCTCATATCTGGAAATGATAAGTCATGAATTTCTGTCTATCATTGACACAAACAAATCATGAAAATGGCGCCACTCACTTTAATTTCCCGAAAAATTAGGAAGCTCCATTCTTGGAAGTTGGGACATGTGATGAGTATCGATCACGGAAATATTTGCAAGATCTGCACTGCGAGCTTAGCTGCTTCCAGTTCTGAAAGCCGTTCATGTAATGCAGGCTCTGCATTTACATACCATTGTGTTACAATATAATGGGCTTCCTTTGTAAAATACCCGTGATTGAACTCAATTTCATATCTCTTGGCGGACAAAGTTTATCATGGTCGTTGTTGATTTTCTCCCAACAGCTTTTCAAAATTCTCAGTGTAGAACGAACTATTTTGGTACTCTCGGCATCATTTAACCGTTTCAATAATGCGGTCGAGCTGTAGTTTGAGAACACTCGCAGACATTTTAATTGTTCAGGAAAGCGCTAAAAAGGGAAATGGAAATAAGTTATTGAACACTCACATGATGATAATTTTTAATTTTCGTCCAAATTCTGTATCTAACCTGGAGGACTAATAGATGTGTGCAAATAACTTTAACATGAAGATAATGCTTGTATACAAAAGTCGGTCGAATTAAATTTAAACAAAGGATTGAAATACCGTGCACATGACAATCAATTTATTTCCAATAACTAAGAGAATCCGGAACGACTCCTAAATAATGAACTTGTTTTTGCCAGTAAATACTCTTATGATTGGGGTCGCTTGAGAATAGCTTCTATTTTATTCGTTTCAAAGTCCCGAATTTTGTAAAACTAAAATATAGCGCTAGCAGATTTTTGTAATATGTTACATACGGTATTTTATGTAAAATATTGACAATATAAAGTCAAATCATCGGCCTATCTTTCAACGTAAAGTAACTTATATAAATCATTTATTAAAATTAAAAGCAGTTAAGGTCCTGATACACTACCTCTGAACGATAAGTTTTGACAGAGAACTTATATGTCAGATGAGTAACATATAATCATTCTTGCAAAATTTAAACACAGCAGATAGCTCCCTTTCGAGAACTACAAAACATATCCTTGAAGAGAACTCAGTGGCTGCTCCCTTGAAAAATCAAACTGGCACATGGATCAGAAGAGACGCCGACAAGGCCTAATATTTTTCTGAACATCTAGTAAATGTTTTCTCATCGAACAAGGATATTGGAGATAAACAGTTTACTGAACATGTGCACAACTATTTGAACACCCCTTTACAGCTTTCTCTTTTTCCACGTTCCTTCTCCCCAGCAGAAGTGGAACTTGAGTTAAAACGAATACCTACTCGTAAAGCTCCAAGTAACGATTTAATAACTGGTGAAATATTAAAACATATCCCATGGAACACAGTTTTACAGATTACATACTTGTTTAATGCTATCGTCCGACTTTTATATTTCCCAGATGTATGGAAAAATCCATAATAATCATGGTTCCTAAACCGGGTAAACCTACTTCTGCCGTAACATCTTGCCAATTAGTCTCCTATGTATATTGCCGAAAGTATTCGAAAAATTAGTGCTGCGAAGAATTATCGCATCTTTGAATAAAAACTGATCTGATTCCTGCTCACCAGTTTGGTTTCCGTAAGGCACACTCTACTATACATTAGTGTCACCGGATTATTGATGCTATCTCATCCTGTTTTCAGACAGGGCGGTATTTTCCGGCTGTCTTCTTAGATGTATCTCAGGCCTTCGATAAAGTATGGCATCAGGACTTGCTTTATAAACTCAAGAAGTTTCTACCAGCGGACTATTATTTGCTGATTCAATCATATTCGGAAGACAGAAAATTTTATGTTGTAACTCTGAACACTCTGCTTGGTATCCAGTACATGGTATTCACAGCAGATATCCCTACAACACCGTATACATCAATATTTACCTTTGCTGATGATACTTTGATTATAGCCGCTGACGAAAGTCCGGAAATTGCATCTAAATCTATTCAACTTCATCTAAAAGCAATGGGAAAGTGGTGCACGAAATTGAGAATTAAGATCAACACAGATAATTTGGCAAATGTAACTTTTACATTACGGAGAGGTCTTTGTCCTCCAGTTTATACTATGATAAGCAACCAATTACTCAGACTGATACTGTAAAGTATCTTGGTCTTATTATGGATAAAAAACTTACTTGGGAACCGCATATACTGCAACTTAGGAAAAATTTAGATACTTCATTCCAGTTATTATATTGCATCCTTGGAAGAAAAGCTAAAACTTCGTTACAAAACAAGCTGTTGCTCTACAATGCTGTTCTGGAGACGAAATGGAAATATAGAATCGAATTATGGTTGTCAGCAGCAAGTAGTAATTTCAAACGTATCCAACAATTTCAGTCCAAAGTACTGAGAGCAATATGCGACGCTCCTTAATACGTCAGCAATGATATGTTACGCCATGATCTGCAAGTGTCCACAGTCATACACGTTTATCAGAATAAATACCAAACATTTTTTGCAAATCCTCTAACCATCCAAACCCTCAAATTCGGCGAATCTACACATCGACACTACCAGGTAATCCGGTCTGAAAACGACGAATGCTCCGAGACGTACTTTGCAGAATGATCTCAGGCCATACAAATCAAGACACCGCTGTTGTAGCATAATTTAAAACCGGTAGGCTGTTTATTGAAACACAAGCTGTGTATCGTCGTACTTCTACATGTGTTTAACCCTATTTGTATAGGTGCACATTAAGAAAAAAAAAAGAAGAGATTTCTATCGCTTAAATACGATTTTATTCGATTTAACTTATAAAGTTTATATATATGTATGTATGTATATGATGCCATTATGCCATGCCGAATCGAACGTTTTTTCGGTATCAAGTAGTAATAACCTCGTATACGTATTAGTTGTGGATTATGAAATCTGCTAGATTAGCTACTAATTCCTAGAAAACTAATCAAACAATAGGAAGTACACCGCGGGTTCTAACACGCTACACGTGAAAACTTAGAAACTTTTTATCGGATAACCATAATACGACATTAGAGTTGTAAGTTAGCGATATAATCCGAAAAAATAATATAAAATTAAATCATAATTTTCTTTATAAAATAAGCTGATAAATTTAAATTTCATTTTCAGAAAGGTAATGGTAATATAGTTTTAAAAGTTCGTTTATAATTTTAATACATATTTCTTCCGTTAAGTTATTTAAAAATCGTTTAGGTTATTATTATGTTACATTTTAGGTAAACCCCTATGTTTTATAATTATGTCTGTTGTGTGTGGTACGCGTTCATTAGGTAAGTACGGGTATATAAAGTACACGAGTGTAAATTTTTCTTAGAATATTGATTTGTTGTACGTGTACATTTTCATCTATGAATTAAGATGTAAATATGAAGAATATGTATTGTAACGTATAACCCATAAATAAGTAATGCATATGCATATTACATTTGTAAATAAATGATATATTTAATTTTTTTTTTACTTTTAGTGTTATTAACAATTATTATTAATGTTAAGTATTGTTTTTATTCGCTGCTCGCGCAATTTTGCGCATTAGCGGAATTTTTTGATTATGTAGTTTATAAAATTGTATTTCATTCAACAAAGTAAACTGGATTTAGATTTATATTTGGATTCGCATTTTATATTATTAATACATTATTGATGATGATTGTAAAATTATTATTATTAATTATCATTATATATAACTAGGGGTTCTACCAAACCGGGTGAAATATTTAGGATTTATCCCGAGCATGCTACCCAAGGTGAATTGCTACACAAGCGTGTTTTGCCTTTTATGAATCTTTTAAGTACTTGCATATCCAAAATACAACGTGTTCTACGTCAAATTGGTTAAATATTTAGTTAGGGGTATATCCCGAGCCTACTACCACAGGTGTGTTGCCCTTTATGATCTCCGCCAGCAGAAAGTCTAATTATTATTTTTTTTTCAAAAAATCATTATATTTTTTAATCTTTATCTCTTGCTGTTATATTGTTATAAGCTCGTTTGTATTGTCACGAATATAATTTTGAATTGATTATCTAATAAAATGAATGGAGTTAAATTGTTAATATTACATTTTACATACTAATAATGGGCATAACCTACTAATTCGGTTTTCTAAAATAACTGAATAAATCAGTCGTTTTCTTTTTTTTTAAATTTGTTTATTAATTTAATCGATTGATTAAATATTCTTTTTTTTGTATACCATACATATATTTATAAATACTGTAAAGATTTTATTTTGTGAATATAAGTAAATCTAATATTTTATTTTAAGAGAAGTGTGCTGTATTTCAGAATAAAACACCGGCTACTTTTAAATCGGATGAAGTAAATCCGATTGAAGTTAGTTGTATTTCAACTAACATCTATTAGTAGGTTCTATTATTCGGTTATTTTGGTTCGATTGAAATGAAGTAATGAAGTAATCGCGTTTCGACTGAAATATTATATTGTGTATTTTTTTACTGCATTTATCAAAGTTTACTTTAGGGTTTAACAATAAGTGATTATAATTTTATTTAAGTAATTTAAGGATATAGAATGCAGTAAACATCGACATTAGAAAGTCTTATTAGAACCTATTGAAAAGTAATCGGAATTTTGAAAAGGTGATGCCGAGTTATTCATTTATTAGAATAAATTATTGATTTTATAAAACACCGATTACATATACTCATGTTGCATTCAAATATATTCAATTTATTAAGTACTAAAATTTGTATGATTGCGTAATTTATTTTAAAAGATTTAAAACGATTCTAGATTATCTTATACTAGTAGAATTCATTAAACCAACTTAAAAGCCTGGATGTATATCGATATTTAGTAGGTTTCACTAGAACCCGGATGAAAATTAGTCGGATTTTGATAACGGCGATTCTTAGTTATATTTTTATTAGAATAAATTACTGATTTTGCAAAACACCGATTACATATACTCACGTTGTATTAAAATATATTCAATTTATCGACGGAGTTCTAAAATATGTACGACTTCACAAAGTTCATACGATTCTACATTATTTGTTAGTTACCGTTCAATTGAAATATATTTTTAAACTTCGTTTTAAATATATTTAGTTTATTTTATATTTTTTATTCCTTATAAAACTTATTATCATTCATGAATATTTTCGTTTGCTATGCCACGTTTACATTTTACCAATGAAGAATTACAATCTGATTAAATAAAAAAACCGAATAATTAATCGGTTTTTTCGAAACAGCGTTACTAATTAGTCGATTATGTGAAGTAGTCTATTATGCTCGTCGCTAGTATACACCTGTATACTGTTGTATGCGCTTCGTATTTGCGCGTACGTATAAATGTTTTTAGAGTAGTAAATAATTTTGTAAATACATCGGGTAAAACTGTAATATTGCCTATATAATATTCGAATAAATTTGATTTGATTCGATTCGATTTGATTATCTATCTAAACAACAAGAAAGAAGTTAAAATCGCTAAAAGTTTTTTCTTTATAAAAAATCATAAAAGCATTTCAGCTGTTAGGCCGTTATCGAGTGAATAATTAAAAAAATTAAAAAATATAAAATGAAAAAATATAAATTTAAGATTACGATTCATAAAAAATATGAATCGTTATCTTAAATTTATATTTTTTCATTTTATATTTTTTAATTTTTTTAATTATTAACATTCGAAAAGCTTTGCGATTTTTACTTATTTTTTTTTGTTTATTTTCATAAAAATCACTACATTCCACATTCTACAAAAAATGATTATTTAAAATATACGAATTAAAAGGAACAATACGAAATATAAAATTACGTTTTACAGCTTAACGACTAGTATTATAGGACAATACTACGCTTACGGTATAGTAGTATTATTTCGCAATTCTAGATTATCTCCATCTTAGACTGTGAGGAAGATACGTGGGGGTGAATTAGAAACGGCTTCACCGCGACAGTTTCCAGCTTTTTCCAGTTCTCGTTTCGCATAATCTCCATTCTCTAGTTTGTCCAGACGATATATACGACTAGCCTAAACTAAAGCCGGTTAATGCTATCGAAACGTTCGTCCGAAGTAGCCGCAGGATTCGTTGTTACGGTCACCATTTTTTTCCCTACCCGCGATTCGTTGTAATATTCGAGTATCCCCAGGTTCGACCTATCCATTTATCTATCGTATCTATACAAATATATACATATATATATATATATATTTATTTATAGATATATAAATATACGAATAGACAGTTTCCTATTTAATTCATTCGTCGTTTGCGATTCGTCGGAACTCGCGTTTATTATTCCAAAAGTCTGCACGTTCATATAAGATATACATATATACACACGTGTAATTTACTAGTACGACCAACGTAATCGTAATCGAAAAACCGGGTACATTTAGAGCTCGATATATTCGTGTAGAGAGATACATTGTCCGATCGCGAATCTATTATTCTACTCGCGTGTCCATTCGCGCGAACGTGCATTTGTTGACGAATTATTAAATATTCGAAGAATAATAGCCGATCAACGTGTCTAAAGCACACCGATTATTTAATATGAAGGTAAGTCAGCGCTTACTTATTTCATTATATAAAAAAATTATTAAACTCGAAAAAAAATTAATCGAAATAATGAATAATTTCTATGGACGGTTTTAGTATCGATCGCAATTTTAATTAAAACAAGATCGAAATTCGATATTTTTCTTCCAATCAGTGGTCTAAATTTAATTAAGGCAAAATTTTAAACAACATCAGCATCGAGTGTAGTTTTTATAATTTTAAATAAAAGTATGAAAAAACACTACTTAACGTTAATGTTTAAAATTTTGCGTTAAGAATTATATGAACTTTGTGAAGTCGTACATATTTTAGAACTCCGTCGATAAATTGAATATATTTTAATACAACGTGAGTATATGTAATCGGTGTTTTGCAAAATCAGTAATTTATTCTAGAAAAAATATAACTATCGCCGTTATCAAAATCCGACTGATTTTCATTCGGGTTCTAGTGAAACCTAATCGATATACATCCAGGCTTTTAAGTTGATTTAATGAATTCTACTAGTATAAGATAATCTAGAATCGTTTTAAATCTTTTAAAATAAATTACGTAATCGTACAAATTTTAGTACACAATTAATATATTTGAATGCAACGTGAGTATATGTAATCGGTGTTTTATAAAATCAATAATTTATTCTAATAAATGAATAACTCGGCATCACCTTTTCAAAATTCCGATTACTTTTCAATAGGTTCTAATAAGACCTTCAATGTCGATGTTTACTGCATTCTATATCCTTAAATTACTTAAATAAAATTATAATTACTTATTGTTAAAACTCTTATTGTTAAACCCAAAAGTGAACTTTGATAAATGCAGTAAAAAAATACACAATATAATATTTCAGTCGAAACGCGATTACTTCATTACTTCATTTCAATCGAACCAAAATAACCGAATAATAGAACCTACTAATAGATATATAGATATTAGTTGAAATACAACTAACTTCAATCGGATTTACTTCATCCGATTTAAAAGTAGCCGGTGTTTTATTCTAAAATACAGCACACTTCTCTTAAAATAAAATATTAGATTTACTTATATTCACAAAATAAAATCTTTACAGTATTTATAAATATATGTATGGCATACAAAAAAAAAATAATATTTAATCAATCGATTAAATTAATAAACAAATTTAAAAAAAAAGAAAACGACTAATTCGACGACTTATTCGATGAAAAATATCGAAAACTTCGGTCGTGTGTAATTAAAATTGCGATCGATACTCGTCGGTTTGATATAAAAACGAAAACTATTTCTTAGAAATTATTTATTATTTAGCCTAATTTTTATTTATATATACATATATATATATATATATATATATATATATATATATATATATATATATATGTATATTACATAAATACATACGTATAAGTATAAAAAAATTATATATATGAGTTTTCAAATTTTAAATAAAAGTATGAAAAACTCAACTCAAAGTTAATGTTTAAAATTTTGCATTAATTATATATCGATGACTTATTCGATGAAAAATATCGAAAAATTCGATCTATGAAGTATATTTGCACGTATTTTTCTATGTTTATTACGGATATGAAGTCTATGTGAAAAATTTTTCATCGATTTCGGAATTGTTTTAACTTTTTTTTAGAATCCTTCGTGTAGATTTTAATTCGTGCATCCGTAATTAACATTTTACAATAGGTTGTTTTTCACGTATTACTCGAGTTATTTATTAACAGCCGTTTTGTAATTATCAATAACTGTCACGATGGTAGGGTATTACGAAATGGTGGGGTTGATGATGATGTGATCGATAACGCTGGACGTTAATTAAAACAATACGTCGTTATTCGTCTATATTCCGATGTAATTGATTTTTTTAAAATAAAAATATAGTGTTCTATTTTACATCGCCGTTATTAATCGTAACATATAATGCAAAAGAAACAGTTTTTCGAGATTTTAATTAGATTTATAACAAAAAATATAACGTAACTTTGTTCACTTGTTTATGAAATATATAAAAACTTTTCAATATTTTAGATACCACACCTACTATCACTTGTACTACTCTACCGCCTGAAATAGTAATAATAATAATAATAATGATAGCAACGGTAATAACTATAATAATAAGACGACGAACAATAATTAGAATTAAAACATAAAAACACTAAATAATTGGTACGATATAAATTATCATATCCATAGTAGCAATAACGGTTATATAAATAACAGTGATAATCGTGAAAATAATATATTAAATCGAAATATATTTAAAAAATATTACAATTTCGATCTTGAAAACTTACATAATATACCAACCTCGTTCAGGTATATATATATATATATATATATATATATATATATATATATATATATATATATATATATATATAAACGAAAATAAAATAAAAATATATACATCTATTTCACCCCACCCTATTCCCGTAATGAATGCCATGCACTCTGACTGATGGCCAAAACGATATACAATTAATAGTAACGAAAAAGTTTACGGTTACAACATTTTTAGTAAACTTAATCCATACGTAACAAACGATGACTAAACAATTTAAATGGTAAATAAATGTTCTGCCTTTCCCAATTCTGGATAATTAGACTTAAACATCAACAAATTTTAAAATTTTAGACAGAAGGTGTCTACCATTGTAGATAATGTACTCGAAATTTTAATGTCCCTAACTTCCACCGCGCATTTGCTCCCTCCTGTTGATTGCCACAACAACGAGGGCGTGGAGAACTCGAGCATTGCCTGATGTAGTATTTCTACGACATCCATTGGCGCAGCATTCGTACGATTATCTATATGCGCCATGTTGGTTGGGGAAACGAAATACGGTGGTGGTTTCCTGTTGCCTTCCACCGGATTTTCTTTCGGGGTTTACTACCTTAGCCTTTGGATAAACATCCTAACCGCAAGGCAGCGTGTTTGTTTATTTCCAGGGTTGTCTCCCTTAGCCTTTGGGTAAAAATCCCAAACGCAAGGCAGCTGTTTGCTACTGATTATTCAGGCGGCCTCAAATCGTCAAGGGTTAGTAAGCAGTCTTAGGTAGGCAAAGTTTTATAGACAGTTCCCAACCTATCTCGTTATCTCCTCGTGCCTACTACCCTGTCACTACTGGAATCGTCTGTTCGAGACTTTCCACCTGTAGCCGCTCTTTGTCCGCGATTGCTTATTTGACTGACATCTTATTCGCAGTTAACCTACATATCTGCAGGGCACTCCACTATACGCCACCTGTGGACGTGCTTCCGGTTGAGCTCCGGTCCAGGAGGTACAGATATTTATAAACTGCAATAAAACTAAAGTTATGGTAGTAAGCAAGGAGGCAGGAACAAAAAAGACATAAATTAAAATCAATAATAGAATCATACAACAGGTTAATACATTTAAATACATAGGATGTAATATTAACAGCACATGGGACCCTGATTACGAAATAAAAACGAGAATTGAATATGCAAGAAACGTGTTTCTGAACATGAAAGGTATATTTGTGAACAAAACAATGAAATGGTACATCAGATGGAGGTTTATGAAATGTTACATATGGGCCATACTACTATATGGAATAGAAGCCTGGAAGATCAAAAAATTAATGTTAAATAGATTAAAAGTGGCTATACCGTCATGCTAAAGATTCCATGGACGGATAAAGTGTCAAATGCGGAAATGCTAAGTGTCCAGAAATTTACGGCAGTGGTTTTTACATATAGGCATTACATAGTCAATAACTTCTCTATCACAACAGAAAATGGTATTATTCCCTTTTGCAAATCAGTTCGGTATTTAGGTATTATTTTGGGTACGCGTTTAACATGGCGGCCACATATTGATAATCTACTAACAACTATTAATTCAGGCGCAGACTATGCATATCCAATTTATATTACCGTATTCATACAATTTTCCAATAAAAGAACATCTTTCATTTTTGAAAACTTCTTTATCCTCCGCCACTGAACCGGAATACATTCAATAATATTATCACTGAAAATTTTCGTACACACACCCTTATACAGATGGATCGAAGGCAGCTCAGGGAACTGGAGCAGCAGTTTACATCCCATCTCTTAATATAAGCAGGGCATACAAATTATTTGATATTTGTTCCGCATTTACCGCTGAATGTGTGGAAGTATTTCTTTCCTTATCTTTTTTAATTGATACGAAGCTACCAGGTAATTATCTCATTATCACCGTCTCAAAAAGCATTTTGAAGGATATTGAAAACAAAGGGAAGGCGTCTGATTCATTGATTTCGTTCATCATGTTAAAACTTTACCATCTTGAAAATTTGAGTATATTTGATTTACGACAATGAAATTATAGATTCATTAGCTAAAGGTGAGTCTTCTAGTGGTGTGGTATTCTCTTCAGTTTCATCACTTGATATCATACATTTTATACAGTCGGAACATAAGAAACTCTGGGAACAGACGTATGTGGAGTGTATACAGCAGTCGCCTCTTACTAGGTACTATCAGTTGCAACCGTCTCTTCCTAAATTTACATGGTTCTACGTTTTTAAAAACATTAAGCGGAGAGGGATTGTACTTATCAGCAGATTGCGGTTTGGGGATTGCTTGTTGCCAGATCGCCTGTTCCTTATGCAGCTTAGAGAAACTACATACTGCCCTCTACATGTTGACCGTGCAATTTGCAATCCTGATCATGTGTTCTTTTTAATAGCATTACGCTCTGAGCTGTACCTTAAATTGCTGCGCGCGTCTCGTAATGGTCCTCATTATAATGTATTTTCCCTTCTTCATCGTGAGAATTTACATTTATTTCCGGTAGTGATATTTCTAGAGAAGCTGTCCGAATTTATAGAAATAGGAGTTAGGAATTACATTACCACGTTGGGTACACTGTAAGGGCATCCCCATTTTAAAAAATATTATATATGTATATATATATATATGTGCGTTCGTCGTATTATTGTTGCCGAACGTTGTGTCTAGCTATTGTATGTTTACTTTTACGCACAAAATGGGTTAGCATTCAAGACACTATTATATGCAATACAGAAGCGTGCACATATAAGGCGTGAGGTTCGTTGACTCCTCCGTGATAATTAAGAATTATGTAATAATGACGAAAAACTTTATAAACTTTCATGTCGCCAGTTGGTTTCGAACCATTGACAGTCGAACAATAGCAATTATTTGCCACCGCGACATTATATATATATATGCATATATATATATAGATCAAGTAAAAAAATTCTTTGATACTTGGGAAAATGTTTTTGTTAACGAATTATCTGCGAATACACGCATCCCCGTTCATGCATACTCATGGACACCTATTATATTATATATATATATATATATATATATATATATATATATATATACAAATACAAATACAAAAGCCTTTATTTCCATTATTTATAACATACCCATGTATAATATTCTATATATTATAACCTTAATACTTATATAATAAATATTATGTAGTACACTATATTTAAAACAGGAAATTTGAGCCCGTTGTCGAGCATTGGCCTCCTCCAATCAAGCATCCACATATTTCTTCCCCAATTGATTCCATTTCAGACGATTTTGAGTTTTACGCATCCAATATTTTCCTGCGTGATTGACGATATCTTTGCTCCATCTTGTTTTTGGTCTTTTCCGCGGCCTTCTCTTGTCTAATGGTAACCATTCCGTGCTTTTCCTTCTGTTCGGTTTCAACCGCATGACATGTCTAGCCCAATTCCACTTCATTTCACGTATTATTTCTAGAGCGTCCTCCATCTTCGATCTGGATCTTAATATTTTGTTACTTATCTTATCCAACCTAGTTACCCCAACCATTTTTCTTTCCATTGGTCTTTGAGCTATTTGTATTTTTTTACACAATTTACTCGTCAATGACCATGTTTGAGCGCCATAAGTAATGGTAGGGAGGAAACATGTGTTAAAGATTTGTGCTTTTTTAGTACGATTTAACTTAAGTCCAAATATTTCTTTTAATGACCAAAATTTTTTCCAACCTAACGCTATTCTTCGGTTTACCTCTTTTTCCGTTCTATCTGTGAAGGAAACTAATTGTCCTAGATATATAACATCGTCTGCCCATTGTAACGCCTTTCTGTTAATTTTAATTTCTATTTTATCTCCGTTTGTAATTAAACTCGTTTTTTCAAAGTTTATTTCGAGACCTTTTATTTTTGAATTAGCTTCTAGTTCCGTTAACATGCTTTTTAATTGGTTTGCAGAAGCTGAGATTAAATTTACATCATCTGCAAATCGTAGATTCGATATAAAGGTTCCGTTAATTTTTATACCCTTTTTTCCCAGCTCAAATTTCTGAATATCTCCTCTAGCACAGCATTAAATAGAATTGGTGCCAGTGGATCTCCTTGACGTACACCTCTTCTTAAGGGAAAATTTTCACCTTCTTTATCCAGAATAATCTTTCCATATCCATTATCGTATATAGTTTTTATAATTCTTATATATTTGGATTGTATATTTTGTTTTTCTAAAATATATATATATATATAAATCTTCATAAACATTGAAGATTAATGTTTCAGCTCCCCGAATGTTCGTCCGATCCAATGTTTTCGTCTTAAATTTCGCACGCTACCGTCTTGTTCGCTTCTACTAACGTCTTCACAGTTGATGAATAAAAACCAGTGTAGGATTGTAAGATAGACTCATCCGTCTACAACTACTAAGCAGATAGTAAATCATAACGATTAAAGTAATAACAATAATAATGATAATAGTGGACGCATCATTCTCTTACGATGGTATTGCATAAGTATTACCAGATTGCCGCCTTTCAAACTTTCTCCCTACGCGTTACCTGCATCGTTTTTAGAGTTGCCGTAATATTATTTTTATTTTTGATCGTTCACTTTCGTCCGTTTCTACGCAATACCCGTTTCGAGCTTCCATAATTACGCGAATTTTGTTCGATTTTTTTCTTGACGTTATTAGAAACGATATATATATATATATATATATATATATATATATATATATATATATATATATATATATATATACCTAATAATTACTTTATTCTAACGTGTTTACTCGCATGTGTGGCTGTGCAAGTATATATGTGTATCGGTGTACGTACCTATGAATATCAGATTTGGTGCAAGTATGTCTATTTTTAAGAGTTACAGTTCTGTAATATACATGGTGTACGTACAGGTGCGTTTGTTGTGTATACGTTTGTGTATGGATATACGTTGAATGTGTATATAGATATATATATATACATGTGTGTGTGTGCTCTCGAGAAGTGGAGACGAATCGACAGCGTGGTTATTAGATGATTGGAAATGATTATACGTTATCTATATTTAAAAAACAACAACAATATCTCCTTATTTTTTAATCATAATTATCCTTTTATTACGTTAAGTATGTATCTTTATTTGCATATATATATATATATATATATATATATAATAACAATAATAATAATTATTATTATATCTCCCTCGTAGTCCAGTCTATTTATGATGAATATGGTATACCTAGCTGATACGATGTTTTGCCTGTAAACCGCATAGGTGGCAGACTATCTACAGTTGTTGATCACCTACAATAGAACTCTGGTTGACCAGCAGGGTTTTTTCTTGTTTCGGGATGCTAGCTTCTGCGCCAGTATTACACTGTCTACGATAGATCTTCATTTATTTCCGTTTTGTGCATCCACTTCCCAATCAGTTTTTCTCGGGTTCATTGCCACGGTTTTCAAATCATTGGCGAGTACATCCTTGTAGTGTTCAAAATAATTTTTATACTTCAAATTTTTCTCTACAAAGTTTTGGGAAATAAATTTGTAGAATAAAATTTTTAAATATATCACGGAATACTAAGAACGAAAATATTTGCAATAATAAATTAAATATTTATATAATTTATGATGTTTAACTTTCGCGATTATAATGCACCTCCGTTTGTTGTATTAACCGCAACTCTTAAGTAAGTCTTCAATGGTAACTGGCAACAAAAGTGGAATATTCAAATTCCGATAAATTTCTTCGTGTCGATTTCTCGCGACCACTTGCAACATTTGAATTGCCCAGTCAATCGACTTCGCAATATATTACAGCACACTCGCTTCAATGTTCTACTCACACATTCTGTCCGTTTTGTTCGTACACAAATCCTTTCCTAACACGGCATATTCTATCGTATTGTCGTTCCGAGTTAGAAGCTCATCGACCCCCACGTCCGCCGACAAACGCAATATCAGGTTGTCTTTCGAATAATCCTTCCGATTAAAGAAAAAAAACATTTTGCATTCGTACTCTCCTTTTTAATAAATCCCTTCTAATTTCAGATTATTTCGTATATACTGCCTACGGTTAAATATTTAATTTCGCGATAGATAAAGAAAGGAATTGGTACAATTGTGCGATAGATAAAGAAAGGAATTGGTACGATTGTGCGATAGATAAAGAAAGGAATTGGTACGATTGTGCGATAGATAAAGAAAGGAATTGGTACGATTGTGCGATAGATAAAGAAAGAAATTGCTACGATTGTATTTATAATCTATTAAAAAATAAAAGTAATAAATAAATACCCGTAAAAAGAATCAATTAAGAGATTTATAATTGACGTTTTAGTTACGGACCTATTCTGTTCAGAATTCAAATACGTTAAAGGCGCTTAAGGTTACCATAAATGGAGTCTCTCATAGTGTATATATATATATATATATATATATATATATATATATATATATATATATATATATATATATACCTACATCGGCTTAATTAACGTGACATCATTTTTATTTAACCGTCTATTACTATTTGGTATGAGCTAGTTTTCGTTTCACACACTTCTTACACATACAAATACCCACACGTGCCCACACAAATACGGAAAGTCATTATTAAAAGAAATATTAAAGTCCAATAATGATGAAAACTGTAAAGGTAAATCTAACAACAAATCGCGGATTTACAAACTGACGTAACAGCTGAACTAATTGGACTGAATAAATTGAGTGTCGTATTTCTGAGTTCGTCAACTTTGACATTGGGACTTCTACATCTCTGTAAAGTGAGCTTTGCACAATTTATTTATCTACAGAGAAAAACGTTTGTTAGCCAACGCGTATATAACACAGAATAAGACACTTAATCTAATAAAATTATATATATATATATATATATATAAATATATATATAAATATATATATAAATATATATATAAATATATATATATAAATATATATATATATAAATATATATATATATATAAATATATAAATATATATATATATATATATATATATATAAATATATATATAAATATATATATATATATATATATATATAAATATATATATATATATAATTATATATATACATGTATGTATGTTCACACATATTGTAAAGAGTTTATGCGTACATATGTGCACACACATACATATTAATGGTAATGGCCAACCTTTAATTTAATAAATTATTCGGTATTTCGAAATTTTTGAGTTTAAGCACTATATATATTTGTATATATCTGCATAAATTCGTTAGTATGTATGAAGTCAACCCAAAAAACAGGTATTTTTATATACAGAAAAACTTTTTTTAACCGGGCACCCGAAAGCCGAGATTTGCTGGTCGTTCTAACTTCTGGCCGGTTAATCCCAGGTTCCTGTGAAAAATTTATTTTTCTTCAAAACGAATCAATGAATTTCATCCGGTATCGTGAATAAAGATGGACATATATGTAAGACGTTATTGCAACTTAATCTTATATTCATATATGAAGTTATACAAAAAATTGAATAATTAAAATGAACTCAAACTACGTAAATTTTAAAAATTTAAAGTTTTAACTACTATATTGAACTAAAAAAACAAGAAACTGTGAGAAAAAATTTTTGAATAAAAAATAAATTTAAGACCCGAGAAAACGTAAAAAATAAGAACACGCAAAAAAAAAAACTAGACAATCGCACATTTTCATTTTCAAATCTTCCTTATAGAATAGCCTGATTAATTCGAGAATCGATTCATCCTAGACCACTTTAGAAGGTTTAAGCGATAAAGTAAAGAAAAAATTTTTTAAGTAACCTGAGTTTTTTTTTTCTTTTTTAAATACAAGAATAGTTCCGACCTTAAATTAAACATTATGGAATAAACGCTTATTATAATGCGCTATAAATGAAAACATTTGTGAGTCCGTATGATCCAATTACCGAAGCTATTAACTATGAGTTCTCCCGACTTAAAACGTTTAACACGACGAATATATCTTCACTAGTAACACAAAGTTGAACAGTTTTAGTATTGGTGTGCCACATAAATCTCTTCTGATAAGCAACTAACCGATCTCACTTCCAAATTTCGATAAATATCGTCGTTAAAATAACATTTTATCCAGTTTGTATTTTGTTTCGGTTGGACTTTTTGATATAAGTTAGACTAGGTTTGATTATTTATCTGAAGAATGCGTTCACAATAAGGAAATGGAGCTTCATGTTATAAGTACGTTATTATTCTATTATTTTTCATTAATTTGTTTTCATTACATCCATACACGAATACAATCTCCATTAAAACACACACACACATACATATATATATACATATATGGTGCCCAAAGAAGCGGAAGATTTTGTTTTTTGAATAGCGCAGTTGGTAACACTGCTACAACGCAAACCGCGTGCTCCACGTTTAGTATACACACGAGAGATTCTTTTTTCTTCAATTTCAGTTATCATGGAATCCTATAACGTGAAGGAGCGCGCGTTTTGTGTGGAACGTTAATCACGAAAGTGCAAAGAGTGTTTCGAAACGAATTCAAACTTACGTGATTTTTTTATGGAGTTACCTTAAGAGCCGCGTTTACAAAACACGTCCATCTGGAACACCTGAAAACTCAGATTTCTGAATACATTATTCAGCTGCCTATGCTCGAAAAGTCTTCAAAAATTTTGTAAAGACGTTTTCCTATATTTAAATAAAATTTGATTCAAAAATGTTGGTCAAGTAGTGTTCGAGTTACTTAAAAAACAACAAAACCATCCGTCTTTTCTGGGTCACCCTATATTTATATCATATATAAATAAATCCACCTAAAAAAAAACAATAATAAAAACCTAAGCATATGCTAAATAAACTTTAAAACAAAATTAGGTGATAAAAACTAAAATAATTCAAGATTGTATATAAAAACAAATACAAATTAAGAGATGAATGAAAAACGATTGGTAGGAATTCGATTATTTTTAAAAGTAGAATTTCATGATAAAAATTAAAAGGAAATCTAATCTATAGCTGTGAAACGTGGGCGCTAATCGCGAACCACGAACATTTTGAAAAGCACAGAGATCAATAAAGAGACAGAAATATATTATCAATTATTAAAGGAAATTGGAAAGTGTACAATGCGTTTGTAATAAAACAGAATTGACGGTTATATTACAAAACTATTGATAAAATTAAAGCTGCAAAGGACTGTCCACATAGTGAGAAGCGTAGATAAAAAATTGATAACGAAATTTCACATGGGTATCCGGCAGTAGCAAAAAGACCGTGGAAGCTACTGCATTTGAGGTGAGAATAATACGATTTCAGAGCAAATTGGAGTTAGCTAGAACCGAATTGCGCAAGACGAGGAAAAATTATAAAGAATAATTAGCCCGTTTAATCGAAAATTCACAAGACTACACGATATTGGTTGACTAACTGACAGTAATGATGATGGTGATGATGACGGTGTTGTATATATATATATATCATTAACATCGTCATCGTTGTACTGCTTCATGTTGAACATCGTGACTATCGCATTGTATGTTTATTTTTACGTACAAAATGGGCTAGCATTCAAGGCATTAGTTATATACAACGGACATGTGCGCGCATATGATGTTAGACGAAGTGGAGTGTCATCGCCTTCTACAAGATAATTAAGAGTTACGTAATGATGGAAAACTGTATGCACTTTTTCGAACCTTCAACATTATCGAGTTGACAAACGAGCATTCTAGAAACTATGCTATCGCATACATATATGTACATGAGTGCATAAGTGTATGCCTTGTATATAAGCCAGTGAATGTATTAAAAACGAAAACTCCCATCCTATCACGACTAATAGATCAAATGCTTATTGGCTACGTCAGTCGGATTGCAATTTAAAATATAAATAAAAACAAAATAAAAAATCGCATTAAAAACGCGTAAATAAATACAAACGGTTTTATTTATTAGACTTTTCCTACGTTCGATATACGTGATATAAATATTCTAATAATAACGATCTGACCGGAATTTCATTCGATAATCAAGGATTATGTATACTATTTAATTACTACTTTTGATCATAAGAATCACATAATAATAATAAATAATAATAATAATCCTATTCATATTCGTATTGATAATAATATTAATAATAATAATGATAAAACAAGTGATATAATTAAGCATGCAATTTTGAGGTGTGACCCCGAAACATGTCCAACATTTTGGACTGTGACCGCGTTTTAAACGACCTTGGTAGTAAACGTACGACTGTGATCCGTGCCAATGGACTCTTCAAATTAATTTAGCCTGTCTAATAATATTCGATCTTCTTCATACGCGTACAAATACATCGCATACATATTATATATACGTACGTGAATGTAAAAATATATTTCGAAAAAAAAAAACCGAATTAATAAATAGTAACATCGTTAAAATATCGCATAAATTTGCGGGACGGTGATTTTTAAAGTCCTTTCATTTTTAAATTATTTACCTTTTTCTTCTTTAACCCCGTTTAATCGCATATTATTAACCTTCGAGATGTAAAATTTCAAATTTTATTACACGGGATGTTTATTATATAATAAATTATACTAGATAATTTTCAACGCGTTTATGTAAATATTTTTAAATTTGAAATATTTCCCGCGAACCGGAAAATTGATAATTTTTTTTGTCAGCGTTGAAATTAATATAACGACTGAAAGAGTTAAAAAAAAAAAGGGCATTTTAAAAAAATTTTCGGATAATAAATTATATTCTATTTTTTATTATATTTAACTACCGTTAACCGGCTCAAAACAACTTTGTTTACAACTGATTTAATCTTAAACTTTTAACTTAATGATCGATGATTTATTCGAACGTTCAATATCGGTATTGTTTATTATTATCATTTAAATTAATATGCCATATACAGTAAATAATGGCTAACAGAGGTACATAAGTATTAAATTAAGTGATATAATCCAATGTCTGACAAGAACAGGATGAGTCTGTACAGCGTAGAAATGTCATCAAATCAAGGAGTAGCTATATGTAAGATGAAAGACCTATGTTCTCTGTAGACTGCATTGAGTGAAAACATTCTGTTTGGTATATGTTAAACAGATAGAGCATAATGTTGCAGACTGTACATAACGGAGCTTTTGATCTATTAAGAAGATATAAATGTGTTACTACATCTTCTTTCCGATGTTGTATGCGGGTCTTCCAAGGTGTTATTTTTGGCATAACGGGTCGTAGTTTAATTTTTATGTTGGTGTGAAGTATCATCCTTCTTCCCATAACTGAAATAATTACGTTCTCATATTAAAAATCTGGCCAAAATTTGAAGTTATGCCTATCTAAAAGGTTTAGGATAATTTCGAAAGTATGACCTCCAACTGTATCTTTTTCCTATTTGGATTGGCAAATTGTACTGTAGTAATATTTTAAACAGTTTTTAATTCGTTTGGCCTATACGATACTGTAGGGGTTAAGGAAACTTAAATAATAAAAGTAATAATGACATCGAATTAAATTTATTTATTAAAAATGTCGATAACTATCGTAATTTTAAAAAAAAAGTCTTAATGATCAATAATGATCAATAATGATATAATAAGAAAAATAATAAAAGTAATACTTTAATAAAATAAAATCAAAATTTATTTATCAATAATATCAACAATCATCGTAATTTTTTAAAAAACATGAATAATAATAAGAGTAATAATAAAAATAATAACATAAAATAAAATAAAACTTATTAATTAATAATATTAACAGTCATCGTAATTTTAAAAAATCGTGATAACAGTCAATAATTAAAATAGGAATAATGATAAAAGTAATAATTGAATCAAAAGAAATCAAATTTATCTATTAATAATATAAATAATCATCGAAATGTTAAAGAATCATGAAAATAGTCAATAATAATAATAGAAATAATCATAAAATTAATCATTCGATTAAATTAAATTAATTATTTATTAATATAATATCATTACACCCGTCCGAGGGTCCGAAGGAAGAAGAAGAAGAAGAAGATTTATTAATAATATCGACAATCATCGTCATTTTAAAAAATCGTGATAATGGTTAAGAATAATAATAAAAGTTATAATTAAATCAAATCAAATTTATTTATTAAAAATATCAATAACTATCGTAATTTTAATAAAATCGTCTTAATGGTCAATAATGATAATCAATCAATCAATCAATCAATCAATCGATATATTTCAGGAAAATAAAATTACAAAAATAGACATTAGATATATAATGCTCGCAAATGCGCATCGTGTGCACGAGTAGCGAGCTAAATCAGATATAAATTCAAATTAGTCATTAGTCATGTAACGCAAGAGTAAGCGACAAAATATTTAAAATGTAAAGTATAAAATGCAGCCTCTTCTTATTAAAAGTTATATAGGAACATAATAAGTCTATCTATATATGTATATATAATTGTATAAATTAATACATAAAACCAGTGCCAGCTTATAATAGAAGTGTAAACGTATTAAATATGTCACGTGAAATTAAACAATTCAAATTAAAAGTTCATATAGGAACATGAACAATGATAGATCTATAATAATATACACAGATGTACAAATTAATACATAAAGTCAGTGTGTCAGATTATAATGTCAGTGTACTATGTTTTATATTAAATATATCGTGTGAAATCAAACATAGTAACTGTAAGTTATAATGAAAATAAAATATTTCCTATTACTACAATCATAGATAAGTGAAAAACATACGTGACAATAAACATATAAAATTAGATTACTTATAAGTTATGATAATATGCGGAATAAAGAAGAAACGGATAGTGCAAGGAAATAAAATAAATGAAAGTTTTATATTATAAATGAGAAAAATGTTGTACAGACCCTCAAGTAGATATATTAATAAACAATATGAGTTGAGTTATCATTTTGATCGGGATGAAACATACTGCATTATTACCGTACGCCGTTTTTTATAGTTTTTTAAGTCAATCTTGATAAGGTTAGGTAATGTATTAAAGAGAACGGTTCCAGCATAAAGGAACTGAATCCTTGCAACATGTTTACAGGAATTTTGAATGCGTGCTCTCTTTTCTCCTGCAGCCCTAATGATACCATTATAGACACCAATGTTGAAAGATAGTTTATTTTTGTATACATAATTCAAGAGTTCAACAGTGTATAAACAATGAAGTGGTAAGTATTTGCTTTTAGACATAGTGCTAGAATCAATACAGATATTATTTAGTACGATGTTTTGTAAGCGTATTAGTAGCTTGATATGAACATTTGAAGCTCATCCCCAGTGTATAATTCCAGTACGGCCGGATATAGTGATAAATAAAGTCTTTTGAAGGTGCTTTCTGGAGAAGTACTGTCTTAAATAAACGATTGTCAAGGGTAACCCAGAGATACCTTATTTCATCCACTCTTTGTAACGGGGTACCATTATGTAAGATGATATTTATGGAGTCCCAAATATTCTGCGCTGCAAGCTGTAAATTAAAAGTTTTGTTTTATCATTGTTCAATATCAAGCGATTTACATGTAACCAATTTACAACATGATCAAAATCTTCTTCGACTAAGGACTGTAACCAAGTATAATAATAAAAGTAGTACGTAAATAAAATAAAATAAAATTTATTTATTAATAATATAAACAATTATCGTAATTTTAAAAAAATAATGAAAAAAATCGATAATAATAATAATAGTAGTAGTAAAAAAAAAAGAAAGTAATAATGAAATCAAACGGAAGAAAATAAAATCAAATTTACTTATTAATAATATCAACAATTATCCTAATTCTAAAAAAATCATGAATACTAATAGGAATAATAATACAAGTAATAATTAAATTAAATTAAATTTATTTATTAATAATATCAATAATCATCGCAATGATAAATAATCGTGACAACGGTCGATAATAACAATAAGAAGAATAATAAAAGTAATAATTAAAGCAGATCAAATTTAGTTATTAATAATATAATTAATCGTCGTAATTTTAATAAATCGTATGGTCAATAGTGACAACCAAATGAAATCAAATCAAATTATTTAAATCCATCACACTATATAAATATACAAAATACAACCGAATAATAATTGTAGTAGAAATAATTACAATAAAAACAATTATAGTATCACAATATTTCTAAGAGAAATTACAGTACAAAAGTATTTATACATATAATTTCCTACATGTGCGCAGAATTTGCGCGATCAGTAGGTTACAGAAACAAATAAAATAAATGAAGAGGCCGTTTAAGAAAAAGAGACACTATATATATAATAAGAACAGCAATGAAAATAAAATAATAAAGCGAATAAAAAAATATATATATACATACATAAACAAACATATTCAAACAAATAAACATATATACGCACGCACACATTCACCCATATATACATGCCATGCACATATATAAAATTTATAATCTTTGTTTAGAATTAATAGTAAAGAAATATAAAAAAACAATTGTCAATAGTATAAATATATATATATATATATATATATATATATATATAATAAAATGAGAAAAGTGAAAATTATGAAAGTACATTTATTTTAAATAACAATAAAAAATAAATAAAAATAGATAATAAAAAAAAATATAGCATAAATGAACAACTGACCATAACGTGAATAATAACGTGATCGAATTAGATTAAATAAGATGAATGGAAGAGATTATGTATAGATATATTTAAATTACACAATGACGTGATGTTTACATTTCGATTTAAATAACAATTCAATAGAGTTTCTCGGGCAGTATAAATTGAAATAAAAGAATCTGATCGTATCATATACCATACATATACTGACACGCATTTTGTTATATACGTACGTATCCGCGCATTATATACACATAAAATACATTTACACATACATATACATATATATACACATACACATACACATGCACACATACTCGTACAAACGAATACTGATGTTACTAAATTATATAAATAAATATATTTACATGTTAACAAACATGTCTAACCATATACATACAGGTCGCCATCGTGTATGCATTACGAAATATTCCATAATAAATAACTAAATAGAAAATAAAAAATTAAATACGATAATAAAAAGGTGTTAAAGAAATTTATCATTAATTTCTTAAATATTCCCTATTAAACATATACAGTCAAAACCGATTTAAACTGTTCCCGCGTGTTATAAACTTTATTAGATGCTTGCGACGACGTTTATAATTTTTCAAATGTATTTTAAGCTCCAGCGGTAGTTAAGAATAATAAAAATAGTACTTAAATAAAATAAACTAAAATTTATTTATTAATAATATAAACAATCACCGTAATTTTTTAAAAAAATATTAATAATGGACATAGTCAATAATAATATTTTTTTATTTTGTAATATAATTTTTTTTTTAAATTTTTTTAAGAGTAGCACGAGCCAAATTAAATATCTAACGTAATTGCTAATTAAGCTCGAGGTCGTTTGGTCCGATAACTACGGTATCTATAAATAACGGTAGTTACTACCGACAACTATGTTCCATTTAACATTTTTAGGACAGAACTTCGCGAACTATTACGGGTAGAATCGGCAGATATTGAATTCGTGTAACTATCGAGCTTTCCTAAACAGATTGCGAGAGACCAGCCATTCAGTGTCTTAATATTGGCGAATGTCTGTTCGTCGAGGTTATAAACGACAGTTCGTGCAATCTAGGCAGACGCGTAGACGGATTAAATGATCTGTCGAATGAAAGTATCACATTACGCTAATCTATCGGAGGTATCCTCACCGTAGAAATATGAACACATTTACCTCCAGACGTGCGCATCGTCTCAAATCCTTTACCTACTATGACTGTGTGTTTTATTTTTCAATCTAAGGTCGAAGTAATTCTAACAATTTATTAAAAGTTTGTTTATCCATTCGGAGAAAGTTTATATATTTCTGTGAGTCTTATTTCATTAAGAAAGATAAAAGTCTGAAGACAATAAAAATTGAGTAATTTTCTCATACGTTAACCCGTCACATATTTTCGGTCGGAATTGTTTTTAACGTACCTATAGAGTACTGTCGTTCCTCGACTGGTTTGCACCAGTCGATGTGTCGACGATAATAAATAATCGTCAATACGAATCAAATCGAACGTGATAATCATCACTATCAATATAAAGTACCGCTATAATCGACTACTTCATTATTCCGGATATAATAAGAAGTCTTTCGATTCAATTGCGATGATGAACGATTGGAACTATAAATCAAAAAAAGTATCTTATCCTTCTCCGCTGGACAAAATACGTTTTCCGAACGAAATTACAATTCGTTATTATCCGTTAATAGATATATTTTTTTAACATATACATGTATATCAAGTATGTGTGTTTATATATATATATATATATACATATTATACACGAGTAATTTTCAGTGCCCACATTTCGATAAAGGAGCAATGAACACTAATCATAACCCGTTATTGCTGTGGCATCAATCTAGTTTGCTAGTTCAACTACCAAGTTCTGCTCCATTCCGGAAAAATACATACTTTCATATGTGCGCACAATGAACAATGAACGGTTCAGCTTTCACTACTGCGAATAACCCGTTACACCGTTACCTGCACCTACATACATTATACATTATGTATATACACAATGACGAAGTAATACACTGCTACAAAAATACTTGAAAATGAAGATACCATAATATAAGGTTAGAGATAATCCCTGACTGTTTTATATATATATATATACAAACATGTATGTACATATATATATTCGTCTAAATTATATATATATATAAACACTAACGTCCAGTCATATCTAAGTAACAAAGGTCACAAAACGTCTCTGTCCAGTAGAAGTTGGAAATTATCTTTCACTCCTGTTATCCCGAGCACATTTTTTTTTAGGTCTTTAAATTACTATCACTGCGATGATGCACGCACACGTGTTTACAATTCACACTTGTTGATTGTCCTTATCATTGTCAACACACTGGCGCACACGTTAGTTTACTCCATTATTCTAATGGAAAATATTATAGAACCGTTTGTAACGAAAGATATTATTATTATAGTTTCAACTCGGTGACTGATATTTTTATTTTTATACCGATATCTTTTCGGACTTAATTATTTCTATTCTGCTTCATCTTAAAAATCTAGACTGACGAGTATCTGCCTTGTACTGTATGTATAACCGGTTTGTCAAAAAAAATAGCGACACTCTAATGTGCATAAACCCGGAATCGAAGATACACTCACGTAATCTCCTCTTCCTGCGTACGAAATCATCTTGAAATTAACGTAATAACGCATAAACCAGAAATATTACTTAATATTTATTCACGAATATAGCGTACATATATGTGTGTGTGTGTGTGTGTGTGTATCTATATATTTGTATATGTACACATATAAATTTTTACATTTTTGACATCGTGTCGAAATAACGATATATCCTATCGTGACAATCTTACAAATATTTTACTCATTCAATTCAAATAATATATATAAATACGTCTATACTAAAAATTGTAGTGTCCGTCTGTGATTCGCGAGTATTTTCATTATAAGCACTGCATTGGGGAATTTTTATCACACATAAACAGAAAATAGATTTTTTAATATCACAAGTAGGACAGAAATGACAATAATTTAAAATTTTACAATATCGCTTTCTCTTTCTTTTAACAGTTTTATACATTAGTATAGTATACGTGTATATATATATATATATATATATATATATATATATATATATATATATATATATATATATAATGTTGAATATATCGGAGAGTAGTGATTTCAAAAATTATAAACCAAACAAAATCATAACACAGTTTAATCACTAAAAGTCTTTAATTGCAAAGCTTTTAGTGATTAAATTGTGTTATGATTTTGTTTGTTTTATTATATATATGCCCATTATTTCGGCTACGCCTTGACAAAATAAACGTATATATATATATCCGTTATTTCGGCCACGTTCCGAACTCAACAAAACGTGAATTGTATTGCGCGTGTTGGTAGTGAAGGTACATTCGAACCGGAAAACGTGTTAAATTTTAAGCGATTTGAAAGAGATTTATTACTTTTTTAAAACTTGAAATTATTGTAATTTCTATCCTATTTGTGATATAAGTGCGAAACAAAGCTTTAAAAAAATAATTACACAGAGGAAGCCGTGGGTAACTTCTGGTATATATATATATATATATATATATATATAATTTAAAAAGTGTGGAATGCAGAGTGAGTTTTCAAACATAAACAACAAGAAAATAGTTAGTCACTGAATGTTACAGTCGAAAAGCTTTAACATATTTATTTATTCAAATATCCGATGATAATTATAATGTCTGAAAATTAGATAGCAAATTTGTATGCATATAAATCGTCCCACGATTATGAATATTTATTTATATATATATATATATATATATATATATATGGGCCGGGCACATAGTCTGAAAAATAGATAACAGATTGACAAAACAACTGTTGGAATGGTGGCGAATTGACAAGAAGAGAAGGTATACCGCTAAACAGTTGGTGTGATGACTTAAAATGAGCCGCAGGAAACAATTGGATAAGAAAAGCTCAGGTTTGTAATAACTGCAAATAACTGGGGAAAGCCTACGTACCGCAGTGGACTGATATTGCCTGAAGACCATATATATATATATATATATATATATATATATATATATATATATATATATATATATATATATATATATATATATATATATGTATACGCGTCGGGAGTAGCAAAATATTTTATATATACTGAACGCATAAAATATTTAGGCTTCATTATAGATAATACATTGAAATATATCAAATATATACAATATATAAATAATAAATTTAACAAATATTATTCTATATTTTTAAAACACTCGGAGGTAAATTACGGGTTACTAAACTATAAGTCTTAGGCAATTCTGTATAAAGGTTTAGTACAGTCGCTAAACATCTATTGCGCTGGTGTCTACTTCAACCATTTAACTAAGCGACAAATGTACACAATGTAATCTGCAATTGTCGTAAATTGATTTAACTTCTTCATATATTACTGTTTCTAATATAACGTTGTATACCATAGCACGCATCTTACCTATTGATCTTTATATATAAAAAAAATCTTTAATAGTAAACATAAACAGTATCATAAGAAAAATTGTTCTCAAACAGCTTGATATACAAATTTTAAATGGTTTTAATAGAATACATTAACAAAAGATAAATTAGAAAATAAATTATTTTCTAACGTAATTGAAAGATTACTCTAAATTACTACATGACGGCCGTGGTTTTATCGGATATTATTTAAATACATTAAATATAATTTGACATAATAAATGTTACAACTGCAAGAGTAACGAGATAGAAAATATTCAACGCATAATGTATAAGTGTAATAAATATGATCACCTGCAGCAGTTGTATAGAATTGGCTGTACACTTAAATTGAATAAAATTATTTTATCAAACCTATTTCTGATTTTTATCTCAGAATTATTTAAAATTAAGTATATATATACATATATATATATATATATATATATATATATATATATATATATATATAAATATATATATATATATATATCAGTACAAATCAGATCAGCTATCAATTTCAACCACTATCCCATGGTCTCTACACCTTAGTGGCCAAATGTGGCAATATTATAAACAGATTCTCAATATTTAATTAGACTATAATAAATATGAATATATCACCAAATTATAATAATTATTATATGCATTCGTATGATATAATTTTTGATTATTTATTACATGCGCTCTTGGGACCAGTTTTTTAATTTTGTTTTTTTTTTTAACCTTTTTTGTTAATCATGTATGTCTAGTAATATTACATAAAATATAATGCGGAATTGAACAGCGCAGTTGGTAACACTGCTACAACCCATCCGCATGCTCCACGTGTAGTATACATACGAGAGATTCGTTTTGGTCCAGGATCAGTTAACCATCCTATTGTGTTTCGCGTGGAACGTTGTTTTCAGCATGAATTGATCACGACGGTACAAGGAGAATTTCAAAAATAATTCAAAGTTACGCGGTGTAAACCTGTACCATCTCGCCATTAAATTTTAAGGTGGGTTGAAAAATTTCGATAGAGACAGCTCCTGGAACCCCGAATAAAAAAGTCGCGGACAAAAAAACGGTTCGTACCCGTGAAGACTTAGTTTTTCTTCAGTACTGTCAACGGAACGCGCTATATCAAGATGATAAATTTGTTTTTTCTCCCCTCACTTCGTCATCGTTGACTGACTCGAACATTGTTTCAAGAAGACGGTGCGAAGTGTCACTCTTCGGCAGAAGCGCTCGCAGTAGTGATAGAAACGTTTGGTAACCGAATATTATCGCTTTCGCTTGGCCGCCTTGCTTGACGGATTTGACCGCTCACGAATTTTTTTAGGCGGGATACCTTAAGAGCTGCGTTTACAAAACACTTCCACGAGATCTGAAGACTCAAAACTCGAATTTTTGAAGAAATTTCAACAATTTAGCGACCTTTGCTGGAAAATGTTATGAAAAGAGTGATAGTAGCTGTCATCCGAACAATATTGTGTTCCACAAATGATTGTAAACTATTCTCTCGTTTTCCTGTTTTTAAATAAAAGTTTATTCAACAATTTTGGTCGAGTAGTTTTTGAGTTATTCGAAAAACCAAACCGTCCGTCTTGTCTTGGTCACCCAATGAACGTTGACGTAAATTGGATTTTTAATTAATTCGAAAAGAAAAAAATTCTGGAACAGATATTCATAAAGACAAACACTAAAATTAATATTGGCATAAACCCGATTAAAACTGAAACTAAACATATTCTTGACCCGTAGGAGATCACTCGATAATCTGACAGTACAGGAAATACATTAGAGTGTAAGGTTCGTCGTCTCGGTGTAATCTTCGCCAATAGACTGACTTTCACTAAGTACTTAAATCACGCTGCAACCGATAACGTCTTTGTCCCTCTGCTTAACCGCAAGTTCCTCCTTAATATCCTGTAGTTTGTTACGCTTGTCGTGTCTTAGAGCTCGATAACAAAAGCCATTTTTAATCAATTACAAATCATTCAAAATGGATGTCTCAAATGTATTCTCAATTCACTTCGGTACGCTAGAATTGGCAGCAGATGTCGTGCCCTACATTCGATATTTTCAAAAAAATATATACATTCCGCGTGGCACATCGAACCTTTATTTTGGCAATAACTAGATACCCGAGAAAAAACGGAACAATAAACTAACGGCTGGAAATATCGCATTAAGATGAAGCAAAACTAGTTACGGATAAAATTTCGCTACACGTATCGGATGTTAAGCAGAAAATCGGGGGTTATCGACGGTTTTTTTTAAAGCGAGCAAAGCCTTTAAACGTGCAATCAGAGTTTTAAAAGCACCCTCCCTCTATAAAACAAAAGAGAGTTTTAATATAATGATGGAGGTCCCGGCACAAATGCAGAGTACTCCGCACTTCATTAACTTATTGTGATGGAAGAAAGGCTGAAAATACACGGTATCTTCTTTCATCAATTATAAATAATTAAACAGTTTATGCCAAACTTAAGAGAATAACTTAAAATAGTAATAATAATAAAAAATTATAAAAAAAGAAAAATTAAACACCGAAACATTTGTGCAAATGGTATAACTACCCCACAATTAAAATAATAATAATAATTAGCTTCAAGATGAAATAAAAATGAAAAATAAATAGATGTACGGTATCATCTAATACCAATCGAAAAATAAAGTTAAGTACACTATAACCCGTAATTGCTACTACCAATATAAAGCAAAAAAATCTCTTTAAAAAAAATAAGAAAAACTTCAATACAATTGAACAGAATGAAAGGAAACTTAAAATTAAATAAAACGCCTAAACCCTAAACACTAAGTTAGAATAAAGTTAAAGATTAAAATTAATTAAAATAAAGAATAGTTGACCACGCTATAAGTTCCGGGTGACTCAAGGAAATTTTAAATTTAAATCCCATTACCAGTTCCGCCAGCAAGAGAAAGTCTTTCGCTTTCCTACCAAGAGGACATACATCCGTGTAGTTAATGTCAAACTTGCAATGCAGGGCAGTGAAAGTAAGGAAGATTGTCGCGGTCAATAACAAATTTCTTCTGTATCAGATGATGCTGAAACCAATTTGACCTTATGGAAGCACTACTTTGAGGATGTGCTAAAAGGCGCAACGTATCAATAATCCAACGCGTTCGAAATAAACGTGTAATGTAACAAATATCCTTTGATTTATTTCGAATAAAACACTATATACCGATATTGAGATCGAGTACATAACGGAAATTCCCTTGCAGTTATGCTCATTGGTAATTCAGAGGAAATTAAATAAGAAGAAATGTCAATATCACCAACAGAATAAAACTTTCAATCTTCTACCTGAAATTTTTATTATAGATTCACTAGATAGCCCTTAAGGCTAGTTGTAAGATTCAAAGAAAAAAAAAAGATATATATATTTATATATACATATATATATGAATCAGGAAAATAAAGCTATAAAAGTAAACATTTAGATATATAATGCTCCAAAATGCGCATTGTGTGCACGAGTTGCGAGCTAAATTAGGCATAAAATCAAATTAGTCCATAGTAGTATAATACAAGAATAAACAACAAAATATTTGAAATGTAAATTATAAATATTATATATTCCGTGTAAATTATAAAGATTATATATTCCACGTAATTTACCCTGTACATTATCCAAACAAACTATCCGTCAGGGATATTATAAAATATACCATCGTATAAGATTTTTCATTTTCATCCTAATCATCGTTAATATGATTATTACTGTTATTACTATTGCTGCTGTTATAGTAGTAGTGTCTAGTTGTTGATGATGAGGTTCGATTATTATTATTGTTATTAGTCATTTGTTTCAGTTATTAATTTAGCTTATTTGCTCGATGCGGCACTATTAATCGTCATTAGTTTATAAATTATTTTATTTCCATCCGTTGATGACATCTTTCACTCTTTAACTATCGTCTTGTTATCGTTTTGTTTTACTCTTGTTATTACCACGGTCATATTTATTTCCGCAACTACTAGCGTTTCAATTTGCACACGCGTTAAATATTATTAGTACCCGCATGACGTGTGATCAACCACCATAAAAAGAAAATAAAGTTTGTATCGAACGAAAAATTACAGGAAGTTAACGATACGTGGACGAAACTTTCTAATTACTAATTATATTCGTCGTTTTCTTTAAATAATAGACAATCATTACGGATTGTAAGCATCGCCTACGATATAAAGTTCTGCACTATACCTATCCTATATATATATATACATATATATACACATAATTATAAATCATTATTTTAAATTAATTATAATAAAATTTTAGTCTAAAAAGCTGTTTATACATTTAATTATCCTAACTCGCGTCAGGTTTTTTAAAACACAAAAATATGAAGTGTAAAACATTTGGAAAGTAATAATGGATAATGTAAATTACAAATTATTTTAATGAAAAATTATAATAAAATACAAATAATAAAAACGAACGATTTTTTTTATATGAAATAGTTGTTTATTGAATTCTTCGTCGCTTCAAAGCAATCAGTTGTTAAGTCGGTTTCGCTGAAACGATTTAGTTAGATTTATACTAGGAAAACAATTTAGTCTCGCATATTATAAATAAGCTACTTATATTTAGTTACTTTTTGTTAGTAGCTTATGATAGTTAATTCGATTATTTAACCGCGTAATATAATGTTAGTAGACTATTAACAACTAATTTTAGTTGGTTTATAAGTTATGAATTATTCGATTCTTCGGTAACATTTATCGAATACAATAATGTGTTTTTCCGTTTTTACCGAATACTAATATAATTTGCGGGTATTTATTATAATTCAAGCGATTACAACTTTTCACTAATTGTGTAAAATTCATTATTTTCGACCGTATATTTTTAAAAATTAGAATATATTTTTAAAATACAGACGTTTGAATGTTTAAAAGGTCGGCGCAGGTGATACTGTTTAGATCTCAGATAAGAGAGAATTATCGACATATTCTTAATGTAGCAACAGCCAGCAGCTCGTACGGTTTAGAAATAGCTGTACATAGAAATTCTGTTAAAAATACCTTCGTTGAGAGGAAGCCGTTTCTTGGAAATTGAACTACTCTAAGTGTTGCAAAAATTAAGAATAATGTACCTTCAATCTGTAATTAATTTTTTTTTTTTTTAATTCAGGCTGTTTACGATTTCCCGTCTGTCAAATCATGCGCGTTACAATCTTTGGCATGGTTAAAATATTCATAGCGACGTTTGATTTTTAAAATAATTTATTCTTTCTATCGCACGTGATTCCTATAATATATTCGTCGAATTTCGTGTATTCCAGGGTTTAAAGTCCCATCGAATCGAAAATTGTTAGACGACATCGTAACCGATCCTCGTTGCTCCATCATCTGCTACCGGTGTGTGTTAGTTAATATCATCTTGACGTATTTTTAATTGACAGGGTCATTATTTCTAAATTCAGAATCACTGGTTGCTGTAAACAAAGTTAAGTCAATAACGTACCTTCAGTATTCTCGGTATCGACTCCTGTTTGCCCATTAAAACAGTTTAGCATATTATCAGAGATAAAATCTGCAATATTTGGCAATCACGCTGGAATTTACGCATCATCGGAAGAACCAACCACTCATTTTTCCATGATATTCTGTATGAGATCGGTTATAAAAATAATGACCATTTTTAATTCACAAATTTTAACTAAATTAGTATTTTTATATATTATATTTCTTATATATTGTATCTAACATTTTTATATTTTATTATATGTTCGCTCGATAATGGCTTAATAGCCGAAAAGCTTTTTGATTTTTATAAAACGTTTAGTGATTTTAGCTCATTTCTCGTTGTTTAATTTTCGAGAATTAATAATAATACACGAATTGGTTTACCACTTCCTTCTTCGCGATAATTAACGGGGTTATTGATTGTTAAATGTTCGTTAGTGTTTAATTCACGAGGTTGGCATTGCGATAATTTAGTTCAGCTATAATTATTATGTCATTTTTGGTACTAACTAAAATCTCCAGCTGTTGCGCTTTATTTCCGTCGACATTTGAACATTCTACTTTAGTAGTAATTACTCGGTGAATTAATAATTATTATTATTTTTAAAAAAAGAAATGAATAAATTGCAGTTATTCGGATTTCAGAAAAAGTTAATAGTCAATATTGGTTTTCGCCTGTTGATGTATAATACTAACTATACACGTGGTACGACATCAATCTGTAAGCTATTCTTTATACATTAAGGATATAATTCATGAAAAACTTTATAAATCTTTCGAATCGTCGAGAGCTGACAGTCCTAGATGCCACCGCGACATGTGTAAAATAATAAACGACGGAACGGTAATAAAAATTTAAATTAATTCGCAACGAGCGCATAGGCGGTCGAAGTATTAAAACGTAATAATCGTTCGTTATTTATTTATACGTGCGCCATTTCAGGCGGATCATTCGTTCGTACGACAATAATAAAATTCGAAATTATATATTATTATCATCACTGATTATCCTTTATTCGCTATTACATTATGCGGACTTTGAAACGCTTTATTGCGAACTAATCTTCTTCATAGACTTCATCTTCTTTTTCACGAGTTCGCGTCGGTTTCTTTATGAATAAGGTCGAATCGTCTAAAAGAGGAGTAAAATAAAAAAAATAAACAAAACCCAAGTACCGAACTACCTGAACATTGTCTTACATTACGGTTTAAATAATCGCTAATAATACGTTTTCTCGTACTTTACACATTCGTATTGCAAATTATAGAAGATACACCATACATTCAGTCGGTCGGTGAAAGGAGCAAGTCTCGAATGATTATCGAAATAATATTCGTCTGCAACGTAATAACCATCGGGCTTCGACCGATTTTCTTCTATTTCGTAATAATAATAATAAGTTGTAATTATAATAATAGTAACAATAATATTAATAATAATAATAATAATAATAATATCGAACTTTCTAATTTGGGGATAGGCGTCATTACTTCGCATTGCAGTTTACTACTCAGACTTCGAAACGAGTTAACCCCTTATCTATTAAAAATACGCTGCGAACGAATTCGTTTATGCGATATTTTTAAACTATTATCAATCGATATATCTTCGAGAAATAAAACGACGAATATTTAAATTAACCCGTATAACTCGCGTCGTTCTGAATAATTACGTTTTAGAGTCGAACTGTTCGCGTCTGTTATTTCAGTAAAATTTTTACGGAGCTGTATTTAATTTTAATTTTAATTTTAATTTTAATTAACTTGCACAAATGACGGTAGTTTAAAGAGAAAATAAACCGTTGAAATATATTTCGGACGTTCGTAGGAGGGAGAGAAAGAACGAATCGCGCGATAATCGCTAAAACAGACCGGCACACGTGGTAGGATGAAAAGAGAAATAACAAATAGGTAAAAAACGAAAGCCGTTAATAAAAAATTACGAATTTAAAAATAAATATAAAACTGTGTAAAATTACAAATTGAAAAATAAGAATTCTACAAAATCGAAACAAATAACAAGAAACTACTATATTGAAAATAATAAATCTACCAAGTGAAGCCCCAGATATTCAGCAGCTGGAAATTAAAGAAATAACAAAATCAGAATTTAAAAAATAATAAATTCGAAAATTAATAAAAAATGTGCAATATGGAATCAGATAATCGAACCATCATCATTAGTGCCGTGTCCATTATCGAACGTTAGCTAGCGTGTTGTGGCAGTCCCACATCGGTTTAAAACTGCTCGGAACAAACTTATCACTAGTAAATTGCACCCATCGGGACAGATTCTGTAACCAGCCTGTACTTTTTCCGTCCTGTAGTATTCTTCCATTAATTTTTCCCTGCGTTAATACAGGCTGTATCGTTGTGGATGTCGCATTGCATGACCAAAATACTTCAGTTTACATTACTTAACTTCTTTTACAAATTTTCCCGCATTTATTCGTACGTTTTAGTGCTTCCGTGTTGCGTACTTTATCTGCTCACTTTATTCGAAATATTCCCCGATACAACCGCATTTCAAAGGCATTCAGTTTTTTTTCTCCGTCGCTTTTGTGATTACCCAGCTTTCAGAACCGTACAATAAACATTTGATTATTCTTATTTTCATTAGTACTAATTTATACATTAAGTATGAGTAAAAAAAAAAATAATCCTTTCAAATATAATTTCAATATTTATTACTACGTAATAGCTATTTTAGTTTTAGGAATGCGCTTCTGGCTTTTCCAATTCGAATTTTTATCTCCCTTTATGTGTCCTAATGATCATTCATGTTGTAATAACCGAGGTAATCGGTATTTTTAATTTTCTACACTTCTTTACTATATAAGCTTCTTTACTATATAAGAAGTGTCCCGTATGTGACTTCGTGTTTGTCGTTCCGATTACCGTATGTTTTGTTTTTAAGGCATTTCACTTCAATCCGTAATCATCGCACACGGTAGTAACTAGGAAACGTTGTATTACTATTAAATTATTTGCTATCAGTATCGTATCATCCGCATATCTAAAATTATTTACTTTATGTCTATTTACCTTAGCACCTCCTTTAAACTTGTTCAGTATTTGTTCTTTTTTTTTTTTTTTTAATATATCTTAAAGATAAGATACAACCTTTCTGACCTCTTTGCACATTGCTATCTCTTCTGTATTATGATGACCAGTTCTGATGTTCGCTGACGGTTGCCAGTCAAGATTTTTTATGCTACAACTATCTTTACTATCAATTCCTATACTTTCTAGTAGATCCGCCATCTTATTAAAATGGGCAGATAACAAGTCACGCATCTCTCGTGTATAGCTTTTGGAAAGTTGAGCAAGGTGTTCAAGAATAAATATGTACCCAACGGACTAAAAAAGAAAATGTACGAACAGCGCGGCTTTCCGATGTTTACATATGGAGCGGAAACATGGAGTCTGACGAACTATATAGTTAAGGAACATGCCTTAACTTAGAGAGCCCACGAAAGAGAATGTTGAGAATTAAGATGTCAGACAGGGAAGCCAATACATTGATAAGACAGCAAAACCAAACTGTTGGATGCAGTAGAAATGGAACTGAGCAGGCCACGTGGCAAGAAGAAAATATGGACTAAACGAATAACGGAATGGCTACCGAGGGAAGGATGCAGAAGTCCAGAATGATATAAAAAAGTCAGTCTTTATAAAGTAGATGGAAGAAGAAGAAAAGGAGGAACGCTTACATTCAGCAGTGAATTGATATAAGCGTATCGTAATTGTGATATATATATATATATAATGTTCATAATTTTAATATTAAACTAAACTAAAAGTGATAAATCGGTAGAGAAGGAAATAAATAAAATGAACTATTACGAAGTAATATAGCAATTTAAGTATCTCGTGACGATAGTAATAAATACAGAAAGATGTGAGCGATAAATAAAATTTGGAAAAACTTCTGCATAACGTAAACCAACAAAATATTTCTGGTTGTCACATACGCGTTCGAAACCAACACTATTAGAAAAACTCTTTATTTCGGGGCGCAGGAAAAGTGTAAAGGAGATATGAAATGAAATATCATAGAACAACGCCTTAAACCCAACGTGTACATAAAGCACAATGAAAATACACTTATTTAACAAACTCGTGATTCCATATAAATTTCACGAAGAAAAAGCACAACTTTACATGGCAACGACTCAAATGTTTTCGTTCTCAAATCTACGTCGCATATACAAGTTTGTACAGCGAAGAGAGAGAGAGAGAGATATGCCGATGTATACACGCACTTACGCATATCTGTCATAATTCCGGTACGTGTTTGTACGTATGTATGTAAACTGAATATACACGTATATGAGTACAGCATGCGGGAAAAAGTGAAGGAGACAGGAGCCTGACTATACTGTGAGAATAGGCCTGCCTATGTGTCTGTGTGTCCATGTGTACGTGCGCGCATGATGCGCAAGAAAAAATATGAATCGGCTCGCTGGTTAACTCCCCATATACAATGTACAATAGAAGTTGTTTCACTTCATTAAATCTGACTCAAATCGTATAAATGTGTATTCGAAATGGGCATATATCGACAAAATTTTAGAATACCATCAACTGTCACATAGAAGTAATAAATCGATTATCGATCAGTTTAAACTTTTAACAAGAGGAACACGGTTAGATACTTTGAACGTGCATCGAGGCACCGATCGAAAGGATAGTAATGCGAAATAAACGGTAAACGTCCGACAGGAAAGATACGAACCGTATGCGCTAGACAGGTCGGATAAAGCGCATAACATCTTGTACTACTTGCGTCGGAATTATTTCACCTCGCTTAAGACCGTCAACAATATTTCGTAAGATCTCACGATGTCGTCGTACATACTCGCGTAGGACAACCGGATAGT
The DNA here is from genome assembly GCA_032883995.1 of Coronaproctus castanopsis. NCBI lineage: Eukaryota > Metazoa > Arthropoda > Insecta > Hemiptera > Monophlebidae > Coronaproctus > Coronaproctus castanopsis. Next base: position 299,690,707 of record CM065052.1, read on the forward strand.
AAAAAAAACGAATAATATAATAATCAGTTAAGAACGCAATTAGCAACGCAAAGCCTGTAGATGGAAATAATTAAACCGGTGAACAGATTTTTAATTACACACCCCGCCTTGTTGTCGTAGAAAAAATAAGCGCTAAAACAGGCGAACGTATATCCGACATGTAACTACGAGTATTTGTCGATCTCAAAATTGTATATTTAGATAACCGAAAGAATAATTATGATCATTGCTCACATGCCTAAGAATTCATTCTGATGGGAAAATTAAAGGTTTACGAACCGCGGAAAAATTATCCCAGATACGTTGAAAATATTCGTAGCCAATACGAGTAAGGAAAGTCCGGCCGAAAATCGAAAAGATCAGAATAAGTTCGCGGAATTTCCTAATCAATCTCGGTGTCGTCCAGTTCACTAGTAGGACAGAATGAACGAGAGCAAGAACGTATGACTAACTCGTCTGAATTACTTCACCCGACAATTACCTATTATATAAGTCGTTAATACACGCGATGATGTACAATTTAACCAGGTATAATTTGTACTTTTACTTACGGCGATGAGGACGACGACGATGACCGATAATTATTAGTCGTTCGAGTGTAGACAGTCCGCTATATTATCATTTCGTTATATTTTAGTCGTCACACCGGTCAAAGTTCTTTACCTTCCAGATTGCTATCGAAAATTAATAGAGAACGTGTCTCTAAGGTACGTCCGCTTTATTAGCGCCACGTCCAGTAGTTAGAATCTTATGAATGCCTTTCGCCGTTATGGCTGTAGTAGAAAAAATCAGGTGAGGTTAGAAAATAAACAACAAGAAAGGAGTAAAGTCACTTAAATTTTCTTTATGGAAAATCACAAAGCATTTCGGCGTTAAGTATTATTCACTGAACATAAAAGATAAAATATAAAAATTATAAATAAGTCCCTACATTTCACATTTAAAAAAAAAAAAAAACAGAGAAAAAAGAAAAAACAATGTATACGATTGAATTTTTCTGGTGTGATCATTAATATTAAATGAAAAAAGAAGCTGTTGAAATTAGTGAAATTAGTTCATATTGAAATAATTTCAATAGAGAAGATGAATTTCACTTTATCCTAGGTCAAATTAAGAAAAAACACCCAGAAAAAAGAAAAAATAATGTAGAAAATATACACCACCCAAAAACTGGAGGCGGTCCTCTAATAACCAACCAAATCCGTGATATTGGTAGTAGTGGTAGTAATAGTTATAAATATCGCCTGAGAAACAGCACGGTCGCTCAATGCTCACAGGTGAACAGATGTTCCTTCGATAGCTCGATCAGTTGATGTTCTGCCTCAATGACGTTCGAAACGTTGGTTTTTTTTTTTTCAAAATAGTGATTCGGTATCGCCCGAAAGTTAAAAGTTCATTAAAATAAAGGAAGTGGAGGATTATAGAAATGGTTATGCTTTGTTTGAAATAATAAGGTTTAAAGGTGAGATAAAATGGCTAAGGTGACAATTTAAATGCAGAATAGTGTGTCTAATTAGAAGATCAATAAGTAAAACGCAAAATAAACAATTTGATGTCTACTCAGTAGAATATATTGTGAGCTAGTCCAATGATAAACCTCGATGCGTATTATGTATAAAAATTAATGTCCCGAAGGAAATTATTAGTTAATGAATTTAATTTCTACATCTAGTTATGTTGGTGTAATATTTAATAGTCGTTTTGTTCATATGTGAGAGTAGGCGAAAGAATACATGAGTCAACCTTTCTCTCTGCCAACCGATTCATTCTCCGAAATTCGTGTTTAACTGGGCACTCGCAGAAAAAATATCTATTCGGTTAGTTAATAAATAAACGAGCTATAATATAACACTAATTTTTATTGAAGTATCTTACATGTAATAGGTGTTTGAGACATTGATAAAAGAAAAATATGCTGCACAAAGTCCACCAAAAACTGTACACGTATCACAGAATCGAATAACAAGAAATGAGTTGTTTGTTGAAGGTGTGTCCGCTATGATACTGTAAAACAGTTGCACGAAAGTACTTAAATTTAACGTTACAGTTAAAAATATATCGTGACGGGTGTGTTTTTATATTGAATAAGAAATATGTCGAAATAAGTAGAAGAAATCCAGGGAGGATTAAATGAAATGACCAGAGATTGCGAAATTTTCATCATAAAGACCGGATTTATATAAAATGATTTAAAAACAAAAGATGGAAACTGATGACGAGTGAAATCCAAAAGTGAGGAATGATATTTAAGAATAGAAGGAATAGCTGTTTAAAAGCTGTGTTATTTATGATCAAAGAGAAGTGGTTCATATTTTAGTGAATAAAAAGTCATTATAAAAGAGGTATAATGGAATCCGAAAGTGAGGGTCGTATTTAAGAATTGAAAGGAATAGCTGTTTAAAAGTTAGGTGATATTTATGATCGAAGAGAAGATGTTTATATTTCAGCGAATAAAGAGTTATTAAAAAGGAGGTATAGTGAGCGTAACGTATGACAAAATCGAAATTTTTGATTGGTTCTCAATACTGTAGAAATTTCTTATGAATTAGATGATAAGCGCAGTTATAATAATCTAATGAACTAAGAATAAATTTCGTCTAAAATATGATAACGGTTTAGTTATTATAGCGCGGCTAAATAAAAAAGTAAGATTAGGATATTTTCTTTTGTTGACAGATGTAATGTAACCGTCGCAACTAAAAAAATTAATTCTAATAGCTTTATGAAGTATTAAATATGATGAAACGTATTTTTGGTTAATAAAATGAAAACTCATTTTTTGGACTAGTTTTCTAAATGTAGTAACGAATTTGGAGGAAGAGATGGTATATTTGAGAGTTATTAATTAAAAAGGATGTGTTTAGGTTATTCACAAAAAAACAAGTTGTGAGAAGTTGAGAGGTTACAAAAAAGGGTGCTAAAAGAATGGAGCTTAAAATAAGAACCGTTTGTAAAATGCAGATTTTTGTGCATTTTTACTTGAATTGTAAGAAATCTTGCTTAGCTCACAGAAAAATAGCGTATACACATGATCATATTCGATTACATATCAGCCTACCTGTAGTATAAATACTTAATAAGACATATCACTTATTTCTTAGACTCCTGGGTGGAATCACTAGTGTCCATATATATATATATATCGACAAAATTCGTTATATTTTCTTGTATGTCAAACTTTTGAAGTTCTAGAAATAATCCATGCTGTGTAATAAGCTTTTTCAATAGCAAGTAATAAAGAAAATGTATGCTGTTGCTTAGAAAATCTATACGCAATATGTATCTAGGGAACAACAAAATTGACGCTGGAGATTATCGTTTGCTACAAATTTTGCTTTTCGTGCGAACAATAAATTTCGCACATTTGATCATCATGTTTAGAGTTCAGTTTTATCATTTATCCATGTTTTCATATTAATATGTATCGTGTTACGATCCGCAGCTACATCTGTTTACCGTCGGCGTAGTCCTCAATGCACCATTTCAAAGTAACAAGATGCTCGTTTCAACATTTATTTATTCGATATAAGATTAATCAATTTTATTCGGAAACTTTTTTAAAGGAAGCGTCGATGATAATTATCTATACTTTTGACTTATTACTTTTTCCACCTTACAACAACACCTGATATTTTAGTTTGAGCAATTAGCTCTTTGTTACTGAAAATTCTTTAGACAACTTACGATACAGGTCGAGTAGCATTTTAGGGCCTTATTTATTTTTAATATATATTAACGATTTGCGTAATCTTGAAATTCATGGTAAATTCATTACCTACGCGGACGATACCGTTCTATTGGTGTAAGTTCTACACGTCTAATGAAGGTAAAATTAAAGTAGACAATAAATCGGACGGACAAATTATAAGCATAGAAGGTACTACGACAGGGCTGTATACTAAGCCTGATAACATTTACAGTGAGTAGATAACGCGAAGAATTCTATAAGACTGAGACGATGGTGTCAAAATTGCAGGGAAATTAATCAATAAACTGAAACATGCAGATGACACCGTAGTAGTACTCGCTCCGTCGAAACAAAAACATGCCTGTCTTCTTGAAAAACTAGAAAACATAAGCAAATAGTACAGATTACTGATAAACAGATGCAGTTAGAAATAACAACGGTCAATCACAGAATCCGAGACACTTGGGCGGTTTGCAAGTAGTTGATAGACTTGTATGGAACGCTGGTTACAAAAGATTCAACAGAAGAAATTAAATGTAGAATAACGATAGCAATGCTATTAACAATTTGTAACAGTCACGATAAAACACTGACTCACGAATATAATAATGTTCTTTGTATTCCTGACTCTGAAGTCGACTGACAAGCAATTACGCATTAGAAATTGTTAGAGACGAATGCTCAGAGCGCGATGGACGACGAAAAGAACAAACCATCAATCCTGCCAGAAATCAAGGTGGATACAAAGACGGATAGCAACCTTCGCTGGACATTACGACAAATTATTCTGGCGGATACAGTGGAAGGTCGCCGAAAAATAGAAGACCTCCAACATCAGATATTTGGATATAGTCGAAACAATCGTTGATTCCCCGTCACTACTTGAGATGATAGATTTGTAAGCAGACAGAACTACGTGAAATAGAATACGTTTGCTTGCGATAATCCATAAGGTCACGATGACTGAAACGAGCGTATACCTATATGCATACGAATTACGGGTAAATAAATAAATACTATATTGTTCACCCCGTTTTATTTCACGTTGTAATAAACAAATAGGTGCGCATATTTTTATCCACCTACTAGATTAAGAATATTATAACGCTGCAATACTTACGCGTATTATGTAGCGATGTTCGTGTATGTACGAGATAATTATTTGTTTCATTCGTTACGTTTATAATTATAATTTCCTGCATAACTTCTTGTCCTCAAAAGGATATGACGACGTATGTTTGCTGTTATATTTTATCGTTCGCTGAGAATAAGTCTTATTTGATTATCGTCATTACTTTTGTTATTACTGTCGGTATGATAACGCAATCTGAAAACCGCGACAAAAGAAAACAGATACGACCGTTGTGTGTGTGTGCATGTGTGTTTATTATAAAGTTTTACTAGCATCGTGTAAAAACCACGTTGATTGACCAATTTATTTGCAGACTTCTGTATATAGATGTACAACAGAATTTCACGTTGACTAGATAGGAAAACCGTATTACTAAAGTTGCGGTCGAATAGGCTTCGTCCGAGTTCATTTAATTTCCACCGAAAATAGGCAATAAATTCCGACGAATTGCCCCCGGTATAACGTAGAATTTCGCTCATCGAAGCCGTCAACCTACATTTTCATCTACCTCTAGGCGTAGTAGATTTTAATGTTTACCTACCGTTAGTAGTAATAATAATAATAGTTGTCTCTTCTCGTATGACGACAGCGACCATTTGAAAAGTACATACTTCACCGCGTAACGAATGCCTTTCTTAATTTATCGGTTCTTATTCAGTACCTTGTACTTATTTACTAGTCGTGCTCTAATCTTCTTGCGTAATTCATTACGAAAGGAGATGATACGTTATAAAAAAATCACCATTTGGCTTTTACGAACATTCGAACGATAATCTCGAGGATGATAATGATGATCGACGAATGTGGAGATATCGATTTTTTTCTCTTCTGGATTTTTCGTTTTCCGAGAATATTCTATTATAATTAAATTAATTAATACGCACAATAAATCAGCAATAAGTTATTTATTTATTTGCTGTATATTACACGAGACCATGTTTATGAACTGTGACTAATCGCCGAAATGATACAAGTATTAAATAAACTCGCTTTTTTAAATATTTTCTTTTCTTTTACGTTTTAGTTTATTACCAACAGCGGCCAAAATATTTTTTGCGTTTATAAGCCCATCCAGTGGTGCTCACCCGATAGCTGGGTCTCTAAACTAGATTTGGCAGTTTACTGCGCTTTAATCTTCTCGCGTCATCGGAAGTGTCCAGCATTTGTTTATCCCAATCTGTTAGGCCGACTTTCCAGTGCATGTCTCTCCAAGCGTTATAATGTGCAATTGTTAACTGGGCACGGTAAGCTTGAATCATATTTATATAGGTTTAAGCTTGCCAATGATCCATCATGTTCACTATGTTCATCAGTTGATGATGATATTTGACATACGTTGCTTCAGTGTCCTGTCTTTGCTGCTATTCGTGTTAAGTTTAATAACTCACTTCAATTTATTACTCCTTTGTACTGTGTTACAGCAAATAAATAAAATAAAACTTTTCGATTAAAAAGACATAATAATAATTATTATTACTGTATAAACATTTGCATCCGTCATTGTGAAAATTTTCGCCAGTTATAGACCGAAGAATGAAGAATATACGCACACATACATGCACACACTAACACGTACGTATACACACAAGTGCCTTGTTCATACGTGAATTATATTTTCTTTACAAAAATGTTCATATTACTAGCAGGCCTGGATTACTGCTTAGACCCGGGGCTAATTACTTATCAAGGGACTCTACAAGGGAAATACCATAAACTCAAAGACTGTAAACCTCAAGAAATCCACATAACTCGACTCGTCATTAATCCAAAAACCATTAATTAAATCTGTAAAACTTATTCTTTTTAATTATTCAAAACACTAAAAATTAAAAGTAAATGACTTAATTATTATTAGGATTTTTAGATAGGTATTCGAACAAATTTCACATAACATTACACATTATAATAATAGTAACAATAATAATGATAAAAAATATAATAATAATTTTATGTAGTAATTATACATATATCTCATCATCATCATCATCATCATGGGTGTTTCAGTCATTTGACTGGTTCGCCCCTATCGTCCAAGTCTTCCACCTTTTCCTATCCGCTGTCTGTTTTTTTAATTCCCCATAGGTCTTAATATTTGCTCCCTTCTTAACTGTGTCTATCAGCGTCTGTCTTGGTCTTCCTCTCGGTCTGCGCATAGGTATTCGCCCTTCTATAACATCTTTTAGTAGGCTATCATGCCTTAACACATGTCCGATCCATTTTAGCATAGATTTCCTGATCGTTTTCAAGAGTGATCTTTCTTCTTCCACTATGTGGAAAACTTCTTTATTAGATATCTATCGACCCATGAGATTTTCAATAGTCGTCGCCAGCACCATGTCTCGAAAGCTTCAATTTTTTCTTTATCTCTTTTATTTAGCGTCCAAGTTTCCGCTATATAAAGTTCCACTGCCCAGACATATGTATACGTTTACGTAATCCAATGGAAAGCATGTTCTGCGTAATTATTTGTCTTTTTCTCATGAATGCCATTTTCGCCATTACAATTCTTTGTCGGATTTCGTTGGTGCAATATACGTTCTGTATGTCCCAGATATTTAAAACATTTAACTTGTTCCAATTTTTGATCACCGATTGTTATGTTCATTTCCACTGGATTTTTACTTATGCACATAATTTTGGTCTTTTGAATATTTATATTCATTCCGTATTTTCCTGCTACGTAGTTTAATCTATGTACCATTTTTGACAAGTCCTCCTGGCTTCCTGCCAATAATACTTGGTCGTCTGCGAACTTTAGAATTTTTATGCATCGTCCGCCTATTTTTATACCTTCTTGAACGTCATCTAATGCTTCCTTTGTTATAAATTCAGAGTAGATATTGAAAAGCGCTGGTGATAACAGACATCCTTGGCGCACACCTTTGATAATTTCTGTCGCTTCATACAATTTATTCCTCCATTTTACCATCGCATTTTGATTCTTGTATAACTTCTGTATCAGTGATATGAGTTTGACCGGAATGTTCACAATTTTTAAGATTTTAAATTCATATATATAACGATAAGCCCTTGTCTATCCATTCCTGGATGAAGGCTTCTGTCCTACACTTTTCTCAACCAATTTTTCCCAGCTACCTTTGCTATATCATTGTGCCACCACGTCATTGACCTTCCCTATTTCCTTTTTCTGTCCGTTGACCACCACTGTAAGATCCGGTGTTCGAGCCACGTGGCCAACCCAATTCCATTTTGTTATAGCCATCCGCTCCACTGCATCATCCAAACGTGTTCGTTCACGTATCCACGCATTCTTTTTATGATCTGATAATTTTATATCCAGCATCATTCTCTCATATGTTGTCTGAGCTTTCACATGTGATTTTCTAATATAAAATTAACTTTTTTATGTTTTGTTTTTTTTGTAGGTATCCGCTTTCTCTATTTGTCTGCTGATAGGATTTCTGTGCGCCGCAACTTGGAATTTAACGAACGCGGCTGAAACGGAATCTAGCACAGACCAAGCAGCAGCCGCTGCAGCTGTTCCATCGGCTGATGATGCCGACGAAGACGATCCGTCGAGAATCAAAAGACAACACGAAAACGGAAAAAGCGGACTCCTAGGAAATCTGTTTAGCGGTATACTAAATAAAAAACTCGGATTGTTCGGTTCATTATCTAGTTCTTCGTCGTCATCATCTTCATCGTCAAAAGGAGTTGATACTCATTACGAACCGCCGGTAAGTACCCAATAAATCATTTAATATTTTTAAAGCCAAATTTTTATCTAACGCAGATATTAACGGCACACAGTGAAATTTATGGATTATTTTAATCAGACATGTAAGTATGAGGACCCCTTGAACGACAATCAATGATGTTTATGACGCATATGAGACACAAGGCCGATGCGATGTGTCGTTTGGAAATCACATAGTTGACATCGGATGTCATCATTGCAGATTTGTAAAGCGCGTTTCTTTTTTTGTGCGAACAGTTGCTTCCACGCTTTCGGTCACCAGTTTTATCCACGCCTTTCGATCGTGAGCTATAATTTCCCATTGGTCTGTTTCGGCTTGATGCCGATCTTTTTAAGATTTGCAGCTACCACGCCCTTATATCGTAACCGTTGTCTCCCGAGCGGCCTGCATCCATCTTCTAGAACTCCGTATATCATTCTTTTCGGTATGCGTTCTGAAGTCATGCGAAATACATGTCCCGTCCATTTCAAACTTTTTTAACGAGCAGTTGCTCTATTAAAAGAGTTGATGCTCTTAACAACACTTCTACGTTCGATACACGGTCCGTCCATTTTATCCGAAAAATTATTCGAAGGAACCGTCGATGACAATGGTCTAGTCTTCCTAATCTGTTTCATCATTATAGGCCATGTTTCTCCGCCGTATAATAACACCGTAAGAACCATTGAACTATACACCGACACCTTAGCCTGAACGGTTAGATCTCTATTATTGAATACTCTTTGGGATAGTTTTCGATACGCGACATTTGCCATTTTTAATCTAGATGAGATCTTGCACCCTTCTTTACAACGTTGCCTAAATAATTAAAATTACTGTCTGAATGTTAATCCCATTTAGTTGGATATTCATTTCATCGTTGTTAAGTTGCAGAATTTCTGTTTTATTTAAATTTATGGTAAGACCAAAATCTTTATATACGGTTTCCAAACATTTCAGGGCACCTTATTTTTACTAACTAATACGCAATCTTCTGCATACTGCAAGAATGTAACCGCGAATGATTGGGTTTTTTTCGCTCTATATTTCGTCAGATTATATAAGCCTCCGTCGTATCGGAACTTTATTTGTATACCAATACGTTTCACACGCTGATTAAAAACCTGATGCACCATACTCATGTAGAAATTGAACAATGTAGGTGCAAGTACACATCCTTGCTTGCTTTACTCCAGTGCTCATATCAATTAACTGCGTCAATCCCGCGTCACATATTATAGCGCACTTAGTTTGGTTATGCAGTTGCTTCATTAAACATAGAATCTTCTGTCGACATCCAACAACTTTAAGGCACATCCATAAGCCTCCAAAAGCCAAACACAAGTTAAATGACTCTTCTCTGAATTTTTCAACCAACTGACGCATCTGCGTTCGTGTCGGAAACTACACTGATCTTCAAGTAGGTATGTATTTATGAACGTTTTTAGCCTTTCTTGTAAAATTTTAGCGAAAATCTTACCCGCAGTACACAATAGTGCTATACCTCTGTAAATTTTTTCTTTCGTCATATTCCAATATTCGGATGCCGTTTGATCTTCTTGTTGATGCATTTGTTTTAGCGAGTTAGCAATGCCTTGCCTGAACTTTTCAGCATATAATTTGTTTTTCAGTGCATTTATATTATGTCTTTGGTCTCCTAGAGTTGCTAAGTCGATACGCATGGGACCTCCTAAAACGAAAGCGAGAGCGTACCAGAATGTGATCTTTGTCACCATCCGCGAAGCAATTTAATTTTTTTTTCCCCATCGCAACTGACCAAACTTAGAGGTCATTTAGTGATTGACTTAATAAGATGAGTGATATTTTGTGGAAGGGCAGTACTCAGTAGTACTCCTCCTAAACCTATGCTGGTTGGACAAAGTCTACAGGCTTACTTCACCACAGTTTGCGTATTTCACCGAAATCATTCAGCAAATCAGTAGCAAGTGGATTCGTGTGAACGCTAATTCGTGCAACATGTTTGTTTGCTTGTCTTTTTATTTCATCCTCCACAAACATAACGTTTAAGTCGTTATGGAAGGTAAGATTTGAGACGTACCAGGGAGCTGCAGTAATAGTTCTTAATACCCTATTTGGATATCGTTGTATTTTCTGTAAGTTAGATGTTTTAGCGCAGCCCCATAGTTGTATATCATATACCCAGATCGGTCTTAGGGCAATTTTATACAGCACAGTTTTATTTTCCAACGATAACCCTGATTTACTAGTTAGCATCCATGACATAGATCTGGTTTTAAGCCTCAAATGCTCGAATTTCTTCTGAATGTAGGTAGTCCAAGTCAGCCTAGTGTCCAAATGCATGCCCAAATATTTTACACTATTGGTATTTGGAATGACAACGTTGTTTATTTCGATTAGCAGGCGTTCAATCTTTCGATTTGTGAAAGAAATATGCGCTGATTTAGTTTCATTGACTACAACGCGCCATCGTTTTAGCGCCAAGTCTCTACATGCCCGAGTGACTCCTGCAGTTTTTTTTGTAGCTATGTTTTCACTCTTATCCACAGCTAGGATTGCTGCGTCATCGGCGTACAAACTTCTGCATTACTAGGCTTATATATAAAAAAATATAAATCATGTTTTATTGTATTTTAGTTTCAAAAACAAATGTACATAAGGCGATAATTTAGAAATAATCAAATTCAATAACTAAGTTTTCAACAAGTAGTTAGTTAGTAGTGTAACATTCTTATTCATTTATTCGTGTGTAATATGTAATCCAGATTCTCATAAAAAAACGATTCGATCGAAAGCGCATTATAAATGTAATAAGAAAAACATACGTAAATAAGTAAAAAGAGGAAATATCTACAAAGTAAGAAATGATAAATATTTAATTTATGATTTTCTAAAACATTGTAATAGAACCGAATAGAATAATTCATTTCATAATTACGTCTTAAAGTAAATTTTATACTACATTACGCCTGATCATAATAGGAATCGGTAAACATAATTCAGAGATGAAATGTATCGTAATAAAAAAAAAATGATAAAAATTTACCCGCTTTGGGAATAACATAGATTAAAATTATTAATGAAAACAAAGATAAAATACATTATTAATTACAGCGAGCTTTATTATTAATTTAAATTTATTCGACACACGTACTTCAATTGTTCGAAATCGCCGAATATTTTATATTAACTCATTTTCGTGAAGAAGACATTTGTTATAAAAATGCGATTATGATATACGTGATAAACTTTTCTAGATACAATGTAAAATATTCACCAATATTTTAAATTTTAAAAATCTTATCGGTATAAACTGCAATTAAATAAAACTAACATTCGACGAATACCAGTTAATTAATGATCTATAAATAATCATCTTATTATTGATGTTTATAAAATATTTGCGATTAAATCTAGAATATAAGAAACAGATGGATTTTTTAATTGTAATACTAATAATATTATTGTGGGTTTTTTTATGTAATAGTTCATCTACTGTTAAACGTATTCACTTCATTGTGTTTCCATTAATTTAGGTATACCATAAATAGAATGTTCGTTAAAATTATTTAGTTTAATTTTTTATATTAAAATCAGTTTTTAAATCACTAAAATTTAATCTACTATTTTTGATTCTTAACTCTAGTTCATTAATAACAACAGAGACATATATTAATAATACAAATTATAAAACGGGTATCAAGGCAGAATTAATTTTACAAACTAGTAAGGACACATTAAAAAACACACACACATATATATACATGTGAATATATGAGATAATATAATAAAAACGAGACTATAACATATTAACCCTTATGCGCTCGCGTGGGCGGCAGATTGGCCGCCTTTTCAAAAAATCCTGTGCAGTTTTTTAACCGATGGGACTAGAATAATGGGACCAACGTGTATTCTCAAGTTGAACCTTTGACAAAAAAAAAAAATACTTTTTTCACATAGAATGTGCCTCGATCGAGGAAAGCGTTTTTAATGTTTAGTCTCTCGTCAGGGCGGTCAATTTGTCGCCTTGCGATCGCTTATGAAATAGTTATTGTTCTTTTATTCGTCATAGTAGACGTGTGAATTATATTCGTTTTTTACATTATATTATCTTGAGTTTGTTTTTTTCTTTCTATTTTTGTTTTTTAATACATCGAATAAACTTTTTGACGTAGTGAGAAGATTAGTTGATCCAATAAAAAATTCCAAAAGGAATGTTACTACTGATAATTATTTTAGTAGTTATCCATTAGCTGAGTATTTACTGCAAAATGAGCTAACATTTTTGGGTACTCTAAAAAAAAAATAAAACAGAAGTTCCTCCGCAATTTGTGGTTGAAAATAGTAAATTAGTCCCTTGGCGCTTCGTGTCTGGCTTTCAGGGTGATAAATCTTTGGCATCAATGGCTACTAAAAGAAAGAAAGTTGTTCTTGTTTTATCAACGATCACGATACTGAAGTAGTTGATGAGGATACTGGCAGACCGTTACAAATTATAGATTATAATAATACCAAGAGGATGTAAACGTTGTAGACTTATTATGTTCAAGATGTTCCACTTCCAGAAGAACGCAAAGATGGCCAATGGCCATTTCTATCGTTTACTCGGCATCGCTGGAATAAATTCATTCAAAATAATGTCAGGAAATTTTCCTAACAATATTTTGGTAAGAAGGAACTGTTCACATTGGCGGTGGATTTGATGCAAGAAAATTTAAAATATCGATCCACAATTACATCACTTCCAAACGAAACTCTATGATCTTTTAGACAAGTATGGAGAAACTGATGCAAATACGAAACCAATTACATCTAGTAATAGACCAATTTGTTATGTTTGTGGGTCCAAAAAGAATAACAGAACTCGTTTTATGTGCAAAATTTGTCGTAACTATATATGCAAAAGTCATTCCAACCAGGACGTCACATGAATTGTCAGAAGGATTCAGATCATGATGAAAGTGATACTTCAATACACTCCTGAAGTATTTTATTTATTTTTTCTTAGAAAGTTATTACAGATTGTACGTTTTCATGGTCCATTTTTTTTTAAAATTATTTATAGTTTTTTATTCTATTTTACTTTTACAACTTAAAAATATCAGATGTAATAGATAAGAAAGAATTATTTTTTGGTTAGGTATTTTATTCTTAAAATGTTTTCATATAAATGCGTTTTATTAAAGTTTTTACACTTATTTATGTGTTTGAAACATTTTTAAAGCTAACTACCTTTTTAATTATCATGTGAAACTGACTAACACGAAAAACAATTACAAAAAAGACGAGCGGCCAAATTGCCGCCGCGCGAGCGCTTGTGTGACACTGACGGGCGCGAGCGCTTATGGGTTAATAAAACAACTTAATAATAATAAATAAAACTAAAACTAATTAATAACTAACAATACGGCGTACTTTATTTTAATAACGTAGAGGGAAATTATTCTTGAGTTGAAGTGTATTTTGAAAATAATGTGTTTTGAAGCGCCACCTGTCGTTAAATTACTAAACCCATACAGCAGTTAGCGTAATTTTGACGCTAGAGTGCATTGTGTGTATATTATTAGCGAAATATTTTTTTCACTTTTAAATCATAATTATCGCTTAAATCAAAACTCTACTATATTTTAATGAATAATCGGTTTTTAAATTTTTATTTATCTCATAAACACGATAGAATTAGTTATTTTAACTATAAAAAATTATCCATCGGACAAAGAAATAATTTAAAAATTTATTCGAAGTACGATTGTTAATTTAACAAAAATATAAAAAAAAATTTATAAAAAAGATAATATAATCCTAAATGATATATAGAAATTATGGAAGATATACAAGGGACTATGAGCCGAAGTAGTATAATTAAATCCGACAAATAATAATCGAAAGTAATCTTATAAAAGAAAAGAAGATTGAAGATTAATTAAAAAATAATTAGAATAAACATGAACAACTGATTTTGGACATTAAACATTGCAGTTATCTAAAACTATGAATTTAAAATAAAAAAAAACAAAAACTTAAATATAATCTTTTACACAGAAACAGGACGTAAAATTTTATATTATTATATTGTTATAAGTAGATGAATGTGCTCTTTCTAAAGAACAATCATAAATTCTCATTAATACAAAAGTTAACTTATTTGAAATATTATTATATCACTCCAACAGCGAATTAAATATTAGTTTCTTAACACAAACAAACATTCTTATAAATTTATGGATGCTCAATATTCTTTAACAACTAACGAAAAATTAAAATATTAATTTAAAAAGGTATAAGGAAAGCTGAAAAGGGGTGAAAAAAGCGTAGTGTAGAAAATGACAGCGCAGATTTGACAAAGCGCGAAATGGAAGATACACTTACAAAATAATCCCTTGCAGACCAGTAACCAGTAGAGGGCGCATTCTTAAAAATATTTGCGATAATCAAATACTCGTCTACACAGTATATCTTTCGATCTACCTACTTCCTCGTTACCAGTGATATCCAAAGTCACGGAAAAATTAATACTTAACAAGTTACGTTCACATCTACTTATAAATTTGATTTTGCCGAACAACGCTTCACAAGTTACACCGAGTGGTGAATATTATCAAAACTCTGTCCAGTTACATTTATCGATATTTCGCTAACCTTTGATAAGATGTGGAGAGACGGGCTGAAAAACGAGTTAAAATCAAGGCTTCAAAATAATCTATATTTACTTTTGCGTTCCTATCTCCAAGATCATTACTTTCGAATAAGATATGAACAAACACTATCCAATACTAGTAGGCTTCTCTTCAAGTTCAGTGTATTTACTGTAGCCTTTCCTTCGTGCGGTGAGTGCGCACAATTATCTGGCGATAAATTAGAAACGCTGTTGAAGTTGAACAATGACTAAACCGATGAAACGTCAAAGTGTAAATGAAAATAAATCTCGATCGACGTGCAGTTTACCAATAGAGAATTTTTAGCTTCACGAGTGACTAATAAGAACACTGTTAAATATCTAGACTCTCATTTTTTATAGTGAACACTAAGTGAATACACCGTATATAGATAAATGAGCTGAATATAAAGGTTAGATAAATGAACTGATTACATAGTAAAATACTATCCTTATCGAGTAAAATACAAGTATATAGAACCTCCCTTAAACTTGTCTGAACGTATAGTACACAATTGTGTGGGTTGCGCAAAATCGGTCAATATTCAAATAATTCAGTTGAAAATACAATTTTACGACTAATCACTAGGATCTCCTGGTGCATTTCTGGCGCAACGCTTCGCAATGATCTCAACGTTAGTTACGTACAAAATGAGGTAAATCGATTTGCCGAAACATATTTGGCTCGATTAAAATCTCCTCTAAATACGCTCTGTGTCTTAACTGCTAAACACCTCCAAAGACCTTCGCTAGACCTTACAAAAATTTAAGATCTTGAAATAGCGCTACTGAGCATATCTGCTTTAGTGCTGTTAAACCAGGTGCTTAATAGTCTATATGGCTAAATTGAAATTGACTGGAAAAAACTTGTTTATAATTAACTGAACACTGCGATTAATAATTATTACTTAAAATATAATTAAAATATTGAAAACGAACATATACGAGATATGCAGAAGGTGTTGAAAAATACATTATGCTCATTTAAAAATTAAAAAGAATTGGTGCAGGTACACAACCTTGCCCAAATACTGTTGTAACATTAAACGAATCCGTGATTTCTGCATCACAGATAACGGCCGCTTTCATTCCATCATATTGTTGTTGTATTAGATTTAAAATTTTTGAAGGGCACCCGACATTCTTTAGACATAACCATTGCGCTGTTTATGGAATCGAATGGTTTTTTAATATAGATAAAAGCGATATATAGGTTTGTGTCCTGCTTTCTTGCTTTTTACGTTAATTGTCGCACGGAGAAAATCATATCCGTCGTGCTTCTTTGCTACTAGAACTCTGCCTCCTCCTCAGGGAGAATACTATCAAGCAACGGCTCTAAACGTCTTCGTGGCATCTTGCTGAAAAATTTTCCCGCAGAACATAGAACCGCGTTGCCTCTATAATTTTCGAAATCTACCTTATCATCTTTATTTTTATAAATATGGAGTAAAGTAGCATTTTTAAAATCGGTTTCGGATTATTTCGTGTCACTCCGAATACGCGTGTATAATTTATGGATACATTTCACCATTTCTTCTACATTTATTTTTGATATACATCACATTGAACACCGTCCAATTCATTGTTTAATTATTCTTGCAACTGGTAATTGCTTAATAAACTTCCTATATATATTCTTCTTCTTATTCGCCATCTCCATCACGAAGGTTGGCGATCAACATGGTGATGTATTTTCTTGACATGGCAGACCTGAACATTTCAACAGGCGGATGGTAGAACCAACGATGAAAATCCTTTGACCACTAGTTTTGAAGACGGCCTTTTAATCCTTTTCCTAAGAGCTTTCCTTCCATAATGAGACGCAGAATTTCGTATTTATGCCCTTTCATGATGTAGCCCAAATATCATATTCCCCTTTCTTTAATCAAATTTAATAATTCCGGGCGCTTCAATTGCATTCTATTAAGAACTTTTTCACTACTAATTTTTAGTATCCACGAAATTTTTAGCATCCGTCGGTGCGAATATAATTCAAAGGCCTTTATCCTTTTGTTTCAAGGGAACATCGAGCGCTCAACTCTCACTTCCGTAAAGAAGAATTGAGAAGACGTGGCATTTTAGCATTCTAATACGTAATCCAAGACTTAAATTCCTTCTGGTGAGCAGGTTTTTCATTTTAATAAGAATTGCTCTTAATTGCTCTATACGCGATCCGATTTCTTTTTTAGAGTTACGACTGTCAAAGCAGGGTACCGAGATATTTAATAGTTTTGACTTGCTCAAGTTCTGTTCCATCTATTTTTTATCTTGCATTGTACCGGTTGCCTGGGGAACACAATTAATTTTGTTTTGAAACTGTTGGTATTTAATCGGTAATAATCTTTACTATGTCTTCGAGTTTATTCATCATTATTTGCAGTTCTTCCTGACTGTCCGCTATAATCAGGCAGTCATATATCTTATATCATTAATTGTGATTCCATTTATTTGGATTTTCCCATCATTTTCATCAACTAAATAGACAATACGCAACCCTGTTAAACTTTTTTTTTTTTGATTTCTATATCCTCTGATTTTATATTCCCAATTTGTATCCCAGCCGTTTGTTTCCAATTCGAACGGCTTATTATATGTAGATCTTTTCTATCTATAGGAATAGACTTTAAAATTTCCATTAATTTTTCTTATTTTACGCAATCAAACCCCTTTCTATGGCTCACACGTATACATTAATATTTACATCTCGACAGCGTTGTAAAAGTAAACGAAGAGCGAATAGGGCTTTACGTGTGCCCATGCCATTTCTGAATCCGAACTGTGTATTTCCTAAAACCGTTCCTCACATCGTTTGAATAATATATATAATTTTTCCCCCCGATGTAAGCATCAACTATGACTTAAAACTCAATTAAAAACAAAAATCGGATTTTTTTTATCACAACTTACATTGAAGACACCGAAGCAAATTATTCAAATGAGCGAATACATATTTATCGCTTTCAGAAATTGGATGGTGTTTTTAAGTTCCTGTGGATTGTCGAAAAGTAGCAGTGTGTACTGGGATACACCGAATGGGACAGATTTTTTTTTTTAAGTGGTATGCACGATATTAGAATGTGTTCGACTGTTAATGCTCCTTATTTGCAGTGACAGCATATTTGTGGCGTTTTCTTTTCTAATAGGCGCTTATGTGTTAAATTCTACGCTGAGTTAACACAACCTCATCCCGTCGTGTTGGTACGGTTGTTTTCCATAAATCTGCCACTGACTTGATATTTTGGAGTTTTGTTAATGGTAGAGATATGTTTCCAGTTTAAGTCCCATGCATCATGAAAACTGTTTTTAATGTTGTAGATTTGATCTAGTATTGGTGTTAGAATTTGTGGCACTGGAAGCATCATTGTTGCTTCTTTAGCAACAGTGTCAGCTTCATCATCTTTATATGGGAATATGATGGGATCCAGCATGATTTCTTGTGTATGTATGGGTAGCTGCCAGAAACATATCTTGGACTATCGGATTCTAAACTAAGATTGTTGTTTCGAATAGCGTGAAGTGCGTCAGTAAAAATTATTATTTTTTATACACGTAAGTTGCTGGCTAAGTTGATAGCTAGATTTATTGCTATTAGTTCAGCTGATAGCACTGAATGTTCCTCCGTTGGTAAGGCGTATCTTATAGTGGTATCTTGATGGTATAATGGAACAGCCAGTATCTCGGAATTAATGACGAAATTCAATAGATGAAATTGGAAAAAACAGTGCGGAAATCTCTTTATCTGTGATCATTTATAGAATATAGAGGCGGCACTACAAATGATATATAACGAACAATTCAAGTAGCACTCAATAACATGAGTAGAGTAAGTTGATCGAGGTATCCATCAATTACAAATACGTTGAAAATGAAACTTACACAATGTTCAGTGTTTTTTATATTTACATATGCGGTAGAAATATTTACCGGAAAAGTGGTTGACAAAAAGCGTGTAGATAGTTTTGAAATGTGAGAAGAACTCGAAATGTAATCACAAATCCCGATGATATTTATGTATTATAATAATAAACTATTTATTAGGGAAGATATATACATAATGTTAACGTCTATTTAAAAATAGTGCGTTATAAAATGCGATAGGATATTAAATTGTTGAAAGTTTTTCACGCGAAATTGCAGACAATTTGATATTTGAAATATTTCGAGAAAATCATTAGAGAAAGTGAAATGCAATATTTTTACGATTGAAACGTTACTAAGAAACGAAAAAGGTGTTTTTTTGTTAGCATTAAAAATTTATGTACCATACGGATGGTGACTGTGGGGGTTAATTAATCGTTACTATCACCGAAAATGATTAAATATCGCACATAAATGAAAGGCGCGTAATATAAAATATCGATCGATAAGTTATAATTTTTTATAATGTGGAATTATTTATTTTCATTTTACTTGTAAAATTGTGTTTTTTAAAAAATTTTGTGTTCGTATATTTTTATATTTTACTTTTGGACATCATACATCGCAACAGTAAATGAAAAATTTAAAATTCCACCAGTATACAACTTTCACAGAATCCGGAAAATAGTATCGAAGAAAAAATTAATATAAAAAAACAAAATTAATAAACAAATATATTGATATTAAATTTCAACAAATCGAAAAATAGACAGAACAGAAGCAGAACAGTATTTTTGGAGTATATTTTCACAATCACCATCACATATTTTTAAGTAATTATATTTTTAAAATTATGATGTTTTAAAATGTTTCACTTGATAATGGCGTAAATGCCGAAAAGCTTTGTGTTTTCTTTAAGAAAATAAATATTAGTGATTTAACTAATTTTCAATTGATTTTTTTCGATAAGTTATAAATTTAAATTATTCCGCCTTTTAAAACTATTAAAATATATCGATGAGAAGATTATCGATAATTTTTTTCGGAACGAATAGATGTAATTGATTAACGTTTTCATGTAAAATATAGATTAATCGCGATAAGTCGCACATTTAAAATATTCCGCCTTCGAAAACTGTTAAAGTATATATCGATGATAAGATTATCGATAGATTTTATCGAAACGAACAAATGTAATTGGTTAACGTTGGAATATAAAATATCGATGTAAAATATTTCCCGTTTAAAAACTATTAAAACGTATCGATGATAAGATGACCGATAATTTTTATCGAAACGAATAGATGTAATTTATAAAGCTTTCGAAAGAGTGTACATTTAAAGATTATACGATTAAAAGGGGAATAAACAAAATAAATTAATACGTCGACTGGCTGCGTACGACAGTATATAGGTTCTGGTAAAATAAAATGATAAAAATTCGTTGGTCAACCATGGATGATAAAGTTAGTAGAAAATGAGAAGACAGGCCGCTACTAAAAATAATATTCCGCTTCAGGAAATGTTATAAAAATAAGGAAAGCGCATTAATCGAGGAGTCGAGCGGGAGGGCGGTAGAAGAAAAACGTATACAAGGGGTTGATTTGAACGTGTAGTAAAAAAAAAAATATAATCACAAACGAGCAAAATAGTTAGTAGTAGTATCGTACAAGTGTATAATCGATTTTATTAACCCTCTGATTCTCGAAGTTTCATATTACGAACATTTATACATATATATATATGCATGTATGTATGTATATGTCAAGCCGAACCGAATAAAAATACAAAGCATCCGTTCAAACGTATAGAGGGTTGACTGTTTGGTTTTGGCATATTCAACGATCGCGTTGTAATCATTTATATATTTCGCTACGTAGAAATAAATTGTAAGAATATTGATATCATTTACGCGCCACCAATGAAGTCACAAATGATATCGATTTCGTAAACATATTCTCTTATTACACCATTCGGATCGATATATAAATAAACTAAAATATAACGAAGGATATTATGTTCGCGGACATTTTTATTTTAAAGACGACATTAAGCTATTTTACTGTGGAGAAAAAAAAATTATCCTGGTCGTAAGGAAATTATTTCTCAGAATTCATATCTATTCTATGCTAATACATAAAACTGTAGTGTCGGTCTGTAATTTGGGAATATTTTCATTATAATCACTTCATTGGGCTATTTTTATCTACTTTTTAAAATTTTTATCTGTCTGCTTGTTTCAATTTAACTCCAAAACGATTAAAGCAATAACGATGACATTTGCACAGCTTATAGTCTATATTATCGGATTCGTTCTAAGCTTTACTTCACATTGATATCACATATAGAACAGAAATTTCAATAATTTAAACTTTTAAAAAGTAGGAGACAGCGATACCTCTGTGAAATCGTTTAAAATTTAACATCAACCTAAAATCGGGAAACGGTGCATATATTAGCCGGTAGTCCGACTGTAAAAACATCCCATCATCGGTCCGTTCCGAATTTTTTGCTTTCGCCTAGTAAAAGAAAGAGACAACAACATCTCTGTCAAAGACCATATCTCATCATCCACCCTTTCTGGAATAGTTGCGTTCGTGTAATAAAAGAAAATGACAGTAATATTGTATTTAAAAAAGTTATTACACTCGCGAAGGTGTTGGTAATTTCTAGTATATATACATGTACCTATGTACATAACTTTTGCAAAACACTGTTAACATTAACATGCGTATATTTACAAAAAATATATATGTGTACGTGCACATAGATTTGCACGATCATTATCATCGTCGTGACTGGTCATTGTACATTAAATGGGCTAGCATTCAAGGCACTAATTATATGTAACTATGTACTACTTCTTTTCCGTGATAATTAATAATTACGTAATGATGAAACTTTTCTATGTCGCGAGTTGGTTTCGAACCCTCGACCGTCTAGTTTATAGTCGAGCACTCCAGCAACTACACCGCCGCAACATATTTTACACAGTCATACACTTACACATGTACACACACAAACACGCGTGTATATATATGTATGTATATGTATATATATATAGTTAGTTAAATAGACACTAAGATCGTGTATATATATCTTTCAATAAATAGTTTACTATTTTATAATACATCATCGTTGTAAAGTCGTGACCACATTGCGAATTTTTTCACATTTCAAAATTATCTACACGCTTTTTGCCGACCACTTTTTACGTAAATATGAAACACTGAACATTGTGCAAACTTCATTTTCAGCGTATTTGTAATCGATAGATCTTCATAATATATTTATTCTGTTCAAAGTATATTGCGTGCTAGTTGAATTATTCGTTATATTTCATTTGTAGTGTCGTCTACATCTTCCATAAGTGATCTCAGATAAAGATATTTCCGCATTGTTCTATAATCGTCATACGTATTCCACCCCACATCGATTATCATTAATTTCGAGTTTGGTTTTTTTTTGAGTTTTAAGTCATATTTTATGTTTACTTCGACAATATATATGAGTACAGAGGGCCTACCAACCAACGATATCAGCAAAAAAGTCCTCTCTCTTTGCACTGGTTCATCGGTGTTCTATACTGACGCATCCTCATTCAATGGATTTTTTGGCTACTCTGTCGTCATGAACAATGCCATCATTATACGGTATTCGCTTTCTCAGTTTTTTTACATCCTTTCAGGCAAACGTTAATCGATTTAACACAACTTCATCGGTGTTAAAAAAGCATTCGGCCCATAAACAGGAAAGTACAATGGATATGTTTGAAAAATATCGAGTGCCCTTCAAAAGTTTTAAATGTAATACAACAACTACCTGATAAAATGGAAGTGGCCGTTATCGGCGATGCTGGATCACGAATCCGCCTAATGTGTTACAACAGGGGGTCAGGCAAAGTTGTGTACTTGGACCAATTCTTTTTAATTTTTATACGAGCATTGTCTATTACGCCTTCGAACAAAATACACAAGATGCAGGCGTGCAATACCGCCATGTTCAAATATCTCGGTAGTAACATCGGTAAAGTGGCAGCATTCGATTTCGAAATTGCCTGTAGAATAACAAATGTAAACGTAGATTAAGGAAAACCGTTTCATCGGGCGTTTAATAACAAAATATCTATTAGGGCGAAAATTGAAATTTATAAAGCTATCCTGCTCCCAACAAGGTTGTACGAAAGTGAGTCCTACGCAGTCGTGAAGACGCAAATTAAAAAAATTAGAGCATTGTCATCGAAAAATGATAGGAAAAATACGAAAAAAAATGTTGAAACGATTTCATTTCAGACAAAAGAGTGCTAGATGTAGCCAAAATCCAGTCTATTGAGTAATTAACTTCAAAAATACGCATGCGATTGGCTTGACATGTCGTGCGACTGGAAGATAATCATATACCTACCAAAGGGAATGTTTTAAAAACTCGGGGAACATAAACGTGAGTAGACCGAGACTACGATTCGAAGGAGTGCTCGGCTAATGACTTTTAATAAACAGGAGAAAGATCGACTGGAAAAAAACTACGCGTAATATAAAAGAATGACCGAAAATAGTAGATCAGCGATCAAAAACGTATCTGCTGGGTAAAAAGAAAATTCCGTATCGAGGCACTCACCGTATTAGCGTGTCAGTTCGAAACCAATAAGGAACTGAAATCTAGACAGCCACCCAGGAAAACGGCAGTAAATTTGGACATCACGTTAAGAATAGAAAGATGAATGGGCAAAAAGTAAAGCCATTAATGCAGATCTGGTACAAGATCTCAGCGTAGAACCTCCGAAAATGTATCTATCACGACGGGAATGGCGCAGAATAAATAGATTCCAAACGGGAGAAGGTAGATGTGCATATACATTGAATAAATGGAAAATAGTTTTAAATACCTTGTTTGA